>CM075667.1:18294049-19793216 GCA_037954105.1 Canavalia gladiata
ATTTATGCCTCATGTACCTTTACCTTGGTGTCTTCCCTTGTGACGAGATTTAGGAAGTCCTATGGGTTCCATATCTAAAAAATACTTTGTACAAAACTTAATAACCTCATGCATCTATCTTTCAATCATAGATGTCCTAGGATGGTGCAGATTCTTCACATACTCTTTTAATATTTCCATGTGTCATTCATTCAATTGGATACATCCATTGTAGATAAATTGGACCACATAACCTGATCTCTCTCACTATATGAACAACCAAGTGAACCATAATGTCAAAAAATGATGGAGAAAAATACATCTTTAATTGGCATAAGATAGTAAAAACTTTATTTTTAAAAAATATTATATAACATTAATAAAGTTATAAAAGTAATAAATTATATAAATTTTAGAAATATATATATATATAATAATAATCTAATAAATTATAGAAGAATTAAAATAAAAATATAAACAATACCAGGGATGGGTACGGGATGAGTTTCCCCAACCCTGAATGGGAATAAGGATGGGGTTTAATATTTTAAACCCGGCAGGGACGGGGGCAAGGGTGGGGATGGGAATGGGCAGAGGGTGTCGGGGGTGAGGACAGGGAACGTGAAACCCGCCCTATTGCCATGTCTTAATCTACGATATATGTGATAATGCTTAAGAAATTTTCGATGATCAAGGTAACTTGTTTTCCTTCCATGATGTAGTTTATGGTGAATTGTGTCTTCTTCCTATATAGGACATGCCTTATGTCCCTTAACACTATCCATGCAAATTTTCATACGCAAGAAATTCATTAATAGTGTAAAAGAGCATGATTCGCATTTTTCATTACCATATCCATCAAATACATCCACACCTTCTTCCCATAGATTTCATAAGTCTTTGATAAAGGGAGCAAAATAAACATCGATGTCATTTCTAGGCTGTTGTGGGGCCTGAAATCATCATAGATAACATGATGTATTTACCCTTCATGCACAACTTTAAAGAAAGGTTGTAAATTTCCAAAAGAACAAGTTGTGATCTATGCTTACGACTTAAATTACCATACAAATTCATTCCATGTGTTGTTAGTCCAAGTCTTAACTTTCTTGGCTCATTTCCAAAATTCAAAGATAGTTGATCAATCACCTTCCATTACAAACCATCAACCGGATGACAAATTTTTTCATCAAATTGCCTTTCATATGCATGTCATCTAATGTTCTTTGCATCATGTCTATTACAAAACAATCGTTTGAACCTTGGAATTATATGAAGATCCTACAACACTTTGGTTGGAGGCTGCTTTGTACTTTCATCACAACTAGAATAACTATTTGTTACAACTGAAATTATGATAAAATGATGAATTTGTAAATTTGGAATGAAAAGTATTAATATTTTTGAAAATTATATTATTTCTTAAATATAACAAAAATAAACAGGTTTATGGAAAATAACCTAACAATATTCATGAACATATTTAAAATTTTCTAATCACCACTTATAACGTTGATTATTATTAATTATATATTATATTATGATTATTAATATTTATTAAAATTTGAATTTTAAATTTAAATTTAAATGAATTCATTTAATTGTTTTAAGATGAATGATCAATTCCATTCAATTATCATAAAGAGCTTTTTCTATTTTTAGAATAGAGACATTCTAAATCTTTATCTACTAAGTTTTCTCACTTTATTTCTTATAAGTTATTTCTTGTTTTATTATAGAAAGAATTGTTAAATTTTAGTATCATATTATATTATAAGTATAAAATTTTTCAGGACAATGTTATCACGCATCTAAACCTACAGAGATAATATTAAAAATATTTAATAGTATGAAGGATTTATCTATATTATGTCTATAACATTGTGCATATTATTTTTCAATATATTACTTTTTATTTAATTAATATTTTTTACTAATTTACCATATTTTTACCTCATACAAATATATATATATATTAATAAATTTATAAAGCTATTTATTTTATTAAAACAAAAAAAAAGTAAAGATGTTATTAATTAATTATCTTTGTAATCATTTAATATCAATACTATTAAATTAATATAAATTTAATGTTATGCTATTTAATTATAGGTTATTTTTTTAAAATAATTAAATTGGTTAATTAATTCTGTATATGAAAATTCAAATTTTTATGTATCATGCATATGACGTTTTGTCTAACAATAAAAAAAGAAAGGAAAATATATTTTATTGATTATATTAAGAAAGGAAAATATATTTTATTGATTATATTATATACACATGCAATAAAATCTTATTGATATATGTATATGTGAGTATCATAATTTATTTTATTATGAATTTTATTTTCTTTTGTTGCAAATTATGAGTGTTAGCAAAAACTTATAAGTATGATTATTTAATTATGATCTTAGGTAAGAGATGATTTTGGTATAATTAAAATATTCTCATGTATGATAAAATATTTGAATATTTTGTCATTTTATTCTTATAAATTATATAATAATTAAAATAAAAATTATATTATTATATTTTTGAGTTTGAATAAAATCGCATATATAGTATGAATAAGATCACATATGTAGTATGAATATGGTAATAAAATAGAGTTCTTAGTAAATGATTCTCACTTGATGTAATTCATGATTTACGTAAAGAAGATGAATTCTATATTTTTATAATTGGTAATCTTTAAAATTTTAAGATAAATTAAATTTTGTGCAAACCAAAAATTTGAAAGAGGAGGATAACAAATATCAGATTGGATATTAAAATTATAAAAAAATATATCAAATAATAATATCACAAAATTATAACATTGTAAAAATTTCTCCAAAAAATTGAATATCGTAAAGTTATGTTATTGAGAATCTCTATGATGTTTACACTCAATAAAATAAAATAAAAATATAAGTAATTTTGTTGAGTATCTTTAAATTATTAAGTTCATTATTAATAATGAAATTATTAGTTTATAATAAAAATATTTTTATTATGCTTGTAATACTAATAAAATATTTTAGAGATGACATAAACTATAGTATTAACAAGCCTTCATTGTATTAGAATAATATAATATTTTTAATTAAATTTGATTCATACAAAAATAGATTAAAGGTGGATTTAATTTTAATCTTATGAGAGATAGTATGGTTTGGATTCTCCAAGTAAACCAGACCTAATTATTATTTTGACTTGAAAACTTTTAAAAATGCATACTAAGAAGATATTTTAGTAAATATGTCATATGGAAGAAATTTGTGTTTTATTTATAAATACATTGTGGTTGCTAATCAACAATGGTGAAAATAATTGATAAGTATATATCAAGATATAAACATATTGATAAACTGTCATTCTATCATTTTATCTGCAAGTTTAAACATAATTAATGCATGATTGAGCATAATTTCACGTATAATTACACCTAATAACCTTTGTTTTTGTAAAAATGGTCAAGCAAATAGAGAATTTGAAAATAGGCAGATTTTGGGCCAAAAAGTGAGCAAAAGGAACATAAAACAGTAAGAGTGCGAAAAGGATAAAAATATCCCTCAACAATTTAACACAATTGTGCCAACGCAAGGCTACACAATCGTGCCAACATGCTTCAGCACAACTGTGTCAATGTGACACCACGACCATGCAGACCTTTAACGCGCCTAGTAAACGGTGCATGTCACCCCTAATGACGCATAAGGGTATCCTAGTCAACTCCAATGATGTAGAGATGTCCCAGTCAACCCTACAACACTTCAGAGACCTAAGACGACCGTAATAGCTGGAAGAAAGTTGGTGCAAGCCCGATCCACGATGTTGGAAACCCTAGGATTTGCACCTATAAAAGGGAGGCTCTGTCACACTTCTTAGAACACCACCTCTCCCCTTGGAGAACATCTCATAACACCTTCTCTCGATAAAGAAAAGCAACACACCACCATTCCCAGCTTCCAAAGCCATACCTCAAAGCATTCTCCTCCATAGGAAAGAAACCTTCCCTTCTCTATACACAATCTTGCCTTTTCCTTACTTTTTATTCCTAGTCTATCCATTCCCAATTCTTCCTTTGACATCCTCCCATATGATCTTGGTGGGAGTAATCCTTGTGTGGTGCAACCTTAGAGTAGTTGCTAGCTTTATTTACATTATTGGTTTTGTATTTCTTTTATATAATTTTGTTATGAATATTTATGGGTTGTTTGCTATCTTCATGAATAATTAATTTCCCCTTAATGGAGTTTTGAAAAACTTTGTGACGTGTATTTTGAACTACATTTTTCCATTTTTCTAAAATTATATCTTCATTGCAATCATGTTATTCTATTATGACTCATTCATTAATAGGAACTAGTCAATTCTATTAATCAATAAGTTGGTTAGGTGAAGGCGATTGTACCACACTCAATTAACAGAGTTATAGAATAATTGAACGTAAGGATCTTGGAGGATTAATTGAGAACGTAAGTTTCTAAACAATAAATTGTCTGACACATAGTTAACACCCTCTTAAATTTCATGCTCTTTTTTATTTACTTATCTTTCCAGATCAATGAGAAGTAGTAGAATAAGTGTAAATGATTAACAATTAAGGGGAGTTGAAGGTAAAAACAAGTCACAAGGGAAACCCCATAAAGTTTCTATAACTTGCATTACTTCTTTTATTTTCCCTACCATAAAAATCTTATTTCTATCTTATTTTTTCTATTTCTTTCACGACAATCTCTTTTTAACTGCTTTCACAAATAATAACTCTTTTGGTGAGCTCAAAAATCATAATTTAGATTTCATATATAGATTGCTAGACTAGTTTCTGTGGGATCGATACGGAAGACTTATATTATAATACCCCATTTCTCCCTTTCTTTCTACACCGACACCTATACTTGTTTGTGGATAAAATTTAATAAAAATTTTATACTCACGTTTTGAACGCAATACATCTACATCAAAATTAAATGAAATGATTATGAGATTATATTCCTAATTAATATGATGTCAAAAAAATTAATTTAGTAATATTTCCAACAAAGCAAAAATTTAATGAATGATATATCAAGAGGAATGAGACTTCAACCAAAATAAAATCAACAATAATAAGAATTCAATCAGTATGATTATAGACCCCATGAAGAACATTCATATAAGTAATAACAAGTTATTGTTTGATTCTTTTAACAATGTTAATTTTCTTATTTTTATGATGTGGGGAATGTTATGTTGCATTGAACGATATTAAGTTTAATATTTTTTATAACTATCATATCCCTGTCAAACTTTAAACATTATACAGAGTCAAAATTGCATCGAAAAAGGATTGAAATAAATACTTCTCACCATTGCTAAAAATAGTTGTGTAGAGAAAGAGACAAGAACTCAACTGCAGAATATGCAAGAGTTACGAGTAGTCTTCTAAGCACTAAAATCTCACTCTTAGATCGAATATATTTTGTGTGTTCTATGCTTAGGGACCTTGCTCTAGATAATGATTTATATAGAGACATTTTCCTATCAAAAAATATCTCTCCAACTGTTACGGGTAGTGAATAGTGGGATCTCTAAAGTCATGGGTTAATTATGGGATAAGAAAAAGTCATTAACAGTTATATGACTCTCAATTTCTATAACCACTATTAGCAATTACAAACCATATACTTACTACATTCTCCCACTTGGTCCGTATGCTCTCAACATAAACCCATAACGAAACATATTTAAAAACACAATACATGAATCATGGCAATAGTCCCTTTAGAAATTAAGTAGTATCATCCACGTATTACTATGTATTATGTCTCCATATGCTACCCAAACAACTTAATGAATAAACCCAATGTTTATTCTAGGTCCAAGCTATAGTGATATTTCTCAACGAAATAACTGAATGTGTATACACTGATATCATATATGAGAAATAAAAATAGAATTTCCTCAATTTTTTTAAATAACAAAATTTACAAAGTAGAACAAAGTTCCATTGTGACTACATGATCCTTAAATTTATATGGTGGCATACCCTTAGTTAAAGGATCAACTAACAATAGCTCGGCGTTAATGTGTTTAATGTTCACTTTCTTATTCTTAACACATTCTCTTATGGCTAAATACTTAATGTCGATATGCTTGCTTCGACTTTCACTTTTATTATTCTTAGTCATAAACACTGCAGCTGAATTGTCACAATATATGCTTAATGGCTTAGAAATAGAATCTATAATTCTAAGCTCAGAAATGAAACTCTTCAACTATATTCCATGTGAGGAAGTCTCAAAACATGAAACAAACTCAACTTCCATAGTGGAAGTAGCAGTTAATGTCCGCTTGGAACTTCTCCATCAAATGGCTCCTCCGGCTAACATGAATATGTAATCGGATGTTGATTTTGGTGAATCAACATAGCCAGCAAAATCAGAATCGGAGAATCCAATCACTTCCAAATTGTCTGAGCATTTATATATAAGCATGTAGTCCTTCGTCCCTTGAAGGTACTTCATAAATTTCTTTACAGCTCTCTAGTGATCAATACCTGGATTAGTTTGATATCTTCCTACCATTTCAACAACAAATGCAATGCCAGGCCTTATGCAGACCTGGGCATATATTAGGCTTCCAACAACCGAAGCATATGGAATATTTTTCATTTGTTCCCATTCAAGGTCATTTTTAAGACATTGATTCAAATTGAATCTGTCACCCTTCACCATAGGCACTACACTTAGCGAACAATCTTTCATCCAAAATCTTTCTAAAATTTTATTAATATAGGTTTCTCAGGATAGACTTAAAACATCTTGATGTCTGTCACAATTGATCTTAATACCAATAACATAAGATGCATCACCCATATCTTTCATATCAAAATTTTTAGAAAGGAATTGTTTCACCTCATATAACATACATGTGCAAGATGTCATCTACGTACAAAATAAGGAAACAAATTTTTCTTTCACTAACCTTTTGGTATATATATTGGTCCATAATGTTCTCAACAAAACTAAATGAAGAGATAACGTCATTGAATCTTAAATACCATTGACGAGATGTTGTTTCAACCCATATATGAAATTTTTAAGCTTGCATGATAAGTGCTCACCATCAATAGAGGAAAACCCTTTAGGTTGTTTCATGTAAACCTCCTCATCTAGATTTCCATCAAGGAAAACCGTTTTCACATCCATTTGTTGCAATTCGAGATTAAAATGAGCTACTAATGCCAACACAATATGTAAGGAATCTTTCTTAAATACAGGACTAAAAGTCTCTGTGTAGTCAATTCCTTCTTGTTGAGTGAATCCTTTTGCAACAAGTCTAGCTTTATATCTTTCTATGTTGCCTAGTGAGTCTCTTTGAGTTTTGTTGGCCGATTTACACCCAATGGTTTTTACACCTTCAGGCAACAAGACAAGATCCTAGACATTATTGTTCCTCATAGAGTTCATCTCCTCTTTCATGGAATTGTACCATAATTCTAATCCCTTGCCACTCATAGCTTGTGAACAAGACTCAAGATCATTCTCGCCTCCAACATTACACTCACACTCCTGCAAATACACTACATAGTCATCTATAATGATTGATTTCTTCATTATAGTAAATCTTCTTAATGCTTCCTAAGAAAAATGTTGTTCAATTGAATGTTCATCAATTTTTTATATTTGTTGAACAAGATTTACTGGTTCATTATCAGCAACTTGTGGAGTTTCATGAACTGGTTGTTCAACATGTGCTTGAACCAAAGGAGCATGATGAATAGCTATAGTTCGATTATGGCTTGATATGAATGGTTGTATATTAAATTACACTAACTCAGATCTTTCACTTAATGATCTGATACTCCCATTAATCAAGTCATCTTCAAGAACTTGGCATTTCTTGACTCCACAAATCCTTGTACTATGAGATGGACAATAGAATCTATACTCTTTGGACCTTTTAGCATATCCAATGAAATGTCCACTAATAGTCCTTGGATCTAGTTTTTTTTCTTGTGGGTTGTAAATCCTTATCTCAGATGGGCATCCCTGTATGCGCATATGTCGCAAACTTGGTTTCCACCCCTTAAACAACTCAAATGGTGCCTTAGAGACAGCCTTGGTTGGAACCCATTTTAATATATACACAACTATTTTAAAAGCATCAGCCCACAAGGATTTTGGCAGTTTAGAACTGCTAATCATACTACGTACCATGTCCATTAAAGTTCGATTTCTTCTTTCTGCTACACCATTCTGCTCAAGAGAACCTAGCATGGTGTATTGGGAAACTATTCCATTTTCTTGAAGAAACTTTGCAAATGGACCTGGTGCTTTTCCATCCTCAATGTATCTCCCATAATACTCACCACCCGTATCAATTCTTAGAATCTTAATATGCTTATCACATTATTTCTCTACTTTAGCCTTGAAAACCTTAAAGGCTTCTAAAGCTTAGTTTTTGTTATGAAGCATGTAGAGATACATATATCGTGAGTAATCATCTATAAAGGTGATGAAGTATTTTTTACCATAAGCATCCACATCTGAACAACAGATATCAAAATGGATGATTTCTAATAAGGTTGAACTTCTTTTGGCACCTTTCTAAACTTGTTAGTCTGCTTTCCCTTTATGCAATCCACACAAGTTTTAAAATCAATAAAATCTAAAGTACTAAGTATTTCATCATTTACTAATCATTTAATTCTTTCAATAGAGATATGTCCTAATCTTTGATATCATAATGTAGAAGAATCTTCATTTATAACACAATGTTTGGTTCCAATTTGAACATGCAAAACATCATAAGTAGCATTATTTTTCAAATTAAGAGAATAAAGACCATCACATAAAACACCATCACCAACATGTTTAGATTTATAAAATAAACTAAAACCAGTGTTTAATAAATTAAAATTATATCCCACAGGTAAAGCCTCAAAATAGAAATTAAATTTCTAGAAAAATTGGGCATATAAAAGGTCTTTTCCAAAACTAAAATAAAGCCACTTTATAGTATTAATTTGCAAGTTTCAATAGCCTCCACATGCGATTGCATCTTATTTCCTAAATAGATGCATCACTCAGCTCTTGCTAGTTCTCCCATATTTTCCAATCCCTATAAGAAATTTGTAACATGGATTGTGGATCCAGAATCAATCCACCATGTGTTATAACAAACATCAACCATATTAGATTCAAAACAAACAAGTGAGAATAGATCACCTTTCTTTTTAAGCCAAGATTGAAATTTGAGACAATCTTTCTTCATGTGTCATTTCCTCTTGCAAAAGAAACACTTAGATTCTTTCTTTATGCATCCTTTTGGAGATAATTTTTTCTTTCCTTTATTCTTTACTTGGTCAATACAATTATTTCCTTAAATTGCTAGATGCACACTTTCACTACCTTCCATAAGCAACCTTCCTTCTTCTTGTACACACATAATCATTAGTTCATTGATTGACCATTTATCTTTATGTGTGTATAAGAGATTTTGAAGGATTCATATTGTTGCGGTAGAGAGTTCAAAATGTAGTGCACAAGGAAAGACTCAGACATGGTAACCTCAAATGTCTTAAGTTAAGCTACTATATCTCTTATATGCATGATATGTTCATATACTCCCTTAATATCGGTGAGTCTTGCTTTAGAGAATTTCAAAATTAAGATGCTTGCAAGGGCTTTATCTGAAGTTGCAAATTGCTCTTCAATTGCCTTTAACAGGACTTGGAAATTATCATATTGCTCAACGGAACCCCAAATGCTAGAAGCGATGTCAGTCTTTATGAACATAACACAGAGAAGATTAGATTGCTCTCGCTTTTCATAAAGATCAACATCATCAGGCTCACTAATCTCCGTAATCGAAGGTGGTTCATCCTTACGGATAGCATAATCAATGTCCATCCAACCCAAATGAAGAAGAATTCTCTCCTTCCACACCTTATAATTATCACCCTTAAGCTTAGAAATTTCACATTTCATATCAGATATATTCACAGGTTGAAAAATTGCATAAAAAAAATTTCTTTTATCATGCTTATAATATATATATATATATAAGGCAATTTAATTATGTTTTACCAATTCAAAACATACAAATAAATACGAATTCATGACATAAAAATTACCTACAAGCTAAATTTCTAATTCAAATAAATCCATATATCTTTACTGATAAAACTATTAAAATATGTTCCTATTTATTAATTCTTATGGGTAATTAAGAAATATGATTTAGTATTTTATCCTAATTATTTCTCAAAAAATAAAATAATTTCAAGTAATGTCTTTAAACATAAGTGGCATACGTATAATTTTTTTTCTTAAATTAAAGATGTTGTGGCTACTCTTTAAAAATTATACTCATCATAAGACATTAAAATATATAAATTAGTTAGTACCTATAATTCTTTATGTGATTCAAAAATAATTTTATCTAATTAGAGCTGTTGTGTCTAAACCATAGTTAGATAAAATTATTTTATCATATGATATTAAATCAACATCTATTGCGAATTGCCTTATGCAATAGATTTAATTTCTTGTACTCAAAATTTTTTCTCATAATTATATGCATAATATGTCCAAAGTATACATATAATTTTAACAATATTTGAAATACTGAAATTATGCATTCACGAGAAAATTTTCAAACAGAAAACTGCTCGTTTAAAATAGCCAGAGTTATATTAGGCATATATCGCGCACAACTCTTACAACAAGATAAGAAAAATCATGCTCTGATATTAAATGTTAGACTTTAAACATTATAAAGAGTCAAAATTGCAGCGAAAAAGGATTGAAATAAATACCTCTCACCATTGCTAAAAAAATTTGTGTAGAGAAAGAGACAAAAACACAACTACAGACACAGGAGTTACGAGCAGTCTTCTAAGCACTGAAACCGCCCTATTAGATGAAATATATTTTGTGTGTTTTGTGCTTAGGGATCTTGCTCCAGATGATGGTTTATACAGAGACATTTTCCCATCAAAAAATATCTCTCCAACGTTACGCATAGTTAATAGTGGGATCTAAAGTCATGGGTTAATTGTGAGATAAGAAAAAGTCTTTAACACTTATATGACTCTCTATTTCTATAACCACTATTAACAATTACGAACCACATACTTACTACAATCCCTTATGAATAATGTATAAAATAAAAGTTATACTTGATGAAGTGACTTACATGAGTGTCAAATGAGTACAATATATATGAGATCGAAACATACTTTCTAGAAAACTTATTAATTATCAAGCATAGTATATTTTTCCTAAATCAATAGAAATGATAAGAATTATTTATTTATTTAGGATCTGATTCATAATGTTTTTTATTTATAAAAGTTTTATTTCACTAAAATATTATAAGCTAAGTTTATCTGTTTAAATAATCCAAAAAATAGCATATTTAATACATTTACATTTGCAATATAAACCCAACAAAACTTCTTTTCTATATTAAAATTTTTATATAAATTATTTTATAAAATATAAAAAATTGGTGTAAAAATTATATACTTTAAAAGGTTTTAATCTTATAATTAATTATTTATTATTTTATTTTTAAACATATTTACTAATTACTTATTTTAAATTATAATAATTAAAACCTTTAATTATAAGTTTTAAATAAAATTTTATTAACAAAATTAAAATATAATTTTATTATCAAATTTAAAATGTGATTATTGATTTTAAATATTTATACTTATTAACATATTTATAAATTTTTAATTGTCAATTATAATGTCTATCAATTATTATGAATTATATATTATATTTATATTATTAATATTTATGATTATTTAATTTTTAAATATAAATATAAATTATTTTAAAATGTGTAATCAAATCCTACTTAATTGATAATTATTTTTTAATCAATTTTATATTACACGATAAAATTTATATATATATATCAAATAAATACTGACTCTATATATATCAAATTCGTTTTGCAAGTTATATTTATTGTTTTATTATAAAAAGACAGTTAAATTCTTAGAAATTATGTTATAAATATATAAATACTTAAAAATAATGTTATCACATATTTTAACTTATTAGATAATATAAAAAAATTAACAAAATTTTCTCCGCATCAGTATTAAAATTAGAGGGATCCTAATAGTGAATTAACAAATTTACAATAGACCAACGAAATAAACATCAGAAACAAATCTGGAGAAGCATACTTGGATGCTTGTTCATAGCTAAAGAACTTCCCTGCTGAATTTGGGATAATGGGAGCACAATTTGTTCCATTTCCTTTGAACATTCCTCCAAAACTCAATTTTCCATATATATTCTAAGCCTTGAATTGTTCCGTTGTATTTTATATTATGATGGTTTTGAACCTGCATTCTCAAAAAGCAATTTGTTTTACTCACTGAACAGCAGAGTATATAATGAACACATTCTTAGCCGTCAATACATCTTTTCACATTCATGCTATCCGCCATTCAAACACTTACTCCACTGTTTAAAATTATTTTTCCCCTTTAAAAAAAGGAAAGATAGCCCCATGAGGTTATACACTAGCATTAGAGAAAATGCAGCTTGCTATGTTATGCGCTCCATCTATTTTGATTTATTTATCACACTTACTCTCCTTTCCATCTATTTGATTTATTTATGAGTTTAATATATTTTTAGTACTTTCAAAATTTTAAAATTTTATATTTAATTTTTTATTTTTAAAATAATTGGTTTTAACTCTTTATTTTTTAAAATAATCAATTTTTAATCCTTAAAATAATCCATATTTAACATACGATATGTATCAATATTTAACATGTCAATGAAAACTAAAATTTATTTATTTTAAAAAATAAGCAACCAAAATCAATCTTTTAAAAATAAAATGCTAAAATCAAAATTTTAAAATTTTCAAAAAATTAAAAACATATTTAAAACTTTATTTATATATTATTTTCATACATTATTATTACTTTTTAACATATGGATCATAGTGTAATTGTCTATTGGGTACAAAGAATTAAATAAATGTCTGTTTATGTATTTGGATGTAAAAAAATAATATTTTATATGATGCTATACATAACCATATTTATTTTTAACCTATTTCATATATATATATATATATATATATACTTCATATTAAAAATAATTTTGCTGTCTTAAATTTGTGTTTTAAAAAAACAATTTCCTTATAGCGTGCAACTGTAAGCAATATAATCATATTGTCTGAACAACAGTTTTTTACGATACTATTCTTTCTGTTTTGGTCTCTTTTTATTGTATCAACTATCTTATGGTATATAACTTTTTTCCTTTTTCTGTTTTTTATTGTAGAAAGAAATTATATAAATACGATTTTTGTAACTAAGCAATATGAACAGCATTTGAAAAAATAGAAAGTTGGGCACAGATTTTATGGTCCAAATATGCTGGACGTGAATAGCTGACAAGGATAATAACCTTAGGGTCACGAGTCATAAATAATGCCTTTGATCCTTCACCAACCATTACAAAAGCAATGAATCGTGACCTTATCGTTTGTCTTCTCTCTCTCAAATCTTCTCCTATATAGTTTTGGACACAAGACAGTCTCATATGATACATTCTAGCTGCAGTTATTAGCATTTCATTGCTCAACCAAGAAAGAAGACGCATCATATATATGGAGAAACTACAAGACAAAAAGCAAAAGCAAAAGCAAAATTCAGCAACAAAATCATGGTCTCCTGAGGGTAACAGTAATTTGTGGGATTGTGGTAGCACTCTGTATGACTCGTTCGAACTCAACTCCTTCAAACGCCAACTCGACTCAGCTATATGCAATTCCCCTAAAACCCTTTCCATGCCTCATTTACCCGAACGTCGATTACCACAGCTTGAGACTCTGCCAGAGCCACATTCACCTTCTTCCAGAAAATCCTTCAACATCTCTCGCTCCTTTCAGAAATTCCTTCGCTCTGTTTTTAAGTCAAACAAAAAATCCAGCACCACCACCGCTAATTTTCAAGTTCCAGATAAATACTCCAAAGAGCGTTTCTACATGCTTTTTGATAAGTCTGAACCGGTTCTCTCCACCATCCCTGAAGTTTCAGAATTTGATATTGGCGCATTTTCGCCTGAGATATTTTCCCTGCTCGGAAGATCAGCTTCGGAGCGCTCCACGTACGGCCATCGCAATCGGAATTTCGCGCGCTTAGGAGAAACGGTTTTAATTTAGTCTTTTACATGTTAATTGATTTTTTCAATTAACCTTGTTCATGACTGTGTATTGTATCAATTAGCATATTTGAATTAGAGCGTAAATGATTTCTCTCTTAAAATCATACTTCACAAATGCAATTCCTTGTTTTGGTTTTAAAGTTTCAACATTGAATCGTTGATCGATGACAGAGGAGGTATACGTGACATTTAATAAAAATAAGGTGAAGTTAATTAACATGACCTTTTGTACAGGTCGACAAATTTAAATAAAGAAAGGACCACATGATGATAGAATTCAAAATTTCAAATAAACATATGTCAATATTTAAAATACTATCAATTTCAAGCTATAACATGTACAGACATTCTTGTGTTCTTAATTATTCAAAAATAAAATTCCATGAACATTTTTGAACAAATACTACGGTTATGTCAGCGAAGGTTTTGGCATCAATTTGGAGGGGTTTACCTTCTTTAATTCAACTATCAATCAACTTTGTCAACTTAATTTATTGATTTTATAATATGCTAATAAATATATATTTTTTATAGTACACTCTATATTTAAAAGAAATCAAATCTAATTCTAAATTATCTATTTTACTTTAATTAAGATGAATTAGGTTATGATGGTGAGTGTCGACTTCTTCTAATCCCCAGTTCCAACATAGAATGTGCGTCAATCCGGTCTTTATTAATGAACAAAATTCTAGACTAACTATAAACTTACAATGTTTTATAATGTATTTGATTTTTATTTTAAATATTTAAACTACAATTTGAACAACAATTATATACAAGATAAACTTTAATTTAAATTATAGTTTAAAATTTTCCAAACTCAAAATTAAATGTGCAAGATTTTTATGAAGGTTGCAAAGAAATTTTTAACTTACAAAACTTAAAATTGACAAGTGATCTAGTGTATAACTCAACAAAAACAATAAAGGTTATGTATCTTTTTATTTTGAAAATATATAAAATTTATAGATTTATTTATTTGTTTTCAAATGTTTAGTTTTCATTTTTTTTTCCTGGTTTTAGTCATAAAAGGGTTACATTACTTCACTTTTTTTAATTTTCAAAAATGTATATATAAAAAATTATTAGATTAAATATATTTTTTATCCTTTTAAAATTTAAAATTTTTTTTATTCATTCATTTTTAAAATATTAATTTTGGTTGATCATATTTTAAAATAGTATGATTTTAGTATATAAAATAATTTATATTTAATATATAATATATATTAAATATATATCGATATTTGATATGTGGCATATATTTAATAATAAGAAACTAAAACTAATATATTTTTAAAAAATGAAAGATGAAATCCAAAAATTTTAAAATAAAAAATTAAAATTAAAATTTTAAAATTTTAGAAGAATTAAAAATATATTTAATCCAACATTATTTTTATATAAAATTTTAAAATTAAATTACGTAAATTAAAAGAAATTAAAATTGATATATTGTAAGTAAAATAAAAATATTTTTTTTTTAAATTCTCAAAAATTTTATTGCTGAAATTGAATCTTTTTACAAATATATTTTTTGTTGGATGGGACAAATGAAGAGAGAAAAATTGATCGGATAATTTAGGAAGAGGTGTGTAAAGAAAAAGAAATAGAAAGTCTAGAAATTAGAGATTTAAAGAAATAGAAAGTCTAGAAATTAGAGATTTAAGGACATTTAATCTAGCATTATTAAGAAAGTGGAGGTAGAGATTTTTTACCAAAGGTAAGAACTTGTGATGTAGAATGATAAAATTAAAATATAAAATTAAATAAAAAAGGTAAACATGGATCAAGGTGGTGGTTGGTTCTAATTCACATATGGAGTAGGAGCGTAAAAAATAGAGATAGATGAAAAATCACATGCATTAAAAAAATAAAAAATGAAGTAGATACATTATTTTAGAATGATGTGCGGGTAAGAGAAGATATCTTACAAAATACTTTTTCTAGATTATACAATGCATTTAACTCTATAGGTGCCTCGATAACAGAGTTAGAGGCGGGAGTTGGAGAAAAAATCTTTTTTCACGTGAGATTAATCAACCAAATATTTTGCAAAGTATAGTTTTATTAGTGTGGTTGTAAGAAAATATGGAGGACGCACGAGAATGACACAAATTCATCAAGAATGTACTCAATAAAAACAACATATAAGATCATGAGGGATTGCAAAATAAATCATGAAAATAATTTTTTTAAAAATTTTTGGCATCCAAATATACCTTTAAAAGTAAATTCTTTTGCTTGACCAGTAATGTTGAAGAGAATATTCTCAAAAAATAATATCATTAAGCGAGAAGTAATTGAAGCTAACTTAAGATCTTGTGCAACACATAAAAATAAATAAAAACAACACAATACAGTTTCTTTGAATATTTCACAACATCTACTATCTAGTTGAAGTGCTTAGAATTAATTAGATATAACACTGCTCTTCATAATAATACAAAGGATCATTTTATGTAATTCAACCGGCTAGCCTCAATGATTATTTGGTTAATGATAGTTTGTTTTCATGATTAATAAAAAAATTAGATTATTTTTAATTTATAAAAAATATAAAAAGATGACTTGTAAATTTGATTAAGTTTAGATTATGAATATAAATTAAAATAAAAATATCAATTTTTATTGTTCATTGAGTTGCTCATTTAATAATCTCTATAATTGTATTTTTATAATAAAAATTATATATTATAATTAGATAGAAGACAGTTATATAAACTCTTTATATCCTATTTTAAAATGTTTCTAGTATTTTATTAATATGTTATTAATTTATAAAAAATAATAAAAAATTTCATATGAAAACCACATTTTATATAAATATCAACATAATTAAATTTGTTAGAAAATATATCATTTTAAAATTATATATCATTAATATAAATATTTATACTAATAATTTATTAACAAAATAATCCTTAAGACACTCTATAATATTTAATGTAGGAGTAGTTTAGTTTAACAACTATTAAAACATTCCAGAATTTTAAGAACTTATATAAAAATTTGCCATGTAGTTGTCTTATGTTATATTAGTTCTGTTGGTTAAATTATGAAACATAAATTATAAATGTGTTTCGATCTTGTGCAGTGCACTCCGTTCCTACCTCCTATTGCTTACCTCTTTACAAGGCATGTTATAAATCCTTCCTTTTCCGGTCATTGGAAGTAGAACATTCTTTAAAAAAAAAAATAATAAATCCGTGAAATTGATTAAAAAAAATCGATGTTAACAAATAAAAAATCTATTTATATATAAAATAATATTATTTTAATTTTTTAAAATTTAAGATAAAATTATATTTTTATTTTATATGCATAAATTAAATTTTAAAATAATATATAATTTTTAATTATATAAAATTATAATATTTGTATTTTATTATTATATATTTTTAATATATTATATATTATAAATATTTAAAAAATAATATTTAACTAATATAATTTCGGGAGTTTGACTAAAATGGTGTTATTTTTTAAATTAATTACTAAAATGGGGTTTTAATACATTTTACGGGTCTAGGGTATGAACAGTATTTGTGGACCAAAATAAACATGCGTCATACATATGGAGCATTATGAAAAGGCGCCACAGTTTTATATGCAAGCAGTTGGAAGGGCATCATTTGTGGACTCCACGTGTGGGAGTAGTTGAAGAGGATGCACAGTTTTGTGTGGGAGCATTTGGAGAAGAGCCATAGGTTGTGTGGGAGCATTTGGAGAGGAGGCACAGCCTGTGTTGGACCAGAAAACACGTCACATGGTGTGAGGGCAGATGGAAAGGAGGCACAGCCTTGTGTGAGAGGATTCGAAAAGGAGGCACAGTCTTGTGTGGGAGCGTTCGGAGAGGAGTCATGGCGTGTGGAAGCATTTGGAAAGGAGCCACAACCTTGTGTGGGAGCATTCAAAGAAGAGTCATAGTGTGTGGAAGCATCCAGAGAAGAGCCACAGCCTTGTGTGGAAGCATTTGGAGAGGAGCCACATTAAAATATTTTCTTGTATAAAATGACTCAATGTTGTTGTTGGATGAACGAAAATTTCTCTCAAATATTATTGGGTTTGTGTTTCTCTGCATCTAGTGATTTAGTGTATTTCAAAAAAAAATTTATTAAATCATTCTTGGTTGAGTGGTGTTCTAGATATTGTGATTTGGATTTAGTTTAAATTATATTTACAAAAGTATATTATTTTTTTTGTTCAAGTTTGAATTTATTTTTTGCTATAATTTGTTGTTTTATTTTTATTTTGAATATTAACTAATTTGTTTTAATTTTTAAAAAAAAAGTTTGAAAAATTAACTGTGTTATGTATGTAGTTTAAAAAAATTATGTTAATATGAGTAAAATTATTATTATCATATATTCAAATGGTAGAATTTTTCAAGGAGAAAATGGACTTAATTTCGAAGGAAGTAAAAAAGTCATTCATGTTAGAAGAGATATAAACCTTAGTGAACTTAAACAAAAAATTATAAAAAAAATTAAAACTTTCATCAAATCAAGTGATTTCTTCTCTAGTAAGAAAGTTCTTGATTAACTCATAAAATTGAGTATAGTGGTTTCCAAATATGTGAAGATGATGATATTAAATGTATGGTTAATGCTTTTGAGCAACAGTCGTTAATGTCAGCATTAGAGATTTATGCTGAGATGAGATTGATGTGATTGGCAGTTCAACAATGTTGATACAACATGGTAGTTTTAATACTGAAGTTGTAAAAGATTGTCCTCCAATAATTGGTAAGTTAATGGATGTATGTTTACATAAATATTGACAATATTTTTGTGAAATTAGTTTAAAACTTTTACTAATTAAGTAAGCAGCTTGTAATGAAGGTGTGAATCTAACAGATGATGATTGTGATGATCCAAATTATGATTTTTCACCCACATGGTCAAGTAGTGAGGATAATGATGATATTGTTGACTGGGAGAATCTAATTGATTCAGATGAAGGAGAACAAAACGCTCCTAGTCTAATGAGAGCTAGTCCAATATCTTCTTCAATTGGTTTATCTTTATTTGGATCTGAACAAGTAACACAATCAGGTAATGGTAAACATGTAACATATGTTGTAAATTAATTGTTTATATTAACATGTTTAAATAATTTATGCAGGAGGTGAACCTTTTTGGAATAGTTCTTCCCATTATACAAATATTTGTATGGAACATGGTGAGGAAGATATCAATTTATTTGGATTTAATGGACCTTCCAATTGGTGTATAGGAGATGAGTTATATGTTAGGTTACAATTTGAGACAAAAGATGAGGTAAAGATGGCAGTTAAACATTATTCAATGAAAGTACATCATACTTTTATTGTTATTGAATCAAAACCGAGTTTTTTATATGTGAAATATCTCAATCACGTGCATGGTTGTCCATGGCGAATGCGAGCAATCAAATAAAAAAAAATAGATAAATGGCTTGTTACAAAATAGGGCGGACTACACACATGCGTCAATGCATCACTTTCGCAAGATCATAACAAACTTGACTCAGATTTCATATGTTCATGCATTTTAGGTATGAAATATAATCAAATATATATTTATTATAAAATATAATATGTTAAACTAATGAAGTTTTAATTTTTTTTCTTTAGGCATGATAAATCAAGAACCTGTTGTATCCATATCTTTGATATAAGAAAGAATACAAAGTTAGTATGGGTATAAAATTTCATATAGGAAAACATGGATTTCCAAACAAAAAGCGATTGTCCGTGTTTTTGGTGATTGGGATGAGTCCTATGCAATATTACCAAGGTTGTTACATTACATGATTAATTTTTTCCCAGGATCCGTATATAAAGTTGAAACGATTGAAGTTGTTATTGGTCAACAAATTGACAACCGATATCGAAATTTTTTTCGAGTTTTTTGGACATTTAAGCAATGTTGTGAAGCTTTCAAATACTGCACGCCATTGATTCAAATTGATGGAACTTTCCTATATGGAAAATACAGAGGTACATTATTAATAGCAACAACTCAAGATGGTACAATAATGGAAATATGCCAGAGCAACTTACGATACAAATATGCCAGAGCAGCTGACCCCAACTATATTGCCCATATTGATCGAAATCAGCCAATAATGGAAGGTACCTAAGCGGTACTCTACTGCTCGAATGATCACAGATAACTACTTCACCAATCAAACGAAGAATATAAGCACGAACATATCTATGCAACTGAACTTCATTATCCAAATAGTCCTCGATATTTGAAAAATGTTGATTCAACCAAGTCATCTTTACAGAAGCTCCATGCATTTCATTTTCGGGTGGAGAAATTCCCAAAAGTTCCATCATAATAGGCTCCCACACACGAGCCGAAGTACTTCCAATAACTGGAACACCATTTATAGGTAGACCGGTTAATACTGCAACATCTTGAAGAGTAGTTGTAAATTCTCCTGGTGGCATATGAAAGGTGTGTGTTTCAGGTTTCCATCTTTCAATCAAAGCTTCAATCAAAGGAGGATTAATTTGGAAGAATTGAATTTGAGCAATTCCTGAAAAGCCAGCTCTCCTTAAATGCTCAATAATCTGCAGCGAAACGTGTGGAATATTATCTCTTTCATGAAATAATTTTGCCCTTCGATTTTTTAACTCTCGATCTGGTACTCTATTCCAAATTTGCTCAGATATATGAACGCTTTGCAATGTTAGGAATGATGGATTATCCGGCCCCGGTCTAATATCACAACTAGATTGTGACGAAGATGCCATTAAATTTTCTCCTATAAATTATACAAAAATTACAAGTTAATCATTAATACATTAACAACTATAATTAATTAAATATTATCATTATAATTTTTTAACTATATTATTATTATAATTATAATAACCAAATATATTTTAATTAAATATAATAACAATCTAACTATTAACTTAAAATTAATTTATTAATATTACTTTATCTAAAAAATAAAGGATATTTTAGAATGTATTATAACTTATTAATATTTAAAATTTAAATTATGTTAATATTTGATAAAAAAAATTATAAATAAAAATTTAAATGTTTAATACAGGATAAATCACATAATTTTGAAAGGATAAGTAATTAAAAAAAATTATTAACAACAAGAACTCAAATTTAATATTATATGAAATTTTTAAATTTAATAATTATATTGATTAAATTTATTTTAATATTATGTTATTAAATTGGACATTAATTTTTATCTGATTTATATATATATATATATATATATATAAAACGTATTATGTTATAATGTTTTATTATAGTAAGTAATAAAAATAAATTATATAAATTATTATGTTTTTTATAATATAAAAAATAATAAAATTTGAATTTTGAATATTTTATAAAATATTTTTAATTTTTAATTTTTTATTATTTAACTAATTCATTAAATATTATTTAAATAAATAAAATTTAGAAAAACATAAATAATATTTTAAATTAATCATATAACCATATATTAATTTATAATATTATCATTTATATATAATTTTATTATCTGTTATTATTTTTATTATAATAAATTCTTCTCATCTCAAACAAACAATCGTCTTCTACCTTGCGAAAATAGGAAAAGATCAATCTTTCTACATCTTAAGGGCATATATTTATCAATGCATATTTAATTTTTTAAGATCCTAAGCCTACAAAAGCTAATATAAAATATCTATAATAAATTACAAGTTAAATTTGTCAACATTTTATACGATAATTTTATGTTTGGTTTTTAATTATAATTTTTATATTTTTTAAATTCTATTTTTTTATTAAAAAAAATTTAGATGCTGTTAGTCGATGCATGTGAACCGCTGATAAGTTTGCCGATATTGTCATTTCCAATAAACCAACTTTCATAGAATGGCATGAAGTAGTTGCAAGGATTTGAAAACCGGAAAAGTAAAAGTGAATGACACACAGGAAAAGTAAAAGTGAATGACATACCGCAACGAAAACGAGAAAAGTAAAATTAAATGAAACACTCTCGTGCATGTGATAATCAATTAAGTATTATTATATATTTTTAACAAAACTTTAATACTTAACCAATTAAATATAATTCAAATAACAATAATAATATTTTAGCATAATATATATTTTCTAATTTTAAATATATTTAATTTTATTAAATTATAATAAAATTTATTTAACATTATCATTTATTTTTACATTATAAATTTAGTATTATATTAAAAAAATTATTAAACGTTAACATTCATTTTAATATTATACTGTAATAATATCATATATTTTTTAAAAATTTATTATTATTTTTAAATTTAAATATAAATAAATTATGCTAAAATTTAATTATTAATTTAATCTTATAAATTTTATAATTAATTCAAGTACAATTAATAAATATTATTAAAAATTTATTCATTTACATTATACACACTAATTAATCTAAATTAACACATATTTAATTTATTATAAATATAATTTATTTCATATAAAATACTTTAACAAAATTAAATATACACTAACCTTTAAAATATCTGATTCTTCACGTCCTCTCCTCTCAACTTTTAAATTTCTCCGTATTCACTTTTACATCTCTATTTTTGCACTTACGAAATGGTGAATTTATAGTGATCACGAGGTGCGGTGCATTTTGGAAAGGAGACCCAGCATTTTGTGGTGCAATTCCAATAGGAGCCACACTGACATGTCTGTTACTCCATGCTCGGATTTGATGTATGAGAGCACGCTGCACGAAATTTGAAACACACTAACACACTTGTTACTCCATGCTCCGATTTGATGTATGAAAGCACGCTGCACGAGATTTGAAAAGCTGCTGACAGATTTGACTATACCGTGCATCTTGAAAAGGAAACATATCTTATGATTCATTTCGGAAAGGAGCCACATCTTGTGATACATTTTGAAAAGGATTCACATTTTGTGATACATTTTAAAGATGCGCAACGACCATTGTTCCACGTCCAGATATGTAAATTGTTATGTAATATACCCATATACAAAATTTGTTTACATTTTTATCCTAAAAAAATAATACAGCCTACAATTTCATCATGATTCAATCACAGTTAAATTATTAACTACTTTAACTGATTGTTGGGTTTTCGATTTTAAAACCTATGTTTAAATTTAAAAAGATTGGACCCGAAAATAAAACGTTACATGCTAATTTATGAATTGAGGGAAGGTCCATGAAGTGATTCAGTGGAGCATAGTCATGATTGAGTGTAGGTTCGTTATTAATTTAGTGGCAGTGACTACATGTCTGACATCTGTTGAGGACTTGGGCCAATTTTGATTCTTATTTCATATTTCTTACTGATAGCATTTTAATTTTTTTTCTTTCTAATAAAATTTAATAGTGGTTTATATTTTTACCACAATTTTATTTTTGTTTATGCCGTTACAAAGTAATTGATATCGTCGCCCTTTTTTTTTTAGTTTTAACGTGGATTTATTTTTAAAATGTTAAGAAATCTTTTCGATCAATATAAAAATAGAACAGATATAAACCCTCTGATTTTTACTTCATTGAATGTGCGCCTAAATATGTAATGTTTTGACTTGATAGTTGATATAGAATATATGTTTAATTTGAATTGAGTATTAAAATAAAATTAAATATATTTTGCATAAAACCTAAACTCTTAAAATGGATTAATTTGACTCATGTCATATCCTAAATAAAATAAATGGATTTTGATAGACTAGTTTTATGACTAATGATAATCTAGTTCAACCTAGTAAATTTGGGAAATTAAATGTATTGATTTATTCAATAAATAAACAATTTAGATAATGGATACAATAAAAAAAATACTAAAATGAGGGGGGGGGGGGGGGGGGGGGGATATCATAGACTGGTACAAAAGGAGAAGAGGTTCAGTATTTAATAGTGACTCTGGTTGTTTTACCTTCCACTGCGGATCAAATCTCTGGTTTAGGGATGCCATTGATCTGGTTTGTCAATGCTCTTCAAACATAGAGGTGGCCATAAATATAGTTCTAACATAAAGATGGGTATAGTCTAATGCATTTATTTTCTAGTCTTCTGACATGACTTCACACCTGTTTTTTAATCCCTTGCTGTTAACCCAGTTTAAAACTCAATTGCAAATATATATATATATATATATATATATATATATATATATATAATAAATACAACTTATTCTTAGTTTATATTATTAAGTGATAATATATTAATTTAAGGTCTACTAATTATAATTTTGACCACTATTTCATCCAAAGAACCTAACTTCAATTCTGTCAATTTGCTTATAAATCATAGGATCCATTAGCAGAATTCTCATTGTTTGTAAAAGAGAAACAATTTTAAAGTAGTTTTGTATAAAGGAACTAAATTGTTGTTAATTTTTTTTCAGGTAAATGCTTCTCAATATTTTTAGTACACTAGTTAACAAAATATAAGTATAAACTACTTAGTAAAAAACTTTTATGATATTGACATGAAAATTATATAATACTTAAATTTTTTAGTAATTGAAAGTAATTAGTAAAATATATTAAATACTTATAATTTATGTTTTTGAGACACTCCTTTCTAAAATACTGATTTTATATTGCCTTCATTTTTTGGAGACTGAAATTGTAGGCGTTTCTTGTGTTGATAAAAAGTAAAATAGTTAAACATCATTAGTTTTATTTTGTTATAAATGTTGGCGGTATTCAAATTTGACATTTTAAAGTAAAATACTGTATTTATTTTAATAAAAGAATTTACATAAAATAATATATTTAAAATAGATCTCACTGGTACGCGTAAATATATTACTTTTAGTGTAATTTTTATATATAAGATTTAAACTCAAAATTTAATTTAAAAATTATTTAGATTAATTATCTATTAATATTATTTTTATTTTTTAATATCAAACAAAGTTAAAAATTTCTATTTAAAAAAAAGGGAGAGGGAGGGGGTAGAAATTATGTTATTCAGTGCTATTTCATTTTAATCTTTCAATATTATTTATGAATTTTTATGTTATAAATATAGTTGACAACATCTCATACTTTTCTCTCTCGTTTTTTATGACGCTTGATTTTATCATTACTTAATTTTTATATTTTTAAAAAGTGGCAAAGTATTTTTTATAAACTTTACAAGTTTATAAATATATGAGGTAAAATATAAGCTAAAAAAATCTAAAGAATATTTTATTGATAATATAAATATAAATTAAAAATAAAATATAAACATTTTTAATTTTTAATTTTCAAAAAATCCAAAAATATATTTGTTAATAAAATATTTTTTAATGATGATTTGTGAATATATATATATATATATATTTACACACTTAACATTAATTGAAAATTTTCGAGTATTTATTAAAATAATTAAAGAAACTAAAAGTTTCATTTGATTGAAAATTTACTTAGAAAGAAAAAAACTTTGGTCAAATAAAAACTAATAAAACATGTCATCAAATAAGAATGATACATAAATGCATCTTTTCAAAAATAAAAATTTAAATTCATAATATAGAAATTAATTAACTATTTAGAGGTTTTTATTTAAATTTATAATAAAAAACATTATAAGATTAGATAAGATTCATTATATTTAATGTTAATCGAAAATTTTAAATATTAATTAAACCACTACATAAATGGTAAAGTATCATCTTTATTTGGTAAATAATTAAAAATAATAATTTAATTTCTCTATATACAATAAAAATAATAAATTTTATATAAATTACTTCAACTCCTTATCACTATATAAATCATAATTTAATTTAATATAAAATTTTATAAAATACTTGTCATAAAATAGACATAAGAAATAATTATACAAATTTTTGGGAAGAGATAAAATCATATTAACATGTAGATCATCTCACAAGTAGCAATTCTAATTAAACTTTTAGTATTGAG
The DNA here is from genome assembly GCA_037954105.1 of Canavalia gladiata. Taxonomy (NCBI): domain Eukaryota; kingdom Viridiplantae; phylum Streptophyta; class Magnoliopsida; order Fabales; family Fabaceae; genus Canavalia; species Canavalia gladiata. Next base: position 18,320,112 of record CM075667.1, read on the forward strand.
CTCTTTGATGAAATCTCATCTTCTCCTACTTTCAAATCACTCCTTTTTTTATTTTTATTTTAAAATTATTCTTTTATCTTAATATTAAGCTATTTATATTTATTATTTACTTGCAAGCATTCCTGTACATCGTATGTATTTATAAATATATAAATTTAAAAATTACACGAAAATTATTTTTCTGATAAAAAAATTAAAATTATATTATAAAATATAATTGTTTAAGATTATAATATATATTACAAAGAAAGATATTAAAATTAATCTAAAATATTGGAATAATTTTATATAAGGTTGATGCATTCGAACCTATTTTTTGACGGTATAAAAACAAATCTACAATACAAGAATTATTTCATTTTTAATTACAGATGTATATTTTATATTCTAACAACACATATATTGAAACCATAATTTATATTTAAAATTTAAAAATACTTGTATATTTTACCGGATACCAGCGTTGCCGTTACTCCCTTCCTAAACGCTAAACCTCGTAAACGGGTTTTTAGGTTTGGGAAGTTTCAATTCAAGAGCTGTTATAGGTGTAGTGCAGTGTTGTGTCTTCACTGAAAGAGAGATGGCGAAGGAGTTGTTGACCCTTGATAATGGCACAACTTGCACATCGTGGAACTATTCTGCTACCAGACTCGCTGCTGGTTCCGCCGATGGCACTCTTTCAATCTTCGATTTCAATGATGCACCTTCTTCTTCCTCCCTCCGCTCTACTTTCAAATCTAGGGTTTGTCTTCCTCCATTCAATCTTTTCATACCTGTAGACACACATCCTCATATGGTTCTGTTTCCTCATTTCCACTTAATCCCAAATTGAATATTAAATTGCGCTTTGTTTTGCTTCTATTAAACGTGTAATTCGGACTAGACTCGTTTTTCAGTATGAATAGTGAAATCATAATTTTTTTTATGAATAGTTTGCCGTGTATTATGTAGAACAGGAATTGTGGAACGAGTCATTGTTGATTTTAACATAAGCACCTGTTACTCTTCTCTGGATGATTTCTACATTCTATTTATTTTCCCCTGAAACTGTGAAGGTTTTTGAAGGAAACATCGTCAAGATTGTTTGGGTTCCGCCAGAATACGGTGACGCAGTTGCGTGTATTTCCGCCGAAGGAATTGTGTCATTGTGGGAGGAGGTTGTGGAAGGTATCGTTGAGTGGGTTTTTTGCTATAATTTTCAAAACCGTGCTTCTTATAATAATCATTCGAATTTAGGAATAGAGTTGCATGCCAGCCATTAACATGTTGAAAAAAGGCCCTGGTTAGGTGATACAATTGTTGATGGTATGATATGATTTTCGTTTTGTGGGTTATTTTACCCTTTTTTTTTGTTAAATCTGCTATTTTAGTTTTTATATGTTTTGGTTAACAGCACCGGCCTTTCCTTTCATTAAGTTATCTTTAAAGTAGTGTTATTCAGTTAATGCCGAGAGCCTGAAAATTAAAGTTATGTCTTGATGTAGATTCACAGCCTCTTCAGTGGAAGATTTGCAAAAGCTTCGGAAACAAATCAAGCAAAGTCCTTGATATTCAATTTGGAATCTCTTCGACTAGTTTGAAAATGGTTAGTTTTATTGCTGTGAACAGTTTCATTTATATTTATTTTGGAACTATATATTTTAACTATAGATTTGAAGGAGCCATTTGTAATTGTACTCATCAGTTTATCTGATGCAATTTCACTTTTTTCATATATTGCCTTGATGGCATGCTGTGTGCTTGCTTTTCATGTGAAATCGTGTAAGAATGCATAAAGTTAATATGCTAATGACTTACTCTTTTTTATTTACTATTCTATGAATGTTAAAGGTTGCTGCATATTCAGATGGTAATGTACGAGTTTTTGAGCTCCTGGATCCCTTGGAACTTAAAAACTGGCAGCTTCAGGTGAAACTAGCTTGTTTTACTTATTCATCAAATTATACTTTCTCTCTATGTCATGTGATACTTAATTTTCTTGTTTTATAAGAATACCAACATATTATTCTTTATGTTCTTTCTTTGTAGGCTGAATTTCAAAATGTTACTGAGTCAGTGTCTGCATTTGGGAAAGCTTTGTGCCTCTCTGCATCCATATCTTGGAATCCACAAAAAGGTGGAAGCCAGGAATCCAGCTTCCTCATAGGTTTTAATTCAAATACAGCAGAGCTTAATTCTTTAAAGGTGACTTATTTTAATTTGATTTCAGCTGCATTAATCTTTATTTTTTCATGGTATGATTATTGCATTCTAGAATTGTTTCTTCATCTCTCTGAAGTGTGCATAACTTTGCAAATGCTACAAGCTGTGACAGTGGGGAAGGTTCCAATATTTTTAACAGCAGAAAAAATGTTTTCAACATTTTCTTCCTTTTTCCTTAGGTATGGGAATTTGATCAAGCTCATCAAAGATGGCTTCCCGTGGCAGAATTGGCAATTCCTGAGGATAGGGGTGATCAAGTTTATGCTGTTGCATGGGCACCAAATATTGGCAGGTAAATATTTGCAAAATTTTACAGATATATATCAATCACTTTTATTGGCCTTGACTTCCTTATATAGCTTGATCTGAATTGCTGAATTTTGTGTAAGTCAACTAATGTGAGGAAGTTTGTTCTACCTAGTTCAGGTTATGGTTGTCTACCACCATTGTCTTTTTTGTAGTTATAGAAATGTGAAAGAACCGGTCAGTTATATTCATATATTCATAACTGATATGATTTCCTTGTAGAGCACATGAGATCATTGCGGTTGCAACTCCCAAGGGACTTGCCATATGGCACCTTGGAATGAATCCTGATCATAATGGGAGACTCCCAGTGGAGAGAGTCGCACTACTGTCAGGTCACGATGGCATGGTATAATAATGATCTTAGATTTGACTCTACTTTTATATGTTCGCATCTACCTGTAAATTTGTCTTCCTTCAGAGATCATATGGATGTTTTATCTTAGTTTTCAGTAGATTATATGACAAGGCGTTGCTTACTGGGTTTAGGTTTGGCAAATGGAGTGGGATATGAGTGGAATGACATTGGCTACTACAGGCCATGATGGAATGGTCCGGTTATGGCAGTCTAATCTCAATGGCGTTTGGCATCAGCAAGCTGCGTTTGAACCCACTTCTTAGCCACTCATCTCCAGTTATACCCAGTTGTTTTAAGTGGAAAATGAATCTTTTAAAAATATTTCGGGTTTTGGATAGAGGGTTAATGGATCTTTATCTGCTTATCAGTGACATGAGATATCTAAACCTCAATTCAATTTGTTGTAACTTGTAAGTAGTAAACTGGCGTGGGTTTTCTCCTTTCTTCACCCTCCTCAGTATTAATTATTGAATATGATGACGTGTATTCTGTTGTAGTTTAGGTGGACAAGGTTCTCGTATGTTACATGAAAGGCTATGATGCAGATGGCTTTCTTTTTCAAATCACCCAAGTATCCTGCCCTTTGTACAAAATAATTTCGCTTTCTAGTGGTATGTTATGATATGATTTTCTTAAATGTTATATTGAATGTGCACGCCTTACTTTATCAAAAGGAGCTATTGATTTCTTTTTATCGTTTGTTTCCGATGTTCTGCAGCCAGAACAAATAGTCCATAACATTTAGCAATTAAGCCTAACCGATGAGGGTTTGCCCGGTGACTGCGGTTTGGGGACATTGTCACCCTATACTCTATGGAGGTTTTGGAGATAATGAAATGGAACAGAATGGCATTGGATGAAAATAAATGTAATGGGATGGGAAAATATTATTTTAGGGACCAGAATTTCAAATTTGATTAGAGAAATCAAGTGTAATTAGGTCTATTATTTTCCAAAGGGAGAGTTAAATGATTGCTGGGAAATATAAGCATTACGAACATGTTAATGAATGGCCTAAGAGGAAGGATATTGGTTAATAAATTAAAAGTGAAAGGTTTTAATTAAAAATTATGATGAAATGTATTAAAAATTGCAGAGAGGTGTATCAATAATATTTTTAATTTTTTTATTGATTCTTTATTCAGGGCACTGATTAGTAATTTTAAATTTTATTATTCTTTATTACATAATACTTTGTTTGATTGGGAGAAATAGAAAAAAAAAAAAAAGATATGAAACTGTTTATTGTAAATTGTTTGCAAAAGAGGACGATTGCTTGCCTATAGAAATAGAAAGAAAGGAATCAATTTTTGCATTTCATCAGATTTTATTTTTTTCCAAATTGATAAGAAAATGAAGGAAAGAAGTTTGCATTTTTTATTTTTAAATTATAAAAATAATATTAATATTAATAAAAAAATTAAATTTTTAAATTAAATTATATATTATTAATATATTTCTTTTACTATTTTTTCATTCAAACAATAAAATTAATTTTTTTTCTTTCTATTTTAACATATCCAAACAATTTTTTTTATTTATTTTCATTTTGTTTTCTTTTTCTATTTTCTAATTTTTTTTTATTTTCTATTTTTTTATCTAATCCAAAAAGCATTAATGTAGTTCAGAATTATTCCCTGCTATGGGCCTCGCAGCCCTCACTTTCCTCCAATTGAACGTTCCCGGTCTGTTGAATAAGGGTCATTGTCTTTTATTTTGGGCCTAAATGCACAAAGATCAAGAAGTTCTTGTCGGTAAAATTGTACTTTTACAAAAAATTCTCTTTCTACAAAAAGAGGAAGGAAGAAAAAAAAAAGTTAAGTAACAAATTAATTTATCACTTTTTGATTGTGTTGGAAATTTGTTCAAAATTTTTAAAATAATGTAAATTAATAATTTAGTTTTTAAAATTTTATAAATTAATTTATTTATTTATTTAAAATAGTATAAATTAATCCTTTTATAAATGGTATTGAGGATGAATTTGAAATAAGTTGATAAAAGTTGGAGATTAACAAATAAATTTTTGAAGTAAAAAAATTATTTGTAAAAATTAAACAAATTAAAACTTAAAATGCTAGTAAATTTTTAAAAAATATTAATAAGATATATTATATGATAAATTAAGAAAAAAATGTAAAAAATATTATAAAAATTCAGTAAAAGTATTATATCTCTTATTGTTAAAGTACGAAAAAAGAGAGATGAGAATAGCATTATGACATGTGGCAATAATTACCTTCCCTGCTTCTGTTCATACCCGACTTTCTTAACCCTTACCGCAGTTAGCCTTCGAACTTTCGGCATTCTTCTCCGATTCTGCAACATGTTCAAACACCATCCCTGCTTAATGCTCCTGACGAATTCAGCTGCAGTTACCTTGGAGTTTGTGAGTGAGAACAGTCATGGATACGCGGCGACTACTTTAGTTTAGCATATGTATTAAGGCACAATTTGGGAGATTCACCTCTTACGATTACTTTAGCTGCAGTAACATTTATTTTTTAATTTAATTTAAAATATATCATAATCTTAATTCATTAATAATTTAGTAATAAATCACCTTTTACTCCCTTTGTAAACAATCTTACGACTGAGCAGGTTTGCCCTATTTTCTTTGGCCCCTTTCATTATACAAGATAGCTACTCGCCTTTAATAACGTTCTTAAAGCTTACCGATTTTTTTTCAAGCTTTTTATCAGATTACTGAAATGTGCTTTAATTAATTACCCTCTACTTTTACTTTTGCACAAACGATGTAGATTGTACGTTAGACAAATGCAAATTTGCAGCACTCGTGTGTATGAACGAAAAAAAACACTGAGTCTCACTATATTTCTCCAATTTGAATAAAAATGCCACTCTTATATTTGTGGTCCAATTTTTTTTAAAAAAGAATAAATAATAGAATATTATTAAAGAATGTCTTAATTTAATCAATGAACAAACAGTTTTATTAAAAATTATTCTAGACTGGTGTTAGAAATGATAATAGGTTATGTCCGTAATACTATTCTATTAAAAGATTAATTTTTATATATTATTAATATAAAAATTTTATACAATCAATTAATTAAAAATTATAATAGATATAATTATTATAAAATATTTTAATTTTGAATAACATAACAATTTATAATTGGCTAACAGTATAAATCATTTTATATATTCCAATCAAATTCTTGTGTTAAACTTTTGATTTCTTTTTGTACTTATATTTTCTTAAAATTTAAAAATATTTAATCACCTTATTATTTTACCAGAATGGACGAAGTACCTCAACGCTGGCATTTATTAGGAAGTGCCATCATTGCCAGCCCATTGCTCTACAGTTTGAATTTGGCCGAATTTATAGCACACATTCTGTCATCTGTGTGTGTCTTTTTTTTTTGTTAAAAATAAAATAAAATAAAATAAAATAAAATTCTGCTTTCTCTTTCTCTTGAAACGGTAACCATACATTCTACTGGTAGCATGACATTTACTCTCAAGTGAAATAAAATTAGAAAAACCCAGAGGAATGAAAAGGGAAGTTTGAATCAATTCCCACCGCTTCGAGTGAGAAGTTAAAATCAAAAATCGGAGAATTGGCGTCTGAAATAATCCCAGCAACTTCAGAATCATCTGCGAGGAAAGACGGAGATGGAAAATAACTTGATTGTGGCGTGTTTGGAGATAACAAGTGCGTTTTGGAAATGTTGGTAAAAAAGGGATCGTTCTCTGGGACTGAAGAAGGAAGTGAGGTGTGGTTATCGTGTGTGACGCGTCCGAATGAAGTCCAAGTGGAAGCGAATGGATATGCGGTTTCTTCAATATTTCCCAAGTTATCCGTATTAAGAGTCAATGTGTTTCTCAACTTTGTTAAGCTTTCTTCAGATTCATGTGCATGGTGAACGTTACTATCATAACCATGCGGTTTTTCTTGTATGTCTGATGAGTTGTGGGGCAAAACGACATCGTTTTTCTCCTGACAACAGGTGTGGCTTCCTCGGTAAATTATGTCAAAGATAGTGGAGTCTTCATCTGATCTTTGTACTTGCTTCGTCGCAAAACACCCTTTAGTGTTGCGGAAGGTGCACCTATAATAGCTTCTGAAAATGTATATAATATTAATAATTTTATGAGAAATGAATTATTGTGATTATTTTATCAAGCACCACAGGGGAAAATGTATTAAAATTAAAAAGTGTTTGCACCTTGGATATTTTGCACCAAGGATGTCTTTCTGTCCGTATTTTCTCCAATTGAAACCATCTTCATAGGGTCCTTCCAAGCCATTCTCAATCTTCACTCTAACATGATCCATCCATTCAGGCGTCTTTTTTCTGAAACCAATTTCCACACACAAAAAATGTTAGGATAAATAATTAATTAATGACATATAACATGATAATTTCTGCTATTAAAGTGAACCTTTTCTTGGGATTGTTTTCAAGCTCATGGAGATCATTAAGGCCCTTTTCAAGGTCCTCTGAGGAGAATTCTGGTGACAAAGTTTTATGTGGTTGATGCATGATTTGTAGAATTAGTAAAGCCTTGTCATAAGAAGATAATATCCTTTGTAAGAGCGAATCTCTAGTGTCAACCGAAGAGGGTAAATTCAAGTCTTCCTTCAATTTTCTTGCTATATCCATCCCCTGAATTAGCTCATTGACAAGTGCGGTTCGCTTCCAATTCTTGTCACTTGCCATTTTCCACTATCTTCTTCTCTATCTAACTAGCAATAACTAATAAAAGTGATTGATTATGGTGGTGCCTAATATCCGGTAATGGGTGGCTTCTTACTTGGTAGCAGAGTTCAAAAAGAGCATGGGAATAATGAAGTTTAATAAGCAATGAACATGGAAAGAGGCAACACTAATTTTGAAGTTAAAATTGATTTGTTGAGAGTGAAAACATAGGAAGGGGGGTTTTAAAGTTAAAAAAATAAGTCAAAGTTTGACTGAGACTGGTATTTTGTTAGTGAGGAGCAATAGAAATATAGAATGCTGACCAAGTCCAGTCCACTAAAGCCCTACAAGTTGGTGATATGCTCATAAATCATTGGTTCTTCCTATCATGGGGTCGAATGATTGGTAGGGTCACAGAATTTTCTCAATTCTCTCATTACTCGTTGTGTCTTTCATGATCCCTTTTAATACCTTCTTTCTTTCTATCATCACTATCATCTTCTAGAAGACCAACCCAAGAAACCAAGCAAAGTTGATCCTTTCCTGCATTCATTTTAATTATCATATATTTTAATATGTTTTTATATTTTTATTATATTCTCTCTTATATTATCTATTTCTAAATGTGCACTAATATTTTTGTTTGTTCAATAACTTGAAGTTAAGAGAAAAATAAATATAATATACGAAAGGATTATATTATTTATATAATATTTTCCGGAACATTATTTATTTTTTATTATATTAATTATTTTATTTTATATTTATTTTTTTCCTTTTTAATGTATAATTTTTTTTTACAAATATAATCTCAATATGAGACGATAAAAGAGATTTTACGGAGGTATAGATATTTAATTTAAAGTGTAAGAAAATTAGGATTGGATGGAAATTTTGCTCTGAATGTTGCTATCGTCCCCATTTAGTAGCTGATTTAAAGAGAATTTCTAGAATGTTTCGTATTAACAATTATTACTATTCTTATTCCTTTTCATCTATTCATTTTAGCAGGATAGGTATAGGCATTCAAAGAGCAAGAAAAATAGGATTGAATGGAAATTTTGTTGGCATATACATGCGAATGTTGCTATCGTCCCCATTTCTAGAATGTTTCGGTCGTTTAAAAATTGAGCACAGATATTTTATTATTTTTTAATTATCTCACTTTTTATTTTTTTAATATTTTATATATTTTTCAAAATTAAGATAAAGATAGTAATAAATATTACATTGAAAATTTAAAATAACGATTATAAAATTTTATATAAAAAATATTCACAGTTAAAATTATTAGAAACTTATTGTCATTTGAAGAATGATTACGTGATAATCAGATAATCATTCTCTGAATACGAATAGTTAGAAAGTAGTTACATAATAACTGTTCTTTAAATATAACTTAGAGAGTGATTGTGCTGTAATTGCATATAAGAGAATAGTTATGCCAAATTGTGTATATGTGCTTCCATCATTATCCTTTTTATTTGAGAAAATTGGAGAATGTGCAATCTTGGACGGTTCAGAATTTAAGCCAAAATGTTTATACTGATCTACGAATTAGATAAATTTAAACCATCTAACTTCTATTCAACGACTGTAACTTCAGGACTACAGACTTTTCAATTTTTTTAATTGAAAAAGATCTTCATCTGCATCTTACTCCTTACCATGAATGTAAAGAATCTTTTTGCAATAGATCAAAGGAACTAAAGCACCTAAAACTAAAAAAGGGCTCTGGTCAATTGTTATTCTTGTTTTGCTCCTCATTTTTAATCAACATCATCACTTTAGAACATTTAAACCCTTTAATATACAAAATAAAATTATGTGAAATAAAAATCTTGGTGGCCTATCCTGAAAACACTTTTATTTTTGCTGGATCCCAATCACAAACGAGTTTCAATTATATATTAACTCCAAAAAATGATGGCATTTTTTTTCACTTTTATTGTGCTATCAAGTGTAATGACTTTGTACTACATGCTGTTATCTTTTTGTGTCTGTTTTCTTAGAGTATTTTTTACTTGTTTATATACTTCAAACTTTGTTTGAAATTGATGATAGCTTCAGAAAATTTTTCTATGTTAAATAATAATAAGTTTAAGATTTTAAATTTAACCAATCTATTTGGGAGTGCTTAACTACCACCAATCACTGAACACTTGTATATTTGTCTTCTTTTTTTCCTCCAAAGATTATAGTAGAAGTGTTACAGATGGTGAATTTGACAATGGAAATTGCCAAAAAATAATGTCCGAAGCTGATTCAGTTTTCCCTCCATTTTTTATTTGCTAATTAAGGATATTAGTGATATATAATTCAATGATAATTTTTCTTGTTTGATGTTTCTAAAACTTGTGTGTTAAATTAGTCTTTCTTATCTAACGAAAAAACAATTTGCTGGTACAGAGAGATATTACAAATTTATGCTAATTAACAATATGATTCATCATAGTAATAGATAATTTTGGTGGTATAAAACTGTATATATTATTAATATAATCTATCTTAATGTTAATGTAGATTTATAATATTTATTTTAATACTTTAATTTTTATAATAAAAATTGCATTAACAATTACAATTTTTAACATCTAACATTTTTTGTCCGTTAACAAATTACTTTTTCTTTGTAATGTTTTTCCGTGACCAGGTTTAGTAAAAATGTAGTATGCCAAGATAATTTATATATTGAGAAAGTTGAGTGTTAGTATATATATTTCATATGATTTTTATTGATTAGACAGCGGAGTTGACTCTTTCCATTCCTAAGTAAAAGCGTATTAATGTGTGCCCTAAAGAAAAACATACACATGTGGTGCATGAATCTAGGATCATTAAATGGCATTTATTTATAAATATGGACCATTTCTGCACCATAATTTTTCAAGATAATTAATGCATACTTGTAGTTCATCTAGTAATACATTTATGGAAGAAAAAAACATAGTGTACATCTTATTTAAGATGTATCAAAATAAAAAATATATATATTATATTAAAATATTATTATTATTAAAGTAGATAATAACCCATGCTCTATATTTATCTTTCTTTGCTGATTAAAAAAAGAAGTTAATTTATGTACTTAATCTGTGGATGGTAAATGATAATTGAAAAGTGCGAGCGCGTTTAGCGGAGGGGGCCATGGCCCTAACCACACTTTGTTTATCCAATTTTATATATTAGAGATTATAATTTATATATGGAGTGACACAAAAGAAAAAGAAGAAGAAAGTGATTTTTCTAATATTAATTCTATGCTTTCTGGAAGAGAAAATAGTTATTATAATTACAGGTACCATACTTTATTAATATTGATCGTTATGCATAACCTAACCTGATATGTTTAATTGTTTCTTATAAGTTATAACAAAAGATTGAAAAATGGTAAACTGGACAAAACAAAATGAAATTGAAGAGCGTGGCGAAGGATCAATAACTTAAATGCAAACTCTTTCCATAACTTTTGCGAGACATTTTCGTGACGAATTAATGGAAGTGTACGTTTAACTGGGGGAAATACAGTGGGAGATAATTCTATAAAATCCAAAACAAATTAAATATATATATATATATACCATAAATAGACTCAGAAAATATAATTGAATAGAGAAAATCGTCACGAGTCTTTGGCTTTACTTTCACTTCTTTTAACATTATAAGCATCCCCATGTCTCATAATCCAGAATCTCTCTATTTCTTCTGCTTTACGACCTGGAATGCGACCCGCTATCAAATTCCACCTGTATCATTGAAAAGTCTACGATTTAGGTTTCTAAATTACTCATACAACTAGAAGTTTCGTGTGTGTGAAAGGAATTTCTTACAATAAAAATGAGAGTAATTAATCTTGATCATATCACTTGAAATTATTTAATGGTCATGTGTTAATTTTAACAACTTATGGTTGGGAACATTTCAAGTGAGATGACTTTAATATCAAAGTGAGTAAAATAAATCTAAATTATTACATCCAAATCATGAATAGTTAAAATAAAAATTGAAATGTATTTAATTTTATCCTTTTAATCATGATCATCCATGTATAAATGTTCAAAATGAATTGTTTTCACCTTTTATAATAGCAAATTTATCTCACTTGACATGTGTCTTATGAGAATACTTTATTACAATGCAATGATATATTTAAATCATACAACTATATATAGATAATAAGATTAAAAGTTAATTAATAATTACATTATTACTTTAAAATACTATGTATATGTTTTTTTTTTAGTTTTCACCATTCAAATAAAATTAAACGGTCTCCAACTTATACAATTGTTTCTTACACCAAACATTACATTGTCACTTTATATGAAATGTGAATTTTTTTATCTATTCCTTCAATCATAACTATATATTATCCTAATTATTATTTGCACCAATTTTTCTTTATCAAAATTAAACAATTATAAATATATAATTGAAGATTTTTAATTTTCAAATATGTATATTTCATTAATATATATATATATATATATATATATATATATATAGATAAAGTATAGAATAATTTTGCATTAACTTTAAGTTTTACAAATATAATCCAAATAATAGAAGCATTTAATCTAACAGTTAAGTTTAAAATAAAAATACTCTATAAAAATTATTAAATAGTAATTTTTGTATAATATAGAACTATTCAAATAAAAACACTTAATTATTGTAAAAGATCAAATTTATTTAAAATATTTAAAAATACACATAATGTTTTTTACAACTCTTTTAAATAATTATATTACTATTAACTTAATTTTTAATTTTAACCATTCATATATAATTATATACTTTATTTATTCATACTCCTCACAATAAATATTATCAATAGTATATACCCTTGATCCCTCAGTCTGTGTAAATATTTATTGATTTTGCAGACACATGTATTGAACATATATTGAATATCAATGAAAACTCTGTATGGACAAAAAAAGCTTAGACAAGAGAAAGCCGCAACCAGCTAGATGCGCTATTCAGGTATGATTGCCCAGAATAGAAATTAAGGATAAGAAGCAAAGTAAACGAAGTTGGTGCAATTTTTACCTTCAAATTAACAAATAAAAATACTAAAATGGTTAAAATAAGGTAACTTTTTTACATTTCAACCTCACTTTTGTCTCTATGTAATGATCATTCCCACCAACGATTTGGCACAAGAGCTTTACCAAACAGTCAAAGTTCAGGCCTGCTGGTATGTATCACTATTGACTAGCTTGATACAGGGTGAATTCTACATTGTACCCAAAAAAGGTTAAAGTGCATGAATGGAATCTAGTATTTTAATCATTGATTAAATTTTCTTTTAAATCAATAAATAAGTCAAAATTGCATCTTTGGACCTTAACTTTTTGGAGGCATGGTAGAAGCCTACCCTTGTTGCAGTATCCACACTTTCTGAAATTGTTCCTCATCCCCAGTCCCCACCAAAATAAATGGATGACAAATTAAGAAAAGGTGAAAAATATATACTTGGGGAGGCAGAAGAAGCAATCTTATTTCATCATAAATCAAAGAATGCAATAGCATGAAATTCTATTTATGTGTTAATTTTTCTATCATTGATGAAAAATTACTAATTAATTAAAAGCAAGAGCCCCATAAAAATGTATTTCCACATACCTATCACCAACAAGCCCATACATCCTGTGAATCAGATCCTCCTCTTGCTCGTTCATCTCTATGAACTCCCACTCAGTACTGCTCACTTCTGCACCCATTAACATTTATATATCATAAATCTCCCCTATCAACCTCATAATGCCCAAATCAAATATAAATGAAAGATTGTAAGATATAAACAACTGAAACTGCAAAAGGCAAGAACATAAATTGCTGAAAATGGTGGCATGGGATGAAATTAATTAAAAAAATAAATAAAAACCTTCAAAGGTTGTAGTTGTGGTTGTGGACATCTTTGCCTTATTCAGGGGACGCTCCACTACACAGAGGGGTGCGAATTGGTGAGAGGAATTGAAGATGATTTGTTTTCAGAAGTGCTGAAACATAAGAAAACTTTTAGTTATAATACCAATGTACACCTCAGCTTTTGGGTGTGGGTCAGTCAAATTAATGTTAATATATATAACCTTCTAGAGAGGATATATACAGAACAGATAGCATTGATTTTCTTTTAATATTCCTCGATTCCCAGCATCAGGAGATAGGTCATTTTTAATATTGTCAATTAAAGAAAGGAACATGTTAGATCCACATAAATTAAAAATACGAAGAATCTTCATAAATTAGTGCACGTGTAAACATCAAGCAGGAAAACAATTTTTGGTGGATTAGTGCCTTTTGTTTTTCTTAATCCAAAATACTTGTTATAATCAATGAGATTTCTATATTCATTTTATGTATAGTATATTCTAAAATTTGTTGTTTTATTTTTTTTTTTTATGACAGAGGGTAAATATGCTAAAGTACACTTAAAATTAATAAATACTGATACTGATGACTGGCCGTTGGATACATCACATGGTAGGAAATGGGAATGGCTGGTATAAAACGATCAATCGGCAAGCAGTTTTGACTAGTAGATACCTCTTTTTGTGTTCAACAATACATTAGTGAATAAAGTTAGAGGTATTAATAATAATTGTGCTTGCACTGCATAACGAATTTCATTATTATATTTGGATAATTGGACAACTATAACTGTGTCTCACGCTACTGCTGACGATTATATTATATACAAAGAGATGCATTCAATTGGTTGAATAGTTGGCTTAACTAATTCTAGAAACTTGTTTTAATATGGATTCTGAAAAATAATGTGCACCACATCAGCATAGAAAGTTCTCCTCGCTTTTTGATGTTGATGCTCTCTTTAAATTCTTACTTCATAGATTCTAGAAATCCATGGCGGAGACTTGACTAATCACCCATCAAGATTTTGTTAATGAAAAATAACTTGTGTGTATTACTTGAGATATATATATACATACGCACATAATTTAAGCTGTTTAAAAAATATCTCAGTACGAGTACACTTTTATAAGGATTTATAGTTAAACGTTTTTAGTATATCAATATATTTATCGTTATAATTTTTTTGTCAATTAATTATCATAAACCGATTTACTTACTCAATAATTAATGATTTTCATCGTCAACAAAGTAACCGCGCGCATAGCATAATATTACTTTTTTTTTCAAAATATATTGAAATGAGTGGTTATAATTTTTATCTGTCACTCTGTACACGGTTTAATTTATTTTCCATTCATTTAACCTCTGCAAACATTCTATACATGGTATTATGAACAACTTTAGACTCCTTTGGTTTTTGTTTTAAAAATTTTAAAAATTAAAACTAATTTTTAATTTTAATTTTTAATTTTTAAAAATTATTTTATTACATTATTTTATTATAAATATATAAAAATATATAAACAAAAATACTAATTTATAAAATTAAATTATATCAAAATAATATAAAATTTAAATTTTAAAAAATAATAAATTAAATATTATTATTATTATTATAATTATAACAGTAATAATAATAGTGATAGAATAAAAAAAATATTATTTATGAAATAATAATAATAATGAGATGATTACAATAAAAAAATATTATATAATTATATAAATTTATATTTTATATATTATTTATTATTAATATTTAAAATAAAAAATTTATAAATATTATTATAATATTTTTATATTATTTAATATTTATTTGATATAAAATATATATATTACAATATTATAATATATATAGTTATATAATTTAAAATTATATTATAATATTATAAATTTAATATAATTTATATATAAATTAATATTATTTATTTTATAATATATATAAATTAGATAAATAAAAATTAAATTTTTTAAAATAATAAATACTATTATTATTATTATTATAGTAATGATGATAGTTATATTATTATATAATTATATAATATTTTATATTTTATTTAATAATTAATATATAAAATAAATAATTTTATATATTATTATTATTATTATATTTTTTATATTTTTAATATTTAATTTATAGAAAATAATATATACTATATAATAAAAATTTATATAATATAAAATTATATTATAAAATGATAAATTAAACATAATTTTTATATATTAAATAGGATTACTTATTTGTAAATTTTTTAAAAAATAATTAATAAATTATTAATATTTTTTAAAATAATAAAAATAAAAATTTAAAAATAAAATTTATCAAATATACTAATGATAAAAGTAAAAATAATGTTTATAAAATAATAATAATAATATATTATTATAATATAAAATATTATATAATTATATAATTTTTTTTATGATTATCAATATTTAAAATAAATAATTTTATATATTATTATAATAATTTTATATTATTTATTATTTATTTTGTATAAAAATAATATATATTATAATATTAGATTATAAATATTATATAATATAAAATTATATTATAATGTTATGAATTTAATATAATTTATATTTTAAATAATATCATTTATTTTATTTTTATTATTTAAAAATTAGATAAATAAAAATTAAATTATTTTTAAATAATAAAAAATATATAATTATTATTATTATTATTATTATAATGGTTTAATGGTGGTAAAATTGAATAGATTTAAGAGTGAATATATTTTAAAACTAAAAAAATTTTAATCAACCTCTTTTTATTTTAATATTTAAGTTAAAACTGTTTTAAAAATATATTAAAAATTATTTTAAAATTATTTTATCAAACTTTCAAAAATTTTATAAAAATTAAAAACTAAAAACTTACAGAGACCTCAAACGAAACCTTAATTTTTCTAAATATTATTTTAGGTTTTAAATTTGGTTACATGTTGTTATTAGATACTTTTTAGATGTTTAAATTTAATTTATTTATTTTTTAAAGTGTGTTTGGTAAGATATTTTAAATAGTTAAAAATTTAATTTACTAGTTGAAAAGTTTATTAAGACATTTCAACTTTATTTGGTAAAATAGTTTAGTTTAGTAGTTAATAACATTTTTCAAAAGATACTAGTGTTTTTGAAAAATTAGATCAAGTAACTTTTACAATTTTTAATTTTTAACTGAAATATTTTGTTCAATTTTATTTTTAATATTTTTATAATTTAATTTTTTATTTATTTATTTATTTTTATATTTAATATTTTTTATTTTTTATAATAATATTACTATTTTGATAAAGTTATTTTTATATTATCATTAAATATTATTATTTAAATTATTGTTTACTAGTATAAGAAAAATGTAATTTGAATTCAACACAAGCATTTAAAGTTCAACAAAAGTAACAAAAGTAAGTATGTGAGCATCAAGAAAAATGATTTGCATGAAGTGGTTCTGAGATTGGTTTGACATATCTCAATAAACTATTCGGCACATTTTTTCTTTTTTTGTTAGAACAATTAGTACATAACAAACTTGATGTATAAGTTGGATGTTAGTTATATAAGCATGACACATGTTGTTCATATATAGTCTAAATATCTTTTGTTACACGTGTGTGTCTCGTATAAAACAATTGTCATTGGGACGGTTATATTAAATCAAGCTTATAAATAGGCATGTTCATTCATTTGTAAAAATTAGACATAAAAAGCAATAATATATTTATGAAGATTATTTTTTGCTAGTCTGGCAGTCACTTATAACCAACATCCATATTATAAGTCAATTTAAGGATTTATAGAAAAAAAAAATTGTGAGTATGAATAATCTTATCAATCTACTTTTCATTGTTTTATTATTAATAAATTTATAATTAGAGAGTATCGATGAAACCTTGGTAGATTTTGGATAAGTATGTAAAATTAAGAAAGAATCAATAATTAATTTTTATATAAATTTATTTTAATATATCCTATTTATTTTAATTATGATATTATTTATTTTATTTTATCAAAAATATTAAATTGTTTGATAAAAATTTAAAATTATAAAAAAATTATTTTTAAAAATTTTCATTTTAAATTTATTTATACAAAATATTAAAATAGATATTTTATTTTAAAATTATTTAATTAAATTTAATATATTTTTTATTAAAAAAATACCATACTTATCATATTTTAATTTTTTATTTAACTAAATTTTTATTTACTATTTTATATTTATCAGTTATTTCAACAACTAATTTTATTAAATATTTTTAATTTAATAGATAATTTATCAATTTTTTTTATTTTTTATTTTAATTTTCATCTTATAATTTTTAACTTTCAATTAGATTGTTTACTAATTTTATCAAACATATTTTTAAAAAATATAATTATATTTAAATAAAATATTTTTACAAAATATCATTATCCAACATAATTATATTTAAATAAAATACTTTTACAAAATATCATTATCCAGAGTATTTTCAAAACAAGTATTGGATAACTATTAGCCAATATTAAAACAAACACATCGTTAAGTGCATAGATTAGTTTGTGGGGATACTAACAAAAATTGGTATTTAAGCATGATTGTTATGCCATATTTTTCTACCATGGTAATTGGTAAATATAAGCCTGAAAACTTGTTCCGCTAAGTGTTTGTTTACCGACCGAGGCAAAATAATTCTGGATTTGTTTTTTTTTTTATTTCTCCTCCATATCTTTTCTTGACTTGTTCCACGTTCTCCCTAAATTAATATTCAAAGAAAAATGCCTGTGATCTCGTACAAAAAATAAACATATTTTCGTTTTTTTATAAAAAATTAATATCTATCTTTATGTTTATAAAATAAGAATTTTTTAATGAATTATTTTTATTAAGTCATATGATTTCTTCATCATTTAATTTTATTTTTTAAAAAATTACATACTATTTTTTAATTATAATTTGATTTATATTTTAAATTTTAATATATTATATCAAATTAAAAATATTTTTTATAAATTAAATTTTAAACTACTATAATTTTAATCAGTTCTAATTTAAATATAATTTTAAATTTTGAATTTATCACACCATATCAATAAATATGATATGTTTTAAGCGGAGTAGTTTCTTTTTATATTTGTCTCTTCAATTTTTAAAGTATTATCTCTTTAATTTATTTATATTCAAAATAATACATATTAATTAATTTATTAAATAAAAACATTTCAAGTAAAATTTGAAATATATATTTTTCAAATTTATTTTTATTTATAAAAATTAATTATACCTAAAAATATCATATAATGCATGCAAGTTTTGTTAGTTTAGAACTAAATTGTAGGTAGAAATGGATTAGAACATTTTTTTTTTCTGTTACACAAAAAACATTTGTATTTGTTTAAAATATTTTTATAATTAAAAAGAGAAAACAGTTTTACAGGATGTATATAGCTTTTAAATTAAGCATAAAAAAGAAATTAAAAAACCAATTTCTATGACAGAGAGACTTTTTACCTGGATTTATCTTTTCGTCTTTGACCAACCTGGGGAATCGTTATCTCAAAATTGACGAAAGCCTTATTACCATGGCGTCGCGACCAGTTCTCTGGGCCCTGGCCCACTGTGGATTCTACGTTTGACCAATTATTTTGCTCTGACGAACGAAACTGAGCTAACTTTCACCGCGGTGGAATGTTGTTGGAACTTGAATGATCAACAGAAACTTCCACGTGGAAGTTGATATCTCCTTTTTTTTTTTCCATGATCGTACCCAATTATGCACCATACTTCAAATTGGACATCCTACTCATCGCCATCACAAAAAGCTACCTTCATAAAACTATGGCTGCAAATACCAAATAGTGTTAACAAAAGGAAATTGGTGTTGGTAGATTTTATTTGGGATGTATTGAATAAAAGGGGGAAAAAAAAAAGAGCGTGATATAATAAAAAATTAAAATATTAATAAAATATACATGTAGCTTCTCAATCTGCCAAACTCACTTTTACTTTATTCATGTAGCTGTGTTCCACTTTAATTTTGAAGTACCCATGCATCACAGTTTTATACTTTTAAATATTTAACATTAAATTCGCCCAGTTCTTTATTTAAAAAATTACAAATTAATTCTTACATATAATTTATTATCGCAGCCCATCAATCCTTTGGTGTTCTTGCAATTGAAGACATGCCAACAATGTGATGGCGGGTGGGCAAACCGAGCAAGTTGAAGGAATTAACAAGGGCGGGGAGAGGACCGTGAGAACAAAAACCTGTTTTACAATACATTATTTTTGTTAAGGACTTTTTGTAAATTTCAAAATTTTCTCTAAAACTATGTGTCTTTTTATAAGTTTTGGTTTTTTTTTTATGAGTTTTAATTGATTTTTTTTTAAATCAAGTTGATTTAAGTTTTCTGCATTATTAGAGTTAATCTAAGTCATATTTTATATTATCTAAAATTAACATAATCATATTAGAAATCACAATATAATGCAAAATCGTGTTAAAGATCAACATAATTACTACTTATCATTTAACATGCTTATACTTAAATTTATACGATTATATAAAAATTTATGAATGTTAAAAAATATGTTTGAAGTTTAAAATATCTATGCTAACTTTATTTAAAAATATTGATCCTTTTATTAATCTTTTACTTTTTTTTTATTTTTTAGCATAAATTATATCAAATTTTTTATTTTTTTTACTGACCATTTAAAAGAAATAAAAATAAAATAAAATAATAATTAATTAAATATTAATTATATAATAATTATAAATAATTTTTTATAAATGATTTAAATTTTAAAATTAAATAAAATATAACTAACTTAATATTAAATATATTATAATTATAATTAATTTCTAGAAAATAAATTAGGACCTAGCCCAACATAAACAGCCCAAAATGATCATCTCTTATCTTTTTGGGTTCAGATTCGGATTTGGATGAAAATATTATTAAAGATCCAAATTTGACCGACAAAATTCAAAATTAGACGAACTTTTTAACTTGCTCTCCCAGTTAACCCGTAACAAATCACTCGTTTCTTATTTTTCAATGTTGGGCTTGTCAATTTCGATTCAAGCTTCGGGTTGGTGATCATTTCTAACGAAAATCTTATGTTTTTTTAATAATTCATTATAACTAAAGAGGAAAATTATATTCTTATAAAACATTTTATAATTTTTATTACAAATAAAAGAAAAAATTAATGATAAAATAAATATTATGATAGAAAGAAATAGATAAAAAAAACTGCAGAAAATATTATGAAATATTCTTGTAGGAATATTATATCTAAACTAAAAATAGTTAAAAAAAAATATTATGTCATCGGTTTCTTTGATTCAGACAACTTAATTACTATATTAGAATTTTTTTTGAACTTTAAAATAAGTTTTGTTTATAATTTACACAATAAAAGTTGGAGTTATCAAAATAAAATTTAGTATATCTTTATATTATAAATCTAGATTCTAAATTTTAAACGAGAGTATTTTTAAGAGATTTAATTCAATCTCATTACCTTATGTAATTTATTCTATATTAAATATTTTTTAAATATTATTTCTCAAATTTAATTATGTTTAAATTATTATTGATACATTATAATAAATTTAAATTTTTTTTAACAAACTTAATTTTAAAATTATTTCGATCTTAATTAATTTTAAATTTAATTTAATTTTTACGTTTTAAATTTTAATATATCATATAAATAAATTTATATTTTATGATTTTAATAATTTCTTTTCATAGTTTCATCTTTAATTTAAAATTTTTATCTATCAATAATAAAAATATTGACTGTTTTAATCTGTTTTCATTTGTAAAATTTCTTGAATTTTAAAATATTTATACAATATATAATAATATGATAATTTTAAATAAAATGACCTCATTGACCAGAAAAATGGATAAATTAGTTTATGTGTTGTTTTTTTTTTTTTATCTATTTGCGGAAATCACTCTCATTTAATTAGTTGTCACATGCCCCTTCCTCCCCTAATTAACTAATTCAAGTTTGGGTTACCCTTCTTCTAAAGTTGTAAAAACTTCCCCATCTTCCTCTTTCTCTCTCCTCAATTACCTTTAACTCAATCAAATTCTCCATGTACTTTTTTTATTTGGATCTTGTATATATAGATCAGTGCGTCTGGTTGATAACATTTCAAGAGGAGAATAAGTTTTATAAATTTTATATTGTTTGGAATGAGAATTATCAAAAGTTTTATATACTGAACATTTCTTAAACTTGTAGATAAGCAAAGAAAAAAAATGTGATCCCATACATAAGATTAAACTATTTAGTTCAAAACAGAAAATTCTTGCACATAATAAATGTAGGTCACATAATTTTAAATTTTAATATTTATTTTCAATTTTAAGTTACCAATTGCAAATAACTAACCTTAATTATTTTGATTTCAAAATCTTATTTATTAAAATTAAATCATATATTATTATGAATTTCTTTTATTTAATTATCCAATTTTAAAATATCTCTTGTTATATTAGTTGGATTTTAAAATATATCTATATTCCATAAACCAGTTTTAAATTAATTATTTTGGTTTAATACAAATTTCATGCTATTTTTTTTTTCCATATTGAATATATAGTTTTATAATGGCAGCTGGTAGCATTCATTGCTCACTCTTCCTCAAGGGCTTCTGGAATTGCTTTCTGTGAAGCCTAATCTCTGGGGTTCTTGGGAAGAGTGGATCGACAGTGCTTGTTACGCCTTAATTTTCTGAAAAAAGGACAAAAAATTTACGCCCTCTGCTACTTGTTGAGGTTTGCCTATATATTTATAACTCCATCCTACTTAATTTTCTTTCGTTGCTTTGATTTGTTTGCTGAAGCATTTTTCTTTTTAACCAAGGTTGTGCATTGAAAAAAAATTTGTCAGAAAATGAATAATATTTTTTTACTTTAAATTAAAATTTCATTTTTTTAAATCATATATCAAATAACCAAGGTCAGAGTTTAGAGTATATCATGAAATATATAGATGCTTTTATATTTAACGAATTTCAGTTATAAGGTAAAAGAGCCTGTCAGTTTCATTTTCAAATATTCAGGCCATCATAGCATAAACGTTAACTTCAAAATACAGACTGAATTACATTATTTGTATAATAATTTTTCAAAATACACTTTACGATGTTATTTTTTTCTTTTATGTATTCTTAATCACATCAATCATCTTTTCATACATTTGTCATTTTTTATTGTGCAATTTTTCTCTATACATACAATTATTTAAACTTACTAGTGGTCCATATCAAAATTTAAAAGCACAATGATGGATTTAAATATAAAAATTATTTTATATCTATGTACTCTATTGATAATTTCTCTATTTTTAAAATATAAAAAGAATTATCTGCTTATAAATAAAATGAAAATATATAATATATTTTAATATATAATAATTATTTTATAAATTAAAAATAATAATTAATATTTTTTATTAGTATGTTTCTACCTATATAAAAAGATAAATGAAAAAATACAGAATAATAAAATAATCATTAAAAAATTTCTAATAATTTTAAAAAATAATTATTTCCGTTCGTGATCCATGTAACTTTGTTATTTCCCCGGACAGATACAGGTGCACTAATAACATTTATCACAAAACATCCATCAAAGTTTCCAGCAATAAACGATCAAATTGAAATTTTAAAAAATATATAAATAATCTCATTTGAAACTTATAAACTAAAGATATAAATAATTTTTTAATCAATAAATATAAATACAGTTTTATTGTGTAACATACATAGGGTGAGTGAATGGAGGAAAATCCAAATGATTTAAATTAAACCGTATATAGTTTTGAGATGTATTTTGAAAAAGAGTAATTAGTGAAGGAGAAAGAAGGTAGAGAGGGAGTGAGAGTGGGTCCAGTCACGTGGTCGGTTTACCCTGTTGTGCGGTGTGTCTCTATTCTCCATCTTCCATTCTCTGCTTTTGATTTTGAACTCACTACCCGTTTTCCTCTTTCTCGGTCTCTATATGTGCATTGCATTTCTCACACACTTTCAATTCATTACTACAACAATCACAATGGACACAACCGTTGCTTCCTCCATTACCATTTTATTCCTTTTCTTTTTGTTTACATTCACATCTGCGCGTGTTCCCTTTCACATCTACATTGATCATCACAGCAACCCTCATTCATTCTCATTTTCCGCTTCTCAAAACAATCCCGCTAACAAACCCCAACCGCAACCTGCAACCATCATCCCATCCGAACCTCACTCCGTCCCAAGTTCCGAACCAAAAGCTAAAACCGTTAAATCCACGGAGAAACCAAAGCAATCATCTAACCCTCTTCCTTTCACAGTTTTCCGTTTAGACCCTCCTATTCCTAGACGTCCTTCACGGTTCTCCTCACGCCTCGGCCACCGCTGTCACAGCTGGATTCCGCCACAGTCTCGCCGTCAGAGTCACGGCGTTGGGGATAAGAACTTTGAAACGATGACACGTGGGAGAGTGAGACACATGGCACGTGGATGGACAAGATTTGGCCACGTTCAGCCAATGCTCTCCCGCAAACGCGGCATGGTGGCGGAGAGGAGTGAGTTATTGAGGAGGCTTTATCACCGCCACCACCGTGATCAGGAGGTCAAGGACTCCGCTGGCTTGATCAAAAGAATTCGCAAGTTTTTGAATCACTTCTAATTTTTTATGCGATGTTGAATACTTATTATACAGTCTAAAATACGTAGTTGTAGACGATGCACACACATATGCAATGCGTCTACCCTATTCACCTTTGATTTCATCTTTTCTGTTTTGGTAATCAAGTCTGTTATAATTGATTCAATGTAAATAATTTTACATCTGCATGAGATGTAGAAACATGCACATCACTCTTTTAATGCCTTGCAGATTGATGCTTGGAGATACTGCTAATTAAGTTTTTCTACGCTTTTACGATGTTTTTTCTTCTTTGCCCCTACCTGTAGGATGAAACATTTTTGAGTTTTTTTTTTATAATAAACAAAATAAAAGAGTTTTATGTTTTTTTACTATAATTAAAGGAAGTGTAGTCGACTTATGGAAGGAAAGGTTTAGTTATTATCGAACTGGATCGAATTAAAGTTTAAGTATTTTTTTTAGAAAAAAAAAAACACAAAGAGAGAAGGATATCATTATTTTATGGATGGCATCAGTAAGGTGTAATTGAATTAATATCATCAGTTTTTTGTTTTTTTAACTTCCATGTGCTTAGCTTTGACAGTGTAAAATGGATATCTAATTTGACATTTGATTTGTGAAAATAAAAAATTATTTTACTATTTTATAAAATATTTAAATGAAAACATAAAAATAAAATACAAATAAAGTGATTTTTTTATAAATAAAAAATATTTTCGAAATCCATAGCCCTTAAATTATCCAATAAAAAATTTAACAAATACAGGCGAAAATATTATTTTTCAACAGCATTTTATTCTTTAAGGAATAGCAAATTTAATTTTTATCCTATAGATCAAGCGAAGCTAAAGAAACTTCAATGAGAAGGTTTTCCTAAGGCCTCATGTAAGGTTGTTATGCGATAATACGATAAACTCCAGCTATATTACATACAATTATACAGCTTGGTTGTTGCCTCCTAATTGAAATTTTCTTTTTGTGCATTTAAAAATGGATGAAATATGGTTAAAAATAAAAAAAATTAAAAATATAATATGATATATGATATAATAAAAAATCTTAAAAAAATAAAAGATATTAAGATAAAAATATTATTAAATATATAAATGAGTCCTTAATTATATTTATGCTAAAGTGTGATCTACAAGACAAAGTGTTGTTTGCTCACTTTGGCATAGGAAAAATCTAGGAACCAGATGCAGCTTCACTTTCTTCTAGAGGTTATAGATGGATTTTCTAGATTGATCGAAGTAGAGTCTTTTATCTTTGTACAGATTCTTAAAAAACTTTTTATCTGTTCAACCTTACTTTATTAAAATAAACATAAATGTTGGTAGTATTAGTTTAAGGATTTTGCTAATAATTACCTTCTTAATAATTAAATGCTTCTAAATATTTATGTTGGGACGCCAACCTAAATTATGATCCTTACATCGTGTGGTCCTCAATTTTAAAAAAAAATGAAAAATTGATTTAATTTTTTTGCCTTGTAATTTGAATGTTGGTAGCAATAGCACAAATGAGGATGGGTTTTGTTTTTACCGTCTCCACTCTATAAAAGATTAAGGTGAATTTGGATACATAGTGACGGTGTTAAAAAATTTAAAATTCAACTTCTTCCACATCGCATTTAAATAAATTTGTAGAAAATTTATATTATATATTTAATTTTTTTGTGAATTTATTTATTTATATATATTTTCAATTAAATAATATATTAAATATATTTTAACTTAAATAACATATAAATAAATATTAAAAATCTGAAAAAATAACAATAAAACTATATTTTTAATAAAATATAGCAATTCAATACTCTTATTTAATACTATAGTTATTAAGATGATTTTAAGATAAAAATAAATATATATCTACATTCACAAATCTTATTTTATATTTACAGATCAAATTTAAATTTAAGCATGAATTTTTTAAAATTCAATCAAAACATATTTGTTTGTCGACATCAAAATAGGATGAGATAAATATTCTAGATTTAAATTATTTTCATGCTTAAACATTAACCAAACCACATTAATTTTCTATCTTTCCTATTGTTGTTTCATTGTTTTAATTCTATCTCCACCATTACAAATTAAAAAAATTATGCACGTGTTAATTATTTTTTATATGTATGATATAATGAATATTTTTTTCTCGCTTATGTTGTCAGAGTTAAAAATATTCAGAACAAGATAAAATTATTTTATTTTGTAAAATATTGTTCATAAATAAGATTCAAACTTAAAATATTACTTTTATAAAAAAATTAAATATATAACATTTAAATCAACCATCCATCCATTTTCGTGCAAAGTAATCCGCAAATAAGCCAGAGTGATTGAGGGATTGGCAGAAACGATTGACGCTTACTACCAAATGTGGGTAATACGAAACTGTAGGTCCAATCTTTTGTTTTAAACATCAAGGTCCTTTGAATTTGTTTGGTCGAACCCATAACAGTAAAAACGAAGCCATAGATACAAGAGACTTGATGAGTTTTGTTGATTATATCTCGTTGGTTTTCGCACCCCATTTTATTTTTTATATAAAATAAAATAAAATAATTTATTTTTATATTTTATAATATAAAAAATAAAATAATTTTTATAAATAAATATTTTTAAAAATTTAAATTTTTTTAAAAATATATATATTTAGAAGATAAATTATACCGTATTTATTAAATTAAAAAATATATATTCAAAATAAAAATATAAATTTTCGGAGGTTAATGAATTTATGTGAATATATGTTAAAAAAAAAATTTCGATAAATTTTTAAAAATATATATTCGAAAGATCTTAAAATAGATTTAACTACTATACAGATAGGTATTTTTAAAAATTTATTAAATATAAATAAAAAAATATTTCAAAAACTTGATTCATTTAAAAAATAAAAATAAAAGATAATTTTAATATTTAATTTTATTAAAAAATAAAAAAAATGGGTGAAAAAAATAACTTTCTTGTTTCATTTAATACACCAGAATAAAGAATTAAATCACCTGTTTTTAGTTTTCTTGCATGACATTTTTTATTTTTATTTAAATTATAAGTACTTTTTGTTGAAAATAATCTTAATTAAATTGATTAGGACTACCATAGCTGAAATTATTTTTCAATTAATCCTTACCATAATTACGTATAACAAGACTTAAATTTAAAACTTTTTATTTTGTGTCTAATTAAAATATAGTATCTCAATAAAAAAATTATTTAAGAGAAAATATAAATATTAAAAATATAAATTAGTTAATTAATAATGCAACATTTTCAATTAAGATGTGTTTGGTATTAGTTAGTTGAAAGCTAAAATATAAAAAGTGATAATTAAAAAATTAGTTAAAAGCTAATAAATTAATATCTTAAATTAAAAATATTTGTTAAAATTATTTATTAAACTAGTTGATAAATAAAAAATAATAAATAAAATATAATTAATTAATACGCAAGACTTTGTTAAATATTTTTTTTATTTTCAATAAAAATACATTAAAAATCAATAAAATTTTTATTTTAGATTTTTTTAAAAAATTCAAATTTTTATATATAAAAATTAAAATAATTTAAAATTTTAACTATACCTTATAATTTTAATTTTTATTAGTAGAGATAAAATATTTTTTATTTAAAAAATTATAAATATTAAAATAATAATGATAAAAGCAGCATTTCATAACAATATAAAAAATTATATCAAAGTTAATAATATTATAAAAAAATGATTAAAAATATTAGATTTTTAAAAATAAAATTGATAGATAAGGAATTAGATTATGAAAATATATGAAGAATAAAAATAAAAAATATTTTTAGTAAAAATCTAAAAAGACTAAAGATATTTGAATTAGCGTTATAAAAAATAATAATAACTACTAAAAATATTAATTTATAAAAACAAATTAAATTTATCAACAGATCTTTTAAATAATAATATTTACAGTTAAATATATTAAAATATATTGTGGAACATATTCTTAAAATATTTTAGAAAATTAAGATCATTGCGTATGCCAAAATTAGCCATGGAAAAAAATTATTTGAATAATTATTTATATAAGATGATTTCCTTCATTTTTTTAAAAAATATTTTCTATAATAAAATTACAAGAAAAAAATAGGAAGTTAGATGTAGAAGTTAAATTTATATTAAAAATAATTAATTATTAGATATATAAAAAAAAAACTGGATAAAAAAGCTAATCTCATAACTTTGAATTATAAATCATAAAACTTTGTTTGTTTGTCTGAAAAAGGTTTTTTTTTTTTTTGGTTATAAAACCAATCTAACATTTGAAGTTTCTTTTTTTTTCAGCAAAGTTTTAAAAACTGATTTGAAAACTCCTAACAGCAGAAACAGATAAGTCTCTCATGGAGGAGGAAGCTAAAGAATTGCAACTCAGAAACAGCAAACTACAGTTGGAGGAGGTTAAGAGACAAAGGAAATATTTGGAATTTTTGGGCAAGGCCCAGCCAAGTGAGAAAAAATAAAAAATAAAATACTATATGCGGATTGGTTCGGTTAATTTTGGTATCCACTTTATCACTCGAACCCACCCGACATTATCTTTTATAAATCGATTTATTTCACCCACTAAATTAGAATTTGATCCAATCCATCCATGAACTAATTTTGGACCGTCGACTTGATCGGATTCAGCGGCCCAATAAATATTGCTCAGCCTTATTTTCAGCAAAGAGAAATTTCTAAAATCTGGACAAGTCAGAGCAAAATTTCTAAAAACACACACAAGTATAAACTCCTTACAAGTCAGAGCAAAATCTGGACTTTGGGCCTTGGGCCTTGGGCCCTTGCTGTCTTGACTCCTGAGGTCGGCGTTTCCAATTTCCCGCCATCTGAAATTGCGTTTTGTAAATTCGCAAGCGTGATTCCTCATCATCAGCACCTACTTCTCTTGTCTTGGATCTCAATTCTGAAATGTTCATCTCAAACTGAAGCTATTTCCTCACGCTCATATACTTGGAAAGATCTCTCTAGTCTTATGGCAACGGTAAGCTTAATTCCATTTGTATGAGATCTCATCGTTCTTAGGGTATATAAGTTACCGCATTCGGGGAAGACATGTGCCTGATTGTTGCATTATACGTTTTTTATGTTTTGGCTACTTAATTAGGAGGCCATATGAACCTGAGAAAAGGGGTAAACGAAAGGAAATGGGACGGGGCAGGGATAAAACTTGTGAATATTCATCGCACTACAGCACTCGAAAAAATTAAGACTAGGTAATATAAATCTTTATATTTGATCTCCTCTACCTTTATGATTTTGAATCTCCTCGCGTGAGGTATTTAATGCTTCTCCTTGTTTAATTATAATGAGCTTGTCATCCACCATTTCAAAACATTATATAATGTAAAGAATAATTATTAGATATGTAATTACTTGATTATAGATATTTGTAAAATGTTACAGAATTTTAACACTTATATATCCATTTTCATATGATGGTAATTGTTGTTAGTTTCTAATCCTTTTCTTAAATGGTACGAGTTAATATTAGGAAAATGGATCCTTGAAAGATAGAACTGAAAATGCTGTGAACAATGTATATTGTATATTCTGAATTTTAACATATTGTATTTCTGCTTTTCATATATATAAGTTGCACTTAAATTAGATATAAATTAACTACAAATAAAATGGAAATACAACAAACATTTATAATTAATAACCAATATTAAACTTATCACTTTACAACATTTTTTTAAATTTTTCTTCGTAGACATGACAATCATACCTGTATTTGTTTCGCCTTTGTTTCTGCTTTAAGTTTGACCGAAAAAATTTAAGTTAACAAAATAAAATTAAATTTTTAAAAGCGGAAATGAGTATAGTAATCCAACATCTATTCTAAACCTATTTTATTTTTAAAATTATTAAAATATTTTTATTATTTTAAAATATTATATAAAATTAATAAAATTATAATAATAATAAATTTATAAATTTATAAATTTTAAAAAATATATAATAATTTAATAAATTATATAAAAATAAAAATATAAAAAATAACTCAAACATGTACGGTACGGATTTCCCAATCCTAAACGTAAACGGAAATTAAGATTAATATTTTATATCAACAAAAAAGAAAGAGGATAAAAATAAGAAACGTAAATTCTGACCTCTATCCTGTTGTGATATCTATTTGTTCGTGTAAAATATATCAACATTGATGTATTATTAATTTCATCTCCGGCCTAACTTTTGGATGGAATCTAGTGACCAAATTATTAGAAATTAAGATTTGGAGTTCTAGATTCATGTAAAGTAATGTTTATAGCCTTGTTACAACTAAAGAAGCTTGCTAGAACTCAGTAGCCAATTAAAAATGTTATACATGTGCTGGGCGGAAATATTGAAGTTGTCTGAGCTAATGCACTAAATGTTTAGACAGGTTTTCTTTCATCATATTATTTGTTATAATTTTTCTTTTAATTTACTTAGTTTAAATAAGAGAGAAAAATAATAAAAATACAAATAATAAAATATTTTTTATTATTTAGTTGAAAAAAAAATTAAAAACAAAAAAGTTAACCTCTTTTAGATACAAATTCAAACTTTTAATTTTTAATTTCTTTTTTTACTTTTTTTTTCCAACCAAACTATACTTGAGTTTCTAACTTTATTTATGTTATAATTTTATGGAAGATTTTTATGTTTTATTTGAATGAGATAAAAAATAAGAAAAATAAATAAATAAAATAAATAAATAAATAAATCATTTAAATAAATAAAAAAAAATATATTCTTATTTAGATGAATGAAATATAAATTTTATAAAAAATTTAAATTTAATAAAATATTATTATTATTATTTTATTAATATTTGTTTTTTATTTTAAAATATATATAATTTTAACAGTTCAAAATAAATAAATAAATAAATATCTTTTTTTCTATTTTTATACTTACTTAAGAATTGATTTTAATGTAAAATATGCAAAAGATTTTTTATTTTTATTTTTACGTATAAATTAATTAGAAAATTTATTTTTTATTTTTAAAAAATATCTAACAGTTAAATTAAAAATATAAAATTATTTTTTATATATAAAAGTATGATTAATTATATTATTTTTCCTACCAAACGAACAAAGACTCGAAGCTTTCCCCAGGAGTTGATGCGTGGCGAGGAGAGCCAACTCGTCGGGTTCAATCCTCTGGTTGCATTATTGGCTCTGATCCCAATCTTGAGGCGCATGGAATAACAAAACCGAAAATGGAGAGATTTTCAACATTGGATGAAGCGAGAATCACACCGTTCATGCCTATTCTTATTTTTTTATTTATTACAATTTGCCTAATATTCAAATGTGTGACTTCAAAGTTGCACTCTCCATAATAGTTAGTTACCATATGCCTGCCCAAACTCGGTACACTGCATAGCGACCATGATATGACCTCTTGTCTTGGTTCACTTCTAGAAAACATGTTTCATACCCTCTTCTCCCCAAATACTTAAAGTATGTTTGGCTGTGACTTGCCATGGTGATCAATTTGATACGTTGTTTGTATACATCATAGTATCGTATCATATCATGGAATATATAAATTTATTTTAAATAGATTTAATTTTGTATTAATTTATTTTAAATAGATTTAGTTTTGTAAAATTAACTTTATTTAAAAAATAAATTTTGATTTGACATTTTTTATAAGCCTAAAAACTTGACATAATAGACGCTACTTCAGTAATATTAAAAATTTACTTAAAGAACATAATTTACGGAAAATAATATATATAAATGTTTGTCCATTCAAAACATACACGTTAGTATGTAGTTATACAAAGATATTAATTTTATTATTTAAATACTTTGAATAATATTATTACAATATTAAGGTTAATGATATTTTTATCTATATATAGAATTTTATCTACAAATAAATTAGTAAAATTTTTTAATTAATTATAAAAAAATGTGATAAACAAAAAATTATAGTTAACTTCTTTACATAAAAAAATTAATCAATTATCTCACATACGTAATCAATTATTAATTGTATAATTTATTATATATTTTTAATAATCTATTATAATTTTATTTAATAATCATAAAGATAAAAGAGTTAATTATAATTTTTTATACTGTTAATTATTATAAAAAAAATTGAAATATAAATAGATAAATTTACTGTAATTATATGAAAAAAAATGAGGTTGTATAATAAAATAATAAAGATTTAGATTTAAATATAATATATTGACAAAATAAAAAAAGTTTTGTATTAATTTTAAGAATAAAAAATTGTGTAACAAATATAAAACAGAAAAATAATTAAAATAATTTATTCCAAAATTTTAACATTTAAAAATTTGATACCATTATTTCACATTTTACCTTTAATTTTACTAAGTGTCAAATTCAACATATTATATAACATATCTAAGATACTTTTCATATTTTTTTATGTAATGAAAATAATAAAATTTAAATTTAAAATATCACGTAAACTATTTTAACTCACGTAATAAATTAGATAATTTTCATATAACAAGATAGCCATAGATTCTAGGATGAACTCAGTAGACATATTTTTTGTAATTAATTATACTTTTTTAAGAAGTTATTTTTCTAAAATCAATTAATTTATAAGATAAGTATTTTAATTTTTAAAAATTGAATCAAGTATTTTTTTAAAAAAATGTTTGTTTGCTTTGTTTCAATTTTAATTGAGAAACCTGCAACTAAACACAGGATTGACAAGTGGAGTTGCAATTAATGTTGGGAAGAGGGTAAAACATCCTTTTATCCTGAGACAAATTTATTACAAATTGAATGGAAACTGCAGTTGGCTTGTATTAATGATGGATGTTTAAGAAGACGATTGCAGAGAGAAGATAGTTAAGAATTGGCAAAATTTCTGATGAACAGAGAAGAGAAACCTATCACAAAAACTGCCATAGAAAAATTCCTGAAGCCTTGAGCAAAAAATCAAGGCGGAGAGGCATAACAATTGTACTTAAAATACTAAAACACCTCTCACCATTGAGACAAACAAGAGCTACAGCTAAGGAGGCAGAGGCGCACACACACACACATATAACCATATCACAATCAAAGACTAATCTTCATTTACACATAAACCCGTAATCTAAGAAACACATTACTAATAACTTTAAACGGCCAGAACTTCCCAAATCAACTCTGGATCAAACGAAGGCATCCTAGCCAGGGAACATCCTTCAAACTCTGTTTGCTCTGTTACCATCGTTGAAACCGATGCCGGCGAGTTCTCTCCCTTCCCTGTTCCATCTTCCGAAATAGACGGTGAGAACAAGTCGTTGGCCCAATTATCATAAAAAATAGACGGCGATAACGGCAGAGAGGATGAAGAAGAAGAGGAGGAGTTGATGTTTTGTGATTTCTTACTCTCCACGCGTTTCGTGTCAGCGGAATTAAGCTTCTTTGCGGCACTCTTTTTGGCTCTCTCCCTTTTCACCTTCTGACATATGGCTTGAATTTTGGCATCAACGGAAGTCTTGAGAGCATTCAACCTGGTGGAATCTCCGAACCCTAATTTGCTAGGGTCCTTAAGATTGGGGAAATTCAAACGTGCGTATTCTCCGCGGAGCTTATAAGCGGCACGGTCATAGGCATAAGCAGCAGCTTCGGCGGTGTCGTAAGTACCCAACCAGACTCTCATTCTGTTCTGAGGAAGCCTAATTTCCGCCACCCATTTTCCCCAGTGCCTCTGTCTCACTCCTCTGTACAGCTTTTTCTTGTTAGGGTTCATCAGAGATGAACTCAAAGAACTCGTGTACAGAGAAGGATTTGACAAGGAAGTGGGAACGAATGACCTATTCACATTCCCATTCCCTCGGCTTTCTTGGTAGAATTTTTGAAGGATGTCTCTTTGGCGAAGGTAGACGGAGGAGCCCAAAGGTTCAAACCCAGAAAACCCAAAAGGTTCCAAGCAATCAAACAAACAGTTAGTGGTAGTCGTTGTGCTATTTGTTGGTGGGCAATTTGAGAAAATTGAGTCCAGAGTGTTTGCTCCACTTGTTAATATGAGCTTTGATAGAGAGGACCCAATATCACTGCCATCTTGAACTTCAAGCTGAGACCATCTTTCTTGCATTCCGTCCATGATTCTTTACCACAATATTCAGAAACCAAAAGGACTAGAAAAAAAAATGTATAAGAAGAAGGTCACCGAAAAAATTTGTCCCTCTTCCCACCTATAGAAAACAAAAACAGTGCCTCGGATATGAGGAAAACACAACTTAACAGGTGAATTGTGAATTTCTCCCAAGTCAGAGCTAAGGAGAGGATATGAATATGAATTATGAAGGAAGTGAAGTACTTATTGTGGCTTCAGAACGAGTTGTTCCCCAAAAAAAAGGAGGATCAACGAAACAGGTGCAGCTTTTGTTAAAAAAAATGGACAGAGAAGAAGAAGAAAATAAACAGGAGTGAAAGAAGAGGAAGAGGATATGAGTAATGGGTAATGGCTTTGGGGGTGCTTGCAACAGTATGCTGGGACTCTTACCATAGCCAGGGTGTATTTATAGCAGCAAGAAGCACTTTCCTACAGATATTTGCATATCATACAACTAGGCCCCGTTCACACAACTCCATCGTCTCAAATTATCTATGACCTGGCATCCTCTACGAAATGACTAAAAGGCCCTCCATTCCTTTATGCTGTGTGTGTATATAATTCAGGATTGATATGGAAGGTTATGTGCTTGTTCGGCAAAAGGTATAAAAGGGTCTTTTGTCTGGACGTTTGGGACTGTGCCAACTACAATCTAAACGCTTTCTATTGCTCTGTCTGTATAGATATTGAAATATTCAATTTCAGTTTAGGATGATTTTGTTTGCGTTAATATTAACTCACGGACATTCACAGTATAATAAGAGTTAGTTCTTTTAGTATTTTTTTTTTTCATGTACAAAGTTTGAATTCAAATTTTATTTAATAAATTAAGAATTATTTAAATTATTTAATAGAAAATGATGAGAAGGGGGAAACCATCTAGAAGCAGATTGGGAAAAGTCAAAGCCCAATAACTGTGGAGGAGGAGTGGAAGCAGCACCATTGTGGTTTATTAAAATTTCACTCAATCTGAGCCGAAAGAATTTACTAAAAAAAAGGGGAAAGAATTTTTATTGTATACTTTGATTAGGGTTGAGATTTGACTCCCTCGTGGTCCATACGGGTCCATATCGATGACCTCTGCATACATCACCAAAAAGGAAAAGCCTACTTTTGCAATTTATTGCAGTGATATGGTATGACTTATGAGAACGTGATGAGAGGAGAGGATAGGAGTAGTTTCACAAGTCAGAACGTGTCATTCCGAAAAGGTCCTTTTCTGCAGCACAACCACGCGTTTCCTACACCAACACGTATCGTTGGGCATCTCACCAGTGCTATTTAATTCTATATTATTTAATCAAATTAACTTTTTGGTTTGGGAAGATAAATTTTTATTTTTTATTTTTTCAATTATACAAAACAAACAAATAGTTTGTTTTTTTTTTTTTTTTTTTTTTTTTTTTTTTTTTTTTTTTTTTTACATTTGGCTGATATTACTCTGCCCTCATAATAATATGAGGCATCCCAAATTTATTTTGTGTAAGTGCTTATACAATAATCATTTCTTCATCGGGGATCGAAAAAGATGGGTGTGACGGGTGGAATGGGGATCCGAGAGTGAAACCGTAAGAAATAATAGGACTTAATTTGAGACTCATGCATCATCATGTTTCTTGTTGGGTATTCATATCCACTTGGCATTTTGCAAAAAGGAGAATGCATA
Source organism: Canavalia gladiata (assembly GCA_037954105.1). Classification (NCBI taxonomy): domain Eukaryota; kingdom Viridiplantae; phylum Streptophyta; class Magnoliopsida; order Fabales; family Fabaceae; genus Canavalia; species Canavalia gladiata. Next base: position 18,355,996 of record CM075667.1, read on the forward strand.
TAGTTACCACCAAGACATATTTAAATTCCTTAAGCCACAATCAGAATCAAATTATGTCGTGATTTGTTTGAGGACTATTACTATTATTTACTCCAGGATAAGCATTGATATTGGATGAATACTAGCTATTTATGTTGACTTTCTTAGCTGCCAGCAACAACAGCAACGTGTCTATGCCAACTATCTTGAAGTAGAAACATAGCATTCAATGTGATAACGATACTTTTTAAACTGTTTCTTGTTGAAGGCATATGAGGTGAGAATTAGTCAAAAGCCACAAAATATTTTTCCCACAAAAAGTAAAAAAAAGTCATATATTTTTGTAAGTAACAGTGGCCTTAAGTAGGAAACCACATGCAGAATCTAGGCATTACAATGATGGGTACCAGCTATGAAGTAAGTTTTCATTGCTCTTGTTCCTAGTAAAGTAATACCCCATTAATAATTATATGTAAGAGTACTTTATCCCACGAAAAATCAAATAAAAATTGTTCCCATGCATTTGCAAAGAAATCTTGAAGCTAAGTTATTAATCAGTTAGTTACCATCAAGTAAAGTCAGTATGGGAAGCACATGCTGATTACCCAAGCAAGCCTCCTCATTTTTTTCTTGTCATAGACTGCTACAAAGAATAGAAAGTTTAGGTGCGGAGAGGTAGATGTGAGATTCGGAGCCATGTTTTTAGATAGTAATACCTCCACTCTTACATTTTTTTATAAAAAAAAATCTCTAATATATTTTTTTAGTCAAATTTATAATTATAATTATTTTTTATAAATATTATTTTTCAAAATTTTAATTGATATAAGAATAAATTTTAATTAAATAAAAATAAATTTTGAATGTTGTAAAGAGTTTTAAAAAACAAGATATTAATTAACGTTAACAACAATATTTCATCTGTGTAATTTAATTAAAAGAATCTTGTGATTGAAATTGGAATTTTTTCTTATTTTGAATTAATGAACAAACTCTGTAAATTTTTATTATTATTATTATTTCAATAAGAATCCATGTCTATATATGTGTCAGCCTGTGGGAGTGGCTAATAGGGCACAATTATCCATGGATTGATCATTGATAGGAGAGAGAGAGAGAGAGAGAGAGAGAGAGAGAGAGAGAGAGAGAGAGAGAGATTATTGGAAGGGGTCTGCTGTATCAAGAATCAGGAAGAAGTGAGAAACTGAAACAAGAATAGTACCCAACCCATCAAATTTAAGTGGGGACGATATACGATAGTCACCAATCAATCAGTATGGTATATTAAAGGCGTAAAGGTAGTATGAAAAGGTGTGGGGGGTGGTAGGCCTTTTTTCCAAATGTGAAGGACAATCCTCGTGAAAGGACACTCCTTAATATTTTCAAGGCCAAAAAGCCTTCTTCCCTTTACTTTATTTTCTGTGTACGCATGTGACCCCGACCTAACTACTCTCCTCGCAATGATCCACAGTGATTAGTCAATGGAAAATCCTTCAATATTTTAACATAATTTACCCATATCAATCGCCCACAGTGCCAAGATCCTCTGCCCTGCTTTTCCTTTCCATCAAGTTTTTTTTAATTAAAATAATCTCTTTTAATTAATTATTAGTATTATACATTATACAAATTAAAAAGAATGGCAATTATGTAAATGCGTGAGTATAAAGTATGAACAATGAATGAAGGGTATTATTGGAGCAGCATCAAACGCAGTAATCCTGTGCAAATAAAATAGCAACGCGTGGAAACGTTCGTGGAACGTGGGATTGACTCTGAAAAAGGTATGTTTTGGCTGTATATGATTATGAATGAACCTTTTTCATTTCCTTTTCAATAAATGCTAAGATGGCAGTATACGGAGGATAGTTGGCCGCGGCGCACCACTCCCACTCCATCCCCATATGCTCCTTAATTCCCTTTCCTTTTGCCATGTGGCACCTTATCTTTAGCATACCCAAAAAAATGATCTTTTTTCTATATTATAAGACTCATACACTAAAAACTAAAAAAAAAAAAAAAAAAAAAAAAGCACTGATTATGTTAATATTTGAATGAAAAAATTGGATTGTGATTGTATTAAGAGAGTTATTGAGGAAATGGTTGTGTTTGAATCCCCGGAGTGATTTGCTGAAGGGAAACGAATTTCAAAGATGTTGGTACCGGTGGGGCAGTGAAAGCATGGCACGTCCGAAGCGAAGGAAATTTGGATAAGAAAAGAAGTTGCATTGTGATGATTTAGGACCTTACAAATAAGAGCGGTGAGCCCCTCACATGGGCATTGGATAGGTAGGGTCCATTCATACATGACATTTCGAGACAGAGTAGGTGACTTGGTCACAGGTCTCAACTCCAAGGTCCCCCCACTAATATTGATGTTGCAGTCTGGTTGATGGGTATTAGGTTTGAGTACATCAATATTGCTATATCCAATATCAAATTATATATATATATTTCATACATGCTAATCTGTTTTTTATACATTTATTAAATATTTACAATACAAATATTAAATGTATGTCATAATGTGTCTTTTGAGTTTTATATATATTAATCATAAATTTCTTCTTTTTTTTTTATCGAATTTCATCTTGTTTATATATTCTATTACATGACTATGCTAGATTTATACTGATAAATAATTTAGCAATTTGCCGGAATGACTAAATTTTGTATAAATAAGTTTTTATATCTTTCTCGTACTAAACAAAAGAGAGTTTTTTCATTCATTCTAATCTATCAAATTTGACCTAAAGCATAAAGTAAATGGAGAAAAATTCAGTACAGGATACAACTTCTGTTGCATTTGTACTCAATCAATAATTTTGTTTTCCTTTGGCTGATAAAATAAAATAAAATAAAGCTTCAGTTGCATATCGCATATTACATACCCTTCTATACAAGATCTGCACCACAAATACTAAATCGCCTCTCTTTTTGTTTTTCCATATATTTGATCAATAAAAGTGTTCCTAATTAATTAGGATAGGGGTAAAAGATAAAATGGGGATGAAATTAGACTATGCTAAGCCTATTTTTGAAAACATAAAAATAAATTAGATTAAAACTTTTTAAAATAAATTAATTAAAATACTTAGGAATATTAAGTTATTAAAACATTTAAATTTAGTAAATTAACTTATTTAAATAAATATAAATGATATAATGATAATAATATTATTGTTATTATTATTAGATTAAAGTTTCATTAGAATATTTTTATATTATATATTTAAATATTTGAAATTGTATATTTAAGTGCAAGTTCATTAGTTTATTTAAAGATATGTTTATAGTTTTTTTTAATATATAATTTTTTTATAAGTTAAGTAGACTTTTAAATATACTTTGGATTAGTTTAGGTTAGACCTTAAAAAAGTATATATTAAGAATGTGTTTTTGCTAGAATTAATCAATAAATTAGTATTTTTAAAAACAATTCTTTTTATATTTTTGAATTTTTATTAATGAAAATTAAATATTCTATTTTATTAAAATAAATAATATAATAATTAAAATCAATAGCATAATATTAAAATAATAATTTTAAAAAATAATATTCTATAATAATAAAAATATATTAATGTTTTATAATAAATTAACAATATTATGATAAAAGAGAAAAAAATATTAAAATTTTTGAAATAAACAGGTAAATGAAAAAATTAAAAATTAAAAAATTTAGTTAATAATTTAAAACTTTATTTAATAAATTAATTTTTTAATAATTACTCCTTCATCCGTTTTTTTTACTTATATAAAAAATAAATATAAATGTTAAGAAATACATCTAAAATGTTGTTAACTTTTTTTTAATTATTTATTTTTTATAATCTTTTGTTTATTTGTTAAAATTTTAATTTATTTTTCATATAAAAATAGTAAAAATATTAGATATAACAGTTTATTAAAATTGATAGCAACTAGATAAATATAAAAAATAATTAATACTTTTAAAAGTTAAAATAAATAGATAAAAAAATTAAAAAAAAAAATTTTAATAACCGCTAACATTCTTTTCGAACATTACTTTAAATAAACATTTAAACTTTAAAATGACTAACAAAAATTCAAAAATAACCTTTCAACTAATAATAATTTATGAACAAATACACTTTGAATAAATGTTATATTTGAAAATTTGATTTAATAAACAAAGGAACAGTATAATTTGAAAAGGCTAACTTGTTCGTTCCATTTCATGTCAGGTCTTAGAGAGGAAACAGCCAGAAGACTGATTCTGTATCTACCAAATTGTTGATGGGATTAAGTTGACCTTGGAAGCAATTATATTTTGTAATGGATCCTCTTAACTGAATATACGACTCATTTAATTCCAAACAGAATTTTTAACGATATTGTCAAGTTGCAATGAATAACATGTGGCCCTTGGCGGTTTGACCTTTGTCTGAACTTTGCCTTCTTTTTTCTTCCGCCGAACGAAGCAATTAGCTGTGTTTATACACTCTGGTCTCTCACACCCAATTTCTCAAACGTTATTCTCAGATGCTATGTTTTTGAATTCTGACCAGGTCGGTTTGACAAACGAAGCCTTATACTGTCGGTTATTGATTCCGAGAATTTACCATATTTTTATTTTATTTAGATTTTACAATTTTAAGAAATATTAAAGATTAAAATTGATATATTGGTGAAAATAAAAAAATAAAAAATTTAAACAAACAGTTGAAGAAGATATTTGATTTTATTTTTATGTATGTTTTTAGTTTATATGTTTTCATTAATAATTAAAATATTAGTGTTTTTATTTATTGATTTTAAAATTTTGTAAAGAAATTTGTCTAGATAATATTTTTTATTTTTAGAATTTTATATAAAATTAAAAATATAAAACAAAAAATACAATTTTTATAATTAGTTAGAAAGGTTTATCAACTGAAAAAAACTAATCACTTCTGTAGATGCATTTAGTTTATTTTTTACCTTTAATTGATGTATTTGCATTAATAATAATATTGTGTTTTTTATTTTTATAAATAAATAAGAATAATAAAAATATATGAAAATTAAAATAAAATTTGTTTTCTTAAATACATACTTTATAATAAATATGCATGTTATCAGAATACGCACTTTGTTTTATTAACGAATGATTAGATGGAGACCTGGTCTGGTAGATTCGGATGTCGCCTTTTTAATTTCAGGAAATGTAACGTGATTTATTTGATCCCAGTGTTGGTAAGCTTTTGATGTTTAGTTAAATTTATTTTATTAAAATAATTTAAAACATTTTTAATTTAATTTTTAAATAAAAAATTATTACTTTTAATTTTAAAACTTTTTAATTTTAACTTTAACTTTATTTTAATAATAATTATTATTATTAAATTATGATCAATATTATTATTATATATCATTTTAATAATAATATTTTTTATTTTTTAAATTATATTATTTTTATATTATTTATATTTTAAATTTTTTATTTAAATTAATAAATTTTTATAAATTTATAGTAAAAATATACAGTAAAATATATTAAATTATATTTATGATAGTTTTTAAAAAATTTAAATATCAATTTATAATTATTCCAGACAGAATTTTAACTATTTATAAAGTTCTCAATTTGATTTTTAGATAAAAAATATATTTTAAATAATGTTACAAAAATATATAATTGTAATTATTAATTAAAATTTTAATAATTAAAATTATAACAAATATATATATATATGCATGTATACTAAATATTAAAAATCTTAATTAATATTTTTAGATTAACAGTTATAATTATTTGTTATTTTTAAAGTATAATTATTTTATTGTAGAGGATCTGAATTCAAATTTAAAAACATTTTTATAATAAATAAAAAATTGTTTTTATATCTAAGAAAGATGTATACTTTAAAAAATATTAAAAAAATATAAAAGGATGTAAGACACGTATAGTTAGATATACAAAATAATCCTACTTATATTAAAATATTAATTTTAAATTTTAGATATCTAATTAAATTAAATATTTTAAAAAAATTATTATTTTTATTGATCTTATTCAACTTGAAAAAAATTAATTTTATAAATAATATAATATAATCTTAATATATACGTAAGTGTAAAATTTGAAATATATATATATATATATATATATATATATATATATATATATATATTGCATTTTTGAAGGTGTTAGGATTTTGATTTAATTTAAGGGTTATGTATCGATAAAATATTATGTAAAAATATTAAGTATAAATTATTTTAAAATATATATTTTATATATGATAAATATTTCTTTTTATAAGACTATAAACATTTTGTATTTTTTATTTTCAATCTATTAGTATATTTTAAAAATTCAAGCTTTGGTATTTTTTTTATTATTATATCCTTATTTGATAATTATTGGATAATTAATCAGCAACTTTGTTGATATTGTTTATTCAAAAAGTTAGATTAAAAGTATAAAATTTTAATAAATATTTTAAATATATTTTACTTCCTTAAACTGGACTTTAAGGATTAATATTAATTTTTTAATTGAATTAAATTATCTCAAGTCATAATTAAATAAAATAAAAATTATTAAAGATGTTTTAATGAAAATATAATAAATTTTGACATTAATTAATAAATTTTAATTTATGTTTGTCAATCTTAAAAAAAATAATTTTAAAATTAAAAAATATATTTTAATAAAATAATTTTATTATTAATTTTTGCATTATGTGTTTAGAAACACAATAAATAGAATCCTTAATTTAATATTATTGATTTATATGTTATGATCTTATTGAACCCACAAATCAGGCTGAGCTGACTTTTGAATCTTGAAGAAACCATATGGCCTACCGGGCAACGCCGATATCACATGACTTGTTATTGAAGAATGATTTTCTAAAATCAAATTATTATTATTATTGAACAATTTTCTAACGGCAAATTTTGTCGAATTATTAATACCATATGATTTTATAGTAATATTGTATGGCCAACTTAGTCACTTAACTATAATATTTTGATTTTCAATCTAATAATAATAACAACAATAATTAGATTTGTTGATGTAAGTATATTATAATCATATAAAAAATAGTTAGAAATTATTCTGGAGTAAATCTGTTTTCTGATTTGGCAAGTTTGATTTTAGAGATTGTAACATGGCAATTTTTAACTTGCCCAATCTTACTGACTAAGAAGGGAAATAGGTGGCTTGAAGTTGAAGATCCACCTGATTTCATTATTAGACTTTTGACTTGGACATCTCACTGTTAAATTCCATGAATTTATTTTAGAAATCTCTGTATTTTGCCTGAAGTCATGAGACGTAAGAATTAAATAATAAAAACTCTCTTCAATAATAATAATAACAATAATGCACCTTTATGTGTAAAAAAAGAAAAAAGTGTGCATACCATACCCTTTATGCCTGGACATCATGTTTAATTCATTGGATTCTTGCAGTTAAAAAACATGCGTGTTTGGAGAGTGATTCTCAAACACCTATTATTTGAATAATTTTACCTTGTTCAAAGGATTGAAGATAATTTAATTATAATGATTTTTTTAGTTCAACTTGATTGTTGGAATTCATTGGTTCAAAATCATATCAAGTTTATATGAATTAAGTTTTTAATTTAATTTAATTTATTTTAACTTTTAAACATAAATATATAAATAAAAATAAAAAATTATTTAAATAAATATTATCAAACATACTCACTTATTTATATATTAGTTTCACTACTTTAAAACAGTAGTTATAACATTTAATTTTTCTTATTATAAACTTTTAGTTTAAACTTTTGAATATAATTTATTATTTTTTAAGTGACAAATAAAAAATTTTAAAAATTAATATAGGAAAAAATAAAAAACAATCTTTAGGTAAACCTACTTAAAATATTTTTATAATTTTTAATTAAAAAATATATTTAAAAGTTACATATTTAACAAGTATATGTACATTTAATATAAAAAAATTGTAATTTTTATAAATAAAAAAGACATAATTTAAGATAGATTATTTTAATAAAAGTAATTGGATTAATTTTAAAATATTTATATAAAATTTACTTTAGAAAAAAAAAATATTGCAAAAAATGCTCATCAAAGTTGATTAAGGTTTAAAAATACCGATAAATATTTCATAGTAAAAAAGTTAAAAAAAATTTGGAAAAAACTTTAATAAATTGTAAATTATTTTAGATTAATTAATAAATTTTTAGAAATTTTTTCAGAAATATTATATTTTTAAAAAATAAGAGATCTATTTAAATTTAAAATACACATAAACTTCATTTTTTTAAAATTACTTTTAAAATAAGTTTTTATGGAAATTATATTGGATATTGAATTTTTTTTATATAAAGATAAAATTAAATATATTAGCTTATTTTATGTATCATTTATTTAAATAAAAAAGAGTTAAAAAAAGGATAATAGAAAAAAAATATATAGAAAAATAAATAAGTCAAAGAAAAAGAAAAAAAATTTAGCTCTTTGATTTGAGATAATTTTTTTTTTTATTATTCTTTATAAGCATTTATATTTAATTAGATTGTAGATCTTATTACTCTCTTATATAAATATTATATTGTAGATTGTATGCACGATTTATGTATTTTCTTATTACTCTCTTATATTTGTTATTTGATTACAGAAAAATTATTTCTTTATTCTAAATGATTTGTGATTCTATTCATATTGAATAGGTTTTTTTACAATAAATTTTTGTTTTATATTTATTATTATTTTTCAAGTTTCTTGTAAATTTTGAAAATTTTATTTTTATTATGTTTATCACATATTTATTATATCTCTTTTTCATTATAACGATATTAGAGATTATTAAAAATATTTTATTTACTTAAATAATAAATATAAATACAAACAAGATAGTTATTTTGAATGACATCAATTATTATTTGTAAGAGATAAAATAAAATATATTTTTTATAAAACATTTTAAATATAAATACAAATATTTTATTTTAATATTTTTTTATTTTCAAAATGATTAGGAGTGTAATAATAAATAAATAAATAAATAAATAAATAAATAAAATATTTTAAAAAAGTAAAACATAAATAAAAACAACATGAATATGCTGCAAATAACTTTTCTTATTGTGTCTCGATTAAATTATATATGTGTTCCAAATGAATAAAAAAAAATAAATAAAACACAAAATTTGAAGGAGAATACAAATAAAAAAAAGAATAAAAGTGTGTTTACATTTTTTAAGTCAATATAAAATAAAATTAAAAATATTTTAATATTACAAAATTGTTACTGTATTTCTAAACTTTGAGAATGAAAATGTAGAAAATGTTTTTGGATGGATCATTTTCAATTTATAACTAATTTTAAAAAAAATATTTTTAATGAAAATAATTTTTAAAATTAAACTAAACATATTTTCAACTCTATTTTTTATTTTCTTTAAAAATAAAAACAAAAATATGAAAGTAAACAATACCTTAGATTATATATATATATATAATTAATATTTTATTATATTTATAAAATGAAAAATATGATATTTATTAGTATAATGAAGAAATATATATTAAATATAAATCTATGAATAATTGTATAATAAATATGTATTAAAATGATAACCACATATTTTTAATCAAATAATGTATATAGATAACATGAATATATATATATATATATATATATATATATATATATATATATATATATATATATATATATGAATATAATATATATATATATATATGTATATATATATTATGTATCCTACCTGAATTTTATAGAAAAATTATAAATTAATTATTTATATGATCTATTATTTTTTTAATAGGATGGAGTGTCACAATAATTGTTTAATTAAAAATATTAAATTATTTAAAAAGTAGAATAATTTTACCGGATGATTTTGTTAACCAATTATATCTTAAAAGTAGGAACATATAATTTTAAAAAATAATTAATACCTCATTTAAAATCATTTAAAAATATAATTTTTCAAAATAAAAAATATTTTATAATAAAAGAAATAAAATATTTTTTATACATACCATCTACTTAAAATAATTATATATACACACATACAAAGAAGAAAAGAAAAAAGTTAGGTTATTAATCAAACAAATAGAATTATATTTCTCAATTTTATATAGTTTAATTAATGTGCTTGTTTTTTTTTTAAATATAAACTTAGGAGTCTTTCTTATCAATGTTTTAAAAAAATTTGGTTAAGAAACTAAAAGTAAAAAATAGAAAGAAAGGGTGAAAAAAGCTAATTCAATAAATCAAATAAATAGAAGTATACTTAATTTAAATTTATTTAATTTAATTAATAAGCTTATCTATTTCAACTTAAACTTAAGGGTATTTCTAATCAGTATCCTAGGATATTTATTAAAAAATTGAAAATTTTAATTAAAAATAATACTGAAATATATTAAAAATGATAAAATCAGATACATTAATAATATTTGTTATAAAAAATTACTTTTAATTTTTTAATTATTTTGATAAAGATATTGATAATATTTTTTCAAAATTTAATTTTACTGTTTTTTTTACAATATAAAAATGACAAAGTTCAAATTTAGGATCTTCACCTAAAATCGTTTTTAATTTTCAACTTATTATTATTATATCAATTTTAATAATTTAAATTTAACTACATTTTAAGTTCGATTATTGTGTTTTTGCAAAATTCATTTACCACAATCACATTTGCTATACTAAAATACAAACAGATCCTACATACCATTGCGATTTTGGATTTGTTTTAGGCATGTTTGATTGTATAAGAGTAAAAAATTAAGTTTGCTTGAGTAAAAGCAAAAATTATAACTTTTGCATTGTGATAAAAAGATGTATATATTAAATCTTATTAACAACTTACTTTTTGACTCAAATGTTTCTTAACATAAATTAAATTTTTTAAAGAATAATTTAAAAAAGATAACTTAAAACCAATATTTAACTGTTCTTCCAAAATAATAAATTGATAATGCCTCATAACGAATTAAATATCCCTTGTCTATCACATGTCTGCAACATAATGGATTGGACTTGATTGTTTCTCAAATAGGAGGTAGGTACATTCCTTAACTGGCCTGCGATTCCAAAATGGGCTATGTTTGCCTAATTGGATCATGAAAATGATAAGATAGAAAGTCGAAAAGATGGATAAAATAATTATTAATATGATGATTAAAAAAAAAGACAATTATGATGAGCAAACAAACTTCTTTACAAAGAGATTTTGGTTGTAAATGGGCTTTGATCTATTCATACGAACTTTCAATACACCGTTTTGAATTAATAATTATTAAAATTAACACTTAATATCAATTCAACATAGGTCAATAATACACTATACACACATCTTGCTGAAATCTCTTAAAGATTATGGAGAATGAGGAGGTTTACGAGATATGATTTATAGGAAAGTAATTTTCATGGCAGAGTCTTGACTATTAATTGAGAAGTGTTTGCTAATTTAGAATTTTAAAATTCACCCTATCTCTAAGGTTCACAAAACCTTTCTATGATAAATTTATGCTTAAGCAGTTGTCTTTAAAAGGGTTGAGATATCCCTACATATTTGAATGAGTTTACATTTCCTTATATTTGATTCTTCATTCTTTTAACAGCCCTTAAAACATGTGATTACACCATCGACTAGTTAGGACAATAACTTTAATTGAAAAGGATGCGTGCTTGATTTCCTATGAATCCTCAAGTGGGGAGAAATCATGTTGTATTTAGATGAAGAATTGAAAATAAAACACAAAATGTATATTCTTTTGCTAATTTCATTTTAAACCTATATTTATATATCTTATTTATTAATAAAGTAAAATTTATTATTTTTATTATTTATTAAATATTATATTTAGTCTAAATTTAAATACATTAGACTATTATGTGCATTACTTAATTTTATTCCATCTGTATGTTAATTTAATATTGTTGTTTTAAATGAAACTATCAATAAGTTATATTTGTAAATCAATTTTTATGTAGACTTCAAAAATTAATTTTTAAACTTATTTTTTACTTTATATAATAATTTGATATACTTTCATTTGTAAAAAAATATTGAAACAATTTATGTGCTTATGACTAAGTTATTAATAATTAATATTTTAGTTATTTAAGATATAGTAATTTTATTAATTAATATAAACGAGAATGTTACATTTATTTTGGATTTACTATATCATAGGTCAAGACCAACAAATACTCCATTATAAAAATTTGTAAAATCCTCACGTCAATATGATTAAACTTCCTTAGTTGAAGTCTAAATTACATTTTAGGCAGCAAAGTAAGCTTCTATACCATCATTATACAAGATTACTTTACATAGTTTACACTATCCATATTATAAGACAATAGAAGATTACCTTACATAGTTTACACTATCCATACTATAAGACATTAGAATAATACGCAACACTGAAACAACACAACAAACCCATTAAAAAAATAATTAAAAAAATTATTCTCATTTAGGGATAATATTAAAAAATAATTATATATTTATCCTTTAAATATAAAGTTTAATAAATTTTTCCTTTATATAAAAGTTAGTATCATAAGAAAAAACTATCCACAGTTTTTTTATTATTAAAAATTAACTTAATCTTTAAAATATCATTGAAAAGAATATGTCTCACTCCTCAAAGCTGAAATTTCATAATTCGATATGTTACATTCTTATTATCACCAAATTATTTATAAGACAAACTTTGTATAATTTATGATAATAAAATTTATAACATAAATTCTCTTATAGTAAAAGTTTATTTTATAACATATCTATTTATTGAATAAAACCTTCACCAAGTTATTTCAAAAATACTCTCAAATTAATAAAGAGGTTCATGAAAAAAACAAATAATATGACATGAAACTCAGTATAAATGTGTATATAAAAAAAAATAGAAAGTATAAATGCGTATATAAAAAGTATAAATAAAAAATAGAGAAGAATAAATAAAAAAGCCTCAATCTGCAAGGAAGTAGAAAGGAAATAAAAAGAAATAGAAAAAATCTTTTTCCAAAGTTGACCACCAAATCTATGACGTAAATCTATTTATTGGCTGGAATTTAATTAATTATTTATTCAATCTCTTTTTGCTGTTTTGACAAACAAATTTAAACGAATAAAGTTCACTTAAAAAATATACTTGTGGGTATACAAAATTAGTAAAGAGCTTTCCCTTTGCTAATGAGAGGAAATTTTGAAATCGTTGAAGCCTACTAACACAATTTCCTCATGGATATTGAAGCTAAATGCTTTCAGTCTCAGATTAATATGCCCATCCTAACAATACAACTTAAGAACAATTAGACATGAAAAAATAAAAAGAGAGAATTAAATTGGAAACAAAGGAGGAAAAAAGTAAATAAAAGCAAGCGCTTGAATGAGAAGGATTAAGTTGTAGTCTTGAGCTGGATGACTATGACACTGATGTTGTCTTTGCTCCCCCGAGCCATGGCCAACTCTGCTAACACCGTCGCTGCCTCTGTTGCATAACTTATAATTGAATCCTCTTTCAAATTCCTCCTCATTTGCCCAGTAAGGCAACCTCGTACCACCTCACAAACAAACTTGTTAGACACTACATCCCATAGCCCATCACTCGCCACCACAACAAACTCATCTGACTCTGTTCGCGTGTACACGTTGGTCTCTGGTTGAGAAATCACAAAAGGCTTCATACAGTGATCCCCTGCATTGTGTAAAATCCTCACCGTTAAATTGACACACTCACTCGGTCACACCCTTTTGAAGTGAAGCATTCTTGTGCTCTTTAATTATATATTCTAACATTAGCAAAAAAAGTTTAAAAGTTGGGTGTCATTTTTCAACTTTTAAAAAATAATAAACACAAATGACTTTAACCGGTTATGATAATGTTAGTTAATCAGTTAATCATATGATGCATGTATATTTCTACATAGAGATGAATAGTAATTAATTAATTAAGCGTAATTTGTACAAAAGGTGATGCCTACCAATGGATCTTGAAGTAGCAAGTACTCCCAAAACCCGATTCCCATTCCAGTTAATGACTCTTCCACCTGCTGCTTCTATTCTCTCCTTTTCATCTGGACGATCAGGCTGATAGATTCAACCAAAATAAAGAAACAAACAAAGAAGAAAAAAAAAGAAAGAAAGCCCGTGTTATGCTACTTATGCCAAAACTATTCACTGACTTGTTGGATATGCAAGGATAGCTAAATTATTAATATTAATATCTCTTCAATAATAATCACCTTATGATCACGTGAAAGTGGCACAGCTACACCGCCACGGCATAACACCGCTCTCGAGTCTCCACAATTCGCCACCACAATCTCCTCCTTCCCGACCACCACCACCGCCGCCGTTGAACCCACCGTGTTCCCGGCGCCATCGTCGTCCGACTCAGCGCCACCACCAACTCCGATTTCGCGGTCCATCTTCATGAAACACGAACGCATCACCTTGCACCAATCCAATCCTTTCTCCGGGCTCTCCTTCACTTCCTCCGCCAACAGCACGTGCATCCTGTCACGGCAAGCATTCGCCACCATCGTTCCTCCATGTCCGTCGTAAACAGCAAAGAAATCGTAGCCGCCAGAACGCTGTTCCACCGCCACTAAACCAGGAACGACCCTCACGGCGTCCTCCATCACTCTCCTTCGCCCGATCACGGATATGAAGCCGTGTGAGGCGGCGGCGCACTTCTCTTCTCCGCTGATGCTGGATTCCATGGTTGGAACTACAGCAACGTCGCAGGGACGCTTTCGCTTCTTTCGGTAATGATCGTAGCGTCGCTCGATTTCTTTGGATTTAGTGGTGTCGGCGGTGGTTTCCGGTGAATGCATCTCGCCACTGTTTGATTCTGTTCCCGTTAGCCTTCGTAACATTGCATGTGTTTGTTGAATTTACCTGAATGCGTTGTCACGTATCGGCATGTTCATGATATCACACGCGCTTATCGCACCGGCTTCATTTTTATTTTGTTTGTGTTTTTTTAAGTTTGCTTCTTCTGGGAGGAAACTACTCTCTCTCTCTCGCTTGCTTTTGTATTAACTCTACCATGACACGAAGCATTTCGCTCGCCAAAGCTGAATACGCATTTAGGGAAGAACTAAAATCTGGAGCGTACACCTGTGCTTCTAAGTTCGATTATACGAGCAAAACGTGGACGGTTCCGATTTCTTTTATTCATACGTGGCGCCCTATTCCGAAGATGGTGCTTTTGGCGGGAGGGAGGGATCCAGGGACTGCCACTCCCTCCTCTAATAGGCGCGTGTGAATAATAATATTTTTAAATTTTGATTGGTTATTATCAAATAAATGCGTGAAAATAATGTTTTACAAATTGGTTTCATTATTAAATTAAAAAAATATATTAATTTATAGTTTATTAGAACATAGATGGGAATACACCAAGACTCATCAACAGTTTAATTATGACTTGACCAGTAGTACGCTTAACTTGGCTTAATTTCGTTTAAAAATTTAAGTTATAAAATTTTCATTTAATTTATTAAAAAGTTCTATTTATAATTTATTCAAAATAATTTTCATGCTATAAATTTTTGCCTATTTAAATCATTATTATTTTTTGTAATATTATATATTGATTATATAATTTTAAAAATATATAGTTACTAACTTGTTTAAAAGTTAATATTTAATACTCTTTAGGTTCGAACTCAAAACACATCAGACTCCTTCACAATGATAGGCTGCTTATCTTGAGTGTTCGGTGAATACCTGCAAAAAAACATTTAAATGTTATGTCAGACAATATTTAAAAGTTTAATTATGATATATTATTGATTTAAAATATTTATTTGATTAATTAACTAAAAATATTATAAATATAAATTTTAAATTAATTATTAAAATTAATATTTTTAATTATATAATAATTAATGATCATATTATAATATAAAAATGATATATTTTTTATTACATACAAAATCCTTATACAATAAAAAAATTAAATTAAATGTATATTTTAATGGATCAAGAAATTTATTTTTATTAGAAAAGTTAGCTTATCTTTTATAAATTTATTTAATTGGAAATTTTAAAATTTTAAATAATTAAAAATTATTTTTATACCTAAAAATTTAGCCTAATTATTATTGTAGGAGTGGCGGTGTTATTTTTCTTATTATAATCTTTAGAAATTATGTACTTATTAACTTTTTTAAAGGATAATTTAGATTGACATCTACATAAAAATTTTGTCTATTTATATTAAGTTTGTTATTTTATTTTAAAAATTACGTACAAAACAATTTTTAAACGAAATTTCAAGAAATTAAAATTTAAAAAATTAGATCAAACTTAAAATATATTATATCCTGTAAATAAGTTAAACTAAATTTTTAAATTTTAAAAATATAGAGAAGTTTATTCAAAATAAAGTTTCATTTATTTTTATCTCTATTTATTAGTTTCATGATATAGTTGAATTGAAGCTGTAATAATTTAATATTTTAAACATATTATGACACGCTTAATTCATTTTACATGTAAAGAAAATTGTTTTTATTTTAAAAATAAAAAAATTCAAAAAAAAAAATCTCACAAACATACATAAAAACTAAACAACACAAATTTAATAAAAAATTGAATCAACATATAAAAAGATTATATTATATACATGATAAATTAAAAAATGATGATAAATATATATATATATATATATATATATATATATATATATAACTCAGTATTGAGAATGTTAAATTTAAAAAAACAACTGACTGAAAAATAGAAAAAGTAATCATTAATCAAATGTATTTAACTTGTTTTTTGAGAAATATTTTTTTATCTAATCAGTGTGCATTTAATCTTTTCTTGAATATTCTCTCTTTAATGTGTATTTTTTTATTATTAGATTAACAATTCAACCTTTTCAACTATTAAATTTAATATTTATATAAAAAAAATTACATAAGAGAGAGTAGAGATCCAGTTGCATGGAATTGATTGGATTTTTTACAGGAACGAGATTATCAGAAAATTGAAATGGAGGTGAATTGCATGAAGACAAATGGAGTGAATAGTAAAGATGTGGGGTTTGTACAGAGAGATAGATGGAGGTTAGCGAAATGTCTGGTTTGAGGGATAGGATGAAAAAAGTGGGAGACTATTGCTTTGAACAAAAATAAAAATGGAGATTCAGCATAGCATGCCGGTAGGCGGCAAAATGACGTGTTCACGTTACTACCTGTAAACGTGGCTCTCTTTCA
The DNA here is from genome assembly GCA_037954105.1 of Canavalia gladiata. Classification (NCBI taxonomy): domain Eukaryota; kingdom Viridiplantae; phylum Streptophyta; class Magnoliopsida; order Fabales; family Fabaceae; genus Canavalia; species Canavalia gladiata. The sequence goes on from CM075667.1 coordinate 18,373,202, forward strand.
ATAGCCGCCTCTTTTGCCCTTTTATTGGGACAACACAACATCATAGTTACAGCATCCAATTCTTCAAGAACCGGCCACAAATCATGCATTACTTTTCTTCTCAGCTTCCTTCTCACTCTAATTCTTCTACCTCCTTCGTCCCATACTATTTGCAGGTCATTTATATTTCATAACTCTCTTCATCACCCCTCACTGCAAAGACTGTTTTATATTTCAAGGCTTTTCATGGATCTTACACAAAAGTCTCATTTAATGCTTGAACCTTATTCTCAGATATAAGGACAGTAAATTCATCCTTACACTTCTTCATCTAAAGATTGATATATTAAATGACTTATATTTGAATGTAATTCAATACATTTGAAAATATATTTTCCTTTACTGCTTTAACTAACTTGTTAATTAATGTACAATTTTTAATATATATTTAAAAATATCATATTTTTTTAATAAAAAATTATTATATATAAACTTTTATTATATGTCCTTCAACATTAATATATGTTCTGTTTTCAAATTAAAGAGAAGGTGATTGGCAATTTTCCCTCCTTTTATTATAACTTTATCTCAAATGATTGTAACTAATTTGCATTTCAAGAAAAAGAAATATAAGTACTACTAAAAAAATTAAAGAAATTTCATTACTAATATTTGATGAATGCTTTGAATATTTACAAATATTCAAGATCCATGTAACTATGCATGGATTCTTGATTGTGGTTAAAAATAGATAATATAGAATAGAGTAAAATAAAATGAAGTGACAGTGTTATTATTATTATTATCATTATTATATACATGATGACATAAAAAACTTTTTTACATTTTAAATTGAAAATAAAATAATACGTCTCACATAATTTATAATTTAAATTAATTAAAATAATAAAAATCTTTTATGATCAATTTTATTATATTTCACTATTTTCGTCTATATGACATCTTACAGGTTATCCAATCAAGGTTTGGTGCTAGCCAACCATTTCAAAGGGCAGAAGCTGCAGAATTTAAATGAAGTTTAAGTGATAAGATTGAAAATGACAATATTTGTTTTAAAGAATTATTTCTACCCAATTTTAACAAATTTTTAAAATTAAATAAAATAAGAAGACAACGTTTTCATGAAGTTTAATTAAATTATTAATATTTTTAAAAAATTATTCTTTATTATCTTTCTGTTTAAATTTTTATTAAATATTAATTTTAATCTTTAGAACTAATTTAACATTTAATTTTTTTTATTATATATATATATATATATATATATATTATATTTTTAATATAATAAATAATTATTTTTAATCAAAATGGTCTCTTTTAAACATTTAAAATCGGTTCTACAAGTTAAGGCCAATATAATCAATTTTTAACCATTCCCTTTTTTTTTATTTGGTTCTCTAAATATTATGAGATTATTTATTTATTTCTCTAGAGAATTAAATAAAATTCATGATATTTATGATGAATAATAAAAAAATTTGTAATATTTAAATACATTAACATAAAAATCCTGTATTGTTTGTTTTCTATTTAAATTTCTAAAACATCACAGGATTTTTTAATAAAGTAATAAAAATAAAATAATTGAATAAAAATTTAAAATAATAAAAATAATTTTTAATTTTTTTTAATTTTAAATTTATTTATATAAAAACTCAAGATAAATATTTTATTTAATTAAATTTTAATATATTTTTATTTTAAAAAATATATCATAATTATCATATTTTAATTAATTATTTAATTATATATTTATTTTTCAATTTATATTTACAAGCTAGTTTAATTTTACTAAATATTTTTAATATATCCAATATTATATTTGCTTTCAATTTTTTTTAACATTTCAGATTTTAATTTTTATTGTTTAACTTTCTGTTAATATTTTAATTTTTAATTTATTGATCTGTTAATTTTACTAAATATATTTTATATCATAACATCATATTATACATATTTTTTATAAAACATAAATTTATTTAAATAGGATAAAATTATCAATAAATAATAAATATTTAATATATTTTATTTTTATTTTTATTTAAAATTATTAATTAAACTGATAAGAATTTTGTTAATTAATTTACGTATTTTAGGGTGACGTACATGTATTTTATTAAATTTCCATCTTTAAAAATATAATTTTATATTTTTTAAAATTATTAGAAATTATGAAAGTATGTAATTGTAAATTATGATAAAATACTAAAAAATATATCACTTCTATCAAATATAACGAATAAAAATAAAATTCTCATATTTTAAAAAACTTAAAATATAACTAAATTTATATATTCTTTCCGTTTTTATTTTATTGTATTATTATATTATTTTATTTTTACCAGTTATTTTAAAATTTAAAATAATATTTATAGTTTTAAGATTTTACTATTTACAATAATGCTAATTAAAAATAATAATAATAGTATAAAAATTATGTAATATTTTATTATAAATGAAATTTTTAATTAAATTTTTAGTACATATAAAATAATTTTTAAAAATAATAAATAAGAGTTTAAATGTGATACTCTATAATATAAAAAAATATTGTTAACTAATTACAAATTATGATAAATATAATCTTTGAAATATTATCGTAAAATTTAACAAACTTTTATAATATAATTACTTATAATTAAATAATATAAAATATTTTATATTATTAATATATTAATTAAATTTAATAAAAATAAAAAATATTTCTTTAGGTTTTTCAATATGTCATTATTTAATATCTTTACTCAATACATGTTTTCGCATGGATAAAATAAATGAAAACAGAAACAAAAAGAAAAAGAAAACCTCCCGCAAAAGTGAAAAGGCAGGAGCGGGAAAGGAATAGGACAGTCATTTTTCAAGTATTTTTAAAAAATAACAAATAAATAAATTATAATTATATATTAAAAAAATAAAAATGATATAATCAAACTTTAGATTTTTAATATGTATAAAAATCATATTTATTTTTACTCTACTAGAAAAAAATAAAATAAAAAATCTTCACTTATTATATTTTTCATCTGAATAATAAATTTTTACTTTATTTTTTTTCAATCATTATTCAAATAATTATTAATATTAATTAGCGGATAAGACTCAACATCATAACTTATGAGTAAGAGTGAGTCATCGGTGCATACATTCGGGCCATGCATACATCACTGCATTCATTTCTGTAAATATGTTCACGCCAGACCAAGGAAAGCTTCATGATTGGCACTGCATTACAGTCATTCTGCAGCTGTCAGTTCCATGAATAGAGAAAAAAAAACGAATACACAATGGATCTATTTTTTTTAAAGATATTCTTTAAAAATAAATTAATTCAAATACATTTATCATTATTCTTATTATTTAAAATTTTAATGTTTTATTTTATATTTAATTTTTAATTTTATTAATTTTATATTTTAAAAAATTAATTTTTATTCTTTCATGTTAAAACTTTTAATTTAAATGATAGGATTAGTTGAATAAATATATAATTTAATTTTTAAAAATATATATTTTATATATCTTTAATTTTTAAAATATTAAATAATTTAATCTATGAGTATGTTAAATTTTAATTTTTTATTATAAAAATATAAATAAAATATGAAAAAATAAATAATATAAATATAGTAGAAAATATGAAAATTACATTTAAATTTATTAATAATTATGTGTAAATATTGTAATATAGTAAAATAATATGAGAAATAAATATAAATTTATTTTATCATGTTAATAACACTTTTATGGAATAAATAATTTATATAAATTTTATTTTATGGATTTTATATTTTTATAAATTTTAATCCATTGTTAATTTCATTAATGAAAGTTCTTTTAAAAGTTTAATTTAATATTTTTTAAAATTAAGGATATACATTCATATCATATATGAATTACATCATATTAATATCAATAAACTTTTTAATGAACTAAAAATTAATGTATTCTTTCTTATATGCATGTATAAATATACACACGCATGAAGTTTTGTATTTCTTAATAAATGTTATATATAGTTTTCAACGTTCTTTACATGTTAAATCATTTTCAATGTCATCTTCCTTTGTTATAATGCAAAGAATTTGATATATAATTACTGTAAATTTTTGTGTTACAAAAATTGTTATGTATGTGAAAAATATATATATATATATATATAAAATTTTTAGTGCCTGAAATCTCTGTTTTTTCCCCATCTGATTCCTATAGTCGGTGTATCACAATTTTTAAGAGACTCAGTATTATAACAATAGCAATTAAAAGGTTGCTCATCACATATCAAATCCAAACCTATGCTTCAATCTATAAACTTAAACTACACACTATAATCACACAGTAAAATAATTACTTCTAAATAGAATGGCACATTATACAGAGTTTTTTCAATGAATAAATTTTAAATCCTCACACAATAATAATTACCTGACCAAAGAACCACGTAATAATCAAAGTCACTCCTTGTAAAAAACAGGAAATGAAGTTGAGGAGCAAACTCATTATGTGATATTGACGTTTCATAGGAAATTGAGGAGAGAAGTTAACTTAAGTATTTTCAAACCTATTATAAAACCTTTCTCCTAAAAAACTAATGCATTAGATGAACATTGTCAAAGCTACCTTAATTTTGTTTGAAAAAATAAGCGAGATTTTTAATATTATCAAGTTCCCGTATCAAATAAGAGAGCAGGTGCAGAACAGAGAAGTTAATAACATTTAATAGTAAAGTAAAAGGTTCCCAAGTTCCAAAATGAAACAAAAAACATGAACGCACTGCAAACTCCTACACAACTGCAATGTTCACTTTTAGAATGCAATATCACTTATATTTATCCCTATTGGTATAATAAGACAGTTATACATGAATGTTTATCTGGAATAAACTTTAAAGCATACTATTTATGGTTAACTCAAAATAATAAAAGCATAAGAAGAGAATAATAGAAATTCAGGTTAGAACAACTCAATTTGGAAGAAATGACAATTTGAGGAATGAAAACAAAGACAATAACATAACTACATAAGTGAAGTAAGTGACAGAGACTTCTGTAATTTTTTTGTGGGCGGGGATAAAGTTGAGTAGCATAATGGAATGGAACGAGGAACCAAACCACAGACTGGACACATATCGAGTAGCCAAAAACTAGAAATTACCTAGGACTTTCAACTGAATGGGGAAGGCCAAACGGTTCAACTATTACTTGAATCGAGAAAAGAATGAAACTGAAAAAATTGGTCAGTTAGAAAGAATAATTACTCACTCAACCAAAAAAAATAAAACCAAAATTAGAAGGTAGGAGAGAACAATCACTCATAAATGAAAGAATAAAAAGGAGGGAATACTAAAATTTTTTGCGAGGGATTAGTTAGGAACATTTTCTCATTAATCCTATCATAATAAATTATTTATTATTATATCATTATCAAGGAATATTTTTTCACTAATCTTTCACCAGTTTTGTGAGAAACATCTACTCGATAATTTCTAGCTATTTTTTGAAGATTTTTAAAAAAAATTTGATACATATTTTTTCGCAACAGCTATTTTCTCGTTACTTAGTTACATATTAGCTTGAAAAAAAATTTCTCGCTATTTTTCATTACTAATTTTGTATTTTTCTTGTAGTGCAAGCGATACGTTTTAAATTAGAAAAATTAATGTATGTAAGAATTTGATTAGTTGCTTTTTTTTTTCCTGTTAAAAAGATATAAAATATAATGAGTAATGACATTTTTTTTTTTTAAATTTCACACAGATTATTTCTATATGATATATTCTTATTCGAATCCAGACCTGTCCATTGAGTGGGAGAATTTTTTAAGAGTCAATATTGACATTGACTTCCTATATGAGCCTGTAGAGGAAAACAGTCCAACCCTAAAGTCAAGTATATCAATTCGGTGAGTAAGTTTTATACTTGGGTGCTGTTTGGCCAAAAAAATGTTTTAGCATTTTTGGAGAAGGGGTGTGATTATAAAACTTTTCAATATCCGATAGAAGAGAATAACAAAAATTAGTTTGCAAATAAATAAAAATAATATAAAACATTTTCATTGTAAGTAAGTATAACAACTAAATTTTACAGTAAGAATAACAACTAAACTTACTTTCCAAAGTTTTTATAAAACTCGTATTTTTTAAATTTTTTTATAAGAAAATTATTTGGTTGAGAATACAAAATCTTTATACTAATATAACATTACCTTAATACTACGTGAAACTCTCTATTTGTTATAATGTATATAAGTTTAGACGTATAAGTATATAAGTTTAGATGCAATTTATAATGTTTATTAGGGATGGAAGTGAACAAGGCCGTTCGAAAGGAGCTTATGACTTGACTTGTTTAATAAACAGATAGACTCAGGTTTCTTAAAAAATCTTTTTAGATAAACAAGTCAGGTCCAGATTTTTAAAAAAGTTTTCTTAACCTATTCAGGGGCTTATTTATATATTATATATTATATATTATATATTTATATTTATTTTAATATATTATATTTATATAATATTTATTTTATATTTTATTTACATGATATTAATATATATATATATATATATATGTTTTAGGCTTATTTAATGATCTTTTTATCTTGTAGGTTTTAAATTTGTAAAATTTTTTAATTAATTATTTATATAAGCTTTAAGTTTATTTATTGATTTGTTTTATAATGTAGGTTTTTAAACAGGCTTACAGGCCTTGTAGGCTTTAAACCAGGCCAGACCTTGACAGAAAAAAAAGCCTTTAACAGGTAACAGGCTCAGGCTCAGGCCTCAAAATTTTTAAACAGACCAGACTTGAACACTCAAAGCCTAACTCGACTCGACTTACTTCCATCCCTAATGTTCATATCATAATCTAACAACTTAATATTTATTATATTATTAATTTATTACAAGTATTATATTTTGGTCGAATTTCTAAATTTATTTTTCTTTCATAAATCATATAATTTCTTTCTTCTTTAATGTATTTTATTTTTATAAACACATATCATTTAATTATCCTTTTTTCAGTCAATTTTTCTTGATAATAATTAAAAAAAAATTATTTTTAATAAGATTATACATATTTTTTCATTTTCTTAAATTTTATTTTTTAAATTTTTTATTAACTATTAGCAGGATTTTTTATTATACATTTAATTCATTTTTTTTTATTTTAGTTTCTTTCTCAATCTTTTCATCTAACATTTTTAGAATTATATTAGGCTAACTAAACTATTCTCTAACTAACTCATTATTATTTTATTTGTAGGATATTTAAATTTTATTATTATTTAAAATTTAAATTTAATTATACTTAACAAGATTTCAAACGAAAAAAACATTATACTATATATTTTCAATATCTTTAATTTTTTTTTAAATATTCACGTAATGTACATATTTATATCTAAATTTATTCAATATAAGATTCATATATAATTAAATAGTAAATATAAATATTTTTAAAAAAAAACATTTCTAAGCTAATTTATTGAGTTTGAGAAAATTATTTGTCTCACTTAAATTCAATCTAATCATAAAAATAAATATAAATATTTTTTTAGATTATTGGAGAATAAGAAAAAAAAATCTAACAAAAGAAATTTAAAAAGAATCAACAAACAATAACAAGAAAGATATTTGATAATACAGAGATTGTATATCTTAATTACTTTTAAGTTTAAGCAAAAAAATCTGTGTTATTTTAATTTTATTTTTTTTAAAAAAATTACATACAAAATATCGTTTATATAACAAATGGCAAGACGTTCAAATAGAATGTTAATGTTTCTAAATTCATTAATTTTTTGTGCTTACAATTTTTTTTTAAAATGTCTCTTTTTATTCCTTATGGAAAGATCCATTTGGCTTGTTTTTTTTTACCTGCAGTGATTGTGGGGTTTTGTTGAGGTCCATAAAAAAAGTTGAATAGCATGTCAAACTCACTTCCCACTCCAATTTTCTTGAACCTATTGAATTCGTTATCAACCCTCTTTATACCATTTGTTTCAAACCTTGTTAATGTAACCTATTGAATTCGTTATCAACCCTCTTTATGCCATTTGTTTCAAACCTTGTTAATGTAAAGTTGAGAGTGATTTCCACACAAAGAGAATTGAAGAAGAGAACGAGAGAAAATGGTTGTTAGCTTTAAGAAAAGTATAGAAAGAAAAAAAAAGTTGTTGGCTTTGATAAGCTAGATGTTCTTAATGTAGGTAAGCCTGCAAAATGAAGTTGGATTCGTTTCAGGAGATATGTGGGGTGAAGTCGATATGCGATTCTCATATATCTCTATTTATTATCTATCGATATTATATCGCTCGAATAAAATCAATGTAGATAAGACTTTGAAGTATATTATAAGTTTCAAAGATATGAATGATGTCTTTGGTTGAACTCTTGGTGAAGAATCTCATGTTGGTTAAACAATTCACTTGGTAGAAATTATAATTTAATTGTGCAACTGAAAATTTAAGTCACATTGGAGGATGAAAGTACTTAATTCACTTCAACAAGGACTATGACCTTTTACACCGCTTCAACCTTCAATTCTAGGTAAAAAAAAAAGATTCATGTAATTTTAGAAGTAAGTTTAGAACATTTTTAACTTTAAATTAAAATTTATTTAATATGTAAAAAATTAGAATTGATGTTTTATAATATTCAAATTTAAAATTTAGGTTATGCTTAATGCTTTGTGTTGAATTTAAAATCTAATAAGAGTATTTAAATACTTCTCAATGCTTTATTTCAACTAGTATTTAGATACTCCTTAATATTTTATTTCGAATTTTGTGCTATCAAGCACACCTGTGTTAAAGTGAAGCACAACCATGATAAGAGTAAATCAAATGAATTCATTGTTTTATATATTGAACATGATTATGCTTGAATTTAGCATGATCGTATCAAGAACAAAAAAAAAAAGCTAATAAAATTTTGGACTCGTGTTTGGAGCATGATCGTGTACGTTTTAAGGACGGTTGTGCTAAAGAATGAAAAAAAGGATGGGTGTGCAATATTGAGAAACCATGAGTGTGTCAAAGATCAACATGAACATATTAAAGTATGATTGTATGACCATGTAAAAATTCTATACAACCATTCATTATTATGTTAGCATCACCGTACAACTTATTTAATGAGTAGAGATTGTCGTAAAGTTACTCTAATGAGCAGCATTGAACATATATGTGCTGAAGGAGCTAGAAATTTAAATTAGTAATGTGTATTATTGTTAATTGAATCGAACTGATAATTGAATGTTAAACACCTTAGTATTTATGTAGAGACTATATACTAGATTTTGTTTCTAATTGAAGTATATGTGTGAATGGTATATATATATATATATATATATATATATATATATATATATATATATATATATATATATATATATATATATATATATATATATATATATATAAAGTGATGATAAAGGAAGAATTAATGTCTCATATGATGTAGTAGTAATTTGAATTAAGTTTTAAGGAAAAGTGAGTAAAGTCCACATGATAAGTGGAAGAGGACAATGAGATCCTGGGGTTTGGATAGAAGGAAAGACTTTCGTTTAATGAAGAAATGATGAAGAAAGTGTTTGAATAGATTGGTTGTCATGCATCATATGCATACAAATGTTGTTTTAGAAAATCTTTAATATGAAGGATTATTTACAAGCCCTTATATGAAAAGGATTCGAAAAATTTAAGGGTTAGCTCACATGAATAGACCGCATAGTTCATAAAAAAAAAATATGATTTTCTAAGCCTTTGAGGTATGTAAGATAGGTTTGAGCCTTTCTAATGGCTTGGAATTGCTCCATGTAATTGAAACTACTCTGGTCGAACTTAACATCCTCGATAAAACACTAGAGATTATCATTACCCGTCGACCAATTTCATAATTTTATGAAATGATGATGATTTGAGCATTGCCAAGGGTACATTGTTATTGTAGAAATTGGATTCCGGTACCCCTAATTATTTTGATAACGTGGTGATTATTTGGATCCACATGCATGTGCATATTGTAGAGATGACCCACTTCATATTAATAAGGATTATTATGGTTTGAGATACAGTAAACCTTAGTCTAATCCTAAGCCTATTATCATAGAAATTTGATAAGAGGATAGTGGAGTAGTGCATGTGCATCAATTACATTCATCTTAACTTTAATTTATGTGTTTATGTCAAATAATGAGATCTAAGTTTCTAGTTTTTTGACATGTATAATTTATAAAGAGAAAGATAAATGGAGAATAGCTTGATTCCCAAAGGATATAATCAACCACGGTGAAGCAAAACTATGGTATGAATGATGAGAAGTTACAAGAAGTGATGGAATCCATAATGATAATCTCATTCCGGAGTAACCCATTTTCATAGGTGATTCCTATATTTCTGACCTAGTAACACTAACCTAAATTACCTATATCTTGAACAAGCTGGAACATATGTCGATGATTTAGAAGGCTGTTACAGTAATGGTATCATAACGGTTCTTTCCTATAGGCTTGAGAGAAAAGGCCTAACATACCTTGCATGTTAGATTGAATGGTAAAGGTTGTGTGTGTTAGATATCATAAACCAAAACAAGCAAAGTGTGACAACCGCTATTCGAGAATGTATTGAAGCTTGCATATAAAGGGAGAAACTTCTATGAAAGAGATGTTATGAAGTCTATTGATTACCTTAGAGTACTCTGGCTTATTTATTAATATGAATAGTGATAACATACACTTTCATAGGTATTAAGAATAATTGAATAAGGTGATCATGGAATATAGATACCCATATTTTTTAGCAGATGATATTTTGACTTAGATATTAATAGGGAAGTATAGGAGAATTTCTTCAAGAATGATACTCCACATGTTGAGAAAATAAGAAATTATATGATAAATTTAAGATATGTGATTTTAGATATCTAAGGTGTAAATTTTAGAATTTGTGACTTTTGAGGATTAAGATAGTAATTAAGTGAGAGGAACTTAAGAATGATATTTGACTTAGAAATTTTCTTATTGGTTGAATATTTTAGAAAATTATTAAGGCTCACAGTAATGCTTTTTTGCTAATGAGTCAAGTTAGGTATTGATGTGAGATGGAAAGATTATAACTTAAACATCAAAGTAGATTCTTTCATATACAAATTATTAGCCTATATATGACTTGGAACTAATTTTCATAGTAGTTACCTTGAAATTTTGGGGATATTAACATTTGAACTTAAGTTTCTAATCTATATTAATCATAAGAATCTTAAGTAATGATTTGAAAAAAAAAGTCAATAAAAAGTAAAAAAATTTGATAAAATCATTCAGGAAATACTAATAGGACAGTGATAAGTTTCCAATAAGACACTTATTTAGAATATAATACAATGTAATTTCAAGTAATTGAAGCATAAAACACCATTAAAACATGAGAAAATGACATAAAACTGAATAACCCATGCATAATTTGGAAAATACAGTTTTAGAGCCTTTTAAGTAATAAATTCTTATAAATTTGATGTGTTTTAAATTCTGCAAAATGTTACAGGGTTCTGCGTTGGCAACGCAACTGGACTTACGTGGAGCACATAAAGATTTGAAAGAAAAGAAGCATTTTGTTATTTGCGTTGCATTGGCAACGCAAATGTGCTGCGTTGGACACGCGACGCTGCAGACCAGTATCTATAAAAAGCCTAGACAGAACAAAAACAGGGCATCAATCACTCTACCCACTGATCTATCTCCAGAACGCAGACTTAGAGGATAGAGTCGTTGTTTTCCCAGACGCTGGTTCTGTTCTGGGTGAAGAAAAAACCCTAGAGTTGAGGGCAAAGAACATCTGTAGCGTGTCGTCATGCTTATGACTTCCTCCCTCTCCCCTGTTTTCTTTCTTTATAATTATGTGTAACTAGTTTTTTGTTTGGGAAGGGTGAATCCATGAGTGAACTTATGTAATCCGGATGCGTTATATGCATTCAAGATTGTTTTCCTTTAAACGTTGATTATTCATCTCTTTACTTAATGCTTCTATAACTTGGCCACTTATAGATTGAATCTAAATTCTTCTTCACAGTTGGAAAATTGGTTTTTGAATTGGAACTGGGATTGAATAACATAATTGTGGAGGCTCTAGGGATGGAGGTTCGTATTTGTGAGATCGTTTGAATTCTTGAACGTAAGACTCACTTCAAATTAGGAATTACTAAGGGATTAGAATTCCTAATTTGAGTGAAGAATTGATGAGTCAAGGGATTGACCTTCAAGTAATAATTGTGAATTCGATCTTTGACTATATTTTATCTTGAATACATGTAATGTTCACTGTTACATAGAGGAAGTTTTGGTGAAATCCAACCTTAACACCTTCCACACATTGATTCCTCATACATTCTTATTGATCATTGAGTAGTAGACAATTTTGAACGCCTTTTGAAGTGTTTTATACGTACTGGAACAGAGTTCCAGATTTGTGACAGAATCTGTGAATCCTGTTATTGCCTGTTTACGTTGCTTATGCGCCTCAATTTACATTGCCTACGCACTCCCATAACTGAGTTCAATTAGTGGACTAGTAGGAATTCAATACTTGAACCAAATTCCTGTAGAGAGGATACTCTTATTCACTCTTTATTCTAACACGATAAGGTGCACTTGCCTTTATACAGTTTTACACCAATAGGATAGATAATGCATTAAGCATAAAATCTTTCTATGACTCGTATGATGGTTTATAAGGTAAAATTAGTAGAGAAGTTAAGGCATTCAAATTTGCCTACTAAAGTAAATAAGTGTAGGATTTATATATGTATGCTTGAAATTTTATGGGCAATGAGAAATTAAATTAGAAAGATACAAGGAATACAAAATTTTGTACTAACACTAAAAATCTTAATTGTAACTCTTTACTTTGAGGATTGGATGATGGAAGCTCAATTTTCAAGGAAGTCACTTCATGAAAAGTGATAAGAGTTGAATATAAGATCAAATGACATCTTGAGAGGAATAAGGAAAATCAAGAAAGAGGAAGATCACATTGTACTTTTTATCGGTTGTGAAAGAAAATAGCCGAAGAGTTAGAAGTTTCACTTAAATACAACTATTTTAAGCAACTCCATACCATCTAGATGTGCCAAGCTAGAAAACTCCTTACTTAAAGACTACTTCACCAAAGGAGATGGACACTATAATTATGGAGAGTTTGAACATTGCCTTAAACATTATTTTAATATAAAGGAAAAGATTAGAAGTTGAAGGTTTGGGGAATACTTGGAAAATACTTGAGGAAAAGTTCCTTGAAATGTACTTTTTAAGGAAATCAAGAATAAAAAGGAGATAGAATTTTTACAATTTAAAGTAAAGGATCATGAAGATTAAACCGTATACCACCAAGTTCGAGGAGGCCCTCTTTATTTTTCCTATTATCAATATGCCAAAAACGATCATCCTAAACACATCAAGTTTGAGAAAAAAAATGGTTAAAGATTAAGGAAGTTATTGATCTCTGAGAATTTTGTCACTTTAGTTTTCTTATACCGGCAAACAAGTTTAGAATTTTAGGATGACGACAAAGTGAAGATAAAACAATTGTAAGGTTATGCGTTGCAAAGATACTAAGAAAAATGATTAGAGAGAAATAAGATTAAGAACTATTGAGATTCTTAGGTATGTATTCTTTAGAATCATAGAAGACTTAACCTAATAATTGAGATGTGAAAGAAGATTAATAATAATAATCAAGTAAATTTTGAATAGGGATATTTCAGTCTCAATGATACAAATTTTGAGTTTTCTTTATTATGATATCATATTTGTGAAATCTAGCAAAATTACCATTGACAAGGTTGATTCCTTTCATATAATTTATTAACGAGTAACCATTCTATAATCTCACTTTAGGCCAAACGAAGACCATTTAACAAAGTAAGAAATTCAACAAGAATATTATTACAATGACCAATATACCCATAAAAGTCGCTCAACAATTTTTTATGAGAGTCCTTGATCAAACCTCCAAAATTACTTATCCCATAATTATCTTATATGTTTTTATCAACATTAAGGACCACTATTTGGAGGGGGGGGGGAAGTAGATAACCATTGCAACAAACGAGGATGCTAAGCTCTAGAAACAATAAAATCATTTATCAACATGAAGTTTTACTCTAAACAAAAAAATAGATTGAATGATATTAAACAAAGAGTTAAAGGTTCTAGCTATAAAATTAAAATTTTGTTCATATCGAACCTGCCATGAAGTTTTAAAAAAAAGTTTCCTACAAGATTAATAAAATAAATGATCTATATAATAGGATCATTATATGTTAGAAAATCATGAAAGGTAAAAGATCCCTTAGCTTCAAAAATTTTAATTGAATGAGCACAGTCTCTAATTTAATGCAATATGTCCTCATCATGACTTCAATAATGAGAACACATAGGAGACTACACAATATTTTTTTAAAATCTAGGATCATTTGTGGGAATAACATTATGAAAGACGAGCCAAAGAAAAAAAATGGACTTTTTCTAGGATCAGTAAACTCCAAAGTGAATTCCACTTCTTATCCTAAATGATAAGAGAGAGATGTCAAAGACTGAATTAGCCAACAATAACCTTTCTTAATTGAGTATATACCTTTCAAATGTGTTTCTAAACCAAATTTTCTAATAGGTTTTCATTTAGAAGAATTCTAAATCTTTTGAGTTGGTTCTGAATATCCATAGGTAAGAAAGTGTATAACTAATGCAACTTGATAGATGAACCATCCCAAACATCCTTGATGTAAAATTGAAAATTATGAATGTGGACATAAAAGACTAACTCAGCAAGAGTTTTGGAGCCAAACTAATGGTCAAACTAAAAAGATTTGTGGACATTACCAACCATGATAGTGAATGCATTCTTAAGGTACCCAATAACTAGAGGTTGATCTTCTATCAATGAGAGAGTCTGGCCAATTTGCATATAAATATCCTTCAATGTAGGTATAATCTTTATCTCTATATAAGAGACCTTTTCTTGGACTTCCTTTGACATAATTGAGTATGTGAAAATGTTTGGATGAGTGACGTTGAGATAGTTCAGCTTACCAACCAATCTTCTATATCTTTCTAGATTTAAAAGTGGCTCCCCCTATCCTGGTAGAAGTTTGACATTAGGATCCATATGATTATTAATATATTTGGCACTCATCAATTCAGTTTCTTGTAGGATGTCCATTGTATACTATCTTTGGGAAATCACAATGCCATTCTTGGATTGTGTAACCTCTATCCTTAAGAAGTATCAATGATTTCCAAGGTCTTTCGTTTGAAAATGGTGATAAAGATTTTGTTTTACTTATGGAATTCCTTGATGATCACTACCGGTGATAATAATGTTATCTATATACACTATTAGGTAAATGCATTTTATAACTGAATGACGAGAGAAAATTGCATTGCCGGCTTCACTTCGAGTTAAGCCAAATTGTTGAACTAGAGTACTAAATTGATCAAACCAAGCTCTCGGATATTGTTTAAGACCATATAACGATTTTTGAAGATGACAAACAAGTCTAAAAGAATCTTCTTGAGCATCAAATTAGGAGGTTTCTCCATATAAACTTTTTCAGTAAGATCACCATGAATGAATGCATTCTTAATGTCCAATTGGTGAAGGGGTCAATGAAAAATAACAACTATAGATAAAAATACCTTGGTAGAATCCATCTTGGTTGTAGGAGAGAAAGTATCACCATAATGTAAGTCAAAGATCTATGTATAACTTTTAGCTACTAGGAGAGGCTTGAGTTGGTCCACCGTGCCATCAAGAACAACTTTGATAGTGTATATCCACTAATGACCCAGAATTGACTTACTAGGAAGAAAAATGACCAATTTCCAGGTACTACTTTGTCGAAGAGCACTCATCTCGTCAAGCATAACTTGTTTCCAACCAGAATGAGAAAAAACCTCACCTACAAACTTAGGAATAACAAATAGAAGATAAATATGAGAGGAAAATGAATTGGAAATGATACAAACAATGGTAACTAATATTAAAATAACGAGGGGAAGAATACGAGTAGAACATATACCTTTACAAATTGTAATAGGAAGTTCAACCGAATGAGGTAAGGCAAGAGTGGGTGTATGAAGTAGTTCTGAAGGTGAGTCAGTAAGAGTGTATCGTTTATTAATGGTGATGTCAAAGATGGTTGCCCATGTTGATAGACCTTGAAGGGATGAGTTGATTGTGCTGGGACTTTATTGGACGAAAGAGGATGTGAATGTAGATGTAGATAAAGGACTAAAGAACATGTTAGACTCAAAAAGGTAACATCAAGAGAGATAACATAGCTACGAAGAGTAGGAAAAAACATTTGCACTCTTTTTGTGATCATAAATAACCTAAAAAGGCACATTTATGTGAACAGGAAAAGAATTTATCGATCTTAGTACTAACATTATGGACAAAACACACAGATCCAAAAATTTAAGGATGTAATGGATGGAGAGACTAATGTGGATATAAAATTTGGTGATGAATTTTTCTGCTAAAAAAATGAAGACATTGAGTTGATAAGATAGCAAACGGTGAGGACAACATCATCACAGAAACATGAAGGAACATAAGCATGAAATATTAGTGTACAAACAATTTTAAGAAGATGTTTATTTTTACATTCAACAACCTTATTTCGCTAAGGAGTGTGAGGACAAGATGTATGATGGATAATCCTATGAGAATTGATGAAACTATGACAAAAAAGGAAATAAATATTCTTTTGCATTGTCAATTTGTAAGATATGAATGAGAATACCAAAGTGATTTTTATTTTATTATAAAATGATTAAAAGATTGAAAATAAATCAGAGTGTTATTTCGGTAAATAAATTCTAATACAATGAGGAAAACATTAATAAAAGTGACAAAGTATTTAGATTCTAGAGTAGAAAGGATACGACTAGGATCCTAGATATCTGAATGAACTAAATTAAAAAGGGATAAAGCTCGACTAATGACACAACTACAATAGAAACTATGAACATGTTTACCTAATTGACATGATTCACAAGCTAAAGAAGATAGCATGAAGAGACCCTACACTAATTGTTCCATGTTGGTAAGACTGTGGTAGCCTAGTTGAGCGTGAATCATGAGCGGAGAGTCCACCACCAAGGTAATATGATAAGAAGTTTTGAGATGATAGAAATCTTGAGACCCACATCCAAAAAACTAATCATCCTCCTCGATCTTTGGTATTGCAGAGTGATAATCTTTTGTAAAGGAAATAATGCAATCAAGAGTACGAGTGAGACAACTAGTAGATAATAAATTAAAAGAATCAGGAACATAAAAGGATATTTATCAATAGATATAGATAGAAGAAGGAGAACAATATCAATACCTTGAGATTGTGCTTAGGAACCATTAGTCATAGTGATAGGATGTAAAGAATCTGAAAGGGAAATGGTAGAGAAAAGGAATTGATTACCACTAATGTGATTGATGACCCCAATATCAAGAATCCAAGGATATAGAAAAGATAAATGTGAGAGGTAAGCAAATGAATTATTAGTGTGTGTAATTGAAAAAGTGAAATGAGAGGCTTGACATGTCTCACACCATTCCAAAAATGCATCATAAGAGACAAATGATGGTTCAGTCGGAACTGAAGCGATTTGCGGAGTAACCTAAAAAACATTGGTCGTACTGGAAAGGTGACTGTGAAGAGAATAATATTGATCAAAGACAAGGTGGACCAAGTAGCTAAATGAGCTCATAAGTGGCTAAAGTCAAGACTCAATACTTGATTTCGATGTTGGATCTTGCAACAATATTTTGTTTTTTACTTTTCTAAGAAACTAAATTACCACCAATAAGGATGCAATAGCAGTGGTTAACCTCCTATCAATAGGAAAACCTGTCTAATCTGCATCTAAATATCCTTTAATGCGGGTATGACTTTTATTTTCATATAAGAGACCTTTGTTTGTATTTCCGTTGACATACTTGGGTATATGGATTACAACATCCTACTGTCTTTCATATGGAGACTTAAGAAACTAACCTACCACATTAACTATAAAGGAAATGTCTTGACGAGTGACAATGATTTTTGACAGGCTCATGTTTTACTTCATCTTGATTATCTTTATCTTTATCATCTAAAACAACCAAATTTAATGCATTTCACAATTGTGCTCAATGAATTGCACGGTTATACTCAATGAATTGCATGGTAATGTTCAACCACTAGTCCATAATTTTACTAAGATTTTGTTTAGCATGACCATGCTCAAAGAAATTCTTATGATTCTTATCTTGGATGACTATGCTAACTATCAGTATAGCTGTGCTAAAATCACAAATCTAGAAATTCATACAAGTTGGCTTTGGTACAACCCTATTAACTATCGACATGATCATGCTAAAATCATAGACCCGAAAATTCATATTATTTGTTCTTGGTATGATTATTCTAATTACTAGCATGATCATGCTAAAATCAGATGCAAAAATGGCATATCTCAGAGTATCTAAATACTCTTATTAACTACCAAATTTAATATCAAACATAAGAAAATACTCAAAATTAATTTTTTAAACATCATTAATCATTAAATTCTAATTTTATAAGAATTGAATAAATTTTTTTAGATATGAAAACTCTAAAGCTACTTCTAACTCTAATTAAGCCTTCTCTTCTTACCTTTCATGACTAGTATAATCTTTATTTTTTTTTTTTGATGCTCCTACTTAAAGAATTCATCATGATTTAGTATCACTTTAACCAAAAAATGGATGAAAATATCTACAAAATGTAGCTAAATATTTTCACTTTCTTTTTTATTTTTGTTTTCAATAATTTGGATGCTAAATTACTTTTAAATATTTCAATTGAAATATTATTAAAAAAAGATGTAATATGAGTTTAAACCACTCAATTTTTGCAAGAATGTGGCAACATCACATGCTACCTTCATGTAGCAATTTTTTTTTAATAAAATCGAATGTTACAACTAGCATTCAAGGATCTAAAGAGGGCTAGAAAATCCATCAGTAAGACTTCTATGAATACCAATAAATCTTCTTTCAATCTTATTTTTTTATTAACAAAGACATTTTCAAAAGCCTTCCTATTAAAAGGAATAGATTTGTTCTTTATAAAATCAAGAAAATTGGTAATATCACAAGATCGAGAACATCAAGAATAATTAATAATATTTAAATAATCATTTTTATATAGATAAATTGCTTCAAACCGGAAAGATCTATTATTTTTGTGAATAGGAGCAAAATACATCTTAAAGGAAAGGATTTTGGTTTGAATGAATTTTAATAAAAAAATTTAATAACCTTTGGAAAAGTAAGATGCCACTTAACATCATAGATACCTGTGTTTAACTTTTTAGCATGGTAATATTTCCCCTGAGTTTTCCTGAGCTAAGTGAAATTATTATCCATAGTATAAACATTAAGTATATTGCGATTTTCCATCAGGTGAGCAAAGAAGAATGCTCTATAAAAGAGAAAGAGCATCCAACTTTCTTAGAGGACAATATAATTTCATTGAAGTCACTAATTGTTAACCAAGGAAGAATAATAGAAGATCAGAGACTCTAAAAATGATCCTAGAGAGTCTTTGAGAGAAGGAATGGAGCTAGCATAAACACCACATAAAATCCAAGAATATGAGATGGATAAAATTTGGACAATGATCATCTAATGATAAGTAGTAATTAGATGGCATGTGCAAGTGACATTATCATTGATGCAAAACCAAGAACCGCCACTATGACAAGTAGTTTCTTCAATAGAAACATGCTTATAACCATCCTTATCCAAAATTTTAGTAGAAGATGAGAAAGGACAATAAGTTCCCACAAGCACAATAAATTTCTCCTTATATCTACCAATAATCTCCTTCAAGTATCTTTGACCATAGGGTTGTTGGTCTCTCTAATATTCCAAGCAAAATATGCATATTCTCAAACCCAATCATTAAATAATAGATTAAAATTTCAACAAAATGGAAAAACAAAAGCATTAAAAATGCTCACAACCTGTTGTTACCTATATCCTTATGTTAAGGAGGATTTGGATTATTATTAGCACCAATACCATTTTGGGACGTCAAAGAATCATTATGTCCTAAAATATTTTTAAATGCTTCACTTATAAGTTGCTCAAAGAGATAAAGAATGCATTCAGTAATGACATCGTGTATTCTCTTTTTTCTTGTAGACAGCATAATCAATTTGGTTTCATTCCTTTGTATATTGAAAATTACCAAATTGGACTTGGTGGTCTTGCCTTTCATGTCACATTTTATTTTATATGATGCATGCTTTGATCATTCTTGACACCATAACTAATTGTAGTGAAGGATTTGGTTGAATCGTAAATATGTTGGGTCTCACTCTCATAATAATATGCTTATATGAAGATGCAACTTTATTATTAGAAGTTGATTGGTCAACAAATTTTTCTTCCCCTTTAAATTGCTATTAATAGGCTCTTTATGAGATTCTTTCTCATGCTCTTTTTTTTTCTATTGTTAAGAAACAATGAATCATTAGTTGAGATTTATTTGTAATCGATAGTTGCTCATCAATACTCACATTATAGATGCTTGCTCTTCAATACTCACATTATAGATTGCTAAATTTAGGTTAGGAAAACGAACTCAAACTAAAATCTTCTCAACTTTATTGGTTGAAAAAACAAGTTTTGGAGACCACATTTAAATAGCCAAATAGTGATAGAAAATCATCCATTGATTATCCTTTATCAACATACTACGATAAGCTTTTAAATCAAATTTTATCATAAAGAAGTCATTTTTTACATCTATAATTTCAAAAGTTATCTGTCTTCTCCAACTTTGTTAATTTTTTTTTATTTATTGTTATAAAATAGATGTTTTCCCCCAAGAGCTTCACCATCAAAGAATCATGCCATGGAATACAAAGTTTCTTAGGAACTTTATCTCCTAAGAGCAACATTAGTTTTAACTGGTTTTCATTCACCAATTCCAAGCATGCTAGATTGTTATTTAGGAAATTCACACGAGATTTGTGTATAGGAGAATTAAGAAGATTTTATCCCTATAACCATATTTATAAAAGAAATAACCTTAGTCTTATCACTACCATCTCAATTAAGATGATTTCTATAATTATTCTTAGAAATCCTAGTAGGGAATACAAAATTTTCATCCATCTATATTTTAGTTTGTCATATATTTTATTAAATTTATTTAATATATTATTAATATAAATATTTTATATTATTAATTAATTATAAATTATTTTAAATATTTTAAAAGTAATTATTAAAAAATATTTTAAATTATATAAACTTCATAATTAGATAAATTTTTGATTTTTTCATTTAAGTTCTATTATTTTTTTATAGAAATGATATTTCTATAAAATAGTTTTATATAAAAAAATTTAGAAAAGGAAATTACATTGTAAATTATATTGAAAATTAAAATATAATATAAATTTAAGGTATAAATTATTTATTTCTCATTTTTATATATGACTTATTTTTTTAAAAAAAATAATTATATTTTATAGGTTTAAAAATATTGATATTCATTTAATATATATTTTTATCATATTACAAACTTTTTATACTTTTTCTTGAAAATTAAAGCATCCATAAAATATTTTTTAAATTAAAATTAAATCAGAATAATTATTGATATGCATTTTTTTTACATCTTCTTTCTAACTTTTTATATACTTTTAATTTTTTCTATCTTATTATCTATTATAATTTTTAATACTCTCTTAATATATCCATTTAAATGGATAATTATAATTTTTTTGTTTTTTTTATGAAAAATAGGATCGAAAAATTAAAAAAATAATTTATATAATTTATTTTAATAAAATCAAAAAATAAAGAAAATAGAAGAAAATATGTATTTTAATTGTTAATTTTAAATAATATTTATATAATATAAAATATATTTTATTAAAATTATGATATTAAAATTTTATATAATTTATTTAGTTATGTTGAAATAAGTGAACTTTTTTTTATCTATTTAAATAATGTTTTTTATTTAAACTTTTTTCTTATTTTTTTTACCTTCTTAATTCTTTCTTCGTCCAATCAAAATATTCGTATTTTCATAGAAAAAGTATTCTTGTGTGAAATTAAATGAAAAAATAAATAAGAAAAATTGTAATATGTATTATAATAAGAAAAGAAATATTAAAAAATATATATTAAAATAAGAATGCTAAAGTGAACGATAATTATTATCCATCTTCATTCTTATAGCAATTCCGAAGTGTTTGAAGTCAGAGCCAGTGGAGATGAAGAACGAGATGAAAAATTCTCGACATGTGGCAGTGGCGAAGGCAGACGCGTTCTGTGAGCGTGCTTCATGCCCTCCGCCGCTTCCTCTCCTCAAGTAACTCCATTTTCTACTCTGTTTTTCTCAGAAGAAATAATAATAATAATAAACAGTTTGATAAAGGGAATGATAAGACTAGTTCCTATTTAACATTTTGTTCATGCTGCAAGCTCGACAAATTCTGTGTCTCAGTTTTGTTATTAATTGCAACATATTTGATTTTATTATCTCTGAATTGCAACGATAAATCGCGGCGAAACTCTTAACCTGCTTAATTTGCCACATCTCTATATATTCTTCGTGATGTTTCTTTCAAGTTTGGGTTTAGATCTCTCTCTTTAATTTATCGTTGTGTGTTATGGAAATTTCGATGCTTTAGGAAAGTGACTATTCACATTCCTGAACAACGTATTGTGCTACAGTGTTATGATTTTCATTTCTTTTTATATATACACTATCAAAATGAAATATGTCAATGTAGATAGGGAAAAAAAAATACACCTAGAGTTCACTCTGGTTGCATATATATATATATATATATATATATATATATATATATGTGTGTGTGTGTGTGTGTGTGTGTGTGTGTGGATAAATTTTCAAACAAATGCCGAAAAGATTGAATCATGTAAAGAGGTGAGAACTCTGGAGAAGTTGAATGGATGAAACACATGTGAGCATTTCATGGTAGATATAGAACTATTTATATACCTTCAGGTAATCATTTAAGCTTTAAGGTTAGTTTATGACATGTTATCGAAACTTATATGACCAACGGGGTGATGGGTCTAGTTCTTGACCCACTCATTTTTTAAAATGAGTGGAATTTCAGCATAAGGTAAATAAGATCATGTGCATCGTCCAGGCTTTAAGCCTAAAAAGGATCTTGTATAAGGGACCGTGTTAAATATAAAATTGTTAGCGTCCTCATTATCTGCACTTGCACCACAAAGGGGCATGAGGGGAAAGGATCTTTGCAGTTTTGCTTAATGATTGTCTCACTGTCCAAGAAGCAGTCTATCTTCCTTATTGTTTCATATAATTTGATTTACATAATGGCTGATGTTATCATGCGGAACCTTTCTTTCCCCTTAACATGCATATGTTTAAGAAGAAAGTTCTGTTTAGAAGACATACAAAATGCATGACATGTATACAAGATGACTTTTCTACATGATTTTAATAATCTCTAGGAACGAATGCTTAGGGTTAATGATTCTTTTAATTAATCACTCTTTCTGTATCGAACTTGAAAAAGTTACAGATTGCGGAAAGAAGTATGGCAGACAAAGGATCAGTACTTCTTGCTTGTGCTGAAATTTTGTCTATTCTTTACTTGGATGGATTACTCACAAATGACATGTCATAAAGTTTATTGCAATGCTTTTGTTGTTAGGTTGATACTTAAAGTGGTTCAATACTCTTTTAAAGTGAGCAAGTAAGAGTGTATCATGATCTTAACCCACTAAAATTTGACGTAAGTACACCCTTGCTCACTTTAAAGGAGTTTTTTTCCCTAAAGCAAGACACTGTTTAGTGCTTCATTGACTTCTTATTCCTAACATATGGATTTATATACATCATTTACCATGTTCTGCATTTGGAAACCCAAAGTAACTTTCTATTTTTCTTGATTGTTTACTGTTTAATGATTTCCAATTTTATTGATTTGTTTCGGCTTTGTATTTAGTTGGGATCAGTTTTCAATTTTTTCCAAGTTGTTAGACTGTCTTATGAGTGCTGAGGAGTTCAAAAAGGTTGTTACTCTTGCATATGCACCGACATTCATTTCAGAAGGCTAGAGACACGTTTCTCCAATCACTTCCTTGAATTCACTATTATTCCAATTAGAAGCCCAATCCTTTTTTTTTCTAAATTTTGCTATGAGTCTTTATTGTCCGCTCTCAAGTTGAAGAAATGGTTTTTCCCCCTTAATAATGTCCTTTACTTTATCCTTTTACATTCACCCCCACTGGTGCTGAGAAAACAACAATACTATTTCCAAAATTGTAAAATATCTACTGAAGGTGCTGCTATTTTCAATATGTTTCCCAAGTTAAACTATCTAAATCTTGCTTGGATCAATGTCACGAAATTTCCTCATCTTTCATTCTTTGTATGTTTGAACGAATACTTGTGCTGTTGATTTGATACTTAAAGATGATGAAGGTCCTTTGGCGATGCTTATTCTCTTGGGGGCTGCATTCCTGAACGAAGCTCAAGCTTTATTGTAAGTAAATAGAAACTTCATATCCTTTGTGGATATGTCCCGTTTTTGTGTTTGTCAATTTTTCTTCTTAAGAAACATGGAAGTAGCAGAACATCTAAATCTCAATTTATGCATGATGGGAGAAGATTCAGTCAAGTTGAGACCATTGCATGTGTAGGTGCAAGTTTGAAAAATCTTCTTTATGAGTCTGTGTAGTCAGCTCTCAAGTTGAAGAAATGAATTTTCATTTTAATAATGCCCTTTACTTTACGATCTCCTTTTACATTCACCCACTCTCAGATTCTAAAAAAGCTTCAATATCATCTCTGGAGTTGCAAAATAACAAATGAAGGTGCGGTTTCAGTATGTTTCCCCAACTTAACTTATCTAAAAGTCTTGCTTGGACCAATGTCACAAAATTGCCTAATTTATTGTCTTCTGAATGCGTGAAGATGATTAATTGTACTATAGATTTGATACTTGAAGATGATGAAGGTATTTGGCAATGCTTATTCTCCTAGCGGCTGCATTCCCTAGTGAAACTAAAGCTTTACTATAAGTAAATACAAATTTCCTACCCTTTCTGGATGTGCCCCATCATGGCCTTCTTGGATTCTTCTTCTTAAGTAACATGAAATGAAAGTACATAACTTCTCAATCTCAGTTCATGCGTGATAGGTGATGATTCAGTCATGACCTTTGCATGTGTAGGTGCAAGCTTGAAAAGTCTGAGTCTGAGTGGTAGTGCTAAAGCTAGCTCTGCCGGATTAGGGATTTTAGTGGGGCACATTCGAAAACTTTAAAAATCCCGTCTCAGACATCAATGGATGACACTATCATCTCATTTAACAGCATGATGCCTTTATTATAGGTTTTGACCTGAGCATTACGAACATAGAAGTTATTGGACTACTTTCATAGTTGTTAATGATGTAATGTATAAATTAAGGTTTTACAGCACATGGTGCCAGTGGCTGATGTAGGTATTTGTCTGGCTGCATATTTGCAGCCATGCGTGGAGCCTTTTTATGTTAACTATTCTCTCACCCTTTAAACAAAAACTTTATACCAACCCCAACGCTGTATGAATAGGAAGAATAGGTTGCCTGCCTGTGCTTGCTGACATTCTCATGTGAGGCTAAAGATACTTTCTTTTTGTATTTTTTCTATGTCATTAATTGACATGCACATCTCGAAGTTGATTTTGAAATCCGTATGGTCAACTTTTTCTATTTGTAAACCGCCTTTTGTTCTGCACAGCTATTTAACATTTTGTGTATATCCTGCATCAGTATGTCAGGAGACTACAGCTAATTTGTTTATATTGTCTTGAGGAGTTGGTTACCTTGTAGAATCAAGTTACTCTTATTGAGTGCAATAATTTTACCTACGTATTTTCAGGTCAAGAAATTTAGAATTGCAAATATATAATAGACTGTCAAACTAGCCCCAACCATGCATGACATATAAAGAAGTTTGATTATGCCCTGTTTGCCAAAGGAATTTTACTCTTTTTATCCTATTTTGATAGTCTGTGTGTGCGTCAAACTGGGTTGTGGAGTGTATCTGTGTAGCATCATAGAAGTGCGAGGTTTGGTACTATACTGACCGTATTGCAAATCCGAGCTACTGTTTGTATAAAAACCTTCATATTATTATTCCAAGTAAAATCCTTAAATTTATTACTAATGGTTGGAGCAAATTTTACCAGTTAAGCATTTATGTTAAAAGTTGATTATTTTAATACTACAAACTGTGATCTTGTGTATTTGCTGTTCAAAATGAACAAGAACTGCATTTATCAAAATATTATATTGTTTGACTGCCTCACTCTCTCTTGCTGTGTTTATTTCTCTCCACTATTGTTTTACGCGCCCTTTATGTGCTTTGGAAACATTTTTGCATCAGAGAGGAGGGACTCGCCGCTTTTTCTGAAGGCTCTTCTACTATATCTTAAAACGATCAGAAAGGTTGAATATGCAGTATAGCTAAGTTAGGAATGGAGCTTGGTTCCATGTTTCCTTTCGAACAAAATGGGGTCTAATCGATCAACTCTTGATGGGTCAAGTGACTAGATAGTTGGTTGTATGTAAGTGAACTTTTGAATTCTAGTATTGTAAATAAATACGTTAAATAAATAAATAAATAGGCATTTGAAAATTTTTATTACTTTTTAAAATGGGTTTATTGGGCTTAATTCGAGTTAGTCAAGACTGTAAATTTCAGGGTCTCAAACCAAAAAATGAGTCTGATCATTCTTTTTCATCCCAATTAACTTCAAGGACCAAGTTTCAACAAGAAAGAACACAGGCCTATATCTCAATGTTTAGCAGTTGACCCTCGTATTAACGGTGCTATACTATGTCATTGCCTGATTGTTGAGAAAGGTTGAGACGCTAGTCATCCGTTGGCCTTCATGCTCAATGAAATCAATCATTTTTCATTGCTAGTTATCTAGAGATGCCCTGGATTAGGGAATCAACATCTATCATCTTCCTAGCCTTTCCTTACTCTACGGCCGCTAGCCCTATTTGTCCGGTCTCCAGCTCAATAAGGTCGCCGTGATGTAGGTGGTTTCTTTCCTGGTTTCACCAGATTCTTTTTCTTTTTTGAAAACACGGGTAACACAACACTAGTGTATCACCATTTTATTCATTACTTTACATTTTCTAAAATTAGTTCACAACCTTGATAAAATGCTGCAATTTAAGAATAAAAAAGATAGAAATAAACTGTCAATTTTTTAGGAGAAAAAATTTCACTCCAAGAGAAATTAGTAGCCAAAGGAGAATATTTTTACTGAAATTTTTCTTGCTTACAATCTGGATTTTTTTTCTAAAATTTAGGTAACCGATTCTTAAAATCCACAAATCCGAAGTGTCAGATCTGATCTTATTTAATTTATAAAAAGTAACTGTAAAGAAGCATAATTGACTTCATAATCATTATTGGATAGAAATAAATAACATAATAAACTTAAAACATTTTTCTGCAGTTTTAAACTAAAATCAGGAGCTATTAAGTTTGATCCCATCTGTCCGTCTCTTATATGTAATTATCAACTTATCGAATCTTCACAGTAGAAAAAGTATATTGTGAACAGACCTAAATAAAACAAGATCAAACTCTTTTCTGTCGAAGTTATGGGACTAGGTTAATATTTTAATCTCAAGAAACATGCTAAAAAAATCTGAAAAGAAATTCGATTGTTAGACTATGAATGATTAGAGACTATCTAAAACATGTCAGAAAAATGCAAGGCGAGGAAGATCAAAATCCAAAAAAAAAACCATAGGTATTAGGGCATGTTGACGATTTTACAAGAATAGAACAAATGGTCAGAAAAAAGAACAAATTCAAGAAGTGTCAGAAGAAGGATACAACAGTCTAAAACATACCACTAAAATGCATAAACTAGGACGTAAGGATGAAATTAGAATGAAGAACACAATTAGAACGTATGATTAAACTTGCCAAAAGGAACAAAGATCTCATAAGGTTGACATGGCTAGAGAAACATTTAGTTTGAAAACAAAAATCATGAAATTAAAATAAAACTTAAAATTTTTAGAAAGCTCAGCAACAAAATAATGATCAGATAGGTTATAGAGGACAGTATCATTCTTATTAGTTGTTAAAACTTATGGTATCTTACGTCCAGAATTGATATTAAACGAAATATATTAAAATATGATGAGATATTCTGATATATTTTCTAATGTAAAATACTAACATTTATTTATATTAAATATAATCCTACTTAAGAAAATAAATCATGGCAAAATAAGAAAATACGGTAAACTAATCATTTACATAATAAAAAATAGAAAAACTGATCCTAAAAAATAATCTGAAATCTGATAAAATAATTTTAAATACTTTCATAGATTCTAACATCCTGGTCAATCAAAGATTGTGTTCCCAGTTTAAATTAACTTAGTTTATGAAAATTCCCATAAAAAAATTTTGATTCTAGAAAAATTGCTTCTATCAGCTGTTCATAGATAAATAAAAATGAGTGATTTTTTTAAAAAAGTTAATTTTAACAAATGCATAAAATTTGATTTATTTTATCTCTTAATTTTTATTTTCTTCTTTTACAAGTGTACCAGTAAGTTCATTCAAAATAACTTTTTAGTCTAAACCGTCCAGGTTGATCTAGAAATGAGAAATTTGATATTAAACTAATTTACATGAGATTCTAAATTCAAATCTAGTCATTTTCTTGACTGTATAGAAAAAAAAAAAGTTGACTTTTAATCTCAACAAATAAGAGAGACACAGTAGCAAGCGTAAGCTACACAGTTGTAAACAGTACCTTCCTAACAAAAGTACAGCAAGTATTACTGTCAATTCGAGCTAATATGTTATTAAAACTAATTTATATTTTCATATCTTCCACGGGTCGAACAGAAGCTATGCATGACATATCTGGAATCTGTGAATAATCATATATACAGACCCAGTCACCGAAAAAACAATTGAACGGAGGCAAATACAATCACATGCAGAAAATAAATTGCCTCCATGGCAATAACTCCCAATGCACGTCTCAGGGACGGGGTTTATTTCCACTCTTGTACATGTTGTCAATGGCATTCTGTGCATAAAAAAAAATTGCTGCAGTCAGTACTTTCATAAACCTAAAGTAGCCTTAAACATAAAATGGCTTGATTCTGAGGCCCATAGATTTAAAGGTGCGCTAGAATATTGCATTTGAAAGTGGATAGGTAACACATAATTTCGCGCTCACAACTTAAACGCCTAATTTAAATAGCCTATTCATTTCTTAGGAGATCTACACACAAGCACGCATGTCTCTCCAATACACGTTTATATGTGTTTATTTAGACGGTCACACAAGACATTCAAAATGCATCAAGATTTAACTCATGTTAAAAGTGTCTGATTTAGGATCTGCTTGGACATAACTATACATATAGATGCATTAAGTGTGCATGGACAAAAATTGGGAGTGAAATGAACATATCTTGACTACTAGATCATGCATGTGTAATCATTATTACAACTTAAAGTCAGGTTATTTTAACCCGTCACGACTACAGATGCATGTTTCAGATTTCGTCCTCACAAAGAAAACCTATCATCTGTGTGCTTGTGTATATATGATTGTTAATGTATATACGCTACACAATTGTACTAGTACTTCAATTGCCAGGTCAATGAAGCAAATATACGACCATAAATCCGTACTGGTCTGATCACATTGACTGATAGAAATACAATCAACAGGATAGGAATTGATCCAGATTTCCCCACCTTTTTTATTTGTTGTTTGGTTATGAAGAAACCGAGGAAGAGGAAAAAATAAAGGATAACCTTCAATTTATGAAGGTTATTCTACTTTACAACCTATTA
Source organism: Canavalia gladiata (assembly GCA_037954105.1). Classification (NCBI taxonomy): domain Eukaryota; kingdom Viridiplantae; phylum Streptophyta; class Magnoliopsida; order Fabales; family Fabaceae; genus Canavalia; species Canavalia gladiata. The sequence continues at coordinate 18,403,141 of CM075667.1, forward strand.
TACTCAATATGAAGCAAAATTAATCTTGAGTTTGGCAACTTGTACCTGATAGTACTTAAGCAACTGAGGTCTCTTCTTTTTATATGTTGGAGTGATAAGGTCACGTTCCATGTCAAATGGAACTGGGTCAAGATGAACTGCTTTTATGAACTCAAAACCTTTCAACTGCCAAAAACACATTACCCCACAAAGGTTCAGGATATGAACTTTAGCAAACATAGATACATATTGGATAAGATCAATTAACATTGGGGCAAGACCAAACATCATATTTAATGTTAAATAAAATTTTGAACACAACAATGTGATCAAATGATTGATATTTTATACCACCAAAAAAAAGAGGTTTATATTTTCTTTTATTTGAAAAGTAATTGTATTCAAGTTATAAATAATATCGATCATTGTAGAAAGCTACTTTAGATTGATGTGAAATTTTATGATCGGGATATAGTTGCATATATACTCCAAATACAACAGTTAAACGTAAACTAAATATGACCTTCTTTTCCTTCGCAATCTTTGAGAGCTCTTCAAGTAAGTAACTTTTTGCTCTAGAATCTTCACAGAGAGAATTGAAGTCCATGGATATACCATTTTCTTGTGCCCAATGTTCAAGTACTTGTTTGCTGGGGTTAACAACAGCAACAAGGAAGGACTCGAAACTGTTTCCATAAATCCATATCTGAAACAGAAGAGAAGTTCTTCATATCAGTACGGAACAGAATATTTTCAGATCATGAAATGAAGCTGATTAAAAATTGTTTCTATCTTTGCACTGGACTGAACCTTATGACATCATTATTCCTTTATACATCAGGACATTAATGACAAACAATGACACAGTTGCATGCCACAGGAATAGTCTTACCTCTTGAACAAAATATCAAACTGAACTACAGAATGCGGGCACTATATTTAGATCAATATGCACAAGTACTGGTGCACATAGGACTATGGCCCCCATACATGTGTACATGCTGATGATGAAAAATTCAAGAACTACATATTTAAAGAATAATATGTCCAACAAGAAACAAATGCAAATTGGACACCTTTATGCATGAAAAAAATCCAAAGCCAAAAAGTAGGAGTGTCTGCATAAACTGAGAAGCAAACTAAGGATCAATCAGCAGCCTGCTTAGTTTGAGCTTTGTAATAAAAAATATCAAGCCGAGCAAAAAGATTAGTTGCCCAAGATTGGCCCCTTTTATCTCAAGGGCACAGTTTCTGTAATTCTATCATGAACCACCAAGCTCATCAGCTATTGTGGTATACGAGTACCATATTCTGATCTTCTACATATTCTTCCAACTTGATATGTGGAATAAATTCAAAAACTAGGAATCTAGGATACGAAAACCATTGTAAGGATTCTCAGGACATACAGATTCAATAGAAGAAAGTTGACCATAAATATTCTCCAGGTTTTCGACAGCAACATATTCTCCTTGCGACAGTTTAAATATATTCTTCTTCCGATCAATAATTTTCATGCTTCCATTAGGTTGCCACTCTCCAATGTCCCCTGTTGAATATATCATTCATGAAAAAAGAAAAGACCCAACAGCTAAAATATAAAAGTGTCTATAAACATCAATTTCAGAAAACATAAATAAAATAACCTGTATGGAACCATCCATCGATCAGAACCTCTTGGGTAAGGTCTTCACGTTTGTAATACCCCGCAAACAAGGTTTTCCCCTTTACACAAATTTCTCCTCTTGGTGTGCTTGTTAGGGCATCATATCCCATTTCGGGAACGGATTCCAGGCATACATCCACATTTGGTACAGGAGGACCCACAGTTCCAAGCATTTCCAGTTCATTTGGTAATGACACAAAGGTCCCCGCACAGGTTTCAGTCAGACCTATTTTCATTTTACAAAACCACATTAATCAAGACTATAATCTAGTCCAAGGGCCGTAAAGAAGTCAAACATTCCAATAGCTACATTATCCCCAACACATATTCACTGAATTAGAGGGATGAGACAGAGAATAACTTCCGCTTAGATTTCAGTTGGACATCCTTTATATTTTATATTAACAAGCAATAAATTCATAAGTATTAGCTAATTGGCACTGCTCTTATCAAATTAATCAACCATATTTTTAGACCCATACGACTATCATTCACAATAAAAAAATTACACTATATGAACATAAAGGGAGACAGTTTAAATTTAGACTACCACTAAATCTTACACAGTTTAAACCCGCACTATGAATCGTGAAAAGTCAAAGTACAACAATAGAAAGAACAACTTATACATTAATCTTTCTATAAGAATTTGGAGTTTAAATTTTGTTTGTTTAGGTTCTTACTTCAGATTAGTTTTTGATATTTACCAAGGAAATCCACTTCAATTGCTCAAGGTCTTGGAGAATACATGGCCAATGCAAGGTATACATTAGATTTATGTAGTTAAGTCTATTTATACGAAGCAGTGGCAGTCACACATCCAAAATAATGGCGATGCAAAAAGACAAGTGTCTAATATTTTCTGTAGTTTTTCATAATAAGAGTAACTTAAATGGTACATAAATACTTTCAGATAGAGATAAGTAAATACATTATAGTTGCAAAATTTGTTATTAAAGCACTGACAAAATCAAATTTTAGTGGCAATTTGGCAAATTTAGAATGGCTCAGAACTGTTTTAATTGAAAGTCAGATCGAAATTCTGTATAAATTTAAATTGGTTTGAAATAATTCACTTTGTCAACATTTACTAGTTTAATATCAAATAATGTAAAATGATAAAAGGAGAAATATAAGGAAACTTTTGGTTCAAAATATCTAGTTAGTTTTAAACAAATTTTGGGTTTTCTTTTGAAAAACTGTGTCTAAACTAATTAGGTAAGAACCAGTTTCTAAAATTTTACAAGAAACAAACAATTTCAAAACACGCTTAACCACTCTTTAGAAATATAATAACATCTACAATTCTCAGATAAACATACAACTATTTTCTTTGATAAAAAGTAATTAATTTCACCTATCAGCATATGTTGTCTATAGCATGAAAATAGTATTAGCTCCACATTCATATTTGTCTTCCGTTTTTATTTTTGAGAAAAATAGATATATAAACAATTGTTAAACAGAAAAAATTTAGTTTAACAGGCATAACTAAAATGGGAATATTTACAATGTGTTTTAATCATAAGATTTTAGTTTAAGTTTGATTTTCAAATTTAAAAAGAGCATACCATATCCTTGTAGGACGTGTGCACAAGTCACCACGCGTAAGTAACCCTCCACATGCGCAGCAAGAGGTGCTGCTCCAGACAAAATAAGACGTACTTTACCCCCTAAACCTTGCTTTACCTGATCAAACAGCAAAATCATGATTAGTAAAAAAAAAAGCAATAACAATTCTTTCATACTTACTGAGTGGCTGGGGAATTAAAATGTACAAATTTTACTACCTTATCAAACACAAATCTGTCAACAAGTGGAGATGCCTCTCCATGCTTAAGCCCTTTCTTCATATTATTCAGTTTACTGCAATTAATATTCCAAACTTATGCTATTAGAATATTGTGGTGCTACTGCTAGTTACCATTAAAAAAAGAATATTGCAGTGCCAACTGAGAGACTAAAAGTTTAGATACAACAACCTGATAGAGACTTAATATTAATCTAGAGGAGAATTTGTAAGTGAGTTGAAATTGGCACATTCATAGTTCCCTAATATCACATAGGATCCGTGACAGTTCATTGGAGGTTTGTCATGATTTCATCAAGACTAAAGTAATTATTTACAAGAACAGTACTTACAGTGAATAAGCAAGGTGGAACAATGCCTTTTTTAAGAAGCCCCCAGCAGAAATCTTCTGTGTCAAACCTGTGGGAAAAGAAAGGTAAGAAAAAATGCCGCCTAATTTGACTATCAAAATTATAGGATGAAAGAAAGAACATCACACTGTCAACAAGCACGAGTTTACCTGAGTACACTCTATCAAGCACACGGGGAACAGCACAGAAAATAGTTGGTTTTAGTTCCCCAATGTCTTCAATTAACAATTTGACATCCTACAACCATTTTGTAAATGATGGTCATAGTCCAAACCCAATCAAATCCAAAAGTTTGAGTTTCGGGGGGATAAAATCAAACAAAACTAAAGTTCAATTATTACAAGAAAACTTCATTCTGGATATACTCACCCCACGCCAGAAACCTATTGAGGCACCATGCCATATGAATGCTTCCTCAATGACCCTATCAAAAATATGTGCAAGAGGAAGGTATGATATGTATACATCCTTCTCATGCAACTGCAAATAAGGAAAGAGAAGGGAGATAATGAAAGTCAAAAGAAGCAGCTAAGTATTCAGTATCCTAAAAAGTTGAAAAAGAACAAAAAGAAAAGTATCATTATGCATAACTTATATGAAAGGAAGTTGCAAATTGAGAGTTCACTTTACATTCTTGTATTTTTGAGTATAATGCTGGAGTTGTATAAGAAAACTACTTACTTGTTCATTGACACTCTCCAAGAGTCGCTTAATCCCAGCTAAGAGAGTAATAATACTCTCATTGGAGATCAAGACTCCCTTGGGATCACCCGTAGTTCCACTAGTATACATTATTGTACAGATGTCACTCTTTTTCTTTACAGGAAGATCAAAACTCTGATTTTGACCCTGTGGCAGATATTAAAAATTGAATTAGGAATTGGAACCGCAATATATCCAAAGAAGAAGCAAAAAGGCATTACTTCCTACAGGTCATGACCAAAATGCACATTATAAAAATATACTCCAATGTACATGTATCTATATAAATTCACCTAACCAAACAATCCACAAGTTTCCATTTACAAGATATCATCTTTATTTTTCATTTCCATAGCGCAAAAGTTATGTTCACTAATTGTTTTCCATATGTGCCACTTTCATACTTCAAGTAGATTGAGATTGTGATACAACAAATTTTTCTGTGTAAAAGTAATTACCAATAGTAGGAGCAGATTTAATGTCAATTTTACAACTTATAGTAGCAAAGAAGTAATAGTACAAGAAATGAATAACCCACCACTTGCAAAAATTCATCCCAAGAATATATTGCCAACCCAAACTTTTCAGCTTCTTGTTTTTGTTCCGGAGTAACCTTTCCAAAGCTTACAATTGCTGTAACAAAGACATAAAAGTGAATGTTTCTTTCTAATTCATGCACATTTTAGCAAAGAAAGGAGAGAATAACAAAACTTACTCTTGAGATACTTCGCTGCATTTGGAAATGTTTTCAATAGCTGAAAAGTTTCAAAAAACAAATATATGGATTAGACAGGCTGTTTTACCAAAACATTGTCCACAACTCACTAATAATAAATCCTAACAATAAACTGCTACAAAACAGGACATTTCAATAGATGAACCTCTGGTATCTTCTTTTCTTCTGCAAATGCTATTGAGACCTCTGAATGGCATATAATAAATTCTACAGCCCCAGCACCTGTGTCATATGAATAGAAATGTCAAAGCAAATGATAATTAAAAATTTAACATTTGGAAAGTTGATATAAAAGCATTAGGATGACATGTGATGAAGTGCAAAATAGAGCTTAAGAAACCTCATGTAAAAGATTATCAGTATTTGTACAATGGGTTATTCTACCAGTACCATGCATCATTTGAATTTTACTACATGGCAGTAAATTTAAAAAAACCCATCATTGTTGTTACAAAGGTTATCACAATTTTATATAAGTGACAGGTTTCAGTGCAAGTTCATTACTTTACTTTTCAAAAGAACTAACTCCATAAACTACATGAGATTTTCAAAAGGATACAGATTAGAGAACTTATTTGATGAGAAAAATTACAAAATAAAAAAAATACCAAATTGACATAAAAAGTTCCAAATAGATGTTTGAAATTTGGCACTTACATAATTTTCATAAAAATGTAATTTTGTTCATAAAACAGTTAAGTTTTTCAAAAGTTCCATAAATTAGTGAACTTATATATTTGTTGGTAAAAGTTACAAAAAAAAATGCCATGTGATCATAAATGTTGTAACTTTTTACACAACATCAAAGCTTTTGATTACAATTGAGTATAACCATTGAGAAGGTGTAGAAACATGCTAAAGAAGCTGTGCACATACCCAAGGTATCATATAAAGGAACACAATAAAGTCCATGAGCATTGCAGGCCTGCAATTATTTGGCAATATGTTAAAAATCATTGAGTTGAAGAAGCTAGTTCAGTAACATTAATTTTAGGGATACCCACCATTAGCACAACATAAGCATAGACCACAGAACAACAAATAAAAGTGGAACTCTTTGTAGGTAGGAGATCTTTAATATAAGAAATAAAGTTTCAATCCACAAATACCTTATTCTCCTTCATGCTCAATAAGGAGCCTTAACAGACATTTGCCAAGGAAACAATGCAGTAGATATAGAATTAACAATAGATACTCAGCACAAAATACAAGCAAACATCAACATCCATGTATAAATACAATAGAACCCTCCAACAAAAAGAGTGAGCAGAAAAATTAAAATGGAAAAAGTTCAAGAGACAACAAAGAGGAAAGAAATTCAAAATAAAATGTACCTCCATGCTCATAATCCATTCTGCGCTATTGGCACCATAAATGCCACATTTTACACCCTGCAAAGCAGGGCTAATGAATTAAGCTCACAAAAACAGATAACTAGAAATTATAATTATCTGCAAAAATGAAAAAATTATATAAAACAAGGACCCAACATGCAAACTTAAGTACAAAAGGAAATCTGCTTCAAAGAGCCAAGCATTTGAACTCATGTGGTCATGTCCTTTATTCAGTGCTGAGCTATTCATGCACATGCAGACAGCAACTTTATCAAGATATGGTATTTGAAAATTGTCAATGACATTAAACAGTGCAAATTACACATTAACTTTGTAAATAATGAAAAAGTGGACAACCCAGCATGTAATGTGAATCCAAGGATTTGGAATACGTAATTAAAGAAGATAATATTACTGAAAGTCTGAAACAACGGGGAAAAGGAAAAACACTTCATTTTCTGGTAAGAAAGATGTAGCTAACTTACTTTTTCATAACCGCAGCTGCGGATGGAATTCCCAACTTTTATCACCAGGTCATATACTTCTTTGTAAGTCAGCCATTTGTACTCGCCAGGCTATAAAGCGGCATAAAGAAGTGCATCCAAGTCAGTCAAAAGCCGCAAGTGGTCAGCCAATGGCAAGAAAATTTCAGAACACAAGATATAGACAGTAAACGACACTTTACCTTCCCATCCATAATTTCCCGGCTACCAAGCATTGGATTTGTTGGATATTTCTCAGCAGACATTCTGTAACAGTACCATGCATTCAGAACTGAGTTGACAAATGTTTTATCAATACAAAAATTGGAAGCTGGATTAACACATGCTGTGAACTTTGAAACCTAAATCAAATGAAATTAACCGTTTATTCAAGTCCTCTTCATGCTAATTAAAAGTTCAACGATATTTATTTGAAGGTTGAAAAATAAAAAACTGGATAACAAGAAAGCTCTCATTTACGAAATTACAGCTTTCACTGTCCAAAATAGATAGTTCCGATTTAAAGTCGGCCTTACCTGACAGTCTGATACAGATCAGAGAGCTATGCTCGGAATTCAAGAAATAAAATAAATAAATTAAAAGAACCGCATCCGATTCATACGTTTTTAATGAAGTAAAAATCTACAGATTATGAACGTAAAAACCAACTATCTTTGCTTCGAGCAACAAAAGCTTCCACTCAAGTCTCAACTATGAAATCCAGATTCCAGAGCATAGATACATGAAATTTTAAGTGGAGTGAATTGAATCGATCTTAGCATCGAAATTGAAAGAAGGAAGTAAGGAGGCACCAAATCGAAGTAATAGACTCACCGGAAAACGTCCCAGCAGCTATCGAGACCTTCGACAGGAGCAGGGAATCCATCCTTGGCGAAGAGGCTACGATACACAGGTCCTCTTGAAGGCCTTCCTTTGCTTGCTTCCTTTGCTTTCTCGACTTCAACGATGAATCTCTTCTCAGCCATGACGGTTACTGTGACTATTCCTCTCCCAATCCGATCGAGGAACAACCACGGCGAATATCAAAGTGAAGTGTTCAGAATTGGAGAGGAGAATGGAGATAGCAAAAGAGAATAGAAGAGAGAGAGAATTTAAACGCAGGTTGGGTAAACTTCGTGACTTCTGTGAATGCTGTTATTGACTTGCAGACAGGAGAGAGGGTGGTGTGGTACTGAACCTGCCTGTGCCTCTTGCGTAGTTGCCATTTCGTTTGCTAATATAGACTTATTTATGAATTAGGTTTGGATTGGTCAACAAATTCTGGAACAATTGTGATTTTTTCTTTAAATTGACTGCAGTGTTTTACATTTTTGGATATGCTCTCTACCATCTTTTTCCTTTTCAAAAAATGCAGTATTTCAGGCTGTTCAAACCAACATTTCAAATTTAACAAAAACTAAAAATTCAGTAAATATTACATTAAATGAATTTAGGTTTTTTTCGTTATCAATTTTGATTGATGCTGTTTTGAACGTTTCTTTTCGCCATCACATGTATGTGTCTATTTGTTATATTTAACACTTTTAATTAAAATAAATAATTTCTTATAATTACTTTAAAATTAGTTGAAATTTAAGATGTTTATAATTAGAATTAGCAGTAAATATATTTTTCTTTCTTAGTTTACATACTTTTTCTTTTAAAAGAGTTAAGTTGTGTTTTCTTTTATCCGAGTGATTGGACGAAAACTTTTATTTTAAAAAGTTTAAAATATTAAAATTTAAATTATTCTTAATTAAATTTTTTATTTGGATATAATAATTTAAGCTTTTTAAAATTAATTTCTTTATTTGAATAAAAAAATTATATTTCTTTTATTTCAAAATATATATATTTCAAAATCATTTTAAAAATAATTTAACCCTATACATTTGAATATTAAATAAATAATTATTATTTAGTTATACTTTTAATTAATATTTTATTTTACAGATTAAAAGAAAATTTTTAATGTTAAAGATTTAAAGATATTAATTGGGATAAAATAAGAAAAAGTAGAATATAAAGATTAGATAAAAATATAATAAGATAAAATAAAAGTATAATATATTTTTTAATTATTTTATTTTATATTTAATATTAGTTATTACAATAATAAATAAGATAGCATAATCTTATTCTATTTAGTATTTAAGATAAACAAATAATGATGGGATTATTTATAAATTATATTGAAATGAAAAAATATTGCTTAACAGAAATAGTATAATTTTTTAGAATTTTAATTTTTTGTTTTTCATAAAAATATATGGAAAATATTTTAAAATAAAAATAATTAAAAATTTATATTTATGTATAAATAATATTAAAAAATTTATATTAAAATTACAATTTTAAAATATATTTTTACAATTTAAATTACTTGGTATAATAAATTATAGATAAAATAAAAATAAATTTTAAAATTATACTTTGTAAAATAATTAAATTTAATTTTAAATATTTTTAAAATTAAAAATATATAAAGTCATAATAAGAATGAGATGATAAAAAAAATTACAAAAATAGAAAGAAAAAGACCATAAGAAAATTTTTAAATATTTACTACTTTAGAAAATTTTAAAATTTATTTAGTTTGGTACATTAAAATTTTCTATTAAAAGTTCTTAAATTTAGAATTTTTATAAAAAAACGTTCAAATAAAATATTTCACAATTAAAAATTTTAACTTACCTAATAAATTGTTTTTCCATCTTTAAATTTTCGAAAATTAAAAAGTTAAATTCATATTTAATATAGGTTTTACTAACTGCCAACACTTTCGGAGGTAAAAGTTGTCATAGGAATTTTTTATTCCTATGGTCAAATTCTTGCTGCACAATATCTCTTCGGCTATGCGAAAATGACTGTAGAATAAATCTATCAAGTTGATTCCTTCTTTTATTTATATATATAGATTCCAATAGAAAAATGTAAATGTTGTTCGATACTTCTTTCAGACATGCTTTCCTTTTTTGTTTTGGAGGATTAATTAATGTTTAAATCGGTTCAAACTAAAATTTCAAATTCATACAGACAATTAAATTTTCAAAATAATACACGGTTTTTTATGCTTTTGTAACCATGAATTAACTTGATTGGTTTAAGCTAAATGCTTGTTGAGTATTTGTCCTACTTTATTAATACATCATAACATCTAATATTTTGTTTGCATTAACTTTTTTGCTGCCACAACAATAACAGTATGTTAAGAAATTTATTAGAAAAATGGTAAATGGTACAAAAATATGCTTTCAATATGCACAAATAAAACACGTTGGTATTCTATTCAAAATCTATTTATATATTATCAATTTTAATTCTCAAATGAGAATATTTTTAGGATTTTTTATTTAAATCCATTTAACCATCATTATAAGAATGCTATTTGTTATAATAAATTAGATTTTGAGACTATAATTGCTAATCATCTTAGACCCTAAAATAATGAAAAGAAAATTTAGTCCTTAAAGTTAATACTCCTTGAAATTAAAAATATTCGAACATTTCATTAAATTCCTTGATTGTGAGCTGTATTTTATTATGATTTAAAATAATAATAATAGATTAAATATAAATCAAATTTGTGGACATCATGATTTTCCCTTTTTATTGCGATTTGTAGTTTTATTCATGCTTCTATTTGGTGGCAAAGAAAGAAAGAAAATCTACAACGAGCACACGTAAGAAAAATCCATCCACATGGTTCTTTGGAACTCAAATTTTTTAAATAAAAGTGAACGATTCAAACCATGTGTAACCATCGGGAACACAAAAAAATAAAAATAAAAAAATGATACCTGAAACTTAAAGTAAAATTAAAAGGAGGCAATGCAACAGCGTGCCACTCATTTTTTTAAGGAATGGCCAAATCACAACAAACGATACGTACGAGACAAGGGAATGTGTAGAGGGAGCCTTGCACGTTTTTGTTACATCACATTCTTCATCCTTACTATTTCCTCATACAAATCAACCCTCTCCCTCCTTTTTCATCCTTTTCACCACTCCACGTATACACACATGTATATACACACCCTCACCTTCACTCACTCACCAACAAACACTCACGTTTTTCATCCTTTCATTCACGAGATACACATACTATCAAACAAAATTAAAACAGTAATAATTAACTTTTATACAAAAATTAGTTTTAAAAAAATATATTATTAAATTTTATTTTATTTTATCTCTATTCTTTAGCTTTATTTTGATAACACTAATTTGGGTTAAGTCGAATTTAGTCCATTAAAAAGATAAAATTTATTTCAATAATTTTTATGTTTAGAATTGATTAATGTTAACCTATCGGTTGAAGAATATTCTTAAATATATATAAGGGTTAATTCTATTACTTTTGAATATTTATATTCACACATTTATTTGTTTTATTTTATTAACTTACTTTTCTATCCATTATATTTTTCTCCTTTTCTTTTCTCATCACTTATTAGGTGAACCGGTATTTATCCACCATTTTCTATTTTTGTTCTTGCAAGTGCTGTTTATATAACAAGAAAAATCTATATAAAAGTTGTTTTCTTTTGAAAAATAACAAAAGGGAAAATTATTTATGATTCCAAGATGACATAATTGTCTTGTTCAAGTTCTTATAATACGACATTACAAGCTGTTACATCTATGTCAGACTGTCACGCAAACCATACAAGTATTGAATCTAATTCTTGAACTTGTCAAAGTCACACACACAGAATTCAACTATTCGTAATCTTTTTAGAGGGATGAATAACTTCGGACCCGGATTAGCCGCAGTTATTTTTATGCAGTCATCTTGGTGTAATTTTGTTGCTTAATTTTTATTGATTTAATAAAGTTTGAAAAATAAAATAAAAGTGAAACTCAGGAAATAAAAGAAAAGTTGATAGGCACTAATAAGTACATGTATGTATAAACAGAGAAATGTTAATACAAATTTGTATTATGTGAGAGCCGAACTTTTTTGAAAAACAAAAAACAAAGACCAGATGGCCTTATATAATCACAAATGATTTTTCTGAACTCCACGTTCCATTTGTCATGTAATACTCATTCTTTTAGAAGGAAAAAATTGCATGAAGGAAGCCACGAAATCATTTAGTTTTCCACCACGTATGTAGCCATTCCGAATGCACAACAACACCCAGCAATTACTTTGATTGTTGTCAATCGGAAAATATTTTTTCAAGAATTTCTTCTTCTGCCTCGGTCCATTTCCTCTGCGAATTAATTTATAAATATGCATTATAGTTTATACAATAAAAAAGAAAAAAAATAAAATTGTAAAATATGATAGATAATATAATAAAAAATTATATAAATTATTATATGAATTACATACAAATAATACATCTCCAATAAAAATCGATAAGGAGTCTAATTGATCTTATATTAGTTGTTATTTTAATAACGAAATGTTCGCTCATTATGTAGAATTCTTTTTATTTGCTCGCCCATTATTTTATTTTTAATTTGTTTTTTCTACTATGACCTATAAATACACTTAAAAAGTAAGAGAGGCAAATTAAAAAAAGACTAACCGGCATTAGCCAACCCTAAACCCATTACAACATGAGATTCAATTTAAATTGTAGACTCAAATTAATATTAAATCTTTTTACTTGATCCTATGCTTTTCTATCAAATTTAGATTGGTTCAATCTATTTAAGTTTAACAAACTAAATTTTTTCTATTTTTCCTAATCTAAATAAAAATATTCTTTTATCCAATCAAATAAAATCAGAAATATATCGAAGTGTAGGACATATTTACTCAATTATCACCAGACAGTTATTTTCATCACATAAACGTTTACATTATTTGGTGTTCAATTTTGAATTATTTTAATCATTAATTAAAAATTACGATATAAATAATCTGGCATTACCTTTTTCTTTCTTTTGGTTTTTATTTTCACATACTTTCTTTCTTTTTTTCTTTTTTTTCACGCACTAAGGATATCTTCCCATAATGTGTTCGAATGGGAAAATAAAGATAAGGAAATGGAAAAAATTTTAAAACATACCTCACTCAGTTAAAAAATTTAAGAGGTAAAATGTGAGAGCATTAAAATTTTTCTTTATGTGTGTTCCCTCAAATGTTTGAAGGTGTGTGCTTTGGTACCCTTGTAAATTTGGGATACCAAATCTTTTTTTATCAAGGATGAATGAAAAGTTGACATATGTCGAATATGGTTGTAGACATTTAATGTGGTTAAACATAACATGTTTTAACGAAAACTTTGCAATTAAAGTCAAAAAAATTTTACATTTTATTAAAATATCTCTTTTCTACATTACTTTATTTATGATTTAAAAAAGAATATTTTTATTTAATGTATTTTATTTTATTATTTTTATTTAACTTTGATTTACACCTGAACATGATAAAAAAAAATTTAAAAAATTTGTTTAGATCATAACTTTTATAAAAATTTGTTTATATCAATTAAAATTTATTACTTTTATAATAATTATTTTAAAAATCATCTTCATTGTAAATTTTAATTGATTAATAATATAAATATTTATATTAACAATTTATCAAAATCTAACTTTTAATATCATATTTTACTATTTTATATTAATAAAATTATTTATTATATGAAAAATACTAATAATATATTTTTATATAATTGATTAATTTTTAAAAATTAAAATACTGATTTCATAATTAATTAATTTAAAAATATATTAATTTTTAAAATTTAACAATAAAAAATCATTATTAACATTTTTATAATTGTTAATATAATACATCATCCTATAAAAATAAAATTATAATATTTATGTTAATACTTTAAAGTTTTTTAAAAGTTAATCTAACATAATATTGGATTTTATTAATTAAATAGAAATTAAAAATTTTATTTTATTTTTCTAAAAGAATTATTCTTACTCGCATCTGTTAATTCCTAAAGGTTATTAATCAATTAAGATTTATGACGAGAATAATTTTTAAAATATTTTATTATAAAAGTAATAATTTTAATGATGTAAATAAGTTTTTTAAAACAAGTTATGACTTAAAAAAAATTTAAATTTTTTTTACCATGTTTAGATGTAGATCAAGGTTAAATAAAAAATAATACAATAAAATACGTTAAATAAAAATAATTTTTTAAAATTATAAATAAAGTTTGTTAATTTTTATAAATTAATATATTTTTTAAATTAATCAATTATGGAATGAGTATTTTAATTTTTAAAAATTAATCAATTATGTAAAAATATATTATTAGTATTTCTCATATAATAAATAATTTTATTAATATAAAATATTAAAATATGATATTAAAAATTAGATTTTGATAAATTGTTAATATAAATATTTACATTATTAATCAACTAAAATTTATGATGAGGATGATTTTTGAAATAGTTATTATAAAAATAATAAATTTTAATAATATAAATAAATTTTTTGAAAAAAGTTATGACCTAAATAAATGTTTTTAAGATTTTTTTATTATGTTCAGGTGTAAATCAAGGTTAAGTAAAAAATAATAAAATAAAACACGTCAAAATAAAAATAATTTTTTTAAAATCATAAATAAAGTTTGTTAATTTTTAAAAATTAATATATCTTTTAAATTAATCAATTATGTAATCAGTATTTTAATTTTTAAAAATTAATCAATTGTGTAAAAATATATTTTAAAAATATATTATTAGTATTTCTCATATAATAAATAATTTTATTAATATAAAATATTTAAATATGTTATTAAAAGTTAGATTTTGATAAAATGTTAATATAATATTTACAATATTAATCAATTAAAATTTATGATAAGGATGATTTTTGAAATAGTTATTATAAAAATAATAAATTTTAATGATATAAACAAATTTATAAAAAAAAATTATGACTTAAATAATATTTTTTAAAATTTTTTTATCAGGATGAGATGTAAGGTTAAATAAAAAATAATAAAATAAAATACATAAAATAAAAATAATTTTTTTAAAACTATAAACAAAGTATTTTAAAAGAATGACGTTTTAATAAAATGTAAAAAATTTCTGATCTTAATTGCAAATGTTTGACCACATTAAACGTGGACAACCATTGTACACGTATCAACTCTTTATTGATCCTTTGTAAGAAAAGTTTGGTAGAAGATTACCAGAGCACACCATGTTTGAAACATGTATCAATTCTTTATTGATCCTCACTTTATTGATCCTTTGTGAGGAAGGTTTGGTACAAGGTTACCAGAGCACACCATGTTTGAAACATGCATCTTTTCTAAAATTATCCTTAGTTTTGTTTTTGTCATGGTTGGGGCCAAAGGCCCAAAAAGATGAGAGATCACATCATAATAAATCAAAGAGATTGAAAAAAAAAAAAATCTGGTAATCGATACCCCGAACAAGCGACAAGTAACATCTAAGCTAGAGCTCTAAGAGGACGATAGCTATGCTGGTCCATGTCTGCAATCGATGTTGGAAAGCCTATATTTGCTTCTATGCACGTGCTATAGACTGACTTCCCAGCTTTGATCCGGTAATGATTTAATTTTATTTAATCCTTCCTTCAACTAATCTATTAATGTGATTATCCAATTTTATTTGAATATATATTTTAAAAAAATTAAAAATTTATTATATTAAATTTTTTAATTATATTTAAATAAAAAATTAAAATATAAATAAAATAATTTAAATTTTAAAAATTAAAAAATAGTGAATAATATTGAAAATAAAAGAAGATATTAAAAATAAAAAATATTATTTTGCATGATAGAAATAATGAAATAATGGATAAGGTAGAAAAATTTATTAGAAGAGATCATCATAAAATATAAGAAAGGATAAGAAATTAAAAGGCATAAGTAAAATTAATAAGAGATTAAAAAAATATCAAAAGAGAAGTAAAAGAAAAGGAGAACAACGAACAAAAAATACAAAGAAAATAAAAGTTGTTTTCCTTTTTTTTTTATAAAAGGGAAAAGAATAAAAAATTATTTTTTAAAGTAATCTTTTTGTTCTTTTTTTTTCAATATATTTTCAATTTTTAATACAATTTAATTTGTGAAATTTATTTTTAATATTTTTTAAATTTATTTTAATTTTCAATACAATTTGATTTGTGAAATTTGTTCCATAATTATCACTTGCTCCAAATCAATTAATAACAATATCCGTTGTGATAGTTTTCTCTTCCTTAGATTTCCATACCCATCTTGTATGCTAAGGGAAATATTTGTAATATTATTTATTTATTTATTAATTTTTTATTTTTTAATTGGTCTAAATTTTTAATTTATAATTTTTTAAAATTTTAATTTTAATTTTATTTTGTTAATAACATAAAAAAATTACGTAGATAAATTTTATTAGATTTTAATTTTTTATATACCATTTCTTTTCATTTTGGTTTGCATTAATCTTTATGTTAGTTTTTTTAAAATAATTTAGGTTAGAATTTATATTTTATTTTATATATATATATATATATGTCATGTAAAACTTTAAAAATATTTTTTAAAAAAATTAAAAATTTGCTTGTTCAAATTTTTTTAAAAGATAAAAATATTTTTTAAAAATACATAAAATTTATTAATTAGTTGATTCATCTTTAATATTATCTAAATTATATACATTTTTACTAAGTAATTATTTATTACCTTAAATTTTATGTAATTATAATTTTTTTAAATTTATATAAAAAAATATACTTTTTTCACAAAAATAAAAATACAATAATTTTTATACACTTAATATGAAATCAAAATCTCTTTCCATAATTTTAAAAATTTCTGATATGTTAAAATTATTTTTTAATCCACATAATAATTATATAATAGTCAAATAATATTAATTAAATAATTAGTTCATTTTTAATATTATTTAATTCATAAAAATTCATAAAATAATCAAATTATTTTTTAATTTACACAATAGTTAAATAATATTAATTAAATGATTAATCTATCTCTACACCATTTGATTCATAAGATTTATTAAATAGTCGAAAGAAAAATCCCATTTTCGAAAAGCATTATAATTTCCAAACTTCTGCCAAATATTTTTCATTAATTTAAACCAAATAACTGAAAATTTGAAAAAAAAAATATTTTTAGTAAATTAAATATTTTAAAATTAAATATCACTTATACAATTATTAACCGATCATGCAAAGTGTCAATATCTTCTCTACCCAAACTGAATTTTTCTTTTATATATTTTGATAATAACTCCCCTATTTTATCATTTTTTTTTCATTTATCCCCGTTATTAAACTAAACATAGGATACCAAAAACGACCACAATAATCATTACTTCAAATAAAATCTTTTTAATACACAAAACTAAAAACTTGTTTATTTTGACATTAAAATATCAATTCTTGCTCTTTTTAATATAAAATACACATTTTAAAAAATGCCTGTTTCAAAATAATCTATACAGTATCTAAAAAACCATCCATCAATCTACAATTACTATTATAAAATCAATTTTCCTCAATTTTAAACCAAACAGATACTAAGAATCATACTTTGGGTAGCATATCGAAAGAACATCAACTAGCTGCCAATTATTTAAAGTTTTGTTAATTGACATCGCCAGTTTTCATTGAAAACAGTGGTGTCTTAATGTTTAGTACGGAAGCCCTACCCAGCAACCGCTTAAACGATTACAATAGATAAGAAACAAGCATTCTTCATGTGCAAAAACTAATCATATAGATGTAAACATGAACATAGAAAAACCGTAACAGTATAGATAACCTGCTACGGGCTCAACGCGCATTCAAATGGACATGCAACAGCTGGGAATACCGTGGCCGCATATAGACCATACCACAAACGACAATCATAGTCAGACAAGACAATAAGCCATGGAAAAAACCAAATATACAATGGACAAGCAAACTGACAGCAGTACATCCAAATGGAAAGCGGAAAGATATTCCAACTAGGGGGAAGGGGGATTTTCAGTTGCATCAACCCAGGAGTCAGGACGCAGCATTCCAAGCGAAAGTTCTGAATGTGATACCATAAAATTCCAATTCACGCCAACATATTAGTTGCCAAATCGACCTCTTCCCCATGGGAGCCTCCGATTTCCACCCCCATTGCGCCGCACAGGATAATTCTGCATTGACAAATCTCTCATTCTGTGTTGAGTCATGTTTGCAAACAATGAATCCAGCGTCTGAGGCTTTTGCTTTGGCATTATAGCCGTATTCTGTTGCTGCTTCTGATGGGATTTCTGATGGGAAGGAAGAGTTTGATGCTACAAATATACCAAAAAGATGTTAAATTACACATGAACAAATAAAAAGCACAAACTCCAATTGAGATGCGCAAGGATGACAACAATAATCAACAGAGTGATAGCCTCATCAGTCCCGCAAGGCCCCTTTAAAACCTTGGATTTAAGTTGTCAATTTCAATCATTGCCCCCACCCAAACAACATATAGAAAGCATTTAAAAGGTTAAAAAAGTAAATAAACATAATCCCATCCAAAAACCAACCATCCATATGGCCATTTTAAAATAACCACCACTCATCATAGTTACACTACTGGAAGCAATCTTCCCTTCAGAATGTTGATATTGTTGATCTTGGATACAGCATACAAAGCTTGAAAAGAGACACAAACCAGTCAAGAAAATTGTCACACCTTTGCAGCAAAACCACCACTAGTAGCCCTTCTCTGATTTGCAGGAGCTTGAAATCTGCACCCAGAAAAAAAAGGGGGGATAATCCAGGTGGAAGAGCACAATACATTCCAAATACTCCATAAAGATCAGTGAGTAGCTTCAAGAAGCCCAGAACCCCCAATTATTATTTGAAATAGAAACAAACATCTTACTCAATAACCGTTCACATACTAGAAAAGTTGAGACACTTACCATCAAATTCTATCTATATCCAACTATAAAGAAAGAAGAAAATAATTTAAGCATAACTAAAGGACAACACTGGCTACATAGTTGAAGACCACTTTCAAAATTTCCAAAGAAACCTGCCGGTTACAACATGAGCTGGAGTTTGTACTAGCACCCAACAAGTTGCACAAAACTTACTACAGACCAAAACTGGTTATTACCAACAAGGCTGTCATTTGAGGAAACCACTTAAGACTTTACAGCTTCCACAAAGATCATATCACATTAAAGTAGCACCAAGTTCTATCTGCATGGTGACATGGACACCATTTCCCCACCAGCAACCATTTTATGGCACTTCAGCAGTCGACTATGAACTTGAAACAAATATTTAGAATGATTATCACCCCCAATATCGTTTACTAGACCCAGAAGAACTTCCACTGATTTACTTGATTGCCAATCCAAAAAAATATTTTTCTTCCAAGTCAAACCCATGAAGAAGTAACTCCAAATTCTTGGTGAAAAATATTTTCATAATAGCTCAGAATGAACAGAGATCTTTTCAATTATCTGGCCAGTGGTTGAAAACAGTAACTAACTTAGAAGAATCAGTCAATACAAAAAATATTAAAGTGGCATGTTGCAATTTACAGATGGTCCCAAATGAAAAAATGATTCCATATTGCATAGCAAGTGCATGCATCCTTGCAGCATTAACTTAATGTGGAGAAACCATCAGGTGTTACAACCAATATCATATTGAGGTGGAGAAGGTTTATAGCAAATAGATAGATCAGCAAGAATCAAACCCAAGCACAAGGGATACTGACAGCCAAAGAAAAAGCAGCAATTCTCACAATGAGGGAAAAAGTCTAAATCAGAGTGACCATGAATGTAATGCTAAGATGACCTCATCCCTTCAAAATAGTTAATTCTCAAAAAAAGCATGCTTAGTTAGTTAGTGCTGCAATCAGAACACTTGCTTCTAAACAACTGAAATAATGCAGAGTTGTCCTTTCCACATGAGCCAGCCACTAAATATTGACAGAAATAGCATTATTGTCCTGACTTTTGTCCATATGCAACAATATGGCTACCCTCAAAAGTAGCAATTATCAACAAATCTAAAGGACGGTGACCATAAATGTAATGCTAAGATGAGAGCTTATCCTTTCAAAATGGTTAATTCTCAAAAAAATGCATCCTTAGTTACTTAGTGCCACCATCCCTACACTTGCTTCTAAACAACTTTAAGTAATGCAAAGTTGTTTATTCCATGTGAGCCAGCCACTGAACATTGATAGCAATAGCATTATTGTCCTGATTTTTTATAACAATCCCTACACTTGCTTCTAAACAACTTTAAGTACTGCAAAGTTGTTTATTCGATGTGAGCCAGCCACTAAACATTGATAGCAATAGAATTATTGTCCTGATTTTTTGTGCATATGTGATAATATGGCTACCCTCCTTCACACTAGGATGAGATGCTTCAGAAAGAATCCCATATTATTTATTCTAGCAAAGTGTTTCCCGTGAACCAGACTCCATCCAACTAGTAAGCCATTTGCATCACCAGCAAGCCCAACTGACATAAATCCGATTATCTAGCATGAACATCCTTGGTAAAGTTCAACATAACCCATTCAAACCATGAAGGAGTTTGGACAATATACTAATGAGATTATAATGCAAGCATTCAATTCAGAATTCCATAATGTGGCTGGCCCTCATTCATGAGGTCAAACTGGCTCCTTTTGCAGAGAAAAAAAAATCTCACACAGAAGGCACATTAAGTTGGGCCATGTTTACCTGCGACAATGCAAAAATCAATTTACAAATCATTGTTACAAATGTCACAACACACAAGAACATCATTCAGAGTTAAATGTTCAGCCCGTCAACTGTCTATCCCATTCTAACAGTTAACACATGCACATGATTCAATTGAACAAAAGATAACCTTGCTTTATTCCAGTTAGCAACCCTATTCTGATTAGGAACCCTATTACGAACTGGAGCAGTAACAGCTTTTTGTGCAACTTCAACAGCAACAGGAAAATGGTTTCCCTGGAAATTAGACCTTCTTTTTGCAAGAGCCCCCTGATTACAATATTTGAACACAAATGTTAGAAACAAGTACACGGACACAATATAAGTAAGAAACTTCAAATGATTATGCTTTCATAAACTAACACACCTGTCTAAGAGAAGATCTTGACTCCATATAACGCTGCACCTTTGAAGACTTATCTTGAGTAAAATTGTTTGAAAACTTTTGACTTTTGTTCTGTGTATGTAATTATGTATCGAATCAATAGAAATCATAACCCACATGAATTTTATAAAGAAACAACATAGCAAGAAGGTGGAAAACAATTTCCCCGAGGAAATGCTTACCGGAACCCTTTTTTGCTTCCTATTCTTCATACTTTTAGACATTTTGATTATGTGATCTATCAATATCAGCAGATGACGGATATTAGATATATGAGACAGAATTTGAGAAGAATAGTGACTTTTCAAAAGGTTCTATTTAGCACACCTAGTGTCATGTCCATCTTCTTTTCTGTAAGTGCAATTGCCTCGGTTGTAAGAGGTTTGGCTGCCATCTAGTAATGTACAGAGAAATTTAATACAGCAGTGGATATCTCTAAAATAAAATTTTAAAATTATCAACCGAGCAACAAAATCAGCTACCAAGAACCATATAGAAACAAGGCCAGTTACAAGAGAAAACAGGATTTCATTCCAAGATTTGTCAGGAAAGTGTAAAGAAGCAACAAACGTCGAGTTTATACGCTAATAAATCATCACATCGTGCAAGAAATATGTTAAAGAAATTCAAAAACTGTTTGGACAGATAACTCAATCGTAGAAAGAAAATCAATAGAATAAACGGAATAAATCAATCCCTTCTCAACTACACCGTAAAAAAAAAGAAAAACTGTTGCTATCTTAATGGATTTAAAAGAAAAAAAAAGAAACAAATATCGATTTTTCTAATAAAGTCGTTAGCTCAAAACCAGCGATGGATTGCAAATATCGTTCTAACAAATATCGATTTAATGGATTGCAATATTCGATGCAAAAAAAATGTCTACAGAAGAGAGAAAAAGCTTACTCTCCGGTCAAGGTGAAATTCAACAACTAAGATGGAGTTGCAGTCGGAACGAAACGTGGTTAGGGTTTTGCTTGGTACTCAAAACCAGCGATAGAGATATTGAAAATCGCGAAGGAAAAAAAATATAAATTCTAGGGTAAAAAGGGTAGGAGAAAGGAAAGGGAATCTGAATTTATGCTATGTAGGTGGCGGTGAGTCAACCGGATCTGTATTTGGAATTACTTAGCCCGAGAGGCTTATATTATGACCTCGCTCCAATAAAAACGTGACACGTACCATATGATGACTATATCAATTAAAAATAATTTTATAAAAATATATCCAATATATAATAAAAAACTAAAATAATATTTTTATTTTAAATTTAACATTGTGAATATACAAAATTAAATCATTTACATAAAAATTTATTACATGTTATTTTAACAATTTATTATTTATTATTTGAAGTTATTTTATACATATAAAAAATTTAATAATTTTTTATTTATATTAAAGTTATAGTATAATTTTTATTTTATGTTATTTTTTGTTAAAATAGATAAATTTGTATTATGTATTCTGAAAAATATATATATATATTACAAATTTTGGTTAAAGAAATTTACTTAGTTAAATATAATTGTCGGCAAATGACAAAGTTGTCCATTTCGATACTCGCAATTAGAAAATCTCCTCACACGGCAAATAATAAACTGGATCTTCTGTTTTTCAGCTGTATTTTTTTAATTAACCGGTTTTTAACATGTTTGAAGTTTGCTTCGCTGGATTTGCAAAACAAACCACGGTATTTTCGCGTGACCGTCTTTTATTCTCACGCCCAAAATAAAAAATATATATATGAGCTGTTTTTTTAATATGTATTTACAAATATATAAAATTTTATAAATATAATTATGTGATAAAAATTTTAATTTTTAATAATAATTTTTTAATAAAAATTATTAAACAGTATAATATGTAATTTTATACATGCAAGTTAATTTTTTAATATATAACAAAAATGTATATAATATTTTTTATTTAAAATACCGAATTTAATATATTAATAATATTAAATATTATATTATAATAAAAATTTATTATTTGTTAAATTTTATTATGTACTTTTAAGATATATTTAAAAAGTTAAATTATTAATATAATTTTAAAATTATCTTTATAAATAACTCAGCAGCGCTGTTTTGTTCAAACTTGTTTTACACGTATGTGACATGAATAAACGTGGTTGGTGTTATTTTACTAATTTTAGAATAAAAGACAGAAATCGCAGTGGGAACAAGTGTGAAAGTGCTTGTTAATAAATCTTATCCAATCAAATTTCAAAATTCCTTTTGTACGAAATCGTATTCGTATAACATAGGATTTCCATAATAATTTAGGGAAGAAAAACAGATTTTGTACCTAACATATATAAAATTGTAGTCGCGACAACTTTTAAATTATTTTATAATTTGAAAATATTTACTAAACTCGAACATAAATGAAAAGCATTTTTTTTTCAGATTAAAAGTAAACTTTTAAATTTTAAAAATATGTTCATATATATATATATATTTCACACTATTATTCTATGCTAACTAACATGTTTTGGTTAAGTGAAAGAAATACAAATTTCTTAAACTTGTGATGTTAGTCTCAGGATTCATGTGTACGGAAAAATACTTAAAAAAAAAGTCTTCTATAATATTTGATTGCATTACATTAGTTTTTAATTTATTAGTGAGAGGATACAATAGAAAATTAAAAATAATATTTGGTAAGATCATATTCGATAAATTTGACCAAAAACATTAAATTCCTTTATCATATAAATTGCAACGTTTGAGATACAATTTTTCAATCCAAACGCTTCACCATCACGAATGTTATAGTATATGAAGGATATTTTAACAATTTAAAGTGGTAATAGTTCATATTTTTTATACCAAATAAATCTAATTAAAAAGATATATATATATATATATATATATATATATATAATGACATTATACTTCATCTTTTTATTAGAATGCAATTTAAATATTTTTTTATATAAAATATTTGTATTTTTTAAAAATTTTAACATATATCATGATATTATCGGTATTTTTTTATTTTATTCTTTGTTATTTCCAATCTTAAATGTTAACATTTTTTATTTGTGTCTTATAATATTTATTTTTTTTATTTTTTGTGTTGAATGAAAAACATTTTTTTTTATATTTATTCTATTATAACTCTTTCATTTATTATTTTTATTTGTTAATAAAACCTTTTATATTTCTATCTAAACTTTAATCTCTGCTATAATTTTCGTAAGTATTTCTTTTTTTTCGTCTGTGTCCTAACTTAATCTAAAAAATTTACTTTTTCTTACTTGTAGCTTCATATTATTATTTGATTTTTTATGTTAGATGTTAAAGTTTTTCTTTTATTATGATTCTTATAAGAAAGATATTATGTCATGATTTTTTTTTTGTTATTTTAATAATAGTATTATATAGAATCCATACACTATTTTTTGATCTCCATATTCTTGAATAATACAATTTTTTTTTATGTTGGTTTCTCCATTGCTTCATATGGAAGTTTATGGAGAAAGAAGGTAGTATTAAGTCTTTTTGTTACTGTTGTGTTTAGTATATAGCTCATTAATTTGATTATTGGTTGGATGTGTTGAATATGCAAAGAACAAGTAAGGCTTTGATAGAGTTTTTTTTTTATAAGTTCCTTTATATCTTTTAACAATAAAGCTTGCATAATTTGTTTTGAAGGCCATGAGTAAGTGATAAAGTACTAGAGAAAAAAAGGCAATGAGACAAAACAATTGAGAGAAGGAAAAAAATAAAAAATAATAAAATAACAAAACAATTAGATATCCAAAGAGATAAAATAAAGAATAAGCAGTTTTTATATTTCTACTTTGGTTTAGAATGGTACTCAAAAGGAAAGAGTTGTAGCATATGGTATTATAAATGAAAAAATATAAGTCTTTTATTATTATTTTTTAAAATTGATGTAAGTTTATAACATAGTTTATCTATTTTTTATTTTTAATTAAATTAATTTTTTTTGTTTATATTGGTTTTGGATGTATCATATCATGTGTGGTGTTCAAAACAATATTGCATATGAAAAATGACGTATGAAGATTTGATTAGACAATATAGTTTAGATGATAAAAGAATTTTCAATTACAATTTAAAAAAATCTAATTTTTTTATTACTTTATTTTGCAGCAACAACACTATCATATCAAAATCAAATGCAAAGAGTATAAGAAAATTCAAAAAACATTGTCCTAGAAAATTTTCTAACACTATGTTTGGATGGAGAATTTTAAAACTTTAGTCATTTTAAAAAAAATGTAATTATTTAAAGATGAATGAAGTATAAGAAGAATTGTAAATAATAGTTTAAGAAGAAAACAAAATAATAAAGTATTTTAAAAATTTTCTCTAATAAGAATCATTTGAAATTATTTCTATTTAATATAAAAATACTCAAATAAAAGTCTATAGCATTTTTAAAATTTCTTTTTTATTATTTAATTATATAAAATTTAGAAATTTCAAATTATTCTATCCAAATACAAGATAAAGGATAACTTAAATGGAAAATTTATAATTATAAAGTCTTAACACGAAAAGTTATTTTTTAAATTATTTTATTTATTTATATAATAAAAAAATAGAGTTAATAAAAACCAGCATAAGCAAAGGAGTATCAAGATTAATAATTTGAAGATATTAGCAAAATTTTTTGATGAACTACAACTATTATCATTTTACATGAATAAGACAATTGATTAATTTGTAAATTCTATTTTAAAACCAGCAGTTACAAATAGTGTTGATGTTGTCAATAGCATAAATATAATGTAGAATCATTAATGGAAAGAGATCCACCTTTTATGTTAAGGATTTTTATTGATAACAAATCTTTTTTTATATTTGAAGTCATAAATTATGTTGATGTAATGTTTTTTTTTATTATTATAATTTAATATACCTTTAGAAAATAATGATACAAAAGATTTTATTTTGAATAAACAATGATTCTACATTTTATTCTATTTGTTGAGTAAAAGTATTTTTAATTTTAAGAGTAATTTTTTATTATTAATTTTAAAAATAAAAAATATTTTTGTTCTACATGGTACATATGTAAAGTATTAGAACAATGTAAAAAAATATTTTTGTTCTACTGGTTATGTAAAGTATTAAAACAATGTAATTTAAATGCACATATCGTAAATAGTGAATATCAAGATTATTATTTTTATTATATTCTTTTTAATGTTTTATTTTATCTTTTAATTAATTTCCATTTTAAAGATGCCAATTTTTTTTTTATAAATTACCATTGCTATCATTTTATTTTCATGTTTTCCATTCAAAACGAAAAAGAAAAATATATTTGATTAGTTTATAATTTTCATATTAAAATTAATGATTACAATTACTATTGATATTTTAGCTTTTATATTATCAACTTTTATTGATAACAAACTTTTACTTATATTTGATGCCACAAGTTATTTTGATATAATTATTATTATTATTATTATTATTATTATTATTATTATTATTTTAGATAATAGTATATAAAATTTTATTTTGAAGAAATAATAATAAATATGAAAATTAATAATATATATATATATATTTATTTAGGAACTTTTAGAGATAATTGTAATTTTATTAAGATAAAAAATTTAAGTATAGAAAAAAGTAATTTTAAAAAATAAATATATATATTTATCATTTTCTTTATAATCTAAAGTAACAATAATTAATTTAATTGTATGATTTCTATTTATTATTATTATCATTATAATTTGGATTTATCTAAATCAAAATTTTAACTTAATAAAATATTATATATTTAAAAGATGTATGTTGATAATTTCTACTTTATTTTTATTTTTATTTGATTATATTTTTTTAAATATAAATATGCATATCATTATTTATTTTTAACTAATATTTTAATAATATCTTTAAAAATTTGTACATAAGTTTTATTTTTAAATATCCTTAGAAAATAATTACATATATATTTTTATTTAAAATAAATAATAACTAATCCAAAGATCTTATTATATAAAGTAGTAGTTGTGAGGTATAATTTTTCTGGACAAATACTTCTATATGTTATTCTATTCATTAAGTAAAAAATATTTGCAATTTCAAAAGTAATTTTGGTTATTAAATTTTAAAAGTAAGGGATATTTTTTATCTTTAATATTCATCAACAAAGTATTAAAAAATTCCAACTTAAATGCATATATTATAAATATTAAATATTAATATTATTATTTTAATGTTGTTTTTTTAATATTTTATTTTTTAATTAATTTTTACTTTAAATACAATAAAATATAAATTAGTAATAATTAATAATTTGAAGGTGATAAATTTTTTTTTTGATAAATTTCAATTATTAGCATTTTCTTTGCATGTCCACACTAAAGGAAGAAACAAGAAACATTTGATTGATTTATAATTTTTATATTGAGCTATGATAATTAATATTGGTATTTTAATCTGTGTTAATTGTTCATACAATGGCATAAATGTGATTTGGAAGTGAGTAATAAAAATAAAATCTCTTATATTATGAATTTGTGTTGATAACAAATTTTTCTTTTATTTGATATCATAAATTATATTGATATAATTTTTTTTATTATTATTATTTTATATTTTTAGATAATAATGATATACATATTTTTATTTTGAATAAATAATAACAAATGTGAAATTTAATAATAATATAAAATTATTTAAAAATTTTCAGATATAATTATAATTTTATTAACATACAAAAATTTGAAAAAAAATTTTACTAACATCCTTTAAGATTCGTTGAAAATACATCTAATACTCCTTTATTTTTTACCTTATACAAACTTCATTTAATTTATATCAAGACATAATTTCATATATCCTTATCAATTATATAACTATACACAAATCATTTCTAAGAAAAGTCAAAGTAATGTAAACAATAAAGGATATCATATGTTTTTTCAATAAATTTTAGTAGATGTTTATATAATTTTCCCAAAATTTAAATATGAAAGAAAATAATTTTACAATATATATATATATAAATATTTCATTATCATTTTATTTATAACGTAAAGTAATAATAATTAATAAGATTGTATAATTTTTATTTATTATTATTTTAATTTATCTTAATTAAACTTTTAATTCAATAAATATTATATATTTAAAAATAGGAGATATTGACTTACTTTAGAAGTAAGTCTACTATAAATTACTGTACTTAATATCCTTTTTAAACAGATAAATTTTATTTATTCAATTGTTAAATTAATATATTTTTATTATATAGTTCATGTTTAAAAAATTTCATAAAATTTAAAAGAAACTTGATACATCATTATATTTTTTATTTTAACAGATAATATGCCTCTTTAATATATATATATATTAGTTTAAATTTATTTAATAAAGTATCAAATTTTTTTCAAATTTTATAAGCATGATTTATGCAGTAAAATATGTTAATTTAATAGTTGGATTGATGAAATTCAACCATTTAAAAGAAATTAAGCAGAATAATTCATGATAGATTACTCTTAAAATAAGTTGATCCCTCCTTATTTAAAAAATATATTTGTGATTAGTGTATTATTTTTGATATTATTTGATCAAATTATTTTAAATGTAAATATGTATATCATTATTTATTTGCCACTAGGGATGGAAGTAGGTCAAGCCGAGCTAGACTTTGAGTATTCAAGTCTTGAGTATTCAAGTCTGGCCTGTTAAAAATTATGAGGCCTGAGTCTGAGCCTGTTATTAAAAGCTTTTTTTTTCTATCAAGGTCTGGCCTGGTTTAAAGCCTACAAAGCCTGTAAGCATGTTTAAAAGCCTACATTACAAAAAAATCAATAAATAAACTTAAAGTCTATATAATAATTAATTAAAAAAACTTGCAAATTTAAAGCCTATAAGATAAAAAGGTCATTAAATATACCTAAAACACACACATATATATATATATATATATTAATATTATGTAAATAAAATATAAAATAAATATTATATAAATATAATATATTAAAATAAATATAAATATATAATATATAAATATAAATAGGCCCCTAAATAGGTTAAATAGGCTTTTTTATAAGCCTAGACTTGACTTGTTTATCTAAAAAGACTTTTTAAGAAGCCTAGGCCTATCTATTTATTAAACGAGCTGGGTTTAACTAGGCTTTAAACGAGTCGAGTCGTAGGTTCCTGTCGAACGGCCTTGTTCACTTTCATCCCTGTTTGCCACCAATAGTCAAATAATATTTTAAATGGTTATAATGGATTTTTATTTTTAAATGTCTAGAAAATAATGGCATAATAGATTTTATTTTTGAATAAATAATAAATTCAAAAAACTTTTATTATATAAAATAGTATTGTCTAAGGTACAAGTTTCATGTTCAAATGCTTCTGCATATTTTATTCATTGAGTAATAAATGTTTGCAATTTTAAAAATAATTTTAGGTTATTAACTTTTAAAAATAAAGGATTTCAACTTTATGATACGTCCACAAAGTATTATAAAGTCTAGTTTAAATTCACACATTATAAATATTGAGTATCAAGATTATTATTCCAACATTGTTCTTTCCAATTTTTTTTCCTCTGTTCATCAATTTCCACTTTGAAGCATAAAAAGGAAATTACTAATATTTGGAATCAAAGTTCTTAATTCCCAATTTAAAATCAAAGTTCTCCTTTCCCAACCTAACAAAGTATTTGCGGTTTTTCCTACTACAAGGAAGGGACCTTTCTCCAATTTTTTCTCCTCCAAATATGGTTTCTAAGTCATTTAGGCATAAGCAATTAAGAACCAAAAGAAAACTCAAAAATCATCAAAAGATCAAATGAATACTAGAAGATATTGTTACACATTGTTCACATAGTCATGGATGGAAGAAAAATGGAAGAATTTTGGAATAAAGAAAAAGAAAAATTATTCTAACTAGAGAAACAAACTTAAATTCGTCTAAAAATTATCAAAAGATTAAACTTTTGTGATGATTTTTTAGAGAAGAAAAATCAATCATGGAGAGAATGGTTGGAGGTTGTTTGAATCGAGAAATAAGAAAGGAATAAGATTGGTAAACTTTTAATAAAATAAAAAACTTATCCCAAACAAACAGTTTTTAGAACTTTCAATTTTCTAATTAAAAATAACAAAATATTTCTAAAATTATTATAAGAAACTTTTTTGAAGAAGAACTTTGTAACTCTCATTATTGGCATTCTTAAAAATTTAATCTAATA
This sequence comes from Canavalia gladiata, assembly GCA_037954105.1. NCBI lineage: Eukaryota > Viridiplantae > Streptophyta > Magnoliopsida > Fabales > Fabaceae > Canavalia > Canavalia gladiata. The sequence goes on from CM075667.1 coordinate 18,433,478, forward strand.
ATCAAATAAGTAAAAAAAACCTTTAACATATTTTTCAAAGTTATCAATTTTATAATTAAAATTTACAAAAGAAATTACAATTATTATAACCAACATTGTCTAAAGGATAGCTTTGAAATTCCTATTATTTCTATTTCTAAAATTTTCATCCATTTATTAAATAATTAAAAAAAATTCCCAACACATAGTTTTTAAAATTATCAGTTTTGTAATTGAAAATTATGAATTTTTTAATAATTATTCTAATCAATTTTGATTAAAAAGGTAAATTTGAATTCCTTCTTCTTCCATTTTTAAAAATTATACCAATATATCACATAATTAATGAAAATTTCTTTATTAAAAATTTTTGAAAGTTTAAATCTTACAGTTAAAAATCATAGAAAAATATTAAAAATTATTCTAATAGTTTTTTTTTTCAAAGAAGTGATATCTAACTTCTTTCATATTAATTTTAAATTTTTTTTATCTAATTCTAAAATAGTTAAGATATGATAAAAGTATAAAAATTAGGATGTTATGAAATACCTATATTTTATAATAGTTTATCTATAACTTTTAAGTTCATCAAGAGAGGTAGAATTTAATAAGAAATTAAGTTGAAATAGAAGGACATAGAATTATGATTAAAATGACACAAAAATGATAAGTTACATAAATGTTCATGTAGTAACTTTGTTTACATTTGTTGTTAAAAACAATTGATGATCTTCAAAAGAATCTAATTCAAAAGACTTTATGTGTTAAAGCAATGTTAACTTTATAAATGATAGTTTCACAAATTATCATGAATAAGATAATGTTCAATTTGCAAAGAAAGAAATATATATATATATATATATATATATATATATATATATTAAAAAATATATGATGAATGAAAATTAATGATAGATTTAATAATAATTAAAAATTAATGAATCTTAAAGTGTAAGTACTGGATGATCACTAATGAGATTTTTTAGAAAAAATTATCTACAACAAAATGATGAAGTTGGATGGTACGTGAACATGAATATACAATTTATTTAAATTTTTAAAATTATAAACTGAACTGAAAAATATTTTATATGTAAAATCAGTTAATGAAATTGCAAATAAATTAAATAAATGATTTTTAAAGTTATTATATGAAAATTAAAAAGTAAATAATGAAAATTAATCTATATGAGCTATTAAATAATTTTATAAGGCATGATAAATTTAAATTTATATAAATTGTTATAGATTGTGTTATCTTTTAAATTGTTTTATTTTTTTTAAAAAATTTTAAGCAATGTCTCTAGGATACTAAGAAAAATCAAATTATTGATGATTTAATACTAAATTTTTTTTTATTGAATGATCTTAAGAACTTACATGGTGAAGAAGGTTTTTAATGTATCTCTATGCTTAAGTATATTGACTAACAAAGATAAAATTGTAATATGTATTTTGATAGTTATAGAATATATTAGAAAAAATAAATATATTAGAGAAAAAATAGAAAAATTGATTTTAAAAGAAAATTTTCTAAAAAATGAAGTTGCACATCAATGGTAAAATTTAACGAATTAAAATGATAAACGGTACCAACATTTTAAGTAAACATACAAAAGAATTTTGCATGCAAATATGTATTATTTTTGATTACTTATTAATAATATTTGTGATTTACACAAAAATTATGTTAGTTAATATGTTTTTTTCTATGATTTTGAAATATGATGAGATAAGGTAGATGATGGTAAAAATGTGTTGGTTTTGAAGATTAGATATGATTAAATTTCTTGGTCAGGCTCAAAATTTATAATTTTTATAAATTTAAAATTAAAAATACTAACATTTTCATCATATTTAAACATATATTATACAAATTGATGTTAACAATTAAATAATTTTCAATCATTTAAATTTTATTACAATTTAAACAATTTATTTAATAATTTATAATTTGCTTTTATTAATATTTAATGATTAATTATATTTATTTTTTATATTAGCTATTAGTACATTAACTATATTAACTATTTTTTTTAGATAATATATTATTTTTAATACTATACTACATTATTAAATTATTTTCAAATCTTCTATCAAAATTTTCAAATATTAAAAGTACATAGTGAAATTTTTTTAAAAAATTGCATAATTTACTATTATTTTGTATATATTTTATGAAGACTTTATCTTTTAATTTTTTATTAATTTAAAAATTTTAAATTTTTTTATGAAATATTTGTTTTAATAAAATTTAAAATATCGATAATAGTCATGATATATTTCAAAATTTAAAAAAACATCGTGTAACACACATGTGAAGATATTAGTTATTAAATATATATATTTTTTATATTAATTTTAAATAATTTTTTTTAAAATATTTAAATCCAACCATTATATAATTTTTTAATAAATAATTTATTTTCTTTTTCTTAATAAATTTTTATTTTTTTATGTTAAAGATATTATTTTTTTTTCACTCTTCTTATATTATTACTTTCTTCTAATCATCATCACCTTTTATCTTTTTCCTATTTTTTTTCTTTCCTTTATTTTTGTTGGTAATATTTTAAAAAAGATTAAATCTCACGTTACTTGGTAAATGATCTTTTTTAGACGGTATATACAAAGATATATTTTGAAATTGTAGACAAGTAATAAAGAAATGTATCTTCGTTCACATGAGCTTGAACCAACTCGATTAAACTCGAAAACAAATTTCCTGTATGCAATAATATGACAACAAACTTTTTAATAATTATTTAAAAAAAAATATTTGCTTACCACAAACTTAAGTATGCATATATCATTGTTTGTAAAATTTTTAGGATTTATTTGGTTTTAAAAATAATCATCTACAAAACCTAAAAATACTCACTTAGCATAGACTTAATCATCCATATATCACTTGTAAAAATTTTAAGATTTGTTTGGTTTTAGAAAATTTTTCTATTTTTTATTTTTATCATCTTATACAAAAAATAGTAAAAATAAAAAAATATTTATTTTTTATTTTTATTTTCTATTTTTATTTTTCAGTATAAAATTTTAAAAATAAAAAATAGAATAAAAACAAAATTATATTTTTAAAATAAAAAAATAAAAAAGGATATTTTTTAATAAATAAGCTTTTACTGTTTTGGTTATCCATCTTTTAAGTTAGCATATTTTATTTTGTAATGCATTGAAGAGTTGTTTTTTATGAATCACTAGTTTTTTTTTTCTAGTGCAACTTGACTAGCATTTAAGCTTTTAATATAAATATTGTTGATCACTTGATCCCTTTTCTCTCCCTCCAAAAAACGTCCTAAGTTGCAAAAGCGAAAAAATGGTGACTTGTGAAGAGATAAAACTTCATCATCATGAACAGTTTGGTTTGAACTCAAAATTGATAGTAGGATTCGTTGAAAGGAGTTCAAACTTCAAAGAGATGAGTTTTTTTTAGAATGGAATGATATTGATTATCTACTTTTTTTTAATAAGTTCTTTAATTGAGATGATATTGACTATCCAACTACTCAAATTTCACAAGGTCTTTGTTATTCTATAAGAATATCTTGAATTGTGTAATTTACTGTAGTTGTATGATTTTATTATTTTTATATAAATTTCTTTATAAAATAATTTTATATATATATATATATATATATATATACTCCTTAAAAAATATTCTCTCCAATAACATAATTTATAAGAAGTTGGTAAAATAATTTTCATTATTTATTTTTAATTTCTAATACATTTTTACTTCTAATAAATATGTTTAAATTTAGTTTCAGTCTTCTAGATTTTTTTTATTTTAATCCTTATAAATTAAAATTTTTTAAAATAATTTTTATTATTATTTTTTATAATATGTTAAACTTTTAGATATATTATACTATATGCTATCTTAGTATGATGGTAATGTGATATATTAAATACATGTAAATGATAATAAAAATTTTAAAATATTTATAAGAGCTAAAACTAACAATTTTTTAAAAAATTAAAATAAAATTGTTATATTTATATAAATTAAAAATATATTAAACCCTTTATTTTTTATATCAACTTACACATCGCTTTTTATTTATTTATAACTATCATTTTAGAAAGTCCAAAATGTACAACTTAATAAACAATTTTTATTTGTGTATCAAAATAAAGCAAGAAAATTGAATTAAAAAAACTCAGTGGATGAAGATTAGAACAAACATCTGTCGTTAAGTTGTCAAAAGGTAAATCATATGAAATAAAAACCAAACATATTTCTTAAAACTAGAAAATCTAAAAAGGAAAATTATTTTAATGAAAATAAAAACAAAAAAAATCAAATCAATATCATGCTTAAAAATTATGGAACCTTAGAGCAAAATTATTAGAGGCTTGGTATAATATAAATCGTCTTTTTATTTTCATATTATTTTGTAGTTTTCTGAGATGTGAAAGCATTTATCAAGATTTTATAATTAATTGTTTTTAAATATTTTATTCTAATAGATAATATAATTAATCCTTTCAATTTATATTATAACATAATTAATCATAAATAAAATTTAAGCAATTTTAATTAAAAACAATCTTTCGACAATTGCAATTATTATAAACATTATCAATAATATTCTATAGTTTATACATTTCTTTGTCTGATCACATCATTGACATTTTCTTTCAAATATTATTTTATATGAAATAATTTTTCACAAAATTTTGGTCATATTCATATCAATAGCTTTAATTTTTAATTTTTTCTTTTTTAATTCAAAGGAAATATAGAACTATTTTTTCTCTAAATTTTTCAAATAAAAAATAAACCATTGGTTCCTAAATAATTTATAAGAGCATGTAGATACCATTGAGTAATAATGTATAAATCACTATTATAGTATTTTTTTTTGTGGTAAATCACAATCTTTTGGTAAATACTATTATAGTCTTAAGACCCATCAACAAAATTAACGTATGATCTTATCTGATGCATGGCTACATTTTGAAAAATAAACGAAGAAAAAAAATAAAGAAATGATGAATAATATAATGTAACATGAAAGAATGTTAACAATACATTATTCAACATATTTATCATGATTGATTAATTTTTTAATTACAACAATTTTAAAAAATAATTCATTTATGAAGTAAATGTTCTAATTTTTTTTATAAAAAAATTAACCAATAACCAAAAATATGTTAAAAAAATATATTACTAATGTAGAATGTATTTTTAACATTTCTCGTAATAATATTATTATTGGATGTATAAAAATATTAATATTATTGGATGTACAGAAGTCATAATTGTTGTAAAAATTAGGAGTCTAGAACAAAAGCCTTAATTGCCTATAGCCTTGTTGAGAAAAAATGAAAAAAAATAAAAAATTTAAATTTAAATTAGAGAGAAAATAGAAGCAAGAAAAAATTAAAATTTTCTCTCTTAAAAGTCAACTTTTCTCATCCTTTTCTTTGTTTTTTCTTCAATTAAACAACACAAAATATATTAATAATATATGTACTTTCTTTCCTTTATATCAATTGACCCCAATGGCTTCTTTTTACCACCAACCGAACCACCCAAAACCGAAACAAACACCCCCGATGAAACATCAGTGTAATTTCCGTATTTTCATAAAACAAAACATTCGAAGAATTTTTCACCCAAAAACACTCGGATAATTTTCTTTTACTATTTATGTTTTCTTCCACTGGAAAATGCATGATACTTATGCTCTTGATGAAAATATAGTGGACCAGTTTGGATTTATTGTTAAGATCTAACAAAGACATTGTCACAGGCGGTCTTCACCTGACCAACGAAATAATGTAATTGGTAAGTAAAACATATTAGTGCTAAAGTAGTATTCTCAATTCCACTTATTCATGGCTTCTAGAGTGATTGTTGCCATTTGCATTTTACCTCAGACAAAAACTTTATTCCAAAATTTATGGTTCCCTCCTCCCTGTAAGCTTTATGAGAAGCCAAATGGGTGAAAGAATGAATCAGTTGACACCATAAATCCACTTCTCTGCATTGCTAGTATAATTAACCAACTCCTCTGGCTTAAACCACAACTTAATCTCGTCTTTGGCAGTGTCTGGACCATCACTTCCATGGATAATATTTCTACACGAAGGGGTAACAATCAGATTCTGATAACCAAATTATAAGCAAGGCATGTATATATATTGTATAGAAAGTAAGGTGGCATGTCTCTTAGCTAAATAACACATACCTTCCAACAGTGACAGCAAGATCACCTCTAATAGTTCCGGGTTGTGATTTCTGCGGATCAGTGGCTCCAATTAGCTTCCGGCCATAGGATATAGCTCCCTCACCTTCCCAGACCTATGACAAGAATTTTTTACTATTTTTGACGATAGATTAGGCAAGAGTTTGAGACTGTATTTTAATTTTAACTCACCATTGCAACAACAGGGCCAGAGCTTAAGAATTCACAAAGCTCATTGAAGAAGGGTCTTTCCTTCAGGTCATGGTAATGGTTTTGGGCAAATTCCTTTGAAGGAACTAATACTTTAATTCCCACAAGCTTGTATCCTTTCCTCTCAAAACGAGATATAATCTCTGCAATCTGCAAAGAAACATCTCAGAGCTTGGAGTTTTTCTCGAAGTGCAGATGAAGTTGTATATACTACATATATACTCATTGACTCACAAACAAACACTAAACAAGTGCTAGAAAATCAGCTTCACTTTACCAGCCCTCTCTGCACTCCATCAGGCTTAATGGCAATGAAAGTGCGCTCCAGCTGGGTAGGGAAAAAATACACACATGATTTTGCACATAAGAATCATACAACCAAAGACAAAATTGAAAATGGACATGAATATTCAATTCCAGAAATGCTAAACATACTTCTGCAGCATGTGCCTCTTGATCTTGGAACATATAAGCTGCAAGACATAAAAGAAGAAAATTAAGATATGAATATTGCTTAAAGGATGCTTGCTGATTCTGTGAAACATAAGAACCAATTGACAAATAATATAAGATTCATAGCATAAAAAAGCAGACTCTCAAGATTTTTGTCAAAACTTAAAAGTTAACCTTTTGCTTTGATATATTAGAAATTGGTCCTCAATCTAAGTCAACTCCAAAAACTAACTCAACCTTTTGCAGGACTAGATATCTGCAAGTGATCCATTAATGAATTTATGATAAATTTTAATACCATATTAGAAATTGGATTTGATCCATTAACGAATAATATAAGATTCATAGCATAAAAAAGCACTCCTGAGATTTTTGTCAACACTTAAAAGTTAACCTCTTAGCTTTGAAATATTAAAAATTAGGCCTAAATTTAACTCAACCTCAAGAGCTAGCTCAATCTTTTGCATAACTGAACATTTGTAAGTGATCTATTAATAAATTTAGGTTAGGTTCTCATACCATATTAGAAATTAATTGGATTTGGTTCAACTAACAAATAATATAAGACATAAAAAGGCAAACTCTTTTTTGCTTTAATATATTATAAATTGGGCCAAAGTCTAAGTCAACCTTAAAAGCTAACTAAACCTTTTGTAGGATTCAAGATGATCCATTGAAGAATTTAGAATAGATTGAGTTCAGCTCAATTGACAAATAATATAAGATTCATAGCATTAAAAAGCAGACTCTTGTGATTTTTGTCAAAACTTAAAAGTTAACCTTTTGCTTTGATATATTAGAAATTGAATCAGAGGGCCTTAGTCTAACTCCATCCAAAGAGCTAGCTCAACCTTTTGCTCCACGAGTGTTTCATTTTAGGATAGACTACTAACGGTCTATTGATAGATTTTGATACTGTATTAAAAATTAAATTTAAACATAATTTAACCTTAAAAACTAATTCATAGGATAAAATTTGACTTCACTGTATATACCTACATTTGGCCTTACCCAATGTAGAACTTCTAATATGATACTTCAAAGGCTAGATTGAAGTTTTGAGAAAATCAAATGTAGACTACATCCGAAATCTATAATTTTAACCGAGGACTCAGGTGAAAGCAAGGTGGCAAGGTAAAGCAAGTCACAAGATTCTTATTCCATTCCTTTTTACCTAACAAAATCATATTCTCTAGTGTTGGCACCTAAGCCATCATCTCTTTTTCAATAATATGCACTCAAGAGAAATATAAGACAATAAATTCAAAGTGGCAATTCGCAATGTATTTGTTTGTGTTCACCGTTCACGGAGTTGGTGCCAAATAATTAAAGCAGAAAGTGATGTCTTATCTTGATAAAAAAAAACGTTTTTATATTATCTAGAAAAAAGCATAAATATTAAAAAATATAATTAATTTTTTTTAAATTATTTAGTTTCTTAATTTATCATTTATATATAATTTTTATTTACTATAATTAAATATTAAAAAATGTAATTAATATAATTAATTCTTTTAAAAAATTATTTAATTTCTTAATTTATTCTTGTATATAATTTTTATTTTTATCTTTCTTCATTCATTACAATTAATGAATAGATATGAAGATATATATAGAAAATAATTAATATGTTTTTAAAATTAAAATTAAAAATAAATAGAAACAAAATCTTTAGTCTATTTTTGACATATAGAAAGGAATGGAAGGAGTAATTCTTGTCCAAACCTGCAGCGGGAAGAGCAAGAGCTCCAGAAATCCATGCTCCGGGTGCACTTCCAGAACCGGCCCTCCCATAAGTTGAAGCCAAAAGAGGCACTTTATTAGTGAGTGAAACTGCAGTAGCAGCAACTACCCCACGCCCTAATGCAAAAGCAAAAGACAATGAAATGAACCCAATCGTATCAATAAATAACACTCCAACGTATCAATAAATAACACTCCAACTCTAATTTTAATTAACATATAAAATGAAAAATTATTATTTCTACACAGGAGTTAGTCGTAGCTGCACCATAATAGCACTAAACCAAGTGTAGAAAAGTGCAAACAGAACAACGAGTCAAACGAATTAACATCACTGAGTCCAAACTTAACCGCTACATTGATAAGGGACATGCGTGACGTACCCGAATGAAAACGTGAGGACTTGGATGCGGAGAGAAGGGACCTCACGGCTCTAGAAGCGGATCTGCAAACCTGCCACGTCATGTTGGATGGGTTCAGAGAGTGCGATCTGCGATGTCTTTTGTCTAATGCAGCGTGTGACCGAGTCTGTGGGAGCGTGTCTCATTCATATATGTGAGATACGGACCTCATGTCCCTTGCGTTTGGAATTATTCCTTTTTGCACTTTGCCCCTTCCTTTTATTTTTATTTTCATTTTTGCTACTTGGGTCCATTCGGCGGTGGGTGTAAAGGCTTTCCAATAACTGACTACTGGTTAGGTCAAACCCTACCCAAACTATATGGGCTCATTGGGCTGCAACACGTTGCAAGAATCTGATAAAAAAAATAACTATCCACAGTTTTAGAATTTTAGGCAAGACAAACGTTAATAATACAGGTTTTGATATTCTTTCTATTTTTTTATTTAATGAATCAAATTTAAGCTTATTCTATTAATAAAAAAAATGAAAAAAAAAAATATTAGTAATCATACTCTTTTATTTAAAGGAAAGAGATGTAAACAGGACCTACAATAATATATCCTGCAAAGAGCATGGTGATCATGAAACCTAGTCATTTCAATACTTAATTTACGCAATACTTCATTAGGTTTTTTTTAACTAATTTCTTGCAATTATTAAAAATAAGATATTAAAAATATCATTATTATATAATTTTTGTTTTTTAATAATATTAATTACTCTTTATTTAATTTTTTATTCTTGTTCTTTCTAACAAGAGCTCACAAAATATTATTTTATTTAAAATGAAAACTACTTTAAACAATTGCACTTCCATTTATATAAGAATACATGATAAATTTTTTTTCATTTTTTTTAACATTATATTATCTATTGTTTCTTTTATTTTTTTCTCCTACTTTAATATTTTTTAAGCATATCCATCCAGAATGGATTCTTTTTCAAAATAATATTTAAAAAAATTATTTATATAAATAATATTATTTTTAAAATAAGATTAACAGTATTTTTAATGTATTATTTAATACGTCAAACATCTCACGTACATTTTTATACGATATAATGGTTTATAATATCTATTTTTTATGTGTTTTAAAATAAAAACATATGATGTCTAATATTATGAATTACACGTATGTGACTCATAATAATATAAGTCACATGCATGTGTAACTCATAATATTATGTGTGATTATGAGTTACATGTGCGTGACTCATAATAATATAAGTTACATGCATGTATAATTCATAATATTATGAGTCATATATTTTAAAATAATTAAAAATTATATGACTTATAATATTATAAGTTACGCATGCATATGACTTATATTATTTTTTATAATAATAAAATGTTTGAAGGTGAAAAAGGTTTCACTTTTGAAAGAAAACAAAAACCAATTCGATTAGTAAGAATATAAGTTTTTTTGAACTCAAGGAAAAAATTTCTAAAAATTAAAATTATTACCAAATGAAGTTATTTTGTCTTTAGTAGGCATATTTTTGGTTTCATTGAGAAAATAGAATATAATGGGTTTCAAATCAAAGATAATGAAGATGTTAAATGCATGATCAATGCATTTGAGCGATAACGACTAATGTGTGGACTTGATGTGTACGTTGAAATTGATGCTTGTGGTAGTTCAAGAACAACAAGAGTCATCGAAGATGATGGAGCTACATTAAGAGGTAAGTAAGATTTTTTTTAAAATATTATTTTATAAATGTATTAGTATATATATTTTTAAATTAAATCAAATAATATTTTGCGGGAGTTATAAATTTATTTGAAGATGATGGTGAAAATTATTTATCTGCAATAGATGAATGTGTTGATGAGGAAGAGAATGATTTAAACGAGAATGAATTGGATTGGAAAATTTTTGATGATTGTGATGATGGTAATGATGATGAAGAAGAACAAATTGAATTGAGTTTGAGTCCAAGTTCATATCATGTTCCATCTACATCAATATGTTTATCTATGCAAGAAAGAACTCAATCAGGTAATGGTGTTACAATAAATGTGGTGAAAAGATGATTGTGTGTTTTTTAAAGTAAAAAAATAGTGAGTGAATAATATTTTTATATTAAAAAAAAGTTTGCCATTTTGGAGTAGCAGTTCTCACTACACAAACATTTTGTTAAAATATCCAGATGAAGAGATGAACGTTTGTGCAACTGATGTATCTCTGAATTGGGTTGCTGTGGATGAATTGTTTGTTGGTTTACAATTTGATAATAAAGAAGAAGTATAGTTGGCTTTGGAGCATTACTCAATGAAGCTGCACCAAACATTTATTGTTATTGAATCGAACTGGACATGTCTTTTTGTTCGTTGTTCTAATCATGTCACTAGTTGTCGATGGAGAATGAAAGCATTAGTATCAAAATAAATTAATAAATGGTGTATAAAAACATGGGGAGGTCAACATAATTGTGTGAATCCTTCCTTCTCACAAGACCATAAAAAATTGGACTCGGACGTCATTTGTTCATGCATATTGGGTATGTGTTTTTCCTGCATTTTATTCATATTTTGCTAAGATTTATTTATAGTGTATTACATGAATTTGAGTTATAATTTATGTTTTATTCTTTAGGTGTATTACATGAATTTGAGTTATAATTTATGTTTTATTTTTTAGGTATGGTAAATGAAGAACCATCCATTCGTATATCATTAATTCAAGAAAGAATACTTAGTTAGTATGGGTACAAGGTGTCATATAAGAAAGCATGGATTGCAAAATAAAAAGCAATTATCTGTGTCTTTGGTGATTAGGATGGATCATATGTTTTACTTCCTAGATGGTTATATAAAATGATTCAATATGCACCAGGGTCGAGGTACAAACTAGAGACTGAAGATGTTATAATTGGTGATCAGGTTTAGAACAAAGCTCGCAAGTTTTTTTCGAGTTTTAGACAATGTTGTCATGCATTTAACTATTGCAAACCTGTCATACAAATTGATAAAACTTTTCTATATGGAAAATGCAAAGGTACTTTACTGATAGCAACAACTCAAGATTGAAATAATTCTGTCCTACTTATTGCTTTTGCTGTGGTTGATGGTGAGACATTGAATGCATGAAGTTGGTTTCTAGCTTTGCTGAGAGAGTATGTTACTCAAAGGAGTGAAATTTGTCTAATATTAGATAGACATCAAAGTATAAAATCAGCCGTTAGTAACTCACATTTGAGATGACAACCCCGTCATGCATACCATGTGTATTGCACACGGCATACGATGAAGTGGAGTCTAGCATACGATGAAAAACCTAATCAACTTAATTTAAAATTTTAGAAATATATTTCAATTTTTAAATTTTAAATTTAAAATTGTAACGTAACATATAAATTTTTTTAGTAATTACTAAATAAATTTAAATAATTAAATTTTATCACATATATTAACCTAATCAACTTAATTAAAAACTTTAGAAATGCATTTCAGTTTTAAATTTTAAAATTTAAATTTTTTTACAACTTAACGCAACTTATAATTTTTTTAGTAATTATTAATTAAATTTAAATAATTAAATTTTATCATATATACTAACCAAATTAACTTAATTTAAAATTTTATAAATATATTTCAATTTTAAATTTTAAAATTTAAATTTTTTTACAACTTAATGTAACTTATAAATTTTTTTACTAATTAATGAATAAATTTAAATAATTAAATTCTGTCATATATACTCACCTAATTAACTTAATTAAAATTTCATAAATATAATTTAATTTTAAACTTTTCTACAATTTAACGTAACTTATAAATTTTTATAGTAACTATTGAATAAATTTAAATAATTAATTTTTATCATATATACTAACCTAATCAACTTAATTAAAATTTTAGAATTCCATTTCAGTTTTAAATTTTAAAATTTAAATTTTTCTACAATTTAACATAACTTATAAATTTTTTTAGTAATTAATAAATAAATTTAAATAATTAAATTATATCACATATAATAACTTGATTAACTTATTTTAAAATTTTATGAATAACTTTCAATTTAAAATTTTAAAATTCTAACTTATAATTTTTTTTAATATTCAATAAATTTAAATAATTAAACTTAGTTAAAATTTATAAAATAGCCTAACCTAATTAACCCTAATTTAAAATTTTATGAAAATTTTACAATTTTAACTTTTTAAATTTAAAATTGGTAACACTTTACAGTTTTAGAATTTTATAAAATGCAAACTAAATAAATTTAGAAAATTTAATTTACTTAAATTAAGTTACATATACTAACCTAACTAAATTAATTTAAAATTTTATAAGATATTAACACTTTTTAACTTTTAAATAAAATTTTACTACAAGTTAACCTAATTTACCTTATTTAATTATTACTACTTAAATTTTTAAAAATAACTTAATAAAGTTTAATCATATATACTAACCTTTTTATATTACTTAATATTTTATAATTTTAAATTACTTAATAGGTGTAAAATTTTAATTACTTAATAATTTTATTATATTTTACTACATTATTTATTATTTTATAAATATATTTTTGATCTAATTTTATACAAATATAACATAAAAAAACTGATAAAAAACTAACATATATATATATATTATCATGAAATATATTTTCTAAATTAACCTAACAATATATATTTCTAATCTATTTTTAAATATATTTATTTTAAAAAATTAAAATTTTAATTACTAACCTTTATTTGATAGGGGATAATTCAAAAAATTTAACTAACAGATAAATTCTTTCTAGAAATACACAACTTTTATAAGAGTTAAATGAAGCATATATGGTATCACAAATGACCTTACATGCTTCTTATATAATACTTCTCCGAAAACATAATGGTAAAAAATCTAAAAAATTTTACTATTTAAAAATACGTAACAAAATATCACTAAAATTGAATTTGAATATTTGTTTTCTTAACGCATTAAATAATGTTTATGCTGCCTTTTTAAGGCATTAAATAATGCGTATTGGTTCTCTTTCACATTATCTTTCCCTCTCTCTATTGCGTATTTGGAGGGAGTGAAATAAGGGAAAGAAAAGGGAGAAAAGGAAATAAAGAGAAAAAATATCTTTCCTTTATTTGGTGTGTTTTGTTTTTAGTGGAAGAAATTTTTTTTTCGCGGGGTTCACATGTTTTTATTCCTCTCTTCGCCCGTAAAAAGTGAGAGGAAAGTTTTTTTTTTGTTTTGTTTGATTTATTTTAAATTATTAAAATTATTATTTATTTTTTAAAAAATAAAAATAAAATAAAAATAAAAAATTATATTTATAAAAAAGATACAGTACAAAAAAAATATTTTAAAATTTTATATAAAATAAAATTTATACTACTAATATATTTCTTTTCCTTCTTTTTTCCACTCATCTAAACGAAAAAAAGAAAATTTTTTCCTTTTCTTTCCCTGTTATTTCTACTCATCCAAACAACTCATTTTTCCTTTTCTCTTGGCCCTTTCATTCTCTCACACATGAGACATTTCTCTTGGCCCTTTCACTTTTCCTTTTCTCTTGGCCTTTCATTCTCTAACATGTGAGACATTCTCTTACATGCATTCTTTTTTTTTTTTCTTGAACATCTGCTTTTTTCTTTCAGGCTCATATGCAATCACCAATTTATAATTCTAATTTAATATTAAATACATTAATAAATACGTTAGATATAATATAATAAAAATTATATTTATAAATCAATTAATTATGCATTAAAATTATTGTTATAGCATTATTTAAAAAATTATTTTTTAAAATAAAATTATTTTTATATTTAAAATTTTTTATAACGTTATTTAAACAAAAGAGTCACCCAAAATGAGTATTCACTTGTAACTTATCTTTTTTCAGTTAGATGCATGAACTTATCTTTTTTCAGTTAGATACATGAATGAAGGACGGAGAAGAAAGAACCAAAAGTATAAGAGGCATTTATGATACGGGAACAAAATAATCAAGAGGTTCTTGGAGCCTTGGAGGGAACCTCACGCGCTTTACTAACCCTTCATTTCTTCCAAGGACAAGATGCTTCCATGGTTCACATGGTGGACTGTTATAATTGAAAAAATAAAAATATGACAGAATCAACCACGGAAACAGAAGGCAGGGACGAAGTTGCTTGGGGCATAAAGTGCAAAGCGACTTTGATTTTCACTTGAGTGAGACAAGCTACAAAAATCTTTCCCACCAAAGAATGGCACTCCCGTCAGATTTGATTTTCCATGCTTTGCCCAAAATTTTGATGTCATTTTATTCTTTTTCTGGCACAACATAATGCATAAAAAGTATGCCACCATCATAAAGCAATTTCATAATTCAATTTAGATGACCCATCATCAAAACCAACCAACATCACAAATTGTTCAGGCAGAAGAACTCAACTGTAGATCTCAATTGTAAATTATATTAGACGTTGAAGATCACCAAAATTACAAAAGTTTAAAACCGAATGGGTCAATCAAGTCCTGACATTAGTGTATGTATGTACAAGAAAAAAAAACCTAAAATGTTACATGGCATCAGTGTCATATTTACTGCTATCAGTCTCCATTTACAGTATGTAGTATGAACAAAAAGAAAAATAGTTCATGGCATTAGTTTCATATTTACACACGTATCTTAGCTTTCAAGCCATCTTAATCCCCCCAAACAAGGTGTTACATCTCTCCTGAAACGTTGGGAGTTGATGTAACAGATTCCAATTTGCTGTCAGATTTTAATGTTGCTAACCACGAGTCCACCTAAAAGAGGAACAGCGGAGGGAAATATGCCATTTAAAATCATCAATAAAATAAGGGTGTAAATGTTACACCTGAGAAAGTAACATGTAAAAGTAATTAATACTTATAAGAAACAAATTATGTTAGACTCACCTGTATCTTAGAATTGCTTGAGCATTCATATCGCAAACCGTGACGAGTTAAGATATAAAAGGCGTATCGCATCTCATCATCTTCACGCTTAACGCTTGGTAGTTGGTGCACTTCAACAATATCAGATAGGAGGGTTGAGTCCAGAGGACTTAGATCTGCAGTTTAACTACTTCATCAACAATTGTAAATTTTCACCCAAAAAAATAAATCATCAATCGTAAGTAAAAACCAATCATTGAAAGCTCATGCATAAGGTTAAGTTTGAGAAAACTTTTTGGAGTTCGAAAGCTACTTTAAAATAAAAATGGGAAAATAAGAACTTTAAATTTAAAGTTATTTGATAATTTTTAAAACTTAAAAATTACTTGCATGGCGATGTATTGTTGAATTTTGGAATTTGGAAAAAAAAAAAGAAGTCAAAAGCTCCCACAACTACAAAGTTCTTTGGTTTAAATTTTTTTTTTAATTACAAAAATGATATCATGTTTGTTTTCAATCTAAAAATAAAAATAAAAATGATTTTTTTTTTAAAAAAGTATTTTTTTAAAACCAAACAACCTCTAACTTTTTAATAGTTCTATCTTTAAAAATTTTCTTCATTAAAAAATAAATAAATTAAAAGCGCGTTTCCTTGAAATTTAGTTTGGCCTAACTTCTGTTAAGAAGTGAAGTCCCAAAATAAGTTAACCTAAATAAAGCCAAACAATTTTGTTAAAGACATTGGTATATATCAAACTTCGGCCTTCTGGTAACCTGAGAATTTTGAAACAATTGGCCCAAAAGATGACATGAGAGTTTTTCTAGCAGTCTATCCAGAAAAAAAAACACAATACACTTCAAATTAAATTAAGATCAAGAGCTTACTTTAGAAACAAAATCACTTTTATGGAATGTTGGTATATAAAATCTTTTTTATATTCTTGAAATTTATATTTTTAAAAAATTATAGTTACTTGGAATATTATAAATATGGTTAAATTTTCATCCTCCTCTCCAATAAAAATATTTTAGTAATAAATATATAGTTAAAAAACATTTTTGGAAATATATTACTAATTTTTTTAAAACATTTATACTAAACATAAGAAAATAACATTCTTAAATTAAAATTCATAAAAAACTTAAAAGAATCTTCCTACCAAACATTTCTTTAAAATTTTTTGTCCAAGGCTATTTCCTTTGTTGTTCCTGTTCTTCTAATTCAATTTGGTTGGGTCTATGATTTGTCCGGGCTTTCACATGAGCCGTGTGTAACAGAAATTTTAAAAAATATTATATCAGGCCATTCCAAAATAACTTATTACATGCTTGATTTTCCGTTTGAAAGCCACACGCCATGATTTGGGAAAAGGCTACAAGAGACAAATTTTTACTCAAACCATAATGTGGAAATTCCTAACAGAAAATAAAACACTTTTGAATTTTTTTTTCCGGATATCATAATCTTTTTAAAATGTTAAACTACTAAAATTGATGCAATGATAAAAAGTTGAAGATTATAATAGTTTTACATAAAATTCTGGCGAATTCCATTGCTTTCTACATTATAAAAAAAAAGTTAATTCCTGGTTAAATATTTGAGGAAGTTTCACTACAAGCTTTCGATTTTCAAGAATAAAAGTCAATGACAAGCTTAAAGCTTGTCATTCAAGTACTTTTATTAACTCTCAGATTGAGAGCAGGAAGTGCTCCATAATAGCAAGGAATTTATTAAAAGAAATATACAAAATGAAATGCGTAAGTCTTTAAAATAGGAGGTTTCCGTTACTTTTATTTCTCATTCAACATAAATGGAAAAAGCAAAAATAAAATTTATTTACAGAAAACAGAAGGATCAGCCAAAGAAGTCTAGATGCTTTGGTAAGTAATATCGGACATTTACCTAGAAAATGAAAATAAAAGGCTTGCTTAATTTTTGTTTTCAAAAACAGTTTTATGTTTTTAGAAATAAAAAACTTTTTAAATGAATAAATTTTTCTGGAAACTATTTTCAGAAATAATATTTTTTAAAATTTTTAAATTTTAAAAATTAAAAAATTAAAATATTGGTTTTCAATTTTTAATTTTCTACTATTCATATTCTTTCATGAATTACTCTATTTTTTTCTCTACTTACTCTCTTTCAAAGAGTTTTTTAAAAATATTTTATAAAATAATTTTTAAAAACTAAAAATCAAAAGCAAAATGAACATTATCCAATTTTTTTCAAAGAATATAAATAAATGTAAAGAAACATGTCAATCCACAAAGTTTAATTGATTTAAACAGTTACAGCATGTTTAGCAAAACTTGCGTGCAATTCATATAAAGCACAATAACAAATATAATCAATGACAACAAAAAATCCTCCTCATTTGACATTTTGTCAACGAATTTTTTACGTGCATTACGGATTTGCATTCAAGGTTTGTGACTAAGACAACACCGAGCAAACAATTTCACTAGTATATTAATATTCCAGTGAGTAATCAAAAAATGGAGGAGTGTGAAAGAAGAAAAGACAATATAAAGAACATAAATTCACTGCCCTCAGGTTGAATATATTATTCTGAAAACACAGTAGATAAAAAACTGAAAACCTAACAAAGTAAGAGAATAATATCTGGTAAAGGCGTTACGGAAGAAACTAAGCTCTGCGTATAAAATAGGAGTTGGTAGCAAAGGAAGAGAATAAGAAATGCAGAGGAAGAGAAGAAAAACAAATAACTACATTACCTGTACACAGCAAATATAAGAATAGACATGCACCATGAAGAACAACAAAGCGAGGAAGCCAATCATCTACATCAGTATCATCTATAGGTGGAGGTTCTCCCGGAAGTGCTGCCCATCTCTGTAGAGAAAAATCAAAAGGTAATTAGTACCAAGCCAGCTAGGTAAATAATAAAATGACGCACAAACTGATGCAAAGTAAACTAATGGAGGTTGTTCAGCAAGTACCATTCGAATGTACAAATAGCCAGATAGACGAGCTGACCGCAAAATTTCATCGATATTTTCCAATCTGTGAGAAACAAAAAGACTAAAATTATTTATAGAAAGCAAAGCACACGTCTGTCTCTTAAGGCATGTAAGAATTCCCCACAAACAGGGGAGAGTTGGATAAAGATTTAGATGTGTTTGGTCACCCGCTAGAAAGTTGTTGTACAGGTTACAAGAGAAAAACGTGAAAGTAAAAATTCTTTACCTTGTTGTAAACGTTAATTAGGCTTTATTCCAACGAAAAACCAAACACATGCTAAACACTGAAATTCGCTGATCTTTCAATGTAGTAATTTCAACTCCGACATTGAGAAGCTGCCTCTATTGCAGCAGGATGAATCACTATTAAGGAATAGTGAGGAGAACAATGAAAGAACAAAGTCATTTATCCTTACTACCCAAATAATCACACATGTCTAGACTCCAAATCTATGGCTAGCATCTGAATTCCTATTCCTAGCCCTTTTATATTCAATGTCTACAGTAATCCGATGAAAAGAGAAATACCCAAACAAGAGGACAAAGTTAACTAAGCAAACTGCAATATGAGAAGTTTTAGTTTTATTGCATTGTAGGACAGAAAAGACTATAATAGTCCAATGTCACAGATCACTTACTGAGCTTTCAATTGAGCTTCCCTCTCTTCTATATCAGCAAGTTCAGATCGAAGTGACTCTACTTCTGCAGCTGTTAGCTCCACCTACAAAATATAATTTGTCTAGGTAAGATATAACAGAACCTTCCCCAATGATAAAAGTCGGACAGCACAATAGCTTCTCTATGCAAACCTTTTCCTGATCACCACTACTGGAACTGGATCCCCATGGCAGCCCCCGGAGAGTAAACAATTTCAACATGGAAGCAGCCCTTAATGTTCTTCGAGTCCACAGATGGCACTGAGACCTAAACTAAGCTATATTGAATGATTGATTTCAAACAGAATCAAACTCTCTTAATGACTTCCTGATCACTGGTTTCTTTCCCCTTTTCCACCAGGATACAATACCTTAAAGATTTAGCAGTTCCAGATTTTGTAATAGGTTTTCTGTTCTCAAGAGATTCTATACCAGACGTTGGAAAGTAATCAGGGATGATCTTTATTTTTCCAGGACCATCATCCATGAAATAGACCTTGTTCAAGAAGGAAAGAGAAAGCTATGTCAGAGGAAGACAGTAATGATCGGTGCAAACAGTGAACAATCTTGAAACAACAACAAAGCCAAGATGTCAGACATGAAGGGAGTCCTCTAGCGACATCATCATTGACACCACTTCTCTAATTCTCTTAACTAAGTCAAATATTGAAACCCAGTTTTGCCAAATTTAATGTCCCAAATTCCTTTTATTAAATCATGTGAGTATGACATGGTTGCCAGCAAGTGAAATGCACAAAAGGGATGGTTCTCAAACATATAAAAAGAGTAAAAAATTTAAAGGAAAAAAAAGCAGTTATAATTTCCAGCTTTTCCCCTCCAAGGATTATGCATTTTTCCAAGTAAAAGCAAACAAGACCAGTAGATTGCTAGCTCGCTAAAACTAGCAATCCTAGCAAACTAACTGTTAAACAGCTTAAAAAGAAGATGAAAGCTTGTTTTATTGAGTTAACAGTAGTCCCATGTGGAGGATAAAATCCAGGCATTCAGAGAGAGTATTAAGAAAGTGCTGCATCTGATCACTTGGGACCAAGCGCTCAAGTAATATTGGATAGTTCTATAGATGATATCAAACTGAACACTGTGGGGATTGACAATACTCAGCAGTCACATAAACCATTTACATTTCCCTCTTTGCTTTTTTTGCGGAATTTTCCCCCCTCACAAGGTAAAGGAAGTCTTCCATGAAGCTCAAATAAAGCACATTTAGAGACAATATCCCCAGTTTAATGCCTCACTAAGCAAGATTAGTATATGGTTAATAGTTGGTTACAACTCAAAAAAACCAACATATTGCATACTATTTTCTCCCGTAAAAGCAAAATCCCGATTACCCCAACCTGAAGGATCTAATGCTCGACTGAATTGTTTGAAGTAAATACTAGAACGATTTTGATCCCTTGTTCGAATCACCAATAGTCCTCAATCCCATTCATCAATTTATAGTATTAAAAACAGGATAGGGGAAAGGAAATACCTCTATTTTCACCTTTGAACTAAAAATGGAAAGAGAAAACCTAAAAAAGAAAAAAGGAAGGCGAAAAAAGAAAGCAGCAGGCAAGAAGGCAATGAACGGTGACAATGGAAAGCAACCAGCAGACACAACGATCAAACTAGTTAAACTCGTATGGTGTGTACGAATCATTTAAATTGGAGAACACGAAAGAAGAATTTTATTCCTAAATAAATTAAACAAGTCCTACAAAACCTTACAAGTTACACCTGGCAAACAATATATTTTTAATTTTTAAGGAATAATAATAGAATTAAATTTAAGAATGCATAAGAAAAGGAAAGGTTTTGTTGGATGTTCGTGGTACCGGATAGGAGGAAGAGAGGGCGAGGGTGGCTGCAGTTTACGCAAACGGATTTCACCCGAAGGCTGTGGCTGTTGGATACAACAGCTTGAGTAGTTTAGTTGTTTACGGCGATTGGCGGTTGCATAAAGACGTTTGTGCCCATTCAGCACTCTGCACATGCTCCAATCCCACGCCCACCCGAAAATATTTGTTATGTAGAGACAAACGTATTTTCATTTTTTAATTTAATCCAGTTACACATCTGAACAAAATATCCAATTAATCCGCGCCTTCCATCACAAACGGATTTTCATTTTCTTATTTCGAAAATCCAAAACTAAAAGGCATATTTTTCGAAAAAAGAAACATACAATGGAATATTTTGGATAGTTACCTATTGAAGAGTAAGGCCGGTAATATGTTATTTAATGCTCGTATTTTATTAACTTCTTACTTTTTAGCTGAATTCTCAGGCCAATCCATTACATAATTTGGAGTAAACTTGTATAAATCGGAAGCTTTCTGTTGCATTTGATTTTTAGTTTTTTATTTTATTTTAAAAACTATTTTCTAAAACAAAATTTTAAAATCTTTTTTAAAATGGAAAATTTGTTTATTACAATTTTTTTTTTACTTTTTAAAAGAGAAAATTTTCAAATTGCTTCGAAAAACTTAAAATAACAAAATTCTTGCCAAACAAAATTTTTCTTTTAATTTTCAGAAAAATAAAAGAAGTTTTCTATAACAAAAATTAAACAAGGACATAATCTTTAAAATTCTAATACTCTTTTTAAATCTAACTCTACGGAAAATTATTATTTTAATGTTTCTTTACTTTTTACTATTATTTTACACTAAAATAAAGATTAAAGTGAATGATATTTTATAAAATTAAAAATTAATAGAAATTTTTTTGGATTCCAAAGAGTAACTCATACAACATAAGTATTACGTAAAACTTTACTAAATAACATAGCAAGTATTAAAAAATAAAAATAAAAACATATTACAATATTTATTATTTGATTTTAGCATTGAACTAAAACTTTGGATATATTTAATAAAATTAATCAAAATGTTAACTAAAAATTAAAAAATTAATTAAAAATAATAATTGAAAGCTGAAAAGTTAGATAAAAATTGATAAATTATCAATTAAATTAAAAAATAATAAATAAAATTAACTGATAAATATAATAATAACAAATAAAGATATAATTAAATAATAAATTAAAATATTATAAGTATGATATATTTTTTTAATAAAATATATTAAAATTTAACTAAATAAAATTTTATTTTTATAAAATAAAATATTTATTTTTAATTTTTATATAAATAAATTTTAAATAAAAACTTTTTAAAAATAATTATTTTATAATTTTAATTTTTTAAGAAATAGTTTAATATTTTAATAAAATAAATTGTAATTTAAAATATAAAATTTTAAGATAATATAAAAATAAATTTATTAAAATTAATAATATTATTATAAAAATAAAATAATATTAAATTATAAAAATAAATAAATAAAATACTAAATTATAAAAATATATTAAAAATAAAATAAACAAAATATTTTAACTAAAAACTAAAAACATAAAAACTACTTAAAATAAATTTTTCTAAAAAAACTAATAACTTTTAAAATAAACCTAATTGTTACTAAAATAAATTACTTTATCTCACGCAATAACAGGCTTACCGAAGACACTTTCGAACAAAGTTAAGAATTATCGCCAATATTTGAGGTACATATTGCCCATGTAAACATGGAAATCGTCAAGGAAGAATTCTCAGTCACCATAATTTAATTTCTTGCTGCGGCTATTCAATCGATCAGCCAGAGCCCAGAGAAAAGCCAAATCAATAGAGTCTGATATTCCTAAAATCAAAATCAATAGAATCTGATACTCCATTTTATCTTACCATTTCAAGTTTCAACAGAATAATAATTATTTTTTTATATATACCCTTGCATATATCAATAACAAATGAAGAAAAATATAGTAAAGCTTATATATAAAAAATAAATTAGAAAGTAAATAAATTTTTTCAAAAAATTATTAACAATAATTATATTTTTTAATATTTGTATTTCTTCTCTTTCTGGACAAATAAAAACCATAATAAACAAAACTTTAAACTTCATTTCGTCAATCAATATTCGAATTCCATCAATGGAAAAAATTAATTATGGTTTACAATTTCAACCCTATGCAGATGTTCATTATTGACAATTCAAATCAGTATATTGTTTTATGCCAACAAAAAAGAGCCATCAACTGTTGATAACGAGGAGTTAGAGCCACAGAAATGAGTGCAAAATATCGTCGCTCTTGAACACACTCGATTAGAAGCTGCCACCCAACTGCCACAAGACAACAAAGATTCTATCAGCAATAGAAACAAAACCAAATACAAGAAAATCCTTTATCGTAGGGATGCAATACGAATTGATTTCCCTGATGCCATAAAAAGCTTCAGTGATCAAAGAATTGAACACATATTGAGGCAAAATGCCGGACTGATCTAAGAAAAGATAGTAAATAAGAGAAAGGAAACAGGAAATCAGAGGCTAAGGGGCATAACTAGTTGTACACTTCAATAGGAGCCTAAGTCCTAACCCTTTGCATGGTCAAAAATGCATTTGTTATAAGCAAAGGTGACAGTGGTAATATGAAGATCTGAATGACCTTGTAAGGAGATTTTACGTACCAAAACTGCTTCAATCTCCTCATTGGACACAGGAGTTCTTTTGGGTTGAAGAGAGGCCTTCCCTCCCACTGATGTTGAGGCTTTTGAACTTGAAAAGAACGGTAAATTGGCATTGGTTGCCGATGTTTCAGGTGCAGAACCTGCAATGAAATTTTAAAAAGAAATGTACAATTTACTTATTGTATCAACATGGAAACTAAACGACAATTCACCGTTCACAGATATCCAACTATTATGAATCAAAAACATAATCAAAATGAAGACTTTAGATGGAACAGAAAAAAAAACAGTAAAAAGGTTTTAATTGCAGGATTGCATTAAAATAATAACCCTTCCTAAGATTGAACTGGACAAAAAAAAGGTAATTAGGCTTGCTTCCCCATATTGTTCTTCAC
This sequence comes from Canavalia gladiata, assembly GCA_037954105.1. Classification (NCBI taxonomy): domain Eukaryota; kingdom Viridiplantae; phylum Streptophyta; class Magnoliopsida; order Fabales; family Fabaceae; genus Canavalia; species Canavalia gladiata. The sequence continues at coordinate 18,457,908 of CM075667.1, forward strand.
TTTGGGAATTGGGACTATTAGCATGAGCATGAGCGTTCTTCAATCGTATATGAGATGCATCAGTATTTTCACGTTGGTAAAGAACATCTTTTGCATACCGTGATAATATGATTAGAACCAAAATTGACTACAACAGATATTGAAAGCTAGTATGCTGAAACATAATATTAAGCATGGACCACCACACAGGCCTACTAATCTTGAGCTAAAATTTAACTTTTTATTAGAAAAAAAAGGGGCCAGAAAGATTGAACCCTAAACCACTTCGTGATAAAGGCTGTTATATCATGTTATATAAGACAACAATCCCAAAGCTTTAATTAGATGAAGGCACATAAATGATTCAAGAATGTGTTGTCGTGGTATTCACATATAAGAACTCTAATGTGAAAGGATTGCCAACCTAAGAAGTACAATTTTCATAGAACAGTGCCAAATATATGATTTTGACAGATACAGAATTAAATATTATATTGCAAAAAACAAAATGAGCAAGGGTGCAAGACATCACAATATATCCCTAATTTTATTGCAGAACATAAACGAAGATAACAGAAACAAAACCCTGCAAACCAAGAGAATTGAATAATTAAGGATGCTTTACCGAGCCGGAAATTTGGGCAGAAACAAAAACTAAATCATACGGTGCGTGAATCAGAATTTGCGGCCAGATTATCAGAATTGAATTATTGCTTTCAAATTATAAATTATGAACGAATATGATAAAGATACTAAATGAACGCCCCACGTATGGGCGCGTAATAGCGAAGCAAAAAGATGATGCAGCGAGAATTGAAAGCATGCCTGGAGCCGAACCAGATGGCTTGGAATGCCTCTGTGGGAATTTGATGCGAGGGATTCGTTTCATAGCTTGTGCTCCACCCATGCCTTCCTTGACCTTGAATTCCTTCTCTCAATTTCTGATTTCCAGAGTCGCCAATAATTCCAACTTCTGACAACTTTATATCACAATTTCCCCAAATCAGGATCTAAGAAGGGCCCAACCCTTTGGGCCTCATCCAAGTGAGCAGCCCAAATAATAATCATAATAAAAAAGAAATGACGAGCAATGTAAATTATAATAAAGAGGATGATTGTACTTCTTAATTTCGTATAAACAATTCCCTCACAAACTCGAATCGGAAATTGATTGTTTTTTTTTATCTTTTATACTATAAGAAAAAAACTTATATATAATTATGATCAAATTTGTGTGACTTTTCCCTCCACCTTTTCTACGCAAGCTACATTCTTGGGAGCTGATCATATTGTACAGCTATATGAAACATGTGAGCGGAAAAACTGCGTCACACAAACGGACATATAATGCAATTTGCGACAGAATATAAGATAATGAATGGATATTTTGCCAAACCTTCACAAATTCTTTCGAACCATACCATTAGTGACCAAGTATGTGTGCCTCCTTTGGCTCGATAAACTTTAAGCTGCTAAATGACCTCTCTAGAAATAAATTTTCGATTCAATTAAACTCTTCTGGTATAATGTTTTTATTTCCACCATTTTCCTATATAGTCTCTTATATTTCTTTGATAAAGAAAAAAATATAGTAATTTTTTTAAAGGAATAAAATAAGAGAAAAACAAAGATAGAAAAAATTAAATTATTTGGATGAAATGAAAAAAGAATAGAAAAAAAATATATTTTTTATTTGATTTGTGTTTGGATACATTGAATTGAAATAAAGAAATATATATTTTTGTTTACTGACAAAAATATCTTCATAAATAATGTTTTATTTTGTCGATTACAAATAATGCATAAAACCGAAGCTAGACCCGTATACTCTTTAATTGACCAAGTATAATAAACAAGCACAACACTAGAGTATTGACGGGCCACTAATGTGTCTTGTGTTCTACGTTTGTATTTGTTTATCTTGACCTTTGATATGTTGAACATGATTTTTGTATTGACTTTCATCCAACAAAGTGTGATTGAACATTTATAGGTTTTGTAGAAAATAAAGTTCAGTTTGTTTATTCTCGTCAACCCCACGAAATATAAGGTGTACATGTTCGATGTTATTGTTAGTTGAAAGTATGCCGATATTGAGCAAATACCCTTGCAAACATTAGAAAATTTTTTATGTTCAAATTGGGATAATCAACATGGATGTCAATTTTGGAGGTGGGAAGATAGTGATTCGCAATCAAACGCATTATTTTCAGCTCAACCAGAAATTGTTATAATCGAAAAAGTTAAAGAAGTTAAAGTATTGGTTGAGGAGGTTCCTAATACACAAAAATGTCTACTAGAAAATGCTATGATTATGAAAAAAAGAGAGAGAATGGTATCAATTATTCTTTATTATTGTTTTCTCTTTGCTATTTGCAATAATGTTATTCCTATGTTGGATGTACTGCATTCATAACTATAGAACATGTAAGTAGTCAAGTAAGAACTTGGGTTGTCTCTGATTTTGTAAATTAGTAAGCATTTTATTTGTCAAAATATGTACAAGTTGATGTTTTGTTATAGGGACATGACACTATAATTGGTTTGTGCTATGAAGAATATGTAATAAACAAATAGTTATCTAACTTTTTGTCCATTCCATCCTTCCTTGTATTTTAATTTTTATTTATATTTTAAAAAATTATCTTATTTCTTATGCTTGTTTGATAAGAATTTCTCAAAAATGAAGTTGCTTGATAAGTATGAAAAAGATGGTTGCATTGAACAAGTAAGAACCTAGGTTACATTGATGGAATGTTATGATTTGTAGTTTGCCTTGCCATGATCATATATTAATAAGAGCCCATTCCCTCCTTAAAAAAATTAGAATCACTTGATTCCAATGTCCAAATTTATTGATAATATTTAGGATGATCGAGATGAATTTAGTATGTATGGATTAACTTGCATCAATTAGTGGTAGTGTGACTGCTAAACATAGTAAAACTTATGCCTATATTTGCATCACATTTATACATCTAGTTAGTTACCAATTTTAGTCAAACATTTTAATATAAAAAAAGCTCTAAAATTATGGTATTTTTTTTTCTCTAATCAAGAATGTATAATTCTGACTCTAAAATCCACCGTTTGTGCTTTAATGGATTCTAATTTCTTCATTCTCATGATAAAGACGTTTTCTTTCATAATAATCTCATTTTAAAATCTAAACCCTTTTTGTGAATTAATCGTTGAATGCTCAATAAGATTAATGGTGTTGGATTATTGTAGATTCACAAACATGACATTAATGTGTATAAATTTTTTTGACATTCTCATTAAACTTTTGCTAGTTTTATTTGTGTACTTATTGGATAATTTATAAATGATAATTTTTTTTAGACTATTAATTCTCATTTTTAATTTTTGTACTTGGATGATTTTTTATATGTGATTAGTTGTAAAGAGGTTGTTGATTGCTTTTTTGTAATATTATCTTCATAATTGTTTTCATGTTTTTTCATTTTCTTATATAAGTGATTAGTTAGAATGTGAAGTTTCATGTTGTCATCATTTTTCATATAAGCTTCCAATTTCATTCATGTATTAATTTTTTACAAGGACATGTTGAAATAGATTAGGCAATTGATGCCTTCTTTGGAGTTGTTGATTCAAGTTTTAATCCTTTTCTTTTTGAATGTCCTTCATTGGAAACCAATGGCATAAGGTTAATCAATGTCTTTGCTATATTACAAGGTTAAGGAGAAAATTGAAGCAATTCTACCTTCTAATAGAACTCAAGCCAATAAAAAATGGTATAGTCTTTATAATGTTTTGCACCTTTAAGTCATCTCTAGCATATTGATGTCTTGATGAATCAATATATTGAAATTTTTTTTTGCATTTCTTACATGAAATTGTCATTGAGTATAAAGGAACCAAAAACCACAAACATGCATTATTGATGGCCAATATACTGTCAACGCACCCACGTTAATCAAGTTATGAATTGAAAATAAAAAACAAGTGTCCTGTAGGTATCATATTCCAAGTAAGAAAACAAATTTTACTAAAAGAATCACATAAACAATTTGTTAAGGTGAAATACTTAGAAAGTGTTTACAGACCACACTTTGGATGGTAGTTTCCTTATAGCATGATCTTATGGTAAGGGTAATTTCTAGATGTGGAGAACTAAAAATAATAGTAAAAGCAAAAGAAATATATATATATTAAGCATAGAATAAAAACCATTTGTTGGAATGTATATGGTGTCTAGATTCTTTATATGACAAAACGATAAACAAAAATTGAATAAAATTTAATTCATTTCCTTACGAGGGTTCTGCGATTAAATAAATAGAAAGAAGTTAATTAATGGATGAATTACAACCATTTCAACAACATGCTAGGTTAAATAAGGAATTTATGATTGTTTACTTTGTAGTTTGACAGTTATGCTAAAATTACCATATGGTATTCTGTTGATATCTCCCTTCAAATTAATGCGAGATGATTAAGCAGCATTAAGAAATTGATGTTGATTTTCCCATAAGAATTGGATGCCATCTTCATCATGGCCTTTATAAAAAGGTGAATTATCTAAAGAGATGTATAAATACAAGAAAGTGAGATGACACAAGTATTTGTGGCCCTGTCAAGTGGAATAAGAGTCCACCTATGTTCTTTGCATACTTATAGAAGACTAGATTAGCTGCAACTTTAATAGTATAAGTGTTATTAGCATAAAGGAGACTAGGATGACATTAAATAAATCCAAGTTCACTTAAAAAACAAAGAGGCCAAATGATCTTTGAACAAGCAACAAACTTGGCTTGAATACATTGCTCAACATACAAATTCAGTAGAGGACCTAGAAATAAAAGCAAGTATCTTAGTCTTACTAGAGATAAGAGAATCATTAAAAAATATGCACCAACCTATGATAGATTCAATTGGTGTTAGGAAATCCTACCCAATTTGTATCATTATAAGCAGTGAGAAGGAGAGAAGACTTAACAATGGCTAAGTGGAAATGCCTAAAAGCTTTCATGAATTGCATAACCTACTAGACTGAAAAGGAAATATTCGGCCTAATAATAGTTAGATAATTAAAATTGCTTACCAAATGACAAAACATAAAGTCATCAAATAGAATTTCACCCTTTGCTTACCCAGATCCTTTATAATAAAGAATCATATTGACTTTGCTGGAATTAAAAATAAAGTATAGTAGAGTAAAATTTGTTAAATTTGGTATGAAAACTATTTTAGTATATAAAGTGCAGGTCTCAACTTATAGACATTTGAACAGAAGTCTCCTTATACTCTATCTCTAATCTATTACCAAAAGCAACTAAGTGGCCTTGTATCTATCTAAAATCCCATAAGAGCATAGCTTGATTGGGTAAACCCAAACAAGCATTTTCATCCTTTAGATTTATTTACCATATAGTGTAAACATAAAAGGCTAAACAAAAAAGGTTCATACAAAAAATTATGTTGTTAAATAATTTTATTGTAGTAAAATATAAAAAAGAACGAGTATACAACTATAAGAGCCTTCTGAATAATGATTCATACAAGAAACTTTTAATAATATTTATCCTTGAAAATGATGGCTTAGGTGAGAAAGCAGCATCAAGCTCAAGGGTAAATTATGTTGGTCTTTCTTAGCTAAAAATGACTAAAGAATAAACCAACAATGTGTCCTACTTTTGACTTAACTTTACTATGCCTTGACTTAATTGTCTATTTTTTTGCTGGATAAATGATAATAGGTTTTGACTTAGCTATGCAAATAGTAATTAGTAAGCAAATGTTAGGTGACAATAACCAGAGAATAATGCTTATTAACAAATCTTAATCTTTTTAAACTTAATAGAACCAACATAGATTCCCAACAACCATTTGGGAATGTCATCATCATAAATCACAACATAATAAACTTTGGAAATATTAAATTAGATCATAACAAATTTCCAAATACGGGGTTATATAATTATCATGTTATATAAATAACATTTCATGACAATGACAATCACATAGGATTACCTATCATTGCATGTTTCATGGTAACTATATACCATATTTGTATTATAAGAGAGTAGTCACATACTTTTCTACAAACAAACATGAGTTCTTAAAAATACAAGGAAAATGTCATCAAGATAACGTATTTCAACTTAACCCGTTAAGTGGCACATACATCGCAAAAAATGAAACTACCATTAGATAACATCATCAAAGTTCATGGTCCAAATCCTACTTCCACATAATGTCTGCAAGAGTATATAGTTGTTCTTCAATAGAGATCCTAAAAACTTCTCTCTTCTTATCTTCATGTTTAATCAAATACCAATAACACGATGATAAACCACCATTCTGTTGATTTATCTGTGAAAAATTAGTTATTATTGCAATATAATTTATGATTATTTAATTGTAATTCTACCTAATTTTTCTTATTTTTGTAGGAATGGTCACGCAAGTTAAGAATCCAAAAATAGGCAAGTTTTGGACCAAAATAGGGTAAAAGAAGCATAAAAAGATAATACACCTAATGCGACAATGACACGTCATTCCTATGGTGCTGCAAGATTATGTAGATTGGTCGCGACGACTTAGGAAGCGGTTAGGTCAAGCCCAGTCCACCACATTGAAACCCTAATCCACGCCTATAAAAGGGAGGCTCTGCTACACCACATGGCACCACCCTAGGTTCCAAAGGCCACACCACTTTCCGGGGCGTAAACCTATCACTACCCCAGAGACAGACCATTACATTCTCATCTCTCTTTTAGTATCCTCCCGTAGGATTTCAGAGGCAGAAGCTCTTCACAGTGCGAGTTGCAACATCCTATTACCAGTCTTGCTGACACTACGGTTTTGTCATTCTCTTCTAGAATTAGGATTATGGATTGTTCTATGGGATTAGTATGTTTTTATTTGTCTTGTCTCTTTAGGTGTAACTAACCCCAAATCATGGGACTTTGGTGAAACTTATAATGTAACCAATTGAATCCTTTTTCCTTTTTACGAATGATTCAGTATTTTTATTCAATTGTGTTTTCCTTATTACGCATAATTAATTAATGAGAATTAATTTCTAAGTTAATTGGGGGATAGGCGATCATACCATTGCCTAATTAATGGAACTATAAGGTAAACTGAATCTAAGGGTTTTGGAGGATCAATCGGAATCCTTGATTTCTAATCAACTATCAATTTAACAAGTCCACACGTTCTTTATGCTTCTTTGAATTATATACCTTGCATGATCATTGGGGATAGTAACTTAAGGAAAATAATATTGCTATTGCATGATCATTGGGTAGTAATAGAATGTGAACAGATGGTTAGCAATTGACTCAAATTATTCATAAGGGAATTAGGATGAAATTGGGTAAGTCTATAAGGGAAACCAAAGTCTCATGTCTTTCCATAGTTGAACTCGTATTTGTACTCTTTTATCTTTAAATCGCTTACTCTTATTTTGTCCCTTTTTTACATTCACTTTAAATATTTCTAAACAAACCCTTTTCTGGTGAGCTCAAAAATTAGGATTTAATATTTTTTAAGATTGCTAAAATAGTCTCTATGGGAAAGATATTAAGGGTTTTAAATACCCCTTTCTACACCGACGGGTGCACTTGCCTGTGGGTAAAACTTTGTACGTACAGTAAACGTACAACAAGTTTTTGGCGCCGTTGTCGGGGACTATTTCCTAACGATCGTAGAAGTTTGAATCTTAATTGCTTGAGACATGTATATATTTATAAAAAATTAAAAAAAATTAGAAATTAAAAATTATAAAATTTTTTATTGTTATTTCTTTGTGTGATCTTTTCTTTGTTTATGCTAACTCGCTCTTTAGCTCCATAATTATAGTTTAATCTAGAGATAGTGAAAACAACTAGAAGATTAAGGTAAGAAACCAAAACAAGAAAGATGGCAGCACAAAGACGAAGGACATTATTGGAATATATGGCCCCAACTGGTGAGGGCCTACAAAGTAGTATATCAATCCCATCACTAGAAGGTGTTCTTAACTATAAATTTAAGCCTGCCCTTATCAACATGATTCAGAACTCACTTCAATTTGGAGGGATAACCTCAAAAGACCCACATCTCCACATTAGAAAATTTCTGAGGCTGAAAAATACCATTAAAATGAACGGCATTATGCAAGATACCATTCGATTACAATTGTTCTCCTTTTCCATCACTGAAAAGGTGAATGATTGGCTGGACTCTTTTCTGGAACATCCATCACTACTTGGGACCAATTACAGTGTCTATTCTTGACACAATACTTTTCACAGTCAATGAAGTCCAGGATCATAGTGGAGATTGTCAACTTCACTCAGTACTAGAATGAGTCCCTGTATGAGGCTTGTGATAGATTTCAGAACCTTCTCAGGAGGTGCCCGCATCATGGGTACCAAATACCTCTTCTTGTGCAGATCTTCTACAACAATCTTTCCTATGCCAATAAAGTTGTTATAGATGCAGCATCTGGTGGGGGTATCATACATATCCCCCTGAGGACACATGGACAATCATAGAAAACTTAGCCGCTAATAGCAACGAATGGAGATCTGCCAATAGACATGTATAGAAGAAGGATTCCCAATCAGTAGGAATGTATCAAGTCGATCATACTACTGTGATAGTCAGCCAATTAGAGGCCTTAAATAAAAAGATGGAGACACTTATGCAAACATAGACACAACATACCTTGCCTATCCGAACTCCAGTGGCATATGAACCTAACTTGTGTAATCCTTATGGAGCCATAAGTCTTGATAATGAAGGATGCATTCTTGAAGTTGATATAGCCCAACAAAATGAGGAGGCTAATTATGTGGGAAACACTTATAATCCCACTTAGAAGAATCACCCCTACCTCTCTTGGGGAGGGCATCAAGGTAATAATCATACTAATAATGCTCAATATGTTTATAGGCCCTCTCATACACAGAACCAGGAAGGTTATAGGCAAGAAAGGAAGGAGCTAACATGTTCAGAATCCCAAGTCCAGAATATGGAAACCCAATTTCAGAATATAGAGAATCAATTATGACAACTCACTAACCTTTTGGCATAGCAAGCGCGTGGGACTTTACCTAGCTAGCCTGCGGTGAACTCAAGGGAGCAAGCTAATGCGGTTACTCTTAAGAGCGAGAAAGAACTAGAGATACATGTGGAAAAAGAGAATGAAAAAGAGCACGTGACTGCCGACGACCACCAACAGGTTACTAATGGCCTTTTAACCCCTATGGGTGAAAGCTCGAAAGAAGTTGAAGATGGAGGTAATAAATTCGATAGTATAGAGGGTTATGGAACCTGTAAGTCTAAGCCATCAGTTGAAAAACCTCTGATACTTGAACTCAAGCCTCTTTTCTTAAATATAAAGTATGCATTTCTACCTCCTTCTTTTTCTTTTTCTATTATTATTTCTTCTAACATTATAGGAACAATGGAAGAGAAATTGCAAAAGGTCTTGTGGGAAAATAAAGAAGCCTTTAGATGGTCCACTTATGACATCAAAGGCATAAGTCTTACACTTTGCACCCATAAGATTCTTATAGGGGAAGAATTTGAACCAAATATGCAACCACAAAGGAGGCTTGACCTAAGCCTTAAAGATGGACTTTGTATTAAAATGCATGAGAATTCAAGGGTCCACAAACAGAGGACAAAAATAGGACATCCTAAACACTTTGGAAAACATGAGTCCCAAATAGGTAAGAAAGTATTGATTTATAACTCACAGTTTTGTATGTTTCCAGGAAAACTTAAGTATAGGGGGACCGGTCCTTACAAGGTGACTAAAGCATTCCCATATGAAGTGATAAACTTTGTCAAAGAGAACGAGAAAACCTTAAAATTTTTTGATCCCTGTAATTAAAGTGAAAATAAATAGATTGATGGAGGTTAGCTTGACAGGACTTGATCTTGCTTCTACATATTTCCTGGTGCAATGGGAAACTCAAGGTTACGTAGTTTTGGTTTGAAGGCTTGATCTTCGGAGGTAAAGAATTTGAGGGATGATTTTGAAAGTATTTTCAATGTTTCCAAGGAATCCTTAGTCCACATATGTACATAGTCCAAGACAACTAATGCTGCACTGGGACCCATATGAATGTCTAAATATCGAACACTAGTGAAACTGCCAATTCCTATTTAGAACTCATCGTGTGAGACTTCAGATTCCCGAAATATATATTTTTGAAATATTTATTATTTACAAGGGATTCCTAGTTCACATATGCATAGAGTCCAAGACAACTAAGGCTACACTGTGACCTATATGAATCTCTAAATATCAAACAACAGGGAATAAGGCTTGACCCAAATTTAGAAGAATTGGGTTTGAGAAAAAGAAAGAAGTAAATAAAGCAAAAGAAAAGAGACCAAAATAAAATAGAATAAAGTGAAATTGGGCTTGACCCAAATAAGAAACTTGATCTGAAAAATAAAAAAATTGGGCTTGACCCACATTAGAAGAAGAATTGGATTAAAAAAAAGAAATCAAAATAAAAATAAAACGAATTTGGGCATGAATTAAAATTAAAGGAAAGAATTGAGCTCGACCCAATTGAAAAAATGAATTTGATTTGAAAACGGATATGGTCTAAGTGGCCTGGTCGAATGTTATAGGAGGCGTGGCCCAGCCCAATCGAGCAACCTTGTATAAGAAGCCAATTGTAGTTTAGCTCAATGCAGAATCAGGATTCATTTGAAATAGGCTCGATGCTGCCCCTCATGGTTATAAATCTCTCACAAGAGGCCCATTACACAATTCAATGTGGAATGGTGGCCTCCTCGGTCACATGAGGCCCATTGCAGTTCAGCTCCATGCAAAACCAAATGAAGGAATTAAAATGAATAGTTGCTGCCTATGCAGATCGAACTTGGGTGCTGAGAGACGCATGCGTAGCAGACTAACCACCGAGACAAACTTCCTTTTGAGTTTTAATGTTCATTAACTTATTTAACAACTAGTTAAAGTATAATTGATAAGGAGCAAGTGGTATTACACAATTTGGTTGCACGACTTACTTGAAGGTCATAGGATTAATTGGAGATGATTGTCATCAAATTTTATTTCTTAGTTAAAGTCGAAAAGTAGGGGAATTAAAACCGATTGTGGGACGTGAGAATCGAACACAAGGATCTGAGGTAGTGGGCAATGCACTCAACCATTTGAGCTATCTAACTTTGTGACTAACATTGTATGTTATGGGGTTGGGCCACTAACTTTATTTTGCACAAGACACATCAGCGGGCCCCACATTCATTTCAGTTAAGCTTTTATATGGAATCTTCACGTTGAGAAACCTTATGTATGTAGAATACGGGAACCCTACGCCCACTCTTTAATACATCATGGCCCACAATCACGAAAACAAGAATTTTAGTGCGAATTTCGGCGAGAAGGTCTACATGCATGCACCGTGTTCATTTTTACGTAGGAAACTGTTGCACCTCATTCGTGTGTGTTTAGAATGTCTTGTACCATAGCAGCGACTTAGGGTCATTTCGAGATGGCTTCATCCTTTGTTATGCCCAAGCTTGAATGGAGTGATGGCACCTTTCACATGTGTACTCGCAGGGGTCAGCTGAAGTGTTTGTAGTAGCATCTTGAAGTATCATTTTTGCAGGGCTTGATATGCTTCAAAAAGATGGTTAATAGATTCTGAAAATTTTGATGAGCAAAGTACTAGGCTGCCATCAGATTCAACATCAACCTCTTCTAGAGGATAAGGAAATTTCTCGATGACTGTTTTTACACTAATAAAATTAGCAGGTCCCCCTCTTTGACCCGTATAATTATGGTAAAAACATGGATCTTGATACTTAGTTTCCGCAAACCTTCACTGACCTGGGACCCTTGCTAGCAACATGTTTAAAGCCCATGCAATGTATAGTGACAATCTACCATGTGACTTAAATTGGTGACCTGAAATGCTAAGTAATGGAGAAAATGATACTCCAATCAGCTAATGGTGCTGCCGTTCTAGCCAAACACCGATTCTAGTTTTGAGTTTTTATCTATTGCATTAGGTCATGGAGAATCAAACATTCTCATCCATGCCCAAACCGTCAACTGCTCCTCTTGCTAACTTTGGCAGCCAAGTGCATGCTCACCTTTATTTGGAAATCACTGCAATGCTGGAGAAGTAACTGAATCATTCACTGGTGCTCGAATATACCTCTGTAGGTTTCCATAACATTCATGAAACCTTAGCCTTTCATATGCATATGCATATTCATCATTTTACCCACAAAAAAGCCATAGAAGAGCTTTGAGGACATTCTCAGATTTAATAAAGGTCCGGGTTGCAACCATATATCCTTAAGCTAGAAACAAAACCTGGTACATCCATCTCACAAAGAAAGTCAGCAACTGATGACCATATTCTGAATAAGCATCACACAACATGAAGACGTCCAAGGCGTTCTCATACAATGAACGTGAGCCCGAGGCTGAGAACCTCCCGTACTGATCCAGTGGCTGCTTCGATAAGTTCACTGGATGAATTAACTAGCAATGACAATGGTCGGAAAGAAGCTAAGTCATTTTGCATGTCAGCTTGACGCTAAACTCTTTCAAGGAGAGGCAAAAGTTCTTTGGCGGATAACAACTTTCCCCTATGGACTTGATCGAACTTGATTTAGAGGGAAACCTAGGCATAACGAGTATTCGGATTCATAGTCCTCATCGTCGAGAGTGCAGTGGACACCTTCGAGAGAGTTAGCATGGTTGATTTTATGGACTTTGCCAGTGCCTTGGTCAGCGAGGCGAGAGATTAATATGCAATCTTCCAACTGTTCTTGGTATTGGGTGCAAGTCTGCCAAAAATGGTTCCCATGTAGGGGCTGCCAGTGGTTGACTGGTATGGTTTTTGATAGCAATGGACATAAGGCATAAGCTAATACTGATTCAGGTGTTGAGTTATGCTAAAATTGTAAGCCTTAGTATTTCCCAATACCACTTCACAGCGGCATTGAGGTAGAGTCGAAACTTCCAATACCATGAGGAGTAGCAGCCTCGACAAGAGTAGCTAGATACAGTGCCGTGGTTGTCCCTACCTTCTGATTCTCATAATTCAAACCATGCTTTGTAACTTCCACAAATGATCTCAAATGCAGTGACAACACTATCCATTAACATGGCAATCCTTGAGGAACACAAACATGCTTGGCTTAGAACCATGAAAACACGTTGACGATTACATGTGTATTGTTGTCCAAGAGTCACAATTTCTACGATCTTATTGGAATTCCTCATTTTTCACCATAAACTGAGTACGCTAAGTTCAATCCACTATGATCAGCTGAAACCTTGTGTTTTTGTTCCTCTAACACTGGTCTTACTTAAACTCAAATAATCATTATTACATTCAACTAAACAAAACCAGAAAAGTCTCCAACGATCAATGACACGCTCGTCGTAAACGCGCAAAAATAATTTCTAGATTTCCCCCAAACTATTGGTATAGTATAAGGTGCAACCTAGGTCATCTCCCAAAGACCATTTCAGATTCTTAAGCAAATAAGGAGAAGGTTAGAACAAGGGGATTTTGGAAAGATTTGATATGAAGTTCTAAATGCAAAATACAGAATGAAATTTATTTGACTTAACAATAATCAACTCAAGGAATTCAGAGGCTATTTTCTTAACTAATCATTGATCACTAAAATCATGCATTGTGTTTATCAACCTAGGATCATCTGGAACCCCTACAATGATCCTTGAATTCTCTACTGAGAAACCTCTCAGAATTTAATTGATTATGATCAACAAGATTTAGTAACCACTTAATCTTTTATCTAAACCAATTTCACAATCAGAATTCAGTTGAAGTAAGTAATAAAATGAAAACCTTCAATTAAATTACTTAATTTCTACTCTTCAAACTTTTGGAAAGTGATTTACCAATCAAAAACCAATTATAAATCAATCATGCATTAATCAAAATACGTCAACCGATCAAACTTTGATTAAAGAATAAAATTGAAGAATATAGTGAAGTAGAGTAGAAACCACTTAATAAGCATGTAAATAAAGATCAAGACCTCAAAGTTAAAATGAAAATAGCTTGAATCCTCGAATTGAAACTACAAACCTAGCCTTCCATGAAGGAGGCAAATTAACAACAAAGAAAGAGGCAAATTAACAACAAATAAATCCTAAGCCTTCCATGTAGGAGGCAAAACTATCAAGAAATAAATCCTAAGCCTTCCATGTAGGAGGCAACTAACAATAAAGAAAAACTAAGCCTTCCATGTAGGAGGCAAACTAACAAGAAAGAAAACATAAGCCTTCCATGAAGGAGGCAAAACTAACAAGAAAGAAAGGAAGAAAGAAAGAAAGAAAGAAGATGGTATTGGAGTTGATCTCCAAAATTGGTGTGTGTCTCCTCTTGCAAACCCTTCTATTTATAGAGGATTTTTGAGGCATCATCTTCAGAAAGTCACCAACTAGGATATTACTTTTCTACCCTTTTCTTGCTTTCACATGGGCTTTGTTGAAATTGCAAAACACTTTTGAATTTTTGCCACCAATGAGCACAACAATTTTGACTTTCTTGCACCGCAATTTCGGATGTTCACATGTCCGAATTAGAGCTTGCCTTCTGAACAAAAGTTGTAGCCCTGGATCTTAGCTGTCCAACAAAGTTGATTTCATCTCAATATGACTTCTATATCTCAAGATATGGCCGGATCTTTGCACACTGTTCAAATTCCACGTCAGCAACACTATCTCATCTTTTGAGATAATTTCGGAGTCCTAAACATCCCATTTAGAATCTTCTCTTGCTTTGTAAATATGGACACTTCTTTAAGCTTTCATTCAAGATAGATTTCATGATTTTTGGATGTCTACAACTCCTATTATGCTCAAAATACTATAATAGTGTCATTTTAATCGGGTAAGCAAAGAAATTCAATTAAACTTCATATGAACCCAAACTCATAAAATATGACAAAGATCACTTAATTGAACATATAAGAAGTCTTAATGAGATAAAAGTGAGAGATAATTATTTATGAAATCTATGCTTATCAAATTCCCCCACACTTATCTTTTGCACGTCTCGGGCAAACTTAAGTTAAGGATTGGTGACTTTTTTTTTTTTTTTTTTTTTTTTTTTTTTTTTTGAAAGAACATCAAAGTTTTGAGTTGATTTCTCAAGAATTCACAAAATTTCATGAAGCATTCTTTCATCACATTTTTGAAATTACTTAGAAAGGCAACTTTAATTTGAAAAACATAGATTGAGAAAGATAAAACCTCACATGATATACTCTGAATCTCTCAAGTGTTTGATTTGGTAAGTGTTTCTCTCAAATTCAATCCATGAAAGATGAACTATCATAGGCTTGCATATCTTCTACTTCTCTACTACTATGTACACATGCAATGCACAAATCAAGAGGTCTTTATTTTGGTTCTAACGGGAATAGAAAGATGAAATGATATATTGAAGAGATACAATGTTAGACCAATGAAAATGGTGAGGATTGAGAATTGATTGTAAGTGCAAGTGTGAGAAACAGATATCACTTCTTCAATTTTTTTTTTTTATTTTTTTTTTCAATATAATAGTTTATTTATTAATTTATTGCTTCAGTTTTTTTTTTTTTTTTTTTTTTTTTTTTTTTCAACCATGATATTGATGAACACAACAATAATCTCCCCCACACTTATTGAAACACTTATGGTATGATAAATCCAGTATTCCTCACCTTCTATGGTCAGACAAAGTTGTTTTTTTTTTTTTTTTTTTTTTTTTTTTATTTGTGGTGAGCTAAAAAGAAGAAAAGGCTAATCGGCTCAAAGGGCTGATCAAAGGATAAAATTATATGGTTTAGTTATTTGGCCAAGTGGTTTGTTCAAGAAAAACAGTGCCTCAATCATTTTTGTACAAATCATGTGAAAATGTAGCTTCAAAAAGAATCAATGCAAGTTCTGAAGTAACATATTCCATGGATGAAAATCACACAAGAAAGAAAATAATAATAAGGCTCAAAATCTCACAGGTAATATATTTATCAAATCTAATCTATCCAGTTCAAATATGTGTTGCCAAACTAATTAATCTCGAAATGTAAATCATTTTGCTTCAATTATTTTATGAAATCTAAAGAAAAACATACTTCCACATTCAATTTTTTTTTTTTTTTTTTTTAAATCATAAGATGCGTATCAAGAGTCAAGTGTAACTCCTTACTCAGCCATCTTACTCAAAGCAACTTTATGAATCTAACCTAATTTTTTTTTTTTTTTTTTTTTTTTTTTTTTGGGTTTTGTTTTGTTTTTTTTTTTTTTTTTTTTTTTTGGGTTTTGTTTTGTTTTTTTTTTTTTTTTTTTTTTTTTTTTTAATTTTAGATGTCGGACCATCTTCCCCCCAACCTATCCAAGACATTGTCCCCAATGTCTTAGATGAAATTTCATATAACAGGAAAAGAAATGTAAGAAAACCATCAAAGTAAGGAAAAGTTATAACCGAAGAGTGGTATCTGGTTCTCTTTTATCTCTGCCATCCTGATTTGGTTGGTTCACCAGTTGCATTGCTTGACTGAGCTCAGATGTAGGATTTTGCAAAATCTCAAGTAGCTGTTCAACAGTTGAAGCAGATACTATGATGTTGCGCATGGATTGTGGCATGAACTCCTGCTCTACTGCATGATCTAAAAAGGATATCAAACCATTATAAAAGCCATTAATATTCAATAAGCCCAAAGGTTTTTTATGAAAATTCCGATAGGCCCAAAATATAATGGTAAAAATTTCTTCCATTGTTCCAAGACCACCAGGTAATGCAATAAATGCATTAGAATTAACCAACATGTGTCTCATTCGGTCATGCATGGTTGCAACCTTCAATTCAGTACCCAGGGTGAAGTAGGAGGTGCTCCCATTTTTTAAGCCAACACCTAAGACGTTACACCCCTTTGTGAGTGCAGATCCTGCAACACATCCTTTTAAACCCTGAATCCCTCCCCCATAAACAAGATTGATTTTTCTTGCAGCTAATGCCTTACCAAGGGTAGAAGCTGCATGTTGAAATTCTCCATCCTTTCCAAGGTTAGACCCACCAAAAACACAGATAGTATTGATCTTATCCATATACGGTGTTTCTGTCTTTTTTTTTTTTTTTTTTTGAAAAAATATGTCATAGAGGTGGATAATTTATAGGGACTCAATATCAGACAAGGAGATCGCTTGAATAGTGCGGGATCAGGATTTGGTAGCAAAAGTTTGAATTTTTGTTGCAAAAGTTTGAATTTTGGTTGCAAAAGTTTGAATTTTGGGTTCAAGGAAAAGGTGAATGTCAGAGGGGAAAGACTTTAAGCAGAGGTGAAAATTTCAAAAAAAAACGGTGGCCCAATAAATTGAAAAGACAATGTAAATGACAAACATACACGCATGAGAATGAACAGTAGTTGTGATTGTGGCTCACATCTTCCTCTGGTTTTACGTCCAGTAACGGCTGAAACGCCTTCTAAGAGTCGAGGATGTGCTTCCCATTCAGTTTTCTTGTAAACTGACAACAGGGTCTTTTAAAGTCAGATTCCCAAGACTATAACGTGCTTTTTCCTTACGGAACAGTTCAAACAAATCAAGAAGGACTCCTTGTACATGCCCACTAGGATGCGTCTCAAGAGTCTGAATGATATCATCCAATGACTCCTTACTCAGTCCATCCTTTATGAATTGAATTTTGTCCTCTCGATTTCTTGAAACCATTCCAGGGTTCTTGCATCTTGTGTTACAGGTCCATCTTGCACACCTGTAGCAAACTCCAATTCTTTTTGCCCTTCTCTTCTTTGCATAGGAACTTCTTCCCATACCTGGCATGTTTTTAACAAATGATTCTTGAAATTCACCTGCTAAACGTACCTTAGCTTCAATGATCCAACGGACATCTTCTGGAAGGCCTAAGAGTGTTAATGCTCTCAATCGTTCAAGTCTGCAATTGTAAATGTCTTTAAGAAAATTTCTGGGGAGAGTAGGGAACAAAATTTTGATCCTGGTGAGAGCTTTCTCCATTTTTTTTTTTTTTAAAACACTCAAGTTATTATTCCTGCAAGCTCAATGTGGTGTAATAGTTAGGATGATTTAAGAGGTGAAGAAGGAAGTTGAGAGAGTAGTTGAAACTTATAAGCGAGGAATGGGAGAGAGGGAGAGGGAGAAAGAGAGAGAGAGAGAGAGAGAAAGAGAGAAAGAGAGAGAGAGAGAGAAAGAGAGAAAGAGAGAGAGAGAGAGGGAGAGAGAGAGACTTCTCTTGAATTTATTGCAGGTATGTGGCATTGTGCAAATGCACTTCTTCTACCGTGTGCTTTTGAAAACCTTCGAAAAATGGTTTAAGACGATGTCCATTCACCTTGAAGATTTTTTCAGTTACCTCATTTTTTATTTCCACTGCACCATAAGGAAAAACATTAGTAACTACAAATGGTCCTAACCATCTAGAGCGTAGCTTACCAGGCATAAGCTTTAGCCGAGAATTGAAAAGGAGAACTTTTTGTCCAACGAAAAACTCCTTTCTTGCCAACTTTTTGTCATGAAAAGCTTTGACCTTTTCTTTGTAAATTTTGGAGTTTTCGTATGCTTCCAATCGAATTTCTTCAAGTTCCTGCAATTGAAGCTTCCTATGGATTCCTGCTTGGTCTAGATCCATGTTGCATTTCTTTACTGCCCAAAATGCTCTATGCTCTAATTCAACTGGAAGATGACATGCTTTACCAAAGACAATCCTGTAGGGAGACATGCCAATGGGTGACTTGTAAGCTGTCCTATATGCCCATAATGCATCAACAAGGCGCAAGCTCCAATCCTTCCTGTTAGGCTGAACTGTTTTCTCTAAGATTTTCTTGATCTCTCGATTAGAAACTTCAGCTTGACCATTTGTTTGAGGATGATATGGGGTGGAGACTTTATGCATGACTCCATATTTGCGGAGTAGGGCTTCCATTGTGCGGTTGCAAAAATGAGTACCTTGGTCACTAATTAGAGCTCTAGGAATGCCAAACCTGCTAAAAATGTTAGACCTGATAAAATCTGCAACAACTCGAGCATCATCAGTACGGGTGGCTTTTGCCTCCACCCATTTTGAAACATAATCAACAGCTAGCAGAATGTAAACAAAGCCAAAAGAGACAAGGAATGGACCCATAAAGTCTATACCCCAAACATCAAATACCTCACAAAAGAGAAGTGGTTGTTGAGGCATCTCATTTCTGCGCGAAATACTCCCTATTCTTTGGCACTGCTCACAAGTTATGCATAATCTATGTGCATCACGAAATATTGTAGGCCAATAAAAGCCTGAGTCTAGTACTTTTCTAGCTGTCCGTTGTGGCCCAAAGTGTCCACCACAAGCTAGGGAATGGCAAAAGGTAAGTATAGACTGAACTTCATGATCTGGAACACATCTTCTAATGATTTGATCACTACATGTCTTCCAAAGGTATGGTTCATCCCATATGTAGTGTTTGGCATCACTTTTCAACTTGGCAAGTTGCGATTTGGTGAAGTGTTTGGGTATTTCTTTAGCAACCAGATAGTTTACCAAATCTGCATACCAAGGATCCTTCCCGTGCAAATGATAGAGATGCTCTTCTGGGAATGAATCTGCAATTGAAGTTTCTTCACAAGGTTGCTGGATCCGACTTAAATGATCTGCTACAAGGTTCTCTGCACCACTCTTGTCTTTAATCTCTAAATCAAATTCTTGCAACAGAAGCATCCAACGAATCAGTCTTGGCTTAGCATCTGTCTTCTTCAGCAAGTATTTCAAAGCTGCATGGTCAGAGAAGACAATAACTTTAGATCCAAGCAAATAGGAGCGAAATTTATCTAATGCAAACACAATTGCCAAAAGCTCCTTCTCAGTAGTTGTGTAATTTGATTGGGTTGCATCAAGTGTGCGAGAGGCATATGCAATGACATGAGATCTCTTGCTAACTCTTTGAGACAGTACAGCACCAAGGGCATAATTGGATGCATCACACATTAATTCAAATGGAAGCGTCCAATTAGGTGGTTGAATGATGGGAGTGGTTGTCAACCGCTTCTTTAGTTCATCAAATGAATCCTTGCATGCTTGATCAAACACAAATTTGGTATCTTTTTGTAGTAGTTTAGAAAGAGGTTGTGCAATCTTGCTAAAATCCTTGATGAATCTTCTGTAAAAACCTGCATGACCAAGTAAAGAACGTACTTCTCGCACAGAAGTGGGGTAAGGTAGAGAAGTAATAATGTCTATCTTGGCCTTATCAACCTCTAAACCTTTGCTAGATACCAAGTGTCCTAAGACTATACCTTCTGTTGCCATGAAATGACATTTTTCAAAATTCAAAACCAGGTTAGTCTCAATGCATCTGTCCAAAACTTTAGAAAGGCTTTCTAAGCATGCATCAAAAGAAGAACCATATACAGTGAAGTCATCCATAAACACTTCCATGCAACTTTCTAAGAGATCAGAGAAAATGCTTACCATGCATCTTTGAAAGGTTCCAGGGGCATTGCATAGACCAAAGGGCATCCTTCGATAGGCAAAAGTACCAAAAGGACAAGTGAAGGTGGTCTTATGCTGGTCTTCTGGGGCTATATGTATTTGAAAATAACCTGAAAAACCATCTAGAAAGCAATAGTGAGATTTTCCTGCTAATCTTTCCAAAATTTGGTCTATGAAGGGCAAAGGGAAGTGATCCTTGCGAGTAGCTTGGTTAAGCTTCCTATAATCTATGCACACTCTCCAACTGTTTTGTATTCTGGTAGGGATTAGTTCATCATTGTGATTTTTGACTACAGTCATGCCAGTTTTCTTAGGAACTACTTGCACCGGGCTTACCCAATCACTGTCTGAGATGGGATAGATGATACCAGCTGCCAAAAGCTTACCTACTTCCTTCTTTACCACATCTAGGATGGTTGGATTCAAACGCCTTTGTGGTTGTCTAACAGGTCTGGTGTTTTCCTCTAGCAGTATCCTATGCATACAAGTAGATGGGCTAATACCTGGAATATCAGCCAAAGTCCATCCAATTGCTTGTTTATGGCTTTTTAAGGTTTGCAGTAACCTTTCTTCCTGTTGTGGTAGAAGGTTCTTTGCTACAATGACAGGAAGCTTCTCATTTTCCCCCAAATAAGCATACTTTAGATGTTCAGGCAAAGGCTTCAACTCTAAAGGAGGTGGTTGTATTATGGAAGGAAGAGATCTATCTGAGATTGAAATGTCTGCAACACTTGCATCTAACATGTCATCTTTCAACGAAGGTTGGTCTGCAGCATTAATCCTGGAACACACAATACATGAATCAAATTCATCACATGTGCAAGTAAAATTATCTAAGTAATCTAAATCAAAATCAAAAATTTTAAAAAGTAGATTGTCAATAGAATAATCATCCGCAAGAAGGTCTATGGCATCAAGTTGAAAGAGTGAATGATTCTCTATGGGATGCTTCATGGCTTCAAATATGTTGAATTGGATGATATCATCTCCAAATTCCATAGAGAGAGTCCCCGTATGCACATCTATCTTTGTTTTTGCAGTTTTGAGGAAAGGTCTCCCTAGGATCAAGGTTGCTCTATTGATGGATGACTCATCTTCCATATCCAAAATGTAGAAGTCAGCTGGAAAGATCAGCTTATTCACTTGAACTAGCACATCTTCAAGTACTCCGGCTGGATGTGCTGTACTTCTGTTGGCTAATTGAATCACCACACCAGTTGGCTTCAGTTCTCCCAGATTCAAAGATTTATAAACTGATGAGGGCATAACATTAATGGAAGCACCTAGATCCAGCAATGCATCACCAAATGTAGAGTTTCCTATTGTGCAAGGAATGGTGAAAGTTCCTGGGTCTTTACATTTCTGAGGGAGGCTGGGTTGAATTAAGGCTGAAACATTGCGTCCCACACTAATCTTCTCATCCCCTTTGAGTCTTCTCTTATGCGTGCACAAATCCTTTAGAAATTTGGCATATTTGGGAATTTGCTTGATAGCATCTAGAAGTGGTATGTTGACTTCCACTTTCCTGAAAGTATCTAGAAGCTCCTTATCCAATTCTGCATGAACATTGGGCTTGGATTGAACCATTCTATTTGGAAAAGGTAAAGATACCTTCTGATCAGCACAATTTGGGGTTTTCTTCTCATCAGATGCTTCAAGTGCAGATCGTTTATAGCAAGCTTCTTTTTGTTGATCATTCGATGTCTTATCGAAGGCTGGTGTACTTTTTTCATCAGACTTTCCTTCTGATTCAGATGGCTCATCAGAGATATCTCCAGGTGTGGAGATAAATGCTTCTTTTTGGTGTGGATTAGTCTGATTGAAGCTTTGTTGCTTTAAAATTGTAGGGT
Organism: Canavalia gladiata; assembly: GCA_037954105.1. Taxonomy (NCBI): domain Eukaryota; kingdom Viridiplantae; phylum Streptophyta; class Magnoliopsida; order Fabales; family Fabaceae; genus Canavalia; species Canavalia gladiata. The sequence goes on from CM075667.1 coordinate 18,480,217, forward strand.
CTGTCTGCACTTTCTTCCCACTTCTCAAGGTCATGGCATTCACACTTTTGGGAATTATGACAGGTTGAGAAGGTAGTTGACCAGAACCTTGAGATTTCAATTGGTTGACAGTGGTAGCCAACTGCCCAATTTGAGTTTGTAAATCCTGAATGGTAGAACTTACATTTTGTTGAAATTGAAGATTGTTGGTTGCTAATTGCTTCATCAAATCATCAAGAGAGGGTTCAGAAGCATTAGAGGGTACAGATTGCTGCATATGCTGTTGTTGTTGTCTGAATGGCGGTGGTTGGTATTTATTTTGGGAGTCAGATGTTTGAATCCTTTGTTGTTGTGGAGGGCCATATCTCAAGTTAGGATGGTTTCTCCAACTAGGATTGTATGTTCCAGAAGGTGGTTCAAACTTCTGTTGCTGATAATGTTGAGGAGGCCTGTATTGTTGTCCTGTGCCAAAAATACCATTTACTGCAGCCTCAGGTGTCTCACTTTCTTGCAATGTTGGGCATGCATCAGTAGGATGATCTGCAGAAGTGCAGATGCCACATGTTTTGGTTTTGTCAACAACATTAAGTTGCTGTTGTTGTCCGATGGCCAACTGTCTTACGATGGAGGTTAGTTCTTCAATTCTGTTCTCCAATCGTGTATGGTCTGTCTTGGTGGTCATTTCATGGACTCCTTTAGACAAGGAATTAGTTCGAGAATTGAATTGCTGAGAATTTTCTGCCATGTTGGCAATCAAATCTCGAGCTGCTGTAGGAGTTTTGTCCATAAGTGCTCCACCACTAGCTGCATCAACCATGCTTCTGTCCATTGGCATGAGTCCTTCATAGAAATACTGAATCAGTAATTGATCACTGATTTGATGGTGTGGACAAGTGGCGCATAGTTTCTTGAATCTCTCCCAATACTCATAGAGAGTTTCTTGGGAGTTCTGTCTGATGCCGCAAATCTCTTTCCTGATAGCTGCTGTTCTGGATGCAGGGAAGAATTTCTCCAAGAATAATCTTTTCATATCATTCCAGCTTGTAACAGATGTTGGATGTAGATAGTACAACCAGTCCTTAGCTCCATCATTTAAGGAGAAAGGAAATGCCTTCAACTTGATATGATCTTCTGGAATTCCTTGTGGCCGCATTGTGGAACACACAATGTGAAATTCCTTCAAATGTTTATGAGGGTCCTCACCTGCAAGGCCATGAAACTTAGGTAGCAAATGTATTAGTCCAGACTTCAGTTCAAATGGTGCATCAACATCAGGGTATTGAATGCACAATGGTTGATAAGCAACATCAGGTGCAGCTAATTCTTTTAAGGTTCTATCAGCCATGTTCTTAGCAAAATATTTAAAACTATCAAAATTTAAAGATGAAAAATCACTACTGTTACTTTCTTGGTTATTACTGGATGAATGTCTTCTATGTGCTCTTTTCAAATGGTGGAATGTTCTATCAATCTCAGGATCATATGCATATAAATTTTCAGGATTGGATCGGGTCATACACAAAAAGGTGAATTCATACAAAAAATCCAAGAATGATATACCTAAAGTAAAAACAATTGTTAGAAAGATTAAAATTTTTATACAAACTCCTAAATGAGCCTAGGAAATTAAAATGGTCCCCGGCAACGGCGCCAAATTTTGACACGCTCGTCGTAAACGCGCAAAAATAATTTCTAGATTTCCCCCAAACTATTGGTATAGTATAAGGTGCAACCTAGGTCATCTCCCAAAGACCATTTCAGATTCTTAAGCAAATAAGGAGAAGGTTAGAACAAGGGGATTTTGGAAAGATTTGATATGAAGTTCTAAATGCAAAATACAGAATGAAATTTATTTGACTTAACAATAATCAACTCAAGGAATTCAGAGGCTATTTTCTTAACTAATCATTGATCACTAAAATCATGCATTGTGTTTATCAACCTAGGATCATCTGGAACCCCTACAATGATCCTTGAATTCTCTACTGAGAAACCTCTCAGAATTTAATTGATTATGATCAACAAGATTTAGTAACCACTTAATCTTTTATCTAAACCAATTTCACAATCAGAATTCAGTTGAAGTAAGTAATAAAATGAAAACCTTCAATTAAATTACTTAATTTCTACTCTTCAAACTTTTGGAAAGTGATTTACCAATCAAAAACCAATTATAAATCAATCATGCATTAATCAAAATACGTCAACCGATCAAACTTTGATTAAAGAATAAAATTGAAGAATATAGTGAAGTAGAGTAGAAACCACTTAATAAGCATGTAAATAAAGATCAAGACCTCAAAGTTAAAATGAAAATAGCTTGAATCCTCGAATTGAAACTACAAACCTAGCCTTCCATGAAGGAGGCAAATTAACAACAAAGAAAGAGGCAAATTAACAACAAATAAATCCTAAGCCTTCCATGTAGGAGGCAAAACTATCAAGAAATAAATCCTAAGCCTTCCATGTAGGAGGCAACTAACAATAAAGAAAAACTAAGCCTTCCATGTAGGAGGCAAACTAACAAGAAAGAAAACATAAGCCTTCCATGAAGGAGGCAAAACTAACAAGAAAGAAAGGAAGAAAGAAAGAAAGAAAGAAGATGGTATTGGAGTTGATCTCCAAAATTGGTGTGTGTCTCCTCTTGCAAACCCTTCTATTTATAGAGGATTTTTGAGGCATCATCTTCAGAAAGTCACCAACTAGGATATTACTTTTCTACCCTTTTCTTGCTTTCACATGGGCTTTGTTGAAATTGCAAAACACTTTTGAATTTTTGCCACCAATGAGCACAACAATTTTGACTTTCTTGCACCGCAATTTCGGATGTTCACATGTCCGAATTAGAGCTTGCCTTCTGAACAAAAGTTGTAGCCCTGGATCTTAGCTGTCCAACAAAGTTGATTTCATCTCAATATGACTTCTATATCTCAAGATATGGCCGGATCTTTGCACACTGTTCAAATTCCACGTCAGCAACACTATCTCATCTTTTGAGATAATTTCGGAGTCCTAAACATCCCATTTAGAATCTTCTCTTGCTTTGTAAATATGGACACTTCTTTAAGCTTTCATTCAAGATAGATTTCATGATTTTTGGATGTCTACAACTCCTATTATGCTCAAAATACTATAATAGTGTCATTTTAATCGGGTAAGCAAAGAAATTCAATTAAACTTCATATGAACCCAAACTCATAAAATATGACAAAGATCACTTAATTGAACATATAAGAAGTCTTAATGAGATAAAAGTGAGAGATAATTATTTATGAAATCTATGCTTATCAATCAACGAGAAATGGATCCATATAAAAGAAACCAAATCAACAAACTAGCACAAAACTTTCATTCTTATTCTGATTCATTACAGGTTCTACTCATGAACAGTAAAACATAATGTAGGGAGCTAAATTTATCAAGTGAATCATTGTGAAACTATGCATAAACCGATGTTGAACTCACCTGATGATAGAAAGTGAATAAGAGATTCAGCCTGAAATTAAATCCCTCCCTAAACGCTTGCTGTTAGTTTTTCCATCAACGGATCCTTTGAATTTGATCGGAACTTTGGAGTAGGCGATCTCTACAAAGGCGGCATGGAAATTCACGAGAAGTCTTCTGATGGAGATGTTGTGCAGCTGGGTGAATCAAAGCCAAGAATGAACCCGAGAGCCACTTCCACAAGCGTCTGAACGATCCAAAACCATGAGAATTTTCCTAAAAATGGAAGGAGATCTAGAGAGGTAAAGAGGAATCTCCTCCAAGAGCAATCCCCACGTTGGTTCTTTCCCCCTCACCAAGAGCCTTAGTGTTTCCAGAGATGATGGAGTTTTTCCCCCTCCAAAGCCACCTAAAAAATAAAGCAAGAGGATTTCTTTTTCTCTTTTGTTCAGAGGCTCCCAAAAGCTTCAGAAAGGTTCCCCAAAACTCTGAAAAAGTGGAAGAAGACCCTCGAAAAGACAAAAAAAACCCCTGAAAATGGGGTGAAAGTTTTTTATATAGAACTATTTGAAAATTTTGGCAGGGCCTTTATTTTCATTTTTCATTATTATATTTTTATTTTTCTTTCTTTTTTTATTTTTTATTTTTTGTTAGCTTTTCTGTTTTTTATTTTTTATTTTTCTGTTATCTTTTCTGTTTTTGGTTCTCCAAAAAAATTTTCTTTTATCTTTGTTTTTTTTTCTTTTTTTTTCTATTTTCTTCGTATTAAATAACTTAAGTTATTCTTTTGGTTTTTATTATCTTTCATTTTTTTATTTATTTTTCTTTGTTTTCATTCTTCTTCTTCTTTTCTTATTTTGTTTTTATTATTTAATCTACTTTTAACAAAATAATTTAAATTGAACATACGTAAGTATTGTTTTATTTACTAACTAATTTTAGCATTGGGCCTCGAACATAATTGAGTGTTTACAGTTTTCCCTTTTTACTCATGTTCCTAGTAGATAATATGAGAAATAATTTTCTAGATTATCATGGTAGGAAATGAGTAAAGACATGAACACATTATGTCCGAGGCAAGTTTTGAAGATGTCCAGAAGGTGTGAAAAGTCTTGAGCTTGAAAGGGATCTCACGAATGCCTGGAAGATAGCGGTTTTTGAATGACATTTGCAAGCTTCCTGTGATAAGCTGGCAGAGTTTAAATATGCAAGGCCTGAGATGGTAGGTCGAGATGCAAAAATTGAGATGCCTAGCTTGATTAGGCTAACTGAATGACTTGTATAGGCAAAGTGAAATGAATAATGGCCAGTCAAGACAGGCGTGGAATGAATAGGAACTGTTAAAATAGACGAAGCAGAGAAGAATGGCCTGTTAAGGCAGGTTAAACGTAATGAAAAAGACCTAGTATACGCGAAGTGAAAAAGATCTGTTAAAATAGGAAAAACGAAGAATGACCTGTTAAGACATGTAAAGCGAAAGGGAAAAGATCTGCTAAAACACGAAAGTAAAATGAAAAAGACATGTTAAGATAGGCGGGAATGCAAAAATCAAAATGAAAGGCGTGAGAGCATAGGCCTAAGTGTAGAAAATTAAACGAGTAAGACTTGACATCGTAGGCCAAGGTGCATAAATTAAATGTGCGGGGCCTGACGTCATAGGCCAATGTGCAAAAAATTAGACTTAATGGAATTAAATGTGGTGGGGCCTAACATTATAGGCCAAGATGCAGAAAAGAAAACATGTTGGAGTCCCGTTGTTGACAGGAAGAATGCAAGAAACTAAACGTTTTGGAGACTTGTTGACAGGAAGAATGCAAATGGAGTCTTGCTGTTGCCAGGAATAAATGCAAATAAGATCCTGCTGTTGCCAGGAAAAATGAAAATGAGATCCTGCTGTTTGCCCAGAAGAACGCAAATGAGATCCTACTGTTGCCAGGATGAATGCAAATGAGATCCTGCTGTTTCCAGGAAGAATGCAAATGAAATCCCGTTGTTGACAGGATGAATGCAAATGAGATCTTGTTGTTGCCAGGGGAATGTAAATGAGATCTTGTTGTTTCTAGGAGAATACAAATGGGGTCCTGCTGTTGCTAGGAGAATGCACATGATATCCTGCTGTTGCCAGGATGAATGCAAATGAGATCCTGCTGTTGCCAGGAGAATGCAAATGGGGTTATGTTGTTGTAAGGATGAATGCAAATGAGATCCTGCTGTTGCTAGGAAGAATGCAAATGGGGTCCTGTTGTTGCCAAGAGAATGCAAATGATATCCTACTATTACCAGAAGAATGCAAGCCTGTTAAGGCAGGCAAAGATGCAAGCCTGTTAAGACAGGAAAAGAAATTAAACATATAGGACCTTATGTGATAGGATGAAATGCAGAAATTAAAATGCAAGGCCTGACAGCATAGACCAAGATGTGGAAAAGTAGAGGTGCTGGGTCGAATAGGCCAAACTGCTAAAAATATGAAAACCTATTAAGATAGGAATGGGAAAGAATGGCCTGTTAAGATAGGCGAAATGAAAAGAGTCCTGGTAAGGGAGGAAATGAAAAGAAACTTGTTGAGACAGGTAATGCAGAAATGGCCTGTTAAGACAGACAATGAAAAGAAAACCTGATGAGACAGGTAATGCAGAAATGACCTGTTAAGACAGACAATAAAGAGAAACCTGTTGAGATAGGTAAAGAACAAACGGCCTGAAAAAACAGGAAAAAAGCAAAAATGGTCTGTTAAAACAGGAAAAAAAAGATGAATGCCTGTTAATACAGGCATTGCAAAGGTGAAATGAGAATGAGATAGGTAACGTGAGTGTGGCCTGTAAGACAGGAAAAGAAAGATGAGAAATACCGGTTAAGATAGGTAAAGAGCACAAAATGACTTGTTAGGACAGGTGTGGAAAAGAATGGCCCGTTAAGACAGACAAACAAATATAAAAGAGATGTATTGTAAAGACAGACAAGAATAGAATAACTTGTGCAGACAGGTATGGAGACATAAAAGTGATGGCTTGTTAAGGTAGGCAAGAAAAGAATGACCTATAATGTGTCTCGGGAGTGCACGTGAGGAAGGAAGAAGCACAACATTGGACCATCGACGAGCAGGTAATGTGTCTTTTGACGTTGTGCCTATTTCTCCTGATTTGTAATATGTTCTGTTGACTTTCATCTAACAATGATATGATTTAACATTTCTAGGTTTTGTAGAAAATGAGTTCATCCTTGTCAATCCCACGAAATAGAAGTGGATATGTTCAATGCTATTGTCCCTTGCAAGCATGTCAGTATTAAGAAAATATCCCTACAAACACAGAAAGTTTTTTTTTTTTGTGTCCAAACTGGGATAATCAACATGGATACCAATTTTGGATGTAGGAAGATAGTGAGCCGCAATCAAATGCATCTTTTTCAGCTCAACAAAAAATTGTTACAATTAGAGAAGTTAAGAAAGTTAAAGTATTGATTGAGGAGGTTCTTCACATATAAAAATATGTATTACAAGATGTTGGAATTTTGAAGAAAGAACATGAGTTGTTTTTTATTTTTATCTTCTCTTTATTGTTTACAATAGTGTTATTCATATGCTTGATGTATTGTATTCAGAATTGTAGAACATGTAATTAGTGAATTAGGAGGCCCGGTTGTCTCCATTGTTTTGTAAATCAATGATTGTTCTATTTGTCAAAATTTGTACAAGTTGATGTTTTGTTGTAGGGATAGGGAACTGTACTAAGTCCATGTTATGGAGAATCTTTTATTAATGAAAAGTTATCTAACTTTTTTATCCATTTTATTGTATCTTGTATCTTAATTTTTATATTTATTTTGGGATTTGTCTCTCATTTCTTATGTTTCTTAAACAAGAATTTCCAAAGGATGACTCATATTTAGAATATTTACTCCTAATTTTGTAGAGGAAATGCATGAACCCTTGATGTGTTGAGTTTGAGTTGTGGTCATGTTGATCCAAATAATTGGGAGTTCCTTCATTCACACAAGTTTCCTCACAAGTGATTTGTGTTGTTGGTATTGGCCTAAATGAAGCCTATTGAGAAACACCATCATGAGGTAAAAGAATTGCTTGGTTTTGGGTTGACATAGTTAAAGGAGATGATTCTTGGGGTTTTTGAGGACACCTTGTTTTCCTTGATAATTTTCATCATAAGTTTGGGAAAAGGTGTGTGGGGTTAGAATTTCAAATGATGTAAATGCTGATATATATATAACAAACAATTGGAATCTGAATTTACTATTGATAAGAGTGGTAAATGAGTTGGTTTTATTAGCCTTAGAGATATGGGGTTTGACATGGAGTTTGGAGTTTATTCGTACTTTTACAACATTTATTATTGTCTTATTGATTAAAAGTTTTTAATAATCGAAATTAATCTTTGATTAAACCTTTAAAGAGATAAAGTAAAGGAGCATTTATCATTGACTTTTAATTAGATTATTTGTAATCATAACTAACGTCAAATCAATGTTTATCATTGACTTTTAATTAGATTATTTGTAATCATAACTAACGTCAAATCAATGTTTTCTATATTCTTAATTTCTTACTGTAAACATTTATGTATTCTAGAAGAGCCAAATCCTTTCTATATTATGTTGATTTGTCAAATTTGTAACCCCAAGTATGGTAGTTGGGTAGTTTTTTTTTTACTTAAACCAGATAAACCAATAATCGAATGATTAGTTTGTCAAAGTATATGGTTGTAGAAACTATGAGAAGTATTTGTTGAGGTTGTTTGTTAGCCAACATGTTAAATATAATGATTAGAATAGCTGAAGCCAGGATTAAGGTTTAAGATTATCACATTAAAGACATTCCAGTTGTTGCTAGAGAAATTTGGAAGATATGAAAAACATGGCTAAATAAAAAGGGATAGAACATATGTAACTGTTTCCTATCTATCAAAAAATTAAAAGTCAAATGTCAAGTCCAAGTATAATCTTTTGAAAGTATTAAAGACAGTTTACATGAGCTATGTTTAAAGTTGACTTATTTGTGTGTGTGTGTGTATAAATGTTACAGATTTGAGGAAAATAATATGGTACCAATATTTTGCTGTAATCATGAAAGAATAAACGCAACAATGTGATAATACTATGGTACCAAGATTTGAAACTCACCCGTAGACTATTACTGATTCTTTGGCTAAAGATGGCTCTCAACTTATTTTATTATGATGGTTTATAATACATGATTGGGTTTATGTACCTACATGAACTTTGTGCTTCTATACTTGTAAGTTATAATACATGATAGCTCATCATCATTGTTTGTTGATGTTGCCAAGTTGACTATTCAACCTGTCAATCAATTACTACTTGGTCAGTACTCAGCGTTACGATAGATAAAATTCTCACATTAGCTCTCGTGGTTGGTGTTTACTTTCTTAAACTAAGTACAAGTGATCGCAACTTGTTTTAATTGAAATATAAAATTTTAAGATTTCGTAAACTAAGTACATGTGATTTCCTTGTTGCAATGATCATTATTTCTCTTGGTTTCTCTATAGTCTACATGCTTTGATTTCAGAGATTATAAAATTTTTGTAAAACATTAGCATAAACATTAGCAAAAAAATTGACATTTAATTTATAGTCCATGGTATTAATACAATTCAGTTGTGTGTCTATTTAGTATGGCAATCAAACAAGATTACCTGTCATTGCATGTTCCATATTAACAATATACCATATAAACACATCATTTTCTAGAATTAAACATAAGTTCTTCAAAATACAAGGGGAAATGTCATCACCATAATGCATTTCAAATTGCCTCACCTAGTGGCACATATGTTGCAAAAAATTAAACCACCATTACACAACATCAGCAAGACCCATGACCTAAATCCTGCTTATAACATAATGTCTGCAAGAGTATGTAGTTGTTCTTTAATAGGGACCCCAAAAACTTCTCTCGTCTTGTCTTCATGTTTAATCAAATACTTATAACAAGATCTCTTGTATTGAAATACCAAGGTCACTGAGCATGGCCCAAACATCATGCTCACTATAGTATCATGGCCTACACTGTTATAATATGGTTAGGCCCTTTTTAGCCATATGTAATTGTCGTTCAACAAGAAATTTTTGCTTTTTGATTATGACATTACTATTTTTAACAGCCTCCATAAGTGCACTGATCCCAACAGTGACCTTGTCACAGTGCTCCTCCATGATGTTTGTCAATTATGATTTACGTTTTGTTCCTTTTGAAGTGAAAGTACCTACAAATTGACTTCCTTGTCTTGGCGCAATAGTAAACTTATTTAGTAATGCAGAAAGAGGTTGTTCTTCCATTGATGACATGTTAGTGTTGGTAACACCAACGGGGTCTTCCTCCCACCCTCTTAGCTTCTCTCTATCAATCTCAACATTTCTATCACTTGCTCTATCTTTAGCATACAATTCTCTCATAATTCCATAATGTTTGACAATAATTCGTTTAAACCTTGAAGCTTGTGGTTTCACCTGCACATGGAAATGAGGTTTTGTTAGGAGAAACATATTGAGTACTTCATGTAAACAATGGAAAATAACACATAATAAGTTATAAAAAACATATCACTAACCTATATTAAGTCATTCCACACCTCATCTTCGGCATCAAACATCTTTGTACATGGGTTCCATGAAAATCCACTTAAGCTATTGAACATGTCAAATGAAACATTGAAATTATTTTCCAGTGCCTTCAACCTATTTTTTGTATTCTCCCTTTCGATAGATAATGCAAGGATTTGGTTACCTTGGTTAGCAACAACATTATATACAGTTGTGGTCTAACTTCCATCAAGCCTTCCACCTTTATGCTTTTGTTCTAGTAATGCATCTAGCAATAGGGTATCTATGTCATATGTCACTTAACCATTTTGACTGTTGGAAGTGTGTTGTTATTTGTAGATGACAAAGTTGGCCTTGACATCTTGAATTACATTAAAAAAATATTAGCATAACACCAAATGTAATTATTCAAGAGACCATCACATTTGAACAATTAGGACGAACATGGGATAAAACACATTTAACATAATTCTGGTAATTAATTGAAATATTTAAGTTAAACTTCAAAAAACCATCACTTCAAAAATACTTAAATTAAACTTATTGATACACAGTGGATGCTGAATTTAACATCAAACATCAACATAATATAATAGAAAAATACATATTAAACATGATAATCATTCCATATTTCATTAGCAATTGTTTCTCTCAAATTGAACCCCTCTTTATAATCCTCCTGACGGGCTTGTGTGGATGTTTGATCTAACTTAGCATATTGCAATTCCTGATCAACCTCCGCAATCAAAGTTTCGTCGACACCTACACCCATAAAAAAGTTATGTAGAATACAACAAGCAATGAGTAGTATGGTTAAGTCATCCCACCAATAACATGGAACCTTTTCTTTAACACTCCAAAAGTTATCTCAATGACATTTCGCATGTTTAAGATTGAACAAATCATTATAATTCTATGGACATCAAGAAGAGTATTCCTTTAAATGGCAACGAACACCTCTATGGAATGGTAAGATCCCACCTTTAAGCATAAATCTCGCATTCCCTTGGTAATATTTTTGTACATTTTTTTTAAAAGGTTACTTGCCAATTCAATAAAATACAGACTTGATTAGGAACATTTTAGTGTCATGTTACAAACCTTTAGGGATTCTTAAGGGATCCTCTTTAGATAACGCATGTTTTAAAATTCAAGAGTTAGATGTTGTTCTTTCCTAGACAGATAAAACATATGTAAATTTCATGTCAAAATTACATCCAGTAAAAATATTTTAAATGGGATAGTCTTTCCTTCCACGATATCTAGGGACGTTAGACCTTTGAAGCTTGAATCGAATATGAGTTCCACATATAGCTCCAATGAAATTCTTATGATCAAGAAATTGACCAACAAGAGAGTCATGGGACACATGCAATATGGAGATACATTACAACAACAATACACACTTCAATAAAAATAGAAACAAAAAATACCTTAAAATAAGGATAGAATCTTCCATTATTCAAAATTTGTGGAGGAACATCTAAACCTATAGGTTGGATTAAGTACTCACCCTCTAAAGATATGAGAACTTGTAACACTTTATCAAAATATCCATTAACAATTTTCCCTTATCGATGGAAAAAAAGTGACACCGTTTGATTTTTTACATTATGGCCTACAAGGAATTTTGCAACTTGCTCCTTAAAAGTTGTTTTTGAGGAATCTTTGATCCTAGCAATCAATTTTATCCCAAGACATAACTCTATAAATGCTTCAGGACTTATGCGTATAATGTCTCGACATCGATGTGTTACCATCAAATATTTTATTAACTATAAAACTATGCTCTAAGTCAATATTGTTCTCACAAATTGACATGCCCCTAATAGTTGACATAAGATCTAACAAACTCATTAATTAACTCTTGATGCATGACTTCATCAAAGTTATCTCATACCATATCTGTGTCCATACTAACAATATCGACAAAATTATTTTTATCATTTTAATATCATTCGACATATGAAAAAAACAAGTTGTCTAAATTATATTTCATTACACACAAAACAAACTACAACCAAAAAATGGACTACCTGCAATTTTAAAAAAATTATCATTCTAAACCTAAAATTAATTTGAATAAACAAATAAACATAAAAATTAATCACAATTTTATCTCAATTTAAAATGAAGTCATGTGAAGTAAACTAATAAGTGCGGCTAGTATAAAGAATGAGTACAAATCATATTATTAAACCATGATTTGCTTTTGGTTCATGTACTGGACACATTATATGAACCATCATTCTTATTTTGTGGGTCGCATTCTAATAACATATTTATCTTTGTTGATAAATCACTATTTTAAACATTTGCACCTATTACAAATGATTAAACTAAAATCAAATAACAAGCTTAATCACTCATACTTATAAATAGGTGTTAAAAAAACTAAGCTTCAAAAACAAAATTGAAAAATAAATAGGTGTTAACAAACTCACATAAATAGTAGTCTTTTCTGCAAATCGAGTTTGACAAAGTTGCATTCAAACAACACTGTTCTTATGCTATGAAACCATCACCCACAAAAATTAACAAAAAATAGATGATGACTAATAAGTTAAAAATGAATCAAGATTAACAAGAAAATAGACTAGAGGAGGCAAAAATCACACTAGATATCCCACAAAATTTTTATGTTACAACCATTAAAGATGGGAGTTTGTAAATATCCTATTATGTCCGAGGCCCTATTTTAAAATTAATTAGTAAATAAATAATAATTTAAATAATAAAAATAATTATTAAATAAAATAAAATAAATACAAAGATGAAGATAGGAAAATTAAAAATAAAAATTTTAAATACAAAAATTAGCAAAAAGAAAGGAAAAATAAAATCCAAAAAAACAAAAAGAAAAATGAATAATAATAAAAAATAATATATATAATAAACAGAATACAAACTATAAAAGAAGAAGAAAAATATAAAATTAAAGGAAATAAAGCAGAAAATAAATTAAAAATACAAGATGAAAAAGAAATAAAAAAATACAAGAAACAAAAAAAACTAAAAAATAAGGGGGTAATAAAGAGAAGTGATATTAATAAAAAAAACTCAAATAATAAAAAATAAAAAAAAATGAAAAAAAAAATATAATAAAAAAGGGGAAAAACAGAAAAAAAATAGAGATCAAAGAAATTTTTGAAAATCCCTATAAATAAGGGAAGAAACCATTTTTGGCAGGTGGTTTAAGATCCATGTCATCGTGTTGGGGCAAGCCAAGCGAAACACCAATAATCTTCAATTGGCACCAGGGTAGTAGCATTAATCTGCTTTACTTGCAGAAGAGGCTGGTCGAAATGCCTATCGAAGCATTCAGTTCAGCAACACCAATGGTTGGCAGGTTGGCAATAGGATCCATTTGCACCAAGATGATCATTGCAACTGTCCAGGACGTGCCCATGACGTGTTGCAATAATAGACATACGAAATGAAGGCTAAAAATTGTGCCCTTGTCATACTCAATGTGTAAATTGATACGCATGGGACCTTCCTAGAGTTGCATGGCCATGTCATTAGTGCATGCCAGATTTGTATGAGTTTTTATGACTCAGGAAATGCACACATATTAGAATCGGTGAAGTGAGTCACGTAGGTTCTAAATGCTTCGTTTCAGAACTATAGCCCTTGCACGAGTAGATGCGACTACAGTATTGGGCAACTCAAAATATTGAATGCTTTTTGATCCCGACTTAGGTGTATTAGCATCACGTCTGACTCATTCATGGTTGATCCTTTGAACACTCATGAATTGAACCATGCATTTGTATCAACAACGTGCCATTCTAGCGCCACAGATTTTGACACATCGAAGATAGACCAACATTATTCATTGATTGATGAATATTGACTTTGATGAAGGAAACCCCTGGCAGCTTCTTGAGCGTGAACGCTGATACCTACTTGGCTTGCCCTCAAACCTGCTAGAAGGTCATGCATTATGGAAGACACATTCCAGCACCTAAAAGAACCTGGTATCCGTGACATAGAGTTTGTGTAAACGTCCTGTTCCCTAGTCATCTCAGTTCTGGTTCCTTGAGGTCCTAGACTCTTGCTCGACGCATGGTAAAGACATTCTGAATCTGAACATCACAGAGGATATGCAAGTAGCCGCGCATGCACGTTTGAATGAGTCTCTTTCGCTGTGTGAGGAGAGTGATATCAACAGGTTTCTATTGGCGGGGGCATAAGGATTCATTAAGTACAGAGATAGTTGTCAACAAATAAGCAAAGAAAGCCAACATACAAATCAGTTCAATCTTGCCCATTGTTGAGAGAACCTCCAAGCCATGCAAAACCATGCAGCACATAGGCCCCTATGTCCATGTAAACTGTGCTTTAGAATTAATTTGGAAGCTAGGAATTCATTGAACAGCTCAACCAAAATGGTCAGTTCAGCCACGGCCTAAGCGAGAGCTCTTGGGTTCGAATCCTAGCCTAGGCTGTTTCCCTCAAATACATATATTTGCCAAAGTGGGGGCCCTTCAACAGCTTTTGTCCAAAATAGAATTGGCTTCACCCTCCCAAAAAATACCTAAGTATTGAGTTCCTAGTTACTAAACCAAATGCATAAATAATTTGCAATTTCATAAGTTAATTTTTTCTTTCTTTTTTATTTTTTTTCTTCTTCTATTTTAAAATAAATCAAATCAAGCTAATTCAAAACAAATTCTATTCTTCAAATTTAAATCAAATGTATTTTTAGTCAAACCAAATTCATTTTAAGACAAGTTCAATCCCTTAAATTTCAAATCAAGTTCATTTCTTTCCCCTAAATCCAAACCAAATTAATTTTAATACAAAGCAAGCTCATTTCTTTTCTCCCAAATCCTAATCAAACTAATTTTAGTTCTTATTTTTCTCTCATCAAATCAAAATCAAGCCCACTCCAAATCAAGTTTAAATTCTTTCTTTTTGAAGAAAAATAAAAATAATTCTTTCTTTTCCAAATCAATTTTGACTCTCTCTTCCAAATAAAATCAAATCCTCTCTTCCCAAATCAAGCTTGATCCTTTCTTTCAAATAAAAATCAAATTCTGTCTTCTCTAAATCAAGTTTAACCCCTTCTTTCAACTTAAACTCAAGTCGCCGAATTCAAGTCAAGTTCATTTTTAATCAAATCAAGTTCAAATTCCAAAATTCGAAATCAAGAATCAAGTTTCGTTCCCTTCTTCAAATCATGAGTCAATTTTGTTTTAAATCAAATTTATTTTTTAAATCAAACCGTGCATTATTTTTCCAAGTAAATTCATTTTGGGAATCACTAGTCTCACGCGATGAGCTCTAAATGGGAAATTGACGGTTTCACTGTTGTTCGATATTTAGAGATTCATATAGGCCCCAGTGCAGTCTTAGTTGCCTCAGACCTTGTGCATATATGGACTAAAAATTCCTCCTTAATAAGAAAATCTTTCAAAATATCTTTTGGAAATCATAAGTTTCACCCGATGAGCTTTAAATAGGAAACTGGCGGTTTCACTGCTGTTTGATATTTAGAAATTCATATTGGCCCCAGTGCAGCCTTAGCTGCCTTGGACCTTGTGCTTACGTGGACTAAAAGTTTCTCTTAAGCAATAAAATCTTTCAAAATATTGTCCCTCAAATCCTTTACCCCCGAAGGTCAAGCCTTCAAACACCAGAACTACATAAGCCTTGAGTTTCCCATTGCACCGGGGAATATGTAGGAGCAGGATCAAGTCCTGTCAGGCTAAACTCCATCAATCTATTTATTTTCACTCTAATTACAGGTATCAAACAATTTTAAAAAAAAATCACTCACTCAGTTTAAGGGTACCGTTCTCCGAAACGGACAAGTGGGGTGTCTAACACCTTCCCCACTTGTAACCGACTCCCGAACCTAAATCTCTTCCTCAAGTTAGGGTTTTTCCAAATCTTTTCCCTAAAAATAAAATTTGGTGGTGACTCCATATTATCAATTCATTCTTTTTAAAATTTTAGCGAGTTCGTCGTTTCGTTGTGATTACGGTTGCGACAGAGTTGTATCAAATTACACACGAAAACTAAAACAAGATTTTTATGCTTTATATATGGAAACCTAAACAAAAGGCAGAATGATCCATGATTTTTTTTATTCCAACTTTCCCAACATTTTCACGCCTCATTAAGTCAGAACAATTAAAAGTAGGTCCCACGAAAAATAAGATTTTCCATCTAAATAAGACAAAACGTACCAGACATAGTTAAAATTCATTATCCATAACTTTTCCTTGCTTAGCCTTCCATTCCGCTTTATTTCTGCGCATCCAAACAAAGTGTTAATATCACATGACATATGACAAAACAAAGTAATCTAAATTAAATTTAATTAATCACAAAACAAACTACAACAAAAAAAAGGAAAAATGAAATTTAAACAAATTATCATCTAAACTTGAAATTAATTTAAATAAAAAATAGAGATAAAAATTTAATCAAAATCTTATCTCAATTTAAAATGAACTCATCAGGGAAAATAATAAGTACAACCAATGTAAAGAATGACTAATGAGCATTGTTCATAAATGCTACTTATAACCATGATTTGCTTTTGCTTCACATATTGGACCTCTACAAACCATCACTCTTAGTTATGTTCCCCATTCTAATAGCATATTTTTCTTTGTTAATAAATCGTTATTTTACAGTACACAAAAGTTGTATTGATTTCTTTCATAGGATAAAAATGTCAAAATCTTGCATTAACCTACCTTCTTTGAACTAGCCTTGAAAACAAAACAAAAAAAAAAGGATGGATGTTAAAAAACTCACACAAAGTTAGTCTTTTGTGCAGATTAGGTCTGGGAAATGTTGCCTCAAACAACATCATTTCCAACCCATCAAACCATCACTCAAAAAAATAAAAAATAAAAAATAGATGATCACAAGGTTAACAAGAAATGGATTGAAGAAGAAAAAAATAATACTTGATATCCTAGTTGCAGATGATGAAGAAGACAAAGAACGTACCATATTACACACAAAAAAGAAAAGAGAATTTTATGTTTTGTATATGGAGACACAAATGAAGGGCAGAATGGTTCATAGAAATTTGGTCCCAACTTTCCTAATATTTTCACGCCTCATCAGGTAGGAACATCTATAATTAGGTCCTATGAAAATGTAAGTTTTCCACCTAAAAAGACAAAAAACATAAAATAAGGGTAAGAATCACAATCCATGCCTTTTCCTTGCTTAGCCTTTCCTTTCGCTTCAATTCTACACATCCAAACGATGCATTAAGTTGTTTCCATTTCTAGAACCACCAACCTTCAACCAATTGATCCTATTTTTTGTCAAGTTGTTAAGCCAAAAAATCTTGAAGTTCACCCCAATTTTAAAATTATTTTTCCACGTAAACTAGTGAAATTGTTTACGGTGTCATCTTGTTGGTAAAAAAATATGGTAAATATATCATGTCATTTCAAGAGAAAACGATGAGAGAGTATCCTTCCCACAAAGACTTAGTTTAAGTATTGATTTCTCAATATTTCTACTTTTAGACTAATAATATGGAGGAATAGAAATTTATATAAATCTAAATGAGCTATGAACTATAAATCCTATGTGTACCAAGAAAGTTTCTAAAATGAATTAGTGTAGAAAGAATGAAATTTATATGACAACTATTGAATAAATATTTTATAGAAATTTAGAATTCAATTCCCGAAAACTAAAATATAACTAATACAACAAATATAGTGAAAGAATCGATCTATCAAAATGTTAGTGTTAGTGTTCACTTAACTTTCATCTAAGCAACCTAAGTTATTACTCTAATTCAATTTTTAAAAATATAAGTGAACTGAAACCTTAATTCCTTAGAAATTCCTAATTGGAGCAAACATTAGGTTTCAAAATTCTCAAGACCTCTTAATTGTTGATCTATATTCCTGAAGTATCTTCAATTATGTTGTTCATCTCAATTCTAACTTCTACTCCAATTTTTCAATTGTGAATTGTAATTTAAAATCAACTACAAGTGGTCAATCCATAAAGGTATTAAGAACAAATAAGAACAATCAATATAAAGAAGATAAACTAGAATTAAAATTAATAATTCAGATTACAAGCAGGTTAGCATTGAGATCCTTTTTTCCTTAACTAAAAATCTAGTTACACATAATGAGAACAAAGAAAAAAAGAGAAGGAGAACAATAAATCATGCAAAACTCCATGAAGCTTAATGAATCTTGTACTTCAATCTCTCAAATATGTAAATCTATCACTCCAAGAGTTATAGGAGAGAAAAATTGAGAGATCTTTCCGTCTTCCAATCATCAAAATTTTTTAGATATGAAGAAGAATACTATTTATCATATTATTCTATAGAATACATGTATAACTTGCTTTGTTTGTGATGCAAATTTAGCAGAAAACATCTTTTTTCTCATGCTAAATGTGCTCAACATTGGCTTTTTTGCACTGTCAACACAAGTTCCTGCAAACATGATTTAACAAAATGAATAACATATCAAAATTGAAAGAATTTATGACAAAAACTCTAAAAAGTTATATTGTTAATAATTTTTAGAGAACACTCAAATTTGAGTACTTTTTTTAATAATTTATTCTTATGTATATTAAAGATTATCATTATTTATTCAAAAATATTATCAAATAAATGTCGTGTTTAACACTTATCAAGTCCCTAAATTAAAAATAAAAGAAAAATAAATAAATAAATTATATTTTTTGTACCTTTTTAAATTAGGAGGTAGCAAACTCTGACCATTATTATTGTGGCATGTGTTTATTCATATTTAATATGATTAACATTAAATCCTTATTATTATTATTATTGTTAATAAATGTATACAATAATTATTTTTTCACATAAGTCCCTTTTTCTAATTTATTTTTATAGATTAATTTTATTTTTTAAGTTTACGAATTTTTAATTTATTTTAATAAATCATTTTATTAGTTAAATAAGATTATGATAAAAATAAATCATTACAAATGTAATTAAAATTCATAGGTATAATTAAAAAATAATAACATTTTAAAATTTTTAATAAATAATATAACATTAATAAAGATATTTAATATATTTAAAATAAAATAAATTTAAAAAAACTAAATCTTTTCAATTTTCAAATTTGAGTTATGAATGAAAAGAAAAGTAATGAATGTTTCGCAAAAGATGTTCAATTTGTTGCTTGGAAAATGAAACCTAGTGCCGCTGCCACATAAGCAAAACATAGTGTGCCACACAAATGTTCAAAAGCCTAGTTTTGGGGCATTTTTTTGAAAAATAATGTTACAAAAAATTTTAATTACGTAGATAATGTTACTTTAAAAGTAATTCTCTCAATAGTGTTATAAGATTGTCTTTGACACATAATTGAATGCATCATACATATGACCATTTTTCTTTATACGCTATAGGACTTGTATAACGCATTTATTAATACGTTAAAATTCAAATTTTAAACTATTGCCGCATTTAAGCTTACGTCAGAGAGGAGTGCCCCATAAAGTAATATAGAACAGTAGAGAACGCTACTTGTTCGTATAAGAATCCGTTGCACGAATTTCAAAAAATGTGAAAGCAGACATTTATAAACGAAGTTAGTTAAAACAATGATTTATTAAAATTACGTGCTTGCAAAATCCAAACTGTCGTAAGCCATGTTTGAATATGGAAGAATTAAAATATAGAAAAGTAGAGAATGCTACCTGTTCGTAGTAGAATCCGTTGTAAGAAGTTCAAAAAATTTGAAAACAGATGATTTTTAACAAAGTTAGTTGAAACAGTGATTTTTTTATATGACATCCTTGCAAAATCCAAACCGTCGTAAGCTGTATTTGAATCTGCACGAATTAAAATAAAGAATAGTAGAGAATGCTACATGTTCGTATTAGAATCCGTTGTACGAATTTTGGAAAATTTGAAAAATAATAAGAATAAAGGATTTTAAGGAATTTTGTAAGGATGAGATTATTTTTGAAGACTATATTTTTCATTTTATTTTATTTTATAAGGCATGTTGGGCTTGACCCAAATCAAATGTAAAAGAAAAAAAATGGACTTGATTTTAAATAAAAAAGGAATTAGGCTTGATCCAAATCAAATGTAAAAAAAAAAACAAATGGACTTGATTTCAAAGTAAAAAAGGGGAAATTGGGCTTGACCCAATTAGATGTAAAAAAATAACTGGATTTGAATTCAAATTAGTAAAAAAAAAGGAATTAGGTTTGACCTAAATTAGATGTTAAAAAAACAAATGAAATTGATTTCAAATTAGTAAAAAAAGGGAATTGGGCTTGATCCAAATTAGATGTAAAAAACAAATGGACTTGATTTCAAATTAGTAAAAAAAAAGGAATTAAGCTTGATCAAAATTAGATGTAAAAAAAAAAATAAATGGACTTGATTTCAAATTATTAAAAAAAAGGAATTCAGCTTGACCCAAATTAGTTGTAAAAAGGAATTGGGTTTGACCCAAATTAACCGCTTAAATGAATGATTTTGATATTTCTTGTTTTAGAATTTTGGTTTGATTTTTGGTATATTAACTTTAAATAAGATTTACTAAAAGAAGGGCTAATTTGATTTTAACAGGTATGTTGGGCTTGATCCAAATTAAGGATTTAAAGGAAATAAATAGAGGAATTTATGTTAGTTAAATAGGTTAATAGTTATTTATTTTATTCCAACACATACCTTGATCCAAATTAAGGATTTAAAGGAAATAAATAGAGGAATTTATGTTAGTTAAATAGGTTAATAGTTATTTATTTTATTCCAAAAATGATGTTGGTATTCATTACTTGACAATTTAGAAACTTATTTTTCATCATGGGTTTTGGCCTAATTAGAATCAGCATGGCCGAATTGAGAAGGCAGCCAACATTGCCCATTTACGTCTCATTATATGAGAGGCCCACAACTGCCCAATAATCATAAGCAAGATTTAGAACAAAAACCCACAGGAAAGGATTGAACCCGGAACCTGGTGGTTACGTGCAACAATCTGACCACTAAGTCGGGCTTTCGAGTTAGACTTAGTAGTCACGGTAAATAATTTAACTAAAAACTGGAGGATCCAAAGAATTTCATGTGACCAGTGCCTTACGACCTCTCCTTAGAGGGCTGATATAGTAATTGCTATGATAAGGCCCAAAGGCACTGAGACGAACATAACTCCAAAAAAAAAGAAGCACACCCAGACCCTGTAGCATGGCCTTCACGATTTCCAAAACTGCTCAATCTATTAGGGGACATGGTTTCTCCTTTGACGTATCATTCAAAACTTTTTCCTCAGAACCTTGATGGGTGCCTTCATCAGATTGAATTTTGATTTTAGGAATGGCTGCAAGTTGGTTTCAAGCTACTGGTCTCACTTCCTCTCTTCTATAATTGGGAAACATGTAGATTGGGGGGATGGTGCTAGTTTGATTTTTCTCTCATTATTCTCATGGGCTTTCAGACTTGGAGTCCTGCACTTAGATTTCTAGTTTGCTGTCAACTAATGCTTTCCTAACTATATTCTCCTACCTAGTGAAAACTCATTCCAAATGGCATGGACCTTAGTCTCATGGGACCGTAACACGAATGGCTGATTGAATGCAACTGGTATTGAAGTAAGATTGAACAGAACATTAGATTATCTAGTGCTACAGATTTCATAGGCAACACTACCGATTCTAGCAAGGTTTCAGATATAGGAACAATGTTTCAGAAGTTATATTGATAATTACAGGACTCCTCTGTAGAAATTTTTATATATAATCTCCAGGCTACCTCCAGATTTGCATGATTCAAAATGCGAAATCGAAAGCGCAAATGCAACAATCTTGGAAGTAATTTAAACTTGTTCTAATGTAGTGAATCCTACACTCTAATCAGAGTTGTGAATGTACGAACCGATATTACCAACAGAATCCGAGCTATGGTTCAAAAATCTTCTCTATTTCATTTACACAAATCCTTTTTAATTGTGTGCCTAAAACAGAATATCTGAAATAACTCTACAGGATGCAATCGTCATTCAGTTGTGATCCAAGAATTAGCTTTACTTATGCAAGTCTATTTCCATAACTATCATCAGAACAAAGTCTATGGAATAACCATAATGAATGCAGTCACTATTCAATCATGGTTCGTTTAGGCAAATCTATTTCAATTGTCATATGAAGTAGAATATGTGAATTAACACACACACACACACACACAGAATGTGTCTATTATCCAATTATGGTTCAAGGATCAATTTTGTTTCAATAAGCCTACCTTACTGATGAATATGGAAGCAGAATGCATAGATTAAACTGCTCATGCATTTACCTAGAGATTTGCAGAGAAGTTTGATCTCTCTATGGATCGTTTTTATCCGATTCAAATTTTCAAAGGAAGGAACTCTTATAGAAGCAAAGTGAAGATCCAAGCCAAGATCCCTAAACATGAGGAGGCCCTATAAATTAAGGTGGTTAAGGTTCTCTTTTCCGAAATCTGAGGGAGAAGGTGCCGTAGCAAAGAGAATTTGAGAGAAGTTTCAACATGCTTGAGAGAGATCAAGAAGTCGAGAGAAGCAGCGGGAAACTGTTAGTTAAACCCCATGCAACGGTCCCTTCATATTTATATCAAGAGCCCCCTCCCTTTTCCTTTTTGAAATTTTCGTGGGTCCAGGAGTCTCCTTTTCTTTTTTTCTTGTTTTATTTTTCTTCTATTTTTCTTTTCTTGTTCCAAACTAATTCTTAACAACCTTAACTAACTTTTAATTAACCAAACAGTTTTCTAATTAAATTTTTTTTTCTTCCCTTTTTTTAATTTTTTTAATTTTTATTATTTATATTATTTCTTTTTATTTTTCTTCTTCTTCTCTTTCTTTTTATTTATTTTTATTATTTATTCTTCTCTTTTTCCTTATTATATATATATATATATATATATTATTTTAAATTTTAACTTAAGGATCTTTGAGGAATACCATCTTAAACATAATTGGATGTTTACACTAATTATTAAATAAATTTCTAAGTTAGGATAAATGTTACTAATTTTAAATTCAAAAAGTTAAAACAGTAAAGTTTTCATAAAATTTTAAATTAGGTTAGCTATTTTATAAAATTTAATTATTTAAATTTATTTAAAAATCATTTCCTAAAATTATTTAGATTAAGTTGTAGTTAAGTTTAAATTTTAAAATTTAGAAATTATTCATAAATTTAAAATTTTATTTTTTAAATTTATTTATTAATTATTAAATACAATTATAAGTTACGTTACGTTGTAGAAAAATTTAAATTTAAAAATTTGACAATTTTTTATAAAATTTTAAATTAAATTAATTAGGTTAATATATGTGATAAAATTTAATTATTTAAATTTATTTAATAATTATTTCATAAAATTGTAAGTTAGGGTTAAGTTTTAGTTAAATTTTAAGTTTAAGATTTAAATTTATAAATTATTTATAAAATTCTAAATTAAGTTAATTAGGTTAGTTTATGTGATAATATTTTATTATTTAAATTTATTTCTTAATTATTAAATAAAATTATAAGTTATGTTAAGTTGTAGAAAAATTTTAAATTAAATTAATTTGGTTAGTATATGTGATAAAATTTAATTATTTTAATTTACTTAGAAATTATTTCATAAAATTCTAAGTTAGGTTAAATTGTAGTTAAATTTAAATTTATAAATTATTCATAAAAATTCAAATTAAGTTAATTAGGATAGTATATGTGATAAAATTTATTTATTAATTATTAATAAAATTATAAGTTATATTAAGTTGTAGAAAAATTTAAATTTAAAATTTTAAAAGTGAAAGATATTCATAAAATTTTAAATTAAGTTATTAGGTTAGAATATGTGAGAAAATTTAATTATTTAAATTATTTAGCAATTATTTCATAAAATTCTAAGTTAGATTAAATTGTAGATAAATTTAAATTTGTAAATTATTAATAAAATTAAGTTAATTAGGTTAGTATATATGATAAAATTTAAGTATGTCATAAAATTCAAGTTCAATTGATTACTTAATATAACTTGAATTGATTTTAATTGACTTAATTGAAATGTTATTTGTTTATTTATTGGTACATTATACATTATGTGGTATAATATGGCATCCTAGTCAGCGCATACCATTAGATCAGGTCCAGATGATTTGTTACTACTCACGATGTAACCCGTCCACATATCTAAGTTTTTATGGAACGGAGCTCCTAATAGGTAGCTCAAGATTGGGAGGGTCAATTTATTACATGAGTGTGAGGATGTTCCAATGATACCAGTCCAAATAGTGTATCGGTTATAGCGGGCGGGTTTCTTGGGTGTAGCCCAGTTACAATTTGTTCATAATGATGCTTCATCAATTGAAGTTTTAGTTGAGAGGTGGAGGTCATAGATATACACAATTCTCACTCTGTCAGGAGAGTGCATTATTTCACTTCAGGATGTTGTATATTGACGAGGTTGCCCATTGATGGCCTTCCAATGATTAGATCGACATCTTCTAGAGTGTGGCAACTTATAGTACAAGATGTACTGGGTGTCTCACTTGCTGAGAGGGAGCTTGTTGGAGGTTCCCTCAAGATGAGTTGGTTGCTGTAGCATTTTGATGTATTGTTGATCACTTAGAGACAAAGGAGTAGCTGGATAGGTTCACTAGAGCCTATATTCTACATCTCATTCGAGGTGTTTTATTCTGTGACCATTCTAGTTCCAGGGTTCCATTCCGGTATTTTCCATTTCTTGCGGACTTTAACTAGTGTGGTGAACATAGTTGGGGATATGCGACATTAGCATCTCTTTATCATGAGTTGTGTAGTTGTACAAATTATGATAAGAAGGAGATATGTTGTTACAATTGTGGGCTTAGGAACGATTTCCCAACTTGGCTCTTGTGGATCCTAGTTATGTTGATCATACTATTCCATACGACGTGAGGTATGAATTTAACTTAAGTGTACTTTCAATTAATTTTTTTTAATGTTTAAATATTTTAATGCTCGACAAGACATCTCCTAGTGCAAGCATATATTTGAGTTCATGGATCGAGATCAGGTAATTACATAATTAAAATTTTCCATTATCCTTAAGGTTAATTAATGATTTAAGTTGATAATACTAACGATTGCTTTAAAAATTTTGCAGATCACATGGCAGCGATATAGGAAAGTCATGCATGCCCGATGCTTGTAGGCAAGGGATGCAGATGTGGACTGCAATGGTGCCACTCGTATGTTTCAATATAATAGAAGTAGATCGATTCATGATAGATTCCTTCCTTTTCAATTGTTGCTCCACCTTCATGACTAGATGAACTAAGTCTTCAAGCTCCACACAATGTTGCAACTCTAAGATATCTACAATGTCTTGGTTTAAATCATGAAGAAATCGAGCCATGGTTGTCTCCTTATCCTCCACAATGTTGGCTCTAATCAAAGCCACTTCCATCTCCTTATAGTATTCATCCACACTCCTTTTTAATATTCATCTCCCATTCAATGTAAGCTTTAAGGTCGTTCCTCCCTTGGAAGAAAGGTACTTTGAATTTCACGCCTCCAAGTTTATCTCGTTGCCCACGATCTCTTCGGTCTCTCTCATGTCTTTTTCGTCCATCATGCCTTCTTCTTTCTCTCTCCTTTGTCTAGAGGAATCATAGAAGTTATTATTCCCGTAAGACAAACCTTCGTGGTTAGAGTCTTTTCTATGGATCGATATTCTCCCATGATCGGCAGTCCTACCTTTCTCTAGTTGGCCAATTCGTTGATTCAACTTCATATTTTGCTTGTGTAACAGTCTTTCCAAGTGTTGAGTTAAGACTTGCATTTGTTGTCTCATAACCTCTAATCTTGGGAAAATAGGAGTGTTCTCCCTATCTGTACTATATTCTTTGGACATAGCTACAAGAAAAAAAAAATAGGTTAACAAAAAATAAATAAAGGTCTTACCACTCTACTCACATGTTTACACTCTTGAGTTTTAATTTGCTAGTGTTTGCTCTCAAAATAGACTTTTATGTAATAGTCACTCTTGCCTTTTATCACTCAAATGCCCTTTCAAGTTCTTAAATTAAATCAAAGTGATAAGTGTCAAATATGACACTTATTTGGTGATATTTTTGAAGAAATAACAAGATTTTTGAATACAAATGAACATAAAATCATAGAAAAATAAGTGAAATTTGAGTGTCCTTTGGAAATTTTAAAAAATATAGTTTTTAGAGCTTTTTGTGATAAATTCTTTCAATTTTTATGTGTTTTTCAGTTTGTTGAAATATGTCAAAGGAGTTTGCATTGGCAACATAAAAAGGGTCATGTTGAGCATATAAAAGCTGGAAAAATGATTCATTCTGCCACTTTTTGTATTGGCAATGTAAATACAAATACGTTGGACATGAATTCTACAGGACAACATGTATAAATAGCTCATTTCTTCATATTTTGTCAGTTTTTTGGTAGTTTTGGTGGTTACAATACAAGTTCTCCTCCAAATTCTCTCTGGTGCAACTTTTGGGGGAAAGAATCTGTAGATTTAAGGGATCAAAGTGCAAGATTTGTGTAGCTTCATGGAGTTTTGCATAAGTTTTTCTTCTTCCTCTCTTGTTTCCTTCATTTCTACCATGTGTAACTAGATTCTTAGTCAGGGAAAAAGGGATCTGAGTCCAAACCTACTGTAATATGAACTTGTTGCATTAATTCAAGTTTACTTTCCTTAAATTGATTATTCTTCTCTGTTCTTAATACTTCTATGAATTGGCCACTTATAGATTGATTTTAGATTTCTATTCACAATTGAAAAATTGGAGTAAGAATTGGAATTGAGGTGAACAATATAATTGAGGATACTCTAGGATCGGAGATCAACAATTGTGAGTTCTTGAGAATTCTAGAACCTAATGCTTGCTCCGATTAGAAATTTCTAAGGAATTAGGGTTTCTAATTTAGGGGGAAAGGGTTAATGAGTCAAGAATTGATCTTCAACTAGTTTAGTGAATTCAATCTTCAATCTTGCTTTTAAAACCTAAATTAGAGTGACAATTTAGAATTGCTTAGGTGAAGACTAGGTGAACTCTAACCCTAACACCTTGCTAGATTGATTTTCATATATTGTATTGTGAATTGAGTGTTATTTCTTTGTGAATTGAATGTTAGATTTTCTATACAATAGTTACTTGATAGTTGTTGAATGAAATCTTTTTTGGTTATCCTCATTCATTCTTGAATCTTACTTCTTAGAAATAGAATTTATAATTCATAACTCATTTACATTCAATCAATGTCAAATCCTACATATACTTAATCCAAATAGTAGAATGATTGGAAACTCATTACTTGAACCAAATTCTTGTGGAAACGATATTCTCTCATCCTTTACTCTTAAAATGATAAGGTACAATTGCCTTCTATTTTCACCAACACAAAGCCAATCTAGAAGAAAAAAAACACTTGTGAAAAAAACCACACACAAAACTTATCACTCTAGAAGCCAAGTGAAAGAAAATAATTTAGACAAAACTAAGGAGCCAATAACAACAAACAATAAAAGGTAAAAGAAAGATTACGTGTATTCAAAGAATATAATGCCAAACAAGACAATTAAAGGGAAAAAATTGATTTTTTAAAACGTTTATGACAAAATTACAAAAAATGTATCTAATTGCAGGGCATAAATTTAATTTAATTTATTTTTATTTTGTTTTATTTTTTTTCTTCTCTTTTTTTTTTATCTTTTCTTCTTTTTTTCTTCTTCTTTTTTATTCCTAGAAAATTATTCAATAAAGATGAATATAAAAGAAAAGAAAAAATACGTAGTAAAATAAATAAAAAGGGTTAACTTCAAAACTCTAGGATTCAAGTTAAATGGATCTTTCCTTGAGTTGGTTCACTTAAACAAGAAAATAGAATTATAGTGGAAAGAAATCAAAATTAGGATTATAACGGAAACCAATAAAAAACTAGGATTTCGATAAAATAAAATATGGAAAAGAGAAGGAATGAGGGAAAATGTCACACCCTCACTTTTATAGAGAAAGGAGAGTAATAAGCTCGATGTAGAATCGCTACAAAAGTATGAGAAACCCCTGATAAGATCTAAGCAATGGTTCTTTCCAAGAACCCTAAGAGGCACACAAGCTCTTTCAAGAGAGAAAACATCAATTCTTATTATCATCAAAACTATCCCCTTGAAGAGAGTTACATAAGTATTTATATTAAAACCTTAAATATTTAGTAGCCAATAGGGTTCGACACCACCCTAATCGTTGCATGAGGCAGTTTAGGATAACTTAACACATCCCCTAGCTTCCTTCCCAAACGCAAGAGGTACATATCATGATATTGAAGGGGAAGACTTACGAGAACTGGATGCGAGTATTTTCTCCCTTCTTGATTATGTAGAACTAGAGACATCAACATGTATGTTTAGGTTTACCATCCGATGAGTTACTAAGTTATAACTAAGATTACATGGGATGGTACACTCAATATACACATCAATGGATCATGACAGAATATGAGATTAAAGAACGAGTGGTAAGTTCTCAACTATTTCAATTTCATATGAATTTAGTCTTTAATTTTAAACACCTCATTTAACTTATATATTTCAATATATTAAACCTTTCCTATTATAGAAGGAGGAGGTAGAGATGATTCACTACCTAAGTACTGAGGCTGTTGGATCGGGAACCATCCCACTAGGAGATGTTATAGACCAAATTCAACAGCACAAAAAGCCGATCATGGTTTTAAAGAAGATTGAAGATCGACTTATTAAGGCTAAATTCAGTGCATTTGAACCTACTCAACAATCCTCTCGCGCAAGGGTAGTAGTTGATATTCCGTAGTCACGAGTTGAGCGTTAAGGGATACAACGGAGGAGGATGAGGGTGACTCACCAGACTAAGGAGATTCTTGAGTTTCCTTAGAGGCAGGAGGGACAATACCTTTGTCCCCACACAAGATGTTGCCTCATCACCTTACCCATGGTACTCTTACTCATCCCAACAGTATCATCATGATGAAGGTTAACAACATAACCTACATAATATAATACAATATTTATATTATTATTTGAACAATTAATAGCTAACATATGTAGTTACTATATGTATAGGTGCAGGTCTTTCTCAATCAGGTCTGTCGACTGACTTGCAGTTTGGGTTTGGGGGAGCAAGGCTAGACTCAGCCTTTTTCCTATTACCCTCATCGAACTTGCCATCTTTGAGGGCATTCTTCATTGGAGTGGATGCCCGAGTAAGTTCAAGCTATGCTGGGACTGGCGGGGGATCTACTTCACATACTCAGTCACCATTATACACGTCATCCCCCTTTCACCCCATATGATGACACCCCATGCTCCGATGCATGAATTTATGTAGAGACGAATGATCGCACACTTTATCTTATTTTTAATGAACATTTTGTATCTTGTTTGATGCATATTATTGTTGATGTATTACATTATTAGTTATGTTTGTATTGATTCCCATCATTACCATTTTGATTAACGCTCCTAACTCATTTATTAACATGTTTTCTATTAAAGATCATTAAACTTATGTATATTAACGACATTTAACAATGATTAATAACGATAATAAAAGATTAATATAACAATAACCAATGATTAATAACCACCGAACATAACAACCTCATTGTTGATTTCATAGACTTTGTAGATATTGACTCTGCTTGTGACCTATCTCTGTACACAAGCGACATCTATACCTTGGTTGAGATTCAACCTAGTCAATTTCATTCCTTATATGTGTCAACCTGGGTCTACACTTAGCTCGCATCCTCTCCTCATCTAGGAGAAGTATCCAATCTTCAACATGTGGCAGGTATTTAGCGGCTCCTTAGCAGAATAAGCAGCTTCTATACTTTGTAATGTATAGACATCATCAATAAATTGAGAAAAATCAATACCAATTGCAGTACAAGCACCAATGACATGAGTAAGGATACCTTAAAATTTGAAATTGGCCACATTGACAATAACAATCAGACAACCTAACAAACCATATAGTACCCCCTCGTTGTGTTATTAGATTGAAAGCTTCTTCTACTTCCAACCGCGAAGATTGAATATCATATCGTCTAACTTGGTGAGAATATGCTTCATTTTAACATTTGCATATTTTCTCCATTAATTTCTTATAATAACGGTAACCATTATCAATCTCAATATTCAATAATTGTTCCCATTTTCATAAAGTATTGAAAAAAACGATTGTAAGTACATTTTATAAGAGTGGTAATTTAAAGATTACATTCCCCTTTCAATACTTTATTCATTGCCTCTACCAAGTTACTTGTCATATGACCATATCTTCTTCCATTTTCATTGTAGGCTAGACTCCATTTCTCCCTTCATATGTTATCAATCCATCTAGCAACATTAGCACTAGTCTGTCTAAACTTTTTAAGTTTATGATCAAATACTTATTTACAAATGATGTAACCTATAAAGTAATTTTAAAGCAATTATCATAATAAACATAATTAAAAAAATTATGTATAAAATTATTAGTTCACATTACCTAGTTTAAGAAATTCTTGCTTCAGTTTTTGACTCCTAAATCGGTGATTAAAATTATTGGCAATATGTCGTATGCAATACACATGATATGCATAGGGGTTGCCATCCCAAATGCAGGTTACTCACAGCTGATTTTATACTTTAATATCTGTCTAATATTAGATAAATTCCACTCCTTTGAGTAACATACTCTCTCAACAAAGCTAGAAACCAACCACATACATTCAATGTCTCACCCCAAACCTCAAAAAAAGCGACAGGTAGCACATGGTTATTGCCATATTGGGTTGTTGCTATTAGTAAAGTATCTCTGTATTTACCATACAAAAAAGTTTCATCAATTTGTATGATAGGTTTGCAATAGTTAAATGCATGACAACATTGTCTAAAACTCGAAAATGTAAACCAACAAACAATTAATTTCCAAAGACCCAATTCAAAGATACATCATTTGTACAAACTTTCATCCCTTCATTCGGATATTCCAATGAAATGTTCATGTAGTGAAAACTACTACTCCAAAATGGCAAACCTTTTTTCAATATAAAAATATTAATCACTCACTAATTTTTTACTTTACAAAACATGCAATCATCTTTTCACTACATTTATTATAATACCATTATCTAATTCAATTCTTTCTTAAACAGATGCACCAATTGATGTAGAGGGAACATGATATGAACTTGGACTCAAAATCAATTCATTTTATTCTTTTCATCATCGTTACCATCATCACAATCATCAAAATTTTGTTAATCCTATTCATTCTCGTTTAAATCATTCTCTTCCTCAGCAGCACATTCATCTATCGCAAATAAATAATAACTTTCATCAACATCTTCAAATAGGTTTATAGCTCCTGCAAAATATTAAATTATTTAAAAATTAAATAAATCTAGTCCTCATGTTTTGATACACATGTGACGTATAATATTATGCATTTTATCCACGTGTTGCGCATAATATTAGGTGTCACATGTTCCTACTCCAATTTTTAAACATTTGATGCATAAAAGTGGGTTATATGATATTATAGTGCACAAAATATACATCATACATCTAACACAATAAATAATGCGTCAAAGGTATTGCTTCAACTCTACTCTAGAATATATTTTAAAAATACCATTATTTACATAAATAATTATTTTTTAGCATTATTTAGAAAAATATATCTAATTTTGGATACATATTTTTTTGTACTCCTTTCAACAAGAAATCACTTCCCTCCGCTTCATATTTTTCCACAGCCTTACCACTTCTCTCTTTCTTTTTTTTTTCTTCACACACTTTAAATGATAGAAATATCTTACGATTTGTATTCTTTTTTGCTCTAGTGCTTTTATCATCCAATTTTTTTTATTTTTTTTCAGCGTTGAGAAATGTTTGTTGTTTGCTGGAATGTAAGACTTCCAATTAAAAAAATGTTATAAATATTTATTATTATTTTTAATCATATTTTTAAATTTTAATTATATTTACAATATTTATTTTTTATCATTTATAATTAATCAATATCTAAATTGATTTATTAAAAAAAATTAACCTGTAACAATAAATTACAAAAAAAATATGTACAAAAAATATTATTATGACCTTATTAATAAAAGTTATACACTACAAAAAAAATAAAGTTTAGTGACTGAATAAATAGGTCTCTAATTTTTAAAAATCGGTTACCAATTAGTTTTGCAACCGATTTTGCGACCGAATAGAAGCTGTTGCTAAAACCCTAGTCGCAAAATATGTTAGCAACCGAAATAGACTTTCGATCGCAAAATCAGGGAAATTAGTGACCGAAATTTTCAGTAGAAAAAAAATTAATTTCGGTCACTAACGTGGTCACATAATTTA
Organism: Canavalia gladiata; assembly: GCA_037954105.1. Classification (NCBI taxonomy): domain Eukaryota; kingdom Viridiplantae; phylum Streptophyta; class Magnoliopsida; order Fabales; family Fabaceae; genus Canavalia; species Canavalia gladiata. The sequence continues at coordinate 18,512,585 of CM075667.1, forward strand.
TTTTAAGAGACCAAAATAGCGACTGAAATTTCAGTCACAAAATGGGTTGCAAAAAATCGGTCACAAAACCGGTCTCAAAAACATTTTGGAGGTGACTAAAATAGAGATAGAAAATTCGGTCGCAAAAATCTGCAGCTAAAATCGGTCGCTAAATTGGTCACTAAAATAATTTGCTAGTGACTAGATTAAAGACGGAATTTTCGGTCGCAAAATCGGTAGCGAAAATCGGTCGCAAAATTGGTCACTAATATATATGCTGAAGGTTAAATTAGAGACGGAATATTCGGTCGCAAAATCGGCAGCTAAAATCGGTTGCTAAATTCGTCACTAATGTTGTTTAGTGGTGACTAAAATTGAGACGGATTAATTGGTTTCAAAATCGGTCACTAATTATATTTAATAAAATTAATTTATTTATTTGTTATTTACATAAAAATTAATTAAAACAAACCTGGATATATGAGATTATACACAATCATTATTAAGAAAATTATAAATTCAAAATCAAAAATCATTAAACAAAGAAACTCACATAAATGACATAATCCAAACATAATTAAGTGTAGATAAGTATAAGTTATATAATCATTATACAAACAAACTGACATAAATGACATAAATAAAAATCTCAATGCTGATCATGATCAATACTTGGAGGTTGACTATCATCATGATGATCGCGAACAGCAGAAGCATTGTTAGCAGATTCATTCTCATTGGAACTCATGAAATTAGAGCTAGATGGTAATCCTAAATGCTGCACTATTTGTTGAAGAACTTGTTTAGTCTGACTTAAATCCGTTCTTGTCTGAGTTAGCTCGGTTGTTTGCTTATCTATCCTTGAATGTGTCTGAGTTAACTCTGTTCTTGTTTGTTGTTGCTCTTCAGTGAGGTTGGTGATGACCTGCTCATAGTTGGTCCTAACATCAACATTAGGGTGGGAACAATTAGTGGATGAATAAACAAATTCATCACCTAATTGACCCAAACCATATACATGTCCCTTCTTGTTTCGTCCTCCGACAACATCCAAAAAAATGACATTGTCAGAGGCTACAAAATGTTCAGTAGAATCATTTTGAACGGATTCAGATCGACGACGAAAAAATTCATCCTAAAAAGAAGTATAAGTACACATAAGTTACGTTTAGAATAAAAAATAATAATCATTTAAAATTGCACAAATAAAACTATAGTTGACATATACATACAGCAACATTCTTTGCCTTGTTGTTGATCCATTCTCCAGCTTTATTCTTTTTAGTTCTTTCCATAATATCAAATGTAGTTGGATCTCGTTCAAGCTCCTTACTCTACATAGACAACATGAAGTTAAATTTGTAAATGATTAAAATTAATAAGAATAACTTAACTAGTTAATTTTTTAGTACCATCCTATTACGATGCACAGCAACAGATACAGAATCACCGGTGTAGTTTGAGGCTCCACTATCACAAGCTCGATTTTTCTTGCCAATAGTGCTTCTCTTTTGGAAGTCTTGTCCAGCCCAATGAAGTTCCAATCGTTGTCTAACCTCAGGAGTAATCCAAACACCCTTATCCTTTCCAGTCCGCACCTTATTCATTGTATTCTTCATCATCACCGAACCTTTATGTTCAAAGGTTGTTCTGATGGTAACATTGTGTTGTGGCAGCCACTTATACATTTTCTGCATCATTTGTTATAATGCATAAAAAATAATGATTAATAGGTAAGTTAGCTAAAAAAATAAAAAAATTTAAATGCAATGTTACCTGAAATTCTTCAAACCACATCTTTCTAACTTCTGCAGGAACAGAACTCCAAGTAGGCCAAGAATCATCAAATTTTGACTTAATAATTTTCGTAATATCTCTACTACATGTATCTGGAGGCAAGAAGCTGTCATAAAATAATGTTAATAGTGATTTTGATTTAAGTAAAAAACCATAAACTTATTAATCATATGAAGTCTAAGAAAAACAAAATACTTACTCATGCTTTGCTCCTGGGCTAATCCATACCCTCCTATCAGTAGGATCTCTAGTTCCAACTACTGGTAGAGATGGAAGTATCTGATGAGCAGAATATGCAGGTGTGGAGGAAGGATATGTACAAGATGTAGGGGGTAGATGCACCCGTGTACCCGTGTGGGGGGTGGGTGGACTTGATGTATCAATATGTGGCAATGATGATCCTGATCTAACATCCACTCCCACAGCTACAGAAGTCGGAGTATGAGGCATCTCTTGTGGATCAGAAGATCCTACTCCATGTGATGGAGATATCCTACCATAAATTCTGCCCCGGCCTCTTGGTCGACCTTGACCTCTACCTCTAGTTGTGTTGTCATCCATCTGTATACATAAAATATTAGAAGTAATTAATGTAAAATGTTTAACATAGCAAAATACAGTAAAAAGAAGACAAAATATTGAAGATTACCTAATTAAGTTGAGTTAGGATCATTTAAATCACTCCCACCTCCACTATCATATTCATTATTTGTTGAGATATAAGTGTTATCACTATTTTCATCCAATTCAGCTTCATTAAGCAAATTTATATCAACTTCCTCACCGACACCATTCATATCAACAAGAGTATCATCATAAACGTCTGCATCAATGTTTAACATGACATGGAGATCATGAACTTCATGAACATCTTGATATGCAATGTCATTGTCAACTTCATTAACTACAGTATTTATGATCATACTGCGCACCTTTGTCTTAATGACAACTAACCAACCACGATGTCCGTTTGGATATGGTGTATAATAAACTTGCTCAGCTTGTTGAGAAAATATGAACGGATCAAAGTTTCTATATCTTTCTGATTGTTTGAGTTGAAAAAATTCCATATTGATTGTCTATCTTTGTTCCACGATTAGGGGTGTTATCAAACCAATCACACTTACAAAGAACAATCTTTTTAGTGGGCATGCCAGTATATTGCAATTCAATTATATCAGTTAAAATTCCAAAAAAATCATCTTCTAATTGACCATTGGTGCCTCGTACACACACACCATAGTTAGAAGTTTGCATGCCTTCACTCCATATCTTGGTGTGAAATTTATATCCATTTACAATGTAAATAGGCCATGATTGCACCATTCTTATTGGCCTCCATGCCAAAGAAATCAATAGTGGATCTTCAATTTGATTTTGTGGATTTTGAACCTATAATAAGAAACTTAACTTTGTTGGAATCGTAAATCTTATTATGAAAATATAATACTATTTGAATAATGTGTATAATAGGGACGTACATATTCTGTAAACCATAAAGGAAAATGAGAAGCAATTTCATTATCAATTTCAGAGTCAGAAATACCGGGTTGAAGCTCTCTTAAAAAATCAGCATACTTGCTACAAAATAAAACATACATTTGATAATTAGAAAATGAAACATGTTTTAAAAATTCAAATATTTAAAGATAATTTGAACCTTAACTTACTCTAGATATGGTTCAACTTCTTCACAATTCAAAAGAACATACAAATGGGCAGCTTTCATTTCACGTTCTTCTAAGTAATATTGAATGCATTTACCACTTCCACGTCCTGGATAATTGAAAATTGAAATTGGTGGACTCAATGAACAACATTCTCCTCCAACATTACATGGCATTCTACTTCTTCGGGTATTTATGTGCGATGGATAATAAAAAGAAGCAAAAGTAGATGTTTCTTCCATTAAATAGGCTTGACAAATAGAACCTTCTACCCTTGCCTTGTTCTTGATCTTTTCTTTTAAGGAACGTAGAAATCTAAAAATGAAATAATGTATTAAATGATTTTTTAGTTAAAAAAGATTACAAAAAATTAGTAGTGTATAAATAGATTAATATAAAAATAATTGATACCTCTCAAAGGGATACATCCAACGATATTGAACCGGACCTCCAACTCGTGCTTCATAAGGTAGGTGAACGGGAAGATGTTCCATAGAATCAAAGAAGCTTGAAGGAAAGATTTGCTCTAACATACACAATAAAATAGGAATAGTAGATTCCATATCCATCAATTTATTTACATATAAAGTTGTACAAGTAAGTTCTCTAAAAAAGTGACTAAGTTCAACAAGTGGCTTCCAAATAGCATTTGGTAAAGAATCAAACGCAATAAGAAGTAATCGTTGCATGAATACATGACAATCATGACTTTTCATTCCATGCAACTTTGCTGACCCCATGTCAACACATCGACTTAAATTTGAAGCATATCCATCAGACAACTTAAGTTGTTTAACCCATTCACAAACAGCTACTCTTTGAAACTTGTCAAATGCATATTTAGCCTTGGGTTTTACATACTTTCCACCTCCAACCTCTTGTAATTGAAGCTCCAGTCGTCTACATATTTTGGCTAAATCTATTCTTCCTTTATCTATATCTTTTGTCTTGCCCTTAATATCCATGACCGTGTCAAATACATTCATGAACACATTACGTTCAGTGTGCATAACATCAATGTTATGACGAAGAAGATGTGTTTTCCAATAAGGTAACTTCCAAAATATACTTCTTTTAGTCCAATTATGATGTTCACCAAAACCAAACAATTTTTGTCCATCAAACTCCCATATGAATGGCAATTGCCAAGTTCTCTGCCAAATTTCTTCTCCGGTCAAACGAGGGGGAAAGGAGAATGTATCGACACAATTTCTCTTAAAACCATTTTTATTTATTCTATACGGGTGATCAGTAGGAAGAAATTGCCGATGACAGTCAAAAAATGTATGCTTGCGACTATGGTATAACCAACTAGCTTTTGATCGCTCCATACATATTGGACAAGCAAGTCTTCCTACAGTTGACCATCCAGATAACATGCCGTAAGCAGGGAAATCATTAATTGTCCACATTAAAGCTGCCTTCATTAAGAAATTTTGTCTCAATGATACATCGTATGTAACTACCCCGTCATTCCACAATTGTGTCAATTCCTCTATAAGCGGTTGCATGTAAACATCCATCTTACTTTTAGGATTATTTGGACCAGGGATAATGATTGTAAGGAACATAAACTCTTTTTTCATGCACATCCCAGGTGGAAGATTGTATGGAGTTAAAATGATAGGCCAACATGAGTATGTCTTACCATATTGACCAAAAAGGGCAAAACCATCTGCACATAATCCAAGCCTTACATTTCGGGGATCATGAGAAAACTCAGGATACATCCTATCAAAATGCTTCCAAGCTTCTCCATCTGACGGATGACATAAGACACCAACCTCTCTTTGGTTCTCATTATGCCAACGCATGTCAGATGCAGTGGCCATTGAAGAGTATAACCGTTCAGTCTTGGGGTAATCGGGAAGTACCACATTTTTTTTCTAGCGATTTTTCTTTGAACTCCCCTTCTAGTGGTTATCTTATATCTGTCTTCACCGCAAAGCCTACAACTTGTAATACTTTCATATGCATCATCATTATAATAGAGCATGCATCCACGTGGACAACAATCAATATTTATGAAACCTAATCCCAAACCATCTACTGATTTCTTAGCATGATAAAAATTTGTAGGCATTTTGTTTCCGCTTGGCATGGCCCTGCCCATAAATTGAACCCATCGATTAAAACTATCTTCAGACTAATTTGAATCGCATTTTATACTTAATGCTTCCATACAAGCTGATAGTTCTGTGTAATTCTCGCATCCATTATACAATGGAGCTTGTGCAGCAGCTAATATATCATAAAATGTTTTAGCCTCTGGATTTGGATCTTCCTCCAAGTTTTCGGATCTCATTCCACCATCATCTTGTTGTATGACATTGGCAATCTCTGGACCAACATGATTCATTATCAATTGCTCAAATGGATTGAATTCTACCCTTTCTTGACCATAACTATAACATGGCCCTTCCACTGTAGCAGGAGGATGTAGTGTCATTGTTTCACCATGATTTGTCCAATAATGGTAGTTTTCCATAAATCCCTTCTCATAAAGATGTACCATGACATCATCTGCATAACAAAATCGTCTACACTGACATTTACTGCAAGGACACCTCACTTTTGGATAGCTTTGCAAGCTTTCTTGGTTAGTTTCAAATTGAATGAATTCATTTACTCCCTCTACAAATTCATACCTCACATGTCTATTATGATCCAACCTATTATACATCCATCGTCGATTTTCAGGAATTTCCATCGGCAGTAACTATATCAATAAAAACAATTATTATTTAAAAGTCACCATCTCATTCATATCTCATTCAAGAAGAAAGTTTTTCTACATTTGGTTAATGGTTAATTCTTAATAGATCTTATATTTAAAAAAATTTCAACAACGTTTTGCTTTAGTTTCTAAGTAGCACGACTTAAACATGTAGGTAGGTGATCACAATTATAAACCAAAACTAACCAAACACAATTGATAGTATTCAATTAAAATAAAAAAGAAATATTTGAGGTCCTAAATAGATAATAAAATTTGTTTGAGTTAAGCACTTAATTTGAAAGAACATACCTGTTTAAGAGTTTATTTGCTAGTGAAAATGCTAAATTGAAGTGTTAAACTTCTTCCACACTTTCTTGTTGGTTCCATGTTGGATCCAAATAATTGTAAATCACACAGAAGAAAGTTTGATATGCAGTGAACAGTTGATAGTAGCAACTATTAAGTAGCGATTGATTATATAAAAATGAATTTCACATCAATGCAAAGTCATAATAACAATCCAAGACATGCAAAGTGAGATACATAACCCACTCATGGTTTTGAAAAGCGCTTCTCAATTTCAATTTTAGTTTCATATGCACCAATAATGATGCGGTTAATAACATCTTTTTAATTTTATCCTTTTTACATTAAGTATAGTTTCAAGTGGTAAAGCTAATTTATACACATGCCACGTTATCTAAAGTTATATTTACTATATGTCATATTAATAATTATTTATTAACAAAATCTGATTCAGTTCGTAAATATATGTGATCCACAAGAATAACAGAGGTTGGTTGCTGAGTAGGATTTTCCTAACATTTAAACGATAAAAATTATTCAAATAGGATTCTCCTATTTCAATAAAGCTTGAAAAATCCTTATGTTGTATTTTTTTAGAAGACTTGTGTGTGCATGGAATTACTTTTATATTATTCTATTTATTGTATGGATGAAAAATTAATACTATATATGGTTGTGGAAAATGTTTACCGTTGATATATTTCAGTTGAATGTTACTAAACACCAGTAGCATAATTGGTTGAGTCCAAATGACAGATCTTTATTGTTTAATTTGTTTTGTTTAGTTTGGTCATAATGACTTTGGTGGAGTTAGCACATAGGAAGCCTAGGCATGTGCACAAAATGGTTATGGTTAAGTTCTTTATTATTCTAATATTGGCTTTTATTTCCACTCCATGCTTTTAAACAATGTTTGGTCTTATGCATGATATGCTTCTTTCTTTTGGGTATTTAGAGTTTAGAGACTTTAAATTAAAGTTTTATGACTTCATTGGGCTATTTTAGTGGAACCTATTCAATATTAAAAAGTAAAGTAATATTGATATTTTTACTAAAATGTATAAAGTAAAACAGTTTAAACCTCTTATCTAGGTAGCTTTGTTAACAACCCTTAACTAAGTTAAAAAACAAATTCAACAAAACTGATTCTTCATATTTTATTTATTAATATTTATACATTATATTTTATAAATATATTATATATTATATATAATAATTTTTTAACAAATTTAAATTTAACTTATTTATTTAAAATAAAATAATAAATTTACATCTATTTATTTATTTACCAAATTTTAAATATATCAAATTATAAATTCCTATAAGATAATTGATTCATTTCCATTCCAATTTCTCACAAACAGTATACATAATTGCATATATCTCTGTAAAAAGAAAACACACCTACGAGGAAGGAAATTGATTCAGTTTCTCTGGACTAAAATTGAACAGTGTAGGTGTAGTAAATTATTTATTATTCCATATAAATAAATAATTATGTTTCTATTTATTCTGTTTTGATTTTTGTCTCACTCTATTATTAACAGAAATAGAGTTGAATTGTTAATTCAATTTCATTAAAGTCTGAATCAGATTTCTGAGCTATACGTGCATTATGATAACTACACGTTCATAAAAATTATCCACTAAGGATAATAGTATATAATTTTTATTATTTAAAGATGATATTTAACCTTCTCCTTCTATGCCCGTGATCTCAATCACTATGTTAGAGAGGGCTTTTTGATGGAAAAAAAATCTATAAATGGTTACTCATTCAAAGGTTCCTAAACAAAAACAATCACAACCATAATCCATATACAAATTAAGAAATCTAATTATTATGTTGTAGCTATTGGATAAATTTTTTAATCAACTCTTTATCTATTTAATTATATTATTTCTTCTTATTTCTCTCTATACTTTTTTCAATATGTTTTCCATGATTAGTTGAAATTTATATAAGTTTTATCAAATTATGTAGGTTTCGTTTCTAATATAATGGGACCCACTTCTCATTTGATGATATCCGTATGATTTTTAAGAAATTATAAATAGTATGAATAATATGTTAAAAAATATAGTTAGTATTGTTTTTATATGAATAAGAGAATATTAATGTAAAAATAATACTTAATATTATCTTTGAATAAAATTTAGTTTCTCTCTCCATAAATAAATAGAAACAGATATTATATAAGGGTAAATGATATATACCAACTTGTTATTCATGACATATTATTGGTGCATTATACCCTCCTCACACATAAATCAATATCACCAAACGCAAGGCTAGTACATTAAAGCATGAAGAGGTTAATTGTTTTGCATAAAATATATGAACTTTTTAAATGTTATCATTGGTTCCTGGTCCACCATAACATAGACAATTTCACATGCAGTGAGGCACATTGCTCCACATTCCACAATATCCGTTTGACACTTAGTTTTTCTCACTACCTTATTTTCAACTTTGTTTAATGTGATTAGTTTATATTAGCTACATAATAATGGACCTTCCGTGGGTCATAGACAAAGGTAAACACATGATTTCTTCACCGTTAGGAGCCTTGAAAAGAGGTTAACTTGTCCACTCAGGGTGATGCACCATTATGCATAGGATAAGTACTTAATGAAAAGGAACTAGCTGTAGGATACGTGAAGAATCAATGTCAGTGAGAACATTCTTGCTTAAAGAGACACCTCCAAGACAAGTTAAGAATATACCAAGGGTGGCTCAAAACAAATGCTTATATAGTCACTATGAAGGACTACATTGTAAAATATTTGTACATTGTTTTCCAAATTATTTTTTGTTGATGTCCTGGTAAAGGCAACAAGTTTCTGCAACTTTGAAAGAGTTTTCTAAAGTGATGGCATCAAACCAGAACCTGAAAGAATTATAATGGGCTCTGCAAGCAATCAAATCTGAGGGTCTAAATCTGCACAGCATTTCCTTTTACCTCTCCCAACCAACTTCAAGTTGTTACCAAGAAACAGACAACTCCATAAGCATAAACATTTCCAAGGAAAATATAGCATATTTTTCTCACCTTTTGACAACACTAGCATCACGGAATAACACCAAATCCACATTGAGAAACTTGGAGTTCCATAGAGTTGAATGGGATTCACAACAGGTAAGAAATCTTGGCATCTTGTTAGGGGGAAACCAAAATATACAGCAAGTTGTTTTTAAAAGAAACAGATTCAATGGAAAAAGCCTATCTGACCTTTCTGACATTCTGAAGGCAAATAAAGTGATCAAAGAGATTATGCTTTCAGAGTCAGGTATTGGTTCAGTTGGAGCTGGACTTATTGCTTCTGCTCTTATGGTGAATGATAGTTTGGAGGAGCTGCAGATATGAGAAGTTTCAATAGGATCAAGAGGTGCTGAAGAGCTTTCTAAGATGATTGAAATTAACTTAACTCTTAAACTGTTGACAATTTTTGACTCAAATGCCATCACAACAACCCCTCTCATATCTGCAGTTTTGGCAAGGAACAGAAGCATGGAAGTTCATGTTTGGAGTGGAGAAAATGGAGAAAAAAGTTCCAAGGTGGTTGAGTTTGTACCTGAGAACAGCACACTTAGAATGTACAAGCTTAACCTCTCAGGTACTTGCAGGGTTACTTGTTCCTTGGGAATGAACTTCACGGTCAAGTCGCTTAACATGACTGCAGTCAAGCTAAAGTCACGGTGTGCTAAGGAATTTAGATGGGTTTTAGACCAAAACCAGACCCTCAAAGAGGTCAACTTGTCTAGATCATGCCTTAAAGACAAAGGTATTGTGTATGTTGCAGCAGGCCTCTTTAAGAACCGTAGTTTGCAGACCTTGCATTTAACTGGAAATTGGTTCGATGGAATAGGTTTGGAGCATCTACTATGCCCTCTGAGTAGATTTTCAGCACTGCAAATGCAAGCCAACACCACTTTGAAGTGTGTTACTTTTGGAGGAGGGAGAACAAGAATAGGGAGGAATGGTCTTGCTGCTATTGTACAGTTTCTTATAACCAATGAGACAATGAGGCAGTTGGGGATTTATGGTGATGATAGTTTGAGATCAGATGACTTTGTTAAAATCTTCAACTGTTTGGAGAAGAATGCTAGCTTGAAAAGCTTATCTCTATAAGGCTGCAAAGGTGTGCAGGGAGAGTCATTGCTGCAGACAATTATGGAAACAATGCAGATAAATCCTTGGATTGAAGATATTGATCTCTCCAGAACACCTTTACACAACTCTGGCATGAGTCAGGGGATTTATCAAAGATTGGGCCAGAATGAGAAGACAGAACCATAAATGGATTTGCTCAAGGACATGCCTCTAACTGAGCCCAAGAGTTTCAGAGTTTTGTTTTGTGGTCAAGAATGTGCAGGTAAGGTTGAGTATAATTGTTCATCTTTAATGTTTTACTATTGGTTAATTTAATGACACCCCAGTTCAAAACTATTTTAAGAAAAATAAGTTCATGAAACTAAATTAACCTCCATTCTTTCTCATATAAACACATGCTAACAATAAATCAACCTGAACCATAGTTCATAGTTTAAATTGATAATTTTTCAGGCAAATCCACACTTTGTCATTCAATATCACAAAGTTTCTCTGCTTCGGCACTTCCCTACTTGGATCAAGTCAGAACAATAGGACGTCTCCAGGAAGTGTTTCAAAACAGAAAGCTATCGACCAAGCTATTATCCTACTCAACTAAAGAACTACTAGAATGAAAAATCACCAATTATACAATTGCATATACGCATGAACATATATACACAAATTGTCTTCCTGAATCACCCTCCGCAGTAACAAGCTTGCAGGGAGAAAGACCCTAAACACTAAACTAAAACAAATGCGCAAGAATCTAGCAGGAGCTAATTTTCCTAAAAAAATCTTATTAAGACAAAGTATTTACCTTATATTCCAGAATTAGCTTTTCGTTCCAACAAAGCAAAACCACCAATATTTCTGCACAACAACACCCAAAAAACAAATCAAGAAAAGAAATTTTACAAACTTAATACGTTCCTAGCTCCCTAAATACACAAAGAAAGGAAGAAAAGAAATTCACCTTAAACAAATTTCGGAGGAGCAATAGACGAGTAGTGACAGCTTACGCCCACAGGAAGGAAGACGAGTAGCAATAGACGGTAACAGCGGAGCAGTAACAGCTTGGAGGAAGACGAGCAGTAACGGATGGTAACGGCGAAGCACCCACAGGAGGAAGACGAACAGTAATGGTAGTAAGAGTTGGGAGGAAGAAGAGCTCCGGTAGCGAGAAGAAGAAGAGAGTGAGCGAGAAGAAGAAGAAAGTGAACATTTAGGATTCAAATGACCAAAAGGGGAAAAATTGAATACAGCAAAAATTTTGTTGAGACCGAATACATCAATCACTAAACACTGTTTATTAAAAAAAATTAATTAGTGATCGAATTAGTTACTTCATTTTAATTTCTTATTTTGCGACCAAAAATTTAGTCTCTATTTCAGTAGCAAAATAATTTAATAAAAAAATTTTATTTTAAATAAGATCAGTCACTAAATTAATTTCTATTAATGATCGAATTTATGTAGTTACAAAATTCGGTCTTTAAATATATAATTTTTTGTAGTGATAAATAAAAAAATTTAGTATTAACTATATTAAATATAATTTACACATATAATAATTATAATAATAATAATAATGGTTAAGATTTATTATCTTCTAATTTTAAAAAATAACGGTAGATACTAGTAAAACTAAAGTAAGTTACTTCATGCTCCTTCATTAAACGAGAGACATTTATTATTATCAATGAAGAAAACCCATGTTTGACTTTAAAGAAGTTGAAAGTTAAAGAAGACGGACTACTATTCAAACTACAATCAATTTATAGTTTTGCCTTTTCTTCCAGGTTCTAGAAGTAAAAAGTAATATCTTAAAAAACCAATTATTAAAAAAATTACCTTTCTCTAATTAAGATATTTTTGAATGAGGAGACCAAAAGACATGTACAAGAAAGATTAATTTAAAATTTTATTCTCATATCTAACTATGTTTTTTTTCCTTTTATACATAAAAAAATATTTACAAATTAATTTGATCATTTATCAAAATTACAATATTGTTAAATTTGATTGAGTTAAAAATATTTATTAACTCAACTATTCAACAAAATCTATTATCAATATAACTTCATAAAAATTAACTTGGAAATATTTTTTAATATAAAAACCAAAACCAAAACAATGTAAAGAAGAAACCCTAAATTTTTAATTTAACTAAAAGAAAACAATTTTATAAAGGCTCAGAATAGTCGATTTCAAGATAACAAAAGGTAACGATGACTTGAAAAGTTAATGAACTTTACTTAGTCTCGCCTGAGCCAATTTAATCCAAACCGCGTTGCATAGTTCCTCCATGTAAGACTCATTCCTTGTTTCACTTTCTTGGGTCCCAAACTTTGCTCTTTAACAAAGACAGAAGAAGAAGAAAGCATGAAAAGTAGTCAACATGCATTCATTTTTCAAGTAAAAAATTGACAGATTTAATTAAAGGACAAATGTATATATAGATGAGTTTGAATTACGTTTCAAATTTTCAGGCATGCACTTGATTGAGCTGAATGTTCATGACAATTTTTTTCTCAAGTGCCAATTTCTAGTTCGACATGCAATCACCCATCAACGATGATCTTCTTTCTCCTGAAAAGGTTGGAAAAAAACAAGCTTAATATGTGACACGTCGATTCCATGTATAAGTACAATCAACAGAAAAAGTTATGAATGATTTTAAGTAAAACACAACACTTAGCGTTATAGAAATAGTGTGTTTAGGCTTGTGAAACGCAGAGCCAAAGACACGTAAAATTATGAATGATTTAATTCATATTACAAACTATAGTCTTTCTTGGAAAAAATTCCAGTTCATAACTTCCTTCAAAACTTCAAATTCCAAAGTTTTAAAGGATAATGTCTCGAATATATTGTTTAGTGGCGTACGTAGTTGTATGATAAGCACAACTGATGCCATCAACTAGACTTGTAATACAAGTTGAACGAGTCGTTCACGATAACTAATTAAGCAACTGGCAAGTGGTGACATGAAGATAGGGCTTTAAACATCACACTCAAATGTAGATTAATTAAAGGATTAGATCAAGGAGCTAATAGTGTGTGGCTCATACAGATATGTCACTTTCTTGAACTGGCCAAAGAGGTTGCAGAGGTAATCAAGCTGTTCAATTCAGCTGACAAGTGAGGTGACTAATTATGATAACCCAAAAGGGCATAGAGTATTGACCCTTTCAACGTTGGGTGTTTAGTCTATTAGACTCACTGAATTAATATAATAAACACAAAAGTGGAGCCAACCATTTGTCTTTAGTTAAAAAAGAACATTGGTGTGGGGCCAACAATCACTAAAAGGCTTGACTAATAAAGGCATAGACACAACACAACCTTTCTCTGCCTTAATGCCTGTGATCAAATATTTTATTTCATTTTATTTTTTCAGATAAATAAATCCCTGACCGTTTGTGCCCAAAGTGACACGTCATATGCCTATCCTCATGTGAATGACTATAAATTAATTCACTCTTCCATCTCCATTGTGCCTCAGTACCCTTTTTTCTCAGTGGCCAACATTTCTCTTTATTATTGCCATTACCAGTTTTCATAAAAACATGTTCCACTCCATGTTTACACGTCTCAATAAAAAGGTATCAGGTGAAAAGGTAGTGTACAGAGATGAGTTAATTAAAAAGAGGTCTCCATCGGGAAGCAAGGCAGTGAAGAAAAGTGTTCGGTTTGTGGATCCAGAACCTTCCAATTTAGATAAGGAGAAGGAGAAGGAATTGGTGAAAGGAAGGTGTGGTGGTAATGAATTAGGAGAAAAAGCAGGGATTAGAGTGAAGTTAAAGATGACAAAGGAAGAAGCGGCTCGGTTGCTATCAAAATGCAAAGAAGGAGGAGTTCTCGAATTCAAAGATGTTGCTCGTGAGCTTGTGACGCTTCCACTCAACCGAGTTAGCGTTGTGTCCACTCTGCACGATCGATGATCCATTGCTATCATAATGTTCAAGTTGGAATAGGAAGACTCTGTTTTATGCTTCGACGTGAGCATGAGAGAATGAGCTAAACTTATGCTATGTGATTATGTATGATAGTGAATTTACTTAGATTTCAAAAGAAAGTTTTGTTAATTCTGGGATGGCCATGGTTTGGTTTATTTGGCATGAAATTACTTTAATTAACTATGTTGGTGAAGAATTTTAGAGATTAAACCTTTGTAAAATTCTCAAGATTAAATTAAGCATCCAACTTCTAAGGTTTGCTTGTAATTTTTCAACATCACATTACTCTTTTCTAAGTAAACTTTTTCAAATTTTGAAGCACTCACCTTATTACTTTACGTAGTTGGAAGAGACCTACAGATTTTTTATTATGTTTTAGTGTTCAACTTTTGTTTATCTGTAATAGTTAAAAATATCTTCTGCGTCGTCTGATATTTTGTTTTCAAAGTAATTTTGTTCCATTGGAATGGAAATTTATATTTTAATTTGTTAATACGCATAATTATGATTTCATTCGCTGTCATAATTTTTTATTGTGAGCCAACGTTCTACATCATGAACGGAAAATTAATACCGAAACAGAAACCACATCTTCTTGTATTTTTTGCAACTTCTAAGTATGACTATAAAACCTTGACAAATTACCTTAGAGAAGAGTAAGACAAATTTGCATTGACCTGAAAATTGATAAGTAGTTTTAATCCCAAAAAAAATGATAAATAGACACGTTGATTATTCACATATCAACTTACAACAGCCTAAGTACATTTAGATAATTAGTTAATTAATTAAAACTTGACAAAAATTAGAACCTGGGGGTAATTAATTAGTTGTCCTCCTTAACTGTTAAACGAACTAGGCCATGGCATCGGTAACGAGCGCTCCGTATAAAGTTTGTACCTTAATTAACGCTACTAAACCATCAGCGTTCAGTTTCCTTTTCAATCTTGTGATCTAATATTTTGGCAAATTGTAAATAGTATTTTGAAGCTAATATGATACATTGATACTACCAGTTAACAAGTTAGAAGAAAGCAAATTGTGACATATTTTTAGTGAAAACTAAAATCAAAATTTGCTTCCTCAAAGTGCTTAAATGTTAAATGTCCTATGCTATCAAACATTTTATTCAAATCAAGGAACGGTGGTTTGAAAAAAAAATGATAAGGTTACATATGCATATTAATCCTCACCTTCTTGTGCCTCTCAATCGTTTAAATTATTTTTTAATTCCTAACCGGGCGACGAGGATCGTCTTCCAAAGAAAATGAAGGAGCATGTTTGTAACCTTTCTAGAGACAGACACAATACGAAAGCTGCAAGTTTGAAACTTCGAGCATCGACAAGGTCAGACGACCACAAATTTCTTTGCCCGTCATTTCCATCTTCTTCATGTTAAATACGATTAACAAATTTTAATCACCCATGTTGTAGCCGTATCATTCATTTCATTAAATGGACATTAATTGTTTAAATTTCATCCACCCCATCTAACGCTTAGGTTCTCATTTATTAGTATTTATTTCGTTTCAAATTTTCATCAATGATGTACTTGCACACCATATATTTTTTACACCAAATTTATCTTCCACAAGAAACAATCATGTTTTTAACTGCATAGAATTATTGTAAACAATTAGATGATGTTGGGTTTATGAAAATATTTTTTGTTTTTACTTTTTATTTATATATTTATTTATAAAAATGTCATTTTATTTTTATTTTTTAAAAAAATTGTATATGAAATAATAAAAATAAGAATTTTTTTTTCTGTTTTTATTTTATTTTTACTATTTTCTATACATAATTTAAAACAGAAAATAAAATAAAAATAATGTGATATTTTTACATATAAAAATAAAAATAAAAAATATTTTTCATAAACTAAACACCATCTAAAATGAAGTTTGATTTGCAAAATATTTTGTTTTCTACTGAAAATAGCACAAGTAAGAAATAATTTTTTTCACTATTTTCTATATAAAATGTTAAAAAATAAAATAAATATATTATTTTATAAATAAAAAAATATTTTCGTAAAATAAGTTCCACCTAAAATCTTTCATTCAAAATTTTAACATAATTATATATATATAATTTGAATCCAAGCATTAGTGAAAAAAAAATATTTTTTACATTAGTTGTTATTTGCTTTTTACATCAATTATAAAAAATAATAACTTTTACATCAGTTCTACTGATATAAAAAATTCAGTTTTTACAATAGGTATATCACTTAATCGATATAAAAAAAATTTTAACTGATTATGAGATTAACCAATGTAAAAAATCAACTTTTTATATTGGTTAAATTTTATAACTGATATAAAGTTAGTTTTTTACATTGGTTATAAAAACAAATGATGTAGTAAGTAAAAATAAATAAATAAATTATGATGATTTTAATTTCCCGTATTTTTTAAAATAAAAAAAATATATAAATCAAATATAATAAAATAACATTATCCTTAAAGGATAAATCCACCTAATTAATTATATTTTTTAAATTATCATGCAATATCAAACAATGTTAAGTACATTTTTTTTTCTATAATAAAGGAAATATAACATTAAAAAACTGATGTCATGAACATAAAAGAATAATGATGGATAAAGCTATGCAATCATCACAATCACACACTGAGTTTGAGTTGTAAACGTTTAATACTTCACAAGTATTACTTATTAAACATCTTAGGACGTTTTGACTAAGCAATATGAAAAACTTAAGACATTCCTATTCCAATAACATAAAAAGGTACATTGTAGTTTTCCAAAGAGTAATATGACTTGTACACTATTTTAGCTAAATCATAAAGCCTATATATTAAAATTAAATTTTAACTCTTAAAATTAGAGATTTTTTTCAATCTATTCCTCTCTTTAATGTTTTATGTAACTTAAATTTTAAATTAATAAACTTGAATTTTGTTCTAGAAACCACCATCTACTCTATTTAATGTTTTGAGCCTTGTTACAAACTGAAACAATTACTAGAAACCACATAATGTTGGGCTTATAGATTCCTAAGTCTAGTTACCAAAGAAGTTATTGCAACATACAACATATATCATCTACCTTAACGCTTTCCAAACTTCCGACCCCGTTAGAAAAAGTACATACAAAAAAACAAACTCCATTTGAAACCCTTATACACAAATAAGAGATAACTAGATATAATTATGGATTCTTCGGTTACAATCTATGAACCAAAGACAAAGCAAAAATCATGAAAGAATAAGAAAAAATTGGCAAAAAAAAAAACAATCACTACAAATCAAATGGACATATTCAATAAAAGACAGATTGGGTTATACAAATATCTTCTCACCTCAAAGACACTACATTCATTTTACTTGGGCCTTTTTAAATAACTTCATCATCTAATTTTGTTGACCCATGAGGTGTGGCAATTGAAAGAGATTTAATAAATTTATCTTCTACAAATAATCATAAGAAAAGATAACAAAAAAGTTGAATATTAGTATGCATCTTAATACAAGTTCATTGGAAAAAAGATAAGGTATTTTGTTCCTCCTTTGCATACTCGATCCATATGGAAGTACCGATCCACTTGTACCTCGGAAGTCTTGAGAGTGTGCAACTGGGAATGATTATAGTAGGTAGCCCCCAAAAACACCAACCCATAACTAATCAAATTAATAGGTGTGACTATGCCCTTTATCATCGACCAAGAGAAAGAAATCAAGAGCCAATCCTTCACCACACCAATAATATTCATAGTTAACGTTGAAGTTTTTCCAATCAGCAAAAACACAACAAGGTTCAACTCAAAATCAGAAGTAGAATTAGTTCTAAAAATAGCATAACCTAAATGGAGGCTTGAGTTACCCCACAAAGGGCACTCCATGAGAATCCAAGGGATAAACAAGAACCAAAAAATAGGGAATATTGTGATAAAATGAGGTAATATGATATTTAGACCAAAACCAAATGAGTAGCCTCAAACACAACTACCCAAAGCTACCAAGTCACATTCTAAGCATTGAATTTAGCTTCACCGTAAGAAACAATGCCAACCCCATGCGAAATAAAAACCATGTTTTCTATGATTTCATTCCCGAAGGTCTCCCTCTGGAATGAAACCCAAATCAAGTAAAGAACGACGAAAATAAGAGCCTTAAGCATCTAAATGAAGGAAACACACACACACACACGGAGGAACATAGCAACGAAAAGTTGTATCCCTGTGATTGTAATTGTTAGATGCAAAGTATACGACATACCATATTCAGGGCAGACAGGAGAATGTTAAGGTGTGGCGATGACTCAAGGACACGATAGAGTGAGGGCATGGCAAGGAAACCCAAGTCGAAGAGTGAGGATGATAATGACACCAAGCAGAGTGTGTATTCCATCCATGAAGAAGAAGTCACAAACGCACAAACACAACGTCCAATATTTGATGAACAAGGCTTCCGAGTAGTACATCATTTCATAAGTACCCGTATTTGATTAGTAGTTCTTCCTCATCGCCCCCCACCACCTACTTTAACAGAGTTAACGAGAATCGTTTCATGGTTGTGCTTGCACATGACAGAGGCCTTACTAGAGGAAGGAGCGTCGCTGCCATTTATGACTTTGGGATATGTTTTAAGTGATGGGTTGGATTTGAGAAAGAAGAAGCCATCAAAATAATTAATAGGGATGGAATTTTCATCGGAGAAGAACTCGGAGATTTTGGTCTTTGAAGGCAAAGAAGAATTTTTGAAACATTTGAGGGGATTTGGTGGAGGAGACATGCTAGTTCTAGGGTTTAGCTTCAATCCAGGAAAGGAATACAAATGTAACAATAAAAGAATAAAGGAATTTCTAAATCGTTTACTTACATAACTAATATAATTTGTACTTTTAACATCGGTTACTAATTTAACCAATTTAAAATATAATTTTTATCGCAGTTAAATAACAATCGAGATAACAATTGATTCATAAATTTCAAAAATGCCAACGTTTCTTTTTTTTTTTTTTTTACATTGGTTACATAAAAATTCATTTAAAAATTAGTTATAAAATCATTATTTTGTACTAATAAAAATATTTTCTTAAGATGAATCGAATCTCATTATTTGATTCATGTAATTAAAGATGTTGATACTAATATCTACACCTTTCTTGTTAAAAATAAACAAGAACATTAAAAATATTCACAATTTAATTTAAATAAAATATCATTTGATCTTTACAATTTTGATTTGAATCAACTTGAATAAAATTTTAAATTCAATCTATTTTAATTTTTTTAATGTAAAAATTAGCAATTCAACTGTTAATATATTTTTTTATTATTAATTAAAAAACAAGAAAATTTATAAAGTTACAAATAAAACACATTAATAAATTGAAGCATGAAAAATTTATCAAGAACAATTGAGCTCATAAAATATTTGGAGGTGATAGGAACATTCTATTATGGAATAGTACTTGAAGTTTGAGAGATGAGTGATTATCTTCGGTTAATAAAAAAGTCTATTTAAAAAAATAGAAAGTATATATATAAAATTCAATATGCAAAAAAAGAAAAATAAAAAAGTATAGAAAAAACTTTTATTAAAAGTTTGAGGTTTGAAAATTATGGTGTGATTTTCTAGTCATATGCGAATTACTAATATTTGGACATGCATAGTTTCCATTGAAATGATGGTTAGACATACCTCTTGTGTTCAATTTTCGGTAAATATTTAGTTTATTAGTCTCAACTAGCTAGTCCGTTAATGTTTCTCAGTTAGTTTTTCAACTTTTCTAATTAGTTACAGATTAATGTATCTTACCACTCATATATAAATACTCTTCTTGTTATTAGAATAATATAGGGAAAATTCTACTACTTGTTGTCAAATATATTTCTTCTTATCTAACATTTCTAATCTGTTAAAAATATTAGAATAATATAGGGAAAATTCTACTACTTGCTGTTAAATATATTTCTTCTCATCTAGAATTTCTAATCTGTTAAAAAAGGATTCAAGATGGTATCAGAGCTCAATTCTCAGAGCTCTGATGCAGTATCCTAATAATTTTTTTCCTTCTTCCTTTTTTTTATCCCTTAATTGTTTCTTTTTTTTTATGGCAAACCAAGTTAATGACCAAGCCAACCCCCACTATCTTTATCCTAATGAAAATCCAAGCACTTCCTTAGCTACCGTTAAGCTTGATGGAAGTAATTACCATGCATGGTCTTGTGCCATGACAATGGCTCTCAAATCCAAGAACAAAACTCAATTCATTCATGGAACTCTTCCTAAACCATCTATTGTGGATCCTTTTTTTCCATGTTAAGAAAGGTTCAATACAATGGTATTATCTTAGATTACTCTATTTAGAATCCTCTAAAGCACAAAATGTTTTGTGGCTTAAAATTTCCTAGGAAGTTTGGGCTAACATCAAAGAGAGGTAATATCAAGATGATGTTTTTCGTATTTATGTCTTACAATTCAAACAAGGAGACCTTTCCATTACTACCTATTTCACTCATCTTAAGACTTAAGGCTCTTTGGCAAGAACTTGAAAATTTCAGGTTCATACCTTTTTGTAGTTGTTACATTCCTTGCTCTTGCAATCTTATATCCTCTATCAAGTCATACAGAGACAATTACTATGTCATCTATTTCTTGAAAGGTCTCAATGAGCCATACACAACCATAAGGTCTCAATATATGCTCATAGATCATTTACCATTTGATAACAAGGTTTTTAGTCTTCTTTTTCAACAAGATAGTTTGGTACTTATCCAGAGGAGCCAAAGATCATAGCCAATATGGAATTCAATAATAATGTTGGGAGGAAGATATTCTCAAGGCCAGAAAAATTTTGGAGAAAAGACTGGTGGAATGAAAGGGAATTCATCTAAGGTATGTTATTTCTGCAACAAGACTGGCCATATTATGGATGTTTGTTTTAAAAAGTATGGTTAGCCTTCCTACTTGAAACGAAATAGCACTGTAAACAATTATGTCACCTCATATGATCCTTAAGACACTATTGACAACAATGTGCCTGAGGCTTCCACATCTTATGCTAGCCTTAGCTTCACGATTGATCAACACAAAACTATCTTGGATCTTTTGTAGAAAAATAACACTCAATCTTCTCATCATCTCAATCAGCTCACCGCAACAAACCAATCTGAAAACATTTTTATTGTTTCAAACAAACCCACAAATTGGGTTCTTGATATAGAAGATACAAATCATGTGTGTTACTTTCTTTTTAATTTTCACAACTTCAAGAAAATTAAACCCATTTATGTTAAACTGCTTCATGGGAATCAGATTACAAGTAAAATCATTGGAATTATTTTTCTCTCCAAATACTTATTTTTGACTAATGTTTTATATATTCCAAATTTCAATTTCAATCTAATATTCATCTCCAAGTTAAAAATAACATTGAACTGCCAATTTATTTTTTCTGATTCTGTTTGTCACATACAAGATTTGACATCTATGAAGATGATTGGTGTAGCTAAGTTGAGAGTTGAATTATATATTTTACCTCCTATAATTTTTACTCTTTTGGAGAAGAATTTTTTGAATAATTTGTGTACCTATAACAATGACATTTGGTATTTAAGATTTGGTCAATTATTTGATCATAAATTATATCAAATGTAGAAACTATATCCATATATCGAATATCATAAAAATGATGATCCTTATGATGTTTGTCATTATGCCAAATAAGAAAGTTTCCTTTTGTTAATAGCATGACTCAATCTTCTATTTGTTTTTTATATTATGCACATTAATATTTGAAGGTCTATTTTGGTTCTTTCTCTTTTTGTCACAAGTATTTTTTTTAACCATTATTAATGATATGTCTAAACACATATGTAACAATTTCTTGGAGTTCAATTTTCCCAAGTTCTATCAATCCAAAGGAATTTTGCAATAAACCACCTATGTAGAAACATGTTAGCAAAATGGAGTAGTTGAGATAAAACACCAACTTATCCTAGGTGTTGCCAAAGTTCTCCTATTCCAGGCCAACATGTCTAATTATTTTTGGAAGTATGGTATTACTCATCCTATCTACCTTACCAACAGACAACCCACAAAATTCCTTTCAGATCAATCTCTTTTTCAAGTCCTACATAATGCTGTTCCAAACTTAAGTCATCTCAAGACCTTTGGATGTTCTAACTTCATTTTCACCTACACTTCCCACACAAAAAAAAAAAATAGCTTAATCCAAGAGTAAGGAAATGCATTTTTCTGGGATTTAAATCTAGCATAAAAGGATATGTTGCTTATGACTTGAATATTAGAGAGGTCTTAATATCCAAAAATGTGCAATTTTATGAACATATTTTTCCTTTCCACAACAGTAGAACCAGCACTTACAATGATCGTCCTTCCCCGATTCTACCTATTTCACCAAATGTTCCTTTCATTGAAGATGTCTCTTTTCTTTATAGTAGACAACTTATCAACAATAACTCTCGAGAGACGACATTTATTGTTGATCCAATTCTTAACTTCCCTCTGCGAAGATCAAATAGAAACACCAGAGCTCCCACATATCTAAGAGATTGTCATTGTCACCTTGCCACTTCTCAACCTCTCCTTCCTAATTTAAATATCCTATATTCAGCACTTTATCATATGACAATTTATCCCATCCTCAAACATTACTATCTTTCTATTTCAACTGATAATGACCATATTCACTTCAATGATACTATTTAGCAATCTTATTGAAAGATTTTCATTCAAAATAAGTTGGAAGCCTTATGTTAAAGTCATACTTGGTCTCTCATTACTCTTCCTCCAAGAAAGAACATAGTTGATTACAATTGGATTTTTCAAACCAAACACAATATTGATGATAACATTGAAAGACATGAAGCTCGACTAGTAGCTAAAGGCAATACCTAGACTGTCAAACTTGACTATCTTAAAAATTTTAGTTTAATGGTCAAGATGACTACTATTCAGATTCTTATTTCTTTGGAAGCCTCTAAAAATTGGCATATTCCTCAATTTGATATCAACACAACTTTTTTACATGGTGATCTTCAAGAAGAGGTTTGCATGAAACCTCTTCTTGGGCTTAAAATTCATTATACTTCTCTTATTTTCAAGCTACAGAAATCTATTTATGGCCTCAAGCAAGCAAGTAAACAATGGAACACAAAGTTCCCTAAAGCTTTTCTTAAGTTCGGATATAAGTAATCTAAGGCTAACTATTCCTTATTTACAAATTCCTCCACATCAAGCTCCACCATCATTTTGGTTTATGTTGATGACTTGGTTTTAGCAGGAAATGACTTAAAAGAAATCCATCTTATCAAAAAACACCTGAACAATTTATTCAACATTAAATATCTTAATCCTTTAAAAAAATTTCTTGGTTTTGAGGTGGCTAGATCCTCTAAAGGCATTACAATATATCAACGAAAATATGCCCTTAATCTCTTTTAAGACACTAGACTTCTTGCTGCATAGCCCTGTAACACACCTATGGATTCCCGGTAACACACTTATGGATTCTACTCCCAAGCTACATAACAACACATGTAATCTTTTTCCTAATCCTTCAGCATATCATAGGTTGATTGGTAGGTTTCTTTATCTTACTTAACAAGACCAGACATTTCCTATGTTGTGCATCATCTAAGTCAATATCTTGTCCTTCCATGATTGAACATCATCAAGCTAATATCAAAATTATTTTCTACATAAAGGGAGCTACCTACTAAAGGGTTGTTCTTTCCTGCTATGTTTGATAACAAACTTGTTTCTATGAT
This sequence comes from Canavalia gladiata, assembly GCA_037954105.1. NCBI lineage: Eukaryota > Viridiplantae > Streptophyta > Magnoliopsida > Fabales > Fabaceae > Canavalia > Canavalia gladiata. The sequence continues at coordinate 18,536,878 of CM075667.1, forward strand.
CCTGATTGGGGAGCTTGTCCGAATACTAGAAGATCATTCACTGTTTTTGTTTATTTTTCATACCATCTCTCACATCTTGAAAGACAAAGAAACAATCTATTGTATCTAGATCTTCTTTAGACACTAAGTATCATGCTCTTGCTAAATCCACCTGTGAAGCGTAATGGATCCTCTATCTCTTAAGAGATTTCAATATCCAACAGCTTACTCCAGTTGTTTTATACTGTGATAACAAACTTGCTCTTCACATAACTGCAAATTCAAACTTCCATGAAAGAATAAACACATTAAAATGGATTTTCATGTTGTTCATGATAAAATTCAAGATGGTACTTTACATCTTCTTCCAATCTCTTCACACTTACAGTTAGTAGATCTTCTAACTAAAGCACTGTATTCTACCCTTTTTCACAGTTTCATCATCAAGCTTGGAATGTTAGATATACACACTCTAACTTGCAGGACTGTTAAATGTTTAGTTTGTTAGTCTTAGTTAGCTAGTCTATTAGTTAGTTTTTCCGCTCTTATAATTAGTTACAGGTTAATGTATCTTACCACTCTCCTCTATAAATACTCTTCTTATTATCATTATAATACAAGGAAAATTATACTACTTTCTATCAAATATTTTTCTTCTCATCTCACATTCCTAATCTGTTAAAAGAGATTCAACAATTTTACTGAACGATGGTAAAAGATTCATGAGTCATTTTATAAAAAAAAAAAAAACTTCTCACACATAAATAGTAACATACATTCATTTACACTCATATGTAAGTCATTGAATCTATTTTATTTTTTTATTTTAAAAACATGTGAATAATTAAATAAAAGGTGTAGATGGAACCTTCATTAATGTTTTATAAATTTAATATCGATCGCTTTCATTTCTAGCTACGACAATAATTTGAGGGGGTACTTGTATCTGTCTCGGTGTGGATCAACAAAAAAATGTACACGTGTGCTTAAATTTCTTTTACATTTAATTAGGGACTATCTAAATGTTAAATATTATTGTTTTTGACTCATGAATTAAAAATATCAAAGTGGAAACACCGGCACAAAAACATGAAATATAGTAAAAAAAAAGTTTATACTAACAGCCAACTTGTAAGTTATAATAGCGTGTCAAGGATTATAAGGTATAAGAAACAAAGTTCGGTCATCTCCTAGATTTATTGTTTATTTTCAATCATTAGATAAATAATTTTAATCTTTAAATCTAATATTTATAATATCATATATATAGATATATAAACTAGAGAGAAAATATTAAAAATCTTATTGTTTTGTGTTTATAAGAGAAGAGAGAAAAGTATGATGTAGAGAAGAAAAAACATATTGATATTTTATTAAAAGGCTCTACATATAGACTATCGATTATTAATGCCTTATTTGGTAGGCATAACAACTTTATTTAAAATTTTAAAAAGGAATCATAACATCATAACATTCAAAATATAAACAGACAAACAAATCCCTACAAATTAGAAAAGAAACTTTGACTCAATCATTTATTGTAGGAATAAACAAATCCCTACAAATTAGGAAACAAACTTTGACTCAATCGGTTATTGTAGACTCACGTTCAACAAATATTCTCCTTTCCTAAATAACTAGACGCTCCTAGTTTGGTTTTCAAAAATTTTAATTTGACTTTCAGAAGAACTTTTGTTAAAGTATTTTCACTTTAATCTTCAATTCAGCAATAGATTAGTCTGACTTTTCCTTCTCTTTGCACATCCCTTAAGAAAAATAACTTAATCTTAAAATGCTTAATCTTGCCATAAAAACCTGGATTATTTGAAATGAAAACAACCACTTGATTATCAACAAAAATCTATGTTGGCTCTTTTTACTCCATATATGAATCAACAAGTATATGCTCAGGCCAAACAGCTTGATTCACAGCTCCTTTGAATTCTTCAAGTTCTAGGACACCGATATTTCACCTTTGATGAATCTCATATAAAGATCTTGGACCTTCCACAAGAGTTTCATCAGCATTATCATCAAGGAATTGTGGGATTTCTAACAACCGCTTCCTTATTGGTTACTCTCCCACCAGATTTAGAGCATAGCTTTTAGCTCTCCATTTCATCCTGAATATATCTCTATCTTTTGCGTCTTTAATCAAACACCAATTGTCTTCAAATATGACTTTGAAGTCTTTTTCTACAAGTTGTGCAACATTGAGCAAATTTCTATCAATGTTAGGCATATATAAAATATCAGATATATACTTCAAACCTGTCAGCATTTCAATAACAATGGTCCATTTTCCCTTGACTGAGATGAAATTACCATTTCCAATTTTACTTTGGAAATGATGGTTTTGTTAAGCTCATTAAAATGCTTCTGGATGTTGGTCATATGGTTTGTGCATCCACTATCTATTAACCATGAATCATTGGAACTATTACTTATAATAAAACATGTTGCAACAAAGAGTTTCTTATCTTCCTCATCTTCTGTAGTCACCTTTGTCTTCTCCGATGTAGACTTGCAAATTCTATCTACATGTCCCATATCACCACATTTTCTACACTTGGCATCTGACATCCACTAACATCTTCTTTTAGGATGGTTTGTCTTTTTGCAATACAAGCTAGGAGGAAAATTCTCACCCTCCTACATATTAAAGTCTTCTATTTTTTTGTTCTACCATTTTCTTTTCTTTCTATCTTTGTCACCTCTTGAATTTTGTGCTTTCATATGAAACTACCATTTTCTTTTCTTTCTATCTTTGTCACCTCTTAAATTTTGTGCTTTCATATGAAAAGAACCCTGGAATTCCTACTCTTTCCTTATCATTCTTTTATGCTTCTAAGCCTGCAAAGCACTTATCAATTCTTCCAAGGAGATGTTTGATAGGTCTTTTGACTCCTCCAATGCTGATATCTTCAATTCATATTTTCCACAACAGTAACAAGAATTTTTTGCACAATTCTTTCATCTAGAAAGTCCTTACCAAGAAGTTGCACTTTATTTGCTATGCTTAAGAGTCTATCAGCATAGTTTTTGATAACTTCTACCTCCTTCAAAGGCCATGACTCTTAATACCAATTGTTGTTTTGTATTTATAAAAGGAGAGAGAAAAGTATAATGAAAAGGAAAAAAACATATTGATATTTTATTAGAAGATTCTGCATATAGAGCACAGACTATATCAGTTGTCAATTTCTTATTTTGCAAACATAATCACATTATTTTTTTAAAAAAAATTATAACATCATAACATTCAAAACATAAATAGATAAACAAATCATTATCAACTAAGAAACACATTTTAACTCAGTCACTTATTATAAGAATAAACAAATTCTTACAAATTAAAAACAGACTTTAACTCAATCCGTTATGGTAGACACACGTTCAACAAATATAATATTACACACATTCAACAAATATAATATTTATGAAATAAAAAAAATTGATAATAATTTTATTTTTTAATTATTAAATATAACATTTATAATTAAAAAAAAACATGTTACAAAAGAAACTGAAAAGAAAATACATAGTAGATGAACCAATTTCATGAAAAGCACGAGATGAAAACTTTCGGCGATCACTATAATAGCTCATGTCATGAATTGGAAATTACAGGTAGGAAATGTAAAACTGACTTGACCCATATATAAAATCCATGATGCAAGTCTCTGGATATTTTAGCCATGAATCTTTTTCTCCCATGTGAATGTCCACGCAAGTTGTCAATGATAACATTACTTTTTACTCGTTAGGGTAGTCTCATGATAAAAACACATTGGCACGGTTTAGGAAAGTCACCTCTTGCTCTTGTGTGGCACATGCACCAAATTGCATTCTCAAATTTCACACTCTCACCCTAGTATGAGCCTACACCGGTCATATCATATCATACATGAAGATGTTCAAATTCCTTATCACTAATTCACTATTCATATGTATGCATGAATCACACAGTTCACATAATTCAACTACATTTTCCATGAATTCATTAAATATTTTTATATTCAATACAGTGCTCAACTACTCATCTTCATCATTACAGATCAATTCTCAATTTCACGGCTATTTCACTTTATCATCACAAATTGTTTATCAAATTTGTTTGATCATCACATCTTTACATCGACCACCATACTTCATCGATCAAATATGAAAATAATTGTTTACACGTACAGATAAAATTATATATCTAGTTATTATAAATTATTAGATCTATTTTATTTTTATTTTTAAAAAATATCAATTATTAAATAAAAATATAAATAAGTATGTAATACTTTTTGTACATAGAAAAATTATTACAGATCAAATATTATTTGAATGTTATAATTATTATTTAATTTATTAATTAATTTAAGGTAATTAAATTTAAAAATATATTATATTTAGTATATATTTGATTCAGTTTATTTTGGATAAACAATTACTTATTTCTTGCATTTTTTAATATAACTTTTAAAAATAAATAGCTATTCCTTTGAAATTAATCTTGATTAACACGTTACTGGTCGTTTATAATCATGATATACAAGAAAAAGATCCTTAATTTCTAATTTAGAATAAGCCATGACATGCATCATTTGACAAGCTGATACCTTATTAAATTTAAATAGCAAAATAGTTCACCATAAAAGCATAATGATGTGTCATGTAAAGATACGTGGCTTGAGAGAAACAATAATTCATTCCTTTGATCTTGATGAATATCGTAATTCGTAAAGAAGGGAGTAAAGGTGACTTCGTCACAGCTAGATTTTTCTGCAAAACATATGCAAGATGAAATATTAGCTGAGAATTGAATACAGATGTAGAAATTGAAAAATTATTTGAAATTTGAAAATTAAAAAATTTGTTAATTAAAAATAAAATTATTTAATAAATTAATTATTAAATTATTTTATAAAAATAAAATATTATTATTAAAATTTTAATTTAAGTATTATAATTTTTATTAATTATTTATTTTATTATTTAAATTAAATTATTATATTAAAATAAATATAATATTTTTAATTTATATATTTTTATTATATATTATATAAATAAATTTATAGTTATTTTGATGATTATATATTATAAAATATAGAGTTTAATAATTTTATTTATTTATTTTATTATTTATGATGTATGATAAAAATATATTTTTAAATAAATAATATTTTAAATAAAAATATTTTTTTAATTTTTTTAAATATTTATATAAAAATATTTATTTACTTTTAAAATTTTATCAACAAAAGTTAAATATTTTATTATAAATAATTTAAATAAAATATTTAATAATTAAAATAATTTTATAATATAAATAATGATATAAAAATATTTTATAATAAATAAAATATTATTAAATATATAAAAGATAAAAATAAAATAAAATAGTTAAAATATTAAAAAATAACATAAATAGTGTTTGTGCGATTATTGCTTGTTTCATATAATAGTCAAAATAATTTTTATATTAAATAAAATTAAAATTATCTTAAAAAAATTTTAATTAATTATCCTATCTTTCAGTTAGACGAAATATTATATTTTTTATAACATTTTTAACTACATCAAATAAAAATAAAAAGTTCTTATTTAATATGAAATATTTATTTCAATCTATTATAGGATACTTTCGTTAAAAAGTGAATCATAATAAATATAATATTATTATTTTTATGTTTAATTTTATTTAATAATTCAATAGTTATTTTGATAATAAAATTATTGTGATCCACAAAATAACCTAAGAAGGTCTCCTTCGTTGGTGGCATTGAACACTTTGAATTCGGGATTGGGCGTGCAACACACACAACTTGTTGCAAACTCACTTGTACTTTCAATGCATTGGTGTTTACATCTTATTCCTTTGTATTCCTAAAAATAAGTAGCATATTGTATGAATGGTGTACGGATAATTTAATATTAAATAAAAATAAATAAAAATAATATATATTTTATATTATAATAAAGAAATTTTATTCATTACAGTATGAATATAGTACCAAAATAATATATATATATATATATATAAATGAAAAAGTACATAATAAATGATAAGTAAACTTATTTTTAATAATAATTTTATCATAAACCATAAATATAATATAAATTAAAATTTAAAATTATTTTTTGAAAAATATAAATATATTTATTAAGATGTTTTAGATTACTGTTGACAAAAAGGATAGAATAAAAAATTTAATAATTTACAATTTTGTTTGGTCTTAAATATAAGGTTTGAAATCTAAATTAAAAAAATTATCAATTTGTTAATTATTTTATTAATCATTTATTCCATTTTCAATTTTTTAAAATAACTTAATGATTTGAAATAGTTTTAATTTTTTTTAAAAGTTTTAGATAAAAAAATGAAAAATACAATTTGGATAGATAAAAAAAATTGAAAAAGACAGTGGACCAATTTGGGAAAATGTTCCACCATTACTCTTGTATGTTTATATATATATCATTTTAATTATTTAAAAAAAATTAATAATTTATATTTATTATTTTTATCTAAATAATTCTATATATTTCGATTCAACCAATAACATGGCAGTAAGTTATAATACTTGATATTTCAATCCGATCTATGTTGAAATTTAATACTATTCATACAATTATTGGTCAAATGTTGCTCTTTTTTCCTCTTAGTTATGATTACATTGATTCATATTATATACTTTTGTTAAATTGTTATTTGAATTTTCGGGGGTGATCATCAGTGTCGTGTTGGCTATTCATACCAGACCTTGGATTCTTTCCGTTGGGCCCACTTTCGAATCGTATCACATCAAGAAAATATGACTTTAGACTTCATGAGAAAAAACAAAGAATTAAGTAAGATTTGCATATTAGTTTAAGCAAAAAATGAAAGGTAAAAAATATGGAAAAAATTTCAAGATCTAGAAAGGTCTTAAAATTTTATTGTAGAATTTTAATTTAATTAAATAATAGTAATTTTTAAACTATATTATACAACTTTGATGTTTTAACAATGTAATTATAAAAATCGGATCGAAATAGCTTATGAAATTGAACAAATTAAAATTGATTGGATCTTTGTATTATTTGGATCATAAATTTATTTAAAAAAAAATTAATGGTCAATTAATTAAATTGATAAATTTGTAATTAATAAAATTATTTTATATATAAAATAATATTATTTTATTATTTTTATTAAAAAATTAAAATATATTTTATTTTATTTTATATGTATAATTTAAATTAAAAAATTTAAAATAACATATAATTTTTTTAATTTTTATCATAGAAATTATAATATTAATATATTATATTATTCTATTTTTTAATATATCATATATTATAAATATTTTAAAATTAATATTTAATTAATATCAATTTAACCATAATCAAAAACATTCAATACGTAGTCTAATTTAGTTTTAGACAAAAATATTATTTAAATTGATTATAAAAAATGTTTATAATTTGATTTGGTTCAATTCAATAAAAAAATTAAATCATACTAAACCAATTTTTTACTGTTTGTTTTGGTTTAATTTTTTAATTTTATTTTAAAAATAGAACAAAATTTAATAATTAAAATAAAACAATAATTTTTAAAAATTTTAAAACTAGCATGTATTAAATATAAAAATAATAATATTTATAATCAAATATATTTCATCATAAAATAAAATTAAAAAATATAACAAAAAATAATAAAAATATTAAAAAATTATAAATTTTACAATTTGATTTGATTTTATAAAAAAAATTCAAATTAAATTAAACTTCACAAAGTTTTATAATTTTTTTAAAAATGATTTTTTAATTTAATTAAGCGATTTAGATTAAATTTATTCGGTTCTTTAAACATATTTATAATCAAATCAATTTTAATTTCGTACTTTAACCGATTAAATAAAGGTTGAATTTTAAAAATCTTGATTAATAGTAAAATTATCTCAAAATTTATGTCACGATCAAATTAGATGCTAATTTGTGTTAGGACTAAATTAGATGCTAATTGGGAAAAAAAACTTTTAGCTTCGGATCTCATTTGGTTATCATAATTTTGTCGAACCATTGTGAGGTTGACCGTTAATTACATTTATAGTAAGTATTCAAAAGGGTCATTATAATTGAGATATTTTTGAACGGTACAGATTTTAAAATTTTTCCTTGCTATTTTATTTATTCCCATATAAATAATGCTTAAATAACCAATACTTAACACCTAAGTTTTGTTACGATGGCTCATGCAAAAGATTGGCACCATTCACTAGTTCTGCTGAGTAAATAACATAGCACGCAACAAATTTAATCATTCTGGGAAAAAATTTAGAGATCCTGTATGGACTATGGATAGATTGCTCTCTGTTCTAATTTAATTATAATTTAAATTTAACTTAGAGAGGTTATCCATAAAGGTTTTCAAGAAAACCGATCAAGTCATCATTTCAAGACTAATGGCAACACTAATGGCAACGTTAATGGTTTAAATGTGATTGAATTCATCGTAATTAAATATTATTTTTAAAAATATATAATATATTATATTAAAAATATAAAATATGTATATATAATAATAAAATATATTAATATCATAATTTTATATAATAAAAATTATAAATTACAGATATTTTATTTTTTTAAAAATATTAAAATAATATTCTTTTTACCTGTAGATCAACATGTTTAATTGATTCTGTTGGTTCAGCATTAATTTATTAATTTATTATCAATTTTTTATTAAAATAATTTTGTAATTCAATTAATCAAAAAAAAAACTGATTTATGGTTCAACTAGTTTTATCAGTCAGATTAATTTGTTCTTATAATCATGTTTAAACTAGAAAAAATAGATAATTATTAAAAAAATAGTTTTCTAACATATTTTTTATTTTTTATTTATAAAATTATTAACTTAGTTTTATTTTACTTCTTATTTTAAAGTTTTATATAAAAATTTTTTATATAAAACTTTAAAGTAATGAATAAAATAAAAATAAATTGACATATATATATAAATAAAATAAAAAATAAAAATATTAGCAAACAACCCTTAAAAAAGAAAAAAGAAGGAAGGAAAAAATTTAGAGAAGATTAATTGGGAAGATCCGTTTGTTTTATCCCGAGTTCCCCCAAAAAGAAATGGAAAAGGAAAACATCATAATGGGGAAAAAGTACGAGTAGAATCCAAGACCTGCAATTTTGAAAGAAAAAAAAAAAAGATGCAGGGGCTCTCTTAAAATGTTCTATCAACTAACTAATGAAGAAAAATAACATCTCCTTTAAAAAGAGGAGTAATTTTTCTTTCCTTAAGAGGATTATTAAGTACCATCTAGAAGAAAAATGAAAGATATATTACAATAAATATAAGACCAAAAAAAAAAAGAACACTGAATTTCTACATCAAACAAGAGAAAATACATGAAATATATCCTGAAACATTTTATCCTGGGTGAAACGTAAGAACAAAACTACTTACATATTTGAATTTACCTCATTATCTCACCTTAAGATATACAAATGTGGGTCTCACCACACCACTGATTCCAAAAAGGGTGTAATAACGAAGAAAAGAAAGAAAATCATGCATCCATGGGAAGCATTTCAGGAGCCTCCAAAATACTGTCTAAAGAAGGCTTCCATCCTTCAACTTTTTGTCTACCTCTTTCAATTTCTCGCAGAACTTGCTCAAGCCTCATTCCTCCATTCTCGTTCAGCTGAAGTATCAACCATTTGAGCTCCTCTTTTGTCAACACTATTTTCATCCTTGGACCATTCTTCTCTTCATTTTCATTTATCTTTGCAAATCTATTTGATTTTCCTGTTTCTTCTCCATTATCTTCATCTTGTTGCCTTTGCCTTATAGGGTATGTCTCCATGCAATTGCCCATCACTTTGGTTTAATTCTCCCTTCTGGACTTTGGATCTTCAAATTTGTGCCTAATTAGGAGGCTATATGGAGGGCCTAATTAATCAACTTTATATGCATAAACAAACTTCAATAGGCTATTTATTAAGTAAGAAAATCTGATTCACAGATTCTGCGCGAGGAGGGTTCACGGATATTTGTATCGATTTGGAGAGGAGAGTCTAGAAAAAATCTTAAAACAATTTTATTTGGTCAATGAGTGACGTATTTCAATGTTTTGTGTTAAATTAATAGTCTCATCTCTCTTTTAGTCTTACTGTTTTCCCAATTGTCATTGTTTCAAAAGTGTAGTACTTATTAAATAAATGCTAATAAATAAACTCAATAATTGAGGTTGCCGGTGGTAGACATTTAACTTATTATATGTCTCCTGCATGAAAATATATATATGGCATTGTTGAATACCGCTTTATCTTTTTCACCAATACACAGTGAAAATTAAACGAGTTTTTCTAAACTTATATTACTTCTTATTTTTTGGCTTAAAAAATCCTTGTTAAAAGTCTAATAATTTTGACATGTACGTGACATCATCATATATTGAAAATATCATTTTTAATGTATTCTTCTTGAGTTTATAAAAAATGTTCAAAGCCGGTTATTTTGCAATAGTCTAAAGATTCCATATCCCAAATAATCATGTGCGTAGGAAAAAAAATTAAACACTTTGAACTCGATCAATCCAATTTCATGTTTGCAAAATCACTTCTTTTAGTAATTTTTTTACAAATCTTACACATTTAAAAACTTAAAGAGGGTCCAAACAAACTTGAAACTCTTTAAAATACAAATTTTCCAGCACAATTAAGATTCAAATTCCTATTAACTTATTTAAAGAACACACCATGGTGGGTTTTGTTTTTATCAAAGAGATTTGGTAGGGGTGCGGAAGAAGGTTGATTTGTTTTGCTGAGCAGCAAAGAGAGGAAAAAAGAAAGAAGACTGATAGCTAAGTTAAAAATAATGGGCTTGAGGTACTAATAAATAAAACCGGTCCAACGCGCGTTTCTAATTAGAAGCGGATTTGTCCTAGGACAAAATTTAAGTTTAGGTTTATAAGTTCATTTTATTCTATTTTTTTAATTAAAACTATAAATTTACTTACGTAATCACTATACTTTTTAATATTCATCCGTTAGATGATTCTTTTTAATTTTAATTAAAAAATAAAATAAATAAATTTATAATAGCGAACCTAAATGTTAGTTAGGAATGATTTCAACATGGATCAGGAACATATTTCAATTTAGTCTTTAATAGTCTAATAATTGCAACTAACTCCTTCCGGAACTCCAACGCTTCACATTTCTGATTTTGAGGCATTGTGGTTAGTTGAGTTTAGGTGATGGGGTCAGTAATAAAGGGCTGCTACGACCTACGGGGTCTAAGAAATCGGGACTGAATTGCAATAAGTAAAAATATATATTTTTCCATCCGTTACAAGTAACAAGTAACGGATCCCTCTCCATTGATTTTTTGTCTAATATATCTAATGGCTTGTATTAATTCGTCTATGATACACTAGTTTTCCACTGGTGCATGTTAAGTAAATCCTTGTTTTAGTGACAAAACTTGCTGAAATACACAAGAATCCACTGTTTCAAAAGTTTGATTTCCCTTACTTAAAATATCAATTTCGAGTTTTACAAACGATAAGAAAATGTGCATTATGAGAGTTTTATTTTTTAAAATAAATTTATCTAACTCAATTTCAATTAATTAGAATAATGTGACAGGTTTAAGTCAAGAGAGAGAAGGAGAGAGAGATGAACATTTTTTTTCAAAAAAGGACAATACTAATCTTTAGCCTTCTGTAGATTACCGACATCCATATATATTATTATTTTGCTTAAGGATTGACCTATGAGTAGAATTCACACGTATTATATTATTATTATTATTATTATTATTATTATTATAATAAAATCCGTACCAAAATTTTACTCTAGAAATTAAGGCATATATAGGTATAATTTTTTAAAAAAATTTCTTGAAAAATATTAAATATATTTTTAAAATAAAATATATTAAAATAAAAAACAAAAATATATATAAGATAATATAATAAAAAAGTAAAATATATTAATATAATTATTTTACTATAACAGTGGGACTGTTTAACTGCCTAACTCCAATTGCTTGATGTCACATATCTCTTCCTCTTGGTATTGGCCGCATTGGAATAAGGCATGATTTACGGGGCCTCCTTTGACAGTTCATTCTACTCTAAAAATTCTCACAAGCCTTTTTAAGCATTTTTAAATATCTATAGAAATAATTTTTTATATACAAATAAAATATTAATGTATCTATATCTTTTATTTAACAATTAATAATTTAAAAAAATAAATTTAACCACTATATCTAAATATAAATAAATATATTCTCTAAATATAAATAAATGCATGCTCTGTTTACAGGTATTCAAAAGTTTTTCCTTACCAAATTTACCCGTAAATGTCAGAAAGTTGAGTCTTGTGACCAAAAGGAAACGAAAAGCCCACACACAAAGCGACAAATATTCTTTCTAATTAAGTACCAACAGGCAACAGCTAAAAAGTGGAGTTGAAAACATGAAACCAAAGAAGGAACGGTAAAAGCATATTTTAAATCAGTTATTAGATCCCAAATCACCACTTTGGGCCCCACATTAATGCCGGGCGATTATCGTGTGCCACTCCAATTATCCATCTTTCTTACAATTTTTATCTCTTTTTTTTGGGGGTAAATGATTTATTTTGAATTTCATTTAAGTCTCACGTTGCCACACTAAGTTTTGGTTTTAGTCAATAATCATTAGCGTGTGAAGAGTGACTAATGGCACATAAGAGATTACGCATATTTTTTTAACATTGTTTCTAACTTAACACATGATTCAAATAGTTAACATTAAAAAGGACGGCCATCTCAAACATGTTTAATTAAAGTTTCAAGTAGCAAAAGGATTTCATTCTTTTAAAATTAATGGGAAGGTCATTACAAAATATCAATTGTTGAGATTGTAATTAAATTAAATATATATACTTGTATAAGAAAACGTGACTTAATTGTATCATTTAAAAAAAAAAAACTATTATATATATAGAACTTACGCAAGGAGAATAAAAGACCTTGAACTAGTTACAGATTTCTTTTTTACTGAATTTCAAACCACTATTAATAAAATTCGGTTATATAAAAACTTAATTTGTCAACTAAGTCATACGTGATGGTTACATTTAGAAGTTTTAAAACGACATACAAACATTGAAAAAATAAAATAAACTAATAATCTTTTACATTGAAAAGCTAATAATATGATATGAATTACGATCCCAAATAAACTTTCATCCATCTCTGTTACTTATGTACTCATTAGGAATATGTTTACTTCACAGATACATCGTAAAAGGAACATACATTTGTAAATAAATGTGAGATGGGAAATATAAACAAACTTAAGCGTAAATCATTATATGGTCGATCGATTATGAATTAATGCACCAACTAAAAGAATGTGTCATATCACATGTTTTTTTTAAGAATTTAAAATTGAAAAATTAAATTATATGTCTTTGAAAAATAATTTAATTGAAAAAATAATTAGATTGCTTATGATGTATCCAACATTGATTTAATTAAAAAAAATTTATTGATGTGGAAGAATTTAAAACTCATCTTTTATATATATGGACCATTAAAAAAAAATTTCATGCGAGAAATATCAGTTTTGTAATGATGAATCATGGCCAAGATTTGTTTAAAGTAAACAGGATCCTACCTTTTTTGTAAGTTAAATTTTTACTTAAGTTTCTATATCATATTATTTTATTTTAAAAATAACATTTTTTTTAATTATCTTGACATATCAAAATAGGAGAAAAAAATAAAAGGATAAGAAATTGCTACAAAGAACCTCTACTCTCATAGATTATCTCGCTAGATTATCATTTGCTAGAGAAAAGGATTTTGCAATAGAAGAAGAAGGAACGACAAGCGTCCTCTAACTTAAACTCATCTATTATGTTTTCTCCCCTTTCTCCATCTAGTCGCCATGAAAAGTGGAAGAGATCATGCCAGAGACCTTCTATAGAGTATACTTCTAACTCATCTTGATTTGTAGCTAAGAGAATTGTAAGCAATTAAGTCAATAATTATTTTCTAGTTGTAAATAAAATAACACATTGTTAACATTCTAATTTATGAGGAGCTTGTAGAAAAATTGAAAGAAGAAATTGGATAAAATCTTAGAAAGGAGTTTCAACAAGAGTTAGCATATTTGGGACTTTCTCAACAAACAAATACATAGGTCCAATCGAATCCTTCTTCTAGAGGTGTGGGCACAAAGGAAAGTTACATAGTGGAGGGTTCAAATCTGCTAGAAGATGGACAGCTTCTATAGATCTTGGATGATCATGAGATATTTGTAGAAGATCCTCTGCATGTAGTTGTTGTTGGAAAAGTATACCACTTAAGTTCAATAATACACCACATTCAAATTAATGATAATAAAGTGAGAGTGATGGGTGAAAAGTTATAAATTCAAATGTTCCTATCCCTATGCCTATTGAGGAGGTTTAAATAGTGGCATGATCCCCAAATCATTTCATTCTATGGTGCAAAAGACTTGTGCAATGAATTAAAGTTAAGGTATTAATTTTTTATTCTATATTACTATTTGATTTAAATATAATGGTTACTAATGTTTATGATATATTTTTTAGGAACCTAAGGTTACTACTAAAGAGGATGTTCGATCCAAACCAAAGGAATCTAAACTTGATCCGATTGCACGTGTCTTTACGCTTTCTTTATAGCTAGGAAATCATCATTTGCAATTAATTCTAGAAGTAGATGTCATAGAAAAGCTCACTTTAATCCTCTTTTATATCACCAAGAAGGATATTACGAAGCTCCTAGTAGATAATGTATATGTGATACAACTGTGGATGATGTAAGTATATTTCTAAACCTATATCATTTTTACTAAGTATCAAATTCATATTTATTAAATTTACCTAGATACTTCCATCATTGTGCATGCAAACAGGGAGTGATCACACTTATGTCTTTATTGACCCTTTATGTATCCAAAAAATTGAGAATAAGTCTACCAAGATCCAAGCATACATTCAGAGTAAGATGATGATAGAGAAACAATATTACTTGACATCGTATTATCATTCATAAATTTAAATTTCCAAGTAAATTTCATTTAAAATGAAGTGAAGTATTTTCACTAATTCTGAATAAAAATTTGTTGGTCTCATTAGCAATTGATCATTACTTATCTTGCACAGAATATGGTTGTCCTTCTATGATCTGCGTGGATTAAACCAAAGAAAGAAATCAAAGAGCATATTGATTTGTAAGTTTATATTATTTGATTTATGATATATTTTTATACAACAAGAATATCTCCTAATTAATTATTTTATATATAAGAGAGCAATTAAGACATGCAATCTATCGAAGGATAAATATTCAGCAGTTTTTCAAAAATTAACATGTATTGTTTTACGTGTAAGTACTTTAATGTAAAAAAAATTTCGTTTAATTTCTTTCTTATATTATGTAATAATTATTTTTCCAATATTTTATAGTGCTGGAGACATGTTGGAGGCACGAAGTGTGGATACTATATGAGTTATATGCTTAAGATTGTCTTCAAAGTCCTTATTGATTCATGGACATAGGTAATTCTAATTTTTCCATCTTACTAAGATTATATAAATGTTCTTCTTCAATTGTTATAATGACATTAATTCTTAAATTGAATTTTAATAATCCAACTCACCTATTTAAAGAAAAGACGAATGATATTTAAAGGTGATGAGCTAAATATTTGATGGAAATAACAAATATATAACTTAGATGTGTAAATAAATAGATGTAGTTAAACATTAATTTTTTTTTATCTTTTTTAAACTATAATTCTAGAATTTGGCTACCTATATATATATATATATATATATATATATATATATAATATTTTTATACAAGATTTAATTTATGCATTATACCAAATTTAAAATTTATTTTAAAAAATTCTTACTTTTTACTCGATTCTAATAATAATTAATGTAAAAAATATTTTTTACATCGGTTGTAGTATTAACCGATGTAAAAACTTAAATTTTCTACATCAGTTATGGTATCAACCAATATAAAAAGACAGACTTTCTACATTGATCATGATTATAATTTATGTAAAAAATATGATTTTTTATATCAATTTTAAACATAATCGATATAAAAAAAAATTCATTAATTCAACAACTTATGTATAAAATTTTCATTTTAACCAATATAAAAAAATAAATCACTACATAACTGATTTGGAATGAAATCACATTATCTTTAAAAAATTATCAATTAATCATTAAATCCTATTAGGAATAAAGATTTTAAAAAATAACCCCTCATCTTTATATATATATATATATATATATATATATATATATATATAAACCCTCACCTTATTATAATATTTTTTTTAATTAATAGTTACTTTATTTATCATGTTAGTTGACTTTTTTAAATTAAAATTATTAAAATATCGATTATCATAAAATTTAATTATCTATTACATATTTATTTTTCTTAAAAATCATAAGATTTATAAAATTTTAATATGTTCATAAATAAATTTTTAAACAAACATTCACAAATAAAAAATAATTTTTAATTAATATACTCAAATATATAAAAGTATTTGATTTTTTATGGTATATATCATTTATAAAATAATTTTAGCAATTATAATAGTTAGTCCAAAAATTTTAAGACTAAAATTAATTAAAATGTTATAAAAAAATAATTTCTCAATAGACATTAAATGGAATGGTTTAATTATCAATTAAAAATATATTAAATTAAACATAAAAGTTTAATACATATTTTATAGGGGAAAAAACACAACAAATGAACTAAATTGTATTAAGTAATAAAATACGAATGCGAGTATGGTTTTACAGTTTACGATGATTGAGTTTCCAATATAAAAAATAACTCTATAGAATATTATAAAGTGCAAAGAATAATAACAAGTAGATACATGCAAACACATAAAGGTTAAAGATAATTCAATACGATTGAATTGATGAATTAGTTAGATTGAGATTTTTCTTAACTCCAATTAGAATTGTTATCTTACTTTAACTCAATTCAGTAATTAAACTATACAATTCATTTAAATAATCAAACTCCAATCCTTTGATCTAATTGTAATTTTCAATACAATTTTTTTAAATGAACTTAATCTAAAACATCATTAAATATAAGAATTAATAAGGATTGTATAATTTTTAATTTCTATTTCAAGAAAATTAGAATATTAAGTGTTCTATATTATATTTATATATTTTTTTAATTTTTCAATTATGAGAGATTCTTTAATTTATATAATTAAGTTATCAATTTAAAGAGATATTAAGTAATAAAGTAAATAATAAAATACTCAACAAAAATTACATGAATAGATTTATATAAAATTCGAGTTAAGATTTCTTCCTTTAACTTAAAGAATTTAGAATATCATTACAGACAATTAAATAATAAAAATGTTCAACTAAAATTGCATGAAGTGATTTATATAAAATTTAAGCAAACATTCCTTCCTTTAATTTAAAGAATTTAAAATATCATTATATATAATTAAATAATAAAACACTCAACTAAAATTGCATGAAGAGATTTATATAAAATTTAAATTAAGATTCCTTCCTTTAATTTAAAGAATTTAGAATATCATTAAAAATATTAAAAAAAAGAAAAAAATAAAATATATAATAAAAGTATTATTAGATCTTTAATTTTTTACTTAAAATAAAATTTATGCTCCCGCTCGAAAATGATAAGACTCCTTAAAATTTTGTGATTGGATTTATTCATATTTTTTTACTAAATTTCTAAAATAGGAACATTAATTATTAGATATTAGACTTTTCCATATAGAAAGTTCACTATTCTCATAAATTAAATTCTGCAAATTCTGCGCTTAAAAATGGAGACATTCTAAAATGAGTGTTTTCACGTGCATCCTCCAAAAATAAAACTTCTTAAAATATTTTTAATTAAAGATACCCAAAAGAATCTTAAAGTTAAATGCAACATTGATAAATGTAGCATTGAAGAAAATGATATAAAAAGAAAGAAAAATATTGGATTGTTTAAATAAGTATTTATACTTATTTAATCTTTTAATATAAAAAATAGATATAATATAAAGTGAAAAGATAAAAAAAAAAACATCCAAAAGAGAAGATAAGAATTAACCAATATAAACTAGTAAAGTAGAGAGAAAAATACAGCATAAATAAACAAAAATATATAAAAAAAAAAGAATAGAAAGATTGAAGAAACAAAGAATATGTAAATAGTTATTTGAAAACACTAGTGTAAAAATACGATATTATAACAGGATTTTACATCAATTTTTTAAAAATCGATGTAAATAAAAACGCGGTGACATTTTTGTAAATAAATGTAAATTTTCTACATTGGTTGGAAAAAGAACCGATGTAGAAAGTACTTTTTACATCGGTTGTTCTGTAACCGATGTAGAAAGTACTTTCTACATCAGTTCTTTTCTCAACCGATGTAGAAAGTGAGTTTTTTTTCAAACTTTCTACATCGATTACGAAAAAAGCGATGTAGAAAGTACTTTCTACATCGGTTGTTCTGGAACCGATGTAGGAAGTGGATTTTTTTAAAACTTTCTACATCGGTTATTTTCTCAACCGATGTAGAAAGTACTTTCTACATCGGTTCTGAGAAACAACCGATGTAGAATGTCTTCCTTTGTCACTTATTTTTCGACGTTGTTCGTGTTTAACCTCATTTTCCAAAACCCCAGTTTCTCGTTTCGGCTTGTTCTCTCTATTTTCGTTTAAGTCTTAGTCATTGTCGACATCCTTGTTGTTCGTGGTTTCACTCTGTGCTTACATTCGTGGTCGTCGTCGCCGTTGGAACGATTTCGTTCGTTCGAAGTCGTCGTCGCTCACCGTAAGGTTCGAACTCGTCTTTGTTGTTATTTATGCATCTCATTCTATTATTATGGTTGAAGTTTACATTTATTTTGGTTGTATTCTGTAATTGTTAAGCTTCTTATTTGGCTACCATGTTGTGTCGTCATTCAACCACCGTTGTGCCTCCATTTGGACACCACTTGGCCACTACTCAACCATTTTGTGTTGATTGTGAGGTATGTTCTATGCACCTCTACTTTGTGATTGCAGATGTGAAAGTTTGCTTAGGGTTTATATATGTTATAGTATTGATTTTGAGTTTAAATATGTTGGTTTGTTTTCTTGAGTTCAAATATGAGCATACCCTTAGTTTCCCGTTCAAGGTTGAATATAATGAGTATATTACTAAATAAGTAAATCATTCATTATATTAAATCTTGAATTGTCCAAGTTGGACAGTTTGGGACTAAAGTTTTTTATTCAGTGGTTAACAATTTCTTCATAAATCTTGTAAATTGTACTTGATTAAATTTTGGTTTAGTTCATTTTGCATTTTCTCTGGGTACATGCTTCATTATGGTAAATAAAACCATAATGAAGTTATGTACTTGGAGATTGATGCGAAATGCTGCCGAAATTTTACCAAGTATGATATTCAAGATTTTAGAAGTATGTTAATCGATGAATAAAAAACTTTTTTCTCGAATGGGATAGGGTCTTACCAATAGTGAGGATAATAAATTAACAACAATAAGTGACAAGGTTAATCCTAAATCATGTGTTGATGATTATTGTATAATATGGATCGTAGTTGGATAAATGCTAAACGAACGAGCGATGAGTAAGAGAATGGGGTCGAAGAGTTTTTGAATTTTGCGCAGACAAATCTACCTCAGAGTAATGGACAATTTTACTGTCCGTATGTTAATTGTCTAAATGAGAGACGTTTGGGTGTTGGTCAAATTAGAGAGCATATTCTTTGTGATGGATTTTGCAAAAGTTATACAAAATGGACATGGCATGGTGAGTTATTAGGCATGCCAAGTGTGTCACAAACGGTGGAGGTTGATATAAATATGGAAGATTGGGTAGAGGATAAGATTCGTGATGTAGGGCATGCGTCATTTGAGCGGGCAAATATGTATGGTAACTTATCTACTGATTCAGAGAAACCTTTGTATCCGGGATGTACTACCTTTACACGATTGTCAGCAGTGTTAAGATTATTCACTCTGAAGGCAAGGAATGGGTGGAGTGATAAAAGTTTCACCGAATTACTTGAACTGTTGGTAGAGATACTTCCGGAAGATAACACATTTCCAAAGCGTAATTATGAGGCGAAGAAGGTGTTATGTCCGATGGGTATGCAGTATAAGAAAATACATGTCTGCCCCAATGATTGCATACTATACAGAAATGAGTTTGAAGGATTACATGAATGCCCTATGTGTCAAGTTTCACGTTATAAACTGAAGGATGGTGATTCTATTTGCAATGACAGCATAAAGCGGCTTCCAGCCAAAGTGTTATGGTATCTTCCAATAATTCCAAGGTTCAAACGATTGTTTTGTAATAAAGATGAAGCAAAGAACCTTAGATGGCATGTAGATGAAAGACTGATTGATGAAAAACTTCGTCATCCAGCTGATGGTTTGCAATGGAAGATGGTTGATCAACTATATCCCGATTTTGGGAATGAGCCAAGAAACCTAAGGCTTGGACTTGCAACAGATGGAATGAATCCGTACGGTAATTTAAGTAGTAAACATAGTTCATGGCCTGTACTTTTGACAATTTACAACCTTTCTCCAGAGTTATGCATGAAACGTAAATACATCATGTTGTCCATGATGATTTCAAGTCCACAACAACCTGGAAATGACATAGACGTTTAGCTTGCTCTTTTAATTGAAGACTTGCAAAATCTTTGGGAAGAAGGTGTGGAGGTGTTTGATGCGTATGGTAATGAAAATTTCAAGATGCGGGCAATTCTTTTTTGCACTATTAATGACTTTCCAACATATGGAAATTTATGTGGATACAGCGTTAAGGGGCACAAAGCATGTCTCATATGTGAAGAAGGCACAAGTTACCATCAACTGCATCATGGAAGGAAGACAGTGTATCTTGGTCATCGGAAATTTCTCAGGACTAATCACCCTTATCGTAGATTAAGGAAAGCTTTTAATGGGTTGCCAGAAAATGATGTTGCTCCAAAATCCTTAACTAGACAACAAGTCTACGATCGGGTTAAAAACATCAAAACTGTTTTTGGAAATACTCAAAAAAAGGTCACGGAGACAAGGATATAGAAGAAAAGATCAATGTTTTTTGATCTTCTATATTGGTGCAAACTTGATGTTAGACATTGTATTGATGTGATGCATGTGGAAAAAAATGTGTGTGATAGCATCATTGGAACACTTCTCAATATACAGGGCAAGACTAAAGATGGAATCAATTCTCGACTAGATTTGGTTCACATGGGTATACGACATCAGTTAACTCCACAGTCTGTAGGAAAGCGAACATATTTGCCCCCGGCATGTCATACATTGTCAAAAAAAGAGAAAATTTCTTTTTGTGAGTGCCTACGTGGGGTTAAAGTGCCACAGGGGTATTCTTCAAATTTTAAAAGACTTATCTCGATGAAAGATTTAAAGTTAGTTGGGTTAAAGTCTCATGATTGTCATATGTTGATGCAACAACTACTTCTAGTGGTTTTTCGTGATATTTTACCTAAAAAAGTTAAACATACAATAAGTAGGTTATGCTTATTTTTCAATAAAATATGTAGCAAAGTCATTGACCCTCTAAAATTGGATGAGTTGGAAAGTGAAGCTTTTACTATCATATGCCAATTGGAGATGTATTTTCCTCCATCATTTTTTGACATTATGGTTCACTTGGTTGTTCATATAGTGAGAGAAATCAGATTATGTGGTCTAGTTTATCTGAGGTGGATGTATCCAATAGAACGATACATGAACATATTAAAAGGGTATGTGAAGAATCCACACCGTCCTGAGGTATCTATGATTGAAAGATACATTGCAGAAGAGGCTATTGAGTTTTGTACAGAGTATTTGTCAGAGGTGGAACCCATAGGAGTTCCTAAGTCTCGTCATGAGGGAAGACACAGAGGTAAAGGTACACGAGGCATAACTATGAAAAGCATGGGTCGTGCAGAAGTCCTTCAAGCACATTTGTATATTTTGAATAATACCGATGAGGTTCAACCTTACTTATCTACTCACAAAACTATGATAAGGGAGGAGAATGTTCGAATGAACGAGAAATGGTTGTTGAATGAGCATAACAAAACGTTCTTAAACTGGTTTGATGAAACAATTAAGAAGGATGATGGTGCCTCTGATACATTGAAGCGGCTAGCAAATGGCCCAAACTTTGATGTCATATGTTGGACTGGGTACGATATTAATCATTTTTCATTTTACACAAAGTCTTAGGATGATAAAAGTACCATGCAAAATAGTGGGGTTATGGTGGTGGCAGAGTCGATGCATTTTGCAAGTTCTAAAGATAAAAATCCTGTAAAGGCTTCCATATCTTACTTTGGAGTGATTGAAGAGATTTGGGAGATTGATTACACCAAATTTAGAGTGCCTGTTTTCAAATGCAGATGGGTTGATAGTAACAGTGGTGTGCAAGTCGATGAATTGGGATTTACATTGGTTGACCTTCAAAAAGTAGCTTACAAGGATGATCCTTTTATCATGGCCCACCAAGCAAAACAAGTGTTTTATGTCCAAGATCCTTGCTCCAAAAGATGGTCAGTTGTTCTTCAAGGAAAGACAACAATCGCTAGTGATGACACCAATGATCTTTCAAATATTGATATTTCTCAAACTCCCTTATCATCAAGGATATCTAGTATCAATGAAGAAAATGAAATAGATGATGTACATGCTATTCGAGATGATCATCATGAAGGAATATGGGAAAATGTTACTACATGATACAAGTTAGTTATTTATTTAATTATTTCATCATTGTATGTTTATTTTTAACTTATTTTAAAATGTTTATTACATTTTTTATGTTTAGTAGAGTTTCTAACATCTTTTCTCTTTGCTTTCAATAGGTACATGGCTGATTACTACATTTCTTTTCAACTTTCAATACTTGTTTGATGTAATTTTAAGTTATTTCATTTGTAAATTAAAGTTTGATAATAAATAATGATGTATTTAGTTTAAATATATAGATTATGTGAATTATGTATTGTCTATCTGGTGATTCTCTATTGTCTGCCTGGATTCTGTGTGTATATGCAGGTATGTGAATAAATAATACGGTAGTATGCCTAAACAAAATGAACATTAAAAAAAAAGGACTTTCTACTTCGGTTACGACCATAACCGATGTAAAAAGTGTACTTTCTACATCGGTTCTTTTCCTAACCGATGTAGAAAGTCATACTTTTTACGTCGGTTGCAGAACCGATGTAAAAAGTCTTATTTTCTATATCGCTCGTTTCAACACCGCTTGAATAACCGATGTAAAAAGTGATTAACAATCGATGTAAAAAGCTCATTTTTCACTAGTAAAATAATGAGAAATTACGAAAAATTATAGATATTATTTATGAATGAGAAATTGAGAAGTGTGAAAATTGTTGGAAAATTGGAAGGGCGGCCAAACATATTCAAATGAAAAGGTTGTTGTTTCGTTGAGATAGATAGGATGGGGAGTGATTAAGATGTGGGAGAATGTGAATAATTGAAATGGGAAGGGGTGAAGGTGAGGATGGCTGAATGAGAAAAAAGAAGAGGGCCAAAAAATGAAGATGGGTTGAAAGTTCGTAGGGAAATGGGGAGGGTTTGGGAAAATGATGGCAGAAGATAAGTTTGGGTAGGTGAATATGAAGGGAGTACATTGAAAAAAGGAAAATAAACGATGGGTAGAACATTTTGGAAACGAAAAGAAAGATATAAGAAGTGGAGATAGGTGAAATGACTATGAAATGGCGGTAGAAAAACTAACAAGATATAAAAGAAGCATTAGACAGAAAAAAAAAATAGGGAGTGAATGTTTCAAAAACAAAAGAGAAAAATAAAAGTAAAGGAAAAGTATAGAGAAAATGTGTAAGAAAGAAACAAGAAAACGCGGGATAAAATAAAAAAATATAAAAATTTTGCAAAAAAATTAAAAATTAATTGAAATGTTAGAATTGTAAATGTTACAATTTTCGAACATTATAAAATGGTAATTTTTTTTATATAAAAGGAACCATCTATATATTTTTTTTAATACATAATTATTTTAATCTAACTATTTTGATCTAATTGTATTTTTATAATTATTTATAAAAAAATTAATTATTTTTTATTAATTTTTTTAATTTATCGCTTTTAATCTTTTTTAATTAATTTTTTGAATTATCCCAATAGATCTTAATCAATTTAATTTAATTATTTTAAAATTTTATATAAAACTATCAAAATTCTATATCAATCTTCTCAAAAAAATTATATTTTTATTTTTATATCAAATTCTAATATTTTAAATCCTACCACATAATTTTAATATTGTATGAAACTTCAATAAATACTGCTAACGCAGAGTTTATTGAAAATGGATTTAAGACATCACCTGCTTTTATATTTAACTTTTAACTTTCATTATTTTTCATTTAATTTAGTTTAAAAAATATCATATTTAATGAAGGTCAACTAGAAAAAGATAAAAGAAGAAAGGAGGTAAGGTTTATCAACAAAGAACAAATTTTTTATTTCATCTTAACTAAATATTTTAAAAGATGCAACAATTAAAATTGATCAAAAAATCGATAATTGTTGAACAAGAATTACTCATAATTATATTGAGTACCATGGATCTTTGCAATAAATAAAACTACGACAGCTAAAATATATTAAAAGAAGATAAATACAATTGTACAAAAGTTTATTGGATGGTAAAAAAAAACAATTAATTGAAGGAGAGTCACACTTTTAAAAATAATATCATGGCAATTGTGAATTTATTTAAGACGATAAAGGTAACAAATTTAAGCATAAAGATTATTAAAGGATGAACTAAAATAAATGGCTAAATCATATTGTAGTTCATGTAAAATGACAAAAAATTTGGTCTATAGTGTATATTCATCCTCTTCCAATCTAGAAACACCAATAAATAAGTACAATCTTTTATCATCAACTTTAATTTATTCAATAAATAATAAGATAAAAAAAGATAAAATAAAAATTTAGTAAAACATCTCAAAATCCAATATCTATTAAATTTAAAGACGTACACAACTTTTAAACTTATTTACAATGAAGAATTCATCATTTAAATGAATCACCAAGGTTAATTAAATTTAGTTAAACATATTTAGAAGTGGTTTGCATATAAAGATAATAAAAATTGAATGTTATTTTATTTTTTAATTTTGATGTATTTTAGATAATTTTTAATTTAATATAGTTTTTAAAAATTATTATTCTTATATTTTAGCAATTTTTATTTTATTAAATTTATTATTTTAAAATATATAATTAATTTTTAATTAAATTAATAATATAAAATATATAATAATATGTAAGATTCATTTAAATTTTTTATTAAAATACTAAGTTATAATAAAAAATTACTTAAATTGTAAAAATAAAAATAATTATATATATATATATATATATGATAAAAAATGCTTATGAGTTCTGACACTCATCTTCCTATTTGCTTCTCATTTCTATTCAAAGTATCTTACATAAACAACTCGAATGATAATGATTTCAGAGCAAAAAAACTGAGTCAATTTCATACTTATCTCTTTGAAAAAGCTATTTTATGAAACTTAAATATTTAGATTTCAGCCTACACACTTTTCTTCTTAATTAATTACAATTTATTATACAATGCTTTTATAAATCCTTTTATGACGAGAATTGATCAAATTTTATGTTCAAAAGTTAATTTTTAAGAAATTTATAATAATTTTAATAAATTATTTAATCAATTTTAAAAGGTTCTTATTTTATATTTGAGTAACCATGAACTTGTAAAAAAATTACAATATTTTTTATAGTTTATGTTGTATTCATTTATTTTATCACAAACGCATTTTATCTAATATTTTTTCTTTTTTTCTTTATCGCTCGTAAATTATAATTTATTTGTAAAATTAATTTAATTATCCTTTAATTTTTTTTTCGGTGGTACAAATAGATCAATGCCCAAACAAAAAAGAATATTATCCTCTGATTTTTAATTTCAGTCCAAACTTGATATACATTAGCTGTGGATAACTCATCAATTGTATCCGTTCACATTCTATTGTCTTATGTTCCGCATACACAGAATCTAACAAGCAAAGAGTTAGTCTAAAGAGATGATATTAAAGCAGTCGGTAACTTCCTACCCAATAACTTTTGTAGGGTAAATTAGACTATATTTAAATAAGATTGATCTCCTTTATTTTAAAATATGCGTTTTTTTTTATTAATAACTATTTTTAATTTGAATGGGTCTTTTGCATTTTTTTAATATTTTGTAATTTTTTGAATGTACTTAATAATTCAAGAATAAGTTAGTTAAAAGCTGAAAAAATAGTTAAAAATTAAAAATTGATAAAATATTAATTAAATAAAAAATATTTAATAAAATTAGTAAATAAATTAATTGATAAATATAAAAATAAAAAATAAAAAATTTTTAAACAATAAATTAAAATATGATAAGTATGTTATATTTTTTAAAAAATATATATATTAAAATTTAAATAAATTTTAATTTTTAAAATAAAATATTTATTTTTAATTTTTATATGAATAATTTTCAAATAATTTTTTAAAGTATTATTTTTGTAATTTAAATTTTTATCAAATGATTTAATATTTTTAATAAAATAAAATAAATAATATAATTATTAAAATAAATATTATATATTAAAAAATAATTTAAAACAATATTTTATAACAATATAAAAATTTATCAAAATTAATAATATTAAAAATTTATTTAGTAAGATATTTTATTTAGCTAAAAATTTAAATTACTAAAAAAATTTGTTAAACGTTCTATTTGATAAAATAACTTGTTTTAATAATTATTAATTTTTTAGATAATTATTAATATTTTTAAAAAAAATAATTTAAATAATTTTTCTGTTATCAGTTCGTAACTATTGTTTTTTTATTTTTTAATACATTTTTATAATCTAATCTTTTAAAATTTTGAATTTATATTATTATTAATTTTAAAACTTTGAAAAATAAATTAAGAGCGTTAAACTGAAATAAAATAGAGGTGTTTAAAAATTTACTTTTATAATACTAAAAGCCACAAGAAGGACTAGTATTTTTTTTTTAACTGCCCGTTTACAATTATTTACTTATAAAGCATAATTATTTATATTAAAATAAATTGAAATATACTAATTTTTATCTCGAAAGAAAAAAGGGACAATAATATTATGCGCTTAAATTTTTAAATTTGAGTATTCAATCAAAATTTTATTTTAAAAAGAAATTATACATCCAAACATATTTTTATATTTTTAACTAAAAAGAGATAAAAAATAAAAAATAAAAAAGCAGGATAAAATCATTCATCTAATAAAAAATAATAGAAGAAAACCTGAGTAAGAGTAGTATATCTCATTTGAAATTTCCTTCCAGTGACAAAAATTGCGCTGTTGATTAGTAGGCAATATTCTTATCCTACCTAAAAAAGAAAAGGAAAAAAGGGAGTAATTAGTTCCTGAAAAATAGGTTACACCACATTCAATGATAAGTGAAAATTATTAGATTTATTTTTTATTTTTTAAATTATTAATCGTTAAATGAGAAATATAAATAAATAATTTTAACATACAGAAAATATCATAATTATATTTTAATAAATGATCCTAATATACAGAAAAATATTATAATTATATTTTAATAAAAGAGAAAAACGCAAATACGATAATTGGCTCGCAGGCCACTCCATGACTCGTGAGTAATATTATCCAATACCCAGGGTTTGATTAAAAGGAAACGTGGAAGGAAAGAAAGTGTCTTCTTGGAGTTTAATGTATTTTATTTTACTTTATTTTATGTTTGTTTATATTTATTTTATATAAAATAATAAATTATATTTTGTATGATTAGGAATTTTTTTATCCGGTACAAGTTGTGAAAATGAGAAGAACTATTTTTTTTATTTTAAAAATTTAAAATATTTTAAAAAAATTTAAAAAATAGATTATATTAAAAAAATTACAAAATTTATACTATTAATATTTTTTTCTTTCCTATTTTTCTTTATCTAAATAATAAAAAAAAGTCTTTTTTTTCTTTTCATCTATCTAACTTTTTTTTTATTCTATTTCTACTTCATTTATCATCTCATAAAATAGAAAATAATTATAACTTATTATCTACAATCAGTTATAATTGATCATCCAGTTAGAACATATAAACATGTAAGTCTGTGTGTATATATGACTGCCTCATTAAAAATAAAATAGCCTTTAAATCATTTCTCTTCGTGCAAAATATTTTTTTCTGTTACTTACATAACTCTATTATTTTGATCATTTTTTACCTTCTATTTTTTATTTTATTCTTTTTTTTTTTTAATTTATCCAAACAACGTATAAATTTTATCATATTTTTTAACTTAAAAAAATTCAATTGTATCAATATAATATCTACCAATCGCCCGTTATATTGTTCAGATGGAGGGATCAAACTGCTTACATCTGGTAAACTCATGTGAAATTCAGTTCCATTTTTTCCAAGTCATATATCCATGTTTCTCTTGCAAGATGTTTTTTTAAAAGAATTATGTGTATGATTAAATTTTAATTTTTTGGTAAAATTATACTAATCATATGATTTACATGTTATATATAACTTCTTTAAATATCTGCAACATATTTTTGAAAACTTTATTTCCCTGTCATGGAGGGAAAAAAAATGGTGCGACACCACATGACAACTACTAGCTTAGGTGAGATATGACTAAAGGCTAGTTTAATGTATTTTACCACACTAATGACCTGTCACTACACATGCATATACATGCACACAATCCTATTCCGGACGCGGATAGGATCCACTAAACCTACTCTTGTCTCGGCCTTAAAATGTTTGTTGACAAAATTAATATTGTTTTGGGTTTTAGGGCATTCGTAGAGTCCAGTCAAAGGGCAGATCTATACCAGGGATTAGGTTACCCCACCCCAAAATCATTGTGTCCGCAAGATCTCCCAATATTCATAAAAAAATAAGAAGACGCGCTTGGTGATTACTCAACCATGAGTCTCCATTTCTTTTTTATTTTTTATATTTTTTCTCATATATATATATATATATATATATATCCTATCTTCTTTTCTTTCTTCGAAAAATACCTCTTCAATAACGAAAAGAATTTCTCCTCACCGGACATAATTGTCATTCTTTAAAACAGAGTTGTATTTATACAACATTTTTATTTTACAATTTTTTTACAATGAGAAAGACATATAGAAAGAAAATAAAAATATTGATAAATAAGTAATATAATCAAAAAATAAAAAATTGAATTGTAAAATTTGTAGTAAAAAAATGTTATAAAAAATTCACAACTCATGTTAAACTTGTTTCAGCTAAATGTGGTAATGTAAAAAATTAATTCTAAAAAATTAGGATTTAATATTTTAAAAGTAAATTTAGAATAATTAAGTTATTTTAAATGATAAAATAACTTCAATATATTTCTCTCAAGAAAAAAAGTCATTTGGTTTTTTATGTTGAAATATATGTTGTTTTCCTTGCCAAAAGATCAACTTCATTAAGTGATAGCGTGACAAACAAATAAACTAATAATATTATAAAAAGAAATAAGCGCAAAATCTCTTCATTCATATAATAACTGGTTGAGTTATTAACTCCCATTACATGCATTACATGCCTATCAATTCGTATTGGTTAAGATAACAAATAACCACCATAAATCAAAGGGGATTCGAAATAACTTACATAGTGAAGCGTAAAGAAGTGTTTAAAAATATAATAATTGAAAAGTAAGGAATATTTTTAATTATAAATATATATATATATATATATGAATTTAATTAAAATATATTGATAACGTAAAAGAATTTATATTGACATTCAAACATAAACTATCACGAATTAAAAATAATTAATTTCTATAACAAATTTTAAAAATTATGAGATAATTTTTAATTTTTTGGCAGTATAAAAATTCTTAAATCAAAAATATATTATTTAAGTAGATGAAGATTAACTTATTTTAGAAATAATTTTTATTAAAATTATTTTATTTAATAACTTCTAAAAATATTGTCATTCTAAGTGATATAAATATAAAAAATATGTTATTCTAAAACAATACATGTTATTAAACATATTAGTAATAATAATAGCTTCCAAAAATTAAATATAGTCATGTCAAGAAAACTAGTTGGATTTATACGATGAATCGTACCTTCGTAAGAATTAATCCAGCAAGGTGAAGAGTTCCCCCGTAATACACATATAGATTACAAGCAACAAATGGCAACATGCATCATGACAATCTGAATCATTCAAAATTTACAAAAGTCGAAAGGCACAGGCCTAAGGCCGAACAGATCACACTGCAGAAGCCTGAGGAAATATCATCTGTCGTGCAAGCTACCGCAACCATATGACGCTCGTCATAGTTATATCATATCATCAATATACTTTATCAATGTAATTAGATAAAAATTCTCATTTGGTAAGAAGTAATCTACTTAGTCAAAGATTAAATGATTTTCCACCGTTTAATAAATTTTTTAAAAAATTAATAAACCTAAATGTTGAATTATAAAATAGACTTAATTATCAAACACTATATTAGATTGATTACACTTGCTAGAATTGATCTAATAATAAAAAACTCAGATTATCGCAATTTTACATGAAAATTTTAAATTTAAATTTTATCATTTTTCATATTGTACCAAAATAAATTATATTTATAAATACATAATTTTATCTTATGATCAATGTTTAATTATATTTTTAAATTAATATAAAATAAATTACAAAATAAAAAATCACCTAATATTTAAGTCACATGGAATTTTATAAACCTGATTAGCTTAAATTACCATGGACAACAAAAACAATACTCAAAAAGTTATTTATAAATTAGGTATAAAATCATCTCATTGGAGAAACGCACATAATAAGATTATAACAAAAGATGCTGATACTCATACATAGGAAACAGTGTCATTCCTAACCACATAACAAAATTCTGTATCTCATACATTAAATAAATGAAACTTCCAAAACACAAATTTTAAATAAGTCGTGTAAAAACATTTAACATGAGGTTCATTCTCATGACAGGACTTAACCTTGGGACCATGTGCGAAAAATTAGTGTACACATTCCCAGTTCCCACGATTCATTCAGGGTTTTATTATTAGTGTATTTTCCAAAAGAAAAAAAAGCCAGCACTTGTTAAAAGGTGACCTATTTATAACATTGACGTCTTAAAAGTGAACTAAAAACAAGAATATTGCTTGTAGAATCTATAGTCCAACAGGCATATGTTATTAACTATTAAGGAACCAAAATGGAGTCAAAAAGTTGATACACGTAGAAGGTTGTAATATAAATATCATAAATCATGCAGGCCTTCGGAATATTAGATAATACAAACCAACCCTAGAGAGTTTGCAGGTTTTGACTAACATGCCCTTGAAACGCCAAGCCAATACAAGCTCACTGTACACGGCGACGCTTATTCTTGATGTCATCAAAAAACTGGTGGACATCAGCAGCTGTAATTGGCTTTGACGAGTCTGCAGACTCCTGTCAAGGAAATATAACATATCATCAACCACAAGACAAACAATTAAACAAGGCCATGCACCCATCTAGTAAGTGACTGAACAAGTATATAAGAAATCTATGCTATATCTGAGAACATACCAGGAAAGCACGAAGTCCATCCTTCATCTCTTCAATGCCCTTCAAGATCTCCACTTTCTCTACATGTCCAAGTTTATTAAAAAAATTTAACTCAGCACCCTCCTGTTGCTGCAACTTTTCTTCTCTCTTTTGCTTGGCCATTTTCTCATACTCCGCAATTGAGTCTTCCTTGTCAAGGAGAAAAGCAATCTGCTTCTGATTGTAAAACTCCAAACAATTATGGCATTTGCATAGAGCATCTCTCCAACTTTTGGAAAGGAACATTGGTTTACCATGTAAAACTGGGGAAGCAGCAGCAATGTTAACACCAAGGAGACAGGTAACATGTAAATTGGTGCTTTTTGTGCATTGATTTAAAGCCATACTACTATCACAATTATCTCCCTGAGACAGACCCTTCCCATCAGAATCAGGTACAGATTCAGAATCAACAGTGGCTAGTGCATCATCAATTTTCGGAGAATTACATGAAGTATCACCCATTGGCTTTTCAGACCCACAGGTTGAAGGCATGTCTTCCAAAACACCTTTGTCCTTGCTAGCCTGGACAGCAGTATCTGGCTGCTTTCTTGATGCCCATATTTCTTCAGGATATAATTTTAGAAAGAAGCATATGTCAGAGCATGTCTTGCATATGAAATCCTCGTACACTGGCTCTCCTTCATCATCTTTGGGAATCTAAGGTATAGCAAAGAATGATAAAAAATCAAACCGGCAAAACAAGCAAAGGGTGATAAATACATCACAGTTCACGATCATAATTTTTGTTCAGACCAATATACATGAAATAAATGGTGAAAAGATCTATAAAGGGCCACTCAAGGCTGTATTTTCATTATAGAAACAAGATAAAGAAAAAAAAAAGGAAGGAAAAAACACTAACCAAGATTTTCTGAAAAATAATTTGTTTGAAGGGAAGAGTGACAACAAGATATTTTGTGGCAAGACCATAACCAATTGCAAACAAGTTACGTATCAACGGCATTAAATTATTTATATTTTAAGATGCATAATTTGTAAGTTCTTAAGCTCAAGTTTTGTTTCTACTTTAAAAGGGGTCCGGTAAACATTTATAGTCAGGATATGACTTTTTCCAGGCTAGTGAGGCTACAGAAACATGCAGCAAATGGTTAACATTTGTCATAAGCCTAAACCTATTAGTTCAGCAAGACATCCAGCATCCAAAAAACAAAAAGAAAAAAGGAAACCTGTAAGTTTACATCCTTATAGACATACCTTCGTTGCAGAGATATATCGACTACTGTCAACATGAACGAATAGTTAACACAAAATAGTATAGTTAACACAAAACCAGCCAACTCTATTCATACAAGAGGGCCTTACATTTTTTATTTTCCAAAACTGCACACAGATCTCATTTGAGACAGAAGTACAAGAACACAACATAAAAAGGGTAAGAGATGACCAAACACCATGTTCCAAGATACCAACCTCAGCTGAAGACTCAAGACCAAGATGCTTCTCGTGAAACCAGTCCTCACATAGACAGCACTGTATCATCTCCACTGATTCTTCAGCATCTGGATCAGGATAAGGGCGGCCACATGTGCAATATGAACCTTTAAAATTGTGATTGTATGAATTCTCAGCATTCTCTACATCTTTGTTTGGGAAAATCTTGCAGTAGAGTTCACCAAATTTCGAATTCCCACAGTCACACCTGAAGTTTCTTTTTGTCCATAGCTCCACAATCTTCATAACAGAAATAATAAAACCATAAGTTAATAATACGGGTATTGATTAAGTAAACAAAATTAAAGTGGATTCATATTCCAGTAATAAATTTTTATTTTAGTGAATAAAGCTCAAGATACTCCATGTAAAGAGTATCAGTCCCAGCATCATAATATGCCCAATATAAGTAAATATTTAATGCAATACATCGCATACAATCAACTTAATAGCCAATTCAAAAAATTAAAGAAACACCACCACTGTAAAAACTGTATTAATCCTAATTAGCATTTACTAGTAACTTAAAGAAAGTTTTAGATGGTAACATCACTAACTTGTAATCAGGGACCCACCACAGACTACCAATCAAATATATACAGAACATGGCAAATCTACAACTGAAAATTTTAGGAATATATCTCAAATTCACAACAGGAGGTTATGTGACAAATTAATGACATCATAACTTACCATCCTTCTTTAGAAAAATGCATAACAAAAAGTTATGGACCATTTGGTTTGAGAAAATGATTTTAGTTCTCATTCTATTTTCACTATTAATTACAATAAATACCACATAATATTCATTTTGTTTATTATTTTCCAAAAATTGTATAGAAACCAATGAAAACAATCATATTTTCAGATATTTATATAGGAAAGAGTAAAAAGAAATTTTTATTGTTTTTATTGCTTCCAATACAAATATTTGAAAAAAATAAAATAACACTTTTGTAATTCACGATCAAAAACAGAAAAATAAAAAATAAAATCATTTTCACAAACCAAACAGCCCTCAAATTTTCTTTCAAAATACCTGCTGTCTTCATAAATCAAATATATGATTTATCTAGCACAGCATATATTACTCTCACAATCCAGTCAAAAACTTATATCCTTTTTCAGTTTCAATTCAAAATTTTAGAGTCTTAAGAAAAGAACTACCTGATGACCATCATGACAAGACAATGAGCAAGCTGTGCAAACTCCAGCATTCCCATCCGGAGTGCAGGTGAGGCAAGAGAAAATCGCCTGCCTTTTCATATAACCTTTACTATAGGTACACTCCTGGCCATCATCACCCCCTAAAACTAAATCAGCCTCCTACAAATTGAACAAGTGAGAAATAAATTAATTAAAGTGTCAACATTTCAATCATGCTACATTCTGACTAAAATAGAATTAACCATAACAATAAAATTAGCATTAAGTTAAAATAGCTTCTGCCTAATCACAATTTATAAAGCTTGAATCTCAACAAGCAGCCTCTTTCCAATTAGAGTAGTCAATGGCATGCAATCACACTGCTATGGCGGTGTTGCAGCATGGAGCGGCCCCTTGGCGCTCCTGTGCAATATTGTCAAAATCAGGCCTAGTTAGGATTGAGGGAGGTAGATGATTATAATAAAGAATGTAAGATCTTACCAAAAATACAAAATTATACTTAAATGAATACATATGGATAAAAAAAAAAGCATAAATAAAGAAAATACCCTAATGTTAAAAATACCATAGAAATTTATATGTAATAACATAAGTTTTTCATATGAAATATAAGTTGATTGACCAATGTCACCTAACATTAAAAGTCTAAAACTGTGAAACACAAAAGAATAGACCCTGTTCTACTAGCATTCAAAGCCATATCTTTAGAAAACCCACAGTACACAACCAGAGAGAAACTGTACAGAGCACATACACAAACTCACAAAGAAACCCAGCCAGAGTGTACCCAAGTGCAGCACCCAACAGACCCCAACTGCAGTGTAGGCCAAGAAGAATAGAAACAAAAAAAACAGCATAGATATGTGCAATATAATATATGTTAGGTGTATTTGAAAACCTCTGCCACTCCAGTATCCGCTATAGGATTTTCGGGGTAGGCCACTCTGCACCGCTATTTGGGATTGACTACTGTTTCCAATAAAGTAAAGCATACAAGAAGAAAACTATCTCTATTTAGATGCAACTATATGTCAAAATTATAGGATGTTTCACTAGCACAATTTATTGTCCGGTCTTACTACTCAAAAATCATGTTTGAAGCAATGAAACTAAACTGGAAACAAACAGAAAAGACAAAGAACAAATCAACATTCTAGTTGAAGACTATCCCAGCAAAAGTGTAGTGAACCGTGAACCATTATATGAGATTTCAGGTAATTCTAAGGGTTTGATTTTCTACCAATTGATGTAGGAAAACCATTCACCATTATACAAAGCTGTCAAAAACCATCTAAGCCCCAAAATTTATTAGTACATAATAGATAACGGCAAAACAATTTTATTTATTCCAAATACACCAGGTAATCATCTTTAATACCCACTCAATATTCACTCTTCTATTTCTCTAAATAAATAGTTGATTAACACAAATGGTAAGCAATAAACAAGCACAAACCACATTTAGAATTCACTTGGAAGTTGGAACATAATTTACCCTTCCACAGGTATTACAATAGTCAACCAAATGAACATACACACACAAACCAGAATGTAAATCTTAACTTCTCAACGTCCTTATGCGTGACCTTAAGTGTATGCTTCAGAATTAGATCTCCATACGTTCTTTGGATTGAAACAGAACTTACAATCTCCAGGTTTTACAACCAAACAATTTTACACCAGGGTGCAAGCAGTGATTTCTCACCCCAACCAAAGTACACAAAGAGCAACATAAATTTAAACACTTTCTTCAGACATGTATTCCATGATTAACTGGTGGGCCTTTGCATCCATCTAAATGAAATATGCAGAATCTCACAAAACCAACTCAAGTAGCTCTTCAAAACTGTCAAAATCCTAACATGTAATTGTCGGGTTACTCAGACAGACATGTAGTCCAAAATCTCTTAGAGAAGCTATCAGGTTCAGGTTCAGGTTCTTTACCGTAACAATGGCAAAAGCAAAATATATCAAGCACAATTCATAATCATAACATAGATCTTGAAAATAATAGATTAATCGACCAAGTGAGATGCAAATTAATTATATAAAAAAACCAACAAAAGAGATACATAACACCTCATTTCGTAGATATATGAAAGTTTAGCAGAAATGCAGAAAATAACTGACCAACTCCTGTTCCTCAACTTCCTCAAGGTACTCGCCGATTGTAACAGACCGTTCAGCATCATCGTCAAAAGAACCGTCCATTTCTACTCAGCAACACTTCCGCTTCTGGTTTAGGAGTTTCACGATCCGGTCCTAAAATACAACGCGGGGACAGAAATTAATGAACAGAGGACAAAACCAAAAGCACGTAAATAGCGAATAGGTTGCTTTTGAAAGGACTAGCATGGATCCCCTGAGTTAAGAAACCCTAGATTCCACAAAAACGAAAGCAAAAATGAAAACGAAGGGAAAAAAATAAAGTGCAGAAAAACCACTATTGCACCAAATTTTGTGAGTGAGACACTTTAGAGGAACGAATGCTGGAAGTACTCAATCAGGTAGCGATGAAGCTCCGAAAAAATGGTACGGTGGTGGTGGTCGAGGGGAGAAAGAAAAAAGAGAGAAAGAGTTTGTAGTATGAAGCAGAGGAGTGATATACGTGCGTTTTGTGATTTATGCCCTAATAAGGGGGTTATGGCTTTATAGTGGATAATGTGTAGTAAGGACCATACGGACATTTTCCCGCCATATATCATGATGCAGCATGCCTCCCCTCGTATTGGGAATTCAGTAGTGCAGATCCGAATGCAAATCAAATGTCAAATTATCCTTCCCTCCAAATTAGTAGTGCCGTATAAGCCAATTGATTTTTTCCCATTTTTTTAATATGTATTAAAGGTAGAAAATTTTTAGTTTAATTATATCTTTTATCCTCAGATTTGATTTACATACAATTATTTTTTTCATTTTTTCAAGTAATTATAATTTTTTATTTTAAAAATTTAACAAATGTTATTCTAACAATTTTTTATTTAAATTTTTATTTTATTTTCTATTTAAAATCTTTACAAATTAAATTATTTTCTACTCAAAATTCACCAATCAAAATATTTAGTTTTATTCAAAAATAAATAAAATACTGAATTCTCTTTTCTTCTAATTCTAATTTTACATCTTAAACTTTTTTCAAGATTTATCAAGTTTTTACAATATTTTTACTTCTAAACTTTTAAAATTATTTCATGTGCAAATTTAAAATTTTATTTTAAAAAATCAAACATTCCCTACTATTGTCGGCAAAAGACCAACTTTTTTCTAGTATAAAAAACACTTTCCAATCAATGTCTTTTATAAGCTGAGATTTAATTTCTTAAAATGTATTCTTCTAATTTAAGCCTCAGCTGGATTTCTCTAATTTATGTTATTTTACATCCTTAAAAATTAATGTCGCTTTAATTGTTTTTAAAAATATTTTTCAAAATTTTTAATCTATTTTATAAAAAAAAAATCAACGAACACCTCAATTTTGTAAAAAAAAAAATTACATTTACTTGACACCTTGAAATTTTAATAATATAACAAAAATAATTGAAGGATTGACCATTATTTTTAACCTGTTTAATTTTTTTTAAATATTTTTACAAGTGAAACAAAATTATAATTTATGAATTTTTTATTTTTAAATTAAATTTAAAATTAAAATTTATTCAATTAAAATTATTTTAAATTTATCTTTTAACACTTTATTACAATTAAGCTTGCACCAATACGTTAAATAAAAAAAATTCAACCTTATTTAACCTAACATATGCATGATGTAGAAAATTATTATAAAATAATATGTTATTTTTAACGGTTAAAAATAAGATTTTTGACCGCTAAAAATTATCACAAAATTTATTACCGATATTTTAAAAAAGATACTAATTTCACCTATGTCATAAACGGTTTGTAACGATTTTTTTTCTAATTACGGAAAGACGGTTGATTTATTTATTAACGGTTATAAACCATCAGAAATATGAATATAATTGTTAAAAAAATTTTATTAATATTAAACATAATTTTTAATTATTTTTTAATATAAATAAAATATCATAATAATCAGAAAATGTTAAAATTTATTATATTTATAATAAAAAAATTATAAAATATTAATATTTTTATTTTAACATTTATGTATATTATATATTAGTTCAAGCGTATTTTTTTTTTCAAATATATGTTACCATTTAAGAAACGTTTATAGAACAATTTTAGGATTAGATAAATTTTTCGTGTATGCAGAATTGAAGTGGTACTAGTATATATAAAGCAACTACTTAAAAAGAAAGTAGATACGAATATTTATTCATTGGAATTATTTCATTCACTGCCTCCAAAATTTAAGATTCAAACACACGTATCATAAACTGTTAGTAAAATGTAAACATAATATGTAAGATCAATGGCATGCATTAGTTTATTATTCTACAGCTAGTTAATCCATTATTTTCGTAACTTAGTAAACTTATGTCCTTCTTGTTTAGCTACTCATTAATCTATTTGCCCAAATTCAAGAATTAAATGGTGGAGAATATTTCATGAGCCTCTTCGATAAAGTTGAAGATTGTATTCTACCTTTGATGTGTTTCTGGAAACAATCATTTTCCAAATAACTTGTATTTCACATGTCCACCAATTTTCTTATCAGTCACTTGTAATGTGACTTTCAAATGCAAAAATATGTGAACTTTAGATTATTTAGCAATATCTGCATATGATTTTATATAATAATAATGCTGAAAAATAAAATAAAAAAGTGTAAAAAAAATATGCTGATAAAAATTGAAGATCATCATATAATATTAATTACATAATTATGTATCAATTTTTTACCATAAAACTCCATTACACATTGGAAGGTTCTGATGCCTGCGACATTTATTCATAAATCAAACTCCAACTTCATATATAAGGACACCGGTATCAAGTAAACCAGAATTTGCTATCAGGTTGTCGCAACCGTAATTCCGACGAGACGACGAACTCACTAAAATTTTGATATAAATTTATTTGATATGTGGAGCCGCCACCAAATTTTTATTTAAGGGAAAAAAGTTTGAAAAAACTCTAACTTGAGGATAAGATTCTAAGTTCGGGAGTCGATTACGAGTGGGGAAGGTGTTAGGCACCCCACTCGCCTGTTCCGAAGAATAGTACCCTTAACTGAGTGTGTGATTATTTGAAAATTGTTTAATCCCTTTTATTAGAGTGAAAATAAATACTTGGTGGAGGTTAGCCTGACAGGACTTGATCCTGCTCCTACGTATTTCCTGGTGCAATGGGAAACTCAAGGCTTACGTAATTCTGGTTTGTTTGAAGGCTTGACCTTCGAAGGACGTTTTTAAAAGAATATTTGGAGATGTTGCTATTTAAAAGATTTTATTTTTGGGAGGGATCTTTGGTCTACCCACGCACAAGACCCGAGGCGGCTAAGACAGCACAAGGACCTATATGAACTATTAAATGTTGAACAGCAGGTGAACCGTCAATTCCCCGTTTAGAGCCCATTGTGTGATACCTAAAATCCCAAAATATTAGAAAAAGAAAATTTTTAATTTTGAAGAGGACCTCAAGTCCACTCATGCACAAGGCCCGAGGCGGCTAAGGCAGCACAAGAGCCTATATGAACTATTAAACGTTGAATGCAGGTAAACCGTCAGTTCCTCATTTAGAGCCCATTGCGTGAGACTTAAGAATCCCAAAATATTTGAAAAATATTTTTAAATTTCTAGAAAGCTCAAATTAAGTGGAAAGAATTTCATCTTAGATTTTTGAGTCAATTGGGGTTTAATGTAATTATTTTGGCGTAATTTTTCAATTATGGAAATTTAGGATGATTTGGTAATTTAGAAATTGTTATGAATTTATTTGAAAATCTTATGAGTTTATTTAGGAATTTTAGAATTTTGGCTAATTTTCTTAATTTTTTGAATTTTTATGAATTTTTTATTAATTTCTTAATTTCTGAAATTTTTATTGATTTTTGGATTTCTGGAATTTTTATTAATTTTTGAATTTCTGAAATTTTTTATTAATTTTTGAATTTCTGAAATTTTTTATTAAATTTTGAATTTCTGAAATTTTTTATTAATTTTTGAATTTCTGGAATTTTTTATTAAATTTTGAATTTCTGGAATTTTTTTAATTTTTTTTAATTTCTGGAATTTTTTGAATTTTTATGAATTTTTTTAAGGATTTTTTTTAGAAGGAGGGGACAGTTTTGGAATTTGGAAAAATAGAAGGGGCAATTTGGTCTTTTGCATGACAGGGGGCAGTTTAGGCATTTTTGGAAAATTGGATGAGCAATTTGGCCTTTTGCATGACATTCTTGAATTTAGTGGAAACAAGACCATGGCTAATGAGGGGTGCGTGCGTTTCGAGCAGTGTACGTGTGCTTAGAAATCAAACTCCCTTGTACATGCACACACGTTGGAGGAGCATTTTCTGGGTTAGCCTTTTGGTTATATCATGAATTATGTGATACTATCCAGTTTAAGCCAAAACGGCTCTCCTCAAGGGAACAGAACCTATTAAAAATAGACCTTCAATGTGTAACCACGTCGGTTTGGGAGGTCCTTCATATGGTAGAATTACAAGATGCCATTAGCTTTAGTCACTTGATTATGGCGTCAACTAAGACATTCACTCTAAGGATCGCCTTCCAGAATTATGATCCATTCTCTCAAATAAAGATATCCTCAACAAGATTTAAACAAGACCAGGATATGCTATGGTGATCTCGAGGAAATTGGAGCCAGATTTCTCACCAAAATTTAGATCATGAAAAATTACCAGAATTGAATCTAACTGCACCCTAAGAGACTTATTATTTATCAAGAAATCAAAGATATCACGCAAACATTGATCTATAATCTACTCAATTATCGTAGCTTCACGCTCTCATTCAAGATCTGAGGTTACTTCACAGATGTGCACATAATTAAACGGATTAATACCAAAATAAGAATCAAACCTCAAGGTAATCGGAGCCAAATTCTTCCTCTGCTTCTCGAAGATCGCGACTATCTTCCCTCTTCTCTTCTCAGAAGTTCTTGCTTCCTCTTTTTTCATGATCTTCCTCCAAAATGTAAAAAGCCCCTTCAACATAGCCCTTATTCTCCTTTTCGTATCAGTTTTTTTTAATTCCCACCGTTCTCCCTTTTTACAATTTCTGATTTGTTTCCCCTTTTTTAATCTTTCAATTCTTATTATTTTCAGTTTTTTTTTAATTTCTACAGATTTCCTTTTTATTTGTTTATTTGTTTTTTTTTAATTCTATTTCTTTTAAATCCAGATTTTTTCTTCTTTTTTTTTAGAATTTTATTTTTCTTTAAAAAAATTTTATTTCTAGTTAATTTTCAGATTTTCCTTTTTTCAAATTAAATTTTTTATTTATTTATTTATTTATTTTGATTTATATTCAATTTTTCAGAATTTATTTTTATTTTTACTTACTTAGTTTTTCACATTTTTATTTAAAGATTTCAATTTTGCTTTTCCTTTTGATTATTATTATTATATCTTTTAATTTCCAGAATTTTAATTAAT
The DNA here is from genome assembly GCA_037954105.1 of Canavalia gladiata. Classification (NCBI taxonomy): domain Eukaryota; kingdom Viridiplantae; phylum Streptophyta; class Magnoliopsida; order Fabales; family Fabaceae; genus Canavalia; species Canavalia gladiata. Next base: position 18,578,829 of record CM075667.1, read on the forward strand.
TTTTGTTATAGTTAGTTTTTTTTATTTATTATTTAGGTCTAATTTACAAATTGATTTTATTTTTATCTTTCAGAAAAAAAAAATTATTGTCTGTTTCCCTGTTTGTCTGTTTTCTGTTTTCTATTTGTCTGTTTTCTGTTTTCTGTTTTTTCCTATTTCTTCATTATTTCTTTTTGGATTATTTTTTTAATTAGTATTAATTTCTTAATTAATTTTATGATTGGGACCTCGAACAGAAATGAGTGTTTACACAGGTTACAAGTGCTATAGAAACCAGAGCATAAAGGAATCAAGAAAGTTATGCTCATAGACTTTGTAGGTATTGGTGACTCCTTTTCCAAGTCTTAGCTGAGGCATTTCATTCAAGAACGCAATCTTGGTACTGTTTATGATATAAGTTTGTGTTAGTCTTAATATATACGAAAGTATAGAGAAAGATATGAAGAGAATGCATAATTTATTCAATAATAGAAGCATGACTTTATAGGCCTGTACAAACTGAAATGGCAATAATTTAGGCAAAGAATATGCAACTACCTAGACCTTGTCAGTCCTATAAATTATGATTGTTTATTGACTCATTAAAACTAGCTAACAATCCCTCCCTTAAGCTCTTGGGCTTTTCTCATGAATTGCAAATACTCCAAGCATACGTCTAAGTTTTTCAAATTGTTCAATCTTAAAGCTTTTGTCATAATGTCAGCCACTTGCTCATTTGTATTGCAGTATTTCAGTGTGATAATTTGATCATTAACCAAGTCTCTGAGAAAATGGAACCTTACTGCTATATGCTTACTCCTACCATGAAAAACTGAATTCTTGGACAATTGTATGGTAGAACTATTATCACAGAAAATCTCTGTAGCTTCTTTTGCTTCTATTCCAAGATGCTCTATAATTTGTTTGAGCCAAATACATTGGCATGCACAGTATGCTGCAGCAATGTATTCAGCTTTAGTGGTTGATAAGCTTACCACAAGCTGTTTTTTAGAAGCCCAAGATACAGTTGCAGTTCCAATCATAAATACTGATCCAGTAGTGTTTCTCCTATCATCTGAATCTCCTGCATAGTTACTGTCACTATAGGTAGAGAAGCTCATTTTCTGTCCCTTTTGATAGAAGAGACCATGTTCAATAGTACCTTGTAGATACCTGAAAAGACGTTTTGTTGCTGCCCAATGGGACTCTTTGGGGTTGGCCATGTATCTACTAATTAGACTAACACAAAACATTAAATCTGGATATGTGATAGTCAAGTACATAAGGCTGCCAATTGCTTGTTTAAACTTTGTAGCGTCTACTGAAATTCCTTCATCATCTTTAGATAAAACCTGAAACCATAGTTTCCTAGTTATGAATTGATGCTCATAAATATTTATTTAATATAAATGAAAGCCAATGATTATTTATTTAAAAATGACCCTCCAAAGGTTTAAACTTGAAACCTTTAAAAAGCTCTAGTAAACTCAACCACTAGGTTAAGCTTGCGACTGTAATTATATTTAGTTAGAATATATAAAAAAAATATAGTTTGAACTCTAAATTAACTTAAATTGAATGGAAAAATAACCTATTCCATATCTGAAAGCAGAAAGAACTTAGGAATTTGAAGAAAATTTAGGAATTTGAGGAAAATTTAGGATTTTGAGATATGAAAAAGGAAAGAAACGAGAGACAGGGAGACGTTAGAGATAGTTGTCCTTGGGAAAGGAATGATGATGCAATAGCTTTGGCCTATTGCCATTAGATCACCGACGACGAAGGAGATTCTGGCAAGGACATGGTGTCTAACTGTGCTATGAGTTGATGGAGAAACCAAAATAAAGGTTTGTGAAGTCACTGTCATTGACAGTGGTGGCTATGGTGGTGGAGAGAAACCAATATGAATGAGAGTAAATTCAAGAGGTTGCGTCTATAGAGGGAGGAGAAATCTAAACCAAGAGCAAAGCAACAATGTGGAGACTCTCAGAACAAAGACAACGACGAGAAACACTATCATCGACGAGTGATGGTGACAATTGTAGCTTTGGGAAGGTTACCACTGACAGCGGTGGATAGAAGTCTGCACCGTAAAAAAATTGAATATTTTTAATTATAATTTATTTAAATTGTAAAGATTAAATTTTTAATTATAGATTTTGTAAATTTTTTTATTATGATTTAATTCTATTTTTTAAAATGAGACCGCATATATTTAGGGTCAATCAGATTAATTATTAGTTTTAAGTATATACTTAAAGTTCTGTTTGAATTTTAAATATTTAATTATATTTATTGATAAATTAATTAATTTTAAAAAAAAATTAATTCTATAATAAAAACTATTGAATTCTACACGTAATCAACAATGATATTTAATTATTCTAATTCATTTTCAATAATTTTAAGATTTGATTCAATATTATTTTTATAAAATATATTTACTCTAATTCTTAAAATATCTATTTATTTATTATTTTTAATTAATATAAATATTATTAAATTAATATAAATTTAATTATTTTTTAATTGAAGATTGATTTAAAATAATAATAATAAAATAGATTAATTACCTGAATCAATATACTCAGATAAATGTTAGTTATAATTATGAATTAATTTATCTTTTCATCTATATTTGTTTAAATATATTTTTTTCGATTTAAATTGTTTATGTTCTATTTTTTTAATGAGGAATTAAATTTTTACTATTTATGAAAAAATTATAATATTTTATTAAAAAAATTTCAAAAATATTTATATAAAATATATAAATAAATAACTATCATTTTTGCTTTCCACATCTTTTAAGAAAATATTTTAATTGTATATTAAGTATCTCTTAGTATATTATCATTTAATTAAAAAAAAATAGAGACATGTTATGTTGATATAGTGTATGATGACATTACCTTAAATATTGATTTATGAATTAACCTTTTATTTGTTGTAAAATATGAAGTGTTATTAAAGTTTATAAATATGTTTATTTGATTATAATGTGGGATATAAATATTTTAAATTTTAAAAAAATATTAATTAAGATGACTTTATTCAAAGTGTTGAAATTAAATATTGAACTATGAAATTTTTTTTTAAGATTTTATTAGATTACATGAAAAAAAAGGTCTTTTATATATAAATGAAATATAAAAGTGATCATACTCTATTTTATTAAAATTAATTTGGTGAAAATTTATATTGTGATTTATGTAGAAGATTCATGAGATACTTAAATTTTTTTAGCATGTTATTCTTATAATAATATTTGTAACAATTAAGATATAAATAAAATTATGATTATGTCAAAAGTTTGAAAAAGGTCATGCATTATGAATATAGTAATATGTCTATTATGTGATATGATTTATGTTTTATGTAGTAAGATGAATTCTAATTTTTGATAATTTATTATCTTTGATATGTTTATGTAAATTTTATTTTATACATATCAAAAATTTTAAAAATTATAAGATAATTGAATTTATTATGTATTGGTGAAACAAATGATATTTTTAATTAATTTTAAAATTATCAAAAAGTGTGTGAATTAATAATGTCATAAAATCATAATAGAATTTCTTAAAATTTAAAATTATATTATTAAAAATCCCTTTCAACGCTACTATGTAACAAAATGAAGTATATACATGATCTTGTTGTATAACATGAGTATGATAAAATATTTCAAAAGATTTGTGAATATTACGAGTTTATTGTAAAAAAAAATATTTTTTTTTATGTTTGTGATACTCATTGAATATTGAAGGCATATCATAAACTATTATATTAACGAGTTTTCCACTATATTATGATATTACAGTGATGATCATTAAACTTGATTAGTATAAAAATAAATCGCAAATAGATTTTTTTTTAATTTCAAAAGAAATATCATGATTTAAATTTTTAAATAAATAATAAAAAGAGATAAATTTATTATTATACACTTGGTGTAGAATTTGAAAAGGTAGACTAACAAAATTTCTTAATAAATACTTTATACAAAAAAAATTATGTTTCTTGTAAGCATACTCATGATTGTCGAGGAGTAATAATGAAAAATAATTGATAAATATAAATCGAAATATGATCATATACGCAAGTTTTACGAACAATTATTAGATAATCATAAACTCTAATTAATGCAAAGTCAAAAATTAATTTGACCTTCTTTCTCACAAAACAAAAGTTTGGTGAATGACATAGAGCGGAATAAAGTTTTAGCCAAAATAAAATTGGAGATCCCATTAAGAAAGTTAATATGGATAATAACAAATTGTTATTGGTCTTTCTATCATTGTTTATTTTTCATCCACATGATGTGAAAAATGTTAGGCCGCATTGAACGAGACGTTAAACTTAGTGTTTTCAATGATTATCATATCCAGTAAAAATGTAGGATACACTTAACGAAAGTCTACTATATGAATGTCTATTAAGGCTGCTTGTATGAGATCGTGACACAATCTCTAGAACATTTATGAGTTACCAGGCATGCGCATGTCCTGTTTTGTGCAAAACCAGTGAAAATGGCACATTGTAAGTTAAGTTTGTTTGCCTAGGGTTGTAAATTAAGTTTGTTTGCCTAGGGTTGTAAATTAAGTTTGTTTGCCTAGGGTTTAGTTCATAGTTCAAAACATAACAGATTTGATGCATTACAGTCATATGTGAATCTAGTAAAATTTATTTCATATATTTTATTTTATTAAATTTTTCACAAAGGCTTTTAAATTATGTGGGGATTATTATAAAAAATGAATACTTTAAAGACTTTAAAATTTTAAATTATTATTTATTGATTATTCGTTTAAATTGTAACAATTAAACTTTTAATTATAGGATCATCCTTTTTATTACCTATTTAATTCTTGTTTCTTTTACCCCTAAGTGTATTTAAGTGTATGCACTGAATCAAATTAATTATCAATTTTAAATATCTATTTAAATTTCTGTTTAAATTTAAATTTAAAACACTACAACAAAATTTGTAATTTGTGACGGTTATAAATAAAATTTTTAGCGATTTTTAACCGCTACAAATATTATTACCAGCATTTTTAAAAAACGCTACTTTTCCGGATGCCACAAATAATTCGTGATAATTTTTGGTTAATCGCGAGCAGAGTCACCACAAATGACGAATAAATTTTACTAGCAATTATAAACCGCCATAAATATAGAAAAATTGCCACAATTTTTATTTTAAATTTAATATATTAGTCACAGTTTGTAAACGCCAGAAACTTTAAGCTTGTTATTAGTAATAGCCAGCCTAAGTCATTGACAGTAAAGGTAATAAACTTTCAGCTTGTTCAGTTAACTACAGGTAACAGAGTTGGTGACAGTGGTACAACTACTGGACAATTAAACTATATTTACTTTAACACTAGCAAATATGGTAGAAAAAAAAACAAAGCTATTAACAAGATGTTTTGTTTTAATAAAGAAAACATAAATGATGAATATTAGTAAATACAATGTGGCTTTTGGGTACAGACAAAATTACAAAACACGCAATCCTTTTTCTGTTACATGATTTATTCTTTAATTTATAAAAAATAAATTAATCTAAATTAATGTATTGGAATTTCCATTTTCGGCATGATACTAATAAAAAAAGCTTGTAATATCAAAAGTCAATAACAAACAAGAATTTACTATCCATAAAAAAGATAATATAGATTACTTTACTTGATTAAGTGGTCTTGAATTTGCCTTCTTATTATGAATAACATGTATTCCTTGCACAACCAGTCATAGTAATAGCCAACAATGACAAAGTCAGTCGTGCAATCCACTATCGCCGTGTTTGGTATAAAATGATTTTCATGTACATGTCGAACAGATCTTTCCATTTTAGCTACTTCTCCTCTTTCCTTTCGAAGTTCTCTCCATCTAGCTAAGTCAATGCCCCAGCAAGGAGTAATTACAGTATATAATGATTGAGCAAGAATCAATAGTGCACAGATAATCGATAGTGCCAAACTTCACAATTGTAAGCAAGCAAGTCATCAAATCAAAGTACAGGTCCAAAAATCACCCATACTATGGCCTAGCAAGCAAGTCATCAAATCAAAGTAATCAAGTATTGCCTAGCAAACCTAATCAGGTTTCTATGGCCTACTTAAAATGTAATAAAAGAAAAAATTCAATAAAAAAGAAGATAATTACAAAGTTCAGATGATAAAACATCCTCCTTAATGTAAAAAGTAACAAAAATATATAAGGAAAAAGAGAAAGGGAAATGTGTAGTGAGCCCTTGTGAACCTGGGGCTATTTTTGCAAAGAGACCATATGAACTTTAAACTTATCCTAATTAGTCCTTAAATTTTAGGCAGTACGCCAATAAACCTTTCCATTAAACCTCTATTAAGTTATTAAAGGAAGTTCCACTTGGCTAAATAGGGATGTTTATCACATTATTAATAATAAATCTTAACTTTTGATTATTTTATTAATTAAAATCTATCTTATGTCATTTTTAATTATTTCAAGTATTATACATATAAAGAAAGTCAATTATGGTCTTTCTTCCATCCCTATCTATTCAAAATCATTGCGTTGCATTTCCTCTCTGTTTCTATCCATCACAATCTGTTCAATTTTAATGTTAACACTTTGTTAGCATTTTTATCACCACAATAGCTTCCTCCTTTTCTCAAGTTATACGTTGTTTCTATATGCTACATTTTCCGCATATACCCACATATAGAGTGAGATCCAAATTTTTTTTCCTTTTCTTTATTTTTATATTCTATATTTTCAATTTTAAAAAATAATACGCAAAATATCGAAGCTTTCACCCAATTACACAAAGTTCAAGTTTTCACTCAATGACACACACTCATCTCTTTCTCACTCACCATAGCCTTGCCACCGGTTTCCATTCCCAAGCCACCAGAGCCTTGTTGGCTTTAGCCATTATATGACATGGAAGGTGCTATGGCAAACCAGAGGAGTTATGAAGTTGTGATCAACAAAAATTTTATGAATTTTTAAAGTATTATTTGAAAATTTTAAATGATAAGCTAAAATTAGTTCTTAATATTACTAATAAAATACTCAAGGGTTACTTATTATTAGAGAGTTAACAGCTATATGGTGGAAAGACTTGTAACAATAACTAAATGTTAAGTAGTAGTTGAGAAAAAGTTTAGTTCAAGGTGCTTATTTGCAAAAGGCATACTACTCAAGGTGGCTCGGTACACTTTTCCCAAAAAAAAAGCCTCAAAGAAGCAAAGCTTCCTAATCCCTCAACATATCAGGAAGGGAAGCCCCTTTAAAAAGACCATGTACTTCACACCAAATAGAAGCCAAATGCCTAATATTATGAAAAATCAACTTCTTAACCAAAGAAACCTCCTTAAAGATATAAGAGTTACACTCCAACCAAATGCACCAAAGTATACTTTATTCTTCAATTATAAGCATCATTTCCTTGAAGTGCAATTTAAAATTAGAAAAAAGAGCAATTAATTTCACACCAAAGACAGTAAAGGCACAATACATACCAAAGCATCCAATTAATGTCAAAATAATGATTCATACATACAAAATTGTCTACAAAAACTGCACTTGATCCTTAGCTAGTTAAGTAGGGTGCTCCCAATTAATCCAGGTCCAACAATGCCCATTTCTATGGTGGTTTTTGAGAGATAAAATTTGGAATATACAACTCGTAAAGCTTTTATACAATCCTCTCGCTTAAGAACAATAGTAATATTGTACTCAAAACAACCTTGTGCTATAGCACGAACATTTATGCAACCTGTTCACAATAACAAGTTTGATCAAGAACAAGTGAATAGAAATAACAAGGTATGCAAAAATTTCTAACCTAATCAACATCTTAAACATAATTTCCTAACCTTAGCCAATGCATTGAAAAGGGTGGCCCTAACACCAAGAGTGCTTGCCATTTTCTGGCCAACAGTAGCCAAAATGCTACAATTTGGAATAACTGCAACCTGAGAGGTTGAACACAATTTAGAATGTAATAAGGGTACTAAAATAACAAGTGTTAAATTTCAACATCATTCAATCACATATACTAAATTTAAACTGAAGAAATGAAACTATTTGGCTCTCAAGTTTCTATTTCATAATTAATAAACAAAAGAAATAAGCATATAATTTACTTGAACCCTAATCTGCCCTTATTATTAATTAAGAGAAAATTAAAAAATAACACTTACACAATAAAGACAAATTATATAGAAAAAGGAAATTCAACACTTTAGTCCTTATCCACTTAAATAAATTATAAGCATGACACTTAAATGGCTCATTCGATTTTCAAATCCACAGAATGTATTTAGAAAAATCTTCAATCCTTGATATATTGAGTGAGTCAATTCTAAACAATTTAAGAGAAACATGCATTCAATTGTAGTAGAATTGGATTTAGCACCTGAGAAGACGCCCATTATCCAAAGCTTGACGAAATCTAGATTGCAATGCCTCGACAATAGCTTTTAATTCCTTTTCGGGTACAACAAAGCATACAGAATGCTCACTACTAGCCTATACAAATACTGTTATTAACAAATGCAATTTCTTATATATCAATGTGAAAAACTAGAAAAAGAGCAAAATATTATAAATGCACCTGAGATATCATGATAACATTTGCTCCAACATTTTTTACTGCATTGAAAATAGCACTGGTTGTACCTAGAACACCAGCCATTCCAGTTCTGCAAAAAAGTAACAAAGAAAAATCCATTAAAATCTACAACTTGAACAAATATCATGACCCACCCCTTAACTATTAAAATTGAAATCACAATTTGCAGGTTCTGACTATCTTCATAATCATTAACAGAAGGATGGCAGATTTTTGTTCCAGGAGCAGAAATGTTGAAAATATTCCTTATCATAATAGGTATTCTGTATTGCATCACCAGAATAATTGTGCGGAGAGGCAAAATATGTAAGGCACAACGGGATAGATGTAAAATTCGAGGAAAAGCTTAACGGTGAAATGTTTTACGCGTTCTCAGGTTTTTTGGGAGTGTGAAAAAGAAAACCACCTGAAATGAAAAAAATATAAAAGATATAAAATTAAAATAATAAATTCTATCATATATTTATAAAAATTTGTTACATTTAAATAAAGTACAAAAAATTATAAATTTTGTGGCGGTTTTTTAAGACTCCCAGAAAATATTTGCCAAAAAATCTCTTTATTTTTATAGTGAAATTTAAATCTATTTAATTAAAAATTTTAAACAATATTTAATTATATTTATTAATAAATTAATTTTTAAAAAATTTCAACCCTACATAAAAGACCATTCTTTCTACTTTATACTTACTTGAAATAGATATATAAAAATTACAAATAATGCTCGATTCTCTAATTTATTATTATTTTTAGTTTATAATTTCTATTTTATTTCAGAGGAAGCGGTTGAATTATGGAATCACCCAATAAACACACAAAATGATGTTCAGTTATTTCAATTAATTTTCAACATGAGCATCTTCTAATAATAAGAAGACAAGAAGATAACGGAGACCATAAGGGAGAGGGTCTCATCGACGGTGGAAGTTGAAAGCAACCTTTAGTGACAGCAACAATGAATGATGGAAGAATGAAGGAAAATGTCATCAAGCTTAAGGTAAATGGATTAAAATATTAAAATATTAGATTTTATATTTTTATTTATAGTCATGACTTAGTTTTCTGAAATAGGAAAGACAGAAAAAAGTGGACACTCTAAGTGTGGATTTTAATGATGCTCATGCTAAAAAATATATTTATGTGTTGTGGTTGTGATGAAGAATGATTCCTGTTACTATATATGGTTGATGAATGTGGTGTATAATCTACACCTATTCAGTATACGTGTGTTTGTTAAATTTAGCTAAAATTAAAACATAAACAAATTTTAATTAGATAAACTGGACAACTATAATAAAATGATGCATAACAGATTGAATCGTAAGTTTATTGGAAATGTTGAATAGAGTATAGTTGCTTTTACCGGAGACATTTTTGTTAGCAGAAACCAATCCCCTACCCCCTTCCCGATTCTATTTTATAGTAATATTTTATTAATTTTTCCAAACAATTGAGACTTTCCTTACATCTTGAATTCATCATTTTTGTTTTCTAAAATTTGAGCCTACAACCAACTATTCCTTTTACCCTTCTTCTTTTTTGTTTTAATTTACTTTTTCAACCTCACTATAGCTTTATTATTTTTTACCTATATTGCTTATTGTTTGTTGCTGCTTTGTCTACTCTACTTCCTGTTTTAGTTTTGATTATCCTGATTTGTTTTATTCATTTTTTAATTTTAAAAATCTGAAAAAAAAAAGAAAAATCGAATGTTAATACACATGTTAAAAATAATTTTAATTTAATTTTTAAAATCATTTTTTTATTATTTTTTTTATTATTTTTTTATTCTTAATTCTAGATTTATCTTTTAAAATTATCATCATAACTACCATTATCATCACTATCATTATGAACCATTATCCTCATTTCTATTATAACAACCATCATAAAATCATCATTTCCACCAACATCACTATAAATCATAATAATAATAAATTATTATTATTATAATATTATTTTTATTTTTATTTTTATTTTTTATTAATTTTTTAAAAAAATTTATTTTATTATTTTGTAATAATTTTATTTATTTATTTTCAGTAAATTCATGAAAAAAATACAAAATAAGTTGATTTATTTTTCAACAACTTTTTAAAAATTAAAAAATTAAAATTTAAACCTCACAATTATAATTGAATTTAATTTTAAAAATTTAAAATAAAAAATTAAAAATAGGTAGGACTTAAATTTTTATTTTTACCAATTAAAAATGTTTAATAGTTAGTAACTTTTTATACAAATCCTTGAGAAATAATTATTTAATAACAAATAGAATATTATTATAAAATGAGACTCAAAAGAATGGCTAAAGTTTTTTTCTTTTGTGCAAGTGGAAAATAAATAAAGAGACTAAGATCCAAAGTGGAACACTCCTAAGGCATTCTTGTACAACGTATGGTTGAGTGCATCGGGTGGTGAGTTAATGGCACACAAACGTAGCTGTTGGGTAGCTCCAAACTTTGCTAGGAAGTCAGCAAAGTGGTTTGCTTTGCGAAGGCAATGAATCACCTTCACACTTCTCTGTTGTGAGATCAAACGTTCGATTAAGACAATGACGACCCCATATTTGTGGAGAAGGAAGTTTCTAGTCAACAAATTTATAGCTTCTTAACAATCTGATACTAATAAAAGGTGGTGATGACCTTTGTTCCAACTTATGGATAAGCCATGATAAATGGCCATAAGCTCGGTGTGGATATTGTCATAATACCTTCTGTTTCCATGAAACCCATAAACCCATTTGCTAGATTGATCTCAAAGTAGGCCTCCAAAACTAATTCGACCAAGATTCCCCATGGAGCTTCCATCGACATTGAGTGTCGGAGTATTGTTACTTGCAGGTTGCCACTTAACTCATCTTCTCTCATGGATGTTTGTTGTGGAACCATACACCTTATCAAGTGTCCTCTTTGTCGTCCAAATTGTGGTATAGTACTTTCTCTGGGGTGATGGAGCTAGCTAGCAAGGATATGGTCATTTTTATTTAACCAAAGTTTCCAAATCACAGCAATAAAGAGGTTGTTGTGTTCCTAGACTATGGTGATTACCTATTGGGATATGTCCTCAATATAGAAAGCTGCACTTAAGCTAATGCCAAGATCATCCCATGTTCTACGAGCATGGGCACAATCTCGCATGCTATGCCATATGTCTTCTTCATCCTAATGGAACCTCACACACGAGGAGTTATGGGCGAGGTGTCTATTGTATATCTCAGTATTGCCATAAGTAGAACAACTTGGAAGAGTTACCAAAAGAAAAGGAAATTTTTTATTCAAAATGTTCTTCTTTCAACTTGCTAGCCTTTTAGTAAGTTTCTCCATCATGAACTGAAAATGTTCTTTCTTCACCCTCCCATGGTGGATCAGGAAATCCAGGTACTTGCCAACTTGTGAGGTGAATCGGATATGAGTTAAATAGAACAATCTAAATCCTTCTTATGGTTAGGGACCAAGAAATAACATATGGCTCTATATTTCTCACGCGGGTATAAATTAGAATTTTTAATAGAATAATATATAATAATGTATTTTTAGTATGAATATTATTAAATTAATAATCACCGTAAAACTAATTATAATTTTTTTATTATCATTAATATTATATTTTTTAATTTATCTTCTTATTGATGTAGTGGTACATGATTTTTTTTCGGACTACAAATATCTTATCTTAAAAATAATTATGATTGAATCGTAGATCTAAAATTACTGTTCTTAAATTTAATATTTTTAGTTAAATTAAATCAATTTCTTTTCGTTGATTAGTATATTTATTATGAGTGGGCTAATTATTTTTATTATAAAATATTTTTAAAATATTAAATAAAATATCAATGATAAGATATTAATGTAAGTTCTTGAACTTACCGGTAAAGTAGTAGATCTTCCTACAATCATCAAACCAAAACTAAATATTAAAAATGGTGGTTGAATTCTTCACCACGTTATTCATGCTATGGATCGATAATTAGTTCATTCAAAAAGTAATACTTTTTTTGATTATTTGTTAAAAAATAATAAAAATATTCATTATAATTAAAAAAAAATAGTTTTTATTTATACTCGTATATTTATTTAATTATTATAATTGTAATAAAAAAAATAAAAAAAAATATAAATTAAAATTTTTGTAAATAATTTAAAAAAATTAATATTAATTATATTAATTAATATTTCTTTCCTAAGTAGATAAACAAATGAAGGAGGAAGTATTAAATAAGGTTTTACAACTTTAGTTTCAACTTCCATTTGTTTTTTTTCCATTCGACAGGTGAAGGATACCCACCTTGACTCCTATGCCTAACCAAAATAGGAAAAAGGACCTGCATGTTTTTCTATCTATTAGGGAAGAGAAAGTAACCATATACCACTAAAACTAAGTGAATCGATACTCTAAATCTTTATATTGGTTAGTGTCGGTCGGATGATAGATAATTTAGGTGAAAAATGCGATTATAATTGGATTAATTTCGTGTAGGGTGCTGAGCGAGAGCGGGTTCGGATGATTCGAGCAGTAGGTTTGATATCGATTAAGTTCGGATGGATTTGGATAGTAGGCTCATATCCATGGTTATCCGATAACAATAAATTATATTTTGATTTAACTTATCCAACATATCCAATTGGTGGGTAACAGATTGTGGGTTTAAACTAGTAGGTTAGTTCAGTTTTGAATCATGTTAAATGGATTTTTTTATATTAAAATTTTTAAAAAAATTAATTTATTTTTTTATTTTTTATAATTTAATAAAAAAACATATTAACAACATCTATTAATCTAAAATTTGTTTCAAAAATATTAAATATTAAATTACTTAAAAAACATAATAATTATATAAAAATATTTAAAATCAATTCATTTCTAAAATAATAAATTACAAATTAAAACATCATTTTAATTTATTACAAATTGAATATAATAACTTTAAAAACTCATCATATAAAAATCTGGTAATGACTTATAAATTAAAACTAGAAGTTTACCAGCATAATCTAAATAGATTACAAAATAATCATATTTTTAATAAATTATAAATATAGTTCTAATTTATAATAAATTACAAATATACAACATGATAGTTTTAATTAATTATAAAATATAAAAAAAAATTTAATAGTAATAGATAATATTTACAAATCCTTACATATAAAAAATTAAATAAATAACAATGTCAATTTCCATCGTCAATAATCAAGAACCAAAAATTCATAATTATGAGTTTTCATTTCCAACCAGCCGTATATTTCAATAGTTATGCAACATAACTAAAATAAAATGAATAACATAATCAACATAGAGAAAGGAACGTAGAGAGGAACATGAAATCAAAAACCAAAATGATAAATAAGAATTGATTGGAAAGTAAAAGTACCTTGGAAGACAAACGTCCATGAAGAAATATAATTTTATGATATATATATATATATATATATATATATATATAAAATATTTCATATACAGTATTTTAATATTGCAAATAAGTCAATAACAAATTTTATAAAACACATATAAAGGAGAATGTTAAACCAATAAGCCAATAACAAATTTTAATAAAATTTACTTAAGATGGAAAAAAAAGATTGTAATTTTTTAATTATGAACATGTATTCATTCTGATGATGAGTCCAAACAATGATCCAAAAAATGACTAAGAATTGAGATGACAGATTAGGTTGAGGATCAAATAATTGCAATGAGTGTTGAGAAATTTTGCAAAAAATGATACTCCAAAAAAGACCATAATTGAAATAATGTTTAAATGATATTTCAACTATGTATTTAAAATAAGCAAGAGATTGTTTTGTGAAAAATATCAAAGCATCATAATTGAAAAGTTTAAAATAAAAATAAACACTTCATTTTTAGTTTCAGCCAATATGTGTTGGTTGTGACTAAGATAATGAGGTTTCAACCAATAAACACTTACTTTTTAGTCTAGATCTAGATTGTCCAACACAACATATTTCTTAAGCAAATTGAAAAAAGTATAGAATAATATTAAAAATTAGAATAAACATACATATAATCAAATATAGTAAAACTCTAAATAAGTAATTAATCATCACTTGATAAAACTTTTTTAGAAATCTCTAAATCCTCCTCAATATAAAAGTTTTTATTTTGATGAAGTGGAGGCCTTAAACATTTTGACCATAAATTAGTATCTTAGCCATTTTAGGGAAAAGAAAGCTTTTGAAAGTATCTAACACCTTACCCTCAGTGCTAAATGCATTTTCAGAAGCCATAATGGAAAGTGGTGTGGCTAACACATCCTTGGCGAGAGTAGATAAAATAGGAAATTAAGAGGAATTTTGTTTCCACCATATAAGTATATCAAAATTCTAATCAACTTCAATAACCAACTCAGCTAAATACCTCTCCAGTTCATTTTGTTGGTCTATTGAATTGTTCTCCCTCAAATGTTGTTTAAATGCATATGTTCTTGCAATATGGGTAGCTATTTGAAAGGTTTCAAAAGATAACAATAAAGATTGACTAGATTGTGAATCCATATTTTGATGGCTATAAGTGGTAGCATACCATGCATACAATCTGAACAAATTGTGTTTCACACTAAAAGACAACTCAAATACAAAATCAGTGTCATTCTGGTATATGTCAATGAAAGACCATTCTGTATACTTCAACTCCATATGAATAAGTTGATTAATGGTTATAACATGCCCCCAATATTTTTCATATTTTTTCTTCATCTCACACCCTATGTTTGCCAAAATAGTGTTGAGATTCATGGCTGCTTGATTAAGCTACAACAAATTGTTGCAAGTTCATGGAATGCAGAATGTATAAACACATGAGATGAGGGAGAAAAGGTGTTGGTTGCATCATAATTTTTTTTAAGAACTTAATAAATACCTTTGCATTATCCCAAACAAAGCTAGAGAAAGTGGGAGTTTCCCCAAAGAAGTCTCTAAAAGTAGCCTCCTCAAAGTCTAACTTATCAAGAGCAGCCTGAAATTTTTCTCCAGCTTCTAGCATTTGATATGTAAAGTTTCATCTAGTCGGAACATCAAGACAATCTATCTTTTTACAAGAAATTTGCGAATGGGCAATGCATTCCTTGAATTTAGCTATCCTTTAAGGTGAGGACCTCACATATCTTACAATTATCCTAATACTATTTATTTAAACATGCATGTCTTTCAAACCATCATTTACAACCAAATTCAAAATATGTGCATAACATCTCATGTGAAAAAATTCATCATTAAGGACCAATGCATTAAAAGTGTTTAGTCTTTTTTCAAATAAGCTAAAGCAACATCGTTGCTGGATACATTACCCACAATTATGGTGAAGGCCTTTTTCAATTCCTCATTCCCTCAAAATCTCTTCAACTTGCCTTCCTATAGTGTCACCCTTGTGGTTAGGAATGATTGAAAAACTAATAATACGTTTTTGATAATTCCAATCATTATCTATGAAGTGAGCGGTCAAAGTAAGATAATTCCAATTTGAGAAAAATATCCAACAATCAATTGTGAGAGCTATCTTACTGCAATTAGCCCTAAATAGGCCTTCAATATAATCTTCTCATCTAGATATAATTGAAAACAATCCTTAGCAATAATATGCCGAGAAGGAAGGGTAAATTAAGACTGTAGTTGTTTGCATAATAGTTGGAATCCTTCACCATCCGCTATTTTGAATGGCTGATCATCTAACATGATAAACATACCCAAAACTTTTCTACGTGAATCTAAGTTAAATCTTTGACTAACAACCTGCACCTCCTTATTCTCACCATCCTTACTTAACCGAAAACTTATGATTCTTTGATTTGGATCATTGGTGATATAATGTGTATATTTCGGACATCGAATAAGATGTGATGACATGCTAAAAGTCCTATGTATTTTAGGATGACAATAGAAAGCCTTCTTGTAGTAGTTACATGCTACTTCAAGCATGCTACATTCAGCAACGGTAACCTGTCGAAATGCTTCCAAACATGAGATGTTGTTCGGGAACCACTAGAATTAAGCTTCCTTTTTCTAACAGTAAGAGGTGTGGGACTAGAATCAATTGCTACAGTTGGTGGAGTAGAATCTGATTCAACCCCCTAGTTCTCCATGGTAGATGGTTGTTGTTAGGTATTTGAAGCTGGGAGGTTTTGACTGAAGTGCTTCATACTATTAGGCATAAAGAAGTCTTTGTCAACAACCATCCAACTATAACTAACGCTTTAAATTTTGGGTAAGCTAACCACTATTGGCTAACTCAATATAAGACTAGAAAACTAACTCGAGGGAACACAAAGCCAATTCACTTCATTAATCATCGGACAAAAAAGATTTTTTAAGAATATTATCTCATAAATGTTCATCATTGATAAGGAAAGTATGAAAATGATTTTTGCATGCAGAGAAAAATAGAGAGAAAGAAAAATATAATTACAAATATTTGCTCATGCTTTTAGGCTTGCAAAGAAGAAGAAAGTGAAATAAAAGCATCCATTCAGATATCTGCAAATGCTATGTGCATACAAATTGTAGAGAAGAAGGGAGGAAGCATAAAGATTAAAAAATATTAGAAAATGATCATCATTGAAAATGGAAGATTTGAACATAATATCTCAGTACCCAAGCATCCCAGATATGAAAACATCATGCACATAATTTGTGCATACAAATTTTAGAGAAGAAGAAAAAAATCATATAGAGTAAAAAAAACTCAAAAAATGATCAACATTGGAAAGATAAGATTTGAACATAATATCTCAGCACCCAAGCATTTCAGATATAAAAACATCATGCAAATAATTTTTGTATATAGATTCCAGAGAAGAGAAAAATCATATAGATTAAAAAAGTCTCAAAAGGATCATCATTGAAAAGATAAGATTTGAACATAATATTTCAGCAGCCAAACTTCCCATATATAAAAACAGCATGCACATAATTTGTTCATATAGATTCCAAATAAGAGAAAAATATATAGATTAAAAAAGTCTCAAAAAATGATGATCATTGAAAAGGGAAGATTTGAACATAAATCAGCATCCAAGCATCCCACATATAAAAACATCATGCACATAATTTGTGCATACAGATTCTCGAAAAGAATAGAAATATCATATAGATTAAAAAAATCTCAAAAAAGGATCATCATTGAAAAGAAAAAATTTGAACATAATATCTTAACATCCCAGCATCCCAGATATAAAAACATCATGCACATAATTTGTGTATACAGATTTCATGGAAGAAGAGAGAAACCATATAAATTAAAAAAATCTCAAAAAATGATCATCATTAAAAATGGAAAATTTGAACATAAATATCTCAGAAATTTCATCGTAGATACACATAAAAAAATAGCATCATAAACAAATTATATAAGAACCTGACAGAGAGCACCCTTATAATCCTTGAGATTATCAACCTTCAAGCAAGTTGGCAATCTTCTCCTCTTCCTAGTTCCCTCAATTCAAGGGCTTAATCAATAGCTTCATTCATCACAAATAGAATTTGGATGGGTTAGTAGTTATACAATATACATAATCAAAACAAAGTAATCAAACATAAATTATATAACATACAAAATGACCTAATAATTACAAAAATGTATGGATATTTCAATTTAAGATCATAAAACATATAAACATAACATACATAGTAATAAAAAAAAGGACTAGGATGCATCAACAAGTTAGTTTTAGAATAAACAAACATAATTATACAGTAATAAATATTAGTTTTAAGGATGAAAATAAAAATAAAAATTTACTCAGAAATCGGTTACATACAGAGAGTAAAAGGTACAAAAATAAAAAATGAATTTCAAATATGGAGCTTTAATAAAAAAAATCAACATATAAGAAAAGTTTGACAAAGCACTTAAAAAATAGAGATTTCACAAAAAAATTAACATGTAATAAAAAAACCTTAAACATATTGCAAACCCTAATCCCAAAAAGATTTCAAAACAGAGACGGAGATAATAGCCAATAACCATAATATCGAGGTTAACTATGGTTACCTTCACAAAGACGAAAGCAAGAATTTTTTCCATTGATATTCAGTCCCACAAGTCCCCTTCAATGAACACAAAAAACAAAACAGAACATATACCAATTAGAGAAGATGACTTTAAATGAATTTTGAAAATGGCTAAAACAATAAATTAAAAACACAAATTGAATGAATAAAACATTACCTTAGTGTAAGGTTTAGGGTTTCTTCATACCAAAACGAAACATCAATATAATAGCAATTAATCTCAGTTAAAATCACATGAACCATAATCAGAAAATAATAAGCAGAACCAATCCAAGAAATTGAAACCCTTAATAGGAAAGAAGAAAGGAGGGTAATGGATAACCTTACTAGAGAATCGAAGATTGAAGAAGAAGATGAAAAGATATTCTTATGGCTCTTATAAAGGGCATGTAGTTTAAGGTAACCCTAAAGAAGATAGGAGAAGATGATGATGGTTCAAAACAAAGACAATGAGAAGTTGAGACTCAAGAGCGATGCAAAGAAAAAGTGAGAAACTAAGAAAGTAAGTAACAAGTGAATTAACCTAACTAACCATAATTTTCCAAATGGATCTCCAATTTCACTAGCAAAGGCGGGAGATAATGTAGTGCAAGGTTGCAAGCGACAAGCCCTATAATGCATATATAAATATATAAAATATTATTTATAAATATATATTTGGTTATGGGCGGGTCGATTCGATTAACAAAGCCTAAAATCGAACACGCTCGCACTTACCTTTCAATAATCGAAAATTTTTGCTCATCCAAACCAATTAAAACTCGTCCGCTCGTTTTAAGCCTTTGGATCTTCAATTTTTTCATGCTTAGGTGGATAATTTTTTTTGGCCTACCCCTAATTTCCTATATGCACCAAATCTTCCCTCATTATGCATACACAAAATCACATGTTCTGTTACAAACATCACTTTCATAGGAAAAAGAAAAAGCAACAAGAGAGAGAGAGAGAGAGAAAGAGAGAATATATATATAAAAAAGATAAAAGTGAGATAGAGTTCATAGGTAAAATGAAAATATTTGTCACTTTTTTGCTGAAGGTGCAAATTCTGCACCCCTTCTCTTCTTTTCTTTTTGCGTTTTTTTCTCTTTCTAGATTATTGGATGCATTCTTTCACATTTGATACTTACTGCTCAATGAAAAATGAAATTCGATCCAAGCCGGAAAAAATGTGCATGAGAATGGATTTATTTATATTCCTATCAAATTACATTGGTTAGAGTTTTACCAATCGAAATTGTTCGTAACCGACCCACATTCATCCCGACTACCTACTATTGGCAAAATTATTTTATCAAATCGAGAAAATATAATTTTTACCTTTTTACAATATAAAAGATGATTAGGTTCGAAATTAGGATCCCATATAAATTACTTTAATATTCATTTAAATGCTCTAAAAATTAAAAAACAAATTACAAACTTTTTTTTACACTTGTACTCAACTAAACTCTTAGTGTAAACTACATATTGGAACCAAAATTAATTTTATTTCTTCACATAAATAAAAGAATGATTTTTTAGCCAAACCTATAGAACTTTCAAGTCCAAATCAAATTAACTCAGTTCATGATAAAAGGAATTGAAACAATTTTATTTTCACAACAAGATGATGATGTATAATCAAACAAGACATAAATTTCTATCCTAAATATTTTACATGTAGACACAAAACATTTAAAGTTGAAAATAAATTTAATCAAATATATAAAATAAAAAAGTTAAACTAAGTTTAATTTAATCAATTTAATTTGAATCTCAATTTAAATCTCAATATACAAAAAATTACATATTACAACACAAAATATACAACACTCTATAAATAAAGTGTTTTAAAAAATACTATAGAAAATTTTTAAAACACTTATATATAAATAATGCTTTAAAACAAAATAATTATTATAACACTTTAATAATTAAACGCTTTAATATGAATATAAAAAATATAACAATAACAAAATCTTATTTTATAACATTTTATTTATAAACGTTTTATTTTATTTTTTTAATTTTTACAGTACTTGTTAACTTAAACATTTTAAAAAAACATTTTCAATTACAATGATGAAATATTAAAGCTTTTTAAAAAAAGTTATTTAATCTTATAGCTCAAGGGGTACCATCTATTGTTCCTAATAATAGTCCATGTTATTCAATATAGCAGTGAAGTTATTCAGTGTTTTCACCTTACATTCTTGTTGTCCGCCTTTTGATTCTTCCATACTTTGTCAAGCATCCCTTAATTTCCTCACATTGTCACTCTTGATTTTCTTTCATGGCTTCATTTTAACGCATGGTGGTTTTCATCTTTGAAACTAAGCTCAAACTCACATGTATGTTGCAACCATAATTCCGACGAGACGACGAACTCGCTAAAATTTTGAAAAGAGATTTATTTGATTTGTGTGGAGTCGCCACCAAATTTTTATTTAAGGGAAAAACATTTGGAAAAACCCTAACTTGAGGAAGAGATTTAGGTTCGAGAGTCGATTATGAGTGGGGAAGGTGTTATGCACCCCACTCGCTCGTTCCGAAGAATAGTACCCTTAAACTGAGTGTGTGATTTTAGAAAAATGTTTGATCCCTTTAATTAGCGTGAAAATAAATAGATTGATGGAAGATAGCCTGACATGACTTGATCCTGCTCCTACGTATTTCCTGGTGCAATGGGAAACTCAAAGCTTACGTAGTTCTGGTTTGATTTGAATGCTTGACCTTTAAAAGGTGTTTGAATCAAAAAGCAAATGCATTGTTGTCCTTTTTTGAAAATATTTTAAGGGGGCGATCCCAATCCACCTATGCACAGGGCCCAAGACAACTACGGCTGCACTTGGACCTATACGATTCTCTAAACAACGAACAACAGAAAAGCTACCAGTTTATTTTTAGAGCTCGTCGCGTGGGATTAAGGAAAGCAAAAAGGGAGATCTTTATCTAATTGAAAACAAGGGAAAGGAGAGGCAATCCCAATCGACATATGCATAGGGCCCAAGACAACTACGGCTGCACTTGGACCCATACGGACCTCTAAACAACGAACAACAGAAAAAGCTACCACTTCGTTTTTAGGGAAAGCAAAAGCGACATTTTTATTTAATTGTTATCTTGATTTGTAATTATTGGAGGCGCGGGGGCTTAAGCGGACTTCGGGAGGTTTTGTAACTGTGGGAAATATTGGGGTTGAATTGCAAATATGAAAAGTTTAGGGGTCAAAAAGTAAATATGAAAAGTTTGAGGGGTTAAAATGTAAATATGAAAAGTTGGGGGTCAAAATGTAAATATAAAAATTTTAGGGGCCAACATGTAAATAAAGGAGTTTCGAGGACCTATTAGCAATTATGGGGACTTCGAGGGCCTATTAGCAAATTTAGAAAGTTCTATGGAATTAAATGAAATTGCAACCAGGGGTTCTTCTTCCTTGGCACCCCCTGGACATCTTCTCCTGTGGCTTCCCTGGACCGCGCTTGCTTGGTCGACCTAAACCGATACCGGAGCTCCATTCTTAGTCGCAACCTCTGTGGCTCAACGAGGCGACCGTGGCGGTGGCTTAGGGACCCATCCTCTCTTTGCTGGGATCAGAAGAAGCTCGGACACGCATCTGCATGAGATCGGTTTTCTCTCGGCCAGGGGTGGCGGTTTGGACCGAACCAGAAAGACCTTGGCGGTCGTTGGTGGCCTGATGGAGCCCGCGCTGGTGGCTGAATCGTCGACTCCTTGGTTCTACCTTTTTTCGATTGGTGACATAGGATCAGTGGCCTTCTCCTAGCCAAAACTGCTAAGCTCATGCGACTGGTTACCCAATGCCACTGGTGCAAAGAGTTTCAATGTCAAGGATCCTATTCCAGCTGAACCAGGTTCTGCATCCAAGCATTCCTAAACCGCTTTCCAATTTCTGAACGGTTGAAACTACACCACCAGAGATGCTCGTCTTGCTAACGAACGACGTGTTGGATGTTGTATCTTTAGAGGGCGCGTTTGCAAATGGAGATCCTGATTACGTGGCCCTAAGATGAGCCTGGATACTCACCTTGCCCTTCGTCTAGCTAATGGCTTATAGATCGTGATTTAGTGAAAAATAGTGCATAACTAAGCAACTCAGAGAGGTTGATTCCTTTAAATTTTCATCACCGTGACAAGCAAACCTCATTCTCATACACTATCTATGTAAATTGCATTTACAGAAACAAGACGAATGTCTAGCGAGAAATTTTAGTGAAAAAAAGGGGGAAGATGACGCATAAGGAACCTGACCTGGATGATTGTTGTTGCAGCTGGGGTGTTAATTCCCTTTTGAACCGAGATAACCAAGAAAGAACGGAAGGGAGAATCGCCTCCTTTTCTTTGCTTTTCTTCCTTCTTCTTAAGTTGGCCCTCTTTTCTTTTCGAAAGTTTTCTTCTTTTTAATTTATAAGGATTTTTTAAAAAACTTTTTCCCGCTTTTTTTCAATCTTTGTTTTAATTTTCAGTTTTCTTTTTTCCTTCTTCTTTTTTTTTTTTTGATTTATTTTACTTTTATGATTTTTTCTAATTTTCTGTTATATATATATATTTTCCATTTATTTTGTTTTTCTTGTTTATTTTCGGATTTTGTTTGTTTTTTTAAAAAAAATTTATTATCATTTTTTATTTTATCTTATTTTTCTTTATATTTTCATTTCATTTTCTTTCCTTTTTCTGTTTTATTATTATATTTTGGTTTATTTCTTCATTTAATTTTTGGTTCTTCTTTGTTTGTTTTTATTTCAATTTTCTTTGATATTTTTATTTATTCCTTTCGATTTTTCTTGTAATTTTGTATTTATGTTTGCTTTCCTTCTTTTCTCTTTTTTTATTTTTTTAATTAGTTTTCACCATTTCCTCATCTTTCATTCATTTATTTTAATTTAATTTTCATGATGTTATTATTATTATTTTTCTTTGTTTATTTATTTTTCTGCTTTTTGCTTATTTCTTAATTATTTAAATTAATTTTAAAATGGGGCATCAGACATAATTGGATGTTTACAATGTAGAGCCACCATTTTTGTCAATGTAGCACCACCAACCCAACAACCATTAAAAAAATGAAAAAAAATAGTATTTGATTCAAAGCGAGTGTTACAAGTTACCTTGGTAATTTCATCTTTTTGGATGGGTGGTATCATTAGTTTCTGGTAAAATTTTAATAAAGTTATGTTTTTCACACCAACCATTTAATGAATTATCTAATTGCACACTAACTGAATATGCTTATATCATATTGGACCATGGCCTTTTATGGTTTGCAGGAGCCACAGTAGAAACATTCTCTATTTCAATTGTGAGAACACCCATAATTTTCTAACACAAAACGGAAAGGATTAATAAAACAACAAATGATAGGAAGAAGAAGATGTATAATGGTCTAAGAGTGTGTGAGTTTATGGATTGTGGATATGGAATTTAATATAGGCATTGTAGGTTTCTTACTGGTTACTTTGCAAGAAATCTTCCCTTTCTTTCTAAAATTTTCATTATTGCCATATTAAATGCCACATTGTTCCCTTACTTTCTCTTATATTCTGAAAACTCAGGGCTCCTAGATTATTATAATATTTAAATATAAAGCAAAATAGATTAACTTTTAGTAAAAGAAAAAGTATGAGGAAGAAAACTAATTGGCTTATCTACAACGTTTTGGTATAAAATTAACTAAAATGAACCTTTTATATAGACTCTAAAACTCTTAATAACTTTTAGTTGAAATTTTCTTTTCTATTGAAGTAAAAATTAACATTTTGTTACTGTGTACATATTGCATGTATATATTAATTAGTTCCTTAAACGTTTTCTTTTTAAAGTGTCTACCTAAATTTTGAATTAATAAAATAATCAAGTTAGTTTTTTTCTTCTTCTAATTATAAGTCTCATTCATTAGTGTTAAGTAATATTTTATTTATCTTCTATAATGGGCAATCAATGCTTTAGACTATCCTCCGTAAATAAATTTATTAGTTACTTCACTATTGAATGTACTTGATTTTCATATAAAAAAGGAAGAGAAAATAAACTTATTATGCTTGTGATAAGTACTAGGTAGGTTTGAAGTGTACAAGCTGCAGTGCTACTGTTCCACCTTTTTTGTGTTATTTGGAAAGTGTAATGCATTAAGTGAGAATGATTTCATCTAAACCCTATTACATAGTAAAGAATTAATCCTTTAATATTTTGGTTTACTTTCATGACAATAGTAAATGTCCTAAAACTTGGAATGTTAGTTGCGAGGAAGGAATAAGTAAATGTTCAATAACAGAGTATGCTTAGGAGACAGACATGATACCACAAATAATAAATTCATATATAAAACATAAATTTGTGTAATTATTTTTGAAAAATTATGAATTCCCAATTTTGTCCGAGATTTTAAAAAGAAAAAAATTATAAAATATATAACAAAATAAAAAATATAAAACTCTTACATTGGGCAAAATTAAAAGTTTAAAAGTCATCTTGGTAGTCTCACATCAGAAGAGTGAGACTCCTTCACTCTCTAATTCTCCTATATATGAAGGTTGAAGTCCCACGTCAGAGAGAAAATACTTCTTCAGTCTCTCATTCTTCTATACAAGAAGACTTCTTTCCCAGGAAAAAGAGTAACGAACTAGAAAGTTTGTGTTTTTGAGTATGCAATAAAGTGTAAACCCATCACTTTGAAACTTTTTCTAGCTAAGTGTAACTAACTTTATTTTTATTATTATTATTTTATCATTTATTACTTTATTCTTTTTATATTTATTTTTAGTTCAGATTTATTATTATTTTTATTGTTTATTATTTTACCCTATTTATATTTGTTTTTTAGTTTAGATTTATTATTATTATTTTAAAAAGGAATTAAAAAAATATTTTAAGTTTGTAAATGACTAAGTGGGATTAATTAAACGGTAGATCCATCCTTGATTTTGCTTGAAACGTAATAATTTATTGAGTAGTCATGTGCTAACATGAATTTTGTGCAAGAGAAAACTTGTTTATTATTAAATTATTCATCCTGAAAAAATTAAAAACACTTTCCTTCTCAAGAATTTAAAAAATAAAATAAGCAAACTTTTTTAAATTTAAATTTTAATACTTTTAAAATCATCTTTTTTGTAAGAAATAAAAATTGCAAAAATAACTTTTTTCTAACTTTTGAGACAAATAATTTTCTTATGAGAATTAAAAAATATTTCTTTGACAAAAATTTAAGCTTAATCTTTTCTAAAATCCCTTTAAAAAAATTGAAAACTCGCCAAATCTATTTTTTTTTTCAAAAATTACATAGTTTCCTCACTCTAACCGACGATACGTAGGAACAGGAATCGAATATATGAAGTCCAAATAAACTTTTGAATTATTTTTTTCACTTATTTCATGCATTAATTGGACTTATAGATAAACAAAGAAAAATAATATGTTATGTCTTTTGTTAAAAAAATAAAAATTAACATATACCTCATGCATTAACTAAGTTCCTAAATAAAAAAAATAAAAAAATAAATAAGAATAACATGTTCATATAGGCTCATGCATAATTTTTTATTTTCTTTTAAAAAATTGTTCAACATGTACTACCTAAGCTTTTAGATAAATAAAAATTAAAAAAAAATAAACAAAGGATAATATATCCATATAACTGCATGTATTTTTTGAAAATATACCTTTAGCATTCATTTTTTTTAGGTTAGGTTAGATTCAGATGACATATAAGAAGCATAATAGTTTGAATTTTTCATGTCATTATCTTTGAAAAAAAATAGTTGTTTTAAAATAAAAATAAGTTTATAATCATACTAAGAATGAAGTATATTTTATCTTTTTTTTTGTACATATTAATTTCCGTCTAACAATAGTCATAACAACACATGACCATAACATTCTATTTTAAAAACAAAATAAAAAAATATTTTATATTCATACATACATCACATGGATTTCTCTATATTTGGTACCATTAAGTCATTTTCGTAAAAGATCATATTGCATAAAAAAACACTAAAAAAAAGAAATTGCACACATTCATGCATTCATTTTTTTTTTAAAATTAGGTTAGACTCAAATGACTTATAAGAAGCATACTAGATTGAAATTTTCATTTCATTAGCTTTGAAAAAAAAACATTTAAAAAAAATATAAGTTCATAGTCATATAAGCAATGAAGTGTACTTCATCATTTTTTTTGTACACATTCATTCACTCTAACAAATAATCATAATAACATATGAGCATAACATTATATTTTTAATTATAAAAAAATTATATTTGTACATACATCCAACATATTTCTCCATATTTGGTAACATTAAGTCGTTTTCTCATGGATTCTCACATTAGAAAGATATTTTGTATTTATACTATTAAATAATTTGGAATATTTAAACCCAAGTCTTTGCTTCTTAGGTTGTGAAGCTTAAACCATGCATTTATAGGGACCTTACTCTAAGCTAGGTTTCATAAAAAAAAAAAAACCAACATCTACAGTTCACATACTCACTCCATTTCTACATTTTAGATAGCACACACTCTACCTTTTGCATCATTAGGTTTCACGTCCCCTTTGTATCATAGGGGTTCATATCCCCTTTGCATCACAAGGGTTCACCTACACTTTTGTTGGTGTAAGACCGTATGAAGGTAAGTGCGCCTTATCATTTTACAGAGTAAAGAGTGAGTAAGAGTATCGTCTCCACAGAGATTTGGTTCAAGTATTGAATTCCTACCAGTCCATTGATTGAACTCAATTATATAAGTGCGTAGGCAACGCAAATGGGTGCATAGACAACATAACTCAAAATTAACAACAAGTGCTAGTTTCTGTAACTAGGCTGGAACATTGTTCCAGTATGCATAAAACTACTCAAAAAAAACTCAGAACTGTTCAATTACTCAATAACCGATACAAGTGTGTATGTAAACACCCAATTATGTCTGAGGTCTATTTCAAATCGACTAGTGGATAAACCTAAGCTGCAGACCCCAAGAAATTCAAAGTGAATCATAATTAAAATGATAAACAGAAAAGTTAAATATAGAAAAAGAAAAGGGAGATAATGAAAAGAAAAAGATTTCAAATATCTAAAACGAAAACCAAAACAAAAGTAAAAAAATATTAAAACAAAATTAAAAATCCAGAAAATAAAAATAAAAATAATAAAAAATAAATAAATCAAATAAATAAAAAAAATTTTACTACTGAAAATGAAAAACAAATTTCGAGAATAAAAAAGAAATAATAATAAATAAAAATCAGATCCAAAAGAAAATAAAACCAAGAAATAGATAAATCAGAAATAAAGTAAGATCTGAAAAATCTAAAAAGAAATTAAAAGCTGAAAATCCAAAAAAAATTGGGGGATAATGAATAAGAAAATAGAATAGCTAATTAATATAGGTAAAATTATGAAAATCTGGAAAATAGAAATTAATACTAATTAAAACAAAAAAGGAAAATATGAAAATAATACTAAAATAATAAAAATAAGAAAAACAGAATATGAAAATAATAACAATAGTAATAAAAAGAAAAAACAGCAAAATAAAAGAAAATTAAAAAGCCTGGAAACAAAAGAAATTAAAAGGATTTTATTAAAATTAAGAAAATCTCTTTTTTTAAATAGAAAAACCTAAAAATATATAAAACGTTTTATTAAAAAAAATTAAAATAGAAGAGTAAAAAAATAAAATAAAAAAGATGAAAAGAATATAATAAAAAAGCAGAAAAAGGGGAGGGGGTGGCCTTCTGAGGCTTATAAAAAGAATAGAAACCAGAGCCTGAGGGTTCGGCTTTTTCTTCTGGTTTTGGCAAAAAAAGAGAGAGGATAGCTAGTTTCAGAAAGGGTTGAACGGAGAAGCAGAGGCGAAAGAAATGAGAAGAGGACTTGCAAAAGTCTGAAAAGTAATTCGCAGGGAGCAAGAAACCTACATCAGACGAAGCTCCATCGCTCCGGATTCTGCAACAGGTTAGTTGACAAATCCTTTTACACGAATACTACGTAGATCCTGCATGAATTCATCGGTGCATGACCGAATCAAAAGATCCCAAAGCATAGGATCGATTTCTTGCTCACAATTTGTGTATGATAGAATTCAATTCTTGCTTAAGAACTGAAGAATTGGTTTCTTGCTTAAAAATTATACATGAAAGAGTTTGTTTCTTGTTTAAAATAGATGTATTAGAAAATCGATTTCAGCATGAACTCGTTTTCATCTTGGGTGGCTTTGAGAAACCGGTTCTACCCTTTCTTCCAAGTAATGGAGTGTAATTCGAGGTGGGATCATTATAGTCCATTCGCTGAGACTCCGAGGGAGTGATAGAAGTTCCCATATCCTAGTAGATACAGTGTTTGCGATAACGGCGTGTACAATTGCCATTGATTCCACTGATTGGGAGGGGTCGAATCCCACCCACAGGAACCAACTCTGAGAATGAGCGAGAATGAGTAACCCAATCTTCCAAACCTCAGTGTTTATCACTTTTAACCGAAGACCTTTCTTGATAATCTGGGTCCAACGTTGGAAAAGATCGCCTGAGATTCGTCTTTAGAACCCCCTGATGATCTCTTGGTTTCCCCCTAAGACTGCTAGGGAAGGGTAGTTTAGTCGAGATGATCGATCACGCCGCTGATATCAGAAACCAGGCCTGAAGCAGAGCGTTTCTTCCTGAAATATCCCAAATAGAATGACCCTTGAGAGCCATGAGTGAACCTGCCAATAGCTGAAACCAACTTCTAACAAGCCACGAGAGGAAAAGATCCCTTACACTCCTCTTGATCGTACACCCTGTAGTACTCTGTTTCAGGAGTAGGTGTTCTGTTTGTATAGGTAGCTATGAATCCCTGGAACGGAGACCACAGCAGGTCTCTGTATCGCATTCACAAGTTGATAAACACTCAAGCAATTACTGCTTGAAAGAAATCATATCATGTAGTTATATGTGCAAAAAGATGCGCATTATAGATATGGTATTGGTCAACAAATAACCTCGAAATTCTTGGCTCTGAATGACCCGATCAAGAGTCGTAGGTCCCCGCCTCATACTCACTAAAATATGATCAAGAAGAAGGGAACTAGCCATAGCCATTTAAGCGGATTGTAGCAGATGAAGTTATAGAGTAGAGGAGCTTGCAAAAGATATCTTGATCGCCAAGGAATAAGAAATCATGCACCAGTAAAAGGGTAACATCAATAGTCCTAATTTCAGGCCCATGTAATGTCTTAAGGCCAAAGGAGTCAACCATGCCTTATTATCAAATATGCAGGACCAGAATTTGGGGGGTTTATGAAGTAGTCCCTTGATAAAACAGTTGTGTGAGCCAAACAACATGAGCAAGAGCTTGGCTTAGTGGCGAGAAGCGCCATCCTTAAGTCCTCGACAAGGGGTTCAAATCCCCTACGAACCATTTTAAGAAATGTTGGATTTAGCGTGGACTCGCCTTATAGGCATAGGGGGCACAAAGTCATAAGTATATCAGGGAAGTGGTTCAGTGGTTTGGAGTACCCCATGCACTCCCTGGGTCAAGGGTTCGAACCCACCAGGAAGCAAATTTATTTTGCCTCACTAGCCATGTATGCTGAAATTACAACACTGCCCCTGTAGAAACTGATAAATTCCCAATAGGTCCTTGTTGTGGGAAATTACCAGAAAATTAATAAAAATTAATAAAAATAAAAAAATACAGAAAAACAATAAAAATAATAAAATTCAGAAAATTAACGAAAATCCCAAATATTAATAAAAACCCTGAAATTTATAAAATCCTAAAAATTTCTTAATGAGTCACAAAAATTCTAAATAAATCATAAGACACTTAAAACTCCTAATTAAGTTCAAAACAATCTCTTAATTGTTAAATAAAATCCCAATTGTCCTAAAAGTCAAAAAATGAAATTTGAGCTTTCTTTTATTCAAGGATCTACATCAATTGCAAATTATTTCTTTTTCGAAATTTGAAAATCTATTCCAAGTATTTTAGGATTCTCAAGTCTCACGCAATTGACTCTAAATGGGGAACTAGCGGTTTACCTGCTGTTCAACATTTAGTAGTTCGTATAGGTCCACGTGTTGCCTTAGCCGCCTCGGGCCTTGTGCATGAGTGGACTTGAGGTCCTCTTCAAAACTTTAAAAATCTCTTTTCCTAATATTTTGGGATTATATGTCTCACGCAACGGGCTCTAAATGGGGAACTGGCGGTTTACCTGCTGTTTACCATTTGGTAGTTGTCGCAACCGTAATTCCGACGAGACGACGAACTCGCTAAAATTTTAAAAAATGATTTGTTTTGATGATGTGGAGTCGCCACCAAATTTTTGTTTAAGGGAAAAAGATTTGGAAAAACCTTGGATGAGATTTAGGTTCGGGAGTCGGTTACGAGTGGGGAAGGTGTTAGGCACCCCACTCGCCTGTTCCGAAGAACAGTACCCTTAAATTGAGTGTGTGATTATTTGAAAATAGTTTGATCCCTTTTATTAGAGTGAAAATAAATACTTGATGGAGGTTAGCCTGACAGGACTTGATCCTGCTCCTACGTATTCCCTGGTGCAATGGGAAACTCAAGGCTTACGTAGTTCTGGTTTGTGAAGGCTTGACCTTCGAAGAGTGTTTTGAAAGAATGTTTGAAGATTTTGCTATTTGAAAAGAAGCTTTATTTTTAGGAGGGGTCTTTGGCCCACTCATGCACAAGGCTCGAGGCGGCTAAGGCAGCACAGGGACCTATATGAACTACTAAATGCTGAACAGCAGGTAAACCGCCAGTTCCCCATTTAGAGCCCATTGCGGGAGACCTAGAATCCCAAAATATTTAGGAAAAGATGTTTTTTATTTCGAAGGGGACCCTAAGTCCACTCATGCACAAGATCCGAGGCGGCTAAGGCAGCACAGGGACCTATATGAACTACTAAACGTTGAACAGCAGGTAAACCGCCAGCTCCCCATTTAGAGTCCATCGCGTGAGACTTAGAAATCCCAAAATAGTAGAAAAATATTTTTAAATTTTGAAAAGATACGATTTGCAAATGATATTGATTCTTGAATAAGAGAAAACTTGAATTTGAGGTAAGAATTTCATTTTTTGAGTTTTGGGGTTTCAAATAGAATTTTAGCGTAATTTTGCAATTATGGAAATTTTGGATGATTATTAGAAATTTTTATGAATTTATTTAGGAATTTTATAATTTTTCTTAATTTCTTGAACTTTTCATTAATTTTGAAATTCTGGAATTTTTTTATTAATTTTTGAATTTCTGAAATTTTTTATTAATTTCTGAATTTCTGGAATTTTTTATTAATTTTTGAATTTCTGGAATTTTTTATTAATTTTGGAAATTCTGGAAATTTTTTATTAATTTTTAATTTCTGGAAATTTTTATTAAATTTTTGGAATTTTAGATTAATTTTTGAATTTCTGGAATTTTTTATTATTTTTTGTATTTCTGGAATTTTTTATTAAATTTTTGGAATTTTTTATTAATCTTTGAATTTCTGGAAATTTTTATTAATTTTGGAAATTCTGGAAATTTTTTATTAATTTTTAATTTCTAGAAATTTTTATTAAATTTTTGGAATTTTAGATTAATTTTTGAATTTCTGGAATTTTTTATTATTTTTTTTGGAAGGAGGGGACAGTTTTGGAATTTGAGAAAATGGGAGGGGCAATTTAGTCTTTTGCATGACAGGAGGCAGTTTAGGCCTTTTTGAAAAAGTGGATGAGCAATTTGTTCTTTTGCATGACATTCTTGAATTTAGTGGAAACAAGGCCATAGCTAATGAGGGGTGCGTGCGTTTCGAGCAGTGTACGTGTGCTTAGAAATCAAACTCCCTTCAATGGTAGAATTACAGGATGCCATTAGCTTTAGTCGCTCGATTATGGCGTCAACTCAGACATTCACTCTAAGGATCGCCTTCCAGAATTATGATCCATTCTCTAAAATAAAGATATCCTCAACAAGATTTAAACAAGACCAGGATATGCTATGGTGATCTCGAGGAACTTGGAGCCAGATTTCTCATCAAAATTTAGATCATGCAAGATTACCAGAATTGAATCTAACTGCACCCTAAGAGACTTATTATTTATCAAGAAATCAAAGATATCACGCAAACATTGATCTATAATCTACTCAATTATCGTAGCTTCATGCTCTCGTTAAAATCTGAATTTACTTCACAGAGGTGCACATAATTAAACGGATTAATATCAAAATAAGAATCAAACCTCAAGGTAATCGGAGCCAAATTCTTCCTCTGCTTCTCGAAGATCGCGACTATCTTCCCTCTTCTCCTCTCAGAAGTTCTTGCTTCCGCTTTTTTCATGATCTTCCTCCAAAAATGTAAAAAACCCCTTCAACAGAGCCATTATTCTCCTTTTTGTATCAGTTTCTTTTAATTCCCGTTGTTCTCCCTTTTTTTTTTGATTTGTTTCCCTTTTATAGACCTCAGAATGTCACCCCCCGCCCTTTTGCTTTTTTCAATTCGATTTTGTCTTCTTCCGCCTCTTTTTTTTTTTTTTTTTTGCTTTATTTTCATAATTTATTTGTTAATATATTTTTTTTAGTTTTTGATTTTATTTGTTTTTCGATTTTTGTTATTTTGATTTTGTTTATTTTTTAGAATTTAAATTTTCTACTAATCTTGAATTCTGGTTTTATTTTTCTAACCTTTAATTTAATTTTATTTTTTCTGATTTTCATTTTTCTATTTCTTTTTCCAAAAAAAAAAGTTTTTTCCCAGATTTTTAATTTTTTCTTTTAGACATTTTTGTTTTGTTTGTTTTTTTTTGTTTGAATTATTTCCAGCTCTTCAATTTTTCTTTTTTGAATTTTGAAGCTCTAAAATTTTTGATTTTTAACTTTGGACTTTCAGATTTTGAATTTCTATTTTTATTTCCAGATTTTTCCTTATTTTCTGATTTTATTTATTTATCATATTTTTTATTTTTTCTAGATTTTGATTATTTCCTACTTTTCATTTATTTATTATTTTATTTATTCATTTTTATTTTCTAATTTTCTTAGATTTTATTATTTTTTGGTTATTGTATGTTTATTCTTTTCAGTATTTTTCAAAAATGCTTTTCATTTATTTTGTTCACTTATCTTGTAATTTTTACTTGCTTTGTTTCTATTTATCTGTTTTTCTACTTTCTGTTTTTTCATTTTTTGTATTTAATTTAGTGTAGGTTTCTTGATTAACTTTATAATTGGGGGCCTCGGACATAAATGGGTGTTTACAGTAGTTCATGTGGATCCCTGTGCTGCCTTAGCCGCCTCGGGCCTTGTGCATGAGTGGACCAAAGATCCCTACCAAAAATAAAACCTTTTAAATAACAACATCTTCAAATATTCTTTTAAAACGCCCTTCGAAGGTCAAGCCTTCACAAACTAGAACTACGTAAGCCTTAAATTTCCCATTGCACGGGGGAATACGTAGGAGCGGGGTCAAGCCCTGTCAGGCTAACCTCTGTCAAATTATTTTTCACATTAACTAAAGGGATCAAAACAACTTTCAAAATCACACACTCAGTTTAAGGGTGCCGTTCTTCGGAACGGGCGAGTGGGATGCCAACACCTTCCCTATTCGTAACCGACTCCTAAACCTAAATCTCATCCTCGAGTCAAGGTTTTTCTAAATCTTTTTCCCTTAAATAAAAATTTGGTGGCGGCTCCACTTTAATAAAATAAAATTCCATTTCAAAATTTTAGTGAGTTCGTCGTCTCGTCGGAATTACGGTTGCGACAAATGGCGACTCCACTGGGGACAATTAGAGAGTCAAGCCTGTTTATTTGAGTGTCTTTTATATTTGATCTCTTCACTGTTTATGTGCATGATTTAATTATTGCACGTTATTTATGTGTTGATTTATTCTTGTTTTATTGTTTGTTTACTCTTTCTACACCCCAGGATAGACAAACAATAAATTGCTATATATCTGTATAAGTTCCCCAATTGCAGGTATCCCAAAATAAAGTGCCCTCCATGCATTGCATACGTATGTTATTATGAGTGGGGCCCTATGCCCGGGTCTGAGTGCTGCCCAGGATTAGAGGGATCTAGTGGTGTCACGCTGGGGCTTACGTCCTGTGTGGCTATCATGAAAATCCCAGCTAGAGTGCGTTCTATCCATACTGTCCCGCAACTAGTGGCTACTTCTACTGTTGTGGCAAGCATTATGGACTGGAACTTGGCTGTAGTGACCTTTATATCCCTAGGATTACAACCAACCTTGGAAAGGTTCATGCATTAAAAGCCTTAGATCCGTAGGACAGGTCACCTCTCTAGGACACAAGGAGGGCACGCCCTATTTACGCGACATCGGTTCTGTAAGATTTTATTTACCTGCGATTGTAGAATTCTAATTTTTTTTTAAAAAAGGAAAAGAATAGGCAAAAAAAGAGAGAGAGAAAGAGGAGAGAAGAAAAAGAAAGAAAGAGTAGACCAAAAAAGAGAGGTGAGAGAAAAAATCTTTTTGAAAAGGAGGAAAATCAAAATGAGAAGAAAAAGAAAGAAAGAGTAGACCAAAAAGGAGAGGTGAGAGAAGAAATCGAAAAAGAGGAAAATCAAAATGAGGAAAAAGGAAAGAGAAAGAGCAGACAAAAGAAAGGTGAGAGAAGGAAAAGGCAAAAATAACCAAAAAGAAAGGGGGAGGAAGGATAGTAGGAGTAACCATATTTATTGTCTTCATGCATGCACCATACATTAATATCATTCATTTAGAGTCTAACATATTTGTTTTTATCCTTTTTCTTTTTTCGAGGGACCAGATTCTCAGTGACTATCGTAAAAAGGGGTGAAATGGAAATTAATGTGGAAACTGAACAGTTGAGGAAGAAGAGACGTATCGGCGTCAAAGTAGCAGACCTGGCCAATTTAGAGGTGTTTGTGAACAAGTTGTCGAGTATCCAGCAAATGGCCTTCGCCAAAAGATATGGCAACATACTAAGGCTTTTAAAGGTCCAAGTGCAGGAGGGGGCCCTCACTGCCATGGTGCAATATTATGATCCGCCTATCCGGTGTTTCACATTCTCGGACTTCCAGCTGGCCCCTGCTCTAGAAGAGTTCGAGCAGATTCTGGATCAGCCGCTAGAAGGGACCAGGCCGTATCAATACTTAGGGCATCATTCCTCTTTCCGGGCTGTCGCACAGGCTTTGGGGTTGCAGACTGGGGAACATTTGGTAGGTTATCAAATAAAGGGCCAAGTCAAGGGGTTCACCAGAGAATTTCTGGAGGAGTATATGCAACACTTGGCCAACAACAACCAGTGGACCATATACATGGATGTGTTAGCCCTTACCGTCTATGGGCTAGTGCTTTTCCCTTATGTGGACGACTTCGTCGATCTGAATGCAGTCGATATCTTCTTGGCCAAGAGAGATAGAGCCGAAAATCCTGTAACAGCTTTGTTGGCAGATGTTTATTGCACGTTGAACTTCTGTCATGAGAAAAAGAGAACAATATTGATTTGTTGCCTACCTGTGTTGTTCGTATGGATAACTGCTCACATTTTCAAAAGGGATACGAAGACACAATTTCTCATAGCAGACTTCCTGAACTACTAGCTGAAACCGATGAGCAA
The DNA here is from genome assembly GCA_037954105.1 of Canavalia gladiata. Lineage (NCBI taxonomy): Eukaryota > Viridiplantae > Streptophyta > Magnoliopsida > Fabales > Fabaceae > Canavalia > Canavalia gladiata. Next base: position 18,615,027 of record CM075667.1, read on the forward strand.
CCTCGAATGGTCCTCCCATTTCGCCAGCTTGATCGAAGACCAGGTTAGATGGCAGCCGTCGTGGCAACAGAGAACGGAGGTCATTTATCACTGCAGGGGGTTCCCGAATGTACCCCTCATGGGAGCTAGAGGTTGTATCAATTATAACCCGATACTGGGGCAGAGACAGCTGGCTTACCCTATCAAAGCACCCCCATCTAATGAGTTGCTGACTCCTTCCTACTTAAAATATGAAGGAGATTTTGTCGAGAGCCTCCGTAAGGTCCGAGAGGCATGGGATGGTGTCACTCGTAAAGGGAAGGAGTTGGGAGTGCGAAGCTGTGCTGCTAAGGAGGAATACAAGCGGTGGGTTAGAGACAGGGTGCAACACATCAAATTGCCGTTCAGGCCTCCTACCCTTCCGTCCAAAGGTCAACCAGCATCCGCGGTATTTGAGGATGAGGTCGTCAAAAGCCTGAAAGAGAAGTTAGAGGCTATGACCAAGAGAAATGCTCAGCTAGAGGAGGAACTTCTAAAAGAACGACAAGAGAGCGCTGCGTGGAGAAAAGAAGACGAAGTGAACAAAGCTCTCTTAGCATCTGTCATAGATCAGCAAAAAGGGGAACGAGAACGTGCTTCTCGGGTGCACATGAATTTGCAGGCGGCCAACAAAGAGCTCGGCATGAGAGCTCGGCAAGAGCTTGGCTTAGTGGCGAGAAGCGCCATCCTTAAGTCCTCGACAAGGGGTTCAAATCCCCTACGAACCATTTTAAGAAATGTTGGATTTAGCATGGACTCGCCTTATAGGCATAGGGGGCACAAAGTCATAAGTATATCAGGGAAGTGGTTTAGTGGTTTGGAGTACCCCCATGCACTCCCTGGGTCAAGGGTTCGAACCCACCAGGAAGCAAATTTATTTTGCCTCACTAGCCATGTATGCTGAAATTACAACACTGCCCCTGTAGAAACTGATAAATTCCCAATAGGTCCTTGCTGTGGGAAATTACCACATTGCCCCGGATCAAATTCCAGAAAATTAATAAAATTCCAGAAAATTAACGAAAATCCCAAATATTAATAAAAACCCTGAAATTCATAAAATCCTAAAAATTTCTTAATGAGTCACAAAAATTCTAAATAAATCATAAGACACTTAAAACTCCTAATTAAGTTCAAAACAATCTCTTAATTGTTAAATAAAATCCCAATTGCCCTAAAAGTCAAAAAATGAAATTTGAGCTTTCTTTTATTCAAGGATCTACATCAATTACAAATTATTTCTTTTTCGAAATTTGAAAATCTGTTCCAAGTATTTTAGGATTCTCAAGTCTCACGTAATGGACTCTAAATGGGGAACTGGTTGTTTACCTGCTGTTCAACATTTAGTAGTTCGTATAGGTCCACGTTCTGCCTTAACCGCCTCGGGCCTTGTGCATGAGTGGACTTGAGGTCCCCTTCAAAACTTTAAAAATCTCTTTTCCTAATATTTTGGGATTATAGGTCTCACGCAATGAGCTCTAAATGGGGAACTGGCGGTTTACCTGCTGTTGAACATTTGGTAGTTCGTATGGGTCCCTATGCTGCCTTAGCCACCTCGGGCCTTGTGCATGAGTGGACCAAAGATCCCTACCAAAAATAAAACCTTTTAAATAACAACATCTTCAAATATTCTTTTAAAACGCCCTTCGAAGGTCAAGCCTTCACAAACTAGAACTACGTAAGCCTTGAATTTCTCATTGCACCGGGGAATACGTAGGAGCGGGGTCAAGCCCTGTCTGGCTAACCTCTGTCAAATTATTTTTCACATTAACTAAAGGGATCAAAACAGCTTTCAAAATCACACACTCAGTTTAAGGGTGTCGTTCTTCGGAACGAGCGAGTGGGGTGCCTAACACCTTTCCCATTCCTAACCGACTCCCGAACTTAAATCTCATCCTCGAGTCAAGGTTTTTCCAAATCTTTTTCCCTTAAATAAAAATTTGGTGGTGGCTCAACTTTAATAAAATAAAATTCCATTTCAAAATTTTAGCGAGTTCGTCGTCTTGTCGGAATTACGGTTGCGACAGTGTATGAAATCAATTTATGGAAGGTGTTAGGGTTGGATTTCACCTAAACATCTCATATGTAACAGTGTATTATTACGTACATTCAAGATAAAATATAGTTGAAGATTAAATTCACAAATGTTAATTGAAGGTCAATCCCTTGACTCATCAGTTCTTCACTCAAATTAGGAATCCTAATCCCTTAGTAATTCCTAATTTAATGTGAGCCTTAAGTTTAAGAATTCGAACGATCTTACAATCGCAAACCTCTATCCTTAGAGCCTTTAAATTATGTTATTCAATCCTATTTCTAATTCAAAAACCAATTTCTCAATTGTGAAGAGGAATTTAGATTCAATCTATAAGTGACCAAGTCATAGAAGCATTAAGCAAAGAGATGAATAATCAACGTTAAAGAAGAACAATCTTGAATACATATAATGTATCCGGGTTACATAGGTTCAATCATGGATTCCTCCTTCCCTAACAGAAATCTAGTTACACATAATGATAAAGAAAGAAAACAGGGGAGAAGGATGAAGTCAAGAGCATGAAGATGCGTTGCGGTTACCCTTCGTCCTCAACCTTAGGGTTTCTCCTTCACCCAGAACAGACGCAGAAACCAGGTGGTTCTGGCGTAACAGATAGCAGAAAGACGACTCTGTTCTGTGTCTCTTGGATTCAAAAAGTGTCTTCTGTTTCGCTCTGTTCTGGGCTTTTTATAGATACTGTTCTGTAGCGTCGCGTGTCCAATGCGGCACAGCTGCGTTTCCAACGCGATGTGAATAACAGTTTGCTTCTTTTTTTTCAAATCTTCATGTGCTCCACGTAAGTCTGGTTGCGTTGCCAATGCAGAACCCTGTGACAAATTGTAGAAATTAAAGCATATCAGATTTATGAGAATTTATCGCCTAAAAGGGTCCATGCACCTTCTGCATTCAAAGGGTCCATCTATCCTCTGTATCCCAAGGGTCCACGCACCCTTTGCACATCAAGGGTCCAAGTACCAATTGCATCTCAAGGGTTCATGCACCCTCTGCATACCAAGGATTCACACATCCTTTGCATCGCAGGGGTCCATGCATCCACTCCATTCCAAGGGTTTACATATTCTCTACATTCAAAGGGTCCATGCACCCTTGTATTCCAAGGATCCATGCACCCTCTGCATCTCAACAGTCCACGCACCCTCTATATCCTTAAAGGTCCATGCACCCTTTTTGCATCTCAACGGTCCATGGACCCTTTGCATCTCAATGATCCACACACCCTCTGCATCTTAACAGTCTATGCACCCACTGCATCTCAAGGGTTCATGCACCCTCTCCATACCAAGGATCCATGCACCTTCTGCATCATAAGGGCCCACACACCCTCTACATCCTGAGGTCCACGCATCTACTCCATTGCAAGGGTCCATGCACCCACTGCATTCAAGGATCCACGTACCCATTACATTCAAGGATCCATGCACCCTCTGCATTCCAAGGGTCTAAGGGTCTAGGCACCTACTGCATTCCAAGGGTCTACACAACCAATGCATCATAAGGGTTCATTTGCATCACAAGGGTTCACGTACCCTTTCCAAGTTTCTACATATCTTCTGCATTACAATGGCCAAACATCCTCCTTATTCCAATGATCCATGCATCATATATCTCAAGGTTCACACACTTTGTCCATTCTAAAGGTCTACAACTCTCTTCATCTAAAAGGTGCATGCATCCTCAACATTAAAAAAGTTCACAAACCTTTTTTATTCTAGGGGTAATGCATCTTTTCATTCAAAGCGTCTATGCACCCTCTTCATTCTAAGGATCCATACATCCTCGAACAAAATTAATTCACTTCTTTACTAATTTCTTACAAAAATAATATAAATAATATAATTATTCATATTATTTAATAAGAAATTTGTAAAGAGGGACAGTCGTGAATACCTAATTTTGTCTAAGGTATTAAAAACAAAAAAAAAATTATAAAAGATATAAAAAAAATGAAAACTATAGAACTCCCACATTAAGCAGAATTAAAAGTTTAAAAGTCATTTTGGTAGTCGCACATCGGAAGAATGAGACTCCTTCATTCTCTAATTCATCTATGTATGGAGGTAGAAGTCCCACATTGGAGAGGGGAGACTTCTTGAATCTCTCATTCTCCTATATAAGGAGACGTCTTTCTTAAGAAAAAATGATAGAATACTTAGGCTAGAAAGCAGTACGCATCAAAGCGTAAACCCATGACTTTGGAACTTTTTTCAAGTGTAACCAACTTTTTTTTTATAGTTTATTACTTAATTTTCTTTATATTTATTTTTAGTTTATTTTTTTTATTTTTTTTTATTATTTATTATTCTATCCTTTTTATATTTTCTTTTTAGTTTAGATTTATTATTTTTAAAAAAGAATTAAAAAATATTTTAAGTTTCTGCAATGGACAAGTAGGATCAATTGAGTGGTAAATCTACTTTTTATTTTGTTTGGAACATAAGAATTAATTGGGTAGTCATGTACTAACTCGAATTTTGTGCGAGACTTGTTTATTTTTAAATTACTCATGTTAAAAAAATTAAAAACACTTTCCTTCTCAAAAGATAAAATAAACAAAATTTCTCAAACTTAAATTTTAATATTTTTAAAATCATCTTTTTTATAAGAAATAAAAATTTCAAAAATAACTTTTTTCTAACATTTGAAACAAATAATTTTCTTCAAAAAATTCAAGCCTAATCTTTTCCAAAAAAAAAAATCCAAAATCATCAAAATCCTTTCTTCAGAAAATTTGAAAACTCACCAAATCTATTTTTTCAAGAACTAAATATTTTTTATTTCCTCACTACACCCGGGGAACGTAGGAGTACGAACCAGACCTATCAAATCTAAATAAACTTCTAAACCATTTTTTTTCACATATTTCATAATGACAACAAAACTCTTTAAATAACTTACATAAAATAAAATAGATCAATAAAGATAATTTTTCTTTGGAGTAAAATATTTTTGAAAATTAGTTATATTTCTAAACAATTAATTAGAAGGTAACCATTTTTTAACGAATGTCATAGGATGTTGATACCTTCTGTACACATAAATAATTTTTAAATCTAAATTGGTTTCAAATATCATAATTTTTAAATTTTTCAATATTTTCTTCAATAAATTTGATTGCGACTATTTTTTTATAAAAAAAATTTCTAAAAAAAATAGTTTAGCAATATATAAAAAAGTATAATTATAATATTAATTAGAAATTGAGGATGGAATACATGTAGAGTCTAGAGTCACTTTAATAAATAATATTTTATAGTATTTTTTTTAAAACTTTTTATAGAATAAATTTTATAAAAAATATTATTTTTACCGCATTTCTAAAAAATGTTGTAAAATGATAATTTTTAACAATATTTTTTTTAAGTGCTTTAATAAATTTATTCATCTATTAAAACGTTTAAATATAAAGTATTTATAAAATACTGTAAAATAATAAAAATAATAAAAATAAATACGGTATAAAACTTTTTTTTTTGGTGTAGTGTCTAATGTAAAATGTTTTTATAGTCCGAATTTAATTTAATTCAAGTTGTAAATATAATCTCTCAACCTGTTAATTTGTATTGCACAAATAATAATTAAAATAATTTAGTTCTAAATATTATAAATTCATTTTTAACTAAAAATTTATACATAAAAAATATTAAATGAATTTTATTAAAATTAAAATATTATTATTTAAGATATTATATGTTTTTTATTTGAATTAAAAATATTTGTTGTATAATAATATCAAAATAATAATTACATGAGTTTAATTAAAAAATTAATAATATAATTTTAACATAATATAATATAAATTAATAGTTAAAATAATACTTTTTAATAAAAATATTATTTTATTAAATTTAATATAATATATATATATATATATATATATATATAATTTAGATTGACAAAAAATGTATATTGATCGATAAAGGATTGTTTCATGCACTCATTTCGTACTAATAATTATTAAAAATATAATCTAATTTGATAAAACATATTTGTATGATTTTAATTTTAAAAAAAATTAAAAAAAAAGAATATATGTATATCTTATTATTTTATTATCTTTGACTATTACATTCATAAATTTAAATTATTTCAGAAAATTTAATATTTTAAATAAAAAAATTTAATAATCATTATTTACAAAATAAATACTATTATTATAAAAATTATAGTATTTAATAAACATTATTTGTTTCAGTTTTTTATGGTTTCACTCAATAAAACAATTCATCCAAAAAAATAAAAAAAAAATACATCATATTATTTGAAAGAATATCTCTATTAATTAAAATGTTATGTATTTATAAAATTTTTGAATTTTTTGTTAGTTTAATCGGTTTAATTTTTTTTAAAATATAGCAAAACGAAACATATAAAATATTAAATGAAATAAATATTTTAAAAAAAAATTTACTTGCAAGAATGGGAGTCCAGTTATGTTTGTTTGTTCTATAAATCAAGTTTACATAAATTTTAAATAAATTACGAACAAAATATATAAATATTAAAATTAATTAAATAAATATTTAAACATTTTCATGGACTTAAAAGAGTTATGTTTGCTTTTTTATAAACAAACTAAATATAAAATTTAATATATTGCAAATGAAATATAGGAAACATTTTATTAAATGAAGATTTAAATTTTTTTAATTAAATGTATAGAGTTGAACTCCTCTCATGTTTGCTGGTTGAGTATAAATAAAGTTGGAGTATTAAGAAACAAATAAAAATTAAATTAATATTAACTTTTTTACTAGGGTTCGTAAAAAAAAATTATAAGTAAGAAGTTATAATATTTGTAACATTTATATATACTATAACATAAAGAATTTATTGTTTTGAAATATTATTGGTCTATCAAAAAATCAGAGAACAAAGATGGAAATGTATAGACTTATGTTGCAAAGAATACTTTAAGTATGATAGAAGTAAGTAATAAAATGTGTGCTATTTTTTAAAACAAGAAAAGATGTGACTAATATAAAGGGAAGAGATAGAATTAGTTATATTCCGTTTCTAACAACTAATAGTCCAATGGTTATTGGGTAACATCGAAAGGAGAGGGCAAAAACTAACTTAAGAACTGTGAGCAGGAATTTCTTTCTAAGACCCTGCAAACTGGGGGGCATGAACGTCATGTAATCTAGCATGGAAATGTTATCGTGAAAGAAAGAAGAAAGAAGAGGCTTGGTGAAGACATTGACGAGCTGCCAATGAGAAACAATGGGAAGTAAATGAACTAGTTGTTGTCGAATTTTCTCGTGAACAATATGACAATCTAGTTCTATGTGATTCATTTGCTCATGAAAAATATCATATTATGGATAAGATAAATAGCAGATTGATTGTTGCGATAGACAGAGATAAGATGAGGATGAGCAATGAGTAGATCATTGAGAAGATATCGTAGCCATTGCAATTGATAAACCAGTGTAACAAAGGCAGATATTAAGCTTTAGATGATGAACGAGAAACAATAAATTGCTTCTTGGCTTTCCAAGAAAGATGCAGAATCCTCTGTGATAGATCGTCAAGAATCAAGACATCTTGCCCAGTCAAAATCAACAAATGCACGAAGAACATTTGTTCCTTTGGCGAGAAAGAACATACCCTTTCAGGGAGCAGACTTGAGATATTGTAAGATGTGTATGACAGTAGATTGATGAGGTTGCAAGAAGTTGCAACAAATTGACTTAGTTGGTGCCGAGTTTAGTTAAATTTGCTAGGCTGGATACGCTCGTCGAGGAGGATGTTGTGCTTGAATCAAGCAACTTCAAAATCCAAAAATATTTTAGTGGCCTAAGATCTTTAATGCTAAACTGAGCATCAGAAATTTTTTAATATATTGTATCTTTGTGAGTGAATTCCCAATCAAAATAACGTCATCAACATAAACAAGCACAGCAGTAAACGAAGTGTGGGCTTGCTTGGTAAAAAGAGAGAAATTGGAGGATGATTGAGAATATGAAGGTCATGGAGAGTTTGAAATACCACTGACAGCTGGCTTGCTTAATACCATAGAGTAACTTATGTAGTTTGTAAGCCTAATTGGGAAAATGAGGAGAAAATCTAGGGGGCAAAGACATATACACACACACTTCTTCAGTGAGCTCACCATGCAAAAAGACGTTATCAATATCAAGTTGTTCCAAATGCCAGCGTTGAAGAGTAGCAATAGCAAGAAGGAGATGCACTGTGGTGAACTTAGCCATAGGAGAAAAGGTCTCGAAATAATCAAGACCTTCGGTCTGAGAAAATTCTTCGGCAACAATATGTGCCTTGTATCTTTCAACCGTGGTGACAACATGATGTTTGATTTTATACATCCATTTGCAAGAAACTGGTTTCTTACCAGAGGGAAGGGGGATGAGAGACCAAGTTCCATTCTTCTCGGGAGCTGAAACTTTAGTTTGCATGGCTTTGATCAAACAGTCATGTTTAATGGCATGAGAATACATCTTGGGATCCATATAAGAAGAAATAGCGCAACAAAATTTACTATGAGAATGAGAACATTTATAATAAGAAACAAATAAAGATATGGGATGCAATAAGAGAGGAGTATACGAGGATTGTTGTAAAAGCTTAAAACACAGTGAAAATCTTGGAGATAGAGCAGAGCTTTTGCATGTTCAAGAAGATCTCCATAGAGGAGAGTTGGTGACATTTGATGGAATATCATCCGTAACCTGTGCAAGGGGAGAATTGTGGATGAATGAAGTGTCATCATGGATGCCATTCTCGGTTAGTCGACATAAATCAAGATCAATGGGAAATTTTTTGGAAGACTAGAATAAATGGAAGGAAAAAGGAAATAGAATTCATAGAATATAACATGTTGTGAGACAAAAATTTGGCATGTACGGATGTTATAGAGAATACAGTATTTCTTTCTAGATTGGTAACCGAGAGAAATGCATTTGTTGGAATTTGAAGAAAATTTATTTTTATTAGTGGAGAGGGTGATAGAGTCATAGAGAAAACCAAATTTTAATTTTTGTTTCAAATTGATTTTCCGTTTGATTTATAAAATTTTGAAGAAGAATTTGAGCTTCACTCTTTTATTTCATGAGGCAAATCTATGTAAATCGAGAATAGTCATCAACAATGGTTAAGAAATAGCAAATCTATGTAAATCGAGAATAGTCATCAACAATGGTTAAGAAATACTTATATCCTTGGAAAGAAGCTATTGAAAACAATCCTCATATATCAACATGTAAAAGCTGAAAAGGCTTGATTGATTTTGATTCAAGGTCAGAAAAAAAAAATTTGTGCTGTCTAGAGAATTGACAAATATCACATGGACCAATGTCCTTATATGAAAATTTTAAAGTGGAAGAAAGTTATTGCAATTTCTTGGAAGACAAATGTCCTAATCGAAGATATCACAAATGATATTTTGAAATTTTTTTGTACAAGAATTTGATGATATTCCATTGTGTCTGTGCATTTTATCATTCAAACACGAAAAGTTGTGTCTGTGATTGATGATTTCCATGTGATATAATCTGTGGACCAATTTAGTTGTACCAATCATGTATTTAGTCCTTATTTGTGAAATAAAGCACCTAGTTTTGGTAAATGTTAGGAAACAAGGTAAGTTTTTAATTAAATTGCTGACAGAAATCAAATTTAAAGAAAATTATGGAACATATAGGACATGTGCTATAAAGATAGATGGAGACAGTTGAACATTACTAGAGATATCTGTCTACACCTTGTTACCATTAGGGAGATAGGCACCAATAGGTTTTATTTTAAAAATAGAAACAAAGTTATGTAAAGAATTAGTAATGTGATCCGTAGCTCCCATGCATAGGATCCATTGAGAGTTCAAAATTTTACCTATTTGAATGTTGTTGACTAATTAGGATTGAATAAGATTGAGACAAAGAAGTATTCTCAATGATATTTTAGGTCTGGTGGACCTAAGCCATGAGACTTTAATATTCATCCTAGGATAATAAAACTTATCATTTGCATCTGTATTGATAGAGTAACATTCACCATTCTCGCCATTCTAGTTCTTTGTTGTATCTAGTTTAGAATTACACGCTTTGTACTGTACCTTAGAGGAGAAAACAGATCATATAATTTGTGTCCCTATATTTTTTTATTAATTCCTAGCCACCACAAATATGGCAAAGAACAACAACAGATAGGTAAGGGCTTGAAATTATTAAATTCGTCCCAAAGGACCTTTAATTGTGTGAAGTAGTTGATGATTGAAATTTTACCCTGCTTGCAAGCATACAACTCTTCTTGAATACCGAAGACGCAGAATATATCTCCTTGTGAGAATCGATCTCGTCAATCCTACCAAGAGTCCACTGCTTTATCTGCCTATAAAATGGATCTTGCAATTGAATCTGTAATAGACAGATGGATCTAAGAAAAAGCCATGGTATTGCATCTTTCCCATAATTCATAAGAGAATCATCTTTTGATGGTGTTTGAATCGTTCTATCAATGAATTTAAGTTTGTTCTTGGCTATCAATGCAATTCTCATTAAGCATGACCAAGAATGATAATTTTTGCCATTGAGGAGAGGTGAAACAAGTGCCAAAATAGGATTTTCTCTAGGATGAAGGAAGTAAGGATTGACTAGATTGGAAACATACTCACGCAGAATTAGACATGTGGAAAGTTGATGGATTAGAACTTATATGAACTTTAATACCATATCAGGAAAGCAGAGAAGAGATGGAAATGCATAGACTTATGTTGTGAAGATTACATTGAATATGATAAAAGTAGGTAATACAATTTGTACTATTTATTACAAAGAAGAAATTGAGATGGGACTAATATACAAAGAAAGGGATAAAATTAGTTATATTTCGTTCCAACAACTAACAACCAAACAAACAATCATTGGATAACGTTGTGAGGAGAAAGCAGGAACTAGCTTAAGAAGTGCTAGCTGGAGTTTGTTGGAGTTTGCTGGAGTTTGTTCCTAAAATCTTCCTACAGCTGAATTAATAAGAGTGAATTGTCACTTTCTTTCTTCACTTTGTTAGCGTGTTCACTTTGTTAGCGTGTTTCATGTTCGTCCTGACAATATTACGCTATTAGTCTCTTACTTTGTCATTTGTGTTTCACATTAGTTCCTATCGTCAATTTTTAAAAGACTACATGTTGATCTAAAGGACGAAACGTTAATCTATGGTGTTAAATGTCATTATGTTAATTTAGATATACCTTAAGGGTCAACAAAAAATTATCAAAAAAGTTAAAGTGGTAAAGATGAAGTATTTGAAAATTTATTTATTGGTATTATTGGAACAAAAATGAAGATGAGGATAGATATAATAAGGTCAATAAGGTGGAGAAGTCCTCAATGTACTATACGATATTGTTTAGGCATATTTGGACGTCTAACATGATTTTTGAAAATTGACCTCAGACTGTTGTGAAACACAAATGACAAAGTAAGGTACTAGTTTTTTTAAGTAGTATGAGAATGAAACACATTAATAAAATGAAGGATAAAAATGACAATTCAATCAATTAATAAAAAAATGAAGTAATTTATATTAAAATATTTAAAAATAATGATAATTTAAAAATATCAAATGATATTTTTAGTAAAAGAACTTTGATATCAAGTTAGATTTTATATGGTTTAACTTTGATTTATTGTTTAAATATAAAATTTAAACAAATTATTAAATTAGTCTAATAATAAAATATTAAAATAATTTATATAAGATTTTAAATTTAAATTATTTATTATTTTTATCATCAAACGTAAACAAATATAAAACTTAAATATATTTATTATCTAATATAATATATTTATAAAACCTAACATGATTTATTTAAATATATTTAAAATTTTATTCTATAATAACTTTTATTATCACCTTCCCATCAATGGATTAAAAAAGCCAGCATTGCATTGAAAAAATTATAAAAACCTACTTACAAATAGATTAATATAAGGTTTGAAGTTACATGCAGGCGAGTATTCTTTTGTGGGTTACTTACAAATAGATTAATTCTTTAATAAAGTTGAAATAATAATAAATTAAATTTGATCAAAAACAAGACATTTAATATTACAAATATCACATTTAATATTACAGTATTTATAATATATTATTATATGATTTAAAAAATTAAAATTTATTTTATGTATAAATTTTAAGTATAATTTAATATTTTTAAACTATTTAAATATATATATATATTATGAAATTTTATAATGTATTTAGTGAGACATCAAATTTAGTTGGTTTCACATGCAAGGATGAAAATAATAGCATTTTCTTAGGTTAGTTGTAAATTTTGTTATTTTTTTTTATATAATTTATATGTGGAAATTTTAGTTTATATATTATTTTTTTCTATTATAATTAAATATAATCTAAATGGTGTAATTATATGTGAGAGTGTGATAGTTTTTCAAAATATTAGTTAGAAAATATAGAACTCAATGATCAATAATTTTTTATTTTTTTATTTTAAAATTCTATTTTGGGATAGTCAAATTTAATTAATCACAGAATATCTTATCGTTATAATAGGAGATTTTATGATTCAAAAATTTTGTAAAAATTTAATTGTCACTTATGCGTGCAAATATATTATCTTTGATGATATATAATGGTATGAAATTAAACCTAAGGATTCTTACAGAAACAAAACCTATAATTTTTAGTTAAATTTTTATGTTTTATGGAGTATATAAATTTTCATTATATTATATTCAACATCATAAGCTTATTTTGTATGACTATGATCTTACCTATCATGGACAGGATCATGTAAAACTTTATGAAAAATAAATAATTTATTTTTTAAAATTTTGTATACATGTATTTATATTAATAATAATTATATCCTATCGATATATTGTTATTAATATAATTTGTAATTGATGTAATGTACTACTTTACTCTAAAATTATGTTAATTATGATTCAAAATACTTTATCGGTATTAGAATTTTTTTAAACATAAAATATTATATATTTTGTTTACACATTATTTTGTAAAATTTTACAAATTAATTGGGTATAATCTTTTGCATCCTAAATTTTTTTATGTTAAATATAATTTTTTATTTAATTATGTTAGTGATGAACATACTCTATCATTACGATATTGCCTAACATGGTTATTTTGTAATAGAAAAAATAATTTAGATATTAACTTGAAACCTTAAGTATTTTTTAAATTAATTCTCTATCAAGTGGAAAAAACTTGTATTCTCATTTTGATTTAATTAATTATTAAATCTCCAATTAACTAAATATGAGAAAAAAAATACTTATATTAAAATTTCTTATCTAATAATATGATTTTCTCTTTATACAATGCTTGTTATTAATTTATTCTCAATATTTATATTGAAGATATCACCAAATTTCTTTAAACAAATTGTGATGAAGTCTCTATGACTTTCTTATCTTATTGAAAATTAACAATCCTTGTTACAAATTTCAAATTAGCTTGTGAATTTTGAATATAATATTTTATCTATTTTATATTATTATTTTAGTTGATTTGGATGATATATCAAACTAAGTTTAAGTTATTCTAAAATTAAATCATTTTTAACAACTTGAGATTTGTACTTAACAATATTATTTCGTTTTTGTATTTGATGGCTTTTGTGTTTATCATTATCAAATAATAAAAGTATTTAATGTGTAATTGACACGTATAATGTAATATAATACTTCAATTGTTTGATTTGTAACTTTGACCAAAGTGGAAGATAGAGATCATCTATTATTATATCTTTAGTATTGATTAAGTGTAAGTTCTGCCTACTTCTATTGTTGCTTCTGCTATTAGTAACTCAATGTATGCTCAAATGTGTTTTGTTGTCATTTGTATTTGTATTGTTAGTACTTGACTTTTATGAATAGGTTGTAAAAGTTTTATAAGTGATCCCATATTTTATTTAATATGTTAGAAATTATAATTTCATTCATAGTGTTTACATAACGTTCATAGTTTATAAAATTGTGGGTTACAACTTTATTAAATTCTCTTGAGAACTTATAAGGGAATTTTGTGTTTAAAAATGTTAAATGGACATTTATGATCTTCCTAATTCTGTACACAAGGTATGTGGTTAATTATAAAACTTAATCTTTTATTACCTTCGTAGTTCTTTATTGAGTTTCATATTCCTATTTGGTAACCATTTTTTCTTGTTAACTTTATTTTAGTACATTTCTCTTAAAGTACAATTATTAAAGAGAGAAATATTGTAAACTTTACACTCAAAATGAGTATCTTGGTAAAAGTTATATCCCATCATTAAATATTATATCATTGGGATATTTTAATATTAGTTAACTCCAATGGAAATCCTATCAATATCATAGTAGATTGAATTAGTACGAGAGTCCACATAATTGTTTGCCTTAAGATTTATTGATATTGTTATATATTTTTGTATGCACTTTAGTACTTAAATATAATATATGCTTTGAGTTTTTTTCTTGTTATGTATTTTTATGCGCTCTTGATCATATGACATGTTCTTAGAGATCTTGGTACTTAATCTCATTCTATTATATTGAGACGTATTATTATGCACACTTTATTACTATATATTCTTCTTTGCATTTTAAATAAATCTCATAAGGCATCTTAAGGTGAGGTTAAGGATATTTTATTAGTATTGCACACTTAGCATATAATTTTATTGTGCTTCCATTGTAACAATATTCTATATGTTTGTAAGACCACTGGTTTGTGGTTTGTAAGTATTTTATATGTATAAAGTTATACTCTTATCCAGTGTAATTTTATGCATTTTTAAGTTGATTGCAAATCTTATTATTTGGACCAATAACTATAAGTGCTTGATCATTTTAGACATTTTATAATCTTATCAATTTAAGATATTCTTTGTCTAAACTAAGTGCCTACATTATCCCATTAAATCTTAAATTTTTACTTTATTTGGACTAATATAGCCACTTGTTTAGTAAATCATTAATTATTAAAATGTCAAGAGTTATTAAGAATTTATTGATTTATCCATTTTATAATTACTTTTGGTATTTTTACTCTATTTGTAACTTTCATGTTATTGAAAGTATATCTAGGTCATTTGTTTTGAACATCACTATCAAAATAATAAATTTTATGCATTCAAAAGTACTTGATTGTTTGAGAGAAAATCCTAAGAGTCCTAAACTCGAACTGAGTGTCTTATGAATATTAGTATATTCACTAACCAAAAACTTAAATATCAAAATATTTATAATTATGTAATCTAATGGATGTAGTTAAGTCCTTCAATTTATAGGATTAGTGGAAGTCTAAACTGCAAGTGTATTAGTTGATGTCTCTCTTGTCATCGTATTCCTTATAGCGTTTAAGATGTTAGGACACTCTTTTGAAATTATATTTTTTTTTAATAAGAATGTGTTTTTGCATTCATCATCTTCTATACAATATATAAGTTTTAATATATATGATTTATATCCTATCAAATATTTACTTGTAATATTGATATTTGTATTTTTTATATTATTGGTTTACAAGTGTTACAATTGATATTTTATTCTTAATGATTCATATATTTTTTATAATTGATCAATGTTATCCAAGTGGAAGATTGTTATATTTTTATAATAATTTTCTTTTAATTATTAGATTATCATCAATCAATTATAAATATAAATTATTTTATATTAAGTATGACATTAATATTTTAATTATACACCTTCATAAACATAATAATAAACTTTTAATATGAATCGTCGGTTATAAATTAGTCTGTAGAAAAGTCTCTAATGTCTACTGATGGGTTAATAAATTAATATTCATTAGATAGTTTATATATGTGTATCTGCTTGTATTAGAAGATACATGCTCTGACTTCTTCACCCATTACAAAGAGAGAAGTTAACTCTCTCTTTTCCTCCTTTTCTTCTCATCTCTAAACGCGTTTAATAAATATAGAAAATTGCACAAATTTTAATTATATTATTTTTTATATTTTTATTGATATATACCCTAATTTATATCTTTAAATAACAAATTAAATTATTAATTGTTATCTTAAATTATTCCAATAATAAGCACCCAACCCACCCTTGTTATGCACATACTAAATAATATATATTAGGACACTTTCACAGAAAAAAAAAAGTAGCATGAAAAAACAAAAAGAAAAAAAATAGAACTCACACTTGTAAAGTTAAAACATTTGCCACTTTTTTTTTTTTTGTTGAAGTTGAAAATTTTGCACCGTGTTCTTTTTGTTTTAATATTTAGATGTGTTTTTTCAAATATGATATTAATTTTCCAACTAAAATCGAAATTTGATCCAATCCGAACCTAATAAACCTAAAAGAATGAAGTCGAGAATGAATCTATTTATGCTGCAATCAAATTATATTGTTTACAGGTTTTACCAATTGGAATTATCCGTAATCAACCGACGTCCACCCATACTACCTATAACTGATAAAATTGTTTTATCAGATCGAGTCAAACTAATTAAACTCGCTAAAATATAAGTTGAAATTTACAAATTTTATATTTAACTCAAATTTGATATCTTGTTATCATATTTGTCTAGACTCTTCTTTTAGTCAAGCTTAAAATAATCTAATTTATTCTAGAATTGATTGGTTATTGCCTTATAATAAATATTATACAAAATTGAAAATTTATTACTTTGAAATAATTTTAAATTTTTTTATAATATAAAAAATATTAGATTTAAAATTAGAATCTTATATAAACTACTCTAATATTTATTTAAATGCTTTAAAAATAACAAAATAAAATACAAACTTATTTTACCGTTATACCTAGCTAAACTCTTGGTGTAAACTATGGATTGAAACAAAAATTAGTTTTATTTTATTATACAGATAAAATAATAATTTTTTTAGCCAACTCATAAAACCTTAAATCCAGATCAAATTAAGTCAGTTCACGTTCACATAAAAGAATTTGAACCAACTTTCACAATAGGATGACAATGTATAATCACAACAAGAAGTAAGGACATAATTTTTTATCATAAATATTTTCCATGAAAAATGGTAAACAGAGAACATTTAAAGTTGAAAATGAATTTAGTTAAATTTTTGCAAATGGGTAAAGTTAAACTAAGTTTAACTTAATTTGATAAAAACAAATTGTTTGAATCTCAACTCAAATTTAATGTAAACGGTTTTTTAAACCCAAATTTAATTTAATTCAAGTTGTATACATAACAATTAAACTTGTTGATTTTGATTCCACGAAGTAATAATTAGAATAATTTAGTTCTAAACATTATAAATTCACTCCCAACTAAAAATTTATCCATAAAAAATATATTAAAAGAATCTAAATCTTATTAAAATCAAATCATCACTATTTAAGATATTATATATCTTTTATTTGAATTAAAAAATATATGTTTTGTATAATAATACCAAAATAATAATTACATGAGTTTAATTAAAAATTAATAATATAAGTTTAAAATAAATATAAATATATACAATTTACTTAAATATTTTTGTGTATAAAGTAAATATATATTATATAATTTTTTTATTAAATTAATTCATAAATTCAACAAGTTAAACTATAAACCATTTAATATAAACTCTTATTTTAATGAACTCAATTTTTACATATGTCTAATTCAGTATTTTTTTAAATAAGATCCAACAACTTATATTATTAAATGTAAACTACTTTGTTATATGGTTCAATCATTTTATTTTTATTTATAAAATAAATTTGATAATGTAATTAACAAATTGAGCTTAAACTATTTAAAAAATAATAATAAACTCATATCCCAACCGTACACTTTCACCCCTTTACAATGAAACAATGTCAATTTTTTTTAAAATAAAAATTAAATAATTGATATTTAGATATAAATTACTGTTAAAATGTAAAAGAAAAATACTTTCTAATTTTCAAATTAATTTACTTTATTATCAATCCTCAAAATATTTCATAAAAAATCAATATATATAACATAATTTTTATTATTTTATTGTCAAATTTTTGACATAATAAATAATATTGTATATGATTACTTTGGTATAATTTTTACTCATATCTCTTTTTGGTTATACATACATTTAAGAATACATCTTAAATTAAAGAATTTTTTTTACACCATAAATATATTTCATAAAAGTTAATTTTATTGATATTCTTTTCATATATAACTTAAAATAGTTAGACATGTAACTCATAAACCAATCACTCTTTAGCTTTTATTGTCCTGTTTCATTGTTTACAAACATAGTCTTAGATGTCTAAATTAGCATAAAAACAAAATGCATTGAACGAGTAACATAGGATTAGGTGCGAATGTTTGGATTTTTTAAGCAAAACAATAATTTGTATTTCAAAAACGTTTTCATAAAAGATAGCAAAAATAATCATTATTTCGTTGGAATAAATAAAACCTAACATGCGCGAGGCCTCAGACTACACGATGTTCTGATTCCCCCACATATTTATACACTGTACACAACTGATTGACAGTGTCTCCATTTCCAAGACAATCAATGTCGAGTCACACACATCGCATAATTTAAACGTTATTGTTTTTTTAATTGCACTTTTAATCTTTTTAATTAAAATTATATATAATTTTGATTTTATACAGATTTAAAAAAAGATAAGTTTATTTATTTTTTAAACAAATTTAAATTTTTAATTCTTTTTTACTTAAAATCCTTCAATTATTATTATTTATCCTTTTTGTAAGGTTTGTAAAAGAATAAAATATAAAATAATATAAAAATTTTAGAAGTGAAAAATTTAGTAAAATTTTTAAATAATCAAAATTTTATAAAATGTAAGTTTAAGGTATGGAAAGAGAAATTTGTATTTTTAATTTTTTTAAAATTTTAATATTTTGATTGATAAATTTTTAATATAAAAATTATAGTTGTTTGCAAATAGTTTGAGTAAAAAAAAAATATAAAGTATTAATATTAAGTAAAATAATTGACAGCATAAAAACTATAAAAATTTAAAAGTGACAAAACTTAATTTGCTCAAAAGAATATGAGATGAAAATTTTACATAATTCAAATCGTATTAAAAATTAAATTTATTTTTTTAATATTGACATTTCAAATATTACCTCCAATCCTCTTATATGATACAACTAATTAAGTTATAAATATCAACAAATAAAAGTTAAAATAGTTATATATTATAACCTTTTTCAAAAAGTATCATATTATTAAATCGTTGAATTTTTTATATGCAAAATGTTTCATTAACACAAGTACACAATAAATTAAATGTATACAAGAAATTTAGCAATTAACAATTTAAAAATGAGCTTGAAATTTTTTACTATTAGGACAAAAAATAACTTTATTTTATTTCTAATAAAAAAATAAAATAGTAAAACTTAATGGTATATATCTATTTTTTATAATAATCAAATATTTTTATCTGATTAATTTTTAACCTAGATTCAAGTAACATACCTCAATTTTTATATATAATATGCAAAACGATAAAATTTAAATTTAAATTTTTTATGTAAAATTATTTTAATATCCAATTTTTTACTATAAAATCGATCTAATAACTTTAAAAATCAAAATTATAATTTATTATCATAATTTTAATAAAAATTAAACATGCCTATGTTAGCGATTATAGGTATTAACATATCATCTTATGTTGCCAGAAGAAGTATGTTAACAAACTATATGCTTAATGTATGAAAAATATATTTATAACTTAATAAAATAAATACAAGCGATGATATACTAAAAAATCCTCGTAATTAAATATTATTTTATATTATACATGCACAAATATATATATATATATATATATATATATATATATATATATATATACTTATTATAGATTGAAAAAAATTCGTATATTGACCCATCTTTATCGAAGGATTGTTTCATGTTCTAACTTCGTACTAATAATTGCTAAAATAATAATCCAATTTGATAAAATATATTTGGATGATTTTAATTTCATATTAAAAATTTAAAAGAAAATAATTTATGTCAATATTTTATTATTTTATTGTCTTTGACTATTAAATTCATAATTTTTAAAGTATTTCAAAAAAAATTAATATTTTAAATAAAAAAGTAAGTTTAATAACTATATTTTCAAAATAAATACTATTATTATAAAAATTATAGTATTTAATAAATATTATTTTTTTTATTTTTTTGGCGTTTTACTCAATAAAACAATTCATCCTATATTGAAAAAAAAATGCATCATCTTATTTGAAAGAATATCTCTATTAATAAAAATGTTATGTATTTATAAAAATTTTGAATTTTTTTGGATTTAATCAGTATAAATAAAATTTGAAAATATAGCAAATGAAACATATAAAATATTAAGTTGAGTGAATGTTTAAACATTTCTTTTACTTGCAAGAATGGGAGTCAAGTTATGTATGTTTTCTTCCTTTTTTATAAGTCAAGTTTACATAAATTTTAAATAAATTACAAACGAAATGTATAAAATATTAAATTAAATAAAATAAATATTTAAACATTTTTCATGGACTTTATGTTTTCTTTTTTATAAACAAATTAAATATAAATTTAATATATTGAAAATGAAAGATATGAAACATTAAATTAAATGAAGATTTAAAATTTTTTATTGAAATTCTAGAGTTGAATTCCTCTTATGTTTGCTTTTTGTGTATAAACAAAGTTCACGTATTAAGAAACAAATAAAAATCAAATTAAATTAAATTAATGCTAAATTTTTTATTAGGGTTCGTAAAATGAAATTAATTTAAAGCTAAGTAATAAATCATACTAATGATTTTTTTATTTTATATTTGTAACATTTAGATATAGTATAACATAAGATTTTTTTTATTGTTTTGAAATATTATTGTCCTTTATGACTATTTTTTAAAAATATTTTTAAGACCACAAAATATAAATAAAAAATAAATTAAATTATTAAATTATTAAATATATAGATTATGAATCATATAGTTGAAATTAATAAAAAATAAGTGATATATTCAAAAAATTAAAAAATAATGAAAAAAATATCAAGTGATAATTTTAATAAAAGAACTTTGATATTATATATTAGTTATAAAAGTAAATAAGTTAGGTCTTTTACGGCTTAAATTTAACTTATTTTTAAATGTAAAATTTAAATAAATCATTAAATTAGTCTAAAAATAAAATATTAAGATAATTTATATGAAATTTTAAATTTAAATTTCATTATTTTTATTATTATACATAAAAATGTATAAAACTTAAAATAAATTTATTATCTAATATAATACATTTTTAAACCTAACATGACCTATTTAAATGTTTAGTTTGATTCAAAAATTTATTCAAAATTATGTTTAATAATAAATTTTATTATCATCATTCCCATTAACGGGTTAAAAAAAGCCAGCATTGCAAGCTCCCTTGAAAAGATTATAAAAAAAATACTTACAAATAGATTAATATATGGATTTGAAGTCACATGCAGGCAAGTATATTTTTATATTACGGACGAACTGACTTTGAATTAATCAAAGTCTCTCATTGTCTAATCAACCAGTGGTATTACAAATCCGCGAATTGACTCGTTATTCTAAAGCAGCTCCGACATCTACGTCCGTTCCACGTTTCTTTTTTCTAGAATGATGTATATTAAAAACCATTTTCTTAAAGATGATGTAAGTTAGAAAGGATTTTTTGGTATTGGGTTCAAATAACATATGTAATGTATAAATTTTTGTGTTTTATATATAACGTATTTAATATTTAAGATTATATTTTATGCTACGACCTATAATAAAATGCATTATATATATAATATTTTATTATGTGTTATAAATATAAAAAATTATACATTACAACTATATAAAAAATATAAAAACATTTACTATTTAATAAATATATTCTTAAAAATATCACCTAATACAAAATTGATAAATACATTTTTTAGGTTCATAAATGCATTTACTTGGAGGAAAACAGCTCTGTTCCACTCAATAACAACCACACATGCAAATTAATGGATAAATATTCTTTTATTTTATTTCTATATTTTAAATTTTTCTCTCGTCTAAACAAAGTCTTAATGTCGAGTCAGTTTGAACGCAAGAAAAAGGATTGAACGGTTCGTGAGGTGCGTCGGTCATAAAGTTTCGTAACTGTATCAAGCTCATGTTTAGTTTTGAGAAGCCGCGTCACCCACCCATAACAGATACAAATAATATTTTCTAGAGGTATTACGGTAATAATATCTATTTGATCAATAATTCATCCATATTAAATATTACTATCCATCTACATAAATCTTTTATTCAACGGTTATTAAATTTTAAAATAAAAACAGATTTAACCGACCATATTTGCATATAAAATATGTTATTATTTATATAAATGAAAAAAAAAATTCTTTAACTATTTCCTTTGATAAGACCGAAATAATAACAAATTAAGTTTACCAAAAATAATGCATTTAATATTATTAATATATTTTATTTTAATTTTTAATGAAAATTCTGCATTTATTAATTTCCTAGCTAATCTCTACGCTTATTAACAATACCTAAAAATTCAATAGTGTCTTTTTGAGTCATTAAATTTGGAATAAATAAAAGGAATGATAATTGTTTTCAACAAAGTGAGGGTAAAAAATTCAAATATAAAATTCCATATAAATTATTTGAACATATTTTGATCAACTTTTATAGTTTAAATGATGATCTTTTGAGATAAACTTATTTTAAAAATATTTTTTTTAATAAATTGTTTCTTTTTCAAAATGAAAACTCTGAAAAATCCCAATCAAATACTACTTTAATAACCGAAGCTACCCTTGGCTAAATATTTTTTTCTATTTTCAAATCTTAAAAGTTGTTTTCAAATTTATGTTTGTTTATGTATTTTGTTTTGTTTTCAACAATCATTTTGAAAATATAAACCAAATAACACTCGTCAGTTTTTTGAACTTTAGTTACCGCATATTTGATTCAACTATTTTTAAATAAATAATCACTTGTTTTTATCAATTTTGTGAAAAAAATTTATCTAAAAAATAAATTCAAATATGCATTTAGTATATGTTTAAATTTACAGTAAAAATTATATTATTTTAATAATTAATTATAAAATAATTAGAATTAATTATTACCATAATTGATTGTATAAATTAAATTTCATGTGTAAATATGTTAAGTGAAAAATGAATTTAAGACAATTTATTATATATGAATTATATATAAAAGATTTGTTTTTACAATAAAATTTCAAAAATCAATATAAAATATTTGTAATAGTTGATTTTGTATTTGAAATAATTAATTATTAAAAAAATTAAAATTATAATTATAATTTTTAATAGTAAATTTATAAAATTATATATATCAAATAAACCATTTATTTACTATTTAAAAAATTAATAGAGATTGTAAACTAACTTTATAACAAATGTCAAACAGAATAAAAATAATACATTTATAACTTTTTTAACATAATGTATAAAATAAATCTAATCCAAACATATTATTATATGATTACATTATTTTTTAATTTAAAAATATTAGATTAAAATTTATTTTTTATAATTCTTATAAATATATTTTTATAATTTATTTTATTATTTTCTTGTAAACTGGTACTATTCTCTCCAGTCCACCCAGCATCTACGCACATTGAAATGCCATCATCTTGAGAGGACTGAGAGAAGAGTTATTTGCAGCAATTTCCAGGGATTCCATAAGTTCTCGGACAGAGAATCAATTTGAAGGGAACTCCTGAACTTATGGTTGAATCTGATCTCATTCCGGTGCTGTCAAAATTAATAATGATTTTTTTTTATTTTTAATTTATTTAAATAATATTTTTTATTTCAATTTTTTATTATCCTATCTTATCTTTTTTTCCCTTCTAATTTCATCATAAATCCAAATGAAGCAGTGTGAGCTGAGCAAATAGATTCATATTAACAAAAAAAAAGCACATGTTGACGGTCTTTAACTGAACAGGAAAGAATTCATGAGATTCTTTCTTTGTTTATAAGAATATCATAATTATTTAAAAAATATTATGACGTGTCAATATTTAAACCAGAGATGAAGTTTATTTGCATTTTAATGGCAGAATTGTTTAAAAAAGATGATGACATGTCAAAATGTAAACCATAGATTGGCTCAGATTTATAGCCCGCTTTCTTTTGTTCAATTTAGCTTTGCTTGTTAACCCATTTTTGTTTCTCGGTCCTAAATCCATCAAAACAAGTACTGTTACAAATTCAAATAATCAACTATCATGAAAAATAATTTTATTCAAAATATTAATTTTAAAAAAAACTTGATGTATTTGTTTAAACATAAAACAGTAAAATCTGAAAAAAAAGATTTCTTACTATTTGAAATGCTATTTTGAGTGACTTCGGAAAAATTGTAATTATAATTATTTGTGTGATCATAACCAAACAGAAAAATAATTTCTATTTTCTACTTTTCTTAAAAAAATTTAAAAGTAAATGATTTTTTTATTCATTCATAAATTTTGTTCCATATATTTTCAGTCTTTCCAAAATGTTAAAATGTTAATTTTAAATATTTAACACATCAATAATAAGCAATTAAAATAATTTATTTTTAAAAAGTAAAAAGTTAAAATTAATTATTTTAATAATAAAGATTATAACCAAAATTTTAAAATTTACAAAAAATTAAAAATATATTTAATCTCGAGTTTTTAAGATCCAAATATATTTCGAACTTTTTTGCTTAAACTGTAAAAACCGTCTACTTACATTGGTTTAAATCTGATCCGTATATTTTGACAGTTCTACTAAATATAATTTGGACATTATTTGTACTTGTTTGAATAATATTTGCTATAGATAGAATTGATTTTATTAAATATAAAAATTTTATTTTTTCAGTAGAATTCATTTTAGAAGAGACATTCATAAATTGTATTTTATTTATATTTCAATAGTAATTTTATTATACCAACAAACAAAATAAATTATTCCCAACTCACTTTTAAAATATTACATTCAAATCCAAATTATATTTTGATACATTAATTTTTCCCAAATCATTTTGTAATAAACAATTATTTTAAAATAATTATGCAAAAACACAAAACAAATAAACTTTAAGTTAAGAAATATTGAAGGAAAAAAATAATAATAATGAAAATACTCCACGTGGATTGACTATCGTGGGAAGTCTGAAAGTTTGCCCGAAGAAATTTAGGATTTTTTTTTTACCTCATAAAAATATTATTGAGAATTATTCAACAAGTTGGATGATTTTTTTTTTGAGCTTTGTTATAGTTTCCTATAATTATTTTTTACATATTTTTATTACTTTATAAAACAAGTAGGAGGATTTGAAATCATTTAATAAGTATTAAATGAAAAGGTCAATGTATTTATTATTTTAAAACATAAAATTATTTAATATTTTAATTTAATAATTAAATAAAATTATAAGAATAAAAAGTATAACGATTTATAATTATTATTTTTACAAAGTTGATTAAACAGTTTTTTTTATATTTATTTTTACCCTTTTGTAGAGAGAAATGAGGGGTCCAGATAATGTAGTATTCAACCAACGGAGGGGACAAATGGTTAGTTCAGCAGCATGTTTCGTGTAGTGTTCACATCTTTTCCTTTTAGTCAATAACTGAACAGGACTGTTTGCCTAAGAAATTAAAGCATTCATTTAGGTTTCCATTGATTTCTCTTTAGCTTGTAAAATTATGCAACACAAAAGATGCTAGCTCACTCCTATTTACACTTTTTCAGCTACCTTACTCTTCACCTCACTTCAAATTAGTGGATGGCAACCTTAGCGCAATTCTGTTTGTTCTCGATCTTTCTCTTCCCTCTCAAAACCGCAAGAGGAGTACCGAATTGCGATACCATGTCATGCGGTGAAATGGAAATTCGGTTTCCTTTCGGTTTGAAAGGAACCAATCAAAGCCGTCGGTGTAGCCACCCGAGATTCCAACTTTCGTGTGATAAACGTGGAAAAACCATTCTTACTCTTCCAGGTTCGGGAGATTTGGTGGTGAAAAGCATCAATTACGAGGACCAAACCGTTAAAGTTAACGACCCTAATGGATGTCTCCCTAACCGTTTCTTGCACAACTTGAGTCTTTCCCTCTCCCCTCCATTCACGTTTGCCGCCACCGTTTATGACCTCACCTTTTTTCGTTGTCCCTCTAACATAACCGAATCATATTCACTCCCACCAATTTTGTGTCTCAGTAATTCCAATTCCTCATCGGTCATATTTTCGTGGTGGTGGACACTGAAGGACACGTCACCCTGGCATGAGTGTGAAGTGATATCCTCTGCTTTTGTTCCCATTCCAAACCCTAATTTGGATACCTCGCCTTTCTTGCCCGATCTTAACAAAGATATTGTGTTGAAATGGAACGAGCCCGCGTGCGGTGAATGTGCTGCTCGTGGCCAAGGTTGTGGCTTCGCTGGGGATAAGAGTGTCCAAGTTAGATGCTTCTCTAATTCCAATAAAAGTCAAGGTATGCCATTCTTAATTTTTGAGTAATACATGGAAAATTACCAGGTATTTAGTCTTTTAAATTATTATTTCCTACGGATATTTTAAAGGATTCTTATTACTAAATTATATATATTAAAAATATATACAATGGTATTAATTATTTAAACATTAGTAGAATTTTTACATTTTTTTATTTAATTAAGTTTTTATTATATATTAAATATACTATTTTAAAGTTATAAAGAAAAAATATTTAAAATATTACTTTTAAAACTTTGCAGACAATTTTATGCTAAAGATCATAATTTTTTAAATGATTTAATAAAAATAATTGGAAAAAGTAAAATGTCACTTTTTTTTAAACTAAAATGCTACTTTATTAGTTAAAATTTCTAGTTATTTTGATTATTTTTATGGGAGTTATTTTGATTCTTAAAATTATAATAATAAAAATTAAAATAACTTAAATTTAATAATTGTGATAATTAAAATAAATTTTAAAAATTTTAAAAATAATAAATTAATACTTATAAATTTAGAAATTAATTTATTTTTCATTTTTTGTGGCTGCTATCTTTACTTTTCATTCCCTGACTACGCTTTAACCACAAAAGAAACACAGTTTTATGGCCATGCTCAATTGCTTTCTTGACAAGATATCGCTTTCTAGTGGAGTAACAGTTTAACCACGACATCGGGAATTAATGATGAACTCGATGGGTTTTTTCTGTTTGGTACAGTGTGAAAAACTCGATAGGCTTTAAGTAAAGAAAACTACATTTTCAATTTTTAATTTAGATTACGTGTATTTTAATTTTTTATTAATTAATTTATCTTATTATTAGGATTAAACAAATTTGGTTCCTCTATAATTTTTTATTTCTTATTTAAAATATTCATTAGTGGAATCTATTAAATTATTTTAAACTTTATTTTGTTTTTAAAAAATAATTTTTATGTAAAAATGGAAAATTAAACCATAATTTCATATATTATATATTTTAAATAATTAATTTTATACTAAATATTTAAAATTGTACATAACTCAAATTAAAAACAACTGAACAGTGTTCTTCTCACTTCCTTCTACCGAAGTGTATATAGCATTGGGGAATAGAAAGTGACTGAAAAAGTAAAAAATATGAGAGATACAGAGGAATATATGCGTTAGAAAATAAGAGTCTAAATATATTAAAGTTGTTTAAACAATATATCCACTGATTTAAAAGTATTCAGTTTCAAACTTTAATAAAATGTACCTAAAAACAAACTATAAAATACTAAAATTAGTCTCTCTTCATTTTTTTTAATTAGTTGTTAACTACAAAAACAGCTTATTTATATATATTTTTCTGCTGATTAGAAAGAATTCAATAATCACAATTAACGATTCTTATATAAGCATGAGTTTATTTATGCCTTTGGATTGTTCAGTTTGCTAATAATTAACAAATATCTCATGTAATAGACACATATTTTTCAATTTATAAATTTTAAAAATATTAAATAAAAATAAGAAATATATATATAATTAGTTTATATAAAAAATTAAAAAATATACCTAATTTATATTTAAAAAAATAATAAATTTTTTAAAATAATATAAGAGTATAAATCACTAGGATTTTATATGAAAACAGGAAGTTTATATAAACAATTCAAAATACTTAAAGTTGATGTTAAAAAATCTTGATATAAAGAAAGAATTTGAAAATAATTCATGATTTTTAAAATACAATAAATGTTAAATAATAGAGAAATCATGTATTACACACACACTCAAAATGACTTCACTAAGAGATGCTTTAAGTATGTGACACTGATTCACGCACACATTCCATGCAGGCCTTTCAAGAAGTGCCAAATATGGCTTAACTATAGGAGTGGGAATACCTGGACTCCTGTGCTTAACTGGGCTTTGCTGCTTTATGTGTAGTAAATTCAATATGTACACACATCGTCACCAGGCCAGGCCCATCAATGAGCTTCCAAGCTCGATTACTACCCTACAGGCGGCCTCATTCATAATGGGCCTTGATGGGCCTGAAATTGAAAAATTCCCCAAGACTCTTATTGGTGACAGTGGGCGCTTACCGAATTGTAAAGATAATATGTGCCCAATATGCCTCTCTGAATACGAGCCCAAGGAGACTTTGAGAACCATACCTACATGCAACCATTATTTTCATGCACCTTGCATAGATGAGTGGCTGAAGATGAACGCTTCGTGTCCCTTATGCAGGAATTCACCGGATGCATCCTCTGTTGTTACCCCTGCTTCTTCTTTATCTATATATTCGTCTTCGCCATAGATAATTCGATAACCCACACAATAGTGCAGTGTAGAGAAGAGTGCTGGTATCTTCACTGTAATATACTTTTTTTTTTTTTAATTCTTGATCAAACGAGTAAGAGAAATACATAGGACTTGAAATAGATTTTTTACCTGAACGATTTACTAGTTGGTGACATATGTTCTTATAACAGTAATTATTCATAAATTATAAATAATAATAGATGAGGAACAATTAATTGCAGCAATAACTTATATATATCAAAATTATTTTATTTGATAACTTTCATGTTAAAGGATTAATTCATAATGTATATTCTAAATTTATATTAAATTTCAATTAAAAAATATCAAATCTTTTCAATTTTAACTTTATGTAAGAAAGTTAAAAGCAAGACTTGATAGGTAAATAATTTTTATTTTATCAATATATAGGAAAACACAAAATAAAAGGTTGAATTATGCTTCTTAAAGTTTTTCAAAAGATTGAAGATATTTACATAAACAAGTACTTATGATTAAGAGTAGATGACAATTAAACTGTCTAAATTCCTAAAAACAACCACTTGCGAGATGATACCTTAAGCACTAGGTTTTGGTAAAAATACTATTTAAAAGAAAATTTTCAATGCTATTCCTGGTTAGAAAATTGACAAATAAAAACATGCAAACAGTGTTTAAAAAAGCACAAGAGATATTTGACGAGATTTACCTTTAACCTATAGAGGGTTATGCCCAATACTTAAATACAGTCCTGATTTTATCTATTTAGACTATTTGAAACAATTAAAACAACTTTACAATTCCAAGAAATAATACATAAACTTTACGAAACTACAAAAAATGAAGTATCATTTTTAAACAAGTTTCTTTAGACTTCTCATGTTCTCAGGTGGATAGTAAAATAAAAATTTTAATGTTATTTCAAAATATTTTAACGGTAAAGCTTCTCTCCATAATTCTCTGAACTATATTAGAGGTATCGAAAATAAACACGAAAGAACTAAATAAATAGATGAAGACAGTGGGTGCTTTTCAATGAAAAGTTAACACTTTTCACTTCTTATAATTGCTTCGAAGCATTAAAAACTCCAATATACAATATTCATAAAGGCTTCGTTTGTTTTATAGTCAAAAAACTGAAACTCAATTCACGAAAATGGATAATTGGAGCGGATCAATTTAACACGAATTTCAATCGTAATCGGATGACATCGATTGCAAATTGTAGCGATAAAATCGTTCGCACATTCTTAACTACATGACAAACGTGCACCAAGGAGTGAATGTTGTATACTTAAGTTTAAAAAATGGTGTTTTCTTTGATTTTTTGTTTTTGCAAATTTTGGAGGTATAGCAACTGAGATAGCAGCGAGACCCTGATGAAGAAATAAATAAAATAGATTTAAGAAAATGGATGTTTGATGATTTAGAAATAATCATGAAAATAATTAAAAATAATTAAAAATAATTTTTAAAAATTAACCTGTCAATCAAAATCAGGTTGGGAAGTTGTTTACAGTTAGGAAGGTATTAGTATTTTATATTTTCTATTATAAAAATAGTTCTATTAAATTAATTACATAAAATTTTTAAAGTTTTTATTTAATTTTTTAAATATATAAATTATAAAAAAATATATGAAAAATATATTTTTTAAGTAAGATTAAAAAATTAGAATTAATATTTAAAAAAAATGATAAAATTAATAAAAAATAATAATAAAAAAAAGAAATAAATATTAAATAAATAATAGAAAAGGACATTTACAAAATTTTGACTTGTACAAACGATATGTGTCTATGTATCTTCAAGTGGAGAAGGAATGCAATGTCAACATAGTTTTAACTTTTAATTAATTGTGAAAATTTGTAAATAAATAATTTTTTAAAAATAAATTTTATTTTTGATAATTTGTGAAAAAAATTTGAAAAAAAAAGATAATTGTGAAATTTTTTTAATTAAAATTAAATTTTGGAAAAAGAATCATTTTTATTAGAAAATGTTTTTCATTTTTTGATATTTTAATTAATACTTTAATTTTACATATGCAAAAAATTTAAAACAAATATATTAATACAGTCTAAGTTTTTACATTTTAAGAAATATGTGATAATAAAGAATGCTATACATACAAGTTTAAGGTTCGTTATGTGAGATATAAAATTGTTATGATTATCAAATAAATAAAATAATTAATTAATTTTTTAAATTAAAAAAATGTTAAATTTACACATGCACAATATTTAAGATAATAAACAAAAAAAATTTACAATTTTAAAAATATATTAAAATATAACATACTATATATACAAATTTAAGATTCGTTAAGTAAAATCTAAAATTAAAATATTTATTTAAATTATAAAATTTAAAAAAATTCATAAACAAATAAATTTATACATTGGGTGTAAAGAAATAAAAAGGTCAAAGATAATATATATACACAAGAAGAGTGAAGAGAATAAACATTTGCTTGAACATATTATTTACTATCATAATTTTTAATTTAAAATTTAATGATAACAAACTAATTTATTCTAAAAAATTTAGGACTAGAAACTTTATATTTTCTCATATTTTTTAATTTAAATTTTTTATAACAATTTATTTTGAACTTATTTTACAAAACTTATCTCAAGAGATTTTTTATTTATCATTTTTTATTTATAATTTAATAATAATAATAATATTTTATCATAATTTATTTTATGTTTATTCTACAAACTTTAAAAAAATTCATATTAATTCTTTTATTTTACCATTTTTAATTTAAAAGTTAATAATAATAAGATTTTTTATAATAACTTATTTTAAATTTATTATATAAAATTTATATTAAAAAAATTTAGGTTTATTAAAAAGGAATGAACTCATTTCTTTTTATAAACTCGTTTTTTTCACTGATCTAATTTGAGCTCATATTTATTTTTTGTCCCACCAAATTTTTTTTAATCTAATCTTTTCGGCACAAGGTATAAAATATATTTTTTTTAAAAAGATGAGAATTCACTAAGTTAGGCTCTAGATATGCATTAAAGTTTACCAACACTAATTAATAATGAAATTTAAACTATTAATTCTAACTTAGTTAAACTAAACATGGATGACTAGTGCTCGTACATTAAACGTAGAAGGGGCACAACCATATTTTATTTGGGAGAAAGTTTGAGATTAGGGTTTGAAGAAGAGAAAAGAAGAGAATTAGGATTAGGGCACAACCTCATCACATGACAGAGACACTGGCCTTGCTCTAGGGGAGAGGAAGATGAGGAGGAAAAAGGAGGCTTAGGAAAGCCGCCATTGCTAGATGAAAGAGGAGGGAAGCGGCAAAGGGAAGAACTTGGAGGAGACACCACCGCTAGGCTTGGGTGGTGAGCGATGTTGCTACAAAGAAAATAATTTACCATCGTTATTCGCGGTAGAGGTGGGAATGAAGTTTATTCAAAGAGAAAGAGGTTGAGAAAGAAATATTGCTGGTGGACGAAGTGCATGCATAGCTTGTGACAGGGGAAGGTAAAGGTGATGATGGAAAAATAAAGCATTCGTCAACGATAAGAGTGACAATTAATGAATTTTAAATTCTTTTAAAATAGATAAAATTTAAACAAAATTATCTCATTATTTTATATTCGTGCTACTTTATTTCTAGTTATTCTCTTACATCTTTTTCTCTTGTTTCTTATATCTGAACATAATATTTTTAATATTAAATGATATAATTGTATATTTTTATCGTTTTAATTATATACATTTGTTAGATTATTGTTCTGGTTAAATATGTTGTATAATAAAAATATTTGTATATTTAAATTCTTCGATGAATAAAAAAAGTAAGAAACAAATTAAAATAAACCTATAAATATTTAAATATAAAATTTTGTATATAATAAAAACTAAATTATTTAATTTAAATAAAAAATTTAAAATATAAAAATTTAAACAATGAGTTTAAATCCATCATCTAAATAAAGACTTTTAAATATAATAAATTGAGATTTTTTTATCTAAATAAATTATTTTTAAAATAAAAATATTTACATTAAAAGCATTAAATTTTCAATTATTTTAATTTTTTTAAAATATTGAATTACTCCATGCAAACACAAGATAAGAGAAATCTCATAAACCTTTTCATTCATAAAAAATCATATTAAGATTCTCCCACTCAGAATTTTAAGGTTATATTTTATAATAGTTATAATGTGATTTTGCCCAACAAATTGACCCTATTTTTGAAATTTGAGCTAATTTCTTTTGGAAATATAAATTATGAAAGTCCCAATGACTACACTTTTTTTCTCTTCTTGCATTTGTGTTAATTCACTTTTAAAAGTAGATTGCAGCTTCCTTAATTTTGGATCTCTATGGCTTGTATTGTTATTGCTTATCTACTTTGCTCCTTGCTCATTATGGCTATCCTACTTATTCTTATTGCTTTGCTTAATTGCCTTTTGTTTTATTATTTTTTTTATTTTTTTACTTAGCTGAATGGGAAAAAAACTGGATGCTTAAAAGAGGTATTATATATTCAGTAAAATTGAACATTGTTTATTGATATGTTAATTACTTTTTTTTACTAAATTCTTGAGATGAATATTTATTTATGAATTAACCCTTTTAATATTTAAATACAAAAATTTTAAAAATAAATTAATTAACCTTTTTTTGTTTATATTTTATTTTATCCAACATCACTTAACCATGGTTAATAGATGAAAAAGAATGTTGGTAAACCTTTTTTAATCTTAAGGTGATTTTCATTTATAATTTCATCACTATCATTGTCGACAATTTCTGATGTGTTGAGAGAAGTAACAAATTCATTATGGGTTGAGTGTGAAATCAATCCCATAAATGCCTCCTTTATAGAGACTCTTTCTTGAAGATATTGTAGCATCCTTAACCAGTTAGCACGCGACGAGTTTCTAGGGTTTAATTTGATACTATTATTTAATAATTATATATGGATGAATGATAGAATATGTTATGTTTTATGTGTTTTGGTTAGTTTTTAACGAGTTTTTTTATATTAACCTCTGATGTGCTGTTGTTGAATGAGTTAGATGTATTTGATATTGTCAAATAAATGAATAGTAATTTACTATATTTATCACTTAAATTTTTAAATTGTTTCCCTTAGATTTTAGGTGTAAGCTTATTTGGGGTTTAGTGTCATATTGTTTTTGTTTAGGGTTAATACAAAGATTTATATTTTATACGAAGATAAATGGTTTTTCTTTATTGATCCTTGTGAACACTCATATTTTTCCAAGACCCTATTCCTATAATGAATAAATAAACCAAATTCTTATTTTCTTTTGAAAATTTTACAAATTAAAAATAAAAAATATAATTGTTTCACCCATTTTGTTTATCCCTACAGCTCATCCATATACGCTCATTAACAAAAAAGAAAGTATAATAACCTGATTTTTCTTTGCCAAACTCTTACAGTTGTACCTTCTCTATCTTTCTCTTGTTTGCCAAAAGAAAACCAACAAATCCACACAATGTAAAGGCACGAATTTTTGACACAAATGGTGTAATTTTTTTCAAAAATTATCGTTATGGGGCAAGTAAAAAATTATTTTCCTGCAGGGAACAACTATAGTTCCTATAGCGCATAAATTTATGCGTCAGGGACTATAACACATAAATTTATGCGTAAAAGGTCATTGTAACGCATAAATTTATGCATAAAAGGCAAAAATGCATAAATTTATGCGTTACAAGTTTTAAAAAATAATTTTTAATTATGTGATGCATTTATTTATATGTTACATCTATTAATTTAATTTAAAATTTATGTAACGTATTTATAAATGCGTAATAAAATTGAATAAATAGAGGTGATGGATGCATTGTATTATTAGAGAATGGTGGGTTTAGGGTTATCAGAGAAATTTTGAAATCTTTAGCCTTTCTTTTATTACGTTGAGAAAATTTTGAAATATTTAGAAGTTTGAATTTTTCTTTTCAAATATGGATGAAATTATATTTATTATATATTATAATATAAAAATGTTTGAAAGTGAGGAAGGTTTAACATTTGAGGGGAAAAAGAAACTAATTCAAATTTCGAAAAATGTTAGTTTTGATGAATTGAAAGAAAAAATTTTCAAAAAATTAAAATTGTCATATAGACAAATTATTTCAAACTTAATAGGAAGATTTTTTGTGTCATTTGAAAGAGTAGAGTATAGAGGATTTCAAATTAGGGATAATGAAGATGTAAAATGCATGATGAATGCATTTGAGCAACAAGTCTAATGCGTATACTTGAAGTGTATGTTGAAATTGATATTGTTAACGAAGAAAGTGGATCTGCTTTAAGTGGTAAGTAAATGATGGTTTACTTTGATTTATTGTTTTGTTGAGTTTATTAATTTTTATTAAATGATAATATTTATCAAAAAAATTTGCAAGTGGTATAAATCTCTTTGATGATGATGATGAAGACCATTATTTGACACTAATAGACGAGCTTAGTGCTGAAGAAAATGATTGTTTAAATTTGAATAAATTGGAATGGGAAAATTTAGCTGACAGTGCTGCTGATAACAGTGATTATGATGATGATGTTGATGAACAAGTTATGCTGAGCTTGGATGAAGGTGTTGGTCAAAGTTCATTTAATGTTCCATTTCCATCATGTGTAACATTTGTTGACCCCCATAAAGATCAATCAGGTAAATAAGTTATAGTCAATAATGTCAAAGAAATATAATTTTTACATGTATTGTTTAACAAGATTGTTTATTTTTAAAATAGAGTTGACATTCTGGAGTAGCAGTTCCTATTACAATAATATTAATTGGGAATATCTAGATGAAGATGTTAACCTTTCCATAAATGTCGGACATGAAAAATGGGTGGTTGGTGATAAGTTATACGTCGGTTTAGAATTTGAAAGTAAAGAACAAGTGCAAGCAGCATTAAAACATTATTCTATGAAGTTACACCAAAGTTTTATTGTTGTTGAATCAAAGCGAACATTTCTTTTTATTCGTTGTTCTGATTATGGTAGTGGTTGTCCATGGTGAATGAGAGCATTTATATCAAAACGATCTAATAAATGGTGTGTCACAAAATGGAGTGGTCAACATAATTGTGTGAATGCTTCTCTATCTCAAGACCACAAAAAGTTGGATTTTGATTTCATTTTTTCGTGCATATTAGGTATGTGGTTTTGATAAACATAATCTTTTTTATTTGTATATTGTATTCCACTTAATTATTTGTTGTATTTAATTATTATTGTTTATCAGGTATGGTAAATGAAGAACCACTTGTATCAATTTCCTTAATTCAAGAAAGAATACTAAGTCAGTATGGGTACAAAGTTTCATATAAGAAAGCATGGAATGCATAACAGAAAGCAATTGTGCGTGTTTTTAGGGATTGGGATCATTCTTATGCTTTATTGCCAAAATGGTTACATAAAATGACTCAATATGCACTAGGGTCTAGGTACAAGCTTGAGACAAAAGATGTAATTATTGGTGATTAGGTTCAGAATGGAGTGAGAAAATTTTTTCGAGTATTTTGGTGTTTTAGACAATGTTGTGAGACATTTAACTTATGTAAACCACTTATTCAAATTGATGGAACATTCATTTATGGAAAATACAAAGGAACGTTGCTAATAGCCACAGCTCAAGATGGAAACAGCTCTGTGTTACCTATTGCTTTTGCTATCGTTGAGGGTGAGACATTGGATGCATGGAGTTAGTTTTTAGCGTTGTTAAGGGAGTATGTAACTAAGAGGAGTGGAATATACTTGATATCAGACAAACATCAAAGTCTAAAATTAGCAGTCAATAATCCTCATTTGGGATGACAACCCCCACATGCATATTATGTTTATTGCATCAGGCATATTGCTATCAGTTTTAATCACAGATTTAAAAATTAGAAATTGAAACAAGAGTTGCTTAAATTAGGTAAAGTAAAGT
Source organism: Canavalia gladiata (assembly GCA_037954105.1). Lineage (NCBI taxonomy): Eukaryota > Viridiplantae > Streptophyta > Magnoliopsida > Fabales > Fabaceae > Canavalia > Canavalia gladiata. Next base: position 18,651,830 of record CM075667.1, read on the forward strand.
TATTCTTTATACATGTTTATGTCCTGCATAATAATGTTTATGGTGGTGATGTTTTTTAAATGACTTTACAGGTTACATGACATGTAAAGAAATTTTTTATCACAAGCCAGGGAAGTTTAGACAAACTAATGCAGATGTTGCTAGGTGGATTGATAACATATCAAAGAAGAAATGGAGTCTTGCGTACAATAAACTTGAGAGACGATTTGGTCACATGACAACCAATTTAGCAGAGGCAGTTAATAAAGTTTTAAAAGGTGCACAAAATCTTCCTATCACAACTTTTGTTAAATATACATATGGCCGTTTGGTTGAATATTTTGTACAAAGGGGTGCAATAGTTAAGGCTGAGATTAAGAGTGGTCAACGATTTTGTAAAAAATTAATGGATGCAACTAGAAAAAATCAAGTAGTTGTATGTTCACACCAGGTCAGAAGATATAACATATAGTCTTTGCGATTTGAGGTTGAAGAAGATTTCAATCCAACAAATCAACGAGGAGATAACAAATGGTCGGTAAGGTTAGGTGATCGTTACTGTGAATGTGGTAAATTTCAACTCTTAAGGTACCCTTGTTCTCGTGTGATAGCTTCTTGTGCGATGGTTAGTATTGACTTCTATCAATTTTTCAATAATGTCTATTCGCTACAACATATATATGGTACTTACTCTTCCGATTGGTGGCTGATTGGGAATCACAACAACCTTCCGAATATTAACGACTGGGTTCTCTTACCTGATAATACAACCCACTTGGGAGGAGGAGGATGGACCTAGTTGGAGGTAGGATTGAAGCTCAAAATTCAGGGCAGTTTTGGGAGCTCCTCAAATTGTGTTCAATGTAGCACAAAATTGTGCATAAAAATGAAAAGAAGAGGAAACATAAATTTGCAGAATGTAAAGAGGGAATTGGGGAATGTGATTGCAAGAATTAAAGGCTGGAAATAAAGTGCAGAAATGGAAGAAAGGGCAAAACGAAAATGACCCAAAATTAAAGGGGAAAGGGGCTGAAAATTAAAGCATAAACTAAGAACCAGAATTTTAAATTGCAAGAAGGTAAATGACAGAATGTAAATTGCAGAAAAATAATTCCTAAGCTAGGCGCCACTCCACTAGCTAGAGGCGCCACTCCACTAGCTAGAGGAAGCTAGGAAGATAAGCCAAGTTCCACCACATTGGAGGCTCCAATGATAAGGAAAAGGGTCTTAACCTCAAGAACAAGCAAGAGGAGAAGAAAGAGAAGAGAAAGTTGCTCTCTCAAGGAAATTTCGGATTCCAATATCATAAAATGACCAAAGGTGTCATTTGCTTACATTGAGCCTTTATTTATAGGAAAAAAGGAAGGGGGCTGCTTGGTTGTGGGTTTGGGCTGCCCTTAGCCAACCAAGCTCTTAACCTAAGCTTGTTCCTATTTTAAATAACCTATTCTTATTCCATGTTGGAATAAGCTATTCCCACTTTTACAACTTAAAGAAAAATACAACCAAATTAAAATTAGGAAAAATTTCAATTTTATTATCCTTAAGCTAAAAATTTCTCTTGAAAGTCAATTTCCATGCTCACATCATCCTCCCCCCTTAAAAACATTCGCCCTCGAATGACAATCACCAATTTCTGCAAAACAAAGGACACAAATAAGAGTAGAAGAGTATATGTGGTTATGGAAGAAAGAAAATTATGGAGAATGCCAGGATCAAATACGAACCTCTTTAATTTTTCAAATAGTCGTAAACATTGGAAAGCAAATTTGACTAGGAACAAAAGGTTGATTCGATCTACAAGCTCATAGTTATTAACAAACATGTCCCAAGTAAACTTACGTGCTTTCATCCATTTTCTTTTCCCTAAAGAGATCTTAGTGCTATGAATATTTGTAATTACTAACAAATTAAGCATCCTAGATGCATTATCATAAAACAAGGATTGAAGCATGCTAGGGACCTTTATATGTGAGAATTCACTATCAGTGTGAAGCATATGAGACAATGGTGATAATCTAGGCATATGAATGGATCTAGACACATGATCTCCAACAAATTTTGCAACAATGGTGTCCCAAATGTTGGTAGAAGGCTGGAGTTCCATCTCTTGATTACCCTTTGTAAAGGAGAACATTTCAACCCCTATGATAGGTGAAAGGAATTCAGGAACACTAGGCACTAAGTTTTCTTGATGTTCAATACCCCTTACAGGTGGCAACCCTAGAGATAACTCTTTTGGGAATACATCTTGGAACTCTTCTAGAAGTTCACTAGACTCAAGGTTTGGTTGAGTATTCAAGCAATACTCTTTGCACATGAGCATGTACATGGGTTGTCTAGCTAGAAGAGTTTGCCTAATTTCTCCTTGATTGATGAAGAGGTTTTTATCCTTTTCCTCATGTCTCAACCTCTTATCTTTTTTTAAATTCTTTCCTTTAATTCCCTTCTTTTCTTTCTCTCTTTTCTTTTTCATTTGTACTTGATCTTTACAAACCTCACTAGGGGCCAAGGGAACTAAGGTGACCTTTTGGGAATTGAAAACAAAGGAATACCTATTCCTATGCCCATCATGGTGAACTTTCCTATCAAATTGCCATGGCCTTCCCAAGAGCACATGACTTGCTTCCATGGGCACAACATCACAAGTTACTTGGTCAAGATACCTACCTATGGAAAAGGCAACTAAGACTTGCTTATCCACTAAGAGGTCCCCATTGTCACTCAACCATTGCAACTTGTAAGGCCTAGGATGTGGGGTAGTGGTTAATCCTAACTTTTGTACTAGCCTAGCACTAGCCACGTTGGTGCAACTTCCCCCATCTATAATCAAAGAACATGTCTCCCCCCCAATCACACACCTTGTGTGAAAAATATTTTCTCTTTGGCTCTCATCTTCCCCCTTGACCATGCTTCCTAGTAATCTCCTAACAACAAGAAGATCACCTTCGGGGGCATACTCTAATCCTTCTTCACTAGAAGAGCTAGTGGCACTAGAGCTAGAGTTTTTACTTGAGGATTCCAAAGATGATACTTGTCCATTATCTCTAAGGATCATGCTCTTCTTGTTAGGGCATTGAGAGGCAATGTGCCCTCGTCCCAAACACTTGAAACACTTAATGGATGATTCCTTTTTTATCGGAGTGGATGGGGTGTTGGCCTTTTCTTTTTTGGGATCTTTAATTTTCCTAGGATCTTTAGGCTTAAAAGGGACATCCTTGTGACCTTCCTTCCTCTTATTTTCCTTCCAAGAAGGCTTTGAGGTTGAGTATCTACTCTTACCTTTTCTATGGAGTTGTTGTTCTACCTTTTGGGCTTGGTGGTAGAGTTCATTCAAACTCATATAGTTGTGGAGTTCCACAACATCCCTAATCTCATCCTTAAGCCCTTCAAGAATCTTGCCATTCTAGCCTCCTCACATTCTTCTATGTTGGCTCTAATAATGGCTACCTCCATATCTTTGTAGTACTCATCAACAGTTCTATTACCTTGGGTTAATCTTTGGAGCCTATTATGAAGCTCCCTAAGGTAATGAGGTGGTACATACCTATTCCTAAGGATGACTTTCATTTCTTCCCAAGTCTCAATAGGATGAAACCTTGCTCTCTCTTTCACTAGCTTATCCCACCAAATCAAAGCATAGTCTGAAAATTCAAGACTAGCTAGCTTTACCCTATGTTCCTCCCTCACTTCATAGCACATGAAAATTTGCTCTACCTTCAACTCCCATGATAGGTAGATTTCAGGGTTATTCAACCCTTGAAATTTTGGAATTCTAAACTTGGTTCCATCAATTCTTTCTTGGTTTCCATTTTCTCTCCTACCTCTATTCCTAATCCTAGAAGAAGCTCTATGACTATGATGGCTAGGAGAATGTCTATCTCTACTTCTATGGATCCTACTCCTAGATGAATTTCTAACCCTAAGTGGAGACCTAGATGATTCCCTATCACTCTTATGCCTACCTTGATTCCCACCCCTGTGATTATTCCTTTGGTTTCTTCTAGGGGATTCATAGAAATCTTCTTGTGAAAGTTTCTCCCTAGGTGAATCAATTTTATTTTTGTTTTTCTTAGAACTACTAGACCCTTCATTTTGTTTCTTTTTAAACAAAGTCTCATTCCTCTTTTCTAGGTCATACAAGCGATCTTCAAATTGTTCACTTTGTTTTCTTAATATTTTTTCAAAGGTTTGGGTAAGGGCTTCTAGTTGTAACCTATTGAAGCTAGGTGGATACTCAGTTTCGCTCATGATTCTCTCCACTCAAGACACAAGATATCAAACAATCAATTAAGAAAATCACAAATATTCTAAGTACAAATTCCTACCACATAAAACACTTGAACAATTAAGAAATTAAAATGCAGAGAGTTAATTGGTTTCTTACACAAACCAAGGTCCAAGATAGGGAAAGATAAGTCACAAGTAGTCACATAGGCTAAGTTGTAAACCTAGCAATTATGGAACCCCCTTATTACTCCTTTCAACAAGCACACTTAGACTCCCCCTTATGGCTCCTTAAAACCACACAAAGGCCTTGGAACTTACACACAATTACTAACAAAATTACAAGGAAACTTCCTAAGTACAAACTAAATCAAAAGGATTACAACATTATAACCCTACTACAACCAAATTCTAAAATTACACCAAAAAGAAAGTCCTAGTAAGAGAAATCCTAATCTACTACAAATGGGTAAATTCTTCAAGTCAAGCTTCAAGTCCAAGTCTTCTCCAAGTTCAGCTCCAAGTCAACAAAATTTCTTTCTTAGGGCTGCATACAAAATTAAACAAAGAATGCTTTGCAAACCAAGAAATTGTTAGCACAATTAAAACCAATTACTTCCTTCCTCACCAGTGTTTGCCACTTTTAGTCACTCAATTTGGTCTTGCTTTATCCTTGAAGAAAAGACACATATTCAACTTAAAATTAGAGGTCTTGATGTTTCCAATGTGGTAAAAACTCAACTCATCCAGAATTCAAGAATGGACAAAACATAGGAATTTTGGGGACAAACAAGAAACTCTTATCACAAAAATTAGCTAAACTCAAAGGGATTAAAATTGTGACAAACTAGAATTCAAAGAAGACAAGCAACAAAGTGGTGAAAAAAGAAGGCACTCAAAAGGAATTCAAGAAGGATGAATGGATTACAAACTTGTGTGAATTGTTCTTAAAACTGAACTTAACCTTTCTTTGAAAGAAAATCATTCATATGCATCATAGTTCATTCAAGAGGATAAATCCAACTCAAGTTGTTCAACACACTTCAATTGATCCCAAACTCAACTCAAATACTACAATTGAAATACAATAAAATGAAACTTGAAGATCATTCAACTCTGGAATTTTTTTTTTTACTTTTTTTTTTTGAAAAAAATTCTGCCCAGATTTTTTTTTCACGTTTTTTTTTTCGTTTTTTTTTCGTTTTTTTTTTGTTCTTTGTTGATTCTTGCTTTTTTTCCTTGTATCTTTTAGGGAAATGTAATGTACACTTATATCACTCCAAAACCAGCACATGATTAACACTTAAACACCCAACAACAATATTTTCAAAGATCAAACACAAACTTCCTCAAGAACACATGAAGAACAGTGATGAACATGATGAACAATTTGCAGAATTTTGCCAAAATAATTGAGGGGTTTTTGAGGCAACAATGATCAAGTTTCAATTTCAACAACAAAACCCACAAATTGCAAAGGATTTGAGAGAACAATAGATGTGTTCTTGCTGGAAATACCCATAAAAAAAAACCAGAAAAGGGGTTCTTCAATTTCTTGACATTTTGATGCAATTTTGAGCAAATTCACCGATTAAATTGATGTTTAAGTAAGGATCCAACAACATATGACTCAAAGCAACACGAATTACATGTGAATTCAAGCAAGAAGGGGCTGAAAATATGCAGAAAAACTGGAAGAAAAACAGAGACGAAAATGGAAGAAGAAGATGATGAAAAATGAAGGAGAAAAGTGAGAGAAGTTACCTCCAAACAACAAGCTCTTGATACCACATAATACAACCCACTTGGGAGGAGGAGGATGGACCTAGTTGGAGGTAGGATTGAAGCTCAAAATTCAGGGCAGTTTTGGGAGCTCCTCAAATTGTGTTCAATGTAGCACAAAATTGTGCATAAAAATGAAAAGAAGAGGAAACATAAATTTGCAGAATGTAAAGAGGGAATTGGGGAAGGTGATTGCAAGAATTAAAGGCTGGAAATAAAGTGCAGAAATGGAAGAAAGGGCAAAACGAAAATGACCCAAAATTAAAGGGGAAAGGGGCTGAAAATTAAAGCATAAACTAAGAACCAGAATTGTAAATTGCAAGAAGGTAAATGGCAGAATGTAAATTGCAGAAAAATAATTCCTAAGCTAGGCGCCACTCCACTAGCTAGAGAAAGCTAGGAAGATAAGCCAAGTTCCACCACATTTGAGGCTCCAATGATAAGGAAAAGGGTCTTAACCTCAAGAACAAGCAAGAGGAGAAGAAAGAGAAGAGAAAATTGCTCTCTCAAGGAAATTTCGGATTCCAATATCATAAAATGACCAAAGGTGTCATTTTCTTACATTGAGCCCTTATTTATAGGAAAAAAGGAAGGGGGCTGCTTGGTTGTGGGTTTGGGCTGCCCTTAGCCAACCAAGCTCTTAACCTAAGCCTGTTCCTATTCTAAATAACCTATTCTTATTCCACGTTCGAATAAGCTATTCCCACTTTTACAACTTAAAGAAAAATACAACCAAATTAAAATTAGGAAAAATTTCAGTTTTATTATCCTTAAGCTAAAAATTTCTCTTGAAAGTCAATTTCCATGCTCACATCACCTGATGAAGATAGATTGAAGGGGAAAGGTAGACCCCAATCAACTCGTATAAGAAATGAAATGGATTGGGTTGAATCACAATCTAGAACTAGATATGGTTTGTGTAGAGAAATAGGTCACAATCAGTCTCGATATCCATAAAAGGGCCAAACTTAAAAGTGACTTTATTAGGTTTATGTTAATTAATTGTTAATGTATCAATTGAATAGGATTTGTAATATTTCAAATTTAATGTAGAATTGTTTATCTATTTTCACAATGAAAACTTCAATTCAATTTGAATATTCAAAATTTAATACTTTATTTCAAAATATATCCGAAAGTATCAAGTAACCTATACAATCATCATGAACAATAATATTTTGGCAATATCAACAATCGCAAATAAGATCATATACATAATGAACTAAATCGATTTAATATAAACGAGAAATTTAAGGAAGTAAAGTTCGTAGCATAAATGTAACCAAGATCATATACAAAGCTCATATGAAAGTCCATAATGTCATGTAAGGTCAAAATTAAAAAAAAAATACATCATGATTAGAATTAAACACCCATATCCCTAGTCGTCCTCCTACTCTACCGATAAGGGATGTCTTGTGAAGGATTTGCTTGCTCTAGCTGTACTCTGATATGAAATGCAACCGATAAATTTGCATTCAGATCAATGCCTTTTCCATCAAACTAATGAAGCATTTGTGGGTCATGAACATAGACATGCATCGGAGGATCTGGTGTCACTAATTGTGACTGAAATGGTGAAGGTGTATAAAAAGTTGTCTCAGCATATGATGATGACGCACCCTCAGTGCCAGCAAAGGTCGGACTTACTCTAAGATCAAAGAATGTAGGAGATGGCAAGTCAGGTGATGTGAACATTCCAAATGTAGGGTCAGGTGGTCCCTCAAACCCAAACTATAACTGAGTCGATGGACCCACCTCAGAAGGATCTGCATGTTCTAAAAAATTATAAGTTAAGTTGTGGGGGATAAAATAAACACATGAAATTATATAATTGTAAATATATAGAACAACTCACCACTGCCATCACGGTATCATTGTGATGGGAACGTGTACATCGGGACCGGAGATGGAGGCACCTCCTCAGTAGGGACAAAGTACTGCCCTTTCTGCCTGGGTGGAAACTGTGGTATGGTCAGTGCAACCAGTGTAGATCGACGTCAGCGTCGCTGAAGAATTTGCCTCTCAACACGTGTAGGGTCCATATTAGCCTTAGCCTCTTACCGAGGAGCCTGTTAAGTAGGTTCAGGTGCAGTGAACCTAGCCTCAACAAGGCAATCCTCAATCTTCTTCAACAACATAATCCTCTCGATATGTCGTCAAATCCTGTCTAGTATATCTGCTGCTGACATGGTCCCCGATGCAGCTACCTCGGTGCTAAGGTAATGCATAATCTCCAATTCATCTGCCTAAAATAGAAACTTAAGTCAATAACTCCTGTAAGTTTAATTTAGTTTTCAAATTGATTAAATTTAACATTTGACAAACTTACCACACGTCTCTTGATCGCGTATTCTTGTGTAAGTCATCGACGTGTATGTCGAATGTACCATCTTATACAATCTGAGTTATGACTCAGTAACTCATCAAAAGGTACACTCAGTCACACACGTTGATACCTCTGCTCCCAAATAGATAAGAAAGGGGGCGAAAACTCTACGCCAATTCTCATCGGTCTTCCCCCTCAACGTCATGCCATTCACGTCCTCTAGCTGAGACGGGGGATGGGGGATATGCTGAACCATCCTAAACTGCCTCATACATCGATCAGGTTGATGCCACTCTAATATGTTGAAACAATTTAAAGGCACCACCACTGACCATATGTTAGAACCAGCTCTACAGGCCACAGGCAAATCATCCATGACCACCCTATATGGTTGCCTTGTGATCTGTATATATAAAACAAATGTTAATGTCAATGCAAATTTTAATGAACAAATCTAACTTGACGTGTCAAGGGAGATGTGAACATAGCCTCCCGTCGATCCATCGCATCAAAGACCTGCCTATAAAAGACTATGTCATGACGGCGAGGCTTCACGCATCCTCGTTTCCATCTATAACAAGATGGAAAAGGTTAACATTCAATAATTTAAAACCATAAACAATAATACTAATAGGTCTCGACGTCGATTGCTTACCTCGCTCCTAACGGAACAGTGTAATCATCATAAGGAAATCGCTCGAGAGAGATATTGGGAAAACGTTCCCAAGCCCACAGTTGCAGCAGAAAAGTAAACTCGCATATCTTCTTTTTATCGTAATTTGTGCAACTGCACAACTCGCGATAAAGATAGCTAAGTACGGTTGATCCCCAACTATATTGACCACATCGGTCAAAGTTTGCTAATAGTGGGAGGTAGCGGAGTGGTACTCTAGAGTTAGAATGATCGCAAAAAATCACTCCCCCAATTAGCCGCAGGACGTAAGTACGAGTGAATCGGTCTAGTTGATCATGAGTGGGTATATGCTTCTCCACGTTCACAAAGCGTTAGAGCAACCAACTCATCTTCACTGATCCCCCACAAGCTCCTGCTCAGCAGGCGAAGCACCTAATAACTCATGCATGATGAGCTCCCAAACCCTTGCCGAAGTACTGCCAATAACTGGTTCACCATCAATGGGTAAACTATTCAAAACTGCTACATCATGCAATGTGATCGTGCACTCTCTAGGTAGCATATGAAATGTGTGCGTCTCAAGCATCCATCTCTCAACCAATGCTTCAACTAACGAAGCATCACTATGAATGAATTGTAGCTGAGCTACATCCAGGAATCATGCTCGCTGCAACCTATCAACTATCGCAGGTGGCACGACTGGAGCATCCTCACACTTGTGATGTAACTTCCCTCCGATCTTCAACTCTCTATCAGGCTTTCCATTCCATATTTACTCCGAGATATAGACACTCTAAAGCGTCAAAAGAGATGCATTTCCTGATACGGGCTTGATGATGCGTGCTGACTACGATAACTGTGTCGATAATGCCATAAGGTATGATACGATCGTATAAAAATTAACCTTACTAAAATTATTCTAATTCATGTCATTTGTGCAATTTAATATTTAAATCCTAAACATTATGAAAGTTTTATGAAATTTTTTATACTTTTAATTTAAAACCTAATTTAAATTAATAAGTTTTGTATTCCTTAAACCTACACCTATTTTTCCTACATTTTTAATCCGAACATAAACTTCATATAATTTTTTATTTAATATTTAAATCCTAAATGAAAAAGAGTTTTATAAAAATTTATATACTTTAAATTTATCTAATTTAAATTAATAAAATTATAAAATTTTTATGAAAATTTATATACATTTAATTTATCTAATTTAAATTAATAAATTTATAAAAATTTTATGAAAATTTATATACTTTTAATTTATCTAATTTAAATTACTAAACTTATGAAATTTTATGAAAATTTATATACTTCTAACGTCAAATATACTAAAAATTTTATTGAATATTTTTAATTAAAAATTGAATTAAACTTATGAAACCTAATTTTTTATTTTAATTATATCAAATATTATTGTATTTTTTAATTTATAGAACCTATTTTTTATGAATTTTATGCGGTATATTGTCTTAAATTTTAAATTAATCAATTTTTTCTATATTTTTCCAAGTTAATTATATATAATTTTTAATCTATAATTAACTCTAAAACTTAAAAATTTTATGAATCCTAAATCCTAAATAATAAATTAGATAAATAAATAAACCAATAAATATATAAATAAATAAAGAAAACAAAATTAAATAAATAAATCTAATATATAAATTTAATTAACTAAATACAACTTAAAATCATTCATCATACATAAAATAACATATACTACTTTATAAAATTAAATTATTATAAATTAAATTATATTATAATAAAAAAATTCACCAATATAATTTATCTACATAAAAATTATTATTAATTATGTCATTAAAATTAAATAAATTATTAATTTTTTTAACAATTACAGCATATAATCTTTATATTTATTTTTTTTAAATTACGCAATATATTAAATTTCATTACAAATTAGTTATTTATATGCTATTTATATATATATATTATATTTTTTCAATATTAATAACAGCATATATTTATTTTATAAAAAAACTATTTTTTATATTCTTTATATGTATTATATTTGTTTCACGTTAATGATAGCATATATTAATTTAAAATAAAAAATAATACTATTTATATATGTTATCTTTTTAAAAATTATTGTAAGCATATATTAATTTTTTTAAAAATAATCAATTTTATACTATTTATATTTATTCTATTTTTTTAATAATTATTCTAAAAAATAACTCATTTTAAAACTATATATATATATATATATATATATATATATATATATGTATTATATTGTTTTAAAATTAACTGCACCATATATGAATTTTTAAAAAATTTAATACTAATTATATATCTATATATCTATTGTTCTTTTAAAATTAAATACAGCATATATTAATTTTTTTTAAAAATAAATCATTCTAATACCTATTATATATATATATATATATATATATATATATATATATATAACATTTTAATATTAAATACAGCATATAATACTTTTAAAAAAAATCACTCATTTTAATACTAATTATATATATTTATATTGTTCTTTTAAAATTAATTACAGCATATATTAATTTTTTCAACAATTCACTCATTTTAATACTAATTATATATATATATATATATATATTATATTTTTTAAAAATAATTACAGCATATATTAATTGTTTTAATAATTAACCTATTTTTATACTAATTATATATATACATGATATTTTTTTAAATTAATAACAGCATATATTAATTTTATAAAAAATTTACCCATTTTTATAGTAATTATATATATATATATACATTATATTTTTTAAAATTAATTACAGAATATTTTATATTTTAAAAAAATTAACACATTTTTATACTAATTATACTTTTTAAATTAATTATAGCATATACTAATTTATTTATAATAAACTTATTTTAATACTAATTATATATACATTATATTTTTTTCCTTTTTTAAGTAAATTCAGAAATTAATAATTTATTAAACCATAAATATCTCTGATTTTTATCTATTTTTAATATTAAAATAGTTACTATCTTTTTTTAAAAAAAAATTATTTTCAAAAATTTTTCAAGTTTTTATCTTTTAAAAATATTATTTTATTTATTGGAAAAAATTAATATTCATATTTTTATAAACAATTATTTAATTTTTTAAATTTATATAACATTATTATATCTGGTTTTTATTAATTAAATTTTATGAAATAATTTTATATAAATTTTACTATTCTTATTCAATATTTTATTTTATTTTTCTAAGAAAATTCCAATTTTTAATTTTAAATAATTATTATTATTCAAATAAATTTTCATTTTCAAATTATTTTTAACATTATTTTTCTATTCATTCATTTAATCTTCTTATTTTCACCACTTCCATTTTTCCTTCTTCTTCATCCCCTTTCCAGCACCGTATACCCATTTAAGAACCATAACCTCCTAAAACAATTTTAAAATTTTCTAAAACTAACTACTACGTTATCTAACCCTATCTTAACAACATTATATCTACATTATTTTATTTAAACTAACTACTAATCTTTTCTCTTTAACTTATTTTATCTTCAGAAACTTTCACCTGTGATGTGGTCCTAAATGCTCTCAGCAAAACCCCACAAAAATAGCCAAAACCAAAAAAAAAAAAATATGGAAGAAGACAGAAATCACATAAGGACCACGATTTTGGCCTAAAAAGGTATATAATGTAAACCTGTGACACATTTATTTATGTATTACACCTCAACGACCAAAAATTTGAAACCTTTAACGCATAAATAAATGCGTTAAAGGCACTTATAACACATTTTTTTATGCGTTAAACCCTCAATGGCAAAAAAATTTAAACCTCTAACGCATAAATAAATGCGTTAAACACTGAGCGCATAAATTTATGCGTTACATGCCAATATTTCCCTACTCGCTCACCCTGTAACGCATAAATTTATGCAGCTTAGTGTTTAACGCATAAATTTATGCGCTATAGGAACTGTAGTTGCCCCCTGCAGAGAAATAGTTTTTGACTTATCCTGTAACAGTGATTTTTTAAAAAAATTATACCATTTGTGTCAAAAACCCATAAAGGCACCTAATTTTCTTTCCAATCTTACTTTTTTCACGCATGAAATATCTCCTCTCTCCAAGAGTCAATACTCTTTTACTCGTACTAAACAACAAAAACTTTCTTTCAACCACTTCTAAGCTTTCTCTTCCACATGTTTTCTCCTACTCTCACAAACACTTTAATCACCTTTGCCTCTCCACAAAAGGACGAAAACAACACACTCAACACACCTAAGAGCATTCAAGTCTCTCCTACTCTCTCTCATAGCATTTAGGTCTCCTTGGACTTTTTCACTCTCTCATTCACTAACAACGTACCCATTGCATTCTTTATTTTAAAAAAGAACCCCCTCAACATTTTTTAGACGGATTGAATCTCTATCTCACAGCTTTTGAGAACCTTTTTTTTTCCAACCACAATCCTCACTAAGAAGTAAGAAAACAACCATGGTGCTCATAATCTTTGAACCACTATAACTACTATGAACACCAACAAATAATCCCTAAACTCTCCCAACAACGTCTAAAACTCTCACACACTCTCTCGTGGTGAGGGAGATACTCACTACATATTCTTGGTATCACCTTCATGCTCTCCCTCCAATACACCAAGCCTTCATTCACCCTCATATAATAGAAAAGCCAAGTTCCATTTCCTTACACAACCAACCCTTTATTCTTAAACAACATCCCTTCACTCTCATGCAAAACCATGCATCTTCTTCCATAATAAGCTTTATCTCCTCTCCCATTCATGTATACTTTAGAGACCCTAAAATTTCACTTTCATAAATAACACACATCATGTTTGGCTTTCTCTTGCTCACTCTCAATACACAAACATAATGACTCATTAATCCATCAATCAATCACACAACATACTTCTCACCATTTTTTTGGCTCATTTAATTGCTCCCAAATTTCTCTCCACTCTCACTCCTAATAGCCCCTAGTTGTGCCTAATATACATTCACAAAACCCATCCTAACAAATATATTCTCTTATGCATAGATCCAGTGAAATCATTCTCTAGGGGTCCCTTTTTTGGGGCAACGTCAAACCTACAATCAAGGAGTTAGTATCTGTAGCCTTGTAATTTCATGTTTCCAACTTCACTCTCCAGTTCTCTCACCCACAAATCATCATTCCTTTTCTCTCATTGGGTCACCAACAGGATCCATATTCATAGGGGAACATTCATGGGCTGAACTCTCACCCCTTTCTTTCCCTTTTCCTCCCTCATCTCCCATGCACTCGCAAAACCTCACACCTAAGAGCACCACATTTCATGCATGGAAGAATCACATGCCTTGGACCATGCATTTTGAACCCACGTGACTCGTCAACTCAATAGTGCAACTCATAGCAAATAAAATGTAGGTTTCCCCTCCTTAGCCATGCACACATGAAATGGATGAAAACTCACAACAAGGGAGTTAAGTTCTTCACCTTTTCCTTTGGGTTGAAAAGCAAGGTTGGCCTAGCACTTACAAATTTCTCTTTACTCTATCACTTCAGGATACACAAGGCAATTTTGGTTAGTTTTCTTTAACCTTAATTGTATTAGTTAAATTATATTGATTGTATATGTCACTTGAGAGACCAAGGTATCCACACTAAACCTTAAATAAACCAAATGTTTAAGTTTTATTGGACTTTTGATCTCATTAATATAGTTCTTGGATATAATAAATTTGAAGAAATAGATAGACTAATTTGAGCATGTGAATACAGTCACATAAATTTATTTGAGTAAGGAATGGACATATATAATGTGGATAGGTAAGAGACAAATATATTTATTTGATTTTATATTTTAGTTTAATTAATATGAGTTAAATAAAAAATTATTGAAAATTATGATTGGACCAATTTTATTTTAATAAATTAATTTTTTTAATTCATGGAATTTTATTTCTAGTAATATCAATAAAAATAAAAAATTAGAGTCACATAATATTCAATAACTATTTTTATAATAATGTAAATATTTAAACTAAAATTTTCCTTTTCTAATTATTTAATGTGTCTCATATATTATTGGTTCCATAATATATTCTTTTAAATAAAAACTAATTTATTAATTTTATTGTCGCAACAGTAATTCCGACGAGACGACGAACTCGCTAAAATTTAAAAAATGATTTGTTTTTAATCAATGTGTGAGTGTGGAGCCGCCAATCAGAATGATGCACTTGTTGCCATATGAGATTGTTAATGAACACTCACTATTCGCTTTACTGGTGATTGCATTTACTTAGAGATTTTCCATTTAAGCACATGCAGAACAGAAATTGACGCGCCATTTGAACTAAAGAATGAAGTATTCTTAGACTTACTTGGAGGTTCTGTGCGAGATTGTTCCTAGTGTCTCAAGGATGCTGAACCCTCACTTGTCCTCTGTGATTTGTATGTTCATCCTGTTCTGATTTTCTTCTTGCCATTCTTTTCTTGCAATCTAGAACAGAATCCCGATCCAAGAACATCTTCTGCGAACTTCAAGATCCACAGCGTTTGCACCGGATTCATTTTCAGAGGTGTGATGGTTTCTACCTTTTCTTCGTTGCCAAATTTTTTCTCCTCCAAGAAGCTGCTCCAACAAGCTTTTAGAAGTTCTCCGGTTTGGTACCTTTAACCTTCCCCTTCCCTCAAGAGCAATCTTGGATGCAAACTTTCAGATCCCCCTCTAACTGCAAGAACCAGAGTACAAAGCCAAAGGCTCCTCCCTCTTTTCTTTTCTTTCCATTCCTTTCTCTGTTTTTTTGCAAAAAA
Organism: Canavalia gladiata; assembly: GCA_037954105.1. NCBI lineage: Eukaryota > Viridiplantae > Streptophyta > Magnoliopsida > Fabales > Fabaceae > Canavalia > Canavalia gladiata. The sequence goes on from CM075667.1 coordinate 18,667,603, forward strand.
CCAAGGTCCCTCTCCCTCTCGTTACTTTTGCCTTTTATATTCTGTTCGTTTGTTTTTCTGTTTTTTCAGTTTTTATTTTTTTTATTTATTTTTCAGATTTTATTTATTTATCTATTTATTTTTCAGATTTTAGATTTTTTTATTGAATATTCAGATTTTTTATTTATCTATTTATTTTTCAAATTTTATTTATTTATCTATTTATTTTTCAGATTTTATTTTATTTATCTATTTATTTTTCAGATGTTATTTATTTATCTATTTATTTATCAGATTTTATTTATTTATCTATTTATTTTTTAGATTTTAGATTTTTTTATTGAACATTCAGATTTTAGATTTTTTTATTGAATTTTCAGATTTTTTACTTTTTCATGTTTCCCTTTTTTTTGTTTTAATTACTTGTTGTTTTGCTTTAACTTCAAATTTTTATTCCCAAATTTAAATTCTTTTATTATTTTTTTCAAAAACTATTTTATTTTTTAGTTTCTAATTATTTTAATTTATTTATTAATTATTTAATTTACATTGGTTTCTTAATTAAATTTGCAGCCTCGGACATAATTGAGTGTTTACAGTTTGCCCATCTTTACCTATTTTCTTATTAGATAATATGAGAAGTACTCTCTATATTATTGTGATAAGAAATGAGTAAAGACGTAAACAAATTATGTCCGAGGTAGGAATCCTGATAACCTCGAAGATACTGCACCTTCAAGATTACAAAGTTTTCAACCTTATATGTGGAAAATCTTAAACACTGAACGAAGACGAGTCATACGAGGCTTGACCTCATATGCTAAGATGCTAAAATTACCGGGAAACAGAAATGGAGGACCTGACAGCATAGGCCCGAAAACAATAAACTAGATGCCGACCTGACAACATAGGCCTAAAAAGCAGTATATCTAAGCTAACTTGATGGTGGCCTGACAACCTAGGCTTGAAAGCAGTAAATCTAAACTAAAGGGTGGCCTGACAACATAGGCCGGAAAGCAGTAAATCTAAACTAGAGGGTGGCCTGACAACATAGGCCGGAAAGCAGTAAATCTAAACTACATGGCGGCCTAACAACATAGGCCTGAAAGCAGTAAATCTAAACTAACTTGATGGCGGCCTGACAACATAGGCCAGTGAGCAGGAATGTAAAGATGCAATGTTATGGCCTGACAACATATGCCAGTGAGCAAGAATGTAAAGATGCAATGCTATGGCCTGACAACATAGGCCAGTGAGCAAGAATGTAAAGTTGCAATGCTATGGCCTGACAACATAGGCCAGTGAGCAAGAATGTAAAGATGCAATGCTATGACCTGACAACATAGGCCGGTGAGCAAGAATGTAAAGTTGCAATGTTATGGCTTGACAACATAGGCCAGTGAGAAAGAATGCAAAGATGCAATGCTATGGCCTGACAACATAGGCCAGTGAGCAAGAATGTAAAGTTGCAATGCTATGGCCTGACAACATAGGCCAGTGAGCAAGAATGCAAAGATGTAATGCTATGGCCTGACAACATAGGCCAGTAAGAAAGAATGCAAAGATGTAATGCTATGGCCTGACAACATAGGCCAGTGAGCAAGAATGCAATGATGTAATGCTATGGCCTGACAACATAGGCCATGATGCAGAAATGTAAACTTGAGGGGAACCTCGTTGTTGACGGGAAGATGCAAATGAAATCCTGCTGTTGTCAGGATAAATGCAAACCTGCTTGACAGGTGGACAACGAAATAAACATGCTTGAAGTCCTGTTGTCGACAGGAGAATGCGAATGAGGTCCCGCTGTTGCCGGGAAGATGCAAATGAAATCCTGTTGTTGCTAGGATGAATGCAAACCTGCTTGACAGGTGGACAAAAATTAAACGTGCTAGAAGTCCTGTTGTTGACAGGAGAATGCGAATGCGATCCCGCTGTTGCCGGGAATATGCAAATGGTGACATCCTGATGTTGCCAGGATAAATGAAAACCTGCTTGACAGGTGACAGAAAAATAGACATGTTTGGGGTCCTGTTGTTCACAGGAAAATGAAAATGTGGTCCCGCTGTTGCCGGGAAGATACAAATGAAATCCTGCTGTTGTCAGGATGAATGCAAACCTGCTTGACAGGTGGAAAGAAAATTAAACATGTTTGAAGTCCTGTTGTTGACAGGAGGATGCAAGAGGTCCCGCTGTTGCCGGGAAGATGCAAATGATGACATCCTGCTGTTGCCAGGATAAATGCAAACCTGCTTGACAAGTGGAAAGAAAATTAAACATGCTTGAAGTCCTGTTGTTGACAAGAGGATGCAAGCCTGCTAGACAAGCAAAAAGGATGATGAAAGCCTATCAAGACAGGCAAAAAACAAAAAGATCCTGTTGTTGACAGGAAAAAGCAAGCCTGCTTGACAGGCAAAGGGATGATGAGGATGACCTATTAAGACAGGAAAAAGGTAAAAAGATCCTGTTGTTGACATGAGAAATGCGAGCCTGCTGGACAGGCAAAGGATCGATGAAAATGATGTGCTAAGCCAGACAAAAACGCAAAAATCCTGTTGTTGACAGGAGGGAGGCAAGAGGTCCGTTAAGACAAGCAAAGGGGAATGAAAAGAAACTGTGGAGACAATAAAAATGAATGACGAGGACTAAACTATATAGAAGAGCTCCTGTTGTTGACAGGAAAAATGCAAGCCTGCTTGACAGGCAAAGGGGATGTAAAGAACTTATGAAGACAAGAAAATAAAAATGAAGGAAACCTGTTAATACAGATAAAATGAGTGATGAAAATTAACCTGTTAGGGTAGGATAAATGTAGATGAATTCCTGTTGTTGACAGGAAAGGTGCAAGCCAGCTAGGCAGGCAAAAGGAAAAATGAAAGCCTGTTAAGCCAGGCGAGGGAAAGTGAGCCATGTCTTGTTAAGATAGGTTAAATGTAATGGTCCTATTGTTGATAGGATGGAATGAGATTGGTGTGATGTGTCCTGTGAGGGCACGTGAAGAGGGAATACGGACTTCTTCGTCAACTGTCTCCGGACAACTTGTTTTGAAATGTGTTCTTCTTGAATAGCTTATTCTTCCTTGAAGGTTTTTTAAGCATTTGACAAGTATTTTCTTGAAGAAACTTGGACCAACATTTTGCCCCAGTTTTAGGATTCTTGATAATTGATGGAGTTTGGGCAAACATTTGCCCCAGTTTATGCCTCGACGAGATTGAAAACGAGTTTGTGTTGAATTTTTCTGGGCAGCTTTGCCCTATTGAACTTGATTGGAGTTGAGGAATTAAGGATTGCCTCAACTTGGGTTTTCTTGGGCAAATGTTTGCCCCAGTTTTGTTCTTGAATCTAAATCTTTCTTGGGCAAATGTTTGCCCCAGTTTGGACTTGATCCAAAATCTGAGGATGACTTTAATTTGAACCTTTGTGGGCAAGCGTTTGCCCTTGTCTGAACTTGATTTTGAATATGACCTCAAATTGAATTGTGTGGGCAAGCATTTGCCCCAGTTTGATTTTTCTAACGTTGAGGAATCGAGGATTGCCTCAACTTGAATTTTCTGGGCAAGTGTTTGCCCCAATTTTGTTCTTGGTTCAGAATTTGAGGATGGCCTCAAATTAAATTTTAATGGGCAGGCACTTGCCCCACTTTGAGCTTGACTCTGAATTCGAGGATGACCTCAAATTGAATTTTTGTGTGGGTAAGTATTTGCCCCAGTTTGGAAGTTTTTTAATTATGATCAACTTGGGCAATTTTACCCAGGTCTTAATTAGTTTTTGAAAGATGAGTTATGAAATGCTTGAATGACAAAATGCTTATTGCGATGTTTGAATGAATGAAAAAGAATATGGTGTTTGTGATGCTTGGATGCATGCAGAAATGATGTGGGATTCTTATTTTGATGCTTTGAAATAGTTATTTGATGAAATAGATGTTGTGGGATAAATGCAAACCATGAAATGGTGTAAAATTTTTTTTTCTCTTGATTTTTTGATTTTTCTGACACCTTCTTCCTCGACAACTCCATAGTGGGTGTGAAAGGTAATAAGAATCATGGCGAGCTGGATTGACTCAGTCTCTTGGTTTATTGGTCAATTTTGGAATCTTCTTTTCGGGATCTTTGAGACCCAACAGTGGTCAGTATCATTGAGTAAGACACACTCCTTTTTTTGTGGCATCATGGTTGGTAGGAAGATGAATCCTTGGGAAATAATCCTGTCGTGTTGCAACGGTCAAGGATTCATCCGACTTGTCATAAATTTTCAAAATTAATCCTTTTTATTTTTACATTTTTCACATCTCTTTTGGCATGTGCGTTATTGAGGTGTGCGGAGTGATTCTGGATGGTTAATGAAAAAATATAGAGAAGGTTTGCAAAGGATGTTTGAGGTAGTGTACTTGAAAGGGAAAGATGACAAAAGATGTGGGTTCGATTGCCCAAATGGCACCTTTTGGTGAAAAATACCAATGCTGCTTTTCATAATCTTGATTGTCAAATTAGCCAAACTTGAGAAATGGCAAAATTTTGCCCCAGTTTTAGGAATATATGAGATGCAGAAATGTCATGTTGTCTTGGGATTCTTGGATTGACCTAAATTTTGCCTGGGCTGTTCTTTTGAGTTTTAACCCAACAGGTCTTTTGTATTGCCCTAACTTTTGCCTAGGTTGCCCTTACGGGTTTTCAACCTAGCAAGCTCTCTGTTTGATTGTGCCCTAACTTTTGCCTAGGCCTTTTTTGAGAGTTGTTGACCTAGCAGGCTTTCTGCTTGATTGTACCCTAACTTTTGCCTAGGCCGCCCTTTGAGGGTTTTCGACCTAGCGGGCTTCTATTTGATCGTGCCCTATCTTTTGCCTAGGTCTTCTTTGGAAGATTGTTGACCTAGTGGACTTTTGATTATGCGCCCTAATTCTTGCCTAGGTCGTTTTTTGAGGGTTGTTGACCTAGCGGACTTTTATATGATCCTGATTTTTGCCTGAATTGTTGTTGAAAACCGGCAAGACCTTTTCTGATCATGACTTTGTCGATCATTATTTTGAAATTTAACCCTACTTTTTCCTGGATTATTTCTGGCTTTTAATCCAGCGGGTTTCTCTTCTTCTGGAATTTTGAGTTTTGCCCTTGATTTTGCCTAGATTATTTTTTACTTTTAATCTAGCGGGTCTTCTTTTTTTCTTGAATTTTGTGTAGTTGAATATTGACCTTGCCATTTGGTTTCTAATTCAGCGGATCTTATTTTGCACCTCTAAATTTTTCTTGGATTTAAACTTGGTTCCAACGGGATATTTTTACTTTGAATGGTGATGTAGAATCCCTGGTTGTTTATTCTGCTTCCTCATTGGGCTTTTCTCTTTGTGCTTGATTAACTAGACGTTCAAGATTATTTATTACAGCATCGACATCCTCACCAATTGGTATTTATTGTTTGGGTGTAGGAATAAGAAGTAGGTTGAGTGATGAAAAAGATGATAAATTTTAGAAGTAAAGTCAAAATGTAAGGCACGTGCTCAAGTAATATGAAAAATGTAACTTTTCCATTATTTATTGAGATTTATTTACAAAATATTGATTTTGAAAAGTACGACAATTTTGGATGGGTATCCTCGATGGTTTGATTTGTACAATGCAACATGTCGTGCTTCTCCCATCTTTTCAGCTGGTCGACGGGCTCTCGTGATTTGGCAACGGATTGTTTTCTGTGTTAGGAGCAAGCCTCCCAAAATCTAGCCACTTTGCATCAATCAAGTTTTGTACTTTACGCTTCAGTGCTAGGAAATCCTCTGTGGAATGGCCAATGAATCCTGCATGGTAATCGCATCTGGTGTTTGCATCATACCATTTAGGATATGGTGACTCTTGAGGTTTCAGAGGATAAGGAGCGACCAGCGAGTTCTGAATCAGCCGTGGTAGTAACTCAGTGTAGGAGATTAGGATAGGGTCGAACTGGACAAGCTTCTTCTCCTTTTTCTGGCTTTGGTTGTTATTTTGGCTCATGGCTTGTGTCTAGGCTGTATATGTTGCTGGTGGTCGGACTTGTGTCGGGTAATTGTAAGTAGGAGGGTATGGTGTTTGGTAGGTGGTGGCGACGTAAGGGTATGGTGTGTAAGGTGTGTATGGTTTATATGGCGGTGGTCGGAAGCCAGCTAGACCATACTGTGCCATTTGAGGAATGTATTGGCCTTGATTAGAAGCCACACTGCAGGTCTCTCCTGTCTTTTTCTTCCCAGACCCATTGGAAGCATTGACTAAGCCCGTGGGCTTTTGCACGATCTTTCCACGGTGCATGCCACCTTCGATCCTTTCTCCAATGATGACGACATCGGAGAAGCTAGAAGTTATACTGCCGACCATCTTGTCATAGAAAGGATCTTGGAGTGTGTCCATGAACATGCTGACCATCTCTTTTTCTGATAAAAGAGGTTGTACCTGAGCAGCTAACTCCCTCCATCTTTGAGCATACTGCTTGAAGGTCTTTTCCTCTTTCTTGGCCATATTTTGAAGCTGAGTTCGATCGAGGGCCATCTCTGTATTGTACTGATACTGTTTCGTGAAAGCCTTAGCAAGGTCTCTCCATGAACGGATGTGTATCTGCTCAAGTTGAGTGTACCAGTTTGCAGCTGCCCCGGTTAAACTGTCTTGAAAGAAGTGGATGAGGAGCTTCCCATCGTAGGTACATGCATACATCTTCCTGCAGTACATATTCAGGTGTTTCTTTGGACAGCTGGTTCCTTGATATTTCTCGAATTCAGGAACCTTGAATTTGGGAGGGATGATCACATCTGGTACTAAGCACAGATCAGATGCATCTTTGGCTTCATAAGCATTTCCCTCAATTGCCCGGATCCTGTCCTCTAGACCTTTCCATTTTTCTATATCCTCAGTTGAAGGATGGCTTAAGTATTCCTCAGGCATGTGGTAGGGATGAGAAGATGGTATGTATACAGGGCGAGACCCTTGGGTGAACATAGGATGCGTTCTCCCAACGGCTTCTTGGTTTGGAGGTAGGTTATGTGTTTGGGTTTGTGTTTGGGCTTGTGTTTGGTTGTATGAAGGTGCATGCCCATGAGGAAACCCATAATGAACTCCTTCGGTTTGCGGAGGTACGGTTAATGGTGGAGTGAAGCCAAGAGGATGTGTTGGGTCAGTTGATTCTCTGGGTAGGGATTCCCTTGCCTCCTTTTGTTTTGATGATTGGATGGCCTCCATCAGCTTGGCCATCTGCTCCTTTAGAGTTTTGACCTCACTTCTCAACTCCTCATTTTGTCTCTCCAGCTCATCCATGATTCTTGATTGTGCACGAGTCCTATAAGGATGTCGAGGAAGTTGTCTTTCTCTAATTTTCTATTAAAGTTAAAATTAATTTTTGAGAAATGGTTTGAATGCAGAAATCATGAATGATAAAGATGTTGATGCGACATGAGTATGTAGATAAAAATGTGGGGTGATTTTTTTGAAATCTTCATTTCCATGATAAAATTTACTTCATGCCTGAATGCATGCATGCTATGCACAAATAACTTTAGAGGCTTTTGAAGTTTGGCTATTTTGAAAATAAATCAGAGTTGCTTTATTCATTTTTTAGCAATTTTGTGTTTTATGAGTTTTGGTGTTTTTTTTATTTTGCTAGAAAACCTTTGGTTTTGTTTAGAAAAACTCTTTAGTTTTGCTAGAATTTTTCTAGAAAGCGTTCTTTAGGTTTTCAAAATTTCATTTTCTATCTATTGAATCTTTTTATTTTTTCAGTATTTTCAAAAGATTATTTTCTAATTTTTCCTATTTCTAAAACATTCTTTTTCTTTCGAATCTTTTTTATATTTTCAAAATATTTTTTTCTAAATTTTCCTAGGAATCTTCTCCTTCTATCTTGGTTTTCTTGATGTTTATCTTGATTTGATTTTTGTATCTCCCCAAATGTAACCTTCAAATCCCTTGTTTCTTGAAAGGGGTGTGTGTGTCCTCTTTGCTTCTCATGCGGGTTACCTGTCCTAAGGATCTATGACCTTTTATATGAACCTCTCAAAGGTGGTTTGTAATCCTGAGGTATAAGAGGTCACTAGAGCCAAGTTCCAGTTTGCAACGCTTGCCACAACAGCAGAAAAAACTACCAGTTGTAGGGCATTACAAATAGGACGCACTCTAGCTAGGATTGTCGTGATAGTCAAACAGGACGTAAGCCCCAAAGTGACACCACTAGATCCCTCTAGTCCTAGGCTTCACTCAGACCCGAGTATAAGGCCCTACTCGTGATAAATGCATATGCAATGTATGACGGCACACAAGTAATTGTGATACCTGCAATTGAGGAAATGTACAGATATATATTGCAATTTATGATTCATCTATCCTAGGGTTATACAAAGAATAGACAAACATATAAATCAAATAGATAACAAGTAAACAAGTTGTGCAAAAAAATACTAGAAAGAAATCGTGCAAATAAACAAGAAAGGGATCAATTATGACACACTCAAATGAACGGGCTTAACTCTCTAAGTGTCCCCAGTGGAGTCGCCATCTGTCGTAACCGTAATTCCGACGAGACGACGAACTCGCTAAAATTTAAAAAATGATTTGTTTTTTATCAATGTGTGAGTGTGGAGCCGCCAATCAGAATGATGCACTTGTTGCCATATGAGATTGTTAATGAACACTCACTATTCGCTTTACTGGTGATTGTATTTACTTAGAGATTGTCCATTTAAGCACATGCAGAACGGAAATTGACGCGCCATTTGAACTAAAGAATGAAGTATTCTTAGACTTACTTGGAGGTTCTGTGCGAGATTGTTCCTAGTGTCTCAAGGATGCTGAACCCTCACTTGTCCTCTGTGATTTGTATGTTCATCCTGTTCTGATTTTCTTCTTGCCATTCTTTTCTTGCAATCTAGAACAGAATCCCGATCCAAGAACATCTTCTGCGAACTTCAAGATCCACAACGTTTGCACCGAATTCATTTTCAGAGGTGTGATGGTTTCTACCTTTTCTTCGTTGCCAAATTTTTTCTCCTCCAAGAAGTTGCTCCAACAAGCTTTTAGAAGTTCTCCGGTTTGGTACCTTTAACCTTCCCCTTCCCTCAAGAGCAATCTTGGATGCAAACTTTCAGATCCCCCTCTAACTGCAAGAACCAGAGTACAAAGCCAAAGGCTCCTCCCTCTTTTCTTTTCTTTCCATTCCTTTCTCTGTTTTTTGGCAAAAAACCAAGGTCCCCCTCCTTCTCGTTATTTTTTCCTTTTATATTCTGTTCGTTTGTTTTTCTGTTTTTTCTGTTTTTATTTTTTTTATTTATTTTTTCAGATTTTATTTATTTATCTATTTATTTTTCAGATTTTAGATTTTTTTATTTATCTATTTATTTTTCAGATTTTATTTATTTATCTATTTATCTATTGAAGTTGGTGCCACAAATATGGACATAACAGTAGGAGGTGCAAAAACCCTGCAATTTCATCTAAAACTTCAATAACAATGGAAGGAGAAAAGAGTCAAGTAACCAGTCATGCACAAACTAACAATAGAAATCAAAATGTACAACACAACTCACAAAATCAGGCTACAAAAAGACCTGAGGTAAGTATGTTACAATCTGAAAGTAGCATTTCATTGTTAAATTTTGTAAGCAATGAACTATAATAGTTTATTTTGAATGTTGTGTAGGCATTGGTTAATATTGGATCTTCACAGCAGCATGATGAAAATATAATTGGTACTACTTCAACATCATCACAACAAACACATCAATCAAAACCAACACAACAAAAAAATTTGAAGGTATCCACCGGTACCAAATCTTGAATAACAGTACATGATAGAATTATAAACTAATAACATATAATTTTCATACTTATTTTAGAGGAAAAATATCATAGTTGAATGCAACCAGGAGCAAGGGAGCAGTGGTGCAGAATTGAGTCATCACATTGATAAAGAACAACAAGAAATTTTTTTTCCAAGAAATCAATAACTGATCAGGTTGAAGCAAAAGCCACAGTTGAAGTTGTTGTTAGTGATGGACTAAATAAAGAAGCTAAACTTGCAGAATTGAGTTTTCATGGTGGTACAGAGAAAAAAGAATTACATTGATGAATAGTGGATAAATGCACATGGTGCTTTGTTAAGAGGATTATCTACACATGGTGTTTTTTTTTTTTTTTGGTTTTTATGCTTAGTTAGGATACCTTTTGTATTTTTGGAGCACTATTTGATACCTTGATTTGTCAATGAATGGACCATATTCTAGACTTTGACTGTTATGTTAGTATTTGTTTGTTTCTTTCCATAAGAATCTTGGACATGAAAAAAGTTTATTTTTGGTAGCAATTACAGTAATTGCACTGTAACCTTTGAATAGTAATAGCAATTCAAAATATTATCACTTAATCCTCTATGTGTTTGGTAATTCCTTACATGCTTATTGTGAGTGGATCATATGATTGCTTTAGTTATTATATGGGACATTAACTCCACGACTTTTGTTCAGCAACTTCAACAAGTTTTAGACAAATCTGTTATTTTTTCTTTGATGTATATATATATATATATATATATATATATATATATATATATATATATATATATATGATCGTAGCATGTAATTAAGTTGATAGATCCAAATGTGAGGTATGAACATTAGACTATTAGTTGGATAAGTGTTATCATTTTTTTAGAAATTATTTTTCCATGATGGGGTTGAGGCATTTATTTTAATGAGCCCTTGAAAAAAAAAATAAGAAAACTAAGATTATTACTTGTGATTTATACATTTAATTATTATGCTTCAATTATAAGTTACAGGCTAAAATTTCACTTGATCAATGGTCATTTGAAATATGTTTTGAATGTGTTCTCTTTAATCATTTTGGTTGGGTTGTTTGACAATGGTAATTAATTTATAAGTCTTATTATACTGTTTATCTAGTTTAGCAATATTAACATTACAAATTAACTATTATTTGTAATTGATGCATATATCCACCTAAATCTCTGTGACCTTGTCTTCCCGTTGAATTCAGTACAACTAAATTGTCATGTAGAGTAGATGAGGTGTAATTATAATTAATTAAGATTGAGTCATCCACAAACATGTTATATAGTTGCTAGGTGTTATATATGGCTATATATATGTTCAAAATAACAATTAATAATCTATTAAGTCTCTTTTGGTATTATTTTTAACTGTTTTTTAAAATTAAAAAGTTAATTTTATTATATGTGCTTTGTAATTTGTGTATAAGATAATCTAAGACATAAATCATAGCTAATATGTTTCATTAAACAAAGGATGATCCAAATACCTTCTGAGACGAGCCTTTCTTACCGTACATAAAAACATTTAGGACAAATAGCATCCATTTATGGAAAACTGGTTATAAGTTAAACCTCCCAAGAAAAAATGTCATGAGAAAAGAGAGGAAAGAAAAGATTGGAAATTTTTTTAATTGATTTAAACTAATACATATAACATAGAAAGAAAGGAATGGTCATTAATTGTTGGAGAACCATTGATTGTTGCAAAACCATTGATTTCTACAGAATAAGACAAGGCACTTGAATTTCTTTCATAGCATGTGTGATTTCTCAATGAATTTGTTGTCTCACTTATGGATCAACTTTTATGCTGCTCTATCTCTTCAATGGCTTCAATTGTATATCCAGTTGTTTAGGTGGAGGTAAATAATCAACTTCATTTGAAAGAAAAGAAACCACCTCAAGCATAGTAGGTCTATCTCTTGCTTGATCTTGTGTGCATAAGAGACCAATATGAATGTATCGTAACACTTGAACAACAGGGTATGACCCATCCAACATTGTGTCTATTAGCTTCAGTGTTTCACCTCCATTCCATAATTTCCATGCCTGAAACACAGTTTGTTAGTTTCCAAGCCAATGATATATTTGTACCTTTTACTAATTGCGCTATTTGAATAAACTTACATAAACTATAAGATTGTGCAGTGGATCATTACTATTTTTCTTTCCACTCAAAATCTCTAGGAGAATGATGTTGAAGCTATACACATCAATTTTAGTTGAGATGACACTTATCATAGCATACTCCGAAGACATATAACCAGTAAAATAATAATATTAATTCATCAGTCAAACAATTTAGAGCTTAGAAAAGGTATAACATAAAATTTTATATAAATACTTATTATGTTCTAACAATTTTATTAGTCTGTTCTTCATATTCTTTCAACTCAAATGTTCTGTCTATTCCAAAATATGATATTTTTATATTCAATTTATTATCAAGTAAAATGTTGCTAGTTTTGAAATCTCTATGTATCACTTTCAATCTTGAATATTGATGTAAATATACAAGTTGTTGCGCAACTCCTTTAATAATTAGGCATCATATGTTCCATTATAATATGTTTTTTTTTTGTTGGAATCTACTTTGAAGGAAAATATTCATAAGCAAAGTGCAACAAAGTACATAATAATCTCAAAATATAAATGAAATTTGTAAAAGGAAAAAGTATGTATATTGGACAGTTAATGAGTAAACTTCTATACCAAAGAGGTATAAATTCAAGCTTTTGTTGGGCAAGTACTCATAAACTAATATTATTTCTTCTTTGTCGATACAAAACCCAAGCAACCTCACTAAATTTGTGTGCTGGAGTTTAACAATTAACCTTACTTCATTTTTAAATTCTATCAACCCTTGTCCTAAGTTTTTAAGAAAGCCTCTTTACAGCTACTAATTCTTGTCCACTTGGCAGCTTTCCTTTAGAAAAAAAATTTTCATCTCTATATTTAGTTCTAAAGAACAAACTTACATTTTGTCATAAATAACACCCCTCGGAGGCCACATTTCTTGAATCGTTGGCCATTAATCCCCTTAAACTACCTCACCTTTGTTATAGTTGATCATTTGATGAAGTTTTCCATAAAAAGCTTCTTACACTCATTCTATTTAGTAAAACCATCAAAACACTTACAAGGACCGATGCATCAGTGGAAACAAGAGAAAGTACTAGCTTATATATGAAGGAGTTGTTTGGTAAGAATGACCAATTAAATTGATGAGAGTTAAAATAACAAATAATTTCCTTGTCTTTTTCATATCCAAACTTTTTTTTAGACTATACGCCTCTTATGTAGTTTACACATGCACTTAAGTAAGAATTGTATTAATGATAAGTGATAATATTATTATAGTAGCTAATCTTTAACTTCTTTTGAATTTTAATGTTCAACATACCTTTTGCTTTGTGTTTTGTCCATAATTTATTGCATGTGAAGCATGAGATGATTAGGACAAGAGCTCCAACTATTACACTTATGATCCATATCTTAGCTTTGCCTGTTATTGAAATTGAAAATGTCAATAATTCATACATTTTACCAAACAAGTTGGATATCCTTGTGCAACCATTTATGGATATATTGAGAAAAATGTAACTAATATCTCTGAAGTCCTCAATCAATCAACTGTATGACTGCTTTAAATTTATTTTAAAGAAATTTGTTTACAATCCTCAATTAAATCATTCCACATTCTATAAGAATGAATTTGTTTAAAGAAATCCATTACTTATATGAATTATTGCAATTTAAGCTTTTAGGGTTTAGGGTTTAGGGTTTAGGGTTTAGGGTTTAGAAACATAAGTAGCTCCTTGAGGAGGGAAAAAAACATTCCTTGTAAAGGCCAAATGCCAAAACTTCAACATAATAAGTTTGCTTTAATGGTATATGAAATCGTATACTCATATCATTGTGTATGAAGATCAGGGTACTGTCAAGTGAAAGTAGTGTATGAAGTATAAGAGTAATAATAAACTCATCACCAATACTCAATTTAAATGATATATTCATCATCTTATTTCTTTCTTTATATAATTTTTGGTCCGCACTTACCTTTTTTTTTTGGCAAATGAAGTAAATTTGATGCCCTCCAACTGTGAAATTATTAGTGGCCAGAAAGTTAGTCATGTTCATGCTTCATATTTCATAGCCAATTTGATCCTAATAAACAAATATACGCAATAAAAATGGATTTCCATCTGTAAAGAATAAAGAACGTAAAAAAATAGTTTTTATGGAATACAAATTCTTTTCCCTCTCCATCGACCTTATTAGTATAGACTGATAAAAAAAATTACAAAAATGGTTCAAAATAACAGAAATTTACCCATAACGCCGCTAATCTTAATCTACGCGTTTCAGTTGTATGCAAGGTAGTACAATCCAAACGATGACAAAATAGGACGTGAATATCATCAAGAGTTGGAGGGAAGAAGATGAAACGTTACGTGTTTCAGTTGCACGCAAGAAGTATAATCCAAATGGTGACATAATAAAACGTGAATATCGTCAACGGAGTCGGAGGGAAGAAGATGAAACGTTGCATATTGAGGAAGACAGTAATAACTAAACCATAAATAAAAATAATTATGGACTAATTGAAATTGGTATAATTTAACTAGAGTAAAATTTAACAACTAATTTTCTTTTTTATTATGCCTGGTCAGATTCAATTTGCTACGTTGATAAATTATTTGATTAATCATCATTTAAAATAATAGAAATTTAATGTTAAGGACTATTATCAACATATTTTAAAAATATAAGGACTAAAGTCAAAGCTTTAAAAAATAAAGGACAAAAATAAAATTTAAAATCTTGTGTATATATGGATTCAAAATATTATTGAAAAATATTTTAAATAAATTTATTTTAGATTTATCATTTTATATTTTAATTTAAAATTTCATGCAACAAACTTTAGATGCTTATGTATAGATTATTTTATTATATTTGAAAAATTATATGAGTTTAAATGCAATCTTCATTTGTCTTGAATCTTGTCCATACATGGATTCAAATATTATTGAAAATTATTTTAAATAAATTAAATTTATATTTATCATTTTATATTTTAATTTTAAATCTCACGCAACGAATTTTAGTGCATATGTATAAATTACTCTATCTTATTATATTTAAAGAATTATATTGATTTAAGTACATCCTTCATTTGTTTTGAATTTCGTGCATATATAAATTTAAAATATTAAAAAATAAAATATTTAACGATTAAAAAACCTTTTATATAATTTTTATTTTCAAAAATTTAATTTTAGAAAAAATTCATTCACACTTTTTGTTAAATTATCGAAAATCAAACTTTTCAAAGAAATCTTTTCTTTACAAAATTCCTTCTCAAAATTTAATTTTAAATCTTTTCAAGCTATTTTTATTTATCTTTCAACAAATTTTTTTTAAGCAAATTAAATGATAGAGTTACGTAACCTTAAATTTTTCATCGTATTAGAAAATACAGAAGGAGCAGAAAAAATTTAGCCAAACTATTTTCTGTATGTATTATATATTTTATTTATTTCACGTAAAAATAAGTATATAATTTAAGTATTTAATATTTTGTCTCATCCTTTATGTACATATAAATATTTTAATAATTCTTTTCATCCTAAAAGAGATTAAATAAATTTTTCTTCAAAATTATTTTAAAATTACACATTTAATTTTGGGTACCATTTTTCAAAAGATACGAATATGGTGCTATCACCTTCCTTATTTGTAACTAAATTCTGACTTTGATTGTTTTATTTTAAGATTTTTTTTCAAATATTTTTTAAATATAAAATTTAGTGGCGATTTAACATTTATATCAATTTTAAAATAAAATAATTTTATTTTTACAGATTCATCGTTCTGTCATGATTCAAGATGCGACAACCTTTTTGTTGGAGATTATACTCAAACAATACTGCACATATTTACTTTTGATTTACTAAATTATTACATGAATATATATCGTAAGAACTTGTATAAATTGAGTGATTAATTTAGATGCAAGAGTTATTAGAATTTGGCAGGAATATTTGAAAAGTGTACTAAAAAATCATGGGTAGGGATTGAGTATATGTATTGGCTAGTGGTAGGAATTGAGTATTTTGATTTTTTTTTTCTTTATTTAAATTTGTGTTGTAAATTCATTTATATGTGTACTATATTGTATGTGTTCAAAAATTAATTAGAAAAATTAACCAATAATGTTTATAAAGGCTTGTTTTCATAAATGTACTTCTAAATTAGCTAAGCATCCAACATTTTATGGAATGGGGATGTCCATTTGCGGAATACATGTTTAGCTAAACATCAAACAATTTTTCTTAAGAACATTTTTTTTATCTCATAATTTGTGTATTAAATATGTTTCACTTTTTCTTTCTGTTTAGTTTAATAAATGGGGTTCTAATTTGATTTCTGTATTAGTAATGGTCCATTGTCTAACAAAGTAAGATTATGCTATTATGGAGAAGATGTTATTTTGACAACATCATGATCCAGTAAGAATTACGGGAGAAAATACTATATATGTGCTATTAAAAGTGTTAGCAATTTGCAACCATGATCTTTTTTTTTTTAAGTACATATAAGCTATTATTTAACCGTGTATAATTATTTTGTACTATACTTATATTTGTATTGATTGTGTCGGTATATTTGTATTATGATTAGGTGAACCTATCATTTGATCGTGTATGTGGTGGATGTCAAAATTTGAATAAACAATTGTTAGACTTGGAAAGATAATTGAGCATGAAGGTTTGAAAGATATAAGATTTGCAAGGTTTGTTTTGTGAATCAAATAAGTAGGAGAGAATGCATTCAAAGATTATTTTCCTTTTTTATATTTTTAATATTCTCAATGAAATTTTTTATTAAAAGGCTTACAACTTTTAATAATTTATCATAAATTATAATGTCAAAAATATACATTTGAAGTAGTGATTGAAGACTATTTTATTCAATGTTTCTTCTATTTAAACATATGAAATTATGTTTTAAAAAATAAAATTTAAGTGTTTTAGCAATTTTAGTTTGGTAATGTGGGCTTGTAAAATTTAGGTTACAATGTTTTTTTATATTAGAAAATATTTATTCATGATGATTGAATGTATCGAGGAGTACATTGAATGTGCTTTTAGGGTTAATTTCAATTTGATACTGAAAAAATTTTAGTTATGATGATTAAATGAAATGTTTTGTTATTATCTATAATAATTATAATGACTATATAAAGAAGGACAAAAGAGGTAAAGAGGTATCGGGTAGAGGTTAAAAAATTTCAATCAGTGAGTGATTATTTAGTTTTATAATGTGAGACAAATTAAAAAGACAAGTATGCCATTTACATGTAAAATTTAGTTTGGTTTAATATAAGACAAACTAAAAGACATGTAAGACAAAAAATTTAATTAGTGAGTAGTTATTTAGTTTTGTTTGGTTTAATGTAAGATTATTTTTTTTCAAATATTGAAACTTGTATACCAAAGACCATATTTTATTCCTTAAAAAACATTTTTGTTCAACTTCACGTTAATGTTAGATTAAACTCACTCCATAATATTTATACATTCTGCAAAAGTCAATTTTATCTTTAGCCTCCCTAAATTTCTTAGAAGTGTATGTTTTTGCAGCTTCATCCTCATACATATATAGAATGTAACAGAAAATACAGAAAAATAGTATAAGGACTTAAAATTAGACATCAACTCATTAAGTTTGTACTGTTTCACTATATGTTCAAATTGCGCATCAAATCAATAAAACTGCTTTTATTCTTGACATATTTCTTAACGAAAGAATTTATAACTTTACACGAAAAGTGGTTTTGATTCCTCCAAATAATTTATCCTACATGTATGTTAAGGCTCACATTTTTAATTTTCATGTTGTACATGCTCCTTGTCCATTTATTTGTACTTAGAGAATATTTATAATTATTTTTTTTACCCATTTTCAAATTCCTTGAATTGGCAGTTATCAAACGTGGTTAAACTCTTCCAAAAAATTCTTATTCTTAACATTTTCACTTGCATTTTTTTGATATGAAAAACATAAAGTCTATGTAAGAAATTAAAAAATACTTCATCCGTAGCCTTTCTCATTTTATGATCACCATCTATTACAAAACCATTTGGATGTTTATTAAACATTACTTCATAAAACATGTCCAATACTTATTTGTAGGTTTCACTACTTTCATTAGTAACTAAAACCAACAAATAGTTGTCTCACCATGATGGTTATATCCAAAAAATAATTACCAACAGTTAATTGTACATATTTTTTCTATAGGTAGTATTAAAAGCGGCAACATCCTAGAAGTACTCATAATTAATTCTACTACCACCGAAATTTACCGTTGCTTGTAATTATAAAGTTTGAAAAATACATGTCTTTGTTAGCTCCTTTAACTTGCAAATAACATAGTGCTACAAATGCATCATTGTCTTCCATTATGACTCAATTTTCTCTATCTATGTGATTGTATAGGTATTTCTTACAAAAACCCAAACTACCATATCCATCTTTTTGTCCTAGCATTAATATGAAAATATACTATATTTACACACCATGCAAATGCAAACTATTAACTTGAAATTTGTCTCCGTCGTTAAGAGACCTATAACTAGGAATCAAATATACTCGATCTATCGGAGTCAATGAATGATTATGTGTATGAAAAATTTAACTACCTTCCACTTATGAGACTCGTGATCAAATTATAGTCGAAATCTTGCTTCATAGTTTGTTTGGGTTAATGGCGTTGGATCTCTACTATGGTCTATTCTTAACTATTTTTCTTGTGTCTACAGCCCTTATTGTTAAAAATTATTTGTCTCATATTGATACCACTCATGTAATTCCAACTTATTTCATTTTTCCTAACATAAAATTTCTCCAATCTTATGTATAGAAAATAAAAGTCAACAACTTCATTTTTTTTAACTAAATTCTAACCCTTAAAATCTTATTCAAAGTCAAATTTTCTACTCTCTTGTAACAATATTCATTAGGATTTACATTGCAAATACCTCCTGAACTTTGAACAACAACATTTGCTATAAATATTCATTCACCTAATGATAAATATTTTTATTGTAAAATATTATCCATTTTACAAATTTAACTATGAAATATGTACCAACTACAATGTAAATGTGTTCCAATAACAAATACCTTTCTTCTAGAAAATAGCATGAAAAAATTTAATATAATAAAAAAAACATCAATAAAATTATAAAAAACAAAACATAAATAAATGCAATAAACATACATACTTCATCAAAATAAACAGAAACATTTGCTATAAATATTCATTTACTTAATGACATATTTTTGTTGTAAAATATTATCCATTTTATAAATTCAACTATAAAAATATGTACCAACTACAATGCAAATGTGTTCCAACAACAAACACCTTACTTGTAGAAAATAGCATGGAAAAATTTAATATAACAACAAAGAATATCAACAGAATTATAAAAAACAAAGCCTAAATAAATTACCATAAACATACATACTTCGTTAAAATAAATTTATAAACACATAACATGAACAAAAATTTTAAATGACATATCACTTCCTTATACGTTTTCAATGTTTAAATCTAAAGACTATCTACAACTCTACTAAAAATATAACTAAAATCAAAATGACTTTAATGAAATTAATACCAAAATTCTAAATCCAACATCACTCCTTTCAAGGTTATCGCAACAACTTTCTTTTTCACCAACTTGTTAGGATGGACGTTACTTAACATCTAATTGGAGGTTTAGTAAGTAAATTTTTTTAAAAAAAAAGTATTCCACCATGTCTATCTTCAAACATTCTACAATGGAGAGAGATGGATGATGAAGCAAGATCAAACTCAAATTCAATTAGGTACTCGAAAAGGTAAATTAACTCATTTTTATAATAAAAAATATTTAATTCTTTTAGTAATTAAAAAATAAATTTTTATTTTTATTTTATTAACTTTGAATAATTAAATATATTATAATCTGATGGTCAATTTGTAAATATTAATTTGTCATGAGCTTAAAATATGATATAAGTATAATATTCAATTCTGTTGGTCATGATAAATATTCTATTACATTTGCTATATTATCGAAGATCAATATCATTTTAGGATTTAATATCTCCAAATTAATAAAAATATAAAAAAACACTTCCAAAAACATAAAATGTATAACGTTAGATACTTTACCCAACAAGTAATTTTTTTTACTGATGTATAATCTATAAACACCTTTTGTAGAAGTTAAGTATACTTGTATAAGTATTTTAATCCTTTTGTAAGCATAGTGTTATAATTAACACAAGCTATTTTTTAGGTCTTACTGTTTTTTGTGTATCAGATCACTATTCAAAATATACTTTAAGCATTTTACTTGGTTAATTTTTTATTTTTTTTAGTTTTGTCGAATAGAAAGATTTACTTTAGATGAGTTCTCCTTCTCATATCTCATATCTTATACCATTAATTTTCATGCTTATTGCCATTAAATTTTATATTAAAGAGTTTTTTTTACATGATTTTTTTAACTAATAGCTTGTTTAATTTTTGCTTATAAAATAATTTTTTATTTTTAGAAATTAAAAAATTAAAAACTGGTTTATGAGTAAAGTTTTTTAAAATTATTTTAAAAAATATAATTTTATTTTAAAATTAAAAACCTAAAACATATTTAAGTTATTTAGAGTTTCTATTTTTATATTTTTTATTTGTTATTTTATGTATTATTTTTTATTTTCCATATTTTTATCCCATTTTAAAAATAATTTTGTTTATTTATAAAATAGTTTTCAAAAAGCATTAAACTAAAAGAAAATAAGATCCTTTAATTATTTTCAAATACTTGTCTAATCTTTTTGTTTTAAATCGTAATTATAGGAAATTCTACTTGAATTGTATGGAATCATTATAAATAGTAAATTCTTCCTCCAACTTCAAATACGACTGCATATTTAGAATTTGAATAAAAAAGATCTTGATTAAGTCAGAACACTCTTCCACCACTTGAGTTATACGCTTGGTAATAAATAGTTATCTAATCTACATATTAGACAGAATTATTATCTAAAAATATTCATTTAATCATTTAAAAGTTATGGAGTTTCAAGACATTTTTAAACTTAAGGACAATAAATACTGTGATACTCGGTAAAAAAATTATATGAAAAGCAGAATGAAATTATAATTTAAATGAATTTTAAAATATTTAAATAAAGAATTTTTATACATCTATATTTTATGCATTAAATATATCTGGACAGGTAGATAAGAAAACAGATTTTTGTCCAGTAGGACCATTTGTCCACATTTACGTATGGCTAAATTAATAGTACCATGGCGAAGTTTCAGAAATAAAAAGTTCAAAAAAGATGAAGATTTTTAAGGTTAAATATAATTTTATTCTTTCTAAAATTTTAAAATTTTAATTTTAATTTTTTACTTTTAAAATCTTTGATTTTGATCTTTTATTTTATAAAATAGATGAATTTTAATATTTCATTCATTATTAAATGTATGTTAAGTGTTAACATCGATATATACGTAGTACATGATATAAATTATTTTAAAAATTAAAACTAATTTATTTTAAAAAATAAAAGATCAAAATCAAATATTTTAAAAATAAAAATTAAAACTAAAATTTTAAAAAAATTAAAAACATATATAACGCATAAATCGATCTAAAATTAGAATATGAAAGGTCTACTAACCAAATTAATGCAAGATGTGATGTGATTTAACATTTTTCTTTCTTTGAGGATTTTATTGGACAGACTAAAAGGAAACAAAGAAATGAGATTTCAGGAACCAAACTCCAACCATTTTATAAATGACCGAGGATGATACATGCTTAACTCCTACCTTTTATTTTTAGGTTAGTCAAAATTTTGATCTCTTATTTATATTTAATTTTAATTTTTTTTATGAATTTTTTATTTTATAAAATTTGTTGATTTTTTTTACCATTAAAATTTTAATAATTTTAATCTAGAAAATATCCATCTCTACAGTTTGATTATTCAATTTAATTATTTTCTCATACTTCAACTATTTAGAAGATTATTTGGTAAAAAAATTGTCAATTTATATATTTCAATCTTTAAATATGCTAATTTATTTATATTTGATTCATATATTATTTTTATTTTTATGAAAAAAAATCAAAACTGATATAAAATTATGCATATTACAACTTTTTAAAGATTATAAATACATACAATATAACTTTCAAAATATAAATTATATATTTACTTAAACTACATTATCACTTAATATAAATTTTAAAAATAAAACTAAAAACTTTTATAAAATAAAAAAATAACAAAATATAAAATAAAAATAATGAGAACCAAAAATTTGATCAAAATTTATTTTTAGAGTTCCAATTTTCCAACATAAATAAAGTATTGGTAATTAATTATTAAAATATGATAATTTGATTAGCAAAAATAATCAATTACGTAAAAATGATAATTAATTAATAATTAAATATGTAATTGAATTAATCATTATTTTTTATGTTGTTAATTATAATTTATTTTTATACAATCAACTACCAAATTAAGATGCAGATGGGATCATATGTTCAAGAATCATTTTTCTTATTGGCATAAAATGAAGTATCACAAATTGCTATTTTAATAATAAAATATTTGCAAGCTACAATTATACACAACAAGGGGGTGTAGCTCATATGGTAGAGCGCTCGCTTCGCATGCGAGAGGCACGGGGTTCGATTCCCCGCACCTCCACACTCAATAATGTGGGTTTTAAAGAAGTTGACATTTAATGCCTTTTAGTTAAAATACTAATTGTTGCATTGCGGTTCCAATATGAGTGAACTTATTTGAGTTTTTGAGTATGGCAGTTTTTGAGTTCCATTGCCACTAATTAGTCTTATGTCCTATCATCTTTTTTGTTATGCCTCACACTCAAGATTTAAAATAGAAACAGTTGATCTTGTAGCACAAGCAGAAAAAGGGTAACTAACTATTGCTGTGGCAGGTCCACCATCAAATATTTGAAGAAAGTTAGAGCAACTCCAACGGAAGTTGATTAAGTGGATTCGTTGCTTATCAGGATGCTTTAGAGTATTGATGTAACGTTTTTTTAAGCAACCGGTGCTTGTGAAGGAAAGACCATTTGCAGCAGATTTTCCTCCAATTACAGTATAAAAATGGAATCCATTTAATAGATTTTAAGTGAAATACTAAATTAGAGAGATAAAATGTTAAAATTTGTATAAAACAGAAAAAAGATATGTCAAGATAAGTAAAAAAGTTAAGCATCTCAAAAGAAGATGCTCCTGTACATATGTTCATAAAATTTACACTCAGAAGTTTTAAAAATGGTATCTTATAACAGTCACCGTCGTGTCTCGTGAAGGATTGCATTATGTATGATCATAAATTAGGAATTATGTGGTATCTGAAGTCAATATCAATCAGTTGCCACCATAAAGTGATGCCTCTCATATAGTCAAAGCTAAATGAAGTTAGGTCCTTGAACTGATAACATAACATTGTGCTATATATTAAATAATATCTTCATTGCCTCTTTCTTCATGATCTTATTTATTCTTATAGATGTTGTTAGTCTATCCCAAATTTTCTCGTTATCCAAATCCATGACCGACCTTTGTTCGGTAAACTACCTGAAGATCATTTATTGCCCTTAAAAAAGGGACAGAACAAGAACTAAAATGTTGGAAAGTATAACTGCATAGAGAAAAGGGAATACAAATTGACACGAATCAATATTTTGTAACCACTTTTGTTTAATACAAGATAGAGAGAATGGAATGTTACTTTACAAAAGATATAAAATGTTTGATTCGTGTTATTTCAGCATTGCTTAACGCTTCTAATAAAAAGTAATGCTATTTGCTTTAGTTGGTAGTGGTACCGTTGGGAAGGTGTTAGAGAGGATTAGTTAGATAAGGGAGGAATCGCAATTTGGCAAATTGCAACTAACTACTTTTCTAGTCTAATGGTAGGAATTAGATATATCAGCACCAGTCCAACCATGGTTTGAAATGCTTAATTGTCGGTTTCTACAATGATTCAAAAGTTTGTTATGACTCATGACCATATCCATTTGTTCCTCAACTGTTTGGAATAGAACAATAATATTTTTATAATTTTGCTATCCTATATATCTGATGTATAAATTAAAATAACTTAAATATAAAGATATTACATCAATGATTAAAATTTAATTTTAAAAATTATTACATTAATAATCAAAATTTAATTTATTATATTTAATTTTTTTATTTTTGTCTTTTAATTTTATGAATTAGATGTATAAGATAGTAAAATTGATATATTTATTTATAACATATGGTATCTGCGTGATCGTCCTGAGTCCCACTTTTACTTTATTTTATAAATTGTCGGTGGAGTAGGTCAGGTGTTCACGAAACAACCCGGTCAAACATTAGACTTTCGTTTTCAAAGGTGGTATTAATAAAGAAACACAATTTTTTTTTTTGACAAATAATGTGTTTAATAAAGGGATTAAGTGTAATACCCAACCAAAATATTAGAGTCCATCTTCTTTTCTCTTAATTAATTTCACCCGTATTCTATTGTCTTTTTTTAATTTTACTGTACACGCACGAATATAAAGAATTAATCTGATTGTTCTGAAGGAAAATAACACTGCATATTTTAATTTGGTTCCAAATAATCTCTTAAGAGGACCCAAATCTAGCATGACAATAGTTTTCCGCCTTCTGTTAATTGATTAGGCTTGGAAGAATAACTCAATAATGAATATTTGTATTGTAGAGAGAGAACACTCGTTAATTGCTTGGTTCATATTAATTTGTAAGGATTGAATATAATTGATTTGGATTATTAATTTGTTTTAAAATTATTTAATTTATAATGATGTAGGTCTTTCAATTGTTTTCTCCTTTTAAAAGCAATAAAACTGTTGATTCTATTTATATAAGTAGCACCAGTAAGTATTGATTTGACAAGCTTTATAACATAAAATTTTTCATTAAAATATATTTTCATAAAATAATTTAAGTTTATAAATCTCTTAAATCAATTATATATAAATTTTAAATTTATTTATTAATTTTTTTATTTAGTATATTTTAAATTTATAAATTTTTTAATTAATTATTGTAAATTATCTTTTTGTATTATAGATTTTTAAACAAATTTATAAGTTTGTTAGATTTTAAAACAAACTAAACCTTAATAAATTCAAGTTGAAATTTTAAAATTTTAAAATAAATAAGCTTAAACACTTAAAATATGATCTTTTACTTAATTTTAACTCTATTTAAACAAAAAATAAAAAAAAGTTATAAATAAAAAAGTATTTTTAAAAGAATAAAATAAAAAATATTTATTTATTTATTTAGATAAATAAAAAGAAAGAAGTAAACTATATATAAAATTATTTATAATAATTATAAAAATATATTAAAAAATTTATCATGATTATTTTTAATGGAAATATTTAAATTATTTTATATGTTTATATTATATAAAATATTATTTAAAATAAAAATAAAAACTCTTCTTATTTTTCCTCCTTTTTAAAAATAAATCTCATCAATTTTTTTTCTACCATTCACCATTTCTATTCAATTTGAGTACAGGTAAAATTTTGTTTTTAATATTTTTCATTCTCATAAAATTTTCCTTCTAAAATTTATCCATCTAAATAAAGGGTAAGTGCATGTTAGATTAAACTTTATTAAATTTTTAAAAAAATCCTTCAACTGCTGTTTTCATTTTTTAATTTAAATAAGTTAATTAAAATACGTATTACGATTAATTTATTTTAAACTTTTTGTTCATTTTAAAAAGATTCAAAATTAATTATTTTCTTAAAAGTAAAGTATATATAGGATACACGCATTAGTTAAATATTCAAATTTACAAAAGAGGGGGCAAGGAAAAAGGTCCTTGATGAATTTGACAACCCTGTCGGTCCTAAACTCCTGGTTAAATTTCCATGCAATGATTATTCAGATGATTCCATATATATTTTGTCTTCTTTAAATTTCTTTTGGATTCCCTTTTTGGTTGTCGTTATCTATGAATTTGTTAGCGCTTCATGTTCATATTGCAGTTACATGTTTCTTGGTACAGATACGGGGGCATAAGTGCCCCATTGGCAAGGCCAAAGAAGGTCCTACAATACAGCAAAGAAACACCATTCAACCCTTGTTACTTATTTTAATGCTTAATAGAGGTAGGTAAACTCAAAGGAACCAAAATGAGACAGTTGGCTTAGCTCTATTAATAATTCAACATTTCAAGGCTTGTGCTTATACAGTTATACTTTATCCCTCTGTTGCTGCCTCTTCCAGGTTTTGAAAATCAGCAAATTTTACATCAAAATTATTCATATATATAAAATTGGAGAATAATATTGATATTTTTAAAATTTATTAAAAAATAAATGATATTTTTAATTTTAATTTTATATAATTTTAAAATTTACATAAAATATAATATTGTATATTTTTTTTAATTATATATTATATAAATTATTTTTATTTTTTATAATATTTAAACATAAAATAATATAAAAAATTAAAAATTAAAAATTAAAAAAAATTATAATTTGTCCTATAAAATATAATTAAATTTAGACGTTTACATGTGTGTGTTTTTTAATATAGCATTATGTAAATTTTAAAAAAAAAATTAATGATTTAGATTGGGTCATTTTAAATTAAAAATGATACTAAAAAGTTAACTCATATATCAAAATATATAATTAATTTTTACTGAGACGATGAAGTATAATTAATTTTTAAGTATAAATATAACTATATAAATTAATTCTACATAATGAAAATAAAAAATTTATTTATCTTAAAATCAATTTTATTTATTACAAACTTCAATTCTAAATGAATTGAATGTAAAAAGTCATATTTATGATTCTTCAACCAGATAGTCACTAAAAATAAGCAATCATTTATATAACTATTTTAAAAAAATTATTATAAAACAAATTTTTGATACTGCGGTGTCTAGAATCCACATAAAATGTTTACCTGTTTTCTTCTCCAACGGCAAATGAGAGAACTGAATTTGATACCTCATTTCTTATCTTTCTGTTTAATTGAATGAAAAGGAAAAAAATATTTAATTTAAATTTAAATTTAAAGTTTATTTTATTTTTTAATTAAATAGAAAAAACACATGTCTATATATATATTTCGAATTTTGTGCTTGAATGGTTAACTTTATTCTAAACCACATAATGGACGGAGGAAAAAGGTGAAGAAAATAAAGGAGTTGATTAGTTGAAAATGAATACCATTAAAAGCGTTCAAGATTTTTGAAATTTGCTTATAATAGTCATTATGTAACAAATATTTTATATAGATATATTTAAATAAAAAACAAGACTAATCACATGAATTAATATAAAACGTGGTGGATATTAATTCATCTATGGCAGTTGGCAGATGGCACTTCATCAAAATTGGAATTCAGTGGTAAGGTAGTAATTAGGGAGGTAATACTTTTCTTGAATTGAAGGAATAACCTTAATTATATATACCTATATAATTATGTGTGTAATAATAATAATAATAATAATAATAATAATATAAGTTTTATATTTTATTAAGTAAAATCGATTATATAAATTATACAATGTTATTGAGCTTAAATAAAAGTAAAATTTTTAGTTATTTATCATTAGATAATTTTTTTAATAATTTATTCTATTTTTTAAATCTTCTTTTATTTCTCTTCATACGATAAAGAATTATCTTATTAAGTCTTTTCAATTATATTCTTTGCGTATGATCAAATTATTTTAGTCAATTATCTTTTACTTTTTATTTTATTTTTTTATTTATCTAGAAAGAAAGTAAAAAATTCATTTTAATTTATTTATTTACTTTAATTTTTAAAAATATTTATTTATTTTATATATATATCTTTATATTTATCAATTATAATAAATAAAAAATTATTTATAAAATATAAATTAAAAAATAAATTTTTTTTTTAAATATTAACAATATTAATTACACTTTTTAATATTCATACTTCTTCTTTTACTGCTAACAAGGAACGAGAAAATATTTTTGCGTTTATGTTTGTAGGTTTCGCTAACTTTATTTTAAATAATGTATTGATTTTAAAATATATCTTTTTAAAATATTTTTTACCCTATTTTATTGTGATATAAGTTTTTCTTTTAACAATTACTTTTTAATTTTTACTTTTAAATTAAATGAAAAAAATATCCAAATCTGTACTACTTTGTTGATTGTAATATAAGTTTTTCTTTTGAAAGATATCGCAAGATAAGTTTGAATACTAAAAAAATTATGTAGTTTTAAGTCTTCCAAAAACTCGCTGGATATCAACCTTGGAGGTGGAAGAATACTCCTAGAAATAATTAGTCATAAGATTCCTATGAATCTTTAATGCTTATATGAATAATCAAATTAATTTTTAAATTTAAATTAAATAGTTATAAATTTTCAAACTACTTTTATAAATTTTATAAAATTGAACCAAATAAAATTGAAAAACTAATATAATTAATAAAATTGATTTAAAATTTTCACTATTATTTATTTAAATTTAAAGACTACAAATCTTTTTGTTTTAAAATTACAAAACTAATTCTCATATTTTTATATAAAATATATATTAAACATTTAATTTACTTAATTTAAATCATACATATACCAATTTGATGATTTAAGAACTCCTTATTCCTTGCAAATAGCATCCCCTATTGGGCATAACAATCACCGTAAAGTGAAGTAAATAACCACAAACCAGTTCCCTTATTCTCCACCATAAAAGCAGATGACGAAACAATTCTCGAAGTTACTTATTTTCAAGCTATGTGAATGAAAACGTAATTCTGAAATCTGAACGGATTGGGCGGTGAGAGGATATTGCTTATTTTTCTTTGGCTAAAAGCGTGTTCACTCACGCAAAGCAATATCGGTCTTTCCTTTCAATTTCATAGGTGGTCCATTATTGAAGACAAGTTTATGGAGAGTCCTGATATTATCCTTATCCTATGCGCAAATTAAAAACTAATTAAACTATAAACCAAAATTGGCAATCAAATGTCCTTTCATAGTAACTTGAACAACTTTTCTTGTTTCACGTATTATTTAATCGGAGGATATAGATTACCAATTTCATTATGCAATCAAATCATCAGAATTTTACGGTGCTGATAAAAATCGTCGTCACCGGCCAAATCTGTATTTGATGTTCGATGGAACTCCAGAACGTTTGCGAAACATCACGCGTATATATTTTCACACACCAAATAAATGAGAGTTCAGATAAGTGATCGCAATTTGTTTGGCACAAATATCGGTTTATACATCAGAGAACGCCACGCCAATGAGATAATGGAGAAAAATATAAAGCATAAAATAAAATAAAACTATAAATACTTCCACACTCCATGGTCTATGAGATTCTGGGAGCTTCTGGACTTTGACTAATTAGTCTTAACATAGGATTCTTATCCTGATTAATTCGTCAAAGTCTTAAACGACATATAATTTGGAGTAATTTACCTCACTTCCTAAGGAATTATGAAATGAAAAATCAAGTTAAATATGTGCGCAAAAAAAATAATTTTCTAAAATATGTTCTGAATTAGACTCAGTTTCGACTTTCAATATTTTTTTACGTCAAATTTTATTTCTACTAATATAGAAACATATGATCAAAGATAAATCACGTTAACGTCATGCATATTATCAAATACAAAAAAATGTCAAACACATCATATCATCCCGTCAAAAGAAAAAAGCCCATCATTTCATAATTCATACATGATACATCATGTTTCAGTGACGTCTTCCTAATTTTATTATTTTTGATGTGATTCATTTTCAGAGTTTTATTCAATAAAAGAGAAATTTCATTCCTACAATAAAAAAAATGTACAATTTTTTTTCTATAAAAATGAATAAAAGAAAAATATTAAGAAAACCAATTATAAAATAGATAGAAATAAAAATTATAAAAATGTTATAAAAATTAATTGAGAAAAAAATATTTCTTAATAAAATTTTTGAAATGTTAGTTCATTCTTATATTTTGTGACTTGGGATATATTTTAGCAAATACAGGTATTTTTCAATTTATATAAAAAGATATTAGTAGTTTAAATTAAAAAAAGTTTCTTAAAAATATTTGAAAACAAGTTTAGAACACAAATGCTTA
This sequence comes from Canavalia gladiata, assembly GCA_037954105.1. Lineage (NCBI taxonomy): Eukaryota > Viridiplantae > Streptophyta > Magnoliopsida > Fabales > Fabaceae > Canavalia > Canavalia gladiata. The sequence goes on from CM075667.1 coordinate 18,697,627, forward strand.
AGATATTTACTATAAAATAAATTTTAATATAAGAACATTATAAGAAATTAAAGTAAAAAATTGTTAATTTGTAGCATAAAGATATTACATCGAAACCAAATAAAAACATTAATAAGTTAATTTTTTAAAATATAAAAATTTATAATATATAAATTGATATATTATTTTAATAAACTATCAAATTATTCTTAAAATTATAATTACCAAAATTTCATTTTCTAAAAATAAAAAAAAAAATTATTTCTCAAAATTAATATCTATTAATAATTTTTATCTTTAATATTAAGATTTTACTAATAGAATTTTTTATTCTGTGAACTATTAATCATTTATTTCTTTTAACTTTAATGTACATCAATCAATTTAATATTTAATTTTTTTTATACATCAATTAACTTAAAAAAATAGATATACTTTTTATATTAATTAAAAGTTGAAATGGTTAAAAAATGAAAAATATCTATACATATTTAAGTAATGTTGTATAAAAAAAATTGAAGTTATACTATTGTGTTTATAATTGAAAACTATTTTTAATAAATAAAATTTAAATCTTATAATTAAAATATTATTATTTATTTTCAAATATTTTTTTTATATTTAATAGTTAATTATTTTAAAGATAAAGTTAAAATTGGTAGAGATGTTCCTCCAACAAGTTTCATCAAAAAGGCTTTAACCATTGAAAATCATTGTTCATGGAAATGTTCTCAATTACATTTATTAACAACATTGTGTTAGTCAAATATTAGTATAGTTGATAGGCGAGGTTTAAGGTAGAGGACAAAAATAGTAAAAAAAATTTTAGATTCTAATAACTAATAGCTATGAAATTCGGTAAAAGAAAGTTTGAGAGAGATGCAACCATGATGAAAATGAGGATGAAAGATGAAATATTTAGAGGATGAGATGACCTTGGAAGCTTTAAAGGGATGAAACCATGAAATATGATAAATAAATCATGGAATTTGACGAAAAAACCATGGATTCCAACAACATAACCATAAAATCTAACGAATTTTTTTTAATAGTCAATTGGGTTCGATTTCCGACGAATAACATTTGTAAAACTCATTTTCAACCGATTTAATCATCTTTATCCATTTTTTCCTACCCGCTACAATCCACTGACCTCTTCCACCCGTCCATTCATGTTAACGGAATGTCAGTTTTCAGCCGTTTCAATCCATTGCAAGTTTTAGCTCATCCTTAGGAGTTGGCAATAAGACGAGACATATATAAACAATAAATAAAGACTAACTATTTACACTAGTAAATAAAAATTTATATTGTTTCAATCTCGTACCGGTACATGTACATGTTTGACGAGTTTAAATATCCATAATATCTATGATATCAAATTATCCATGAGTATTTGCACATATATATTAGTAAGAAAATAAAAAATATATTTATAAAAAATAATTTAAAAAATTAGATTAAAAAAGCATAGTTTTAAAGTTACGATAATAACACAATACTTTGTTATAGTAATAATATTAAATATATTTAAATTAAGATTACACCTTTTTTATATTCTTAAGAGTGTTTTAGTAAATTTATTAAACAGCATAGGTTGATATGAATATTGTGATATTCCGTCTTATATAGGGACTAGAGATAAAAGTAGGTTGAGTTGAGTTAGGTTTTGGATATTCAAGTTTAATTTGTTTAAAAATTTTGAGATTTAAATCTATTTAAAAATTTTGAGGTTCAAGTCCGAATCTATTTAAAATCCTACATTTCAACAAAATGACCAGTAAATAAACTTAAAGTCTTTATAAATGATTGATTAAAAAATGTTTGCAAGTTTAAAACCTATAAAATAAAAAGACCATTAAACAGGTTTAATATATATATATATAAATTATTTAAATGGTTCATAAATTATGTAAATATAATATTATATAAATATAATATATTAAAATAAATACAAATATAAATATATAATATATAAATACAAATAGATTTTTGAATAGAATAAATAATTTTTTTAAATCTAAGTCTAACTTATTTATTTAAAAATATTTTTTAACAAGTCTAACTTTATCTATTTATTAAATAAGTTAAGTTAAGCTAAGTTTAATATATCCTATTGGACGATTTTATTAATTTTTATCTCTATTTCTAGATAAAAAAATGTTAAATATATTTATAAATATCTATAAATAATTTTTATTTATCAAAAACAATTTTATTCATAAGCATGTGTGGATACAGATAATTTCATCATTCTGTACAAAATTACTTATGATAAATAACTTTACACTACTTTTTAAATAATTTTTTACATAATTAAAACAAGATAAATTATTTTAAAATAATTTTCCATTTAATGCACTTAAATAATATTTATGTAGTAAATTAATTATAACAACAATCATTGTAAATAAAATAAATTATCAAATTAATATTTTTTAATTAGTTCAAACACATACTTAATCAATCCTTACCATAAACATCCATTGGTATTTACTATCAAATTTAAATTTAGGCACTATATTAATTGATCTTGTATTTTACAGAATCAAATTTATTTATAATGCCAATTTGATAACTTTAGAAATTAAATTGAATAACAATTATAAAAATTATCAATTAAAATAATTTAATTTAATATGAAAAATTAAATCTATCCATACTATAATTTGATATAATGTAAGCATCATGAGACATTTTGTACTTCGTTAAATTGTATTGATGATTAGCCTCGTACCTCCTCAAGGTGAATACATAAAATTAATAAATATAAAATGTTTAAAATGTTATAGATTTGGTAGTGTTGTTGAGTCAACCGACTAAAAAAATTGACTTATTAAAAAAAATCATCTTTAATACTTTTTTTTCATAAATTCTAGAAGCGATTAAAAAAATGACATACATATTAAAAACAATTTTTTATCAAATATAAATAAAACTTTTGATTTTTCTAATATATATTCTACAACAACATATAATAAAAATATATACTTAATAATTTTTATTAAAAATTACAAAGCTATACATAATAATTTTTATAAAAATTACAAGATTCAACATATTAAGAATATTAAATATTACAAATTTTAATAGAAAAAGATTATTTTTATTATATATGATTGAATATATGTATTAAAAAGAGCTAAAACCTTTTATTGTATCACAAAAAAACAATTTTATTTAGTTAATTGTAATTTACTGAATCACTGATATATGGTGTTGAAAGATACTAGTAAATAGCTAGTAATTTTTCCGTCAATAGTTTCACTTGAATGAGTTGGTATATCATGCATGAGCGAGTGATTCCCAGCACCAACATATTCATAGTTCCAATTAAAACAATAATAAAATCATTTTCAATAATCAATAATATGACAGGAAATGAGACGTTTGCAGCTGAGGCGATTAAAACAAAAGGTAAATCATGATCAAATAAGAAATGTTAACTAAAGAATAGTTTCTGAAAAATAAAGTTGATTTTAACCGGTCCCTGATTTTATTTTAACAAACCAAAAGCAATGATTAAACCGAAAAAGAAAAATGACAGATTAAGAAAGTGCTTGGGAGTGATGTCGACATGATAATCAGAAGCGGGACATACTGGAAATCCACGTGGCTGATCTGTTGTTCCCTCCATAAATATTCGCATAAACACATCAAATTCCAATTAAAAGCACCAACACATAACTTTCGGAACGTGTCACAGAATTCTCGCCTTCTCCGAATATGGCCTCGCGCGTCAGCATTGGCAATATTTCTTCCTCCACCGCACCATATATCAATTCCCCTCATTTTCTGTCACCTCAAAAGATTTCCAATCCCCACTTCCAAAACGGTTCGCAGAGAGTCATGCTCCAAAAAACCGTTCTCGTTACCGGCGGTGCCGGTTATATCGGTAGTCACACCGTTCTTCAGCTCTTGCTCGGAGGTTTTAGGACCGTCGTCGTTGACAACCTCGACAATTCCTCCGAGGTTGCCATCCACAGAGTGAAGGAACTCGCCGGAGAATTTGGGAATAACCTCTCCATTCACAAGGTGCTCATTCCGTTGCCCGTTTCATTCAATTCTGATTGGTTACATGCCCTTTTCACTGTCGAAATTTGATTTTGCTTGCTGGCTTATGTTTTCTGGGATTTTTCCGATTTAGGTTTTAGTTTTGTGATTCGTTCGGACCGATTTGTGAAATTTTGGGATTGCGGTGGGTCCAAAATGCTAAAGTGTTTTTGTTTTGTTCCTTCTTGTGCCGTTCAGCGTAAGCAGATGGTGACAGGTTAATTAAAATTGAGGTGTGTTTTTGAGTAATTGGATTTGGTGTTATGTCGGTTTCGAATTCACCCGAAACGTTCATGATGTACATTTTTATGTGATGTAATTTTGGGGAACCGCTGATTTACTTTGTTACTAGATCCAATCTAGTAATGTTCTACACTGTTCTAGTGGTTTCAATGATGCCCAATTTGATTTATAATTTTTATTTATTTTTATATAAATTTTCCTCTCTTAAGGCAAATTGGTCTGGTTTTTAACTCGATCGTTATGATTTCTTATGCATTTATGAAAGAAAATTGTTTATCTAAACTCGGTTATGACTATGATGTTTATATATGAGTAATAAAATTCAGTAATCACTGCTGGTTTTATCCGTGCTTGTCTTATTTATAAATATTCTGGTGATGGCAAACATAGATGCCAAACACTTAGTTACTTAATTATACTTCTTCTTGATTAAGTGAAGTGTAGCATATTTGTAATTAGTTTATTATGGTGATGATCGGCTCTTTCCTTTGTATTTTCCTACTGCAGGCAGACCTCCGGGACAAAGCTGCACTGGAGCAAATTTTTGTTTCCTCACAGTAAGGATTATGGCAGAAACTTCGTTATTTCTTTTTTTTTTTTTTTTTGGTGCTTTGGAGAGTATGACAGAAGTTTCAGTAATAATATTAAAAAAGATTGATCTCTTCCTGTTGGTGCTTCATGTTCTCTTTACATGATTGATCTTATTACTGTTTCTCATCTCTTTTTTATCTCTTGCAGGTTTGATGCTGTCATACATTTTGCGGGACTGAAAGCGGTAGGAGAAAGTGTGAAAAAACCGTTACTATACTACAACAACAACTTGATTGGGACAATCAATCTATTGGAAGTCATGGCTGCCCATGGATGCAAGAAGGTAAATTCCTTCTCGTTTTTTGGTCCTGCATGATATAGAACTTAACTGCATGGAAAGAATATTATTAATATTCTCAAACCTCTACGGCAGCCATAATGTCTTTTAACTTTATTTTTTTTTAATAGAATTCCTTCTTATTGCTCAGATACAACTTGTCTATATCCAATTAATTTACCTCAATATTTCCTATATATTATTTAAGTGATGTTGTAGAATCCAACAGGCATGAAGGAATATTGCCGCTGTAACTTCTTTTTTTTTATAGGATGTCATTATTTGCTCAAAAATTTAATTGAGACATAAAGCGGAGCCACATTGTTCGATCCAGTTATTAATGGGTTACTGTCATAGTTATTTTAGTTATGTTGGTGGGAAAGTATTGAGTCTACATATTACACGATTTTTTGTTTACACATTGCCACCTTGAAGTGTCTTGTGAGGTTGATTATGCATGTTATTACTTCGATGCTGCATTCTGCTTCCTTCACTGATTTTGTACTCATTTGAATGATTTCAGCTTGTGTTCTCATCTTCAGCTACTGTGTATGGTTGGCCGAAGGAAGTTCCATGTACAGAAGAGTTCCCTCTATCAGCAATGAACCCGTACGGACGAACTAAGGTAGAACTTGGAGTGTTTGTTGGAAGGTGAAATTGAGTTTTGATTAGAGTTCTCTATGTTTGCCACCTGATTTTGGGGTCTCGTACAAAATATCTTTTATAATTTGGGAATATTATTTTCATTGAGGAAAATGCCTTGTCTTCCAAATTCGTTGTAATTTTCTTCTTCCTTTAACAACTCTCCTTTAAAAAAAGAAAAAACTTGAATGTTAGTTATATAAATGCTTGTCTAGGAATCTTTCAGTGATATCTGATGTTTTGTCTTTCAGCTTATCATTGAAGAAATCTGTCGTGATGTCCACCGTGCAGAGCCAGATTGGAAAATAATATTGTTGAGATACTTCAATCCAGTTGGTGCACACCCTAGTGGTTATATTGGGGAGGATCCTCGTGGAATTCCAAACAATCTCATGCCATTTGTTCAGCAAGTAGCAGTTGGCAGACGGCCAACACTGACAGTTTTTGGAAATGATTATAATACAGTTGACGGCACTGGGGTATGTCCCTAACTGGATTTAACGCATCCCCTGAAATTTCTCCTTGCAAAGGAAAATTTCTCATCCTATCCACTGTTTGTTTTGGAAATTGTGTTCTTTACAAGCTAGACCTGGTATACGATGTACACATCTTGAGCTACCTTTATTACAGTTTGGTTATTTTATATGCATAAATGTCTTCCCATCTCTCTCCTCTTTGGAATTCCCTTATTGGATGGTTTTTGTTGCATGCATGCATTATTTCCCATTTTTGAAGATCGACTTTTAATTTCTTCACCAAGGATCTTACTGGATTTTGTTCTCGTCATTTTCTCAGGTTCGAGATTACATTCATGTTGTTGATTTAGCGGATGGGCACATTGCTGCATTGCATAAACTAGATGAACCTAATATAGGTAATATTCCAAAATTTTCTATATCTTTTAAGTTTTAACTGTCAGTTCTGATGAATTCAAAGGCAGTGACAATGGGGTAAATTTATACTGTTAAAATTTTATTTTAATTTTCATACTGTGTGCTTACAGGTTGCGAGGTTTATAACCTAGGAACAGGAAAGGGAACATCCGTTTTGGAGATGGTTAGAGCTTTTGAAAAGGCATCTGGAAGGGTAATAGAATCATGTTTCTTTTTCTGGTCTTGTATCTGTCACCACATAATCGTAGCTGTCAAGTTTAATATCATTTTTAAAGCATTTTGTTGCTCACATTCTGATTTTCTCCCTCCCGGGGATGGGAAATTTTAATTTTGCAGAGAATGTATTCAATGTGGTGCTTTGTGTGCATTCTCAATGTAGTTATGTTCTGTGTGCTCAGTAATCCAGTCATTTTTGCAGCTTGGTGTTAGCCTGCTTGTGCTCTAAGATAAAATTTGGACTTGAAACTATAGTCGAAATTGGTTGCTATAACTTTAGCTGTGGATATGTAGCTTCTCGAAGTTAAATTAGTTTATCTTGGTGTATGGAGTGCTACAGAGACACAAGAGTCAACTACAAAATGTTATATAATTAAATTAATTTTCCTCTGAGATTGTTTCCATCCAACTTATATTCAGTTTTCCATTTCATGTTTAGTTTGTTTATATTCCTAAAACCTCATCCAAGTCTTTTTATTTGGATTTAGCTATTCTTCAGCCCATGAATAATAATTCTTATGATTATTCATTTGTTTAGAATATTCCGCTTGTGATGGCTGGCCGCAGACCTGGTGATGCTGAAATTGTTTATGCATCAACAAAGAAAGCAGAAAGAGAGCTCAAATGGAAGTAAGTTTAATTGGCTCTCTAATGGATAGATTCATGACATTTAATTGATCTTTAGGCTTTGCATTCTAATCTTTTGTCTCGAATGGGACCATCATATCTTGTCGATAATCCTCCTCCTCTTGAATATTGGCTAGATATAAATGCATACTTGTTTGCAACTAATTATTATTTTATGAAACATTTTCATTTTACCAATAAATTCTGGTTCAGGTTTTGTGTAATAAATACTTTCATGCACTTTTACCTCAATTTTTTCTTAAGCACTTCCTTTCCTAATATTTCTCTAAAAAAAGTTATCTTACGTGGCAGGGCAAAATATGGCCTTGAAGAGATGTGCCGTGATCAATGGAATTGGGCTAGCAAGAACCCTTACGGCTATGCAGATCATGACTCCACCGATTCACTATAAATACACTATACAACCTTCTCTTTGGTTCTTTTCCGAACACTGCCATACCATAGGTCTTGTGAATTTAGCTGTCTCAAATGCTTTTCTTTAGTGATTTTAAGGTGACAAAGTATTTGTTATGATTTTTAGTTACATGGTAAATAAGTAGTGGTTTTCTATACTGTAATTTAAAGGTTCTCTAGGTCTCTTCTTATAGGTTACTGGTTATTACTATACTGTAGCAGCATCGTGTTTTGTAAATCTAGACAACATTTTGTTTGAAGTGTGACTAACAGTAGCAGGTATTATTTTCAATGCTAGCTTAACAATTTATAAAATTTTATTATAGTTGCGTCGTTCCACAACTTCGTTTTACGGATCCCAAAATTATGCCGTGGGGTTTTGATTTTTCTTTTTAATTTCTCGAAACCGAATTTCCATCCCACTTAATTAACGCAGTAACTGACGATGCTTGGTCAAAAGTAACTTGGATTTTTGTTCAATGTGTCCGTAATTTTTTTATTATCTATGATTCAAGCAACGGCAACCGTTGATAATATTTAAATAAGTTTATGGTGCTGATTTGTTCGGAGCTTTGGCAGTTGGTAACTTACCCTTACTTAGCGGCGGAAGTTATCCCTTGAAAATAAAACCCAAGTAGCAGTCAATATTTAGAAAATAAAAATAATGGATTTTATAAAAATAATTTTTAAAATATGCTTAAAGACACGCAACATGAAATCAATAAATAAAATTTTGTATTCACACAATATTTATCAATGTATTAAATTATATAATTATTTATAAATACTATATCTAAGTTTTTATTATGTATTTTTAGATATATTAAAAGTGTTGAAAATGCTTTATAAGTAGATAACACTTTTAAGTAGTTATTATTAAATATTTTATTTTTTTAAGATTGTTTGGGGATGATATATTTTAGGTTTATATTGTTTAAAGTTGGATAATTATTTTCTGTATTTTCTAATGTAATGTAAAATAAACGATTCAATCAGTGCATTTTTAAATTAAACAGACACTTATTCATTAATATTATGAATGGATAAAATATTTTAAGGAGTGATTGTATTTTATGATGATTTTAAAGTAAGTTGTTAAAATATTTCAAGGTTTTGCAATGTAGAAGATTTTTGAAATTTGGACAGTACAAAGATTAGTGAATCATTTTCTTCTATTTCTTTTGTTTTAGTTAAAATAAAATATCTATGTATTGTGTATTTAAAATTAGAGTTTGTTTTATTTTTTATGAAAATAAATATTTATTTTAAAAAAACTCCTAATAAAAGACGAGAAGGAAAAAACAATTATGATTTGTTTATTTTAATGAAAAATATAAGAAAGATAAAAATATTTTTTATTTAAACAAACATAAATAATGGAGAAGAGTAAGTATTCTGCTAGGTTTCATAACAAAAATTAATCCCTCAACAGCTGTGAAATGAGAGAAAAGAGAAGGCTTCCCGTTTTTTGTCTTTAAATGTTTCAATTATTAAATAATTATTTCAAATTAAAAAGTATTAATAAAATTAAAATGTTTAAATATTTAATTAATATAAAATAAATTTATATTATGAATCTTTTACTTTTTATATATTTAAATTTTAAAAAATTTAATTTTTTCTATTTTTATCTATCTAAGTAGGTTATCTTTTTATCCTATTTTTATTCTGCACCTTAATTTTTTTTTCTTCCTACTTTATCGAAACAAAACATTAATGTAGAAATCACAATTGACCCTTTTTGAAACCCAACGGTACTATTACCGGTAAGCCAGATGAAAGATAAATAGAAATGCACCCCCACACAACAGCACAACTTAAAGTGGGAATTCAAATTTACAATCATCGCATGGCATATTCAAATTTGAAAATGGAAAGGTTCAAATATGACCAAAAATAGAAAACTATCTCAATCAACCACATAAAATGATTGTAAGGGGTAAGATCAAATTTGCCGCACCCGTATTTTATTTTGCTGATAATTTATTAACCATCAGAATATTATGTCCAAGTTCAATCTATAACTGTTAACAAGATACAAACAGTTAATAAATTATAGGATTTTTTTAATGTGTTTTAGAATATATATTAAAAACATTATGAACGTTGCTATAATTAGGTAAGCTCTTCTAAATAATAAATACTCAATTCTCTCATACGCGCCCTTTATTAATTAATGTTCCATAAGAATTTAGCGAAGAATGTTACAACTTAGTGACTTACTAGTTCTAACGGTCAATAGCTTTACTAGTATGATTCATCATAATCATGTTGGAAAACCTTGTCCATGACTCGTGAGAAAGCAAACGAATATCTCGCGAGTTGAAGACTTGAGTCAAGCTATATCACTGATCAGTGATCAGACACGAATCAATCTCTCGTCGTTACAACACAAATTCGACGCAATAGACTCTCTCTCTCTCTCTCTCTCTCTGTTGTTGTTTTGAACACACAACATCACAACATTCTACTCACACAGCACAATTCAGAAGCTAATATCTGTGAATGGAGAACCTAATCTCTTTGGTGAACAAAATCCAGAGGGCTTGCACGGCTTTGGGCGACCACGGCGAAGCGAGTGCATTGCCCACTCTTTGGGACTCCCTCCCTGCTATCGCCGTCGTCGGTGGCCAGGTTCGTTTCCGTAACTTCAAAATTGACGCCGTTATTTCTCAGCTAACGACTCGTCTTCTGAGAACGATTTCATTTCGCGCTCTTTCAGAGCTCTGGAAAGTCCTCGGTGTTGGAGAGCATTGTTGGCAAGGATTTCTTACCTCGTGGCTCAGGTTATTTAATTATGCTCATAATAACTAGATAAACTTTTAATTAGTAACCCGTATTTTGAAATTCATACGGTGCATGCAACACACGTGCAGGGATTGTTACCCGTCGACCCCTTGTGTTGCAGCTTCACAAGATTGAGGAGGGTAGCAGAGAGTATGCAGAATTTCTACACCTTCCCAGGAAAAGGTTCACAGATTTCGGTACCTAACTCAATCCCAACTTTTATTTCTGTTTCATTACTGATTACTTATTATGTTGCCCTTGTTATGTTTTTTTAATGATTATTTTGTAAATACTGTTAAACTTTCTTGATTTATGTTAATAATGACATGCTTTGTTCAGGTGCTGTGAGGAAGGAGATTCAAGATGAAACCGATAGAGAGACTGGACGAACAAAACAGATTTCAAGCGTCCCAATCCATCTTAGTATATATTCTCCCAATGGTATGTTTGAATTTCAATTTTCGTTGTTATATAATGTTTCATTCCACCCGACTAACTGGCATGCAAGTGTGTTGACTGGATAGAATGCTATGTTAAATTGTGGCGTGGATTATATGTTAATTTTTATCCAAATTTTCAACTCACTATGACGTCTTGGACCTTTGCAGTTGTTAACTTGACACTCATTGATCTTCCTGGCCTTACAAAGGTAGCTATAGGTAAGCGACAAGTTGGAAGTGTCTTCCCTGTCCTTGGTTTTGTGACAACCCTGTGAGAATGGTTAAATTTTTTATTATGGAGATTGGAGAGTGACATGCTGACAGATGGTTTTGCAAAATGCAGAGGGTCAACCAGATAGTATTGTCCAAGACATTGAGAATATGGTTCGCTCCTACATTGAGAAGGTAGTGCCCTTTCTCTAATAGGAAACTTAAGGAATAAATTTTGCATGGAAGCATATTTCATTTGCTTCCCTGCAATAACTTTTATTGTATAGCTTTTCTAATCTTAATTTATATTGCTAGAAAATTGATCTTGGAAAGTTGGTTGATTGTGCAAAAATCAAGCCATATTTAATTTTTCTGAACTTAATATGTTTTTTAAAATTGAGGAACAAGCTTATATAGAATATTTCCAGAGTTTTTATTGATTTCCTCATTTGGTTAAATGTGGTATATTGAATTTGATGTTAATCTGCAGCCGAATTGTATAATTTTGGCTATCACACCAGCCAATCAAGATCTTGCGACATCTGATGCAATTAAAATATCTCGTGAAGTTGATCCCACTGGTAATTTCATTATTGTATTTTCTGCAGTTTTAATTACTCTTTATTCTGTCATTCAATAAAGTTCGTGGTTCCAATGTACCAATGAGTTAGAAAATGTAAATTTCACCAAGAATCATTGATTCTAAGAGATGAACAATTTGATTGATTTGAATAGTCTGTTGGTGCTCTAAGTTCTGTTTCTGTCTTTATTGATTTCAATTTTAAGGGGAAAGGACATTTGGAGTCTTGACAAAGATTGATCTCATGGACAAGGGTACTGATGCTGTTGAAGTAAGTTCATCATTTTTTGGTTAAAGGTCAAAGTGTCATATTGAATTTTCATCGAGGAAGTGGATGAATTTTATACTGCTAAAGATTTCTTGTGTTTTAAGGCATTCTTTCTGTTGCAGAATTAAGCTTACATTCATTTCCTCCTTTTGAATTATGAAATAAACCTGAAGAACTGGCACCTTTTCCATATTCACCAGTGCACAACTTAGCTACTTGATTCAGTGCTGATATCTATTACTTATATTTTATTGTACTACAGATGTTGGAGGGGAGAGCTTATAGGTTAAAGTATCCGTGGGTTGGTGTTGTCAATAGATCCCAAGCCGATATTAACAAGAATGTTGACATGATTGCTGCTAGGCGTAGAGAACGTGAATATTTTTCTAGTACCCCTGAATATAAACACCTTGCTCACAGAATGGGTTCTGAGCATCTAGCTAAGATGCTTTCCAAGGTACAAAATTGTAGTTGAATGAAACTTTTTTTTTCATGTTATTATTATTATTTGCAACATCTTTTTTTGCCTGTTTCCATGACTTAATCATACTCCTTTATATCTCAGCATTTGGAGGCAGTAATCAAGTCCAAAATTCCAGGCATTCAATCTCTTATTAGTAAAACAGTTGCTGAACTTGAGGCTGAACTGAGCCGTTTAGGAAAGCCTGTTGCAGCTGATGATGGGGTAATTTTGCTCTTCATAATTCAACCAGTTTGAATTATAGAATCTAAATCTTTGATCAGAATACATGGCCCACTGTTGAAAAATGCTTTGAATTTCCATCCTCTTTCCTTGTGTCTTTGATGAATAAAAGTCCATTTCCAGTTTCCTACTATTCATGTATGACAGCTATGCTTACAGAAAGACACTGTGCCTATAGCATTCTGATTTAAGGATCCTAATTTAGCATTCTATATTTGAATTTTCTAATGACTGATTGCAAATTACATGCAGGGAAAGTTGTATGCAATCATGGAAATCTGTCGCACATTTGATCAAATATTTAAAGAACATCTTGATGGCGTGTATGTGTTAGCTTTTTGTTCTTTTATTTATTTTTAAATAATTCAGTGCCCTATCCCACTTGTTTCTTAATTATTCATTTTCTCAAACTAAGTTCAATAATCTGTCAATCTGCTACAGGAGACCTGGAGGTGATAAAATTTATAATGTCTTTGACAATCAGCTCCCTGCTGCTTTAAAAAGGCTGCAGTTTGATAAGCAGCTTTCAATGGAAAATATAAGGAAACTTATTACTGAAGCTGATGGGTATCAGCCTCATCTAATAGCTCCAGAACAAGGATACCGTCGCCTCATTGAATCTTCTCTAACTACTATCAGGGGTCCAGCTGAGGCAGCTGTTGATGCGGTATGTATAAATTGGAGAACTGTGATATGAAAATTATTGTTATTAGCACATTCTTCATTGACCCTGTTGCAGTGAGTCATTTTCTTTTTGCAATTGGCACAGGCAGAAAGGGACTTACATTCTATTGTATTGTTATTCAATATTCACAATTATGTGTACCTCTTTCAGGTTTTGGTCTACAACAAGGAATATTTTTTAAACATGTATATTAGATCATCATTTTCAATCAGTGGCAAGAAATAGTTTCCATACGATAATAATAAATACGAATTGAAAGTTTGCCATTTATTGTCACTCCTCTCAATGGAGATTTATTTGTTCCCAAAAGCATTATGTGAGATCTTGTGTGGTAGAAATACATGGTGACATAGAATACTTGATTTGAGAGAATACTTTTTTTTGTAGTTCAAGTTGATAACTTGGCCTGCTTACTGATTAAAAAATCTTAGCCTCAACTTCCACCTTCAAATTCAAAAGCCTTTTGAAATGGGGACTTTTTATTTCATGTATTTTTGTCGCAGTTATTTTATTCATCTTTTCTTATTTTTCATCTTGTATTTATTAATGTGTCAATTTGAATTGTGTGCTTCTAGATCCATTCCGTGTTAAAGGACCTGATTCACAAAGCGATTAGTGAGACCCTGGTAAGCTCCGACCTTGCTAGAATTTAGCGTTTCTATTATGCTGCTGTGTTTATAAGCTCAATAGGTTGGTCCTTCTTGGTGCTATGATTTTTGACATTTTTATTCTACAGAGACAAGGTTTATTTTGCAATATGACTTTAACTTCAACTTGAAGTTCACAAAATTTCAATTTCGTTTGCTCAAGGAAATAAATATGCATGATTGTATGCCTAGATACTGTCATTCATGAATCTCTAATCTTTCTATTGTGAACTAATGTAAAGCTGCTGAAATTAGAGAAAAATGTCAAATGTCTTGCAATAAGAAAGGTGCTATGCTTTTTGTCATTTTTATTCTACAAAGACAAGGTTTACTTTGCAATATGACTTGATCTTCAATTTTGAAGTTCACAAAATTTCAGTTTGTTTTGCTCAAGGAAATCAAATACCATGATTGTCGTACATTAATCTCTAATCTCTCTATTTGTGAACTATGTAAAGATGCTGAAATTAGAGAGAAATGTCAAATGTTTTGCAATAGGAAAATGTTTCTATATACGTCAGCTTTACATTGTGAACTAATGTAAAGCTGCTGAAATTAGAGAAAAATGTCAAATATCTTGCAATAAGAAAGGTGCTATGCTTTTTGTCATTTTTATTCTACAAAGACAAGGTTTACTTTGCAATATGACTTGATCTTCAATTTTGAAGTTCACAAAATTTCAGTTTGTTTTGCTCAAGGAAATCAAATACCATGATTGTCGTACATTAATCTCTAATCTCTCTATTTGTGAACTATGTAAAGATGCTGAAATTAGAGAGAAATGTCAAATGTTTTGCAATAGGAAAATGTTTCTATATACGTTGCCATATTTTAATTTAAAAATAAAATGTTTGAGATTTTTAATTATAAAAATGCCATTGTTTTTATTTTCAAAAGTTTATACAAGAAAACAAAGAAAAACACTGTTTGCTATACAAATTTTTAAAAACAGGAAACAAAATAAAACAAGATGATATTTTTGTAACTAAAAGTAAAAATATAAAATGAAAAACAGAAAATCTTTTCTTAAACCAAATGTCATCCAAGTTTTTCTGTCATCCTGTGGCAAGTAACGTACCTTGTTTTGTTAGAAAAATTATGGCTTGTGACTGACAAGGTCTTGAATATTTTAAAGTAAAAAAGGAAACAATTCTGCAATGTGGGGCCAATGATCTGGTTCCTTTCCCTGTTTTAATCGCATGCTGATTCTGCTGGGTAAGGTTGACAAGCCTGATTTTGTAGTTATTTAAGATTAAAGTATTACAGATTGAAATTTGTTGAATTTTAATTTTTTACTTCGAGCAGTAATTGCTTTATGCTGTCCTTTCAATACCAAGTTATCTGGTGTTCCCATCCCACACTCCCCTAGCTGATTCACATACGTTTTTGGTATGGTTAATAAACAGGAATTGAAGCAGTATCCTGGTCTGCGTGTTGAGGTTGGGAATGCAGCTGTTGATTCACTGGAAAGAATGAGGGAGGAAAGCAAAAAAGCCACGCTACAGCTAGTTGATATGGAGTGTGGCTATTTGACAATTGATTTCTTTCGGAAGCTTCCTCAAGATGTTGACAAGGGCGGCAATCCTACACATTCAATTTTTGATAGATATAATGATTCATATCTTAGGCGAATTGGTAAGTTTTTCAAATTGCAATTTCTTACGTGGACGAAAATCATGCTTTCTCTTGCAAATTGCAACAATGATTTGAACCAATAATATCACTCTCACCGTTTATGTATAAGCAGGAACCAATGTTCTGTCTTATGTCAATATGGTTTGTGCAACTCTGCGCCATTCAATTCCCAAGTCAATTGTCTATTGTCAAGTTCGAGAAGCCAAACGAAGCCTACTTGATCACTTCTTCACTGAGATAGGCAAAATTGAGGTGAGAATATAGCTGTCTTCCATAGAATAAAATTGGTTAGATTTTCATCTAGATTTTGTATTTTTCTAATAAATTGAACACTGATAGCCAGTATGAATCCTCTTTGCAGCCCAAGCGTCTATCTTCCTTGCTGAATGAGGATCCTGCAATCATGGAAAGACGAAGTGCTCTCGCAAAGAGACTTGAATTATACCGGAGTGCACAAGCAGAGATTGATGCAGTTGCTTGGTCCAAGTAGATGTGTATGTTACAGTACTGTTTTTGGTGTATTCTTTTCTCTCTTATTTCTCCTCCTTTTCCTGTGGCTTTGCATTGTAAGTATGCAAAACGCGGGTACTTTACTGCAGATAATTTGAGTGTCTTCTTCTCGCCCTTTGTAAATAATTTCATTTATGTAATTGTGTCCAAACTTTGCACCTACCCGTTTGAAAAATGTTTTCTTGCGAAATAGCACCGTAAACAATGTGTTGTCTGGTATTAAAAGATTCTAAATAGGGGGGGGGGGTCGATACTTCCCAAGTCCAATCAGGAAAGATTATGGTGCTGGGAAGATGAGTTAATTAAAATTCAGATGCATTTGCAATTAAACGGCGGGATGACGAAACGAACATGAACATAGATTTTAAAGATTTATCCACCGTAAATGTCTTCTTAAAACTTGTTATTAATCATCCTATTCATTAGAAAACCAACCTTGAATTGAATAAAAGTATTGGATCTTTCATTATGTTTTCAAGTAAGCTCCCGTTTGGGTGGTCTTTAGTTTTTAATTTTAATTTTTTAGTATTTAAAAGTTATTATAAAAATAAATTAAAAAATTTTATTATATCGTTTTGTGATAAATTTAAAAAAAATATATAAATAAAATATTAATTTAAAAGTTAAAATATATCAAAATGATATAAATTTCAAATTTTAAAAAATAATAAAATTAAAATTTATTATTATTATAATAATTCATAATTATAATAATAATAATAAAAATAAAATTAATATTTATGAAATAATGATAATTTACTGATAATTATAAATTTATATTTTATATATTATTTAATTATATATATATAATTATTATATTTTAATATTATTTAATATTTATTTTATATAAAAATAATATCTTATAAAATTATAAATTAAATAATATTTATTTTTAATATATAAAAAATAAAAAAATAAATTTAAAATAATAAAAATAAATTATTATTATTATAATAATAATAATATGTTAATGATGCTCATTATAACCATCATAATAATTATAATGTAAAATTATTATATAATTATATGATTTTAAATTTTAAATTTTATATAATAATTAATATAAGATAAATGTTTTTATATCTTATTATTATATTTTTTATTTTTTTAATATTTACCTAATTTAAAATAATATATATATTATATTTTAAAAATTATATAAAAAAAAGTATATTATAATATTATAAATTAAATACAATTTTATATTATTTATTTATAAATTTATAAAAAATATATAAATAATTAATGTTATTCTAAATAATAAAAATAAAAAATTTTAAAATAAAATTTATAATTATTATTGTTATGAGATAAAAATAAAAATAATATTTATAAAATAATAATAATAATGATATAATAATAGTTATAATATAAAAATATTATATAATTAAATAAATTTTTTTTATATATTATTTGATTATTAATATTTAAGATAAATAAATTTATATATTATTATAATATTTTTATATTATTTGATATTTATTTATATATTATTATAAATAATTATATAACATAAAATTATTTTATAATATTATAAATTTAATATAATTTATATATTAAATATTATTTTTTTATTATATAAAAATAGGATAAATAAAAAATTAATTTTAAAAAATAAAAAATATATTATTATTATTATTAATAGGATGATAGTTTAGTAAGAGTGAAATTGGATAGATCTAAGAATAAAAATAAATCAATTAAAATTAATAATATTATTTCAAATAATTATAAATTATAAAAATTAGATAAATAAAAATTATAAAAATATATTAAAATTAAAAATAAAATAATTAAAGAAAAGTAGAAATATGTAAAATTTATTTGAAATAAGTTTTCTATTTAAGTGAAAGGTTTTCAAGTATACTCTAAAATGAATGATTCTTGTGCCTTATTGGTTACTTAGTTTAGAATTAATGTGAATTTTTAATTTTTAATTTTTAATTTTTAAATATAAAACTTATTTGATAAAAATTATTTTAACTAAAATTTAAAATAAAAATTTTTATTAAAAATTATTTTAATTTTGAAATATCTTTATTATTAATTCTATCAAATTTTATCATTATTATCATAATAAAAATATTAAATAATATAAAAAATAAAAATTTATATTAATATATAATATTATAATAATGATATTATTATTATTATTATTTTTAAATATTATTTTTTATTTTATTATTATTTATAAGAAAGATAATAAATTTAATTTTTAAATTTTTGCTTTTATTATTTTGCAAAAATTTAAATATTTACCTATTTTTTATAAATTTTATAAATAAATAATATTATTTAATATATAAAAATTATATTCAATTTATAATATTATAATATAATTTGATACTATTCAAATTTTGTAATATAATATATATTATTTTATGTACAATAAATATTAAATAACGTAAAAAATATTATAAAAATAATATATAAATTATTTATTTTATATATTAATTATTAAATAATATAGAAATATAAAATTGTATAATAATATAACATTTTTATATTATATTAATCATTTTTATAATTAATACAATAAATAATAATATTTTTTTATAATTATAAAAAAATTAATTTTTTATTTATTTTATTTTAATATATTAAACTATGAATAATATTATTTATGTATAAATTATATTAAAATTTTACCTTTATAATATAATTTTAGATTATATAATTATTTATAATATAATATTATAATATATATTATTTTTATATAAAATAAATATTAAATAATATAACAATGTTATAATAATAATATAGATAAATATATTTATCTTAAATAATGATAATCAAATAATATAATATAAATTTATATAATTATATAATATTTTTATATAATAATTATCATATTATTTTTATAATATTTATATAATTATCATATTATTATTATTTTTATAAATATTATTTTTATTTTTATCATAATAATAATTACATTTGATTTACTTATTTTTTGAAAATTTAAAGTTATATTATTTTGATATATTTTAATTTTTAAATTAATATTTTTGTTTATATATTTGTTGTGAATTTAAAAATAAATTGATATAATAAAATAATTTAATTTTTTTATAATATATTTTAATAATTAAAAAGTAAAGTTAAAATTAATATCTAAAAAAATTAATTTAATTTTTTAAAATTAAGAACTAAAAATTATTCGAAACTTTAATTTTTGTTTCCAAACATTTTTATTTGAATCCTATTTCTTTTAGCAAAGAATTATTTTGACTATGTTGTTGAGTAACTTAAATTTAGGGTTTATTATTTTTCAGTTGGCAAATCAATTTTTATATTTTTAATATAATATATATATATATATATATATATATATATATATATATATTTTAATAACATATGTGATTTAGATTAATTTATGCATGTATTTTGAAAATGATGCTTTAAATTAATTTTATTTAACTTTAAATTAAACAGGTATATAAATGTTAATAGCCTAATTATAATCTAAGTCATCAATGTTATGTGTAGTCTAGAGTGTATAAATTATAGTTTTTATAAATATCACTTCTTTTTATTTGTTTATCTTTCTTTTTTAATTTTTTTCCTTTAATTATAAACATGCTTTCATATTTTTTCCATTTTATTCATTCATTTATTTTTTAATCACTATCCCACATTGATGTAATTATGATTAGGATACATGAAAAAAGTATAAAAATTACAATTAGTTAAATATTATAAAACTACTTCATCTTGCTCTTGAGTTTAAATGAATGATTTAAAAAAAGAAAAATAATTTATCAAAAAATTTAAAATTTTAATTTTTAATATATTATACAAATTTTTTTTATAAATTTTAAATTATAAAAATTTACATAAAATATTTTAATAATTAAAATAGATGAATTTTAAATTTTATCAAAATAATAAAAATTTAAATTTTTTTTATGATAGATCTCTTCGTAGCTTGTAACCTATCTTTTTCTCTTTCCTTTCTCTATTTCAAATTTTATATTTTATAAATATAATTTTAATATTTTTATAAAAGTCATCAATGAAATCTATTTTAAAATACTTTTTTATAAAAAATATTTTGTTCTTTTTATAAGATAATTTTCTAATTTTTATTTAATATATATATAGTTTCTTATAAAAATATTTTAAAATTTTATGAGAAATTAAATTTAGAAAATTATTATAATTTTAATACTAACTTTTAAATATTATTTATACACAAAAATAAAATAGATATTTTATTGTACTTTTATTTTAGTTCTTTATACTTGTTTTATAAAATAATTTTTAAAGAGTTTTTTTTTTAAAGGATCAGGAAGTGAAAAAAAAAATAGATTAATACATAAAGATATATGAATAATAAAAAAGTTGAAATTAGAAAACGAAAACAAGTTAAAGTTGTCTTAGCTTTTTAAGTTGAAAAATTAAAAAGATAATTTTTTAAAACAATTTTTAGAAACTCCATCCATTAAATAAATTTTTTAATTTTGTAATTTTTAAAAACATATATTATTTTAAATATATAAAAATAAGGTCCAAATTTTTAATTTTTATAATTAAAATTTTTTAATATATTATTATATTTATATTGAAAAATTTTAAATTATATTAATTGTTAAAATTTTTTTTATAAATAATCATACGTTTTATCTTAAAAGTTAAATGTTAAATAAGATAACATAATTTATTATCTGAATAACTTATATAAAAAATAAGATAAAACAATTAAATAAGAATCTATCATATATTTATATTATCTTATTTTTTATTTTATTTAAATAAAAAATTAACTTTAAATTTTAATATTAAATTTTATTATTATAAATATAATTTAATAATCATTTATTCAATATAAAGTTGGATTGCTTTATTTAAATGATAAATTTGAAATCTAAAAAGTTTAAAATATATTAAATTTAAATTACTTTACTCAAACAACTCAATTATAATAAATTAAATTGTTTTCAAAATAAATTTTTTAAAATAAATGAAATTTAATTAAAAATAATTTAATTTTAATATTTTAAAATTTTAAAATATATAATTCTTTATTCTAAGATACCACTAGATAGTTAAAGATGGATATCAAAATTATTCATTAAGTCAAATATTTAAATATGACATATATTTTTAGAAATTAAAATTAAATTTTAAAAAAATTATCTAAATTAATATATATATATATATAATAATTATCATATATATTACAAATATATTTATTAATTTTTATCTTATTTATAATTATACGATATTTTTTATATCTTATAAAAAATAAAAATTATCAATCATTAAATTTAAAATATAGATAAATGTAAAGTAATGATATATATATATATATATATATATATATATATATATATAATGAAAATTGGTGGTTTCTCTGGTACCCCAGAAAATAAGAGGGTATGGTACCCCTTCCCTAAAAACCAGTAATATGATGACACATGTTAATATATATTAAATTAACTATTATTATTTAGTAACATAGTAAATTTGATGAGATAAGTATAAAAAATTTATAATTGCATAAGATTTGCAGATAATCCTTATTCTTAATCGAATAAAATTATATTTAAAAATATAAAAAAATAAAAATGATTTAACTATGGTTATTGTTAAGAACCCTAAAGCACTAAATACATCATAAGCAAGAAGCTGAATATAGTGGAAGTAAAGGAAAAGATTACAGCGGAAGTAAAGCAAAGCAAAACGAAAGAAGTTCAATACAGCGGAGGTAAAAGAAAACGATATAGCGGAAGCAAAGCAAACAAAAGCAATACGGCGAAAGCGGATGTGTTGAAATCGTTGATTATCGGATTGGAGGTGTCCCATAATCGTTTGAAATCGTTATTCGGAGGTGTTTGAAGATTGGGGTCAACTTTTGTTTCAGGTGAGAAGTTTATATTATATGTTTTGATTATATTTTGTCGTTTTAAATTTAAATTTATATAACGAAATGTATGGAATTTATATTTTGTTTGACTGGATGCTATATAAGTGGTGCCTCTTACAATATGTGTGCTGGCTAAAGTACCCCTGTGCCCTGTGCCTGTATGCTATTTATATGATATGTTTTGTTAGTTTGTTTTGTCAATTTGAAAGTGTAAATTTTGTATGTGTAAAAATTGTATAGGTTAGTTTGGGTTTCGATATTTATACGATGAAATTGTTATTTATGTGGCCTAGGTTATTAGATATGGATAACCAGTGTTGTGATGAGAAATTAGTTAGTGTCGAAGTACAAGAAGAAGAGTACTTTATGAAGAATATAGGAAAATTGACATATGATGAGATACGGGCAATGAAATTTGATTCAGAAAATGATGTTGTTAGGTTTTATTATTTTTATGCTCATTTGAAAGGATTTTATGCCCGTAAAGATGAAATTAGTAGAGACTTTATGAGTTCTATTATGATGAGGCAACTGGTGTGTAGTCGTGAAGGCAGTAGACATCGAAAGCATTATTTAAGAATGAATCGGTGTAGAGACCCAAGGCCATTAACACGAACTACATGTGGAGCTAAATTTCGTGTACACTTTGATCATAAGTCCCGTAAGTGGAAAGTTGTTTCTTTTGTTAATACCCATAACCATGAGTTAACCCCAAGTGATGCAGTTCACTTGATTCCTGGGTATCGTTCACTAAATGAAGGGGATAAAGCACAGATCAACATGTGTCCATTTGCATGGGATTCAAACCTCTCATATCTATGGTTTGATGTTGGGACAAAAAGGTGGCCATGATAGTCTGGGGTTCTGCAAAAAAGATCTTTACAATCATATTGATAGAGAAAATCGAGCAAAAATAGAGGATGGTGATGCATTTGCTGCCCTTTGTTATTTGCAAGCAAAAACTGATAATGATCATATGTACTTTGCTAAGTTTACAACTACTGGTGATGGTAGGCTGCAACATTTATTTTGGGCAGATGGTGGTTCTAGAGTTGATTACGCGTGTTTTGGAGATGTGGTTGCATTTGATACCACATATAAGAAGAATAAATATAATCGACCTTTGGTGATTTTTTGTGGTTACAATCATCATGGACAGACCACAATTTTTGCTTTTGCATTAGTTGCAGATGAGAGCTCGGAAACATACAAATGGGTTTTGGATACTTTCTGTGAAGCCATGTTTAGGAAACATCCTATAGGTGTTGTAACTGATGGAGATCTTGCGATGAGGGAAGCAGTTAGAGATGTCTTTCCCAATAGTTGTCACAGACTTTGTGGTTGGCATATCCAAAAAAATGCCGCTGAGAATGTGAAAAATGAACATTTCTTGGAAGATTTTAAGCAGTTGTTATATTCCAATTTCAGTGTTGACTAATTTGAAGAAGAATGGAAGAAAATAATAGATAAATACAAGATTGCTGATAATAAGTGGATAAGGAAGATGTATAAAATGAAGAGTATATGGGCGTCAACATATATGCGTGATACTTTTTTTGCTGGAATCAGAACCACATCCGTTTGTGAAGGTATAAACTCTTTCATTAAGAGATATGTGAAAAATAAGAGTAGCCTTGTTGATTTAATGCATAACTTGGACAGTGATTTGAAACAGCATAGACACAATGAATTTGTATCTGATTTCAAATCTACATACTATTTTCCTGTAATGACAATTGTATTGTATATGTACGAAGATGTTGCATAAAAAATTTATACTTGCAAGAAATTTGTTGATGTGAAAAATGAGATTGATGCTGCTGCACGCCTAAATGTTGTACAGTGTGTTGAGTGCAACGATGAGGTGAAGTTGACAATGAATGAATTTGGTACATCGAACAAGGAAATAACTGTTATTTTTTATAAGAAGAGGTTTACCTTTGTTTGTGAGTGTAGATTGTTTGAAAGTTGTGGGCTTCCTTGTTCTCACATTTTCTGTGGCATGAAACATTCACATATAGACATCCTTCCTCCAAGTTTAATTTGTAAAAGATGGACGAAATCTGCTAAGTTGGACTATATATCTTCTATATGTAAAAGTGAGAATGATATAGATAAAGAGGAAGGTTGTATGCTGCGTGAAGGAGCACTTGCTGGACGTTGGAACAGGTTAGTGAAGGTGGCTACAAGGAATGGGCCAGATTTCGTGGAGGCCACTAAAGATATTAATAAACTTGTTGGGAAGTTTGAGAAACGTAGTAACTTAAAGAACAGTGGGAATTTAAATTCATGTGCTTTAGTAGGAGATCCTGTAATGGTTAAAACTAAAGGAGCTCCTAAAAAAAGTAAGGGTGTTAAGCGAAGACATTGTGGTTATTGCAGAAAAAGTGGGCATACAGTGAGGAAATGTCCAAAATTTCTTTCATGTGATTTTGTGTGCTCTGTTAAGGAAAGCTTAGGATCACTTGAATCTGATGAAGTAAGGATATTAATGAATTATGCGTTTTACTAATTTGTTAATATTTTAGTTGTTATTTGTTTGATACTGATTGTTAATATTTTGACACTGTGAAGCAGGACAATTCCTTTCAACAAGGCCAGACGGAATCCAATTGCATTCTAAAAGAAAAGGCGTGTGAATGCGGTTTAAATTTTTTTTGTTTTTTAATGATAAATCGTAGTAAAGAAGCCCTTAGTTTTGTATTGCTGATATTTTGTTAGTATATAATATATAATAGGACAATGTTAAAAACTTGGATCGTGGGTTGAAGATCTTAAACGAAGAATTAATACAAACACAATGTTCAGCAAAAGTATTTATAGAATATGTTGTTTTGAATTGTACAAATTATGTAGATGATATAATTACAGTTTATTGTGACATAGGGAAATGAAGGCCTTCATGACTTAAACTGTTCGAATGTGAAATCTGTTCATGTTGACATGAATACCAGCTTCACGTCCTTACTAAAGAATCTGCATGTTTTAGGTAATACAGGAGGTGAACGTCTTGTGAAACATTCACATGTTTTTGGTACGACTCTAATCCATGCAATATTTTAGTATTTTAAGCTTATTTCATATGTTTCAAATTTAAATATGAATTTTTTTATTTTTACAGATTCAGAGGGGTCCTGTTAAGTTGAGTTCAAAGAATGATGATGATGACGTTGATGTCTGTTTAACATTCTCTTATTCATGATGTTATAATATTTGATGACTTCAATTTCTGTAATAACTACACCATTTGTTATTGACTAATTCTGAGTTTTATCTGTTACTTGTTGAATATGTTGAATATGTTGAATCATAAATGGTTCCATCAAATTACAATAGAAGTATTATACTGATTAAAATTGACCAAATATGAAATGTTCAATAATCGTTATTTGCTTATGATATGTCATATTATTATGATGGTTTGGTAATGATATATTGTGATAGTTTGGTAATGATATTGTCCCGGTGGTTTGTGGTGATGTTGGTGTTATATCAGGGTTATATTGCTGAGTGTCCAACTGCTGTTTTTCGTTGTTCATCTTAGTCTTTGTGAAGCATTGACGTCCCTCTAATAACAATGAAACAATCAATATTTTGACGTTTTATTTATATTTGATTGTAATAAATGTTGATATATATAAAGGTGTCCATTTTTTTATGAGGGAACCAGAGAAACCATCTTATACCCTAATTTATCAGGGTTCTGTAGAAACTACCATGTTAACATGTTGTATTTACCGTAAGTATTAAGCATGTTTAATTGTCATGAATAAAAACTGTGTTTAAAATATTTGGAAACATGATTTAAACCTATACAAAAAATTGCACATAATTATCTGCTCCTAGGAAATAAATTTTTAAATAAATAAATCACGTTTTTATGTATACATGCATAACCTAATTAAGAAATAAATGGTTGAAAATATACATCATACATGACAGACAAGGCGGAAGGGATATATAGTGTACCCACGTAGTCATTAAATAAATAATCATGTTTTCATTAAATAAAGGCAATATACATCACAAACAAGATGAACAAAATAAAAGGCAGTGTTCAATCATTTTTCAGATGAATATAGAAGACATGAGGTCTTCTTGCATATGATGAAAATGTAATAGTGTCACCGACTTTAAAATTACAGAACTCGCAAAATCGTGACCACCCACCAGTGAGGTGCCCAATGTATTGGTTTGTTCCTTTCACCTTCGACCAAGACATATGTACTATCATTGAACCAAACTCATCATATTTCAGACAAACTTCGGATGGCATATCTGCCAGTGCAGTTGCGGTAAATGCACAAGGCATTGTCTGTTAATACAGAGAAAGTGAGATATTATGATCTATAACATATGTTAGTAACAAAAACATGTATCTAATGCATGAGCGAATCATATTACCAAGTTATTGTTCATTTGGAATGCAGTGAGGGTCTTTTCACAAACAAAGTCATATGGTTTTGGAGGATGATTGGGATCAGCATACATTATGTCATAGTTGAAATCGTCCCACAATTTTTGTAACTTGACACTATCGGCGAGTATAATTCTCTCCTCATTTGGATAACAAATTTTCTCATGCCTAATGTTAAAAATCTTGATATTGAAGTTGCCTTTTCCTGTATACTTCATTAGAAGCCAACCCCCAATTTTTAAGTCTGGGTATAGGTCCTTCAAATTTTCCCAGCCTTTAAACAGAGATACAGACTTGGTGGTCTTTGACACATTCAAGGAGATTTCAGTTTTTACGGGATCCCTCAGTGTGATGACATCTGGAATGTCATCTAAGTAATTTTTGACAAAGAGGGAAGGCAAATACTCCAACGTCTTTCATTATACGAACCAAAAAATAAAATTGGTTATTACAGTTTTCATTAAAAATAAAGATGATAAAGGGAGTCTTATATTCAAACCTGGTTAGGGTCATATTGCATCCAGAAACTGGTGCATCTACGAACATATGCAGATGAACTTTGTGTAACTTCCATAATGTTAAGAAAACACGAACGAGTGAATTGCAGACTGCATGAAGAAATTATAGAATCATTCTACAATGAAAAATGAAACATGGTGCAAATGCACTTATCTTGAATGCAGAACGTAATAAACCTGATTGTTTGATGTAAATGCAGAACGTAATATACCTCAGCTGTCGAGGTTCTTGTATAGAAATGGTTTACGGTATATAAGGTTCGTAAGTTGGATTCTTAACTCAGTGTCTTTTAAATGTTGTGGTTATGATCGGTTAGAACAAAAAATGGTTTCACTATGTTGACATATCTAAACCATAAATAACCGACATTATAATGGGGTAGTGGATTGCATGCGTACCTTTCGATCAGAACTGATGAGCGGTAAGAAGTAAGTGGGGAGGTCGCGGTCTTCAAATTCTAAAGTAACCACTTTGTAACAGTTGAAGGATACGTTGAGTTTATGTGCCTAAATTTGATATTTTACTACTTGGCTAATTCCTTAACCGTAAAGTTTGATATTAATTGTTTATTTGTAATTGTTTAATTAGAAGGTTTTAATGATTGTAATATTTTTATTTATGTGTAGGTAGAAATCGAATAAATTATTCATATCCGAAAAGATATCATCCAAAATTATATATGTCCCTGCATGTGCAAAGCACTTTCATTGGTTGAAGTTCAACAGTCTGTATTGTAATTCACTCCTTGAGGTAAACATGGGTAAGCTAATCGTCATTTGGAATAACCAAATCCAACCATTCAATGTTTAAATGTATATCAGAAACAGTAAAAGTATAAATGCAGTTGTCCCATTTGATTTCATTAGAGACATGGAAACAACCAATTGTCAGATAATTAAAGACAGTGTTGATCTCGTGCTCTAAAAAAATAATGACACATAATCAATCATAAAGGCATGGCCTACCAATGGAATTCATGCGTTTTTAAAGTTGCAAATCATAATTTAGAAGTTGGACAGACACTGTATCGTGGTGCTACAACCGTTGAAATCCATTAATAATATAAAAACCAGTAACCAGTAATTGCCAATTCTTCTGTCAGCAGCATTAAACATTACACATATGTTGGGGAAGTTCCAGAGTCACTTTTCTGGTTTTTGGAACTGTTCACATTCTTTGAACAGAAAGAAAACACATACATTATTAAGAAAGACATTGGCATGCCTTATTAACTTTTTTAATCGTGTTTTAAAATAACATACACACATCTATCTCACCATGGACGTACATATCTATTAACCTTTATACTAACCATGCTTTGTTAATGATTTAATTGGTTTACCAAACGTATGCAATCGAAGTCTGCATCATACGCATATATCAAACATATGTAAAGATATATAACCAACAATGTACATGATGACATCAACTGTAAACTGCAGGTAATTGTTCAAAACATAAACATAATTAGACTAAAATAGCTATTGTTTCAACTCAACATGCAGAACATGTGGCTTCTCTGCATATGATGATATTGTAATCGTGTTCCCCCTTTTAAACTTGAAAAACCCACAAAACTCCGGCCAGCCTTTAACTAAGAAGGAAATGGGATCTTGTCTGCCTCCTATGTCAGTCCATTCCACTTCCACTGACATCCAATCATTAATTGCGCACGGGGTTTTTAATATTAATTTTTGTGTGTATGTATATATGCCATTCCACTTCCACTGACATCCAATCATTAATTGCGCACGGGGTTTTTAATATTAATTTTTGTGTGTATGTATATATGCTAGTTTTTTAAAAAATCTATCATATAAATTAAAGGTGATGATGAAAAATGGATTGTATAACAGAGAAATAGTTACAATATAACATTTAAGAAAGAATGATAAATAAAAGTAAGGAATTACAATGGATAATATACCATACCATAGAATAGAAACTAAAATTAAACATGTTTATTTAGATAAAGATGCGAACATAGTTATATGGTTAACTAATTTTAAAACATATACGGTAATTTGTTTAAGACAATTATGTTTAAAACATATACGGTAACATACCATACCAATTGTCTTTAAAAAAAATAAATAAATAAAATGTTTAGTTGGCATTGGAGACATTGATTACACCCAGCCTTGTCGCATGTGCTGCAAAGGTTAGTGTGTCACCTTCCTTAAAGTTGCAGAAACCACAATACTCTGACCATCCAAAATCCAAGTAACCAATGTATTCATTTGTTCCTGGTTTCTTTGTCCATAGCATTTTAATGGACATGGAGGCACCATTTTCACAATCCAAGTAGACATCTTGTGGCATGTGTGGGAGGGCAGCCCTTGTGAATGCATCTGGTAATGCCTAGAAGAAATGAATGAAAAGTATATAAATGTTTAGAGTAACGTAATATATCATATGGAAACAGGTTAACAGGTATAAGTTGTTAATTTTTGTACCAGTTTATTTTGCATGTGGTATTTTGTAATTGTTTTGCGACATGTGTAGTCATAAGGAATTGTAGTTTTGGGGTACGGTCCATACATTGACTTAGCATGAACTCTGCTATCATTTTTTTTATTTTCATGCTGTCAGAGGGGAAAGATCGTGGTTGGGTGGGGTACCTTATTTCCTTGTGTTTGAGGTTGTAGACACGAAGGCTAAAGTCCCCATTCCCAGTATGTTTAAGTTGAAGCCAACCTCCATGCTTCAACTTTGGGTATATGTCTTTGATATTCTCCCATCCTACATTGATGACAATGGTACGATCAGTTTTAATAACGTCGAACATGATGATTGTGTCTTCAGGATCATAAAACTTGATGATATTTGGAATATCATCCTTGTAGCTTTTGACAAAAAGTGAAGGAAGTGATTCCAACACCTGATAGAATGTAAATGAAGTGTCATATTGGTGTCTTTGAAGGTGGGAAATATTTTTATCATGAATTGAATGATATTAACTGACCTCATCTGGATCATACTGCATCCAGAATGTTGAACATTTTGGCATCCTTTGGGTGCTGCTTTGTCCTGGCTCCATGTAATCTGTAAGCAGAATTGGATTGTGTTTGCCAATGTTTACATATCTTAAGAGATATATATAGTTAAAAAATTCATCATCACAAATAAAATAAGGTCAATAAAAGTGTACACATTTTCAAACTTGGTCATGTATACTGGTCGGCATATATATTTTTGTTCAGAGGGAATGAAATAAAGTACCGAGACAACTGATGACACCAAATAGTCGAGAATAATGTACATATGATAATGTAATATTAATGATTCAAATTTTGCTTTAGAATGGCATGGATATATGAACCAATAATGTAGACATAAATGATTAATAGAAGTGGAAATTTGTTTTAACAGAGGCATGTATATTATTGCATATATATGTTTTTGCTTGCAGTGATGCAGAGAATGTTGATGCAGTTAATATATGGTTGCATGGTATGTACTATATACATCAAAGGAAGTCCAAGAGTAAAGAGTAGAATTTTTTTATCCAAGTGATGTGTGTCAAACCTGATTCGGTGATGGTAGTGTGTGAGAAAGTTGTGTCTGTGCTTTGTGTGTTGGAGGAAGTTGTGGTTGAAGGTGTTTTTGGTAGAAAACCCTTTGCAGAATGTGAGAAGTGATTGGCTTGTTAGGTTTTGGCAATACCCAGTAACTGTAGATGGCAGTTTTCCAAGGGTTACTTCCGGGGATCCGAAAAGGTTTTGCAATATTTTATGTAATATGGGAAAAATATTTAATGGTTCATTTGGAATCAGATTACATTTAATGAGGGCAGTTATAGAAATTATGGAGCTGACATAATGTGGGAAACAGTCTATTATGGGAAAACATGATGATTAATTACGTAAATATGGAAGGACAATTTGTGGTTGGCTTGTGAATTAGGATTGTTTTTAACGTATAGGCTTCCGTTTGAAATGTATAATGAGCGGCTAACCTAATTGTTTTAAACGTTTAGGTTATTTAAGTTGTACACAAATATGGTAACAGAGGTAAATGGAGGTTGAATAAATCATTTATTACGGACAACATTTCGAACTATTTATTATAATGGTTATATACATTGTGTCTATTACAGGGAAAGGTGTATTTTAATGGTGTAATTACAGAATGACAGGAACAGGTGGAGTGTGTTGGCAGGGAAACATGTGTGATGAATGCATTGGGTTGTACTTTGTAAAAGATAATGATTAATGAAGACGAAAATATAGTATAAAGAGGGTAAGTTTGTAGACAAAAGAAGGTTAAATATGGGACAGTTGAGTGTTTGTTTTATGAGATTGAAGAATGTGTTGATTATTTAGACGGTAATATAAAACACATGTTCATTTATGTATGATGCAGAATATGTATGATTCAGGATAGGAACAGGATGTCATATGACTTAGGAATATATATATATATATATATATATATATATATATATATATATATAAATCGTCGAATTACTAAGAATGCATCCAACTAATGTACAAATAATCTTCATAAATGTAATCATAATTTAATGGTATTTTTTTTCAGTACAGGAAAAACCTGATAGATGCCGTATAAAGTGAATGTGGGTTGTTGTGTCACCACGTATTGTTGATTATTTTGGTTTGTGTCTGGTACATAATATAGCTGCAAGGAAATTGAATAATGGATTATTTAAGTACATGTAATAAGGAATGTTTGAAACGTTAAATTATGTCTGACTTATTTATTGATAGTATGTTGTATGTAGTGTTGAATGGAAGTAAAAACTGTAATAGAAATTGGAATAAGGAGCATGTACCTGGGTTGATGAATTATATAAAGGATAACATAACATTTTCATAGGGGCGAAAGAAATGACATAGGTTGACAACACAGTACCTCTGCCGATAGTCATCAATGTCCTGTAGACCATGGTTTATAAAGACACATGTACCATTGTAGGCATTAGAAACACCATATTTACCTTAGAAGTTCGGTGACATTAAACAAAAAAATCATAAATATTGGGCGCTGCAGAGATTCAAAATAACAATGACAGGATGTGGTGTTGTTGACATGTTGAAAATAAGTTCGATCTGATCTGCATAAACACCCCACAGGGTGCAATCCAACCTATTGGACCTGTACCAAATGGACATTATCATAAATGAGAACAATACTACAATGAAATGATGTCAAAATAATGAGTCTCAGACAATTACTGCAAATCCTGAAGAACAAAATCAATAATCATATGAAGCACATGTTGAAATTAACTTACGATGGTGGATTGTAAGTATTTATTTACAAATTCTTAGACGACGAATATAGAAAAACATAAAGCTACAACCCTTATACTTTTACATTAAGTCTAAATGGATGTCGATGAAGTTGATGTTTTACATGAATTATAAATAAATAAATAAAAGATTTAACATATATAAAAATGTAAGCGTAATAAAATGCACATAATTCATGTTTTCAATTTCAACAATGACATAAACTTGAATGAAATTATACCAATACTGCCAACAGGGTAGCTTTAGAATCCGTTAGTCGAAGGTTCAACGTTACACGAAATCCCATCAGCATAAGGGGTCTTAGCATCATCTCCTAAATCATGGGCATCTACACCAGGGCATATATCTGAGAATGGAGTGAAATGGAATAAATGTGTGGGAATGTTTTCACCTTCATCTCAGTACAAAGTCGTTGTCTGCATAAAGTTTAACAAATATTGTTGTTTATAATTCCTAAATTTTGTGGAGTTTTGTCCTACTAAAAAATTCTGAATAATGTATGATTTTCCTTCCTCAAGTTGTTGTTCAAACTGTGACACCAAATTCTGCCTGACAATACATATACATCGGCCAACCTGCACGCATTAACATTAAAGGAGCGTTTAGCATAGATTAGGTGTATTTTTATGAGTAAAACATGAAATACATCAGATGGACAAAACATCAATAAAAATACATCAATATGATTGTTTTCACTTATTACCCATTCATCCACCAGAATCATATCAATGCTTCCAACCTGATCAGGTTGACCATACATAGGAACCTTCCACATCCGTCATACCCTGACCCTTATTTTCCAATCTATTTTGGTAGCATCAATCTGCAGAAGTTTGCTAATCGGCTTCGTCATGACGCCTACAATATACAGTCACAACAACTATCAGGTTAATAGTTAACATGGATAAATTCTCACGGTTCATCAATAAAGAATAGTATCCATAACTTTAACATATACCACATCTTTCACATATGTGAAGAATAAATGTGGACGATGGTTTCTGCTTTGACGTCTCTTCCTTCCCTTGTAATGAGAACTTATACCATCTTAGGAAGCAATAATCCGTACAGGTAGATAGATCACAATTTAATGGCCGGATGTACCGGCAGATTTGAAATTAAAAACAATGACGAACTGCACTGACAGAGTCATTAATGACATAGAAATGATAAATCAAAGGAAATGCAACTCAGATTTTGTACTCAATTAACACTCATTAATTTAGGTGACATTCAGAACATACTCCAAAGTTTGCACCTTCAGCGATCAACTTTAACAAACAGTGCATAGTATTCATGAACTATAAATATATGCATTCGAATTTATCACCAACCATAATTAATGAACAGGATTTCATTGTTATATTAACCAAACTAAATAAAGAAAACAAATATCCACAGTTCTAAATTTTAACAGGGAACGCATGTAAACAATTCATTGAGTTTAATAATATATCTGAGACATCACCCCAAAACGCATGTAAAAATCCTTAACCAATTGTACATTGAATTTCATTATATAACCATATGCAATATGCAATATGTAATGTAATATATAGTAGACCACTCCTTTTGACATAAGATTTTCATATTAGCATTTCAATGGTCATATCAATGTTCATATATATTTCATATTTCATATACTATTATGATTTATAACACTAACATAATTTAGACAACCATATTACAATCCTAAATACGGTGAACATTAACATTGATCCTAAGTGGATTTTGCAGAAGCTGAAAATGTAGAATATCCCCCACACGCAGGTGTTTGGACCGTATAAATTGTCCCCATCCTCTGCAGATGTAACACATATTATATGGTCCACGATTACACTTCAGCGTGCATCTTTATGTCATGCCATCTTCATCAATAAGATCGATGCTCAATTCTGAAGTCATATTTAAAACTCGCGAATGCTCCGCAGGAATATACTGTAACATTAACGAAATGAATTTAAGATTGATATATCTAATTTCTCAAACTGGGCAGCCATAAACTAAACACATGTTAACATGACAATATGATTTGGAAGCTATACCAATACTTGTCTCCCATAAGCTTGAGAAGCAGACACTTTCACGTCCCATTTAAAAGGAGCAACATCTTCGCGTGCAATCACATGAGGCATTCCCTCATGTTTAGTCTCATCCTCCTGGACACCGACACCATCCCTGTGCAACCCTTCTTCATGATGTGGTTCATCATCATCATTAACATGAAGTAATTCATTGTCAGATATATACATCGGTGGATGCACATAACGTCGTGGATATTCAATTTCATACTCTCACTCATTGTATAACTTTATTCTCAGCTCGTAACGGAAAACCCAATGCACCTGAAGTCTATGCGACTTTCTAATTCATAGAAATGAATTAGATTGTCAACAATCATACAAGAACCGTCAGCCTTCTGTCTCACCCTGACAGAGTTCACGTTTCCCATACTATCAAAAACCGTTAATAACCCTGGGAACAGGAATCTCCGATATTTCTTCCAAAAATCTTGAGATATAGGAATTTCGACCTTCTAGAACGCAGTATTATTAAGCCAATGATGCAGATTGGGTGCAAAAAAAAACATATTAACACTTGAAACACATAATATTGGATACTTACAACTCCTGGCCCAACAATGGCTTCGAAATGATACTTGTACGTCATTAGAACCTGAAAAATGGCATCCCAATCGAAGTGAACACATGAAACAGACTTTTTAAAAAACACAACCCTAAACCCCAAAGCAGGGCATTCCAGAGTGACCACTAATCGGATTCCATTAAACCCGGGAAGTATAGTTTCACAATATCGAAGTTATCTTGGTACAGTATGGCCAAGTTTGCAGGAGGTGGAAAGGGCTCAAATGGAGGGAGCAGGCGTTGTCGATTCAATCCACAGGGCGACGACTTCTCCAACCACAAATGAAGAAGGTAAGGCCAAAGAATAAACGTTATAGACGCGGTTTATACTTCGTCATTTAGGAAGTACAAACAGAACTCTGTGAAGAACCGATGTAATAGAAAAAAAAAGTGGGTACTGAAGATATGTGGAAGATTTTCTACTTTATCCATTAACTTCGGAACAGAGGTAGATGGATGATGCATTTTTCAACGAAAAAAGGAAGGTAGTCAAAGCATCACTTGGGAACAGGCAACGCGACGTCTCAGTGTTGGTGACTTACACGATGACACGTGTCAAAAAGTGATTGGGGCGTGATTTCATTTAGGCGGGAACACTATTTGCCTTCACTTCTATTGTGCTATTATTATTCAATAATCAATAACATGTTAAATAATATTTTATTAAAGGGTTTAAGGTTTTTTTAATTTTTTAAATAATGATATTAAAAAATAATATTATTTTTTTTTTATAAATTATTTATGAAATAGAAAAAAATTTGTTACGCCAAATAATGACATGATTTAAACTAATATTAAAATATTAACTTATAATTATTAATAATATTTTTATTCAGATGTAATATAAATTATAAGTTAAATTAAGTAATTTAATTTTAACTTTTATTAATACATTAAGTTGGATTTTGTGTATATGAAATGAAGGAAGTGATTGATAAATGGAAAAAGACAACGACAACGACACAGTGGTGTACTTGTAGTTGACGACGAATTTAAAGTCATAATGAGTTGCGTTCCGACGTTGACACTTTAAACCAAATTTCTGAGGGGAGAAATAGGATCGTTGCTTTCCTGATTTCCAAACTTCTGTAAATGATTAAAAAGACAAGATTTCCTGAACAAAACGTATCAACATAAATCAGCGCATTTATAACATCTATCTTCCACTCGTTGCATACGTTACCGCTAAACAAACCCTTTGACCTCTGTTGGTGTTGGTGACATCGTCTTCCCAGTCTTCATTCATTCACACTTTATGCAAGCCATGGGTGCCAAAAGGAGGAGTATGCGACAAAAAAGAACAAAGAACCACGATTTCCACAGTGAAACGATGTCGTCCCCCCTGTTGAATCCAACCACCGAACCCAAGCCTAAGCCAATGACGAACGTACCTGCTGTCATTGTTCTCTCTTCTAGGTAAGTGTAACGTCTTACATACATTGATGTTTATGATGTCTGAATCTACATTTTTATTTATTTTTTGAGACCCTAAACATATTCAAACCAAAGCCATGTAGAAGTTGAAGCGTTTTCCCATCCAAATACGATATTTGGAATAAAGCCTAAAGCTGATAAGGTTGAGCATTCAGCCGAACCATCGGATGAGGTAATCTTCTACCATTAACAAATTTGTTTCCGAGTCATAGCCGTTTCTTCATCGTAAACCCCTAATGTTGATATAGGGTGTATGTTTTATCCGTCATTTGAACATGAATATTGGAGATTTAGGATGTTTTTCTTTTTATAACCATTGATTTCGCTTATGAACGTCTAAATTTTCAAAAAATCGATATTATATCTGTCCATAGGCCCTTAAGGAAAAGGTGCGACGTTTGGAAGAACAAGTTAAGGACATCAAGGAAGCAATTTCATTGATTAATCATATTCTGCGTAATCAACCCACAGTACAGAGCACTGACCCAGACTCAATATCAACAACCCCCAAGCAATTTGGTTTGACCGATGACCTAAAAAATAAGGTCATTTTCTCTGGCATCGAAGAACCAAAAGACAAGATTGTGAAGAAGTTATTTTTTGCCAAAAAACCTAAGCTAGGTCCTGCTAAAACACCAGTGCATACCATCAGCCCCTCAACTGGTTTCTATATCACCCCAAAACACAAACATACTCCAACAAACAATGCACTTGTCCTTGCCCCTTTTGTTCCATTTGTAAGTTATGACACGAATTAATTTACATTTAATTCAGTTTGATATAACATTGCCAATGTTTAACTTTAATATATGATCATGTGCAGTGGATTTCCTCTTTGTTTAAACCAAAAAAAGATATTCGTCTCAATAACATTCAGATGACTATTGCTTCATATATTTTTGGATCCACCATGGAAGAATTGTCTGACCTGTAAGTTGTTCAATAAGAAGATGTATAAATGCCTTCTTTATACAGATTGCAGTATATTGACATTAAGATATTATTAATTTTTGTTGCAGTACTGAAATCCTTGTCACTCCAACCAATGATTACTGCGTAGGCAGAAGAGAAACTTTCCAATGCTTGAAGGCAAAAGCATTGGTTGACCAAGAGGTTATCGTTTGTACATATCATTCTATTCTTTATAATTTCACCAAATAACATCAAACAAATTAATTATGCCAGATACTTGACTTGGTTGTCTGCCTCAAAACGTTTGAACAAAATCCACAAAAATACCCTTCCGGTGATTGGTATCTACCAACATCGTTCGATGTAAGTATTCAATTAAATAACATGACTATATTATACTACAAAGTGACTTTATGATGCATGGTTTTGTTCTTGGTATAGCAATTTGTGCTGGGTAGCAGTCAGTCAAGTCCCCAAATGTTGAACAATTACTATAGAGATCGTTTCATGGGGTTTGTCGATCATGTGAACAAAGTGAGATACATTCATATACTTGTATTCAAATGACGTTCATTGTTGATTAGTTTATACTTTACGTAATTGGTTGTTTAATTTATTTATTTTTTTAACCAAGATATATGTTCCGATTAATGATGATAATACCCATTGGTATTTGATGATCATCGACTTCGACAAACATGAAATTTTGATGCTGGACTCGTTACCCTCTCCTAGAAGGAATGACAGTAGAAGACGGGCTATAAAAAAAATGGTAAAACCCTTAACCATAATTATGAATATTAGTTGTTACATACAAATACTAATACATAATTCGTACAGGCTTTGTGTTTTGATGACATTTTCAGCTTCCCAGAGTTCTACCAGTTTGAGGTTACAATTAAACCTCAAGTGTCTGACTTTCAGATCATTGTCTCTCAAGGATTTCCTGTCCAAGATCCTGAATCGTATGTATAATATTATATATCTATTAGTATTAATTTTTAACCCTATAACTATACATGTATATATATATATATATAACATTTTATTTTGTTAGGAATGATTGTGGAATATGGGTTGCTATGTGGATGATGAGAGAATGCATAAATGAATTCAACATTTATGTAAGTGACAAGTTCATGACCTGTTCTTCATTATTGAACAATGTTAACGTATTTAGCTTCATAACATTTTTTCATAATGTTGTAGGTTGATGATGGTACTAGACTGCAGCTTGCAGTTGAACTCACCATGCACCCGTACAATTTATCGAAGGACAACGTCATTTCCAGGGCACACCAGCATCTTCAACATTATAGGAGCAATAGGCGTAGCCCAATTCTGAACAATTTAAATGGATAACAAAGTTTGTTTAATGTGGCCAGTTTGTGGGGCCAATGTTTTTTTGGGTTGAATGTTTGATTGGATAATCATGTCTTCATCTGGCCCAATTTTTAGGGGCTATGTCTTTTGGGTATCCGAACAATTTTATTTTAACCACTGTTATGTTTGGTTGGATAACTATTGCTGTTATTTTAGGAACTGTTATGTTGACAAATTTCGCATTTGTTATTCATCACTGATTTTAATTACATTAGATGGTAAAAATCGTTATTATCTGCAAAATCTGCAAAGAATATGATTCCAACAGAAATAACCGTGCAGACTAGGAAGACTCACTTTCACATCACACCACTTGGTATGGGTTTGTTGACAAACCCACACATATGGGCCCATATTTGTGCGCCTCACTTATGTTATCCATGAGTGAGGTTCATTTCTTGATGATTTATTTGATTGAATGGACTATATTATATACCGGAATTTTTGCGTTACAGACGTAAACCACCAGTGACTTTCGCATAAACACCCCTTCATTGCCCTTGCATATTTTGCTTAATGAATTTTCTTCAATTTGTAATCAAATTGTGTACATTGATGTAATGTATATATCAGTATTGAATTTTAAATGTGATGGATTTTTCCTTCGAATTTTTACTTAATCGCATAAAAAACTTGACATCACTCCTATTATCGTAAACCCCTTACATTTGATTACTTATGATCAATGTTGTATATACTTTAATAAAATAACTTCTAAAAAAATTTAATCTTCCATAAAATCGTATTTACAGTAAGCCATCACAATATATGGTCAATGTTGTATATACTTTCTGTTCAAGTAACTTCTAACATACTTTAATCATATAATTCTAAAAAAAATTAATCTTCCAATCCTATTTACAGTAAGCCATCACAAAATAATTATTTACATAATTACAATGCAAAGAAATCACATACATACTAAAATCTACAACTTCACTTCATTCAAATAACCATCCATTGTTTAGGTACATAATACAACATACAAAATACATAGAAGGGGATCAGTTTAAATAAATAAATTACTTCAGCACAACATTGTTGGTAAGGTTTAACATCAAACAACCCATTCCCATTATTAACAATGCAGAAAACACTACATAAATCTTTCAATGCATTCTTTCCCTATTCATGCATTCAGCAAGTAGTATATGTAACTTATCGATCTCAGTGTCTTTTAAACATATCTGTCGTTGTAACTCCACCAATTCCTTATTCATCACTCCACATTGAGAACAAACAATGTCAACACATGGGTCCAACCAATCATAATAATTACAACCCTGCACATACTAACAATGTTATGACAAAACAAACCATTAAATCACTAATTTCATTTCAATAAATAAATCATACGTGTGAATCATACTTGATTGTTGTTAAGATTTTTATTCCGACACTTCAAGTATCTCCTCCCAGGATTCTTACTAGACCAAGAGGTCCTCAGGATTGCAGGTTGCCCACAATAACAATATCTTACATCACCAGATAGAGTCCCAAGACTAACCGAGGAATCTGAATGCGATGCCATTCTATGTTTTCACTACTCAAACAGTATACACAACTCAAAAAATATAGAATGAACACTACTTATGTTAAAAAAAACTAGCATAACACATTAACAAACATATTAAAAAAAATTATATGCTGCAAAACATGATATACTATCTTAAATTCAAAAGTTGCTGATTCGATAATCGGATTCTTCAATACGGATTAATGCTCCTTAACCGACTCACTTTGAAACCCATACAAATAAAATGAATCCACCCATACGGAATCATAAGCCAACATTCAGAGATACAGGTTCACTCTAAAAGAGGGTTGTCGCCTACGGGTTCACTTTGAAAGAGGACATCAACTAATATATGTTCTAAAGTACACCTCATACTATACCCACTTCAATTCAAACAACAACAACGTCACTACCTTCTACAATATAGAGATTGTCTTGCACAATGTATGTTCATGGACTACATTATGTGACCAGGTTTAATCAGATCCATGTCAACCCTCTTTGTGTTTAAAAATTTCAAATACCCAACCTATTTGTAACTGTAAACCTCATAGCCAAAATAAAAATACAAACGAATAATCCACACAAAACAAAGACTGGTATTTTCCCATTTACTTCGCAACGGCAACTTTGTAGGGGGTGAAGGCCACTTACTGGTATTTGAAAATTTAATAAAAATTCTAACACAAAAAAGGTCACAACTTCTTCATACACAACTAGATCTATAGCCAAAACAGTTTGGAGAAACCAACAACCCACCCAAACAAAAGGAGACCAACATTCTCAGAGTATATAGCATCTCATACCAATATTTGGAGATAAACTTCCTCCACCGACTGTGAGCGCTGTGAGTAGAATTGCATGTGCCGATCGCTTCCTCCACCGACTTTCTCCCTAAAAAACCTAGCTTCCGTATCTCTCTCTGTATTTTCACCCACAAACAATGCAACCAAGCTTCTTCCTCTGCTGCGCTGCGCTGCGGTGCTACTTTCTCTTACACATACCCTAAACTTCTATCCTAACTTCCGTATCTCTCTCTGTATTTTCATCCACAAACAATGCAACCAAGCTTCCTCCGCTGCGCTGCGGTGCTGTTTTCTCTTAACACATAACCTAAACTTGTAACCATGGTCGAATATTGGTTAAAGAAAATAATAAATAAGTATTTCCAAAAATTATTTTACAATCCTCCTTTTGAGTCCTTCTATGCAAATTTAGCATTTTATGTATTGTTTTTACTAAATACATATAACCTGATTCTATTTCTATAAAATACAAAATAAATTTAGCATATTAATAGGTGTCATCATATTATTGGTTTTTGGGGGAAGGGGTACCATACCCCCTTATTTTCTGGGGTACGGGAGAAACCACCATGAAAATTTTATTTTAGAAGTAATTTTGTTTAAAGTTACTCTACTTAATAATTTTTATAAATAATTAAATTTTATTAATCTAACCATTAAATTAATAAATTATATTATAAAAATCATTTTAAATTTTTTTATCAAATTTAAAAAATATTTAATATTTATTAAATAAATTTAAGTTAACAAATATTATAAAAGATATATTATCTATTAATTTAATTTTTTTAAATATCAATTTTTTAAAATTTTATAAATTTTTTTAAAATTATCTATATAATATAATTTATTAATTTATTAATTTAATTATTAAATTTATAAAATTTAATTATTTATAAAAATTATTAAGAAGAATAAATCTAAATAAAGTTACTCTTTCAACAATTTAATATTTTTTAATTTAAAAAATAAAAATCTTAAAAAATAAAAATATAATGATAAATATTAAAATAAAATATAAAATTAATATGTCATAGATAACAAATATAAATCTTAAATAAAAATAAATATATTAGTACTTTCTAGTAATAACATTTATTCATAATATTAGATGCTATTTTTTTTTTCTAAAATGCAATTTTGCAAGTGACAAGCACGAAGCTTCATTCAATCGTATCTCTTCCAGCTTTAACTTTCTATTGTAAAAAAATAAAAAAAAATTGCGGGTAATACACGTCACCACCGTAACGTACAAAGAAAAAAAAATAGAATAAGAATATTAGAATCGTTTAAATATATTTTATATTTTTTTCATTTATTTTTATTTAAATACTTTTAGAACTTAAATATTTTGATTCCTCTTATTAATTTGACTATATAAATAATCAATGTGTGATAGTCTTTTCATTAATCACTTCATCATTTAAAAGTTATTAGAACATAAAAATATTGATTTTTGACAAAAATTAGAAGTAAGATTATAAAAGGAAATTTTAAAAAAGTAAAACTGAAAATCTGTAGATATATAGGAACCGAGAATGTATAGGAAATCTTGTAATCGTATATAAAACTAAAAAATAGTGTGATGTATTTTATATGAAAGATGAAATAATTAGTTAATTTCTTTAATATAAATTTAAAAAAAAATTATATTTTTTATTATTATTTTATTTTTATT
This sequence comes from Canavalia gladiata, assembly GCA_037954105.1. NCBI lineage: Eukaryota > Viridiplantae > Streptophyta > Magnoliopsida > Fabales > Fabaceae > Canavalia > Canavalia gladiata. Next base: position 18,740,482 of record CM075667.1, read on the forward strand.
AACTAATTTTATCAAATACTTACTATTTTAATCAATAAATTTTTTTAACCAACTTTTCAATTTTTATCTATTTTGGTTAAATTTTATTTAATTTATCTGCTAATCCAGTAAACATAACTATATAATTTTAATTTATTTTCTATTTAAGTAAACCCATACAGAATGCATCAAATAATAAAAAAATATATTAAATTAAAAAAATAGGCTGAAAGAAGAGGGTTGAGTATGATAGCAGTGATTGGTTGATGATTCGCATCAGAAAGGTACCTCAGTACTTCCTCTGAGTAGGAAACAGCGACGTTTGGATTTTATGTAACCTCCACCAAATACCAATCACCCACTTCGACATTAAGGTCAACAATCCCCTTTCAATTTCATTTACATTCTCTTCCTCTTTTCTGATTTTCACTGCTTCAAGCTTCTCGCATTTTTCTCATTCTTATCCCTTCATTCTATCTTTCATCCTTCAAATTTCTTTTTATTTTTCTTGCCCTTTTGCATTTGTAATGTGAATCTCAGTTTCGAAAGTATAATGTTTCGCCGAATCGAATTGTAGAATATCGAATGCTGAATGCGACTTGCTATGCTATTTATGTTATATTGATGATCCTTAGTAGATCTCATTGTTGGAGCAGGAATATATATTTTGCTTTTTCTTTCCCAGAGTGAGGTTTTACTACCGAAACCTTTCTGTGTTCTCGATTCTTGTTATGGCCAGATCTTAGGTTTTACTCATTTGCTTGGGGGAGAGAGACAGCATTGGTTTGTGAATTTTCATCATTGCAGTAATTAAATTTTTGGGGTTACATGGTTGTTTTTATTTTTCTTAATCTTTATTTCTTGTGCAGCTTATGTAGTACATGGGATATATTGGGTTGTGAATTATGCAGGGTAATGGTTTTTCAGTTGTCGACGTGTTATTTGTTGATAATTGAAATCATCAGAAGTAACTTCTTTTCCCACGTGAAATGGTTCAGCATTTGGGGTGAGGGTGGGAAATTTCATAGACTATTGATTGAGTATTGATCCATTTTCCTTCTGTGACAGTTTGTGCAGATACTAAGAAGGAAGGCTGGTGGGGAAGTCTAAGGTGATGGCCTCTGAGAGGGAAAGTTTTGACCTCTCGGGACCCTTACATTTAACCTATGTCGATTGGTAAGATCTATCAAACTAATCTTCCACTTTAATGTTTTTCTTTTTTACTTTTGTACTTGCATTTGAATAATATCATTTCTTCACTGTCTGTTCTGTAACTTAGATTATAGTGATTCTTCACCATGTTGGATGTGCTCTTGGTTAATATGGTCCATAGTAACATGTTTAAGGAACTATTTATCTTACTTGGAGATTTTACAGAGTATTCAGTTTTTCAAAACTTAATTTAGTTAGGCTATTCTTCTTTTTGGCCATAAAGCTTCAATATTGCAGTATTAGTTGACTTGATTAAGAATATTTTGAATCATAAAAGTTGCATGTGATTTTTTTTGGCTGTTGGGATTTTGCTGATACAAAAAAAGAATCCATCTATCTTGCCCAGGGATGACGCGAATCATCGAAAGTCAGTTGCTGCTAGTTTGGTCCAAGGTGTTTATGTTCTAGAGAAGGACAGGCAAGAACGACGTGAAGGTCCCAATGCTCTTGCACAACCTTGGTGGGCATTCTTCCACTTTCAGTTACTTCGGGTACTTGTTGATGATGTTGATTCTTCCATCTTTGGTGCAATTTATGAATTCAAGCCTCCATCATCTATCTGCAATGACACCTTACATAGAAGTCCACGTTATGTAATTGCCTTTCGAGGGACTATAACCAAGGCAGACTCAGTTTCACGTGATGTTGAATTGGATATCCACTTTGTCCGAAATGGGCTGCATCAAACTTCACGTTCTGAGATTGCTATACAAGCTATTCGAAACATGGTGGCTACTGTGGGAGATTCCAATATCTGGTTAGCTGGTCACTCCCTAGGATCAGCAATGGCAATGCTTGCTGGGAAAACCATGGCCAAGACTGGAACATTTATTGAGTCTTTTCTTTTCAACCCTCCATATGTATCTGCTCCAATTGAGAGAATCAAGCATAAGAAAGTGAAACATGGACTTCGAATCGCTGGCAGTGTAGTGACAGCTGGACTTGCCATTGCCATGAAGGCTAAACAGAAGAAGAGTTTGTCGTGTGATGCATTTGCTGCTTTGTCTGGCTGGGTACCATGCTTATTTGTGAATCCAGCTGACCATATCTGCTCAGAGTATATAGGATACTTTGAACATAGAAGAAAAATGGAGGAGCTTGGTGCAGGAGCTATTGAGAAGTTAGCTACTCAAAACTCCATTTCTTGTCTACTGATGGGTGCGTTCGGGAACGAATCTGAACCCCTGCACCTCCTTCCTTCTGCTTATTTGACAGTTAATTTTGCTCCTTCACGGGACTTCAGAGAAGCTCATGGGATTCACCAGTGGTGGAAACCCGACTTACGCCTGGAATCTAAGCTCTACAAATACTAATAGTTCTTGTACTTTTTGTGTAATATATTGCTGTGCTGGATGTATATTGAGTTATGTTCTTTCTGGTTTTGCATGTGAAGTTTAAAATGAGCTGTTGCACCTCTTAAGAATGATAAGATGGAGATGATAGATAATAATATTGGATTGATTTTTGGGGAGAATTTGTTATCTCCATCTAGTCAATAAACTTTGCCCACAATTTTAGGCGGTCTAGCGAGTTCTTCCCTGATTTCTACAAATTTAACCAATAATATAAGAAGGGTTAGAAAAAAATATTATAGATTTAGTTGCTAACATTCTTGATAAGTTTAGTATTCCATTTTTTTTTATCTCAATCAATAATTATCGTATATATGTACAGTAATGTTTATTTATATTTATCTTGATTTTTTAATTATTTTATGGTTAAATTTCATAAATAATTAATAAAAAATTGACATATATAAAAACAAATAAATATTTATCACAGATAAAATTGTTATATAATTAAAAAGTGAGATAGATATAGATGAACACATTTTGCATATGAATGATGATATTTATTCTCTTATCTGTTGTATCACACTTTGTAACCATGTCTCTTTCTTAGAAATTATGTTGCTCGACTATTGACAATCATTATAAATATTGAATCATTAGATTTACGTCTCTGTTTCGATGTTCCCAGAAACTTTTATTTAAATATTATTCACAGATACATTTATCGTTTATAGTTACTATCACACAAATCAGTTTTTGTTCTATTCTTTCCCTCTGAATTGTAATGCAGTAAGTTGTTTCCTTCAATTTTCCTTACCAAATGTCAGGACATAGCCAACGAAAGGTGAAAAGTATCCCCGTATCCTTCCTCTTGCTATACACTTTCTTTGTCGCCCCATAATCTTTTAAGTTGTTGCATAATTTAAACATTAAATAATTGATACTATATTTAATATTTAAAAACATTTTATGAGGGAATCCACTTATGTTTTAAATTTTTATATGCTACATCGATTATAAAAAAAAAATATGATTAACCATATAAAAAATAATATGATAAATAATAATTAATTCAACTACGTATTTGATATTAATTGATTATTACTTACTATGTTCTCAATTACCATAGTTTAAAAATTAATTATTACAAATTGGTAATCGATTAACAAATTGGTTTTTGATAATTATATTCTAACTAAGTTAATGGTAATTTTTTATACAATTAAGCACAATTTTTTATGATAGTCGATCATCAAAGACAAAATTTACAGATGTATAAAAAAGAAAATATTGTACATATATTTATTATTTAATTTAATTTAATAGTCATCTAATTATTTTAATCTCTCACATATTATATATATATATATATCAAAAATACTTCCTCAAAATTAAAAGCATGAATAGTATAAATTTTTATTGAAAAAAAAAAATATTTTCCATTTTATATCGGGAAAGATAATTTCTTATACCATATACTCTTCAATATTGGTTTACCTTTATTAATCCAAGAGTTACATTTCAATCCTGATTATCACATAATAGGTATATCCACTATTTTGAAATAGTTCAAATACAAAGCATCATAAGACACATTTATAAATATACTACCCCAAACATTTTTGCATAAGCCTTTCCAAGCTTAAACGATTTTCTCAAAAAACAGACAAGACACTACTATGTTTAACCATACTTGAGTTTCTTAAATTCAAATTACAACAAGAGTAAATTTAGTGATTACAACTCATATTATGAGTAGGTAAGACATTTCTGAATATCACTCAATTAATACTTGTTGTCTTTTGCTCTTAAGATTTGATCTTTATATAGGTAGAGACAAAGTAGTCGTTGAGAGATGAACAAGATTTACAACATCTTTTACATAAGCATTAAATACATAGCCTTCGGTCAAGAAAAAATATACTACTCTTTTCATCTAAACTACTTTGTATGTTAAAACCTTTTTCATCCTTTTGCTTTCTACTTAGCACATTTTTTGACATAACAGGTTCTTTCCTCTTTAGGTTTAGACTTTATAATCTTATAAGGTCTGATAATTTCTTTTACTAGTTAAAAATCTAGATGGGGCTTAATTATAGATAACTCCAGCTAGATTTTCTATATAGCATATGTTTCATTTCCGCTAAGACAATAAGACACTTCAAAGTATCTTAAGACACTAAGTTTTTGTACCTATTTAAGAGCGTAAAAACTACATGCACATGTTTTTTTTTTCATTGATTAAAGTGTTAGTTGATTATTATATTTTGAGACTTGGTTCCAACAATCTCTCCCTTTTCGATGATGACAAAAAATGTTTAATTAGATAAATCTAATAGTTTTTATGCATATCAAAATATAGTATGTTAATAACGCAAATATACAATAAGCTTCATATGCTTATATAAAAATTGAAAATTGTTCAACTTTTCCAAGTGCTTTCCCATATTTTGGCCAACTAGCAAAAAGAGAAAGAAAAAAAAGACATTAAGACGACCTAAATGATTCAAATTTCTTATGAATAAGTTGTAAGAGCTCGTCATATAGGTCTTCAAGTGTATGATCCACATGGAGGAGAAAGCGTCGAAGCTCATTTCTTAGGCTTGTTTGAGTCTTCTCGATCTGTTGCAGGTGGTGCTGGTTATGTTGGTGCTAGGCGTTGAGGGACATAAGACAATTTGCAGGTGGAGCATCCTGAAGAAGTTGAATTGCAGACTGAAGTAGCATGAGGAGCACGATGGAGGATGAAGGGTGGCATTCGTCCATGAAGAGAGATAGGGAAAGTATCATACATGGGATTAGAGAAGGGTGGGACCTGAGTGGTTAGCATAAGGATTGGTGGGGAGAATACGACTATGGAAGGAGGGGAAGACAATGAGACTAGAGAAATAGAAGTGAACACGAAGAGAACAAAAGTTGTAAAGACGACAAAGAAGGAAGATGATAGATGGACGAAAAATATAGGAGAGAAGACAACAAGAGGCGGGTATATATGAGAGCAATGGTGGAAAAGATGAGAGAGACTCATCTAATCCTGAAAGCGGGGCTAAACACGTATGTCCTGGATTTCTAATTATGTGTAAGGTCATAGGAAGATCATTGGGTGGAGTTGAGGTTCTCATAGTATGTGTGCAGCCACCAGGTTCACTCAAAGTCAACCAGGCCACCACAAGCGCAGAGCAAAGCCTGCAGGTCCTTACGCGTGGGGTCGAGGATTGGAAGAATGATCGAGGGGATCGAGGGCCTTTGAAGCAGTGGAAGATGCTTGGGATAACCTTGGAGGCGTGCGATCAAGGCAGAGATTAATTTGTGTGAAAGGGGTTATGCAAGCAATAAGGTCTGGTTTCCAAAGCATGGTGAAGTAGCGATGGAGCTTTTTCGAGCTAGCACCTACTCCATCATAAGAAGGTTGTTGAGTTCAAGCTCTTGAGGAGAGATCCAGGGGAGAATATCATCTATGATAGGATGTCTTCAAAAATAAAAGTAAGAGAAGGAGGTTTGAAGCGAATGCAGACTTTTCCATCAAGGAAAAATCTAATAGGAGTAGGTAGGGGAGGGGCGAAGATGAAAGGGTGGGAAAGGAACCGTGCAAGTAGGGGAGGAGGTGGTAACGGTCGTCATAGGGGAGGTTGAGGTTGGGGTAGGGAGGTTTGAGGCCAAGAGGAAGAGGAAGCCTTAGCTAGGGAACTCAAGAATTTAGGGTATTGGAAAGAAGTAGTGAGCGCTTCGTCATGGGTGTGTGGGCGTGGTTGGCTTCTATGGTATGTGGAGAGGACGCAGGTGCAAAAGAAGCAAGAGGAAAATGATAAGGAACGGTATGACCTTGTAGCCATGAACATTAAAAGTCTACATCCAAAGATACATCAAAGTAAAGGTAAAAAATGTTTGCCTAGAACTTGCTACTAAATGACATGTAAAGAAAAAAAAATTTGGAAGTGCTCAAGGAAATAAAAGCTCCAGATGAGTACTTATCTAATATTTCAATGTGTGGGAAGGTGAAGCAACGCAAGATATTTGGTGTAAAAAATTATGATTGTCATCTTTTAATACAAGAGTTTCTTCCTATAACTATGAAAGATTGTTTTCCTGACAAAGTGATTTCTGCTATAGCTGATATTTGTCATTTCTTCAAAGAAATATGTGGTAAGGTGCTTAATGTAAGTAATTTGGAACATTGGAGCATTGAATAGCTAAAACATTGTGTCAATTAGAAAAAAATTTTCCTCCATCTTTTTTCACTATAATGGTACATTTAGTAATCCATTTAGCATATGAGGCAAAAGTTGTAGGCACACTTCATTAATGATGGATGTATCCCATTGAAAGGTACTAATTTTTTTTTATTTGATGTCCTTCAAAATTTGTAGAATAAAATGATTTTATCTTATGCTGATCTTATTTTTTGGTTCCTTTTTACTCTAAAGTTATTTGTTCGTAATCGAGCATATCTAGAAGGGTTAATTGCATAGGGATATTTAGCTAATGAAAGTTTAATTTTTGTTCAAGAAATCTCTCTGGGATCAAAACCTATTTTAATCAACCTAGTCGCAATGATGACTTATGTTTTGATGAGAACACAAGTTTTATAAATCTTAGAGGTAGACCATTGGGGAGAAAGTGTTAAGCTGGGTTCAATTTAGGGAAAAGAAAAAGAGTTTCTCGAGTATCACTTGATAAGAAAACATTGGTACATATACATAGATATGTGCATTCAATACCAAAATCATTGATCCCTTTCAAAAGTTAAATTCTTATGTATATTTTACTACTCAAATTTGATTTGATACCTTTTTGCTATTCTCATTTTTATCGATTCATTTTTTTTTACATAAAGAACACATCTAGAGGAGAAATCATTAGCTATCTTCTTATGATATTGACAAAATTTATAGCCAATATTTTACTGATTGGTTTCATGAATGGATAATTGTTAACCATTTTCAATAATGAGTTCTATGATTATTAAGAATTTCTAACCATTTGGTATAAAAGTATGGTAGGTTGCACATTTGGAAGAGCAAGATAATGTTCTAGTGACAAATGAAATCAGGTGGTTAGCACATGGTCCTTTAGAAATGGCAAGAAAATATAACGGTTATATTATTAATGGAGTTAGATTCCAACAAAAAAGCGTGAAAGATGCTTAAACACTTAAAACAATGGCATTGTAATTACTGTTAAGATAAGATGTTATGCTAGTTTAAGAGATAAAAATCCTAAAGAAGGAGAGATAAACTATTATGGTATATTGACAAATATAATTAAAGTGGATTACTCAGGCAGATTCAAGATTGTACTTCTCAAGTGTGATTGGGTTGACATAAATAGAGGTTGCAAATTGATAATTTAGGTATGATATTAATAAACCTAAATTATTTGCAGCATACAAGGAATGATGTATGTGATGATCCATATATTTTGGCTTCTCAAGCCAAGAAAGTTTTCTATGTAGAGAATAAGAAAGAAAATGGTTGGCTTGTTGTTGTGCATGTTAAAGTCAAAGATATATGTGATTTGAGTTATGAACAATCCAATGATATAGACCAAAGGAACGAACAAGTCTTACAAGAGATAAATAACAATGATTTGATCATATTAGAAGCTTATGATAATGATGATATCATTGAATTTATAATAAATATGGAAGATATTTAAAAAATAATGATAATAATGTTAATATAGAGGATGAGGATGAGGACGAGGATGAGGATGACCTTTTTTAGTATATGATATTTTTGAAAGTAGTTTAATGTAAGGTGTGTATTAATTTTTCTCCTTCTATATATTTATATTTATTTCTTTTGAGTTACATTATGTAATCATCGTATTGATAATAATTATTCTATTCTAACTATGAAACATATATTATGGGAAGGCGTAAAATGTTGAATATCATTCAAAAAAATAGCATATCTCAATCCATGGAGAAATCAATTGATAACTCTAATAAAATAAACCAAAGCAACTATTCTATAGGAGAACTTGCACAATTTGGAGAAGGTATAGAACTTTTATTTAGTTACTTTTTATCTTTATGTTTCATAATTTTTTATTTGTAATTCTAATGATATCAAATCTTAATCACTATTCTGATTAATCCTAATTAGAGCTACAATTACAAGAGGAAAGCTATGATATGTCTCATTCAAGTGAAAGTTCAAATGCAAGTTAGTGTAACACATGATGAATAATTTGTACTTTTCTTAAGATATATTTTGTTAATGTGACATTCTTACATGCTTTAGGTGGAAAGAAAACTAGAGTTTATACACATATGTTAGGGTGTATGGGATTTACATGCTTTAGGTGGAAAGAAAACTAGAAGTTATACATATGTTAGATGTGTGAGATTTTCCAAATGGAGAATTCATACTTGTTGAAGTAGATTCTTTAGGCAATCCTATGAGATGGGAAGAAAAACTCTACTAAAAACTCTACTTGTTGATCATAAGTCCTTCTTAGGGATTTGAGATTATTTCTTACCATTTGGAATCTTTCTAATCCTTTCATCAATGGTTTCTCTTTATTTCATTTTGAAATTCTCACAAGTCATTTTGAAATTCTCTTTACTTGATTTATTCTTTCATGAACAGAGGTTAAACTATCCGAGATTTCTTTTGTTATCTTACAGTTGAAGACTATATTGTACTCGCTTCTGCAAAGAGCACAGGTTAACAAAAATCTAGCCTTGATATTTTTTCGCATCTTCATACTTTGATCAACAGTGCATAAATCCTCAGGGATCTTCGTACCATTTTCATCCAAAGGTACATAGTCTCCTTTGGTGATAATGCTCTAGAGATTATATTGAGTGAATTTGATGAACATCTTTATTTTGTCTCTCCAGTAAAGGTAATCTTCCCCAAGAAAAGTTGGAGGAAGAGTGACAGAGGCTCCTTCAGGGATAAATTATTTTCCCGATTTTGTTATGGATTATTAGTTCCTTTTCACTTGTTAGAATGCTCAACCTGAGAGATTGAGTTTCGATACCAAATGTAGGAAAAGAGAAGATGCATAGAAGAGGGTTAAATATGATGTCATAGGAAAATTATAATTATTTTTGCAAACTGAAACTTTATAAGATATTAGATGTCTCAAGAAACTTTAACAACGCAAAAGATAAAGGAAAGAAATATTCACGCTGAAAATTATACTGGTTCACCATTATCAACCCAAGAGTTACGTCTAATCTCTATTATCATACAATATATATATCCACTATTTTAAAATACTTCAAACACAAAGTATTACAAGATATTTTTATAAAAGTATAGTTCAAACACAAAGTATCACAATACACTTGTACAAAATACTATCAGTGTTTTTACACAAACTTCTTAAGGCTTAAACAATTTTCCTAAAAAATATAAAAGACAATGCATAAGACACTTTAAAATATCACTCAATTAATGTTCGTTATCTTTTGCTCTTAAATTTTGATCATTATATAGATAGTGACAAAATAGTTGTTGAGAAAGGAACAAAATTTACAACATCTTTTACATAAACATTGAGTACATGACATTGAGTCAATAATAAACATTAAATACATGATCTTAAATGAAGAAAAATTTTTTATTTTTTATTTTTGCTTAGCACATTTTCTAACACATTAAGTTCTTTTCACTTTAAACTTAGATTTTATAATCTTGCAATTACTAATAATTTTCTTTTCTACCCAACGAGCTAGAAAAAAACTTAGTTACAGATAGCCAAATTTTAAACGGTGACAAAACTTTGAAGTGAAGAGGGAAAATCCATAATTTACAATTGATAATTTTGCCCAACTGCTCCGGAAGTAGGAGACTAAAAACTACAGTAAAAATAAATATAAAATTATAATTTAAAGTTTATCCTTAACGTCACTGTATTAGTTTTTTATTATTAAATTTTAAAAATTTTCAAACATTTTTTTTATTCAATGTAAAAGTCCGAATTTAAATTTTCTTATAATCCTATTTTAATTCATAATCTCTCACAACCAATTATAATAATTTATTACTATTTTTTATTAAATTATATGTTTACTTGAGATTTAACAAATTTTATTCAATACTTTTATATTATTTAAATTTTTATTATATAATAGTATAAAAACAAAAAAAAATATACGTAATTGAGAAAATATAGATATTATACTGTTCTTAACTAAAAAAAATTGTGTATGATTGGAAAAAGAAAAATATTAAGGACAATTTTATTAAATTTTAATAATTATGAGTGTAATTTATTTTTATAAAAAAAGAATATAAGACTACAAATTTTCTAATTATTATTTTTATAATTTTGAGAGGTAATTTACTGATTACAATCTTTAGAAAGTTAAGGTCAGGACACTAGGAATCTTCAATCTAGAATTAGATAGTTACTGGCACTGCTACAAAATACTTGGATGTTCAATTTAGCTCCTAATGCTAAAACGATAGTTTACAGTTACAAAATTGAAAGATTAGAGGGGAAGGCGAAGAAAAAATTAGCAGTGAAAACCTAAGACGGTTCCATCGGGAACGGCGATGGCGACCCTGCATAGAGCTTTGGCCTCAACGTGATGACTGAAGAGGTGCAACACTCTCACTCGTCCCGCCATCGATATTCTCGACTCGATCTCCATCGTGGGCCCCACATTACTGGGCCCGTTAATAAAGGTGGGGCCAAAGCCCAACGGGAATGCTTGAACGGTGAACGTGGCCGCCATGTACTGAGTTCTGCCGGCGTCGATCTTGCCGGCGGGAATAAACATGAACCCGACCTGTCTGCCATAGTAGAGAAGCTGGAGTGAGCTGTCATAGTGCGAGAAGGTGCCTCGATTAGGGTTCCTAACGGAAGCGTATTGGGAAAAGGTGAAATTGACGGTGCCGTTAGTGACGGAAAAGGAAGGGAGCTGAACGGCGCTGACGGAGATTTTGGGATCCTGGGGCTTGAAAACCGTAAAGTAAACGACGAAGACGACGATTACAAGGAAAATCAAAAAGATTGTGGCGACGAAACAAGAAGCTAGGTTGGTGCGGCTCTGTGGCTTGGTCATGGCTTGATGGATTGGAATAGAGAGGAACTATTACTGTGAATGTAAGAAAGAGAACGCAATGTTTGTTATGTTGAGGCATGTGATGTGATGTGATGGAAGAATGTGGCAAAGCAAAATCACGAGCACATGGAGTGCGTGTTGAAACAAAAGAAAGACATTTGCAGAGCGTGATGAGATGGGTAGGACCATTGGACCTTGTTTTCTTCCCTTCAATCCAATTCTGTTTACCTGTATTTTTTTTGTCTTCCACTGAACCCTTTCCTTTTCTTTAATTTCTCCACTACCATGTGCCACAAACTCCACTGTTCTGTGCACTAGGCAGTCTAGGCGGTGAAATTTTAAATTCGTTTTGGTCATCATCTTTCAACAGTAGAAAATTTTCATCTTAACTTTTAAAAATGTATAAATGTGTACCTCAGTTTATGTTTTACAAAATTACTTATTCTAATCAAATGCAGTATTTTCACTGAAAAAAGTTTTTCCACCGAAACACTGAGTTCTGAAAAAAGGTTGATATAGCTAAGGTTTGTGATTGTTAAAAGGTGAGAATTTTTCATATTTAAGAATAGGTAGTTGTGTCGGTTGGCCGATGTATTTTAGCACGGAAACTTAGCATTCAATATGGGTTTGGGACACTTTTGCCACGTAGAAAAAATAAAAAAATAAAAACCAAAAAATAGTTGATTGAACGGGTTAAAATAAAAGAAATTTTTTAAATGAATAAAAAAAGAAAAATATATATTAATAGTATAAAATTCAATTTTTAAACCCTAAATCCTAAATATATATAATAATTTTCATAATTTAAAATAAAAAATAAAAGCTTTATTTCATTTTTCATCAAATTTAAAAAAAAAATGATGAAATTTGTAAAAGTTGATTTTTTCTTTTCTATTTTTATGCACAAATATTCTTCTTTTCATATTTCTCCTTTCTCCCAATCAAACAAAACTCAGGGTTCCTATTACTTGGGTTTTTTTTCCTGTTTGTAAATTGTAATATTTTTTATTTTTTGGCGTGGAGCGAGGTTGATTCATTCATTCAGTAAAGAACAATTACCAACACAAACTCGAAGCTTTACCAGACACGGATTAACGACCGAGGTAAAAATCTCGCCCTCTTGAATGAATTATTCACCCCTACACGACTGGAGGTATGACAATTAACTTTGCTGATTGCTGAGAACTTGATACGAATGAGTCTGAATGATCATTGCTGAGAACTTGATACGAATCTAGTTTGTTGGATCTGCCCATTTGACTTATATATTTGATTCATATGGATTAATCGATTCAGATCTTATCAAGATATATTTCATTGTGTCAAATTGACAAATGTTTTTAATAATAATATGATTATATTTTAAAGTCACAGTTTTGTATTTTTGTTTAAGTAATAATTTTTAATATAATTTTTAAAAATTAAAAAAGAGATAGAAAAAAGTATGAAATAAGATAATTAATATAATAAAAAAAGAGAAATTGTAATAAAATATTTTTGTATGTAAATTATTATTATTTTTATTTAGAAAATATGTTCCATTAATCCTAACTTTTGAAATAAAATTTCAAAACTATAATGGTTGATAGAAGTGCTATTTGGAATTTGGATAAAATTATTTCCAGAATACTTTATGCAATTTTCCTCGAATGAACCTGTCCCTAGGTACACTATAACCATGGATGGCCATGAGACAATCCATGAGACAATCCATGAGGTACCATGTGCTGCCAACATTTAACAACTACAGACTCATAACCTTGGATTTTTAACTGAAGCAAAATCAAGACAACAAATCATATTGGCCGTTCCCTACATGGAACCTTCCGAAATGGGAGGAGGAGGCAACTGATATAGGAAAAAAGAAAAAACCCTTAAATCCTTGGTTGAGATTTCTCAGCGAATGCTTAGGTAAAAGACCAAATGCTACCTTCATCACTAGGCGCATCCTTGACCTAAACTATGGCCGATAACGTCCCGGTCATGTAAACCAACACAATTATCGCATTAATACCCTGATAGCTTGTGTTATGTAACTAAGACAATGGTTACAAATCCTTACTGAAGATAACTAACTAAACCCATGTTACTGAGACAGACATGGATGTAATACAAGCTTAATTACACTCCCATCTGATGTCTATATGTAACAAACTCAAACATGGTTCAAGTGTGATTTATTCATCTAGCAATAACTCAGCTAAAATCTCTATTGACTTGAGCGTCGCAATTTTCCTTGTAGGACGGCCACTAACCGCTCACCAAACAAGAAGTGGACAAAATCACCGTGACACTGCGATGTTTGAACAAAGCTCCTGATTGATTGAGAAGGAGATCAAGACCAATATGAATTAGTCAGATACACAAGTGTTTTTAATATCAATATGTTTATATTTTTTAGTCATAATTTGTATTTTTGTTTCAGTAATCAAACTCATAACAAATTTTTATTAGAAAAAGAGAGATAGAAAAAGAAGTGAAATAAGATGGTTAATATGATGAAAGAAAAGGGAAAATATATAAAAAATTGTAATAAACATTCTTATATGTATATATATCATCATTTCTGTGATTTTTTTTTCTGATTTAGAAAATACAGGGCTTTAAGACTTGGAGCCTAAAAGCACAAGTATGCCATGACAAAGGCAGCAGCGGAAACATTGGAATCATGACAAAACCATAACACTAACACTTGATAGAAGTGAAATGAGCAAGAGTTTCAGACCTATGCGTCCAGAACACCCCCAAGCCCATTTTAAACAACCTGCAGTCCATCCAAATATGGACCATAGTGTTTCACTCAATACATGCAAATACATATATATTATATATACCTATGAATCGGAAAAGAGTCTATTCTGAAAGCTTATCCAGGTGGGAATCCATGATCTGGGAGACAGATTCAATAAACACAGATTCCCCCATGCCAGGTAGCAACAATTCCTGGGCTTCACAAATAATCTCCTCTATTATAGATTCCTTGTTCAAAATTTCCCTACACATAATGCTTCCAATGGCATAGGGAGTGAGACCTCTCTCAACCCCTTTCTTCAACAACATTGTGGAGATGCGGAGTGTTCTTGCACACTCAACTGGAACATCCCACCCATAGTATTTCAGAAGTTCTATATCCTTTTCAGCATCCAAAGATTTAATATAATCAACTGTATCAGGAGAGTAAGGTTGACGTGCTTGGGGCCAGTAAAGCCAATCAAATGTGCAATCCTCAAACTGTAGAGATAGTAAACAAAAGATTTAGGCCATGCAATTCAACAAAAAAAAAAAAAAAAACTTTATGAAATTCAGCATGTCACAATTTTTTCATGGACTACTCAAGATAGACAAACAAATAAGGAAATCTGATTAGTCCATAGTAATGCAGGGGAAATGAAACTGAACTGTGAGGTAAAAGAGAGGGGAATGGAGAATGCTTACTGTCTCTGGTAGACAATAGCCATGATCAATGGGAATGAGCAAGGTGTTGCCACCTGCGTCTCTTCTGAACAATATATTCCCAGCATGCCTATCTGCATTGGCCATTCTGATATCAAGCACAGTAATCTTATGCACCTCCTGCACAGAAAAAGCCCCTGGTCCAAGGTCCTCACAGTTACCATGATTGGCCATGAACATCTGCAATGACCCTATCTTAGAATGCTTTGATGAGGAAGCAAAGCCATTAGGGTGGTTAAAGGCTTGGTGTAAGCACTGGACCATAACAGTCGGAGGAACACCAGCAAAGCCTATTGCTTCACCAGATATTAAACGAGGCCCAGTCCTTGGATGATCTAATAGATAAGCTGCAACTTCTCTCACAGCTCCTTCCTCCACCCTTGTACCTCTTTTTAAACCTTCACCATTAGATGAAACAGGTAGGCCTGCAGGGTTATTCACAGCTAACGGCTCCTCATCGATGGGCTTAAAAACCGAAACATACTCCACACCTGCTGAGTCTTGCATGAAGTAAGTCCCACCTGTGCCCTCGGAGGATCTGATAGGGTGATTTCTATTTTTTAAACCATCAAATGTGGCATTGATCAAGTCCCAAAGGAAAGGAAAAACATTGATCTCAGGATTCCCAAAAACTGGTTCTAACCAAAAGTCCACACCGGTTGGTACCTTTGCTGCTTGATTCTCTCCTGCATCTTGTTCATCTGCCACAACTGATAGCTCTAAATCTTTGTGAACTGCCTTAGCCTTAACCTTTGCTGATTTTTGAACTATCAAGTGAATCACACCATCATCACTGTTGCATATGTCACGGAAGAGCCTCTGGTCATCAAGCTCTTCCTCACCGCAGAAAATCTCCTGACCCTCAAGATCAACGAAACCTTTGCCCTTCTTCTTAATGCGTTGCTTAAGATACCCCACGTTTCTATACCGATCAACCTGAAACTCAAACTCCTCACCACAGATGGTTCTGACAACAATAAATATCATGTCAGAGAGACGGAGAACCAGGTGAAGAACATTCCCGGCAGTGACACCATACTCCTTGATGAGTGCATTGTTGCGTGCAAGCTCTCTCCCACTGGAAATCAGCTTTTGCTTCTTCTCTGAAATCCCTTTGCATCTTTGAATCCTCATTTTCACCGAAGCAATGGAATCTGACTCCAAAACACGCATTGGTGTCACCGCACCGTCTACGCTGAGATATATCACGATGGATTCGCCATTGCAGCGTCCTTGCCAATGCAACGATTCTTTGTAAATCGGTCTCACAGCAACATCCCCAGCGGACATCTTTCAAGCTTGAACAATTTTTCTTTCTTTTTTTTTTTTTGCCTTAACTCAAGTCCTCTTTTAACTTGAGTTATCAGTTATAACGGTATAATTAAGGGAAGCAACCCATCGAAGAAGAAGGTCTTTCAATCGAAGTGATCGAAAAGACCCTTAATACTAATTTTGAAGAATGTAAAAAAAATTAAAAATTTATGAAAAATTGATACACCCAGAAAGGATCGTTTCTGCTGTTTATCATTTAAAATGAAAGGAAAACATGTTTAAGAATTTAGAGTGGTGGGTAATGAACCGAAGGAATCAATCTCTCGAAAGAAGCGTGAAGGAATGGTAGCGAGCGAGAGTGGATTCTTACCAAGGGAAAGAATCAAGGAAAAATGTGAAAGGGGTGAAAGCTTAAATGGAAGGAGTCCCAAAACAGAGAAATTGATTGAACTGATTCCAGCGATGTGCGATCTTTTCGCCGATCTTATCTGCACCAATAAACTTGTTATTTCTCAACCGGTATTCTAGCCGTTGGCTTTTTATAAAAATTTTGACCCAACCCTCTATAACGGGAACATTTTCTAGATAGCACCAAAACCTATTTGTAACTGGTAACAACAATAGTACTAATTAATATTATCACGAAAACCAGTACGAGGAGCGTTTTGTTTTTGTTAGAACTGTTACAATTTACAAAGACATCACTCACACACCTACATAATTGCCCATGTATTCGGAGGATGCATTAGCAACTAGTAACGTTTTGCATATATCTAAGCCTAAACTGTTGTGGTTTATTCTACTTTGTCGTTTAAATTTAATTATTAAAATGCTTTTACTGTGATCATAACAATTATTAAGTTAAGTGGTAAGATTTCTTTTAAAGCCGTTGGGTCATGCTATCGATGTCATGCATCCTTATCACCTTTTTTTTTGGTCGATTCATTAAAAGAGTACTTATACTTATGCATTCATTTTTATTTCCCTAGGCTTATTATATTTGATTTTAGATTGGTGTATGATGCTTTTATGCTTTGCTCTCGGGAATCTGGAGCTTGCTTAAAATGAATTTGAGGAACAAGAGCAAGTTCACTGAATAACACTTCCAGTTGTAAAGTGATCCGGTTGGCATTTGAAATTAGCAAAATAATGTTTCTTAGGTGTCCCATGATTATGAGACACTATGCATTATAACCAATAATATAGTCTTTTTAACGTACCCTCATAATATAATTAGTAATGAAAAAAATGATTGATAATTTTACTTTTCCTTAAGATTTTTATATTCATCCTTTCCAGTATCATTGCACTTCATGTGCCCCTTGGTCCCACTACCAACGACATTCTACCAAAAAAATAAAGAAAGAAAAAGAAACGAGCCAAGGACAGTCTTTAAATGGTCTTATATTCTTTTTTATTCTATGTTATTTTCAAGAAAACTACATTCATTACATTGTCCTAAGATGGAAAGTCCAGTGGAGACGTTCATTACCTAAAGGGATATTTATTTTTGAAGGTTGATTAAAATTATTGATTTTCCTACTCTCAATATAGGACTAGATAATTTTGTTTATAATATGGTGAAATTAATTTTTATAATGATTCTTTTTTTTTGCATATATAAAAAATTGGGTTATTTTTATATTTAATTAATATTATAATTTACATAATATATATATTTTTTGTTTAATTATATATCATATTTTATACATATTTTTTATTGTAAATATTATAATATGAAGTAGTTATAAAAATATCATTTCTCATTTTGTAAAGGATGAAAATTGAAAAGAGCCTAGATCTATCCAACCCTCCAGGAAAAAAAATGACTTCTGAATAATTATAATTTTTAATAGCACCGTCCATTGAGTTCGTGGGTGGGAATGTGCTTGTACAAGTTTGGAGAGGGTATCTTCTGTGACCGTTATTGTCGGTGGGGCAGTTGAACACGTGTTAACTAGAACTGTTTTTCACCATTCCCTTTCTATGTAACCGGTTATTTATTTATTCATTAAATAATGAAGGGTTTTCTTGCTTATGTTCCTTGGGATTTGACACCAAAATAGATAGTACTTATCTAGGAGGGGAGCGTTTTCTTGTATGTAACTATCAAATAAATATTATTAAATTTTTTTAATTACTAAAAAACAAGATTGAATTTTTTTTTATAGTTTTACGATAAGTATAAATTTTCTATTTTTAAATTCTTACTATTAATTTGGAAAAGCTCAACACATTAAAGACCTATTTGATTTGAAAAATATTTTATATTTTAATTTTTTTAAAAATTAATTAAATAAATACATTTTATTTATCATTTTTATATAAATCTATAAAAATAAAAATAATTTATAATTTTTATAACTAACAATAAAAATTAAAAAAAATTGACAATTGGAATCTTAATGTGATGATGATCAACAATGTTTAAGTGTCTCCTTCTTTTTCCTTTAATTATGATATATTACCAGTGTAAAATTTTTTATACTGTTAACTAATTGAAAATTATATAAGTATAATTTATAAAATAATATTTATAAAATTTAATAATTTTTAATTATAAAACAATCCATGATTATATATTTTTATTTAATTAAAAATATATTATAACTTTAATATACTATTTAAAGATATAAAGCTGAGGCGGTTGCGGTTATAACATGGTGATAGGTTATTGGGCTGCACGTGGGCCAAGAAAGTTTTATGGGCCAGGATAGGCCTCTGAAACTTAAAAAGGGCATTTGAGAGATGTGGTGGTGAATTTTCAAAGTGTTACCCGCCAAAAGATTTGTGTTCCCTTCGGCAACAATCTGTGAATGGGATATGAGTGAGTGTATGTGGAAGAACGCTAGAGAAAGAGAATGGGAGCGAGTGTGAATATTATTGTGAACCTAATAATAATTTCCACTCTGCTACTATCTTCAACACTTTTAGAATCAACACCTCTTTTCCAATTCCAAGATCCTCTTCAACAACAACAAAGTTCCTCAATTGCACCTTCTCTTCCTCTGGCTCCCGCATTGTTCGTCATCGGAGACTCCTCCGTGGATTCTGGCACCAACAATTTTCTTGGCACCTTTGCACGCGCCGATCACCTTCCTTACGGAAGAGATTTCGACACACACCAACCTACTGGAAGGTTCTCCAATGGAAGAATCCCCGTCGATTACCTCGGTAAATTATAAACATTCTTTCTTGATGATTGCAAACGATGTAACTCCAATTTTAATTTACTTATCTCTTTAATTTCAGATTTAATTCTTTTTCTTGAACTGAATTAAATTTTAATTCATTTATTTTTTGTTAACTTTGGCATCAGCTCTGCGCCTTGGACTTCCTTTCGTGCCAAGTTATCTTGGCCAGAAAGGGGCTGTGAACGATATGATTCACGGAGTGAATTTCGCTTCTGCTGGAGCTGGCATTATTCTCTCCAGTGGCTCTGAATTGGTATCTTTCACCTTTCTCCCTTTTTTTCCTACTAATGGACGAGCATGCAATTTGTTATGGAATGTTTTTCGTTAAAATATAGAAGATGTTAGGAGTTCCAATTCTAAAGAATGAATTGCTGCAGGGTCAGCATATCTCCTTCGCTCAGCAAATTCAGCAATTTACGGACACCCTTCAGCAGTTTATATTCACTATGGGAGAGGATGCTGCCTTCGGTCTTGTATCAAATTCTATCTTTTATATTTCTATTGGAATCAACGACTATATTCATTACTATTTGCTCAATGTTTCCAACGTCGATAATTTGTACCTACCATGGCGCTTCAACCACTTTTTAGCATCTTCATTGAGGCAACAGATAATGGTAAAATACCAGAATTTAATTTCTTGCTCACATTATTTATTTTTTTAAAGTCTTGCTAATCATTCATTAACCTATGTTATGAACTTATAAAGCGCGAATAATCTATTTTGGGGTCATTCATGTGTCAAACATGCACTACACTCTTTGATGAAACATGTTTCATTCGCATCCATGCTTATTAGTACTCACAGTCTGAGCAAATTTGTTTATAATTTGAAGAAATAAAAAGCACATAGAAGTTGAATTTATTATAAATTTTTAAATATTTTTTTAGTTAATAATAATAATAATAATAAATGAGGTAGGTTTGCTTTTATCAGAGGAAAATCTAACCAATATATTAGTTAAGGAGTTAAAAATAAAAAATCATAAAAAAATATTAATGTACCTCTTTCATAATGCTCAATGCATCTCAAAGTAAAATATAATAAAAAAGCTTATATCTTTAATTCCTTATAAGAATAATACTAATTGCCAAAAGCCTTTTTCATATAACAATTTCATTTTCTCCAACTCGTTCATTTTATAATTTTATTGCCCCCTCCCCACATGTAATTGTAATTGTTCATACTAGTTCTACTGAAACAAGTTCGGTTAAGAAATTGTTTAAAAAATGTTAGTAAAAAACAATACTTTATATATTTTCACTTTTTCAGAGGATCTTACAAAATAGTAAGTATTGAAGGCTACCGCAATTTGCACACGGTTAGATTGGTTAACCAAACATTTTTATTTTTCCGTAAAACAGACATGTTCAAAATTTTCGTGTAGTTTTATACATTTTCTGATTTTTTCTTGACTCTTAATTTGCATACAGCAACTGAAAGAGCAAAATTAACTCCTGATATATTATCCTTGATGACACAGAACTTGTACAATTTAAATGTTAGGAAAGTGGTGATCACGGGACTTGCCCCTATTGGCTGTGCCCCTCACTACTTGTGGGAGTACGGTAGTGAAAATGGAGAATGTGTTGAGCAGATAAATGAGATGGCCATTGAATTTAACTTTCTCACAAGGTACATGGTTGAAAATCTTGCTGCTGAGCTCCCTGATGCCAATATCATCTTCTGTGACGTGTTTCAAGGTTCCATGGATATTTTAAAGAATCATGAACGCTATGGTATTTGTATTTGTTTTTATACCTCTCAATCTACTGGGGAATTTCAGTAACATTTAACATTATATCTTAATCTGCTTTATGTTCCTTAATTAGGCTTTAACGTCACGACCGAGGCCTGCTGTGGATTGGGGAAGTACAGGGGCTGGATCATGTGCTTATCACCGGAAATGGCATGCAGTAATGCTTCCAACCATATCTGGTGGGACCAGTTCCATCCAACTGATGCAGTGAATGCTATTCTGGCAGACAATATATGGAATGGCCTGCACACTAAAATGTGCTATCCTATGAACTTGGAGGACATGGTAATCCAGAAGGCAAAATGATATTCTGTATGATGTTAGTTTGGTTCACATTTTGCACATAAGTATTTGGTATCCGTTGACTCTGCTTATAGGTAGGTAGTTTTTCCATAACTTGTTTCTGAAAAGAACTACGTATATACATATAACTCTACAATGGTTCTCTTTTATTTGGGCAAATTTTAATACACCAGAGAAATTATTTCCCACAAAAACAGACCGACCCAAAGACTTCCTCGTGCATAAAATTTTTTCTCCTTTACCAACAAGCAGTAGCCTAATAGGCACTGAATTACTACAAAGTTGCAACCTAAGGAAGTGAAGCCAGCTTTCTGGAATTACTTCTTTTGTGCATGTTGCCACACAGTAACAAGAAACAGTTTTACCACGTGACAACTTTAAACAGTAGCTACAGAACAAGTTTCTACAATGATTCAAGATTCTACAAGACAAGTAAATGCCTAGCTATAGAACAAGATAATGAATATTGTTACACTACAGCATACAAACAACGTAATCCATCCTCTAATTGTCTGGCGCACTTTATCGGCATTGTATGATGCAGAAAACGTCAATATGTGCATTGAAATTATCTTGACAAGTGCAAGGCATAGAAAAACAAAACTCGTTGCTAACACAGCAAGCTCTTTGGCTTCCAGATTTGCTTGATTACTTTCAATTTTTCGAACATCCGATCTGAAATGAAAGTGTATGGACGGCATGGCAATCATGAGAAGAGAGAAAAAATATATATTGGAAAAAGAAAGAAATGTCATTGAAGCAAAGGTGAGGAAAAAGCAATCTTTTATCACAAAAAGCTGTTAGCAAGGGTTGTTAATCCCTCTAAGTTAGCATCAACAAAATGAGGAAGCAGGGATAGAATGAGTAACATAAGTTGATTTCAAATAATACGAATATATGAATTTGAAAAACCAATAACAGGACAGATATCTTTAGATCAAGTTATCAAAATGATTTATCCTAACCTTAGCATGCTGTTTTCTCTGGCTAATTCATTAAGCTGAGATGAAACAACATCCTTCCAAGACTCAACCTCAGATATGCCTTTTTCCTGGAAAAGGAAAAAGACCAGGAACTCAATGTACGGGAGAAAAGAGAATCATGATGAGCAGACAAAAAAAGAGGAAAAGGAAAGGCACAGGGTAACCTACCATATTTGTGTTCCACTGCCAGAGATCTTTAATCTCTGACTTGCTTTGTCCAAGGCTTTCTGATAATCTGGACAACTCTTTTTCAAGATCCGGTATTTTAACCCCTTGTCTTCTGTTCAATTCTTTGATGTAATCCTCCAAGGCAGATAAGTTTACCTCCACCGACCTCACCTTCTGCATCAAAATCTTCAGAACAGTGTCACCAGCTATCCTACCATTTAGCTGTTGTCTTAATTCTATTACAGGATCGGAGATCAAGTTAACGGTCGCAGGATTTTTTGTTCCTTCTGCATCAGTCTTTTGAGTGTCATCATTGCTAGATATCTCAGCAGCCACAGTATTGTTGTTACTATCAACTTCTTTTCCTTTTCTGTCAATTTGACCAGTTTCTGACTTGGAAGAAGGGATATCACTGTTATTATGTGCCTCAGAAACGGATCCCACAGAAGCAACTATTAGATCCTTGAGCATCCGCTCTATTGCGTTGATCCCATAAACTTCTACAACACTAAGTGTGCAGTAAAACTCAGATCCATAATGACTAAGCAAGCTCAAATTTAAATACCGGACCCAATTGGGTTCAGGCAGTTTAAAGATCTGAGCATGCTTGACATTGGCAGCGATAAAGTTTCCAAGCATGCTCCATTCCTCAGTTGGGTAGCTCAAACTACCAGCCAATTGAAATTCCTTGAAGTTAGAAGAATAATGTTCAAAGTTTGCAATTTTTACGGAATCAACCAGAGTCTCTTCCGAAAGTTCAATAACAACGAATTTTCCTCCAACAGAACAAGGGTTTCTCAGGTACTTATCATGATCCTTCCCGAGTATATTTTTTGCACCTTTGGCCTCCTTATTATGAGCCACCACCTTTGCACCTTTGGACTCAGAGGCATAGTTGTACACTGATCCGTCAGGTTCAAGCCGATGAGTTATGTTGACAAGTGCAGAGTTAATGCCCCCAGTTTTTTCTTGTTTTGCTATGTTTGGGAATTCATCATAATTGGGATGAAGTTTCCCATCAGGAAGTTGCGCTGGTTGAAGCTTCTCCTTTTGTTGAGGTTGTAGTTTGCAAACCAAATTGCTACTATTACCTAAAACCTGCCAAATCACTTCTTCTAAACTTCTTGTTTCAGGAAGTGAGTGCAAGGGTCTTGCAAGTTTCTGACTAAGACTATTGGAGCTACCTGATTCATTAAACTCTAACATAGCTGCATTTATGAAAACATGCTCGTATTAACAACAAAGGAATATGCATGGTTGTTTCTTTTCTGATCATTGCGGGAAAAAAAAAAAAACAGATCCACTCAGAAATTTCAATAGAAAACAAGATAATGTGAAGAATAATTGGTATTATTAAGAAATAATAATAAATAAATAAGTTTTTATTACGAATTACGTTCGAACTGTGTTTAAAGATCATAGAATGAACGCATTGTGATATATTCCATAAAAAAATTTCACTTTTAGGCACTTTATTAACATTTGCCTTTTTTTTTTATTGTATCTTGTTTCAAAATATTTGTGCTTGACCATCTGCGTCGAATATGTGAAAATATCATGGTTACGAAGTCGTGTAAATATGAGAGACCCATAAATGAAAAGAATGAAAAAAGGACCTACCTCCAGTGCCATGAACGAGACGAAGCTTGACGTAGAAGAAGAGGAGGCACCATAGGGAAATTATGAAGGAAAAGGAGAGGCCAAAAAAACTGCTATTGCATTGTTCCTTCGACATTTGGAATTGATATTCGAGGGGTGATTCTTCATGTTTCAGTTTCATCGGAATTGTGCACTCAATACACATCGATGATTGATGGAAGCCAAACCAGAGAAACAAAAAAAAAAACAAACAGAAAATTCGCGTAAAGATGAAGGAGTGGGAAATTGGGCGTTTAAATGGGCACAAAAATAGGAGGGAAGTGGAATATCGCAACTTTGGGCTTAACGGCCACTCCCACTCCCACCAATTACTCTTTTTCTTCCACCGAGTCAATGTATCTCAAACATCAAAACTTTCTATTACCGTAATTTTCTCCTCTACCTTAATTCCTAAAATAATAATAAGACTTCATCAATTTGTTAGTTCTAATAACAAAAATGTGAATTTGAGTTATTACTTTTGCCTTTTTATATGACTAAGACTCGAAAATACTAATTCAAAATAAATAAATTTATAAAATTATATTAAAACTGATGACTGATTATAATTATGAATATTTGTTTTAAAAAATAATATTTTATTATATAAATTTTATATTTTAAAAGTCTTTATTTTTATTTTGAGCTTGTATACCTAAGGCTCAAACTAAGGTTCTAGTTCTCAAATTTGATCAGTCATTGGTGAGAGACTTAATAAATAACAAAATTTACTTTTCTCAAAAATTTTCATATTCACCCTTAGAAAATCACACCCATGACTCATGTCACCTAAGTTAATGGTCTAGAAAAAAATTAATGATTATAGGTCTTATTCTATAATGAGCTATAGTTTTATAAGTGAGCTTTAGAGTCAATGATATACCTCTCATTTAAGTTTTATATAAAGGAAACACGTTATTTTTTCAAAAAAAATAGAAACTCTTTTTCATACTATTACTCTACTAAAATTCATGCTGAATAGGGTATTGGAATGCCTATAACCCTCACCTTTAGCATTTAAGGCTCCAATAGAAACCTCATTACCACCATTCTCATTGAAAACTTAAGTGTGGTTCTTGAGTTAATCATCCATGAGATTCAACCATATTAGTTTATAAGATAACAAATCTCAAATTGATTTTGGGAAAAAAGTTTTAATAAATTTTAATATCATCATTCATCAAACTTATTAAATAACTAGAGAAGAAAATAAGTTTTTTGTACATGAAAATTTGGATCAGTAGTTTAGATTTCTAAATTTCTACCTTTTACTTAAATAATATATTTTTAATTAATAGTTATTCAATCTTATTTTTAATTAATAATACATGAAAATTTTCGTTATTTTTGCCTAAATTCATATGAAATAGCCTATTGTATCTTTCTAAAAGATTTTCACCTTGAACAAATATTTTTTAGATCATGTCATCACACATTTTAAATTAAATATTCTTATCTTATAATTCTATAGTTTTAATTTTTTTCAAATTATTAACTTGATAATTTCAATTGTTGATTTTGACATTTTCAAAAAAGTTGTAAACTAGACAATTTCGTAAATATTTTACTTTCAATTTTTTTTCCAATCAACTTATTTTATCAAGCCTAGTTAGATTTGACCAATTTAAACATATGAAAATTTTGTTTGATATCTTGCATTATTATAAGATAAATTATAAAAATATATTTTATTTATAATTTAGTATGAACATTGGTATATTTTAAGTTTATAATCAAATTCCTCTTCTACTTTCAAATAATATATAATCAAAGGTAACGAAAGTGTTATGTGTGCTTGATTTAATGTATAAGCTTGCGCAAAATAAACAATATGTTTATTGTCTCATTTACTTCCTTGTTAACAGTGAAGTTTCATTAATTATTAAAGTTCTTCCATATAACTGAGATAACTAACAATAATAAGAGAATCTACGTGAAAAAGTTCTTCAGAGTCATAGTTAAAGGCTAAAAATTAAAAAATGTTGATTTAGAACTTGATATACATTCACATGTAAGATACAATGGTTCACCATGGAAAGGTCATGAAAGATCCCTCCCTTACATAGATGGCAATATTTTGCTTAATCTCAAGAAGGCTAGTGTTGGAAATCCATAAATTTAAGGCATTTCAACATTTCCAACCATAACCTCCACATACGTGAACATAGGCCCTCCACTAATTAAACGCAAGACATTTGAATTTATTAATCACAAAATTCATATTATAAAATTATATAGCATATTTTTTTATCATGTTATTTTTCACGTTATATGTTTTAAAAGTTGTCATTTAAAATATGTTTGGTAAGATATTTTAACTAATTAATAATTTAAATTATCTGGTAAAAAATTTCTTAAACATTTTATTTTTATTTATTAAAATAACTTATTTTAATAATTTATTTTATTGTCATTAATTTTTATGAAAAAGTTACTTCGAATCATTTTTATGTTTTTAACTTCTAATTAAAATATTTTGTTTATTTTTATCCTTAATATAGTTTTATAATATATTTATTTATTTATTTTTATAAATTTAATATTATTTAATTCTTTCATAATAATATTAATAATTTTGATAGATTTATTTTTATATTATCATAAAATATTATATTTTAAATTATTTTTTAATATATTTTTTATTTGATTTTATTAAAAATATTAAATTATTTGATAAAAAGTTAAATTATAAAAATATTACTTTAAAAAATTATTTAAATTTATTTATGTAAAATTAAAATAAATATCTTTATTTTAAAAATTATATTTTATTTATTTAAATTTTAATATATTTTTTTGTTAAAAAATCTAGCATTCTTGTTATGTTTTAATTTATTATTTAACTATATATTTATTTATCATTTTCACATTTAAACTATTATCAGTTAGTTTAAGAGATAATTTTACTATTTTTCATTTAATTAGTATCTTATCAATTTTTAGTTAACTTTTTAAATTTTATTACATTTTCAACTTTTTTAGCTAGTTTGCAAAACATATTTTTAAGCTCTCAACTTGTTCTTAACTTTGATTGTTTGCCATGTTTGATTCATCCAGCTAATAAGAAGGGTTTTATAAAATTTTAAAAAAATTTGATATGTTATTAAATAAATTTAAATTAATAAATATTATAAGAGTTATATTATCCATTAATTTAAATTTATATTTTTAAAATTTAAAAAATTTGGTAAGAATAATCTATGTAATATAATTTATTAATTTAATGATTGGATTAATAAAATTTAATTATTTATAAAAATTATTAAGTAGAATAACTTTAACCACAATTATTTCTAAAGTAACTTAATTTCTTCTCTCCCTATATATATATATATATATATATATATATATATATATATATATATATATATATATATATATTTAACATCCATGGATATTAGATATTAAATTTAATACTTACATCGACTTAATAATTTTTTATAAAATATAAATTTTGCCAATTCAACCGTTAAATTATGTTATAATATTTTTATAATTATGTATATCAAATTTAAAATAATTTAAATATTTGCATATATATTATTTAATTATTAATATTTACATATATATATATATTTAAATAAAATATTAGATGTTAAAATAAAATAAAAAATAAAATATCTATTAATTTTTATTTTATATAAAATTTTACAAATATTATTTACTTGATAAAATTTTTTATATAACGGTTGAATTGATAAATTATTTATTCTAAAAAATATTATTAAATTAGTATAAATATTAAAATTTAATATCTAATGTCAACCTATATTATATTATATATATATATATATATATATATATTATATTTATTGAAATCACATGTAAATCTTAAATATTTACATTATCTATTAACTTTTTATAAAATATAAGTATTATCAATTTAATTATTTAAAAATCATGTTAATATCTTTAATATATCAAATTTAAATAATTTAAACATATATATATATATATATATTTTTCAAATATTAATATTTATATATAGTTAAATAATATATTAGATATTAAAATAAAATTATATAATAAAATATTGATTAATTTTTGCTTTATATAAAAATTTATAAATATAATTTTACTTGATTAAAATATTTAAAAAAGTTAAATTAATAAATTTTATATTTTATAAAAATTATTAAATTAATCAAAATATTTAAGTTTAAAATCTATTGTTAATGAATTTTCACTCATATATATATATATATATATATAAGTAATTTAATATTTTAAAAATATTTATGGATTTTTATAAAAATAATTTTTTATTAAAAATTAACAATCAACATGCAATTAAATAAAACTGGTTTATGTTTTGTAAAAGTATAACTAACTTAGTTTTTTTTTAATATTATGTAGATTTTAAGTATTTTAAAATAAAAAAAATTAAAAGTAATTTGATATTTTAAAAATAATTTTGTATGGATTTTTATAAAAATAATTTTTTTTTATAAAAAATTAATAATCAACATGCAATTAAATAAAACTTTATACATGTTTTGTAAAAATATAATTAATTTAGTTTTTTTAAAATATTGTGTTGATTTTAAGTATTTTAAAATAAAAATTTTTAAAATAATATTTATTATTATTTATAATATATTATACATTTAATATTTTATATTATATATTAGCTCATAATAATTATTAATATGATAGATGTATATTACATAAATTTAAAAATTTTAAATTTTGTAAAAATTAAAATTAAAATTAAAGTCAACCATACTTATACAATTAAAATATATTTATCTCTTAAATGAATTATAAAATATATGTTGCGTTGAATTTACAAACTTATGTATCCATTTTGTGGTTTTTTTTAAGGAAGAAATGAATAATATATATATATATATATATATATATATATATCTATATATATATATAATATAATTTTGATAATTTATTAAGTAATTTGATATGTTACAAATTTTATAAAAATAATATTGTATGAGAATAAAAATATTATTTTTATAAATAATTTATATAAAAGATTAACATGCCAAAATGATAATTTAATGAATATGAAACTTTTTAAAATTAATTATAAATAATTTATTTGTAGTTTTGAATATAAAGGCAAAGTTTTAGATTAAATTAGTGTGTTTATGATTTTCTTCATGTATTTATTGGTGAAAATAGAATTTAAGGATATTTAATAAATTTTAAGAAAATTTAGAAATTATCTATTTTTTTAATATTTATTTTGTTGTTTAATTTTTTTTTATATCATATAAAAAATTTTGAGATTTTTCTATGTAAAATTATTTTAATCTTTAACTTTTCATTATTAGATTTATCCTATTTTTTAAAATTTTATTATCATTTTTAATTTTAAGTTTATGGACTAACTTTAACTTATAAAATTTAATAAATTTTTACGTACAAACTTTATAAGTGTAAATTTTATAAACTAATAAACTATTTTGATCCTAACATGAATTAGGATTATGTTAGATTTAATTAGCTGAATTAATATTTTTACATTTTTTTATATTTTTTTATATTTTTATATTTTTTATAATATATATTTTATTAAAAATATTATACAACCAACAATTTTTTAATTTAATATTTTTTATCTATTTATATTTATTATTATTATTCTGATAATTTTAAACTTAAAAAAACTGTTATTTAATTCCATAATTTTTTAAATTTAAATTCTACTCAATTTTTTAAAAATTTAATTAGATAAAAAATATTTTTAATTTAGTATTAAAAAATTGTGAAATAATGATGTGTTAGTTATTTTTTATTATTATTTATTATGATTATTTTTTTATATTGATTTTTTTTTAGTGTTAAGTGGTAGAATATTAATGTTATGTTTGGATAGGATGAAAGAAAAATAAAGAAAAAGAGATTTAAAATTTTTTTCATGAATGTTTGTGCATGAAAATAAAAGAAAAGAAATAAATTTCTACAAGTTCTACTAAAATTTATTTTTATCAAATTGACCAGAAGAGAGGAAAAAATAGATTGTATCATTTGTTTTTTAATTTTAAATTATTAAAATTATTAAATATTTATAAAAATATTAAAAATATAATAATATATTAATAAAAATATAATAAAAAATTTAAATTTTATATTATTAATATATTTTTTTCCTTTTTTTTTCATGCATTTAAACAATAATTTTTTTTTTCTTTTTACCTATTTCAACATATTCAAATAATTCACTCTTATTTCATATTTTCATTCTATTTTTTTTTTCTTTCTCTTCGTACATCAAACAAAGCATAAAATTATATCTATGTCAGTTAAATATTTTACTGTCAGATTTTTATTATTGCAATGATTTCTTTATACACAGATATTTTGCAGTTTTAGAAAGTTGGTATAATTATTTTTTAAAAATTATTAAATATCTATTTTGGTACTAAAATGATGGGATAGTATATCTTTGATTGTTGAACAATTATGAAAAATTTAAACATGTTAAAATTTTATGGTGGATATTTATTTTAGTTAAGCATGTTAGGCTAAATGGTATTTTTTGTTTATTTAATCCGTGCGTCCAATTATTAGAAAATAACATTTTCAGATCATGCTTTACACTATTTAAAATTTAATTTTTAAATATTAAAAACTCTAAGACATGGTTCAGCAATGGAAGACAAAATTTAAAAAAGGCAATTAGCCATCATGGTTCACCGCTCATCCATTCATCCTCTTGTTCACACTTCCCTTCCCACTATCTCTGCCACCGTCACATGTAGTGCACTCACTGCACATCTGTACCAATATCCATATCATATTTTCCCACCCAACTCGCTGCTACCAACACCAACGCACCACTATGACTGTCGCTACCTCTAACCTCTCAATCCTCACTGATTCCTATCTTCACACCAGATTCGATTCTCGTTTTAGCCTCCTCTCACCAACCTCTCCTTTTCCACTTTCCGTTCATATTCGCAGTTCTGACCCCAAACGGATTTCTTCTATCAGGTCCTTCTTCTCCAATCCAAATTCCTCTGCCAACCCTGTTTCTTCACTCAGAATTCTTGCCTAATTGTTCATGCATGCTTTTAGCCTTTGGTTCCAGCAAAATGAGAATGTAGATTATACTAATTTCATTCAACACACTACATAATTTTATCATCTGTCGTAGCTACACGCGAACACATGCTAACCTAAATTTCAAATAAAACGAAATTGAAATCTTGAAGTTAATGCTGCTTATGTTAATTTGTAGGTGCTCTTATCCTAGCTCATGTATGACTTTACTTTCTGTAAGATGTCACTAACTAACTTGTTTCGGATTCCTATTATTCAAGTAATTGTGGTACTTTCAAATTTAAACTGTTCCTGCAACTAAACAATTTTTTGATATTTTTTTTTTCAAATCTTCCTATAGAGTTTTGTTTTTTTGTTTCTGTTTAATAATTTATTGATATTAATTTGTGTTCAGAGCTTGGAAGGAGCATATGTTAATATATGTTTGAGCCATATTTGTGCTGAACATGTGAATTTTAATAACGTAGATGCCAATCAATTAATACCGATAAGAAGAAATCTAGTAGAAATCTCTTTGACAACGCAAGCAATCTCCTTACAAACTTGTTAAGTGGTGGAAGTATAGGGTCTATGCCCATAGCTGAAGGTGCAGTCTCAGATCTGTTTGGTCGACCTCTCTTTTTCTCACTATATGACTGGTTCTTGGAGGTACTCACGCTTCTCAATATCATGAACTTGTGTCAGACTTTCCATAAGATTATATGTCCCATACTGAGTATATCCTTTTTTTATACCCAGTTTCTGTTACCCTTTTTATTGTCCT
Source organism: Canavalia gladiata (assembly GCA_037954105.1). Taxonomy (NCBI): domain Eukaryota; kingdom Viridiplantae; phylum Streptophyta; class Magnoliopsida; order Fabales; family Fabaceae; genus Canavalia; species Canavalia gladiata. The sequence goes on from CM075667.1 coordinate 18,772,547, forward strand.
TTTATTTGTTTACTTAATTTTTCACTTTTGGATGTAGGGTTTTTCACTTTAATGCATATATCATATGTATGAGGATGCATAGTTTGCTCACAATGCTAAAATGACCATTTTTACTCTTTCCATCTTATTCTACATTCCAAATTTGGCTCTACTCACCCGGTCCTAATTTAAATTATCATCTGAGGATATTATTGAATGTGGCACAGCATGGCTCAGTGTATAAACTCGCGTTTGGGCCAAAAGCATTTGTTGTTGTATCAGATCCCATAGTTGCAAGACATATTTTGAGGGAAAATGCATTTTCTTACGACAAGGTATACTCTTATAGCTCTTGCTTGATTTTTATTGTACTTGGTTCAATCCATCGTCCGAGAGGATGTTTATTTGTTGCTTCCTTCTAAGAGAAAAGTGTGAACTTCATGTTAAGTGAATTGATCTTCTGTTGAATTTTGTTAATATTAAGTATGAACCTGAATAATGAAAAGGATGAAATGTAAATGGCTAGTGTTATTGCAGCTATTCTGGTAGCTGATTAGAACTGCAGTTCATTTCTGAGCAAATTTCCCTCCATTAATCTATACTCACGCAAACAAGAAAATGTGAAAGGGAAAATACCAAAATGTTTTTCAGTCATTTGATAGCTGATTGAAATGGGGTTTGAATTGGGAAGAGTATACTTTTACTCTTAAATTTGTATCCAGTCAAAAAATACTTCTAGGACTAAATTGAAGAAAAAAAGTTAGAGGAAGACATTGGCACAAAAAAATAACTTAAGGGGACTAAGTTGAATAAAAAAGTTAGAGGATCAAATTAAAACTTAAATTAAACTTAATTTTTTTGTACCAATGTTTTCCTTCAACTTTGCTCTGTTTTCTTACTTTTGTTGATTCAGAGGATGTTTAGATACTTGATGTTGATATGATTTCATGATGATAAAAATGAAGGTCAGAGGTTTGGTCAATGATGATGGGCTTACAGTGGTTGTTGGGCATCTTCAATGGAGAACAAAACAAGGATAGGGTATTTGGGTGGGGGCAGTTAACAGACAATTATGAAGGTTCCCAGTGACAGTTTGGAGTTTTGGATAGTGGTTTAACAGTGAAATGCAGATGAAGTACAGAGGAAGAAGAAATCCTAGTAAAAACATCATCATTTATGAAATTTTCCTTAAGTTGATAAATAAATTAAATTAGAGGGAAAACATTGGCATGAAAATAAGTTGAATAAAAAAAAAGTTAGAAAAACAAACTAAAACCTAAGTTAAACATAGAGGATGAAAATTATAATTTTGCCTAAATCCTTTGAATCATCCTACAGTGGGAAGAGGCTTTTGTATTTTATGTGATTTTTATTGTAACTGTAGTAAATCCTGTCAAAGTGAGTGTAAACCTTTGCAAAACATGAAGTTTGTGAGTAGTAGCTGTCCATGAAAATGTAGCTAAATATAAAATGTGCTGCCCTTGGATTATAGGAGCCTAGATATGTCAATTTTCTGGCAAATTGATGTGCCTATTTCATCGAATTACTTTCTATATTTTAGTTCATTTTTAAATAACTTTCAAAATTTCTCTAATTTCTGCTTCTGCTCATTATTGAGAAAACTAGGGAGTACTTGCTGATATCCTGGAACCAATCATGGGCAAAGGACTCATACCTGCAGACCTTGATACTTGGAAGGAAAGGAGAAGAGGTGTGCAAACTGTATTATTTTCTGTCATTTTATCCCCTTTTATTTCTCCTTGATTCTGCATTTGATCCTTTGTTCAATTTAGAAGTCCTTTTCTCCACTCATAAAGCTTTTGAAGTTAGAAAGTATTAAAATGCACTTCCGCGCATGTTCTTTATTATTGAGTTTGGTGAATTTGCCTTTGAGAGTAAATCCATATAACTTAACAATAATTATCTTCCTCCACATTTTATGGGACAGGCTTCCAAAGACAGCCTCCTAATTGGTGTCTGCTCTTTAGATTTTTCAAGTGGCAAATTTTCCAAGGGATTAAGATGCTTTACTGAACTGATGTATTTTCTCTTTCTTTATATTTTTCTGTTATCCTTATGGCTTATAGAGGAATCCTAATCCTCCATTTTTATGACTTTTCTTCTCTCTTTTAATAGATGTTTCTTCAATAGGAAAAAAGTATAAAAAAGAAAGTGCCATGCTGTTTACTCAAATATCTAATGAAATATCCGCAAGCATTCTGATACTACTTGACCTATGGAAGTTCCAAATTGTCAACTCTTGGACCTGCTAATGGTATTTTCATATTAGAACCCAACCTATAATTTGAAGTTACTACTGTCTACTAGAACATATCCATTATAATAATTTCTACAAGTGTTTTACCATTAGGGCTTCGCAAGAGCCTCAAGCAGTCAAACTATTAATACCTAAATGTTCTTGACAAATCTGCTGTCAAATATCACAGTCAAACCAATACATGGAGCTAATCATTCCAATTCCAGTGGACTGCTGTAATGAACTGGATTAACACCAATAATCTATGGCAACTTACATGTCTCATGAGTCTGAAGAACTTCTAAATCAATGGCTTCTATAGTTTGTCTTTCCTGAGCTAATATGGTCAAGAGTTTTATGAATGTAACCTAATATTTTTTATTAAACTTGTTTTCTAAAATTTGCAGTCATTGCTCCTGGTTTCCATACATCATACTTAGAGGCTATGGTCAAAATATTCACAGCTTGTTCAGAAAGAACAATAACAAAGTTCAATAAGCTTCTTGAAAGAGATGGTTATGATGGACAGAAGAAAATTGAACTAGATCTTGAAGCAGAGTTTTCTAGTTTGGCCCTTGATATTATAGGGCTCGGTGTGTTCAACTATGACTTTGGTTCTGTCACCAAAGAATCTCCTGTTATTAAGGTTTGACTAAAGGATTATGCAGTTCAAATATATATTGATTCTGTATTGATTGTAAAATGCTATTTGCCTTTCTAATACTTTACCTCCTTAAAAGTGTCTAGCTACATAGTTAGTACTTAGTGTACTTTCATATTAATATGTTCTCCAAAAGCTCAATATCTTGTATGTTGAGTTTTGGGAGATGATTTCTAAAACAATTGTTGGAGTAAAAAAGGAAAAAGGATCTGTCTTACATAGGTAGATAGCGCACCTAGTTCTCCAAAGCTTTATCACATTGTCAGTAATAAACTGCTTATTTATTTTAATGATAGTCTGTATGAACATGCAAGTCAAAATTTAAGGTCATATTGAGAATATGATTTTCATAACCATCATTTTTTTTTGGGTTACCATTGGCCAGGAGTGCTCATAGACTCACTACTTTTAAATCTGTTATAGGCAGTCTATGGCACTCTTTTTGAAGCTGAACATAGATCCACTTTCTACATTCCGTATTGGAAAATTCCATTGGCAAGGTGGATAGTCCCAAGGCAACGGAAGTTTCAGGATGACCTTAAGGTTATTAATACATGTCTCGATGGACTTATCAGAAATGCAAAAGAGAGCAGACAGGTGAGATGCTACATGGATGTCATGTTTGAGGATTATGATTGATTCCAGGACTTGGTGTCTGTGTTTGACTGTTACATTATGTTGACTGTGCATGACATGGTCTCGTTTCCATTGTATTTGCAGGAAACAGATGTTGAGAAATTGCAGCAAAGGGATTACTCAAATTTGAAGGTGTGTTTTTATCTTTATTAATGGATTTAATGCCATTGCTGATGTTAAACTCTCGAAATATTAGGAGTTTTGTAAATACCACAATCATAATGTTACTAAGATAAAAGCTAACAGGATGCAAGTCTTCTGCGTTTCTTTGTTGATATGCGGGGAGCTGATGTTGATGATCGTCAGGTATATCTTTTCCTGATTTATTTTGGTTCCAAAAGGACCATCCTGGCTGGGACTTCAGTTACTTTGGATAAGTGGTAATCTGCCTGTTACATATCTTTTCATATTAGGCTTTGTTTACTTCTTTCTCTCTCTTGACAGTTGAGGGATGATTTAATGACAATGCTTATTGCTGGTCATGAGACTACGGCTGCCGTTCTTACTTGGGCAATTTTCCTGCTAGCTCAGGTATGTTAATCTAATGTATCTGAAAGTGCTTGTTCATGATAAGACAAATTTGGGTTTCTGGTTGTCATGGCTTCTTTTCAGACTTTCCTCTTTCTGCAAAATCTTGTTAAAGCTTACCAATTTCCTGATTGCAGAATCCAAGCAAAATGAAGAAAGCTCAAGCTGAGGTGGATTTGGTGCTGGGTACGGGGAGGCCAACTTTTGAATCACTTAAAAAATTACAGTAGGTTCCCGTTTCATATTACCTTTCTTATTCACCGGTACCTGTCTGATGATTTAATTCAGAAAGATTAAATAAATTTATGATGCTTAGCAATAATTTTATTTTCTTGGGTAAAGGGGGCAAAATATGTCACATCTACATGAAAGACAAAATTTATATGTGGTTGATTTCAATTATATTTTTGCTGTGTAAACTTTATAATCAACCAGCTTTTCTTGCGTTGTGAGGTTTGTCATGAGGGTTGGAGTTGGCTGTTTGGTGTTTTCAGGAAACATTACATTGTATCTGATGTGCCATCTCTGCTACTACAGTAAAACAGTTTATTAACATGTTACATGCTCTCAGGTACATTAGATTAATTGTTGTGGAAGCTCTTCGTTTATATCCCCAGCCACCTTTGCTGATTAGACGTTCACTGAAATCTGATGTTTTACCAGGTATTGATTTGTACTGATTACTTAATGGAGATGAAATGGAAACAAATGATTTGTACTAAAATTGTTTTTCGGGTTTAAAATGCATACCATTAAGACCCATTGACCCAATATAAAAAATTAAAAATAAAGAAACATGTTACCTTATTTTTTTTATGGACATTTCAACATTTTAAGAAATTTGGAATACTTAAAAAATTAAATACTTTCTATTTAAATATTTTTTCATTTTAAAAATATTTTATTTGCATAAAAGAATTTAAATTTTTTATATTTAAAATTCTTTGTTTGGTTGGTGGATTTTAAATTGTATTTCAAATTTTTTATATAGATAAAATAATATAATTTTTACTATATATAAAATTTTACTTTTGAATACTACTTTTTTATTCATCGAAAAATTTAGATATACAATAAATATTTTTACCAAAACATTGTTCAACATATGTATACAGTTAAATTATTTAATTATTGAAAATACTGCGTTGAGATGTGAAAGAGAGATGAGAGAGTGCAACACGGAAAGAGCTGAAATTTTTACAAGTGTTTGAGAAATTTTAAATTTCACTTATTTTTGAAGAATTTAAATTCCTTATTTTAATTTATTAAAATAGTCTTGAAATTTGAAATTTCTTAGAAAAAAAGTATTTTAACAAAATATTTTAATACTTAGAATTTAAAATTCTCTTAAAATTATTTTTCTCCTTTAGAATGACTCCTCCAAACACGAGATTGGGGAATGGATCAGCCATAGAGATTGAACACATACTTTTGGACTTCTTGGCACAAGCAACATGGATTGGAAGTCTGATACAAAACAAAATGTAATAAATATAACAAATTCCAACCTCAAATTACAGATGGAGGAAATAATTCGAAATGAAAAAACATAATGCATAAAAATCAGAAATCGTCCTAAAATGGGGAAAAAAGAACAAACAAAAGAAAAGCACTGAAGAAAATGCCATCAGTGCAAAAAAGCAAATCAGTTTTGAATGCATACAAGACAAGGAGAAAGCGTACTCACAAGCTGAAATTGATAAAGAGTCCTAGGAAAACAAATCAACATATTCCTCATAAAGAAAGAAGAGATGTCTCGATAAAAGATTCTGGCATTCCAGTCTTGCCAAATATACTGCACTCTAGCCAAAAAAAAAACACAATCCCACAGCATCTAGCTCTTCCATCTGCTCATGAGAAACCTCTAGCTGGATAGAAACATAGAGTTCAAAGCTAAGTGGATAGATCCGATGTTTTCCAAAGAGACCCTACCATGCTAAAAGAGCTGGCTATTCATTTTAGAGTTACCATGGAGTGTGGAAGATGTTTTACAAATCAGAAATTGAAACAAGGATTTATTAATGAAATACAAAAAATATTATTTAACATACACACAGTACCCACATTTCCCTACACCCGGCTAAAAACACTTTTTGATAATTGATTACTTGGTTTACAGTATAGAAAAATGTGGTTAACCACTTAATATAAGTAGTGAACAAAAAGCGTAGGCATTAATAGATTATTTACGTGATTAATCAATTATGTGTGTGGTTGATCGATTATCTATGTAGTTAATCAATTACGTGTATGGTTAGTGATGTAGGAAAAGTTGGTTAATTGTTTAACAAATATGGTTAATCAATTATTGAGAGCAATGGTTGAGGTGTAATTAGGTGTAATTAACGTGCATATGTGGGAGAATCAGTGCTCAATGAAGTGACCTAAGGGGTTACTTTCTAACTATTGGAGAACTGAAAAAAATAAGAGTGCCTAGAAAAGAAACAAGGTAGAAGGTGATGAAGATGGTTAAAAGGATTCAAACAGAATGAGCTTCCTTGAGGTCAAATAGGTGCAATTTTTTTACATAATTTTTATTTGAAAAATATACAGATTTCATTAAAGGATGAGGTCAAATATATTTATTTTGTTTAGACATCTTACGCATCATCAAATGGTAATTGAAGTGAGTTTACTTCTACTTACTAGGAATCTATGTATTTTCTATAGCTGAGATTTTACAATCAACAATTTCTACCTTATTGGTGAATGGGACTATTATCTTCTTGTCTAGTTAATTTTCGTTAGTTAATTCTTATTTGTTGCTTCCATTTGAGATGATGTATCTATGGACTGTCACTCCTCCAGGAGGGCATAAAGGTGATAAAGATGGCTATGCAATTCCTGCTGGAACTGATGTCTTCATTTCTGTGAGTACAAACATTTGTGGCACCTTGTTTCTTAGTGAAGAAGTGGATGTGACTAATGCATGCATTTTATGGGCTAGAATACTCCAACGTTATAAAGGAATAAGACAGGTCCCCCTTTTGTAAATCTGAATGTTTCTTAACAACTAAGAGATGGGTATCGTGTGGGGAATTTCCCTACACAGTTCTGTGACAGTTTTGTGTTAACTTTTGTGGGGGAAATAGGCAATCCTTTAGGCGAATCATTGCCTTCAGGATCCCAGACATGCCATTAATGCTTTGTGACTGTTGGAGTAACGTGTCCCTACTGCCATTTTTGTTACCAAAAAATAAAGAGATGACTCATAACTTGGTTGACTTCTAACACTTCAATACAACAGTGTCTTGTGGTTGTGGTTATTTTTGCATAATTTTTCTTAATTTATTTTAAATCTTACTTGATGATTGTATGACTACTCAAATATTCCTGTATCCAGGTATATAATCTCCATAGATCTCCATATTTTTGGGACCGCCCTCATGACTTCGAACCAGAGAGATTTCTAGTGCAAAGAAAGAATGAAGAAATTGAAGGATGGGCTGGTTTTGATCCATCTCGAAGTCCTGGAGCCTTGTATCCGAATGAGGTTGCTTCTTGCACTCTTTTTTTTTGTCTGTGCACTCATTCTTGAACATTGACAAGACATATTTACTTGATCAGATTATATCGGATTTTGCATTCTTGCCTTTTGGTGGCGGACCAAGAAAATGTGTTGGGGACCAATTTGCTCTCATGGAGTCCACTGTAGCGTTGACTATGTTGCTCCAAAATTTTGACGTGGAATTGAAGGGCACCCCTGAATCGGTGGAACTAGTTACCGGGGCAACTATCCATACCAAAAATGGAATGTGGTGCAATTTGAGGAAGAGATCGAACTTACATTAACTTATTTACAGTGGACATTTTTATTATTCGGAATAATGTACATTAGTATGATATAAAATAAAATAAAATCACTTGCGGCTAAAAAAGTATGAGTAAACTCCTAAAATTTGTTTTTTGAGAAATTTAAAATGCACATTAATTCTTAGGCTTTGATTGACATAATTAGTTAAAAGTTAAAAAGTTATTCAGAATTAATTAAATTAAAAATATTTGATGAAAATAAAGATTGAAAAGCTATTGAAAACTGATTAAAATAAAAATATTTGATAAAATTAACTAATAAAAGAATGCAAAATGATATAGCTGGTGTGTATGTATATAATAATTAAAATTTTAATAAATTTATTATTATTAATAAACCAGAGTTTTAAAACTAGTAGGTTTTTTATAATAAAGCATCTCTAATAGTTTAGTTTTGGTTAAATAAGCTAGCTAACTGGTTTATAAGCTATCTAACTGTTTTGTCAATAACATATTTAACTTGAGAAAATTAAAACTATTCCAATGCTACCCAAGTTCTTCAATGGGTACTTAAATTTGCTTTAATTTTTATCCTTTTGGATGGAAGTTGGCTCTGGTTTAGTTTTAGAATTGCCTCTAGTAAACTATACAAAATGGCACAACAAAATTGTTGAGCTTGAATTATATTTTCCAAATGTTTTTTTTTTCTCGGTCATTATTTTTCAAATGGTTTGAATTAGAAAATGATTTTTATTATTTGAATTTTTAGAAATAATTTATTCTAAATTAAGATTTAGTTTGGTTTAATTTTTTTTATACACTTACTCGTATAGGATAATTTCTCATGTTAGGGATGAGTTTTGAGTGTTGGGTTGCCTAGATATAATTGATGCAATTGATTATGCTTACGGGTTATGTTAAAAGAAGAAAAAAAGATCGTGTTCATAGATAAAGATTAATATTTACGTTTAATACTGATTGGATAAAAGCATGTAAAAAAACTATGATTTTTTTAAAGAAGGGAGGAGATCATTTCTTTACCAGATTAATGTTTTAGTTAAGTTGCCTTTACTATAAGGATAAAGATTATTTCACATCTTCTTAGTGTATATGTTTATGTAAGAAAATAAAAAAATGAAATAAAATTGATATTGTGATGATAAAATAATAGAAAAATATAAAATAAGTATAAAATTTAATGGGTGAATAGGTTAAATTTTTTTTATTATAATCAATAAAATCATGCATATGACATGTCAATAAGTGATGTGCAATAAATATAAAAAAATTTAAATAAAATTTCATGATTTGTATAAAACATTAAATGTAATTTTCGATTCAAATATAATAAGCTTTAAATATATATTTTTATTTTACATATTTCAAAATTTCACTTTAGTTATCTATTTCTTTATTTTAATTTTTATAAATTTTAAAGTTTTTAAAAATTCAAAATCACATCCTGATAACTTTATGGTGATAAATTTAGATATATAAATATCAATAATAAATGATGATAAAGATTAAAATTAATAAAAATTAAGACCAAAATAAATTTAACTATATTTATGAAGATTAAAAATATATTTTATAGAATGTAACACCTAACATAAACTTGGCTTTAGTTCATTTTCCATTATTTTAACTTGATTTAGAATTTAAGGGTGAAAAAAATAAAAAGCATTGCGGGTGCATGGATACCATAGCAGTTTGTAATTAGAAGCCAAAATACAGTTATATGATTTGATTACACGGCACCTGAAGAGCAAGTCCGCTGGCATGTTATTCGAGTTTGGTAATTTCCTAAGAAAATTGGCAATTCCTAAGAAAAATGGAACGTAGCTGAGGGTGTTCGTAAGTGCCACCTAAGAATCCACAAATAGAGATAAATGTACAATCTGCTTTTGGAGGTTTCCTTAACATCCTTGTCTGGTTGTCTTAATAGAAGAAGATAATACCAATTGTATGGTCATTGCCTTTGAAAATAAAACAAAACCATATTTTGGAAGCACTTGGGGAGCTTTCTTGCCCTTCTCACTCACCCCGCTAGGAGACAAATCTGAGGGCAATGTTTGTCTTTGCAAAGGCATGTTTGGATTGTTGCAACCTTAGGGAATATTATAAGCCCTTTGGCCAGCCCCGATTCCCTATCCACCTAAGATAAAGACAAAAGAAGACGTCTAAAACAGAAGCCTCGGTCAGGAAACAAACACCACTTCTAGAGAGATAAAGACACAAACACTCTCACCAATTCCACACTCCACTAAGGAGTGAAGGACAACAAAACAATAAAGACAAGAGGACCCTTCACGCATTGTCGACAACGTTGCCATGAACAAGTCCTTGAATCCCGAACTTGAGTCCAAACATTGAATTCCACTCCCACACCAAAAACACCTTAACCATACCCGTTACGCTTCTACCTTTTCAGGGTGTTCCAAGAAGCAAGCTTTCAGATTTTCAGGGGGCTTCGTTTGGGTTCTTCTTCAATTACAAAACCCACCAGGGATTTACCCTTTCCTTCTTCCATTCCGCTAATGTGGTCTTCCTAGGGTTCCCTTTTCTTCTTCCACGGTTTGCTCCATAACTTTGTGCTCCATTAGTGGATATCTTTTTACCCCTTCATTTCTGATACCAAGTTTGAGCTTCTGACCATATTCTTTTCTTTTCTTTTTTTAAAATATTATTTGTTTACTTGTCCCACTCTGCTTTCCGTGTGGGATCTGTAGCAGTTGACAGTGAAATCATCCTAATTTTTATAACCCATTTCCTTTTGCTAAACGTTGTATTTTTCTTCTTCCTTCTGTGTTCATTGGCTTCTTCAAGCTTATCCCTTGCATTGTAAAGTGTGAGGTGTTGATATATTAGAGCCTGAAACGCTTGTTTTGTTTAATCAAACTTGTGTGAGTCTTACTCTGTCCCTTTTCTTTATCACCAAATTCATAAGATTGTTGATGTTACATGGAGTCTACGTTTCAAGAAGAAGGGTCATCTTCTGTAACTTCTTCTCCTCTACAGTTCTTCTCCATGATGTCACTCTCACCTGGCATAGGATCTCCCTATCCATGGCATAGAGAACTGAAATCTGAGGAAAGGGGTTTGTGCTTGATCCATTTGTTGCTCACCTGTGCAAACCATGTAGCTGCTGGTAGTCTTGAAAATGCAAATATCATACTTGAGCAAATTTCTCAGCTTGCCTCTCCTGATGGGGATACTATGCAACGAATTGCTGCATACTTCACCGAAGCACTTGCTGATCGGATACTCAAAACATGGCCTGGCCTCCATAGGGCCCTCAATTCCACCAGAATAATCATGGTTTCTGAAGAAATTCTTGTTCAGAAGCTCTTCTTTGAGCTTTTCCCATTCTTGAAGGTAGCGTATATTCTGACAAATCAGGCTATTGTTGAAGCCATGGAAGGGGAGAAAATGGTTCATATAATTGATCTCAATGCTGCTGAACCGGCGCAATGGATTGCTCTCCTCCAAGTTCTGAGTGCACGTCCCGAAGGCCCGCCCCATTTGAGAATTACTGGGGTTCATCAGCAGAAAGAGGTTCTGGATCAGATGGCTCATAAGCTTACTGAAGAGGCAGAAAAGTTGGATATCCCATTCCAATTCAATCCTGTAGTCAGCAAGTTAGAAAATCTTGATTTTGACAAACTTCGCGTAAAAACTGGGGAGGCGCTGGCAATAAGTTCTATTCTGCAATTGCACTCCCTTTTGTCCTTGGATGACGAAGCCTTGAGGAGAAAATCTCCTCTTCTGTCGAAAAATTCAAATGGAATTCACCTGCAAAAAGTCCTGCTAATGAACCAAAACACATTGGGGGATTTGCTTGAAAAAGATATGGTTAATGGCTATAGTCCAAGTCCTGATTCAGTCTCATCGTCCCCGGTGTCTTCACCTGCTTCAATGAATTCGGAGAGCTTTCTTAATGCTTTGTGGGGATTATCACCGAAGGTCATGGTTGTAACTGAACAAGACTCTAATCATAACGGTTCAACGCTGATGGAAAGGCTGTTGGAAGCTCTATATTCTTATGCAGCCTTGTTTGATTGTTTGGAATCCACTGTCTCAAGAGCATCATTGGAGAGATTAAAGGTGGAGAAGATGATGTTTGGTGAGGAAATCAAGAGCATCATTGCTTGTGAGGGAGCTGAAAGAAAGGAAAGACATGAAAAGCTGGATAAGTGGATCCAGAGACTTGATTTATCTGGGTTCGCCAACGTGCCTTTAAGCTATTATGGTATGTTGCAGGCAAGGAGGTTCCTGCAGAGCTATGGTTGTGAGGGATATAGGATGAGGGAGGAAAATGGTTGTGTAATGATGTGCTGGCAGGACCGGTCTTTGTTCTCTGTAACAGCTTGGAGATCAAGGAAATAAGTGAGACTGTTAAAACCAGAAGAAAAATAGAGATGTAGTGATGGATAGAGTCTTTAGGCTTTTCTTTCTTTCTTTTTTTCTTTCTTTGTATGAAAGAGTTTGACCAATATGGTAACGACTATTCATCATGATCAATTTAGAGATACTACTATTTCCCTATTTCCGGGTTAAACTTAATTATGAAAGAAATGGGAATGGAAAGATGTGAGGGAATGAAAGGCATATATTTCTGGTTGTGTTTACCATTCCATTGTTAGTTCTCTGCTCATTTTATTTTTCAACATGTATCTGATATGTGTATAAGCTATTTTTCTCATTTACTTGGTCAGTGTAAGTTGAACGAATGTTCAAATTCCAGACACCAGTGTCTCTACGACAATTCTTGCATTCTCTAAAGGGTGGCAACCTTTCACTGGGACAGCCATAGAAATGAGAATAGAAATGAGGTTGTTTAATACTAATATATAATTTTTTATGCTTTTGCAATTGTAGTCATGGTAACTATTATTAAAACTTGAAACAGTGATGATTTCCTCTCTTCATTTATACATCTTATTTAATAGCTGATAAATTAAAAAAAAAACAGATTCAAGAACTTATATCCAGATATATAAATGAATGTATAATACTATTTATACATGTAAGAAATTTTTGTAGACTTGTAAGGCATGTTTGGAAAAATATCAGATAATATTTTGCATTTTTGGTACAATTATATTTAAATTTGTGAACACCCTACATAAATGAAGTAATAAATTATTAAAATCTCAGCATTAGTCTACAGATCCTCTCCTAGCTGATGGCTCGCCTTTCTTTTTGTCTAGCAATAGCCAATGAACAAATCAACCTTTCTTTTCTCAGAATCATTCGTTTCAACTTATTGAGCATCATGAAAAATAGGTAATTAGGATGGCTAGGAAAGAAAGTTGATCAAAGCAAAACAAAGCAAGTAAATTTAAATGCGTGGTAAATATTTTCTTTTAATAAATTAAATCGTATGCATAATTATATTAATAAATTAACAATATCTGGTATATTGTACTAATATTATTTAATTTAAGTATAATTAATAATATAAATAAATAAGGTTTACATAATAAGAAAATATACAATTAATTTAAATAAATAAAAATAATAAGTGGCTTGGATTTGAGAAAGAAAGAGTAAGTTTTTAAAACATTTTGAGAGTAAGTATTTTGGATTTAACATGAAAAGGAAATTTGAATATAAAAATAATTAATTTTATCAGGCTGAAATCTGAAGGGGGAAACAGGATTTTTAATGCAAAACATATTGAATGTAATCAATAGTTTGAATCAGAAGGAGTATGTATGTTCAATAAATGTTCTCACATGTAATAACGAACAATCAGATTTATAATATAAAAATAAATTATAAAATACGTTTATATATATAAAAAGTTTAAGTCCATATTTTTGTACTAAAAAAATTGAAGGTGGCCATTTTTGGCATTGCCCCTCTCAAATTTGTCTGAGTAACTTTGCATATCGGTAATCGTATAATATTTTTTTGACTCAAGAACTTTTATGGAGTTTATAATTTTTTATTTAAATACATTTTTAAATCATATAGGTATTTCAAAGGATAAAACTTAGATGCACTATGGAATTATTCGGTAATTAAAATTAGAATTTTATCTCAATAAATATAGTATCAATCTTTAATATTGATTTTTAATATATTTATTAAAGGTAAGCATTAAAAATTAATATTAATTATCAAAATAAAATTTTATTTTTATTAAAAAAGAGCACCAATATTATCTCGATATTATACCTAAATTTATCCTATCTCAAAGTATGTTTCTAGTTTTAAAATAGTTTTATTTGATTTGACTTTCTATTATTTTAAAAATAATTTAAATTTATGTTAAGTATTTTTTAAAATGTTGAGTTGGTCAATAAAATTTTAAATTATCGTTATTATATATTTTAATCATCGTTATATTATTATCTTTTTTATCTTTATAAATATTTTTAAATTTTATTTTTAGTATTTCATTTTTTTATTTGATTTAGATCCTTATTATTTTAAAAGTGTATGATTTTGATATCTACTATTAAGTCACATCAATTAAATGCTTGTGATCAAAATTATTACTTTTATGTATATTTTAATTAATTGTTGTTACATTTCTGCTATCTCATCATTGTTTCCCATTTTTCTCTTCATTACTCACCATTCTCATCATATTTTTTACTTTATTTTTTTCTTCTCCCTAATAAATTTGTCTTATGATTTCACTAATAAGTTTGTCTTATGTGTTCTTCATATTTAGCTTTTTTTTTTTCATGATTCTTTTGAAGACCACTTTATTCTCCTATCTTGTTTTTATAACTTTTTTTAAAAAAATTTAAAACATGCATGATAATAATGATGTATATAGCATTTAACTAACTTAACATTTGAGAAATTTTAATGATTAATTGAAACTAAAACTTAAACTAAATTTTAAGATATTTTATAGGGACAAAAACGTAGTTACATAATAATATAAAATGACTAAGGCATACATAAGAATGATGACTTCCGAATTGTTGTAGATGAATTTAAGATAGCCAAAGACATTTAATAATGTGGGACAAAATTATTTACTCTCAGAAGAATTGAAAATCAAATCAAACACAAATATTTTTAAAATTAAAACCATATTTCATTAATCAAGTTGGCATCAACATAAAAAATTAGGTTTAATTATATTTTTGATATTTCTAATTTTATTTATATTGTAATTTTGGTCCTTTTCAAATCCTAATACCACATCTTATAAAAAAATTTAATTTTATCAATTTTCTACAATTCTCACTCTTAACTTTTAAAATTATTCTATTTTCCAACACCATTACCTATCTCTTCAAACAATTATATAATAAAATAATAATTTTGAAAAATTAACAAAAATAAAATTACTAAATTTTAAAAGTAAATGGATCAATATATTAAAAAAATAAAAATATAATTAAATAAAAAATTAATAAGTTATGATTTATTAGTAAAATTGAAAATTAATATACAAAAATTTATTTTTATTTTTCATTTCCGTACAAAACCAATACTTTATTTATTTATTTTGATCGAGAACCGAAAAAACACTAAACACGTTATTGAGCCGAATCTCCAAGGAATGTGAGCCCCATTTAACTAGCAAGTGTGGCCTAAATATAATAAAGAAAAAGAATGGCCCTTATAACAATGATCGTTAGAACCCGTTTGTTTATACTTTATACTTTATTCACAGTTCGGGTATGATATGTAACAAATTAAATACAATTTACACATGGCATAACTAAAAAATAATTAAATAAATTTAAAAAATACGAAACTTTATTTTTCAATTAAATAGAATAGAAGAACGGATAAGAAGGTTGGACGTGAGGGAAGAGACTCTGGTCATTCTGATTTCATGCTCTGAAATGGGTTTCTCTTCGGCATACACAGCTTCAACTTGCTCAAACCTTCCGAACCTCCAATCTCACTCTCTATTTGGTGCTTTCAGATCAAAACCGTATCTCTCTCTGTGTAACACTTATAGAACCAAACGCATTCGAAAGCGTTCTCCAATTGTTCGTTCCCAATCAGAAAATGGAGCTCTAGTTACTTCTGAGAAGCCCGAAACAAACTACGGAAGACAATACTTCCCCCTCGCTGCTGTTGTAGGCCAAGTAATTAACTAATAACTCGAAATTCTCTCTCTCTCTCTCTCTCTCTCTCTCTCTCTCTCTATATATATATATATATATATTGCCTGCAAATTTTCCTTTCTATTTGGAAAAATAGTTAGGTATTTCTTTTTCTTAGCTTGCATCGAGTGTGTTTCTTGTAAGAATTGTTTGCTTAACTTCCAAACTGTGTGCAGCATTGTCTTCTAAATATAACTTGTTCTATAGATTTTCCTTATGAATGCTAATTTGTTATAAAGCATGATGATAATTGACCTTGTGGTTAATCTGTGAGGGTGGAATGTATAGAATAAACATTTTCCATAGAGGAAAATGTGACGAGAGCATGCACGATTTTTTAAAAGAAAAAAGAAGTCTGCATAAACAATTCATGAAAATTTGTTTTCTGCTTCAGGAAATGATGGAAGGAGAGAGAAAATTAGCTGATAGATAACTCTAGATTGTGGCATCTTTATCTTTTAAGTATTTGAAAGCGTTGCAGCTTTTTAACAATTTAGTGATCGAATATGCAAATGCAAATCAATCCTTCGTATTCTCTTGAAGGATGAATTTCACAAATTCCAGCTGTTTTGCAGGATTCTATAAAAACTGCTCTTTTACTTGGGGCCACTGACTCTGGGATTGGAGGAATTGCCATATCAGGAAAGCGAGGAACTGCCAAAACTGTAATGGCACGGGGATTGCATGCAATACTGCCTCCTATTGAAGTAGTAGTAGGCTCCATAGCCAATGCTGATCCATCATTCCCAGAAGAGTAAGGTCACTGGCTTTTTCCATTTATAAGACAAAGTTTACCAGTTTTGAGAAGTAAACAAAAACTTTACAATGCTAACATATGAAGGCAAAATTGGATTGCGAAAGATATCATATTGTTTTTATGTCATAAATAAAAGTAGATAAGATCTTAAGGGAGGAACGCACCGACATTTTAATCTTATGGAGTGGTTTTGTTCATACTGCTTCAGTGGAACATGATTTGGTCATTCATAATTGATAATGCTGTTAATTGTTTGTACTGTATATACACTTGCTGAATATGCACATGTCATCTTTGATACCAACTCAGCCTAGTAGTTAGAACCAACAATAGTAAATCCTGCTATTGCATTCCTCTTTTTCTGCTGAAGACTTATCAAATCAATTTTAGGTAACCCTGATTGACACAACATCTTTCTAATTGGGATGAAGCAATTTTTATTGATCCTATGTTTTGTTTTATCTTTGAGTCTTGGACTTAAAAAGTGCTTGGATTCTTCTCTTTCCTTTGTTCATTTATTTTGAATTTTTAGATCAAGAGGTTAATATTTGTAGGTGGGAAGATGGTCTTACCCAATGCCTGGAATATGATTCTGCTGGAAACATTAAAACTCGTATTATTAAGTCTCCCTTTGTTCAGGTACTGCTCAGCAAGTAAGCTTTGCCTATATGTCATATATTCAATCATCCAAGAGAGTTTTCTTTTCCATTGAAAAAAATATCACATATCCATTTATACTTCAGATTCCTCTTGGAGTCACAGAAGACAGACTCATTGGATCGGTTGATGTAGAAGAGTCTGTGAAAGCAGGCACAACTGTTTTCCAGCCAGGCTTACTTGCAGAAGCTCACAGAGGTGTTTTATACGTTGATGAAATTAATCTTTTGGATGAGGGTATTAGTAATTTGCTCCTTAATGTATTGACTGAAGGAGTAAATACTGTTGAAAGAGAGGGGATCAGCTTCAGGCACCCTTGCAGGCCCCTTCTCATTGCCACCTATAACCCAGATGAGGGTGCTGTTCGTGAACATCTGCTAGATCGCATTGCGGTTAATCTCAGGTACTGCTGTAATTGACTTGTTTACCTCTTACACGGGAAGTTCAATGTTGGGTTGGTGAGAATAGGCTACAGTATTTCCTGAAATAGGAATATTTTTCAGCCAGTTAAATACCAAATAAGCAATGTTTAAAGTTTGATTAAAAATGACATGAAACTGTCATTCTGTTACCATTTGTACACACTGTAATCATCCTCAAACGATGGAATTCTTATACATTTTTTCTGCCACCAGTTCCTTCCCTCTCTTTGCTCCTTTCTCTCTCTCTCTCACACACACACACACACACAACAGTTCTTTTGTTGGCATTTTAAGTCAAACTTTAAACATTTATGATTTGGCATCTGATGTGGTAAAAAATATCCTTTGAAAAACTTTTTTGAATTACCATAAATAATAAAAAAAAAAGAAGACTAAGTAGGTGTTTGGGAATAGCTTATTTTCAAAAATCTATCTCAAAAGGCAAGTAAAAATAAGCTTAACCAAACACACTAAACAGATAAAAAAAACCTGACTTAATACATATTTAACAAAATGAATTATCAAAATTTTGATCGCCTCTCTTATTTCTAACTATGCACCTTCTGCAGCGCAGATCTTCCAATGAGTTTTGAAAACCGTGTTGCAGCTGTTGGAATTGCTACGGAATTTCAGGAGAACAGTAGCCAAGTATTTAAGATGGTTGAAGAGGAAACAGACAATGCAAAAACTCAGGTATATTTATGAGGGAAGTAATAAAATTGGATTGGAAAGATGAAGAACAGATAGAAAAGGATTGGAATTTTATTGAATATCAATCTCCTTGAATCTGAATCAGGATGATTGCAGAATCAAGAGGGAAATTGAAAAACACGAGTTACTGATAGGTCTCTCTCACCACCACAGGAAACCTGAGAACCCTTGCTCTCCCTCCTAACCGCCATTCCAAATCCAAACTGATCTCTATTATTTCCCTCCTACTATTTATTACCTATCACTTCTCCCTCTCTCTCCTAATTCTATCAGGATCTCTAACTAACTAACTAACTAACTATTAATGCAGTTGTCAATGACTTGAATTGTGCCTGGTTTGTTCATAGTAGAAACTGACCCACTTTCTATACTGCTGTGCTCACCCTTATTCATCCTAGCATACAACTTTTTAATTGGGCTCTGCTAATTGGAAAATGAAGAACAAAGAAAAGTATTTGTTAAAATGTCCCACATAGGTTTGGAATATTTCCTTAATATTCCTTCTAATGCTTGTACAATCTTACTCCTTGAGCTAGCTTTGGGGTTAAGTTCAGTCTATTTCTAATATGATATTATAGCTAATCCAGTTTCAATATTGGGCCATTTGCATATGTCCATGCATCCATGGGCATGAGGAGGTATGTTAAGATATCTTACATCAACTAGGAATATGGGCTAAAGTAATCCTTATAAGACTTGAATAATTCTACTCCTTCAACTAGCTTTTGGGATTAAGTTAGGCTTAATCTAGTTCTAATATAGTATCAAAGCCTCTCAAATCCCTATGTTTAGCCACTTGCAGATGTCTGGCTTTGCAAGCTTCATGCTCCAAATGTCTAGTTTTGGATATGAGAGGTGTGTTAAGATATCCTACATTGACTAGAAATATGGTCAAAATAATCCTTTTAAGGCTTGGGCAATCCTCCTCCCTTGAGCTACATTTTGGGGTTAAGACTAGTCTATTTCTTAGACTAACCTTAAGCCTAATCTACAGACTTAGGAAACAACATTCCTTAAGGAGTTGTAACATGAACTTAGCCTGTAAGGTTGTAAACATGACAGATAGGTTCACATTTTTAACAATTTTCGTAAACTGGATGAGGGTTAAGATAACCAGCAAGAACTACAGGAATGCATCCAAAATCTATGTTTTCAAGTTGAGTCCAAACATATGAGATTTTGTATTACCTATGACCAAATTACTGATTTTATAATATATGTTGGCCTAGTCCCTACTCCTTCTGCTATTGGAATTTGTTTCGTTTCATCTGCCTAACTTTGCTTAATATTTAACTAGTGCAGATCATCTTGGCTAGAGAGTATCTAAAGGATGTTACTATTAGCAGTGAACAATTAAAATACCTGGTTATTGAAGCTTTACGAGGTGGTTGCCAGGTAAATTCTCTGCAACTCTTCCTACAATTATGCAAAACCCATTTATTTGGTACATTTGATATAGTCTATATATCCAGAAGTTACATCCATTTACTGTTTCATAAGGAAAGCAATTGATTCTACAGTGTCATGAAATAAATCGGCTCTCAATTGGCTTGTTCTTGTGTTAATTGCAGATAAAAACATCCTTTCAAATTTTTGCTATGTTAATATTAGATTATGAACTATTTTGTGAAGTTTCAAACCAACCAAGTGTACGGAACTACCAAATATTGCTCAATCATCTACCATTCTATAAGTATCCCAAGCAATGTTCTTTATTTTCAATATACCCACATTTTTGTAACACATGATTTTGTTCATAGTTGTCTCATCTACTAACTTTCAACCTTGTACTAGCTGTTTTTAGGTGATTCTGCTCTATGTAAATCATATTCATACAAGAACTGTTTTTGTATGCTTGGGGCCTAAGAAGGATTTCAATTTTATAGGAAACATTCTGGGCTCTTTTGCTCTCCCCCTCTTCATTATGCAGATTGCTGAGTTGAGGCTATTAAATGACATGTATTTAATATGCCATAACAAGGCCTTTCTTTCCTTGGTACTGTTTTAATGTTTCGGCATTAATTCTTGAGTATATTTGATGTCATATTCATGCTATAATCTTGGGCATGTAAGTTATACTTGTCAGATGTAAAAGTAAGAGAGAGAAAGAACTAGGCTATATAGAAGAGAAGAAGTTAACTTTTGCTTCAATGTATAATTTCAAAATTTTGAATTGGTAATACCATGGGAGAGTTAAAACAAATGTTCGAAACATTGTGACATGGAACTTTCCATTCTACAAATACTCTATTCAAGAGATAAAATCAACAATTAATTTGCTCTCACTCACCACAGTAGTTTGGACTTTGGAGACCAAGCTGGTTTGCAAATCCTTGTCATGTCGACTGATAATTTTGAATACCTGTTGTGAACAACAGGGACACAGAGCTGAGCTATTTGCTGCCCGTGTTGCAAAGTGCTTGGCTGCTCTGGAGGGACGTGAAAAGGTTTATGTGGATGACCTAAAAAAAGCTGTAAGCTTCCTTTGAAATTTGAATGCTTTGCTTTACAGTTCTGGTAGTCTTCTCTAGGGAGTAGGGACATAACCATTAAGTGTCAATAGTTTGAACCATGGAGGTTGTTGTGATACTTTTCCTTTTTGTGAGGGTACTAGAATCCCTTAGCAATTAGGGTCAATATTTAGCCACAAGTTGTACTTAAAATATAAAATTCAGCTACTTGTTTATTGATTTGCTTCAATTAAATATGACATGTGGCTAAGTATTTTCCTCTAATTAAGGGCACTGATCATGAAAAGAAAAGGAGCCAAAAGAATCTCCTTGAATTACACACCCAAAAGGTGCATAGTTTGACTTCACTATTAAGATTAACATTTCTAAAAACATATGTTGATGCTTTGGTACAGGCTAGTTAGATTTCTAGTATTACTAAGGATTTGTTTAAATTATTTTTATTACCCTGGGCTTTCTTCTTTCAAGTTTAATGATATAGTGTTTCTATAAAATGAAAGCATGATGGAGAAAAAATTCTAAAAACCTTCATGCTACTCTAAACTTATCAGCTCTACCATCAGAGCATCTTTGACTAGTAGATCAGCCATTTGATCCTTACTAGTAACTACTATCTTCATCATAATAATTATTTATATTTCAGAATAAGGAAGCAATGGTCTATACTTTGTCCTTTGTATATAAAAGATGAAATGGTTTTCCTTCTTTCAATTAATTTAAGCTTTTCAAGGATTGTGTGTTAATTAATTGGAGTATTGCAAGTATAATTACAGAATTCTCTGGTATGTTTCAAACATCTGCGAGAATTGACTGCATGGTGAGCAGTGAACAAGGAACTACTATGTCCTGACTTAAATAAGTTGTGCAAGTCCATAAGAATCTAGTGAATGAGTATGACACAAGACAGAAAGGCTGAAATCCATGAGGCTTAAGCTTTTGACAGACTTTGTGGCATGCCCATTCTATGTCCATTGGCTTAAGCTACGCTACAAACAAATAATATAAATGGTTACTTTTGGTTTGTAACCTGAGTTTTGATCCACCAATTGTTTGTCAGAAAAACAGGAAGGGTAAAAGAAATTATTTGGCACCAGGTGGCAGCCTTCTCAGGATCTGTGATAATTTCTTTTTAACTTTTTTGGTATTAAAAAGTGGGATTGGAGTACTGAGTTAAGTATGCTATGATAGAGATAAAGGGAGAGAAAATTAGAAGATGGAATTGACTGAAAGCAGACAAGTTGGGCTCCAGATTTTATGTGCAATTTCACAAAAATGGTGTGATCTACCTAGGAGGCATTTGGAAGAGTTTATGAGGAGTTTACAACTCTCATAAACTCTTTTTAGCTTATTTCAACAGCTTTTTAGTATAACTAATCAAAATAAGCTTTTTACAGTTTATTCCAATAAATTTTATGGTAAAATTTATGACATAAGCTTACATATAATAAGTGCTTATTGAATAAACGGATAATTAAGTTGTCTATCCAAACACATCCCAAATTAAACTGATTTGGTCTGTAACACTTCATGAAGAGGAATAAGGAAAGCAAAGTGACCTCTAACATAATTTCAACAGCTTTTCATTATTTTGGAAGGAGATGCTGAAGGTTAGGATTTTATCCTAGCTTTTGAACTTAGCTCATAGGATCCCTTTATGTATGTATTTATACCAACAAATTTTTATTGAGTACCTGTACTAAAATTAGTAGGAACCCCGCCCAATGACATTCAGTACATATTTCTCTATATAACATTTTGAAAATAAAGAACCTATATGATTAATTGTTTATCATATATTTTCTGATGCAGGTAGAATTGGTCATTCTCCCCCGGTCAATCATTACTGAGAACCCACCAGAGCAACAAAATCAGCAGCCTCCCCCTCCACCTCCTCCACAAAATCAAGAATCTAGCGAAGAACAGAATGAAGAGGAAGAACAAGAGGTTGAATTAAATCATCTTTCAAGTTAAATAAAATTTTTGATGATCAATCCCTTTTGAAAGTAATAGATTTTGGACCATTTACTGGAGAATATTAGCCATGTCAAGTCCAGTGGGTTTCCTTTCTGTTAAAGAACGCTTGTGTATGGACTTATTTGCATAATATTTCATTACTCAAGAAATGAATGGCAATGATGCCTTTTAGTTTTAACATCCACCTTGCTGTACTTATAAATTTTGTTAACATTTCTTTCTAAACAGGATGACAAGGATGAAGAGAATGAACAACAGCAAGAACAATTACCTGAAGAGTTTATCTTTGATGCCGAAGGGGGCTTGGTGGATGAAAAGCTCCTCTTCTTTGCCCAACAAGCACAGAGACGCCGTGGGAGGGCTGGAAGGGCCAAAAATGTTATATTTTCAGAGGATAGAGGCCGATACATCAAACCAATGCTTCCAAAGGTTGGTAATCCTTACCCCATTTGTTTGCCCTACAATTCAAACAATATATAGCTGGTTTGCTGTTTCAAATTATTTCATGGAATTTTGATGAATGCTGTTCAGTTATATAATTGAATGATTTGATTAGTCTTTGTATCCACTTGCATTTACATCTTCGTATTCTAATTTGATTATTGTAATACCCATTAAATAGTTATCTTTGATTGTGAAGATTACTTTTGTTTTCATTAGAAGTTCATATTGTTTTTTTTTTCTGTCAACAAATGCTGTTACTATTTGCAGGGCCCTGTAAAGAGATTAGCGGTGGATGCAACCCTCAGAGCTGCTGCACCTTATCAGAAATTGCGAAGGGCAAAAGACTCCGAAAACAATAGAAAAGTATATGTTGAGAAATCTGACATGAGGGCAAAGAGAATGGCACGTAAAGCAGGAGCATTGGTATGTATGTTCTCTCACCTCAGAACTTGCATTTACAGCAATTAATTTGCAATAAAAAGTAAAGAATTATTTTACTATATTATCTCCAATCTCCCGTGATATTCTGGCTATTTCTTCTAAAATATTCGCATCTTTCCTAATCATTCTCTTACTCTTCTATTATCTCTGTCCACCACACCTTTATTTTTAAACGGTTTTATAATTTTGTATAACATGGTGCTGTGTGCTTATGTCTAGTTAACGATTGCTACATCAAACTGAAGATATTACTGATTTTGATGCTAGGCAAAGCCTTAAAAGTTGTCTTGCTGTTAATATGATTATTAGTAATTAATCCATTCTGATTTTCTTATAGAATTTAAATGTCAATATTTTTGCTTCTGTATTTGGCCAGAGTAATTAATTTTGTATCAAAATCTTTTGTTTGACTAGGCTAGTATGGAATATAATTAAAATCTCAATGGTAGTCTGCTGTAAAGTTTGTTATGAAGGCAATTATTAAAGAAATGTTGAACTTGTTTGTAGTCAGCTTTTATACATTTTTTTAAAGAATCTTAATTGTCACAGGTGATATTTGTGGTCGATGCAAGTGGAAGCATGGCATTGAACAGGATGCAGAATGCAAAAGGTGCAGCACTTAAGCTTCTGGCTGAAAGTTATACAAGCAGGGATCAGGTGAGTAGGTCACGTAATTCTTGAGCATATAGGTATTTATTTATAATTGATTGGTGAATGAAAATGAGACAGAATTATTCTCAGAAATTATATATGCCAATCCACCCTGTAGGTTCACGTATGAATACAGAGTGCTGAATGTCATGACCAAAATTGGGTCTATGACCAGCGCATAGGCTAAGCTATCAGAAATACCGCTTAGCTCGACAAACTAAACCAACACAAACATTTTCAGTAAAAACAATTTTTATTTTACAAAAGTATTTCAAATCTACTGAAATTTTGTCACCTCTCTAATTTCAACATCCCAAAATAACAATAACTTGTTAAAATTTATCCATAATTTATCAACAGTAGAATGTTGAGGGTAAAAAGTGGCCCCCAGAATAATGGATACTTACCAACAAAATACTTTACTAGAATAGACTCTATAATAGCCAGCCACAGATGATCTGGAAAAATGAATTAGGAACGGAAAAGCTGAGTCACAAATTAGTGAGAGCATAAAACCATAATAAACATCAAGGGAAAACAGACAATGCACGAGTGATTTGCAAGTATGGAACTTAATTATAGCATACCAAATAAATTGATCTAATTATGTTTCAAGAATAAGTAAAAATAAAAAAAGTAATAAATTTACACAATTTTAAGTGATAATTTTCTTTAAATCTACTACTATCATAACAAAATACTGAGAATAAAAATAGATTAATAATTTGTCAAATCATTATAAATTTAAGGATTTTAATACTTTAGGGATCACACATACAAGAACCAAAGTTCAAGGTTGCTCTACATCGTTGATAGCCCTCTTTTATTAAGGGTAGTCTCTCCTCTAAGGGCAGTTCCATCTAAAGGGCAGCCTTCTCTCTCAAGTCACGTCATATTTTCATGATTCATCTAACCAAAAGAACTTCATCTCCTTGATTGTCCTCTCTATGCACTGATTGTGCCATCTAATGAATAGTCTCTCCTCATAGCTAGGATTACCTAGATCGTTACCTCCGCTAATGGGATACAGGATTCTAACATGAACTCCCAAAAATACAATTTATGAAACAAAAATCATTATCAAATCTTACCATTTCACTTGTGATGATAAAAGTCTCAATTACATTGGTCTCAAAGTTCAATATCATTCAACATAATTAAAATAATTGCTCTTTTTACATTGCACAAATATAATCATATTATAGAACAAAAATCTATATCAATATAATTTTGAAGTGACTAGAAATAATTTTAAGGCTTTTTTTTCCAAGCAAATAACATTAAAAGTAATAATTGTAACAATATGTCACTAGGATTTCTATCTACTCACAATAGTGAAAAATTAACTAAATTGCTCCCAGTCCCAAGGACTACTCCAGAATTGCAAGGGAGATAATAGCTAACAAATCTGAATACTAAGAACCATTCAACTATGCTTTAGGAAGTTATTTAACAAAGAAATTCTTAAATTCATACTTAGAATTCTAAAATACACCTTCTTGAACATGAGAGCATGCCAAGAATTTTCTTAAGTTTTTGAATTGTGGGCATATTTTAAGAATTCAAATAGTAATTTTCCAGGGGATATGTAGCACCCCTTTCCCCTCAAAATATTATTTCTAACTCCAAAAAATTATCCCAAAGCTATGTACATAGAGAACAAAATAAATGAGAGTTGAAGTTTTCTCTAAAATTTTAAAAGGATGCCTGGAGTTGGAAGTGAGGTAATGGAAGCATTAATAGAGAAAAGTGGGAAGAAGAGATAGAATGACGCCAGCATTGGCGGAGGAGAATGTAGGGGGCAAGGGGGGTTAAGAAATGGGGCTTCAGCCCCTCCTTTTATTTTATTTTTAAATCTTTTTTTCTTTTTGGATTGCATGGAAGATACATTTCACAGAACATGTAGTTTGAATGATGAGAGTTGTTATGCACACACCTAATTGAGAATCAGTGCCACTTTAGCATCATAATAGAAGTGAAGCAGTTTATAAATTTTCACTTTGCTTCCTTGGGTGTGCATAGGTTGGTACTTGCTATTTTTATTGCTAACCTGTGCATAGCTCTGGTTACAGATACAACCATGATATGCATACTGGTGCAATGGCTAAGCCTTAAACAAAAATCACTGCATTAGAAGAGAAAAAAGAATTTGATCTGTTTATGTCATTCACCATATGCGGCAAAATTTAAACATAGAACAGTAACACTCCAGTAACTTCCAAAAAGTTTTTTTTTTATCTTTCTGCAACTCTATTTTGTTGAGGGATATTAACACATGTCAGATCATGAACAATACCCTTCTGCTGAAAAAAACTGAGAAATGTTCTAATTCACATATTCTCATCATCCATTGTCAGTCCATAAACATTTAATTGTCCGTCCAAATTGAGTTTGAATTATGCTACAAAAGATCATGAATAATTGAACAACTTCATGTTTGTCCTTCATCAAGTATAGCCAGGTAACATGTGTACGGTCATCAATAATGCAAATGAACCATTTTGCACCAGAATTGTGGAAGTGGGTCCCTACACATTATAATGAATGAGATCAAACAGTTCAATACTTTTATTAAAATTATTTGGAAAAGTTGCATTGATGATGATTAGAAAATTGACAGACATCACGATGAAAAGACTCAGTAGACTCTTTTAAAAACAGGGAAGGAAACATAATCTTAAGATGGGAATAACCTAGATGTTTGTGTTGAAGCCAAAAATTTGGGAAACAACCGACTTTGAATGAGAGTTATGACAAGAATTGAACGCCCCCTTTCTGGTACAATCTTCTTTCTCAACAAATTGAAAATGCAACCCTTCCTGCTCTTTAGCAACTCCAATTGTCCTCCTTGACGTAGGATCATAAAAAAATGAAATTAAAATAAGTTACTGCACATTTCAGGTCTCGTGTGAGTTTGTGAATAGAAATAAGGTCATGGAAGAGTCTAGGTACAAGAAATACATCTTCTAAGTAAAGAGAATTTTGAAGACTAACATTACCGCATCCAAGTTCCAACAACTGGGATATGAGGGATTATGTCTCAATGTGATCAGAAGTACCAGAATCAATTATCCAGATATTGAGGTACAACACAAAAAACATTAAAAGATGATAAGCTAGAATTCTTTTCATTCATGACTAGAGAGCAAGTATTAAATGACTTACTTCAAAAGATGCTAATAAATAAGAGCTTGCGGACGCTCATGTTTAGCCTTGCTAGCAGGTAGTATTTCCTTTTCAGATGGTGACGTTGGAGTCTGTGTTGGCCTTAGGTCCTTCTTCTTTATCCATTAAAGTAAACACTTGCCAAGTGCAAAGTGTAGACTAGGACTTGGGCAATGGCTGCTATGAACGGAACAATGAGAGAGGCTACATCGATCTAAATGGTGGTGCCAACCAGTGGCTAATGACAGTGCTAGAAATCAATGATTGGCACAATAAAGAGGTGCTTAGGGCTTTTGTAATAAAGGTGGCTAAGGATAAAATGCTGCAATGAAGGTGGTTAGGATACTCACAAGGAGGGCAGCTAAGGTTTCTTTGCGGAAGCAGACTCTCCCAGATTGGGAACTATGATACCAACTTGAAAGTATATTGAAAGAAAATTAGTATTATTTCTGATACATCAATCTGTTACAAATATGTTCAATGTAGAGGCTCATGTACATTAATTCTAGTAATTACATTCCTAAAAATAAAGAAAGAATAATCTATCTTAAAATAAGAAATATGGAAACTGATATCTATGCAATTGAAGAAAATAAATCTGTATAATTGAAGGTAATGAAGAAGGATGTATAAAAGGAAATCAGGATTCCGACTCGGATCACTATTGGAATGGAACAATAAATTTGATTTGTTTATGTCATTCACTATATGCAGCAAAATCTTTTAATTGATGATATATTGAGCATTCAATACATCCATAACTTGACTCTGAGCTTCATGTTACTTATCTCGAGAGACGCATCCAATTCAGGGCATCCCAATTCAATTGAATGGAATGAAGTTTCTCATTCAGAATATGCACAATAAGAATTTTGACCAAATCACACATTGCAATATACTAGAGCAAACTGAAAGCACAAATCATTTTTATGATGCAATCTAAATAATATTATTTCAAATAATTACTGTTTTTGATGAATAGGTATCTATAATTCCATTCCGTGGAGATGCAGCCGAAGTTCTCCTGCCACCTTCTAGATCAATTGCAATGGCAAGGAAACGTCTTGAAAGGCTTCCATGTGGTGGAGGATCCCCCCTCGCTCATGGTCTTACAACGGTATGCAGATCTTTTACATGTTATGTTTATTACATTAATATATTTGAAGTTTTGAACAAATAGAAGTTTTACCACGGTCAAATTTATAAAACCATGGATTTCGTTTTATATTACTCTGAACCTGTTTTTAATCTTTTAAATGATTTCCAAATTCCAACTATTGACATTTGTAAGGAAAAGGCTTTACCAGTTAAATGAAAATGACAGCCATAGTCTCAAAGCAGAAGAGGGACCAATGATGTCAGTTTTGATTTTTGGTGGTGCAGTATTTTCTGATTAAATATTGTTTATATAGTCTCATATAGAGCTCCTTCCGATAATAGTCTTTTGAGTCAGATATGAACTTTTATCCCTAAATGGCTCCTGGATATTGCCATTTATTTGTTTTAACTAAATGTTATTCTTTTTGGTGAAAATATTTAGGCTGTTAGGGTTGGACTAAATGCGGAGAAAAGTGGTGATGTTGGGCGTGTAATGATTGTTGCAATCACCGATGGCAGGGCCAATATAT
Organism: Canavalia gladiata; assembly: GCA_037954105.1. NCBI lineage: Eukaryota > Viridiplantae > Streptophyta > Magnoliopsida > Fabales > Fabaceae > Canavalia > Canavalia gladiata. Next base: position 18,801,769 of record CM075667.1, read on the forward strand.
CATTGAAAAGGTCTACTGACCCTGAAGCTGCTGCTACTGATGCCCCTAAACCTTCAGCCCAGGAGTTGAAGGTACATTTGAGCTTTTTACTACTACTCAGTATTACTTTCCAATGACACAAACCTTAAATTCTATTTCCTGATTTGCCATTTTTGTGTTGTGCTTTTTTTTTTCTTTGGGGTGGGTGGGGGGAGGGGACATGAGGATTAGCCAGTGGCAGATCTAGGACCAAGACTAGTGAAGGCAATTTAATAAAAATAAATAGTTCTTACATATATAAATTGTTGAGAATTAGACAGACCTAACTCAACCCCAAAAGCTAGCTCATAGGTTGAGAGATGCCCTTAGATTTTACATGCATGGTTGGACATCTAGGTGTGAGATTTACAGGACTAGACATCTGCGGGTGGCCTATTAACAGACTAGGGTAAGCTCTTATACTATGTTGAAAATTAGACATAGGCCTAACTCAACCCCAAAATCTAGCTCATAGGGTGAGGGATGCCTTTAGATTATATATGCATGGTTGGCCTTCCCTTTATTCAATGTGGGACTTGTAATATAAATTTTAAATTATATAAAATTTTAAAATATATATTATATTTGTTTTGTGTAAAAGTAAACAGGAAAACTAAAAAAAGATAGTAGCATAAACAAGTCTCTTACATTGCCTCGGCTAAAGTTATTAATTAAATAGATAAATAGAATAAAGGGAGTAGCATGTGTAAGAACTAAAAAGCTTGGAAGGGAAAAGAAAAGAATATATATATATATATATATATAGTCAGGATCAATTGGCATTGGGTGTCAAACTTAACACTTACACCAACTTAATAACTTTTATTTTATAAAATACGATTCATCAATCTAATCGTTGAATCATGCGATAATATTTTTATGGTCATGTATATCAAATTTTAATAATTTGGATATTTGTAGGTATGTTATTCAAATATTGATTTTTACATATATTTAAATAACATACTAGACATTAAAATAAAATTTTGCAATGAAGTATCTATTAATTTTTGTTTTGTATGAAATTTTATAAGCATAATCTACTTGATAAAAACTTTCAAATCAACGGTTGAATTTATGGATGTTGTATTCTATAAAGAGTTATTAAGTTGGTATAAGTATTAAAGTTTGACACCTAGTGTCAACAGATCCCGACTCTTATATATATATATATATATACATACATACATATATATATATATACATACATACATACATACATATATATGTATGTATATACATACATACATATATATATGTATATACATACATATGTATATACATATATATATATATATATATGTATATGTATGTATGTATGTATATACACATAACTTTTGGCACAAGTTTGAGCTTTGACCGGAAATAAAAGATAAGTTTTGACCTAATTTTAGTGAGTAAACTGTCACTTTCGTCTTTCACTTTGTTAACGCATTTTATTTTTGTTCCTGACTTAAAAAAATTAAGTTATTGGTCCCTCACTTTATCATCCGTATTTCACATTAGTCTTTGGGATCAATTTTCATAAACAGCATGCTGATCTGTGGTGTTAAATGTCATGATGTCAGATCAAGTATACCTTAATTTTGTGTCATGTTGGCTTTATTTCGTCTTTTTCCTAAGAAGCAAACACTGCCACCACCTGCAACTTCTCACTATCATCATTATCTCTCTCTCTCTATCTTTCCCACACAAGCAAAACAGTGTCTCATCACTCATTCATTCCTTTCTTTTTCTTCTCAATCTTTTCCATAATATGACCAAACCACAATCCTTCACACTCCAATTGTGGTTATGAATCCCCCACCCCAAACAGCAACAACAACGATCCCTTTTCTTCCTCCTCCTCCACTTGCAAACCCCTCATCGCTGTAGCCGTTAAAGCCATTTTGACCACTAGAGCTCCACCAAACCAAGTCCTTCTCCATCTCCAAGAACGAACTATTCTTTGGAGCCTTCAATCCCTAACAAAAGTCCTGCGACATCAAAGTTTGTAGCACTCTCTAGATGAGATTAAGGTTTTGGGAGAACCCATTATGTGTAATATGAACAAAATTGTTGAAGAAGAGAAAGAAGAAAAAGTGCTTTTTGAAGAATATTATTCTGATTCAACATTTAGGAGAAGTAAGAGTCTTGATAGGTCCAATTCAATTAGGAAGAGTGTTGCTTTAGAGATGGATAAGTTGAATTCCATTTCAAGTGGTAACATTGGCAATAATAGAATGAGGGAGGATTGTTGTTTTGGGACCTTTGATGAGTGTAATTGGAAATGGTAACTAGAAAGGGTCAAAGAAGTTGGGTGGTGAAGGTGGAGCATTTGGGGTTTTATTTACCGACACTATGGAAACAAGGATGAGGGTGATGATAAGTATAGTAGGGTGAATGAGATGGAAAGGTCCTTAATGTATTATACGACGTCGTTTAGGCATATTTGGATGTCCAACATGTCATTTAATGCTACAAATTAACATGCCGTTTACGAAAATTGACCTTAGGAACTAACGTGACAAACGAATGACAAAATGAGGGACTAACAATTTAATTTTTTTAAAATCAGAACAAAAATGAAACACGTTAAGCGAAGGAAGAAAGTGACTAGTTCACTCTAATTTTAGTGGGTTTTAATTTATATATTTAAAATATGGATTTAATGAGTTCAAAAATATAAAAGTAAAGAACCTCATCCTAATGAGTTAAAATATAGTTGAATTTAATTTTATTGGGTTCAAAATTTTAAAAATAAGTTCAAAATATAAAAATCATTATTCTTATTTGTAAGTTTTTCCAAAGTGAAGGGATGCATTTGTCAACCCTCGTTGGGGTTAGCGGTTGGGGCTTGAGGAAAGGGCATGTGGGCACCTTCAGGGCAAATTCCCAATGGCACATGGAAGACGTTTTTTCTGACAACAAAATTCTTCGAACATGTTCTCCAGCTTAGTGTGCAAGCCAGGGTCTTAAATTCAAGTCCGGTAACTACTACTAATTAGAATACGGTTACATCATTCCTTTGGGGTTCCGTTATCTAATTTTACCATTTTTGTAATGAACATGGAGAGGATTATTAACATGTGGGATAGAAACTGTGTTTTGTTAATTTGTTTTCTTATCTCCTTTTAGGTAAAAAATTATACCTTATTTTCTATCTTCTTTTTTTTTTAAGTATTTACTCTGGTCATCTTTGAAATCTGTATAAATTGGCAGGATATATATATATATATATATATATATATATATATATATATATTACATGTTCAATTCCAGCTTGCCCCTGTCTGAGCTGTTGACTTTTTTTTTTATAAAGGATGAAATTCTTGAGGTGGCTGGGAAGATATATAAAGCAGGAATGTCTCTCCTTGTCATCGACACTGAAAATAAGTTTGTCTCAACGGGTTTCGCCAAGGAGATTGCTAGAGTTGCCCAAGGTTTGTCTGCTACAATTTTACTGAATCGATGTATTTAGTTTCTAAAATAGAAGAAAATTATATTTTATTCATACGAAAACTTTGTACTGCAGGGAAGTATTATTATTTGCCAAATGCTTCAGACGCTGTTATCTCATCGGCAACAAAGGAAGCTTTATCAGCTTTGAAAAGTTCATGAAACTATTTATGCAAATCATAAATAGTTTATGATGCAACTATTTATGATGGGATGAATGCATATTTTAATAGCCAGTTCCATTATTTTCTTTTATAATCAGAAGGTTTTTACCCCTTGGTAGTTTCCCAAAATTAGAAATGCTACGATTATAGATTTCTCATGGTCATGTACATCTCAAACGTTCTATTAGCCACAGTACTAATTTACCAATCCATATCTGAATCAATTCAATCCAATCGAATCCTTTTAGATCTAAAAAAATTATTGAATCAAATATCTTGGTCAATGGATAGTCAGTTGACATACATAATGGGTATTGACATCCTTAGGGTTTAGCAAAACCTCTTTACACACGGGGATCCAGTTGTATCTAGTTTAGAAAATGCAATGGTGAATGTATTTGGACAAAAGAAATATCTTAGGACTATCAAGTTTTTAGAACCATTTACTTCAAAAAAAATTAGTTCTTTTAGGGGGGGAATTAATTTTTTATTAAATAAAAGAGAATTAAGACTAAATGATATCTAAACTTAACTTTAATCTGCCATTAGAATTAATTTAATAATAAAAAAAATTAAATAATTGATATAAGATTTTGGATTCAAATCTCGTGTTAACTTTAATTAAAAATATATTTAATAACATGTTATAAAAAAAATTCTCCTATAGTCAAATTTAAAATTTTTATATAATATATATAATTTACATAAATTAAAAATTAATTAATGTAATATTTGTTTTTAAAAAAAAAAAAAGAGGAGGAAGGGGTGTTTGGTGACAGCACGCACACTATCACGTGGTAACCTAAGTCATCATCCAAGCATACTAAATTGTCTATAAAAGACATTCATAAAGTTGAATTGGAGCAATTCACTTGTCTATAAAAGACATTCATAAAGTTGAATTGGAGCAATTTACTTTCAAATTTACAAAAGTTGAATTGGATCAATTCACTTTTAAATTTACAATTAACTTGTGTTGAATTAGAAGAGCGAAAGGCGTGCAAAGTCGCAGCGGAAGCAAATTTGTCAAAAAAAAAATTAAAAAATTACACTGATCTTCAAACTCGTTGCATTAAAATGAAATTTATTAATTATTTGATAAATTTAGAATTTGAGTTTAATTATATCTGAATTTAATTTTGGATAAAATTTAATTGTCTATTGGAATAGTTCTAGAACCCCTTATTCTAGAATAAAATTTTACTAATTATGTGATAGTTTAAAATTTATCTTTGATTATATTTAAATATAAATGTAGATAAAATATTATATGGTTATTGATTGTTGATTGGATTGATTAAAGATTAACTTATCAATTATAGATGAGATCATGATATAAAATTTTAGATGCTCAGATATGTATATTTATGAACTGCATTTATAAATTTTGTAGATATAATAAAGTTGTATATCTTTATATAAATTATAGGAGTTATAATATTTAAATATGGAGTTGTTAGAGAAAGATTTTAAAAAAGAATCTCATTTAATAAAATTTAAATTATACAGATATATTCTTACATATTAAATATAGGGAAGTATCCAACTAAAAAGTTTGATAAAAAAAGAAATTATTTATTATTTTATAAAAATGTTCAAAATCTAATATCTTATAATGGGCATTACTTTTTTCTTCAATATATTTTTGTTGTATATAAAAATATAGTTAGTATTTAATTGATTTTATTTATTTATATATATATATATATATATATGTAAACTTTTATATTTAAACCTTAGTATAAGAGGATAAAATATAAAAATATTGGAGAAATTTATATTAAAAATTAATTTATAAAATTATTATAAGTTAACTCTTCTAAATTGTCCTCTAGTTAGATAGATCAAGAATAATTAATTTTATTTTCTCTAAACGCTCTCCTGATATATTAGAGAAAATAAAATTATTAATAATTTAATTCTAAACTTTTTAAGAATGATTTCTATAAAATTATTGATTTAAATTTTAAGAGATATTCATTAGAGGTTGGAAACCTCGTCTAATTTGTTAGAAAATGTATAATCAAACGTGGAATATAATATATATATATATATATATATATATATGAACAAACAATAGGTGAACTGGATTTAAGTCTTCTAATGACTTAGGGTTACTCCTTATAACCGGAATTGCTCTAGTCAAACTTAACCATCTCAAAAATACCTTAAAGACTATCATGATCGAACAATTTCGGAATGTTATAAAATGATAATGATGATTTCAGTGTTGACAAAAGGACAATGTGAATTGAAGTGGGATCTAGGTACTCCTATTATTTTAATAAAAAGATGAAAATATTTGAGCATTTGCATATTGTAAAGATGACCAACTTTAAATTAGTGAAGATTATTATAGTATAAGACGTAATAATCCCAACTTATTTGAGTCTATCATCAAATAAACTTGTGAAGAAGATGATAGAATAATTTTATTCATATATAGGATTATTATTTTTCTAATAATTCGTTGAATAGGTCAAAGAAGTCTTACTTCCTCTGTTGTTCTGTTGTATCCTTAACGTGTAACTACAATTTCTCACTTCTTAATGAGCCTACAACATAACCCTGTCATTGACATAGAGAGTAGACAAACAGAAAAAAAAAATGAATCATATAATTTTTAATTTAAGTAGAATAACTTAATTTTATACACAATTATCTTATCACCTTAATTATACAACTTATATAACTTCAATGAGTTATATTTTAGGATTATGAAACTGATATAACTTAGATAAGAATATATATATATATATATATATATATATATATATATATGCTAGAAGTTTATTTAAATATATATATAATTAGAAAAATTAGATACATAGAATATAGGTAATACAAAATTATAAAATTAATATTTTATCATCCTATTTAACTTTAATAAATAATATTATTTAAAATATAAATAAATAATTAGTATTTTATATATATTTATCTAAATTATAAATATTTTATTAAATTTAATCTAATCCTGATGTAAAATATGATATGATTTCTATCGGATATCCAAACCTCTAACATCAAATGGATGGTTTGGACCAGTTTAGGAGATGTTAAATAGACTAATGTTTTTCAAAGAATAATTCGATCTAGAAATTCTAAAATATTGAGTGTCAACGGCTGAAATTCAATTTAAAATTTATTAAATAATATTGTAAATCCAAATATTATGTAATATACTTTCATTGGATTGAGCGTATATTACTCTACTGCTGCGTAAGAATTTCCCATTTGATATGTGACGCTCAAAGGACTAGCGGCTGCAAGAGTTATCTAACACTTTCAAAAATCACAAATGTGACAAACAACAGAGTATCAAGATGCAATTAAAAGGCGAAGTGTAGATAAGTGAAGCTAATATAATTTGGCAATAACGACTGGTATATAGGCTGTCTAGAAGGCTCAGGCTTTATGTGATGTTAATTGCCGCAGATTGTACTTGGAAAATTCCTTGTATTTCTCGATGACCCCGATCAAGCACACGGTCTGCCAAGCGAAAGAGGATGTGTTAGTTCGATGCCAAACTGATACAAAACATGATATATTACCAAGAAGTTCAGCCTATAAAGAAGAAATGCACTTAGAACTTTTCAAGGTGCATGCCTAAACTATGAAGGTGCTTCCAGGTGACCCAAAAAGACAATCTGAAAATCCCTCGTTAAAGAGAAGAAAGAAATAAGGGGTTTCTACAGGAAAAGAGAGAGAAGTAGAAAACAAATATTTTTGACAAATTAGTTTTTTTCTAACAGCGAATTTATTAAACAATTTTTAAAGAAGCGAATATAAAAATGAAGATTAAATAAACAGAAATGCTAAGCGATCAATTTAGTGGGGCAATTAAGCAAAGCAAGTAAATATAATAGCAGTCAATTTGAAAGATAAATGAAGGACAACATTGCTGCTGCTAAAAGGGGGTAAAAGCAAAGTTTTCAATCCCCCACAATAGCGGTGCAATCATGCCAGCCACCCAACAATAGCGGTGCAATCATGCCAGCCACCCAACACTACCGGTCTCCCTGTGGTGGCATACTTTGACCCCGTCGTGTCTGTACCGGTGCAAAAGCGGCTTGCCATACATGGCAGCTACTTGGTCTTCGGGCAAAGTATCCATTTTACCCCCCAACATTAAACTATTTGGTGGCTTTTGTGGTGGGGCAAACTTGGAAGTTCATCCCTTTTTTTCATTTAAACTCATGCAACAATGGAGGCAAACCATCCACTCCAAACAGCTTCAACCCTAACTTTCTCACACTCTCCTCTCAGATCATCTCGCTTCTGAGGGCCATGCTGTTTGGGTCATATTCCAGCTTGTTGAAGCTCTTTTCCAGCAATTTTATCACTGTTCTGCCTTCCCCATCTCTTTTTACCTCTCTGTTCAGCAATGGCAGCTCCCTCCTCCTCTCAACAGCACCCAGTGGTACCTGTCTCTGTCTTCATGTGCACTAGTGAATCCTTTCTTATAGTTTGTTGTTATAGTCTTATGGACATCCATGTTGAGCTCTGAAACTTCAACTTGATATTTAATTAATTCTGAACGAATGTCTTTAAGTTTTATTTATTTATTTATTTTTCAGCATATATATATATATATATATGTGTGTGTGTGTGTGTAGTATAATATATTTGAATTTCTTAAAATGGCGGCTGTTCCGCTATCCACTATGCCACTATAGCGTTTTCAGGGTCAGCCGCTCTGCTTCACTATTTGGAATTGACTACTATGGGTAAAATATGATGTGATGAGCACAAGAAGAAATATACAGTATAATTTGAAGTCCAAGAAGAAATATAACTTGAAGTCCAGCCAGACCATGGCTTTCTTACCCTGGCAATTTCAACAACTATAGTTTTATCAGGATTTTTGAGATCAACTTTATGGGGTCCAGGAACTGATTTTGCCACAGCATCAATGATTTCCATCCTGTCAACACCAGTATTTGCCCGAGCTTCATACAGTACAGCAAACTGCACATGAAAAAAATTGTCAAGCTACAGACAAAAAAACCCAATCATAGAAAGAGCTGAGCATAAACTTTGCTAACATTTTTCGTGCAGGACAAATTAAAAGTCAAGATAGTATATAACTGAGCAAATCTACACTAACGAAACTATCTTTCCAGAATGCTTGAAATCATGCTCCTCGTCTTACTGCCAATTGTTGTAAATATATGCTCACACCATCTTGGTTAAATACTAGACTCTGGATCTAGGAATTGGAACTAAAGTTTTAGAGTAACAATTTCAATTCGGATAATTCATTCAGAATTCTGAACTTGGATTGAATTTTATATACAACGTCATAATTGAAATTTTGAATTTTTGTGTATTCTCATTGTTTAGGAGATCAGGTATAAACTAGGCCCTTTTAGAAAAGGAATGGTGTATCATTATTGCCATATTGAAATTTTGAGTAGATAAAAATAAAATGTGTTTATTATAGTAATGGTAGCAAGGAATGGTGGTGGTAGGTAGCATAAACAATATTGGAGAAAGTGGCACCGATGATAGCTACAGTGCCAACAGTACAAGAGGCGATATAGGTGGCACCGAAGGTAGCAACAGTGGGTACAGATGATGGCATGGTGGTGATGAGACAATGATAACACTGTAACAGCAATGAACTTAAACAGAGCCACATGCAAAGTTTATCCTTCAAAATTTGCTTTCTGGGTTTTATTTTGTGAAGGAATTTATTTTGTTGTTTTCAAAATTCAAATAGGAATTGGATTCCATTTCTAGAAGTCATAACAAACATGAAAATTTACAATTCAATGGTCCAACTTCTAATCTCAAATTTGAATTAAGATCCCAAAGCACCTAGATGGTCAATATTGAGAATTTCTAAGGTGGAAAAGCTAGCTTTCCAAGAGTATTCTGAAGCTTTGCAAGCTTTAGAGTCTCACTGGGTGTAGAAATTGGAGCAATAGGTAGAATAATTGTCAAATATACCTACTCTGCTTTATTAATTCCCAATATTAACATTGAAAACATTTGTGTAGTTTGGACGGCATGTTCAACAGAAAATGTAATATGAGCTGAGACACTAATGCACAGTTTTACCTTGTGTGGATTTTGAGTTTCCACAGGAAAGTACTGTTCTACAAGAGGCTTGATTGCTTTCAAAATTTCCTCCTTCGACGCATAACATGTGACTTCAATTGGCAAAATTCTCAAAATAAACCTAAAAGTAATCAATACTACATCAGTGTTTCTTCTGTGCATATTCTTTATATATAATATAGAAACTACTAATATACTGATGGGCCTTTAGTCCATGTGTATTCCCGAAGAAGTAAAAAAGGAAAAAAGCATAAAAATGAGGCAGAGGAGCAAGAGGGTAAAAATGAGACTAAAAAGGAGGTTGTTGAGAAAAGAACAAAATGTGAGATGGCAAGGTTGTTAAGGAAAGAGGAAGAAAATAACAGAATGACAGATGGCAATGTGGGAGTGGAAGAGAGAGATTCTTGGAGGATCAAGTGAAAGGAGGTAATAAAAGGAGGGGAAGGGGTGCAGAGGTGGGGGAGGAAAAAATAGGGAACCAGTAGGTGGTGGGTAGATAGGATCTCAGACTTGCAGATTATTTTCCAGTGAGCAATCTTTCTATTATTTTCCTTTTGTACGGTTGTTTGTTTTGGGAAATTTAGAAGAAAATACAGAGAAAAGCCAAAAATATATGTGCAGGGCGGTTGCCTATTGTTTGGTGGGGGGCTGGGATTTGGCGAGTGTGCGGATAATTTTTGCTGTGCTGTTTTGAGATCTATCAAAGTGGTATCAGAGCTCCCGATCTTGGGAGCTTGAATGGTGTCCACAAGAATGGAGAATAGAATGGAAGCTTTGGAAAGGAGGCTGGATGAAATGAGTCGAAATTGGCAAGAGTCCCAGAAAAAATCCATGGAGGAAATGATGATGGCAATGACGGAAATCCGAGAGGGACTAAACAGAATGGAACATGAGAGACAGGGTGGTACAAGCGAGGATGGTGTAAGTCGGAGAAATGGGGCTGGGATTCAGGGAAACACAACAGACGATCGGAGGCCTAATCATATGAGACGTTTGGAAGTCCCCTATTTCACCGGTGAGGATCCTCATGGTTGGATCTATCGTGCAGAGCGATACTTTTCTATTAATCAAATTCCAGAGGATGAAAAGGTGATGGCGGCAGCAGTTTGCTTGGAGGGAAAAGCTTTAAATTGGTTTCAATGGTGGGAAGCCAGGACAGAGCCGGTGACATAGGCGGCGTTTCGACGTGCATTGTTTGCTAGATTCCAAGTGACGGGTTCAGAGAACCCATATGAAGTGCTAATGTCACTGAAGCAAACAGGGACTGTGGGTGATTATCGGGAACAATTTGAACTTCTTTCAGCACCCTTGCGTCATGCTGACGAGGAGGTTCTAAAGGGGGCATTTATGAGTGGGTTGCGAGATGACATTCGTGCCGAGGTAAGATTGTTGCATGTTGCAGAATTGGGGATGATGATGACTACTGCCCAACGGGTAGAGGAGAGGAATATGTGGTTGGGAAAAACAAGGGAAGCTTCGATAAGGCCGCGTAATGGGCCAAATTACACCAAACCCGCTTTAAGTGGTCGTTGGATATCCGGAGGTGCAATTGAAACCCAAAGTGGACCAAGTCATACTAGGCCTACCTCAAATGAGCGTTGGGCAATGGGAGGGGGAGTTGAAGCCCAAGGAGAGGAAAGGCCCATTAGTGGGTCTGCAACTAACCAATTATTAGGAGGGAGTAATAAAAAGGGAGAATCTTCCATAGGAAGCATTAGTCAAGGGTGGGCACCCCGTAGAGACAACACCCTTGAAGGAGGAGTTCGAGGAGAAAATAGTTTCAGGAGGCTCACAGATGAAGAGTTCAATGAGCGTAGGAGGAGAAGGTTGTGTTTTCGATGTGATGAGAAGTTTGTACCAGGACATGTGTGCAAAAATCGTCAACTCCATGTGCTGATTTTGGGAGAATATGATGTTGAAGAGAAGGTGGAAGAAAACATTGAGGATGAAGGAGAGGCTTTACAACTGAACATGGGCAGCATAGTAGGATTGACCTCAAAAAGGTCCCTAAAAATATGGGGCACAATTCGAGAAAAACATGTAATTGTGTTGGTAGACTCGGGCGCGTCAAACAACTTCATCTCTACTAACATAGCTCAAGAGTTGCAACTGCAAATTGAGCAGACCAAAGGGTACTCTGTCGAGGTGGGAGATGGCCATCGGGTTCGATCTCAAGGCGTATGTAGGCAAGTGAAATTGGACTTGCCAAATATTATGGTTGTGCAAGATTTTTATCTGTTTGATCTAGGAGGAGTGGATGTGGTATTGGGTTATGAATGGTTGGAAAGCCTAGGTGGTATCAAAGCCAACTTCAAAGAACAAGTTATCAGCATTATGCACAACGGAACAAATGTAGAGATAAGGGGAGACCCGTCACTATCCCGCACAGTGGCGTCATTAAAGGCAATGCTAAAGGAGTTACAACGAGAACATGAAGCATATTATGTTGAATTGGGAATGATGTCCTTGGTGATAAATGAAGAACAACAGGATGAAGATTTAAAAGAATTACTCAAGGAGTATCAAGATATTTTTAAAGAAGTTACTGGTCTTCCTCCTTCAAGGCCATGTGACCATACAATCAACCTCAAAGAAGGCTCACAGATACCTAATGTGAGGCCATATAGGTACCTTCATGCACAAAAAGGTGAAATAGAAAAATTTGTGAAAGACATGCTTGCTGCAGGAATGATCAGACCAAGCACCAGCCCTTTCTCAAGTCCGTTGATATTGGTAAAGAAAAAAGACGGAAGCTGGCGTTTTTGTGTGGACTATAGAGCTCTCAATAGTATCACCATCCCTGACAAGTTTCCAATTCCAGTGATAGAGGAGCTACTAGATGAATCGGGAGGGGCTGTAATTTTTTCCAAATTAGATTTGAAATCCGGTTATCACCAAATCAGGATGAGGGAATGTGATATCCCCAAAACAGCATTTCGCACACATGAGGGGCACTATGAATACTTGGTTATGCCGTTTGGACTAACCAATGCCCCGTCAACTTTTCAAGCTCTCATGAATAAGATCTTCAGGCCCTTTCTGCGTAAGTTTGTATTAGTGTTTTTCGATGATATTCTGGTGTATAGTCAGGATACAGATTTACATGTGCAACAATTAAGGCAAGTATTTGAAGTGTTAAGGCAGCAATCCTTGAGGGTTAATCTTAAGAAGTGTTGTTTTGGAGTTGCTGAATTGGAATACTTGGGACACTTAATTTCAGCTAAGGGTGTCAAGGCAGACCCGACAAAAATTGAAGCCATGAAGCAATGGCCTACCCCTACTGATATTCGGAGCTTGAGGGGTTTTTTGGGTTTAACCGGATACTACAGAAGATTTGTGCAAAACTATGGGGTGTTGGCTAAACCATTAACCCAATTGCTTAAAAAGAACAACTTCAAATGGGGACCAGAACCGCAACTTGCTTTTGAAGCTCTTAAGGAAGCTATGATTCACATCCTGATCCTATGTATGCCTAATTTTCAGGTTCCGTTTGTAGTCGAAACGGATGCTTCAGGAGTAGGCATAGGAGCAGTGCTCATGCAGCAGGGGAGACCCCTTGCCTACATTAGCCAAGCTCTTTCCCCTCAATCTCAAGCTAAATCTGTATATGATAGGGAGTTGATGGCCATTGTGTTCGTAGTCCAAAAATGGAGGCAGTACCTCATGGGGAACCACTTCATTATACGCACAGATCAGAAGAGCCTCAAATTCCTCTTGGAGCAGAAGGTTTTGGTGGGTGATCAACAAAAATGGGTAGCCAAATTGCTTGGGTTGGACTTTGAAATACAGTACAAGCCAGGAGCAGAAAATAGGGTGGCTGATGCTTTGTCTAGAGTTATGGAATATAAAGGACTCTCAATTGTTACCACGCACGAAATGGAAGCATTGGCATCGGAAACTTTGCAAGACTCTCAGTTACAAGGAATTGTTCAAGACTTGGTACGTGATCCTACCACACACCCTGGGTATCACCTGGCAAAGGGGTGCTTGTGGTATAAGGGGAGGTTGGTTTTGCCATCTAATTCTGATCGTATTCCGCTATTATTGAAAGAATTTCATGACTCTCCTTGGGGCGGACATTCAGGGGTAATCCGAACACATAAACGATTAGCTGCTATTTTTCACTGGAGTAGAATGAGGAGAGACATTGAGAAATACGTGGCAGCATGCAAAATCTGTCAACAAAACAAATATAGTGCCTTGAGCCCAGCTGGCTAATTACAACCTCTAGCATTACCTGAACAAGTATGGGAAGATCTTTCAATGGATTTTATTGGTGGGTTACCGAGATCGCATGGAAAAGATTCAGTGATGGTGGTGGTAGATAGGCTAACCAAATCAGCTCATTTTGTACCTTTAGCCCATCCTTACTCAGCTTGTGATGTAGCTACGATCTTTGTTCGGGAAATAGTGCGCCTCCATGGGTTTCCAAAGTCGATAGTTTCAGATCGAGATAGGCTTTTTATGAGTATATTCTGGAGGGAAATGTTCAGGTTGGCAGGAACTCGACTGAAGTTTAGCTCAGCTTACCATCCTCAAACGGATGGACAAACCGAGGTGACTAATCGTACCATAGAAGCGTATTTGAGGTGCTTTGTTAATCAACATCCTAAACAATGGCTCAAATGGTTGCCATGGGCAGAATTTTGGTTCAACTCTACATTTAACGCATCTATCAAGATGAGTCCATTTCGAGCTCTTTTTGGAAGAGATCCCCCGTTATTACTGAAATATCATAAGAATGATACTATGGTGGATGAGGTAGACAAGTTATTGGGTGAGAGAGATAGCATCCTAGAGGAACTGAAGACTAACTTGTTGAAGGCCCAACAACGCATTAAGCTGCACGCAGATAAAAAAAGGAGGGAGGTTGTGTTTCAGATAGGAGATTTGGTCTATTTGAAAGTTCAACCTTACAAGTTGCGTTCTTTAGCTTACAGAATTAATGAGAAGCTTAGTCCAAGATTCTATGGGCCATTCGAGGTAAAGGAACGAATAGGAACAGTTGCATATAAACTGAATTTACCAGAATCAGCTCGCGTGCATCCCATTTTTCATGTATCTCAGTTAAAAGCAGCTCCAAATACTCACATCGTGAGTCAACAATGGCCAACATCCATGTCTGAAGAGTGGGAGTTGAGAGTGGTTCCTGAAGAGGTACTTAAGGTGCGACGACTTCTTAATGGATCTTACGAGGTGTTGATTAAATGGCGCAATCTTCCAGAGCACGAAAATACCTGGGAAGAATTGGAAGCCATGACACAAGCATTTCCATAATTTCACCTTGAGGACAAGGTGGTACTCATTGGGGGGAGTAATGATGGGCCTTAGTCCATGTGTATTCCCGAAGAAGTAAAAAAGGAAAAAAGCATAAAAATGAGGCAGAGGAGCAAGAGGGTAAAAATGAGACTAAAAAGGAGGTTGTTGAGAAAAAAACAAAATGTGAGATGGCAAGGTTGTTAAGGAAAGAGGAAGAAAATAACAGAATGACAGATGACAACGTGGGAGTGGAAGAGAGAGATTCTTGGAGGATCAAGTGAAAGGAGGTAATAAAAGGAGGGGAAGGGGTGCAGAGGTGGGGGAGGAAAAAATAGGGAACCAGTAGGTGGTGGGTAGATAGGATCTCAGACTTGCAGATTATTTTCCAGTGAGCAATCTTTCTATTATTTTCCTTTTGTACGGTTGTTTGTTTTGGGAAATTTAGAAGAAAATACAGAGAAAAGCCAAAAATATATGTGCAGGGCGGTTGCCTATTGTTTGGTGGGGGGGCTGGGATTTGGCGAGTGTGCGGATAATTTTTGCTGTGCTGTTTTGAGATCTATCAAATACCTTGACATATGTTTCCTTGTAGATGCTGCCAATGTCACTATCCGATGAACTATATCCTTGGGGCCTTGGTCTCCATCTTTCTTCCGCATTTGAACAAATACTACACCGTTACAACCAGAATCAAGCTTGACAAAGCGCCTCTGCGGAGGGGGAAAAAACTCTTAGTAAAACACTTAAAACACAGACAAATGCACAAATGAAAGAGTAAAGTTGAAACAAATCCTAGGGGCAGGTGTCAGCCCCAGTACCCTCAAATTATACTCCAATACACAATGAACTGAAGACTTAAACATATTATCTTTCTACAAGCTAAAACTTACTCTTCATCCAAAAAATAAACTCTACTGAGGAAAAATGTTATTTAAAAGCTGATCCTGTCACTACTTAATTAAATAAAGTCATACACGGTGACTACTTTAGATATCCATATGATTCTACTCTTAAAGTCATTATTAGTCAGTCCCCGAAGCATCTTTCATGACAATGTCAACAAGTAAAGATGATATTCCACAGCAACTTCGTTCTCTAAAGGGTGATATTTGGCTATTTGCAACATACTATATTTCCATCTCATGTCATTAAAAAAAAGCAGCAGAGACTTGGAAATTAGGGACACAGCCAAAAAATCTAATATATATGTCATTGCCACGAAAGAAAAGAAAAGAAAACAAGGACAAAGGAACTAATATCTTCTTGTATGAATACAGACCTCAGTGTTAGTTGCACAAATATGTGCATGGGTTTTCTGAATATGCCATATGTGTAAGGAATTACAAGAAGAACTATAGTCATTAGATAGGCCACAAAAATGATTTGATGAAGCCAGATAATACAAGAAACATAAGATCTATGAGCGAAGCTTTTCCCAATAACAGAATCAAATAATATGAAGATCATTAAGTCACCTTATTCTTATCTCCCAATTCTTTGAATTCTGCTTCAATTAACCTATCAATAGACTTCTGTTCTACTTTGTCACTAAAATCAGAAGTTGGCACATTAGTTTCGCAGCACTGTTTCACAGCTGGTAGCTCATCAGCTGTCCCTTTTGTAGTCTCAAGATTGTCAATGTCTCCTTTATTACCACTAGCTTTATTGACTGCCTGAATATGCTGATCATCAACTTTATCAGGATCTGATTTTTCACCTGTTCCATTGTCATGACAGGCATTGTCTTCATTAGAAGTATCCAATTTGGACTTCTTGTCCCCCTTTTCCTCATTCTTCTCCTGCGCCTCCTCCTCCTCCTCATCATCATCATTATCATCCTCATCGCTACCAGAAGAGTCAGAATCTGCAAAAGTAATTTTTGTATTTAAAGGTTTGTTGGATAACTCCTTCACACTTAAATGTTCCCCAGGAACTAGCTCTTCATAAAACTGCAAGACAAACAAAACAAAAGCATGATATCATTTTACAAATAAAGGGGGGAAAAAGTGTCCCACTAAATACAACATGCAAATTACAAGTTTAAAAAAATGAGAAAAAATCATTGTTGATCCAAGAGACGAGAAAGTTGATTTTCCTCAAGTA
Source organism: Canavalia gladiata (assembly GCA_037954105.1). Classification (NCBI taxonomy): domain Eukaryota; kingdom Viridiplantae; phylum Streptophyta; class Magnoliopsida; order Fabales; family Fabaceae; genus Canavalia; species Canavalia gladiata. The sequence goes on from CM075667.1 coordinate 18,818,817, forward strand.
AGGTATGGTGTTCGAATCTTATGTATGGAATAAATACGTGCCAGGAGAGATTTGTTCCCTAAGTAGATCCAGCTGGCTCAACATAAATTGGGAAGGATGAACAGTGACTTCTAAATATCGAGAGTCCAAGACCAAAAAACTAATCCACCCAAAGAACTAAGGAAAAGCAGTATATAAAAAGTACAAGGATTACCCTACAGCCAGTCTTCTTCAAACTACGGAACAAATATAAAAATGCATCAACGGAAATTTGCATTTGAATAATTGACATAACTAAGAGTTATTGGTATCTCCTTAAAACTAAAACTGAAAAAATCATGGATGCATTGTTGATACAATTGAGCATATAAAGGTCATATTAAAATTCTTGACACAATAATAGTTGAAGGCATGTGAAGAGTCACAAATGTAAGTGTAAACGGTGATAATGAAAAAGGAATGCGAGAGAAAGGGAAAGAAGATATGATACGGAATCGAGGATATTGAGAGCTTCACGAGAGGCTTGGTATTCTCTTCCTCCATCGCAAGTGATGAAAAAACCTTGCACACCAGGCCGCAATGGGTACGAACCCTTCTTCTTCACCGGCTTCTGAAAAAATTCATGAAAGATGCTTAGTACAGCAATCAAATAACAGAAACTTGGAAACGCGAAAAAAAATGCACAGAAGAAGAAGAAGAAGAGAAGAGAGACGTTGTGAGGAAGATAGCGTTTTCTCTTCTTCCCGGTAGCGGCGGCTGCATCCTGTTTACCCTCGGGCGCCATACCCACACAGAAAACAAGCTTGCAAAACTTAGAAGCGGTTATTGCTGATTACTTGAGTGAATTTTTTTATGCAGTTATAATATTTTATAAAAAAATTAAATATATTTTAAATTTTTATAATTTTGTTTCGTTTTAATTTTGAACAGTATTTCTAAAAAAAATTATATGTTATATTTAATAATTTGATTTTTATTTTATTTTAATCCTACTATCAATAATATATCAAATTATTTATTGTTACCATGATGATATTTAGAATATTATAGGGCTAAATTTAAATAGAATAAAATTATAAAAATTAAATAGAAATTATGAAATTAAAGCTTAAATTTATAAAATTATGAAAATAAAAAATAAATATAGGACTAAATTTAAAACAAATTATAAAAATATGTTTAAATGTTATTTAGTCATCTTTTTAATTAGTTGAAAATGATAATATGCTAAATAAAAAATTTATTTGTAAACTAATTATTAGAAGATCTAATGTTACATTAATCAATCATCCACATTTTTTTATAAAATAAATAAATATAACATAAATATAATTTTTATATATTAAAAGTTGTTTCATTTATTATTTATTTATATGTAATAATTTAATTTTAAATGAAGATAATTTTTACAAACAATTTTATAAAAAAAATATTTATAATTGAAAATTTTATTTAACCTTCTTTTAAAGTTTTTCTTATTTATATTAACAAATATTATTTAAATTTTAATAAAATATATTCAAAATATTTTTTAACCTTTATAGTATCATATTCTATTAATAATGATAAAAGGATATCTATCTTCAAGTATCATGTGTGAATCCTTATCACATGAGACCATAAAATTTAAGATTTTACATTAAAAATGAATGTAACCCTATATGTAAAGGAATTTCTTTATTTGAAGACATCTATATATATGTGAATCCAATCATATTAACTTAAATTTTAAATTTTTTAAATTTTGTTTTTCCTAGTTTTTTTTTTTTTGATAATTTTAAAATTTTAAAGTTGGAGTTGATTTTAGTTACTTTATAATAAATTATGTATATTGTTGAAAATGAATTTTTTTTTATCTAAAGTTTCATTTGAGATTTTAATATATAATTTTATTGATTTAATAGTATATTTATTTTTAACATCTATAAAAAAGTTTGAATAGAAATTAAAAAAAGTTGATCCATCATTAAGATTTCTTTTCAGTTATAAAGATTTCTTTTCAGAACTATTGTTATTGAATCATAAAATCTTTTTAATCTTATATCTTATAAGAACATAATGTGTTTCAACACCTAACTAGTATTTTGGTTTAACTACTACTTGTATTAATCCAACATACATAAAATTAAATTATTTTGCATTATATTTATCTAACATTTCTTGTTCTAAAATATTAATGATCTTGTTATTTTTTATTTTTGAATAATTGTATTCTAACATGAATTTCTTCATCAAAAAAGGCTTAGCATAAAATTATTGTTTGTATACTTTACAATTTTTTAACTATAGGTATTAATCAATTATGCAAAGCACTTTTATCTTTGTTAATTGTAATTCGAATAGAAAGATTTGTTTTTTTAGCCACTAAAAATGGATAAAGCATCTTGAAAATAAGAGAAAAAATTCAAGAAATAAATAATATTAGACTAAGAATAAATCTTTATCATTAAAATGCAAGAGTCTAAAAAATATAGGGAGACATCAAGACATTCAATAGATAGATTTACAATAAATATTAATTTAAATTGGCTAAATAATAGTATGCATAAAATATTCAAATCAATTTATAAAGAAACTAGTAAATCAAAATATCCTGAATACTTTCTTGCTAAAACTTAGGTTCTAAACACCTTAATTTGGATTAGAGGAAATTTTGAAGCCAAATATAATCAAGAGAGAAGCAATGATTTTTCTCCACCTTCAATACAGACAAAATAACATAATTCAAACAACTATTTTACAAATATTTAGAAGAAAAATAAATTAATATGTATTTCTTTGAATGATTTGTAGCTTAATGTAAACCTGTAAATTAAGCAGCCAAGTATTTAGAAGAAGAACAAATTATCTATGTTATAACTTTATATAATGAATGGTATTGGAAATGAATTCTCTCATGCCAATTGTAATTAATCAAACACTTTATAACATTCATCTCCATTTTTTCAACAAGTAGTCACTAGTGCTTAAGAATTCATCATCTACTTCTTGAGATTGGGTTGATGTAACAACCTTTAATTTATCATTCTTCCCATAAAGTAGTAAATGCTAGGGTTGCTATTATTTTTTATTTTTCGACTAAAATTAAAGATTCTTTATTTTGATTCTCAACTTCAAAATTTTTCTAGAGACATCCTGGTCCATTCATTTTTTATTTTCTTTCTTATATTAGAGGAATATCAAATTTTGTTCATCATTTAACTTGTATTACTTAGCCTAAATATAAAGTTCTATATCATTTGAAAGTTTTATCGAGTTATAATTTCATGACATAATTCAAGTGATCTTTTTACTAAATATAAAGGATATGAAACTGTAACCTTGAATAAAGATAGTTCTTTTAAACATATTGATAACTGTTATTAGCTTCTAATGTTAATAATGTAACCGAGGATCTAAAGTCATAAAACCATTTCATGAACCATTTTGAAAATTTTAGGAAAATATTTTTTTAAACCAAGAATGTTGATAAGGATGAAGATAAAAAGTATTGTACCATGTGTTGATATAATCATAATATGTATATTGTTGGTTGATAATTTTTTTTGAAAAAGATTTTGGTTGATAAATATTTTTATTTCAATCTTGAACTAAGAGGACTTTAGCTATTTTCTTTAGAATAATATTCCTTATCCTTTAGGATCCTCATGGTGATGAATTTGTATCTATCAAGATAAATTCATAAAATTCTTGGATTTTGTTAAAGTTGTTGTCAATGTGATGGTATCGAGATGGAAGAGCCTTTTTGGCTATTTCTTTTAGAAAAAGTTTAATCCATTCTTTTTCAATTATCATTATTGAGATAGGTTCAAATTTCTCTTGATATGTGGTGTCAAATGTTGACAAGGATGATTAGGATCTAGCAATATCGAAGGATTTATTAATAATTGTAGTCGTAGGCGAGTAAATTTATTATAGTAGGGAACTAGCGAACTATTATAGAATATGAATTTTTCTAATGAAATAGGATTAGTTTGAATGATTTGAGTTAAAATAGTTAACTTTCTTAAAAGTATTACTAAGAATTTTGCGATTATAGGTCTTAAAGATTTTATAGAAATTTGTAATGTTAAGGGTAATACATGATCATTTGGTGAATGATCGTATTGATCTTTTCACATACTTTTTCACTATTCATTTTGAACTCTACAAAAATTCTATTATAAGACAATCAAATAGGACATTTGTATTTCTTTTAATATGTATAAAATCAAAATCAAAACAATAAGTAAGGTTTCTTGTCTTAAAAGAATATATTTTAAAACTAGATTTTTACATCATTTCGTAAAATATTTGAAGTTATTTTGCAATCAATTTTATTAAAAAAATAAAAAATAAATCATCTTAAAAGTTGGTGATGCATAATTCAATAGATAAATATTTTTCTAACAATTGAATATTTTTATGAGTTGAATGTTATATTCCTAAATAATATTTAATCATTTTTTTTTAGAAAAATTGTTGGTGTAAAATTCTCTCGTATCCTACTTCTAATGCATTAATTTCTATAATTAAGAAGGCATTACACTTTTGAATTACGAAAAATACTTAACAATTCATTTTTTAATTTATAGTAGAAGAATCTTTTATATAATAAAGCACGTATGATTTTAATGTCAAAAATAAAATTGGATATAATAATTAAAATATTTAAAAATATTTGTAATTATTTATTATTTTTTTTTAAAATTTTGCAAAATTTTAAAATATTTAAATAAGTGTTATTAATTTAATAATTAAATTAATAAAATTTAACTATTTTAAAGAGATATTAAACAGAACAATTTTAACATATTATATATATATATATATATATATATATCAAAATAAATTCTACATATTAAAAAAATTATGTGATTCATTTAACTATAAAAAAAGAGTTGAAATATTTATTTTGTTGAACATAAATGGAACTTTTAGATTAAAAGATTTTTTGCGTTTAGTATCAAATTTACCTACATAAAAGATCTAGGTTTGATATTTTTCAGTTAAGCTTATTCGATTTTTTCTTATTAGATTAATTGAAAAAAGGATTTAAATTCTTACATATCTTTGAATAATGAATAATGATTATATCAATAAAAATATATAACTAACGAATCTTACAATTAAGAATAATAAGTTTCTGTTTTATAAAATTATTTTTCTTTTAAAATGATTATATATTGTTACTGAATAATAAGAGATCCGAATTTAATTAAAATAAAATTAAATAATTACAAATTAGTTTGTGTAAACATCTCTGCAAAAGTATATAATAATATCAAACAGTTTATAAATTACAGATGCAAATACATATACATACCTCTCAAAAAAATTAGATTAATATAAACCAAAATTATTTACTATTTTAATGGCATGGATTGAAATTAATATAATGTATAATTTTTAAAATTTAATGTACGATGATAATTTAATTTAAGATTTTCAATTTTTAAATCAAAATTTAAAATTATTTTTATTGAAATTTATTGTTATGAAAATGAATTCGTAAAAGCTGTACGAAAGAATATGATTGGTTAAAAGAATAAAAATGGGGCATATAGTTATGCTTTCAAACCTTTTTATATGGACCCACCTTATACCCTATATACGTAATGCATCCTCCAACCTTTTTGTTTTGACTTTCCTAATAATATTTTCGTACCAAATAACTTTGTTGTTATTTATTACATAAAGCAAATTAAAACTATCCTGATTATTCTTATTAATAATTATATTTATTACTAAATTTAATGTTAAATATTTTATATTTTTAAGTATTAAATATATTTTATATTTTATATTTTATGAAATATTAAAATAATTAAAACTCTTAAGAGGATATGAACAACAAAAATATTTATTTTCGTTGGTATGTATTTTAAAAATCATTAATGATATAAGAATAATTTTGACTTGTACAATCAGTTTATGTAATTATTTCGGTCAAACTTTTTTTGGATGCTTGTCAAAGTTATTGTTAAATTGTAGCCATCTGTTACTTTTATTATTTAGATTAATTTTGGCTATCTTTTTATTCTTAAACTCTTAATATCGTGAAATTATTTAGACTCTTGCTAAGTTGCTTTATTAGCAGTGACCTTCTCATGTGGCCTTCTTATCAAAAGGACGTCGTTTCCTTGAGTCCATCTTCCCCACCGTATACAAATTTACCCAATGAAAGAAAAAAATTTGGAGGAACACTGCGGAAGAATGTGATAAGATAAATATTGTGAGGAAATCTAGCACCACTCTTCTTTGGATGGAACCACAAGTTGAAAATAAGACGCAACATTATGGACAAGGCCCAATTCTAAAGCTAAACATGACAAATTGCCACCGGTGCCTCTCTCCATGGCTTTCAAACCTTGCTAGAATCTGCACCTGACTACTACGTCTACTATTAGTATCAATATCAAGCATGTTATTTGTATTTTCTTTGTTTCAAGCCCCAACTATTAGTAACTTCCTGAATTCTAATGCATAATTGCCACCAAAACATCAACATGAACTCAATCCCTAATAACCCGTCAAGTTCACACCATATCTTCAACAATAACAACATTTTTAAAACATGTTTAAGGAATTTTGGGAGAAGGAAGAAGGCTATTGGTACAAACTAAGTTGGTTTTGGTTCCAAGTTTGGTTGTTTTGGAGGAAGATTCATGGTATTAGCAAGGGTAGTTTGAGTTGTAAGGATCTTGGTGATAGATTCCTCCATATATTCAATATCCTTGGATGACACAACCACGGGTGATCAAGCAACGAGAGCACCAAAGGATGGAGTCTAAGTTCACTACATAAAAGAAATGAAGAAAGTTGACGAGAAAAGAGATTTGGGTTTACAATATTGTTTCCTCTTATTTATTTCCACTCACTACAACTGGCTTAGATTTGAGGTTTTTCTATGGACCAGTTAAGAAATGGGAAGGAAAGAAAAGAGAGTTAAAAAAAAAGAAAGAAAAACAACACTATCCACTCAGCTTTTGCTTATGGCTTCCATCCAAGTACTGAACTCCTCAGCTTTTGCTGGTTTTGAGAACACACTATCTTATGACCAAAAAAAGAACACTCTACAAGGCATAGATTTTGAAGCCTCTTGACGCGGCACAACCAAGACTTTGGGGAAGAGATATTTGTAGAACCAAGTTGCGTTGACCAAGGCTCGTTAGAGATTTTGGGGAAGAGATAACGGTGAGGAAAAGGAGCCAATGGGAAGAGAGGAGAATTGATGACAAAAGGCAACAGAGAGAAATGCTGCTTTAATGAGAAGGGCGAGGTCACTTTCATATTGGACTCAGCATTACCAAATCACTACCACTAAGCAACTTGACATGCCACATGTGCATATCATCAAGTCCAACTTTGTTCAGTTAATATGACTTGGAGACTAATGTATCGTTTATTTAAGTCAACAACCAATTTGAATCTTTACTAAAAAAAAGTCCAACTAATTTGGTAAATTCAACATAATTGTTTTAATAAATAGAATATAAAAGTGTAAAAAATATAATAAAATTACTCCAATTTTTTTTATATCACGGTCATATGTAAATTAAAACTTCTGCGATTTGTACAAACTGGAGATGAAAGAAAAACATGTCGTAAGCACACTTCCAGATTAAATATTTTTTTAATAAGAAAACAAGACCTGTAAGCAATTTCAAACTTAACACATTGCTCCTAATACTATTGTATTTGGCCCAAAGGATCTCAACTACTGACAAAGTGATCAATGCCATAAAAACACACCCTTAAAAAATAAGAATAATATAAATGAAGATAATTTCATCAAAGAATAGACGAAACCTTCCTCTATACAGAGATATTAAATTTGGTGAATCAATTCAGATTTACATGGCTATACGTTATATATATATATACATATATATATATACATATATATATATATATACATATATATATATATATACATATATATATATATACATATATATATATATATACATATATATATATATATATATATATATATATATATATAAAACAATTTATATATATTTATAGCAGGTGTATCCTATCCACATTTTAGGAAGAATAAGAGGCAGCAAGCAGTGCCGCCCCAATGGCCGATCCATCTTCGGTGACCTTTAGAATTACGTGCCTAGCAATATCCTCCCCAAGTATTTCATTTAGAGCTTCATGCAAGTACTCCCTAAACAGTGTATAGCTAGAATATAATCCCCCTTCAATTGCCACAACCGTTCTTTTCATTTTCATTTCACTTTTACTCCGTCCACCTGTGATGCCGCCACTGCCGTCCCTACCAATCTTCTTCAAGATACCAACAATACCAGCGGCTGCCAATCTGGCAGCTCTACGAGTCACCACATCGCACACTTTCACCACAATTTTTCTTGCTTTCAAAGGAACATCAGGGATCTGAGACAGTCAAATACAGATAAATTATTAGAGAATTAAACTTCTGACAGGTAGGCCACTCGTTTTGGAACAAAACACACGTGTCTCACTTGTTTACCTCAAAGATGTCATTAAGGATTCTTGCTACTTCTCTCAAGTCAGGAGAATTATCCTCATGCATGGCAGCCATCAAAGGGGTCCTGAAATTCCATCGGCTACTAGTTTCAATATATAAGATTTGGAAAAGAACAACTAAGCACGGAACATAGTAGACTTGATGGTACGCACACCATTTTAGAAATGGAACAAAAACTTACTAATTTCAATCTCCAAGAAAATATAACTTCTAAGACTTAGCTTAAGGTTTTATTAAGGGGATCAAAGTCTATAATAACCATGCAGTCCAGGGATCAAATAAATCTTTCCACACCCAACATCATATATATAGCAAATTCATTTTCCTGAAGCAATAAAATCCTTGCCCTTACCTTTATTACCACCAACAGGAGGAAAAAGAAAAGGAAAAAAAAAACAGAATTGATAAACTATATTTAAGGCATTAAAATCAGTTATAAATAATCAAAATCAAAATGGACTTGAACTATTTCTAGAGACGGCAGATTTGAAAATAAATTAATGAAGGAGCATATGCTAGAAAAACAGAGAAATATGGCTCACATAAAAAACTGCACTAAAAGTTTTCAACATCAAATGAAAGGCTTATGTCATGGATCTCAGGAATGACCAAGCACAGATGGATATCCAGAGCAATATTGAATGACTGTATAATATGCTTTTATAAAAATATTTCAAGATATACACACTTGATTTCGGCTGTACTAGTTAGTATGTCTTTCTCAGTAAGCAAAGTGCAAAACTTAGATTCAGCACTCACCTCAGTATGAAAGGCACCCAAAGCTTGGAAGAAATAGGTCCAAACATGTCCGACTCTAATGACATCCTGAGGATGACTCTCCTCACGATGTCACCAAGATACATTCCTGATATCATTTTCTCAAAACCCTGCACCCAAATCTCCAAAGTTTTAGTGATGACAAATCAAGCAACATGAGTCATTAGATGCAGAACCTCACCTGATCATTTGGATTAGGACTCTCAGCATCCAAGTCAATGTCATATGATGTTCTTGGTAAGTGAGATGACCAAAAGTTTCCCCATTCCATATTGACAACCTAAAATTCAGAAGAGTTACAATTAGTGCAAAAGCAAAACCTGGAAAAAAAAAAAAAGCTGCAAAGAAAGGGCAATACCATGCGTCCAGATGTTGTAAGAAGACCTTGACACTTGATAATAGCATCAATTCTTTCCAAATAGCAGGCATTTGTACCAGTACCGATTATAATTGCTGCAACAGTGTCTGGATCATGATAATGCCCAAGTGCTAATGTTCCAACAGTGTCATTCACCTGTTTAAAATGAACATGGAATCATGTTTCATATAATAATAATGATCACTAATATAATGAAACAGAAAGGGTTTAAGCTACACAACAGTGCATCTTTTCCTCTCACAAATTAAGGGGTATCAGAAAATAATAATGACACAACTATAGATTATAGAAAACATCACACAATCTCTAAACAAGAAAGTATGCAGGTGCCATTTCTACAAGTATTACCAATTATCCTCTAGTCCAAAAATATAGAATTAACAGTAAAAATGATTTCGTGAAAAAATAGCAATTCATTTGGCATACATACCCATTTATGACATCTATATTGATTTAACTATTGCATGAAAATATCTGGAAACAAGATAAAAAAAACTCAGACATCCTATAAGGACATCAAATATATCCTAGAAAAAAATAATTCATCATTTCATCAAGGTAGACATGATGTCCAAACTCACATGACAGCTTAATAATCAAGAATAAACATTGTTTCTGGTGGTAATAGTACGTGTAGGTTTTTTTTTTTTGGGGGGGGGGGGGGGGGGGGGGTAGGAAAATGAATACTTCCTTACCAAGGCAGTTACTCGTATATCTAGGCCTTTCTGCATCAATGCTTCTTGCAAACATGCTGCAACATCTCTTCCTACCTGCCAACATACAGTTTTTGTTCTTCTTATAAACATGGCTTCAATATTTGCATCACTGTTATTTTGTAATTGTTTAAAGGGGAAAAACACAAGAAGCCATTTAGAAAAACTAATTTGGCCTGGACAGTTAAAAGATGGCTCTGTGACCTATATTAATCGTAACAGAAAATCAAGAATTAAATTCAACTACCTCACTAATCAAATGCCATGAGCTTATAAATAGTTTTTAAGTACAAAACTAGTCAAATTATTACCCTGTTCAACATCATTCTTTTTTTAGTTAAACATGCACAAATTATCACTACATTTAATGACCAGATTTTATGATGACCAATGAATTGTGAATTGCCGCCTATCAAAAATTTCCCTGTGAATAAAAGCTTTTTGGATAGAAACTGCTTGAAGGTCAACTGACTAACCATATCCACAATGGAAAACCCTTTTGTCCATTTGATTAAAATGCCGGATGATACCGACATTTGTTTCACAGGAAAAGAGAATGTAAATCCAAGTGCCCTTCTGTCTTGTGAAATATTGGAACCATCTCCTTCTTTAGCAATGAATTCCTTCAATGAAGAAGCAATAAAATCAAAGAGATCCTGCAAGCAAAATCAAAATCAAACACTTTGATGTTAAAAGAACAAATGACAACCAGAGAACCCAAAAATTTAGAGTTTTGATTAGGTCACCTCGCTTGTGCTAGTCATTACATGTAGGGGAATGGGTTGTCGTTCTACTTCATGTTCCAAGTCAGAAGATTGTTGACCACTTAAATGAACCCGCAAAACCCTAAAATTTGTACCCCCAAGATGAAGTGCAAAGTATGTTCCCTTTTCAGTCCTGATAATAGAAAAAAAATATATCTATATTAGATTTGCATTCAATTCAATCCAACAATCCACAAACACGTGCACAGAAGCAATTTGATTTAACAAATACAGCTCTACAACGTGAACAGAAGTTATGCTTAAGCGCATTGATAACATGTAGCCATGCATCGCCATCAATGCGCATCAATTCACCCTTATAGTAGTACCTCCAGATCAACCGGGTGAACAATTTGTCCCGGTAACACTTGAAACAGGTATAAATGCAATCACACACACTAGAAACCACAGATTCTGTAACTCAAACTTGCAGATTTCAAACTACCTCAAACATTGACACGAATCACGCGCCATAATGTGGAATTTTACAAAACACATCATAATGTGGAAATTTACAAAACAGCATAGTACACAAGCCATTTATTGAACAATGAAGACGAAAAGTTGGGTGTCCAAATGAACAAAATTCCCAGTTCAAAAAATGTGGTGCACATACTGAAAATAACACATACCAGAAATAATTGCTCAAAACGAATCACACATCATAAAGCGAAATTTCAGAAAACAGCACATTACACAAGCCAGTTATTGAATATTGAAAAAGAAAAGTAGGTGTTCATATGAACAAAATTCCCAATTCAAGAAATGTGGCTCACATACTTGAAAACAATACACATCAGAAATAAATTCGCGTAACAAATCAAATCGCACATCATAATGTGGGAATTTCACAAAACAGCATAGTACACGAGCCATTTATTGAACATTACAAAAGAAAAGCTGGTGTTCAAATGATCAAAATTCCCAATTCAAAAAATGTGGTTCACATACTTGAAACCAACACACACTAGAAATAAATGCGCATAGGTATGAAACATGTATATAACTAATTGAAGTGAAAACAGAAACTAAACAAGAACCTCAAAAAAGTAAACTAAACACACAGCAGAACATAAAAAATTACAAGAACAATAGAAGAAAACACGCAAAAAATATGAAAAGCTGGGGTAAAAGGCACGCTTGGAACAAATAATTAAACAATGGGAAGGGAAATTCACTTCCACATAGAAGGAAGCGAGAGACCAAATGCTAAGCACTTGGCCAAACAACAACTTAATAAAATTTCATCAGAGCAACAACATAAAAGACCTGTCAAAGAAATAATCTAAAATAGGGAACTTTATTCAATGGCACAGTTAAGGACACAAAAGGGGCAAAGAAACAACAGCCAAATGGCACACAACGAAGAGTAGGGCACAAAATGATTACCCATTAGGGAGATTATCAACGTATGTGAGGAGCATTTTGAGCTTAGAACCACCTTCGGATGCCAAACCAGCGTGCATCTCCACGGCCATAGCATCCACCACATTCTTCAACCTCGCAACCGTGGTGTCGCACCCTTCCTCAAGTTCCCTCAACACATTCGCCACTTTCTTCCACTTCCTCCGACTCCTCACTCTTCGCCCCACCACCACCGCCGCCACCGCACAAGTCGCAACCGCGACTGTCACCGCCACTCCGACAACCACTCTTCCCATATCCACGATCAATCAAACCACTTCGCGCGATGCCGCTTCCCCACTCTCCTCCGATTGTTGAGCATCACAAAACGTCGCCGTTTTAACATGCACGCAGTCGTCCGAAACTCTTATCCACGACCGAGACTGAAGAAAGAACGTTCCGCCGATACGATTGCAGTCCAAGAGAGTCGCCGGCGATTGGGGAATCCGGTCTCCGGCGAATACACCAGAAAAGTGCAGAGAGAGAGACGGCGGCTACGCACTAGTTTAGAATTAGGATGGGTTGGAAGGAGGACCGAATGGAAAGTTTTATAAGGTGTATGCAAAGACAGATTTGCCCTCGGACAGCTGGCGGAATTTCGGATTTGTCACGGTATCTCTCCGCGATCTTTTTACCGTTTATGACAGATTTTGAGGTTAATGACAACTTTGACTTGTGCTCTTCTTTTCCGTTCTTTCTCTTTCCCCGTTATTTCCACCCTATCAGGAAGATCACATGCAAAAATATCCACGTTTTCTCTTTTATTTTTCTCTTCGATATTACCATTACCGTTTGGTGAATATTATTTAGAATGATACGTTCTTAATAAAGTCATAAAACAAGTGAAACAATTCAAAAGAAACTGAAAGTTACCGCTTAAGTTGGCTTATTCCCCATTACAACATTTGTTTTATATTTATAATAATTTTACAATTCATTCTAATATTGTGGATCTGAATCTTTTTTCTTTTATTTGCATTCAATATTTAATTTTATTTTCTATTTATAACTGGTAATTTTTTTATATAGTATATGAGTATTTTTGAAATTAAATAAACTTATAAAAAATTAATATTTTATCATTAATAATAAATTTTTTATTATATTAAGAAAAAACAAATTAAAAAAGATGTCTTTTTTAAAATTTTAGGATATGATTATTGAAAATAAATATAGAAATTTATATACATCATCTTTATTGATATAATGGATCAAAATTTAAAAATTTAAAATTAAATTAATTAATATTTTTATAATTTTGAAATATAAATTTTAAAAATATACTTTTAATTTGATATACAATTTTAAAATTTAAATTAAATTAATAACTAGTATTTAAAGTATTATAAAATAAAAATAATAATTTAATTTAATAAAAATAATAATAATAATTCCTAAAATCATTTTTATATAAATGAAAATTCAAATTTATATTATAATGGTAAGTTACTGAAGAATGATAACTCAAATCTATACTGTAGAAGTAATTTTTTATTTTTTAAATTTTATTTTATTTAAAATTAAAATTAAATTTTCATACATTATATGAAATTGAAACTATATTTCTAAAATAATACATTTTTTATAAAAAGTTAGATTTTAAAATTATTATAAGCTTAATCACTTGAATTTCATTTTTAAAATTTTAGCAAAACATGTAAATAATTTAAAAATTTTATTTTTATAAATTATTTTTTAAGTATAATGATAAAAATAATAAAACTAAAAATAAAATCTCACATAAATTATTTTAATTTCTCATTTTTAATCAATCTTACTAACTTATTTTATTGCTATAATTTGCTCCTCAATTTAAAAAATATTATACCTTTTATTAATTTATATTTAATTTTAAAAATATTTCTTAACAATAAAATATCTGTTATTTTTAATTTATTTTTATTATTATAAAAATATTTATTTTTAAGTTAAATTTAAAAACATTCATACAATATATAAGAACCTTTTTTATCATAAAATATGTTATGGATCGGATTATATGAATAGACTTTTTCTAACATTTAGCATCTTTTTTTATATATTTTTTCATAAAGAAAGTTCACAACGACTACAGAACTAAAATGCATATTTTCAACCAAATAAGTTTTCCGGTGGTACTCCATCCTCTCCATCTCAATTAAATAGTACTTTTTTTGTTACACATCTAATTAAATACCCATCTACAGTTATAAAAAATACATTTATTCGATGACTTGATTGTTATTAAATATGATTATTTATTTTAAAATGTAAATTTAATCTTAATATATAATCAGTTTAAATTTTATATATTATTTAACAAAATTATAGCAGATATAATTTTTTAAGTAATTATTTTAAAAATAAATATTATAAAAACCCATAAATAAATTACAATATAAAAATATCTTATATTATCAGAAATTTTCAATTATATTTTTAAACTATTAAAATTTAATCATATTTTTTATTTCTTTGATTTTAATTATAATTTTAATCTTAAAATTTTTAGAAGAACTGATTTTATTTAATTTTAAATATTAATAATTTTGGCATACTCATCGAAAATTTTAAACGTCTAATATTTTAAACTAAATTAATTTAACTATCTTTTATTTAAGATATATCATGCATAGTTTGAAGTGATTTTTAGTTTATTATTTTTAAAATTGTAAAAATTAAGGTTTCGTGTGGTTAAGATTTTTTTGTTTTTAATTTTTAAATTAATTTTAAAAATTTGTTTAAAAAATAATTTTGATTAAATATCAAAATAAAAAAAAATTATTGAATAATGTTTTTAATTTTAAAATATTTTTATTTTAAAATTTACCAAATTCCATCACCACCAAATCATTGTCATCACTTCTACCATTACTATAAACATCACCATCTTCATCACCTTATTACAACTATTACTATCATAATTATAATATGTTTGATATGATTTTTAGTTCTTAATTTTTAAAATTTAAACCAGTTTTTGTTCTTAATTTTTAATTTTTTTAAATTGTTATAAAAATAAATCAAGTTAATCTATTATATCACTTTTGTTATAAATTAATAAAAATATATAAATAAAATATTAATTCAAAAAATTAAAATATATTAAAATAATATATTTAAAATTTCAAAAAATAACATAATTAAATATTATTATTATTATTATTACGATGATGATAATTATGATAGTATATTAATGATGAAAATGATAGCTGTGAAATAAGAATAATATTTATATGGTAATGGTAGTGGTGTGATGGTTATAATAATAAAAAAATATTATATAATTATATTTTATATATTATTTGATTATTATTATTCAAAATAAAAAATTTTATATATGTTATTATTATAATATTTTATGTTATTCAATATTTATTTTATATCAAAATAATGTATATTATAAGGTTATAAATTAAATATAATTTATATATTAAATAATATTATTTAATTTTAATATGTAAAAATTAGATAAATAACAAATATTTAAAAAAAAAATAATAATAATAATAATTATTATTTTGATAGTGCTAGTTGTAAGGGTGATAGTTATTATAAATAAAAAATATTATATAATCATACAATTTTATATTTTATATATCATTTGATAATCAATATATAATATAAATAATTTTATACTTTATTATTATAATATTTTTTATATTATTTAATATTTATTTTATATAAAATAATATATACTATTTTATAAAAATTTATATAATATAAAATTATATTATAAAACTATAAATTAAATATAATTTTTATATATCAAATAATATCATTCATTTATAAATCTATGAAAAAATAGATAAATAATTAATAAATATTATTTCAAAAGAATAAAAATAAAGTTTATTATTATTATGATAGTAATAATAATAAAAGTAGAAAAATATTGTTGAGATAATAATAATGATAAAGTAATCATAATATAAAAAATACTATATAATTATTTAAATTTTTATTTTACATATTATTTAATTATCAATATTTAAAATTAATAATTTTTTATATTATTATAATATTTATTTTTTATCTTTATTGATAATCAAATAATATGTATATATATAAAAGTAATTTTACACTAAAAATAAACTAAAAAAATGCATATTAAGGAGAAGAAAAAAAGCTTCAGCGTGTGTCTCTATATATTGTTATTTTTATTTTTTTAGTAAATAAAAAATTTTAATAGATAAAAGAGCAATAAGAAATACGTGTATATATATAAAAAAAATAGAAAAATGAATTATTTCTAACCATATTTATACATAGGTACATTCTAAACCTGGGACGATTTATTTTTTGTTTGTTTTTTATTTTGTACCGCAGCTCAAAGATTCATTCCTAGTACCAACGAGCTGTTTTCAATAATTTTTAGATTTGTGACAATTTTTTTAAGAATATATATGGGTTGTGGGAAAAATACTGTTAAAATATATAGAGTTTGGTAAGAGATTTGAACTAATTGTGAGCTTAACTTGCTAGTTAAAAATTTGTAAAATATTTTAGTTTTGTTTGATATTTTCTTTATTATTCACTAGCATTTTTTATACAGTTATTAGTATTTTTAAAAAAACTACTTCAATAAATTTTTATATAATATATGTCATTTATTTTAATTATTATATTATATATTTTATTAAAAATATTGAACCATTTAATAAAAAAATTAAAATTATAAAAATAATTATTTAAAAAGTGTTCATTTGAAATTTATTTATATAAAAATTAAAAAATAAATATTTTTATTTAAAAAATTATTTAATTAAATTTTAATATTTTTTGTTAAAAATCTATACATCATGTTTATCATGTTTTAACTTTTTGTTTAAGCATGTATTTATTTATCATTTTAAATTTATTAGTAGATGTATAAATTTGGTCCCTCCAATCTAACTCTAATCTATGTGGACTTAGTTTAAAATCACTCACAAACTTCTAAAAGTCATATTTGAAAAGTCCATCAAGTTATATAAGTTAGGGGTAGCCTTAAAATTTTTCCTCTTATATTTTTTTATCTTTTTCTATATAAAAAAAATTCCCTCTCCCTATAAAAAATAGAGATATAAAATTAGAACAAGTAAAAAAATTTAGAGAAATAAAAAATAAGAATAAAAGATAATTTTAGAAATAAAAATACAAATATATTTAGAAAAAAAATAAAAATATAAAAAATTTGAGAAAACTTGAGATAGAAAAAGAAAAACAAATTCATAGATAATTGAAAAAAATATTTAGAAAAAGATAAAAAAAAAATCTAACAAGAACACACATAAGTTAAAGAAATATTCTAGTACAATAAAAATATTAAAAAGAAAACTTTAGATAAAATGAGTTAAATATAAAATAATATCATATGAGTTCATTCACATATATCTCACTTAATTTGAATATTGTGTGAGGTTATATTTAAAAAGTTTGACTTTTAGACAAGTTACAAAACAAATGAGTTAATCTTGTTCCTCCTAATTTAAGGATGTGGGTTAGGATTTAAAAATCTTACTTCTAAATTAGTTACAAAATAAAAGCTTATAAGATAAGGTTAAATGGACTAACTCATATTCTTTTCATTTAATTTGATAAATGATTTGAAGGTTAGGTAGTCATTGACCAATTTCGCACCTCTGTTTATTAGTTAATTCAACTATTAATTTTATCAAATATATTTAATTTAATAAGTAACATATCAATTTTTATCTAATTTTTCAACTTTCTTTTTTTATCTTTTAATTTTTAACTCTCAAATTTGAGCTGAATTTTCAAATTTTAACTAACTTATTTACTAATTTTATCAAATACATTCACAATAATAAAAATTTAATTTTTTAGACAAATATTAATAAATATTTTTAAAGCACCTTTTCATAAATTAAAGGTAAAAATATTTTTGAAAATTATTAATAAAGAATTATTTGATACTAATAAAATGTATACATTTTTTAACATGAGAAAATAAAAATACATATATATGATAAAAGTAAAAGAGAAATTTAAAGTGTCAGATGTCACAGTACCAAATTACTTCTATTCTCTTAACATTATTCGTACGTCATCCTTTATGTACATTTATTAGTACTAAATAATCGTACGATTATGATGTACCTGATTTTCCAATCATCTAAATAAACAACCTTATGGTATATATATATATATATATATATATATATATATATATATATATATATATATATATATCCTCATACAAACTATATAAGTTACACAATCCTAGAATATAAGTAGTCTAGGTTACCATGAATAGGGTGGTAAAGTAAGTACAGATAATATTATACTATTATATCTAACTAAAATTACAGGAATCTGTTTCTCTTCTTCGAATTAATACTCCTACTTTATGATCGCTATGATCGTTGTTCCTGTCCGCAAAGTGAAAATTCATTGTCTGCTCTCTACGTCCATGATCACCTCAACGTTTGAGAGGAGGGTAATCCATGTTGCAGGCCCACTAAAGAGTCATAACCAAGCATACAAAATATAGTAGAGGAGAGTAAGACGCCTCATTCAAGTAAAAGTAAAAGTAGGAGTAGTGCATTATATTTTAACATAAAGAACAAGTACGTTCTTTAACCTTATCAACGAACTATTATAAGTCATTCCTACTAAGTAATGCATGAATGAGATCATTTTACTCTTTGCGTCACAAGTGGCTACGATAACAAACTTAAGAATAAGTTGAGATTATTGCATCGTATACCACAATAATTTTCACTAGTCTAAAGTTTGTCATCCTTACCATATGCAAATGCATGTGGGTCCAAACCTTTTCATAACTTTATTAAAATAATAGGGGTACCGGGATCCAATTTCAAATCACAATGTGCCCTTGGCAATACTAAAATCATCATCTTCATTCCACAACATGTTGAAATTGCTCGATCGGTAATGATAATCATCAAGGTCTTGTTGAGACGGTCAAGTCCGACCAAAGTAGTCATACCTACAAGGAATAACCCTAGGCCATTAGGAGGCTCAAACCCAGCTCACGTTACTCCTAGACTCGGAAGTTCCTCCTATCATGGACTTCGGTATACTTTCATGTGAACCGACCCTTAGATTTTTCAGCTCTCTTTCACAGAAAGATTCGCAGATTATCCCCATTATAATTTACAAAACAATTTTATGCAATTATGCATGTCGACTAATTGTTCTAATTCCTATCTCTATCTCACCTTGAAGGCATTGCCTTATTCTCAAGGGGTAGGACCTCTTAGTTCTCAATCAATTATTTGATTTGTTTAACACTATACATATATATATATATATATATATACACACACACGTTTAATTTTATTTTTTACCAGCTTAAACGAGGTTCCCAACCTTCGATAAATATCTCTTAAAACTTAGGCCAATAGTTTTGTATAAATTAACTACTAATATAATCTCCTTTGATAGTTTTGTATTTTATTTCTTTATACTAAGGGTTAAATATAATGGTTTATATATAAACAAAGTCAATTAACTATTAACTATATTTTTATATAATGTAGGGATATATTATATGGAAAAATAATACCTATCATAGGTATTACATTTTAAACATTTTTATAAAATAGTAGGTGGATTCATTTTTCCTTCAAATTTATTATTTAGATGCCCTTTATATTTATTACATAGGAATATAGTTGTAGAACTTAAAATTATTAAGTAGGATCCTATTTTAAAATCTTCCTCTACAACTTCATGTGTAAATATTATAACCTTTATAATTTATATAAGAGTATTTAATTTTATATTTCCTACAAAATTTATTAATGTAATTTATAAATAAATTTATACATGTTTTTGGGCACCTAAAATTTTTATATCACACTCCTTCCCCCTAAATTACTCAATTTAATTCCTAACTAGTCCAATTTCCAATTTATAATTATATAATATTTTACCTTCATTCAAATTTATATATATTCATATATAAATTTATATTATCACATAATTGATAAAAATTTATTCTAGAGTAAGAGGCTCTAGAACTACCCCTATAAACAATTAAATTGTGTCCAAAATTAAATTAAGACATAATTAAATTCAACCTCTAAACTTATCATACAATTAATAAATTTCATTTTAGAGCAATGAGACTCTAAAACTATTCATATATTCTACTTGAGTCTCCCCTTACCTGGAATATAGCTGTAGAACAAACTTAAAATTATTAAGTAGGATCCTGTTATAAAATCTTCCTCTAAAACTATTCCTATATTCTAATTGAGTTTCTCTGACAAAGTTACGAGCTTTTTCTTTTTCTGTTGTCGTCTGCTCCTGCAGCTCCTAGATTCACCTTCGATTAAATTGCAACTTCCCGTTTCAATTGTTGTGAATTGTGTGTATACTATGCTGCGTTTCTCCCCCTACCCCTGTTTATAATGCTTAAGGTTGTGTGTGGAATCTGGCGGGCGATGGCCACTTGGCGCTTCCTTTTTTTTTTTTAATATTATATCAAAAAGATAAAAAATATAATTTAAAAAAGTATGATTAAATTCTGAATTTTTTTTAATAAAAGTATTATTTTTTAATTCTTTAATTAAATTTTTAAGAGAGAATGATTATATATTTTAAGACATGTATTTTATAATAGCATTTCTAATAAAAAAAATTAAATTTATTTATCTAAAATAAAGTACAATAAATATTTAAAATATATTTTTAAAAAATTTATTTATACAAATAATTACAATTATAAAAAAAATTAAGCAACTTCTAAACAAGTATTGGCAAACTTTTGATACTTCTATGATTATTTATTATCTTACCATTATTTTTTATTTAATATTTCTATCTTAGAAAATATTAAAAGTAGAAAAAAAATAATTATATTATAAATTTAAATATTTGTTATTGAATGAGAAGTTTTCAAAATATATATATATATTTTTAAATTACACAACTTCTTGTATATTAGATATTTTTTTTAGTATTTTATTTTTTAGAAAAATATCGTTTAAAATAACTATCTTTAAGATAAATTAAATTTTAATTTTATATATTTTATCTACTTTAAAATATCTCTTTTACAGATAAATTAAATTTAATATTATTATAATCCTTAATAAATATTAGTTTAATAATTTAAAATTTAAAAACTTTTATTTTTATTTTTATTATAAAACATACCATAAATAATAAAATATATAAATAAATAAAAATATCAAATTCTTTTTTTTAAATATACAATCATCAAAACAATGATAACTTTATTTATATAATATTTCTAATAGAAATATATATAAATAAATATAAATTCAAAGTATTATTCTTATTTTTAATTTAAATTAAATAATAAATATTTTATTTTATAAATAATAAAAAATTATAAAAATAAAATTTTAGTTTAATGATGATATCTTTAGTTATTATTTTAACTATATTAACTCATTTAATATTTAGTTTTATCAAATATTTATTACTTTAATTAGTAAATTTTTCAATTTTCAACTTTTAATTACTGGCTTTTAATTAGTTTATCTATCAATTTTGTCAAATGCATCTTGTATAACAAAAGGTGACATATTTTAATATATTATTAAAATTTACTTGTAAATTAAAAAATTTTATCTCTTTATTTTTATTTAGTAAACAAAAATATTTATTTTCTTTAATTAATTTTATCTAGATATAAAATATTTATGTAAAATGAAAAAATATATTAATAACTAGATTTATAAAAACAAATTTAGGACATACCTATCAAGTTTCTTTTTTTTTTAGGCTAAAGGCATACAATTGAATATATAAAAACTATATATGGTAATAACATGTTTTGCATATTGCTTAAGGTACATTCCCACCACACATGGTTTCGATACCTATATGCATAAGTAGGCAGTAGATGACAAATTTTAAGATTCCTAAGAAGGTGAATTATATTTATCAAATAGTAATCAATGTCGAAAGTCGATCATTATGGTTCACAGATTAGGGGTGGGTAAAATAGTTTACGATGCCTAAAACCACCCAATTTGATGGGCCAAAGTTGTTGGGGGAGGGGGGAAGGGGTTCAAGCAGGTATGAATAGGTTAAGGTGAGCCAAGATTTTCGGGTATTAATGATTTTTGTTAAGTGGATTCGATTTAACTCATTACTAATCGAAATCACCTAACCCGTTCGACCAAGTAAACATATATAGTTTTTGTTATATTTATAATATGTAAGCCTACTTTTGCTTGGGATTTCGTCTGGCCCAATATGAAATTAGGGTAAGGGAAGGAAGGGTAGTGTGTCATGTGTAATCACTCACTTATTATTTTCCAAGTCAAACCCTTGCACTGCTCTCTTGCTCGATTGCTCCTTCAGTCCTTCATCCCTCTCCTTCTCTCACCTCTCTCAATATCTACTAGCCTGCTTTGTTAAGGTTTCCCTTTTCTTTATCTAGTATCCACCTTCACTCTCCATTCTCCATTATGTATCTCTGCTAACCTCTAACCTTTTTGCTCTAAATCCCTCTACACCTCTCAATCACTAATGAACAGTATTGTTAGTCGAATACTATGGTTTCTTTAAATATATCTTCTACCCCTTTTCGTTTCCAAAACTCTTGTCCATTATTGTGAGTATTGAGACTTCATCCTTTCTAACAGTGATATTGTATTCAATATAGTTTATGAGGTGTATGTCTCTATTAGGGTTCCATTTCAAAGCTTTTAGATTTTAATTTTTTTATTATGTTGTTTCAAACATAACTTGTTACCTTGTTTCTTTACTAGGATTTGTTGTTTAATGTTTGTAAATGGTTGTTTGCTTGGTTATTAAAGGTGGATTCTTTGTAATGGAGGAAATCATTAATAGTTTTTTCTATGCTCAATTTCCTTGACAAGGAAATTCATTGGAGGTCAATTTCATTAATTTATGTATAATTTCATTTGTTTATTTTTTTACGATAATTTGTATACTAATAAATTATTTAGTTTGGTTTTATTGTGTTTAGGATTCAATTCTCTTCATTTAACCTGATACAAGTCCTGTTACATTGTTACTCTCATCTACTAAGTGGTCTTGATACAAGTCCTGATTCGATCCCCTTGAGAAAGGTATATAAATATTTATGATTACATGTTTGATGTATTTTTTATTCTTTTTCTACCATAATTTATTATGTTTATTAATCAATCTCTCATTTATTTGAATGAGTTATAATCTAGTTAATTGTTTATTGTGTTTCATTTATCCAAAGGTGAAGTATTGAATTTGCCCCTTGAAGGAGTTGAAGTCTTCACTGTTGCATCTTGCATTGCTCTTGTCAAGTTCTATTAGTTTTGATATTGATATATCTTCATTATTGATGCTAAAGTAACAAAATTCTTAATCTTCCTACTCTTCTACAACTGATGTTGTATTCTGATTTTTTGTTTCTATAATTCTTATATATTATCTATGATGTACTTATTTGAGTATTATTTGGAAAATGATGATTGATGATGAACCACTATAGAATGTTTCCTTTTTATTCTATAATTAATTTGAGATTTAATTATCATATAGAATAAATTAAGGTTATTGGGTAGTGATGTTTGCTCGACCTAGAGTTTAGTCTTAAGTTAAGCTAATTTGGTGAGTGACAGCCTTAGCAAGCCAAACATAAGCACTAACAAAATTTCTTTTATCTTAATAGTAGGCCTAGTTTGTAGTAGTTGATTATAACTTCTTCATTCTAACAGTATGAAGCAGTTTAGTCAACATCTGTCCACCTCCAATGGTGAGCAACCATCAACTGCAGATGTTGGTGGGAATCCACAACCAGCAAATGAAGTTGCTATTACTGAACAAACCCATCAAAACCCCAAAAATTCAAGAAAAATAAATCCAAATGCAAATGGAACTAGACCCACTTCACATGTTTGGAAGCATTTCAACAAAATGAATGTAGTTAAAGGTGGTACATCTCAAGTTGCTTGTAAGTACTATAACAAAAGTTTTGATTGCTATCCTGAAATACATGACACCTCTTCTATGTCTTCCCACCTTATAAGATGCCAAAAGTACACCCATGGTATTAATAATGATCCTACTCAAAGAATTTTATCCTTTAGGTTTAACAAGAGTGTAGAAAGTGCAGGTTTGAATGTTGTTAGCCAAAGGTTCAATGTAGAGGCTTGTAGGAAGGCTTTAGCAACATTTGTCAACCTAGATGAACAACCATTTAAAATTATAGATGGTGACGGTTTCAAACTCCTCTGTAAGCAGTTGTAACCTTAATTTAGCCCACCATCTAAATACACAGTAGCCAAAGATTGCTATCAACTCTATTTAGATGAGAAAATTAGGTTAAGGGCATTCTTTAAGTCTAATAGTAGCAAAGTTTCATTAACTACAGATTGATGGACTTCATCCAAAACTTAAATTATTTAACCTTGACTGCCCATTTTATTGATAATGAGTGGAGCTATGTAAAAAAGAAATAATCTCTTTTTGAATAATAGCAAACCACAAGGGTGAGATAATAGGAAAACAAGTAAAAGAGGTATTGAGAGAAAAGGGATTAAAAATGTATTTTCAATTATTATTGACAATTCTTCTTCCCATGATGTGACAATTAATTATCTAAAAAAATTAATTTTTTTCAATGCACTAGTTTTGAATGGTGCATTTTGTCACATAGGTGTTATGCTCACATCTTTAATCTTGTGGTAATTGACGAGTTAAAGGATATGCGACCCTCAATATCTAGTATTTAGAATGTTGTTAGGCTAGTTAGGTTCTCACCACAATGACTGGCCAAATTTAAAGAATGTTTTGCATATTCTAAGATTCCATGTAAGAAACTAGTAAGTCTAGATGTACCCACTAGGTGGAACTCAACTTATCAAATGATAGAATCTGTTGAAAATACCAAGTTGCATTTAATAAGTTGGAGTTTGAGGATCTTAGTTTTAGGGAATACTTTGGGGCAACAAATACACTATCTAGTTTTGATTGGGAAAATGCTAGGATCTTCATAAAATTTTTTATGATGCCACTAATGTATTTTCAACCTCTACACATGTAACCATTCTTACTACATTGCATCGACTTTGTTTATTTTGAATACCATATTTGCTACAATAAGGTATGAGATGAAAAAAATATATGATAAGTATTGGGATGATGTTATTCATATAAACAACCTTCTTTATTTTAGAGTCATGCTTACTCTTATATTTAAGTTTAACTATGTTGAGTGGTCTTTTTGTGATTTGTATCAAAATGAGAATGACTTTCATGTTGAGTTAGTCTTTAGTGTTAAGTTAAATATGTCTAGACTCTACCGATGGTATGCTGTTTTGCATAAGTAACAACATAATCTTACTTAATCCTCTCAACATTCAGTTCAATCTTGTTCAATTGAAATCAGTCCTCTTTCAGTTCTTAGCCATACTTCTAGAATTGATGCTTTTAGACAACATCTAAGAGAAAAAAAATTTAATTGATACAAGAAATGAAATTGAAGTACTTAAGTGAACCATATGTAAATTATCATGAAATATTTGATATACTTTTGTGGTGGAAACAAAATAGATCTCGTTTCCCTATATTGTCCACTTTAGCAAGGGATGTCTTAGTCACTTCAGTCTCCATTATGTTTTTAGAAAGTGCTTTCAGCACAGGGGGTAGGGTGTTGGACACATTTAGAAGTTCCTTATCCCCTCAAATGGTTGAGACTCTAATCTGTACACAAAATTGGTTAAAGTCGTTCACTCAACACTTTAAGGATTGCCTGTTCGGTAAAGATTTGGAACTTTCAGAAAAAGTATTAGCAGGTCATTTTAATCTCATCTATTTTTAATTTTGTTATGTTGTTCTTCACTTATTTATTAATTATGTTTGTTACTTGTATTGTATATGCCTCCAAGAATTGGCAAAAGCTGGAGGAGCTAGACCTAATGGTGGAGTATAAGGCTTTTCCACTGAGTCACAACCAAGTAATCTTGGCTGATGCAAAAGAGTAAAACTTTCAATTCACTAACTTTGTTCATTTTGTCCTTTACATATGCTTTAAGATGTTTTTTAAATTGTTGTTGAATGTCTTGTTACTATTATAGCATCTTAAATTTTTCATTTTTGCTTTTTTGGAGTCTATTTTTTGACTCAATTATAATTTACGATTTTTAAACTACTCTATCCATTAGGGTTTATTTTAAAATGAAGCTCACTACAGAAACTCTATTGACGTTAATTCTAAAGTAAGTTAAGTTCAAATATTTAATTATCTTTCAATATTTGTGTTGATTAATATTTTGTTACCTATGCATTATCCAATATTGTGATTCTTGTTTATGTATGTCTCTAATAGTGAAAAATTAGGATTCATGATGCATAAATGGCGAATTATTGATGATGCCTCAATGCTTCGTTAACAATGTCTACATCTGATAATTTATTCACCTTCTTGGTAATTGTTATGAACTTAAGGTTGCAGTTTTGACTCCTATTTGTGCATGCTTTATAAGGTGCGCAAAATGTTCATTCATATTCATGATTTTTTGTTGATATTAACCATTGATTCTATTTTCATTGGTATGTTAATTTCTAATCACAATGGATTTTATTGATTATATTAATTAATATATAATTAAGTAATTTAATTTTATCCTTATTTTTCAAGTTTTGTAGATCATTTGTAGTTATGTCCACTACAAGAATATATGTCAACATTTTTTGAGAATTTATAATTTGTAAATTAATTTGTATAAATACTGGATTTACAAATTTAAGTTTATTTGGATTAGACTAAGAAATTGGAATTATGTAATATAACAGTATATTCAACATTAATGTGTTTATATTTGGAGTTACAAATTTAAGTTGCTATAATATGGTATATTTACCTAATATGATATTATGTGAGATAGAATTTTAAAAATTGATAAGGTGAAAATCTAGTTTTTTTAGGTTGATGATTTTTTAACATTAAAATACAGTATCAAATTTATCATAGTTTGATATTTTTTAAACAATAAAAATATTGTTAAAAAAATTCTAAAAATTTAGCATTAAAGCATTTTTCTTGGTCCACAATGCAGGCCCAAAACGAATTACCCGTTTATCGAATCTGTCACTTGTTTGACCTGCAACTCAAACAACCCAATTTAGTTGGCGGGCAGAAATAACCTATAACATGATAAGGGCAGTTTCTGGCGGTTTTGAATTTTATTACCCAAACCTACCCATTAAGCACCCTTATCATAAACAACATTTTTAGATGAAAAGTTCTACCTTTCATAGCTTGTTGAACAATAAGTGAATCTTTATGTTCGTAAAACCCCATCCATTGACCAAGCACAATCTCCAACATAGTGCCATACCTTTTGCTAACTCAGGCTCCATTCTTGATTCCATGCAATAGCTAGCTTGGAGAATTTTTGCCCCCTTGCATTATTTATCACTCCACCAAGACCTGTTCTTGCTGCCCTAGTCCATCCAGTATCCATATAAAATATTATATTTATGTTCTTAGTGCTCGATTATCTCTTCGGAATTGTTTGGATTTTGACTTTGATGTCTATTTTGGAACATAAATCATTGGTTCCTTTTGTTCTCTATATCGTCCTGTAGTCGATCCACATATTTTAGAATCTTTTCGAAAATAATGTCATGCCTATTTTTCCAAAAGCCTCATAATAACATCATTTTGTCCTCCAAACCTCGCGTGTCCCAATATTGCATTAGCCAAACTACCCATTGTAAAATGTCTACATATTAATATGGCCTCTTAATATTTAACCAGGGTCTCATAGTAGTGCATCTTGGGTAGTGTGTGAGATACTGGTTCAATGATTCCACAATGCCTCTGTCGCACAAAACGCATTGTACATCTACATTGGTTCCTCATTGATTTAGATTTTTCTCTACAGGTAAGGTAATGCATTGTGCACTAGTTTGTATGAGAAAAGTTTCATTTTGGGTGAGACTTGCATGTTTCATAAATGCTTCCACGAAATCAATGTCGTTGAAGAGTTTTGACCTTGGTTTTGCATTCAGTGTTGCATCATGTGAAAATATGTTGATTTTACGAAAAATGACCCACTCCTAGTCCATTTTCACATGGGAGGATCATCATATCCTGTCCATGATATTGATATTTCTTGAATCATTTCAACTTCAAGAAGGTGGAAAATTATTTAGATTATACCTTTATTCCATGCGTGAGTATTTACACTTATCAGCAAGTTTACAATGGCATTATTAGGGAGAATTTGTGGATGTGTGACGACCAAACCTATTTGTGGTCTTGGGAGTATGTAATCCAACCAAATACAAAACTTTGTCCCATTCCCTACTACCCACCTAAGCATTGTTGGAGTGTAGGTTTAGCTCCCTAAATGCTTCTCCACATGTAGCCTGGGTGGTGCCCCAAGTTTGATTCTAGAAAGATTTAACGTGGAAAATATCAAGCTTTGAGTACTTGATGTCTGAGGTGGATTCATTTTGTACCAGTCTTCAACATTGTATGGTAAAAAAAAGCTTCAAATGTTTGCATGTCACAAAATCCTATTCCCTATATTTCTTTTGGTTTACACAGTTGTGAATTGCGACCATGTATTTTCTGTTTGTCTTTTTGTTGTCCCCACCAAAAATTAGCAATCATAGAGTCAATATGACAACACAACTTAGGGGAGATTGAAGTAGCTTATTACATAGTTAGGGATAACTTAAGATACTGGATTAATCATGATCTCTTTCCTTAATCTTAAGAGGTTTTTCACCTTCCATCCTTTAAGTTTTTTTGAAGACTCTATCTTGAATGTCACTCAATATCAGTTTTTTGGATTTGCGTACCCACACTGGGAGGTCGAGGTATTTCTCGTGAGAAGGAACAACCTTTATATCCATCCTATTTCAAACCAAGTTTTTGGTATTGTCACATACATTTTAGCTGAAGGAAGCTTAGGTCTTCTCCAAGCTAACCCTATGTCCAGATGCCTGCTCATATTCATTGATTATTGATAGGAGACTCTCTACTTCATTTATTGTTGCTTTGGTTAAGATTAGACTATTGTGTACAAAGAAAAGGTAGGAGATGGTTGGATCTGTCTTGGTTATATGAACCCTATGAGTTCTTCTACATGTCTCTTGTTGCTTGATTAGACCTGCAAAAACCTCAACACATGTTATGAAAAGGTAGGGCGAAAGAGAATCTCCTTATTGTAGTCCACATGAAAGTAAGAATTATGGTTCTGGTTCTCCATTTAAAATCATAGAGTATGAGACAGTGCTAACACATCTTATAATAAGTTGAACAAAGTTAACTGGAAAGCCCATGATTTGTAACACCATAGATAGAAATTTCCATTCGGTTCGATCTTATGCTTTGGAAATATCTATCTTAAGGACCATCACACCCTTGGTCTTTCTTCTTAAATTCTTTATGTAGTGGAAGACTTTAAATCCGACTAAAGCATCATTCGAGATAAGTCTCCCTTGAGAAAAAGGCATTCTTATGCATATCAATAACACCATTAAGGCAAACTTTTATCTTGTTGGCTATGCTTTTAGTGACTATTTTCATAGTTACATTGCATAGGCTTATAAGTCTCAAGTCTTGGACTTTTGTGTGTTTTTTCTTGAGGATTAGGCATATGAAGATGTGGTTAATGTTTGTTGGTCCATGTGATTATTCAAGATATCAAGAGTTAGGGATGTAAACACAACACCTACTATATGCCAATATTGTTGAAAAAATAGAGTTAGTAATTCATGAGGTCCATATGTTTTATTGGGATGTATGTTAAACAAAACTTTTGTACTTCAATGATAATAAATAAGATTGTTAAGGTTTAGTGATCATATGGTGTGGTGGGACTTGTTGGCTACTGACTCCATGATCTCAGATTTAATGTGTGATGGATTAAAATATAATAAAAATGATATATTTTTTAATAAAAATATATTAAAATTTAATTAGATAAAATTTTATATTTAAAAAATTATTTTAATTTTATATAAATATATTTCAAATATTTGTTAAAATAATAATTTTTATAATTTTGATTTTTTATTAAATGATTCATATTTTTTAAAAATAAAATAAAAATTAAAATAATAGCATATATTAAAATAATAATTTAAAATATAATATTTTATGATAATATAAATATAATTTTATCAAAATTAGATTATTACTATAAAGGAATCACATAATTTTAAATTTATAAAAATAAATAAACAAAAAAAATATATTATAAATATATATTAAAAATTAAAAATTAAAAATTAAAAATGTAAAAAATATTTTAAAAAACTATTATAATAATGTTAATAATTATTAAAATAACTTATTTTATTAAAAAATATTGTAATAAAATTTTTAATTAATAATTTTAATTTAACTAGTTAAAATCCTTTACCAAACATATATAAATGCTTTGGAACAAGAATGTTAAATTTTATTGGATTAAAAAATGTAAAAGAAGTGTTAATCCCAACCAAGTTAATTTAGTTTATAAAAAATATTTTTTTATAAGATTATATACTTAATTTTAATGTAAAAATTAATTTATAAAAATATGTGTAACAGTATATTTTAATTAGATAAAAAATAATTAATTGCTAACTTTTTTTCAAAATAATTTTAATTTTATTTATATTTGTGATAATTAAATTAAATAATAATTATAATTTTAATATTTTCTAATAAAATTTCAGAACTTCATCTGTTATGTTAGTTGAAAGTTATTTTTTAATTTTTATTTTTAATATATTTTGATAATATTTTATTTAGTATGAAATATTATCTTTTTATATTATTATTTAATATTACAGTATTTATTTTAGTTATTAAATATTCATTTAAGTTATTTATAATAATTTTAAAAATAAAATAAACACTTTTTATAAAAATATTATTTAAAATGTATTTATAAATTTTAAAAATTAATATTTTAATTTTTAAAAAATTTATTTATTTAAATTCTTTTTTATTAAAATCACATCAAAATCATTAAAATTTTCTTTTTATAATATATAACTATTAAAATAATTATAAATTTTTTATATAATATTTTATGATAGAATATATAAATAAAAATAAATTAAAAATATTTTTTTTATTTTTAATATTATTATCTATTTATCAATATCATATTTTTATTTATCATTTTATTTATATTAATTAATTTAATAGCTCATTTTATCTAACATTTTTTATTTTAATCAACAAATTTTTCAGCTCTGTTAATTTTTAAAATTTTATCTATTAACTAAAAATTATCACTTCATTTTTATCTTTCATATATTTAATAATATCTTATTTTATTATAAAATATTATTTTTTTATATTATTACTATTATTTATATTATAATATTTAATTTAATTTATAAATATTTAATTTTATAAATAAAATATGCTTTAATCTTAATACATTTTGAAACCCAACCTATATAAAGTTTTTTAATAATAGGAAAAAGTTGCAGTATTAACGGAGAGTTAAAAGGGAAAAAAGAAAAAGGCACAGATCTGACTTTGACTTAATTACTTCTTTTCTTCTTTCCTCCGGAATATCGATAACATTGCATAGTCTGCGGTTACAGTTCGGAATATGAATAACCATAGTTAATTTATTTCTGTTGTCAATTGAAAGACAGTGTATTTTTAAAATTTCTATATTAAATAACCATATTTTTAGTTGTTAATTTTATTAAAATATAATTTTTAATTAAAGAAACGAGAAATAATATAGAGCTGATGTCATTTGATTGACTGAAGTGATTTTTAACATTTTAAATTTCGATCCAAAGAATAAATTAGGAGTTAAAATTTATAATTAGTTACTTTTCCTTGTCCAAATTTTGTTCACCCAATTATATATTCATAAATTATTTTATATTCAACAATATATTATATATTACATATTTCTACTTAATAAGTATTTTAGTGTTTTGTAGAATTTTAATTTTTTTTAGTGAAATGGAGGAAGGCGTCTATTAAAAGATAAAATAAATTAAAATGAGAATGTCCATAATTAGACCGTAAAGGAGTCTAAAATTAGAAAAAGAAAAATGTCATGTAACAAAATAAAGCGCTATCACCTGTGGTGTTCAAAGACCAAAACCGATAGTTTTGAACCCAGAAAAAAAAAATGATGACTTCATTCACCTTGAATTCAATAACTATTTTAAGTGATTGTCATGAATCATAGATTTTGAAAATCTTGGATCACTTATTTTTTTTATAATGTAAAAAATGATAAAAATTAAATTTTAAATTCTTATATTAAACTAATTTAATCTTCAATTTTTTATAACTAAACAAATTCTAGTGGTTTGGATCCCTTATTTTAAAAGATCTGATGATGTTAATGCTGTGAGAAAATCAAATATACAAACCCATTATATATGGAAATTAAAATTATTTTTAATGGTGATGATAAAACTTTTTTTCCAAGCTTCGTATTGGGCGTTATTCTATTCATGACGATCTGTAAAACCGATTATAAAATAAATATTTTTGCGTGATCCATTTTTTAATTTTTTTTAGTGAATGAAATATACCTTACTATTTGTATTGACATTTCTAAATTTTTTTTTCTAGGTACAAAAAAAAGTATCCAATTTTCTTGGTTTCCTTTTAATTAAAAACCGAAATGAGCGAAAAAAAAAATCCGGAGTATTCACAGAAATTCTTGCATTACTCATTGATGACATTAATACATAAACTTTGTGATTATCAATAATTTATTTTATTTAAAAATAGAAAAAAAATGTTGAAGAAAAAAAATAAAAAATATATTATCTTTTACTATGATTGATCTCCAAATGAATTTTATATTTATTTCAATCCCTCACGCGAAGAATGTGCATGTTACATATATAAGTAAATCTTAATAAAAATGAAATAAGTATCATTGTGCTTGTCATCAATGAAAATAATTTGATTAGATTTGTAGGTCAATTTTTATGTTGGTTGATTAGATATAATTTTAATTTATTTCAACGGGAGAAAGTATCATTTTCTGTAGCAATTGATAAAAAACTGAATATAATTTGATTTGTAAGACAGTTTTTATGTTTGAAGTTAAAAAAATGAATATAATTAGTTTCTTATTTATTAATCAGAGTATGTAGAATTATAATTTAATAACAGTTAAATTGTTAGTTTAAATAATTAAAACTTAAATAAAATTATAAAGATCCTCAGGGAAGCGCACGTGCATGAAGCAGAAGCCGTTATAACTAACACGCGGGTATAATAATCGTTTTCCGTTATAACAACTTTTATCCTTTCTATCAGCTATGTGCAACTAATATGTTCTCACATAATGCTGAGCTCTTTCTCTTCGATCATGAGACGTTATATATATATATGCTCCACGTCATTGACAAATTTCGAAGGAAAGTGAATTATAGGAGCAGCTTCAATGCTTCATCAACACACCACAGAGCTCTTCGTAACAATTGAAAAGTGATGACTCGTAACATATATAGGTGCTACTTTTGTCTCTCTTATTTGAAGATATATTTTCATATACACACCACAGATTATATAGTGAAAAGGATGAGAGGACGTGTGGATTATGTAACAATATATTTTAAGAGTAATTTTATATTAAAATTATTTTATTTAATAACTTTTTTAAACTGTTAAATTTTATTGATTCAATTTTTAAATTAAAAATTTATTGTGTAAGTTAAATTTACAAATTTTATAATATTTTTTAAAATAAAATTTTATTATATATTTTTAATTTAATGTATAATATATTTTTCTAATATATGTTGAATTAAAATTATTTATAAAATTTATGATATAATGTAAGATCCTTATAACAAGGTATTTACTTTTCATTCATTTTATTTTTATATGGTAATTTTGAATCCTTATTTTTAAAATTAAAATAATATATATATATATATATATATATATATATATATTCATGTTACTAACTGTATGTATTCTTCATTTTGTGATACATATAAATTTAACATTTTCCTTTTGTAACTATTATATTAAAGGAAATATTTTAAAAATTTCTTTAATCCGCATCAAATATAACAAAATCTTTACAAATGACTATTAGAGAAACTTATTATAAACCAAACCAATTTTTCAAAAGGTTTTAAAATAAAAAATCTAAATGTGTAGAATTTATATTTGTTTTTTATTAATTAAACCAGTTTTTCTTAAAAAGAAATTATATTTTAAAATATCCATACCATATATACCATGTTTGGTAAATATGAATTCAGTAATACGCTTGATAGGCTCGGGCACGAGGGTCGACGTTCGACAACACAAGCATGGGTTTGATCCTTTCTCAAACTTATTTGATTCCGTATTGAAAATATTAATTCTAATATATTTTTAAGATAATATTTGACGTAATTTTGTTAAGTGAAAAATATTTTAATGTTAAAATTTTCAATTAAAATTAAAATTATTTGATAAATTTTATAATTTAAAAACTTCAAAAAAAAAATTAAAATTAAAATTAAAATTTATTAATATGGAGCTCTTAATGCTAAATTTAAATAAAAAATAGATTAAAATATTTTAAATTATTTTTTTTCTCAGTTTTGTAATTAAAAATATACTTTTTAAAGTGTTAATTTGTCTTAAATAAATTGGTTGAACTTGTCTTTTTGAGGCAAATGGGGTCTAAAATAAATTAAACCAAACACTAACCAAAATTGGACTTGCCTCTGACAATGGACGATCTACTTGCTGGAATGCAATAATTAAAGTTAATGCTTGCTTAAAAGAGGGCTAAAGATAGATATTAGGAAGAAGGAAAAGTGTTGTTATGGCATGACAAGTGGTAAGATGATGGTCATTTCATGTGTTCTTCTTCCTTATGTTGATGTCATCTCAATTAATTAATCTTAATGTCTCTGACATTTGCAACAATAATGACAGGCCTTTGGAGATTTTAGCCACCTGCATTCCTGACCAGTATAAATCTTTGATGGCTACAATGTTTCTAAAAGCCGATGCCATAATCTTGGGTGCAAATATTGGAAACCATTGCTTAATTGGACAACTAATCTGATATGAGTTCTCATGTAGTCTATGGTACTTTTTTAAGGATCCCGAGTATTATACATTTTAAAATATTTACTTTTAATATATTTTATATTTTATCCCATTTTTAATATATTTTATTTTTTTATCTTCTTATTTGTCATGTTATATTTATATATTTTTTCATCTAATACATCCCATTCTAAATATATAATGCTACTTTTTATTTTTTATTAGGAACGACAAAAATAACAATATATACCGTAATAAATATCTACATATTTATAAAACAGATGAGAATGAATATTATATTATTCGTTTCATTAATATTAGTATGCTTATAATTGTTTTATTAAACGTAATTAAAATATTATAATTTTTTATGATAAAATAATTTTTTTAATTTTTAATTTTATAATAATATGTTTAAAATATTAATTTATATTAAATAATATTATAAAATATTATATAAAATTTTATAATTTTTAAATTTCGTAAATATTCATTATTCATATAAATATCTATTATTGTAGTAGATATGGACACCAATATTATACTATCCGTTCGAATCTATTAACATTCTTATTTGTGATGTGTAAAAAAGCACTTATCACTTGAAGTGGAAGTAAACTTACATTTTTATTACTATTTTTAATATCCTTGATTTTTTAAAAATTATATTGTAACCCAGTTAAATTAGATCAGATGGATTTCTTTACATGAACAAAGTTCTTCAACGGACATTTGTTTTTATTTAAAAAATTTGAAGTTATACTACACTTTAAATTCAGATAATGTTGATTATCATTTTTTATATTTATAAAATTTCAAATTAATCAAACATTCTAATGTATATATTGACACTAATATAATATATTTTAAAATTTATAAAAAGTAATAATTTTTCAGTATAATTATTAAGTTTTTATAAAATTTAAAATAAATAATTAAAATAATTTATAATGATAATTCAAACAGTTGAAGGTAAAAATTATATTTTATATAAAATTATTAATAACATAGTATTTGTATAATTTATATTAATATAAATTTATTTCTCTCTTTTTAATATATTTTGTAATTTTATGGAAAACATTCATGTTTTTAATAGCTAAAGCTATTCTAGATTAAAAAATACAAATAAATTATTTTTTAAAATTAAGTTATTTAAAATCGTCAGTTAAATACCCACTCATCATCAATCTCAAAAGTAAAATGACGAAGGGTAAGTTGGTAATCTCATCAACTAGCGGACTGTTATTTACTGCAAATTGCAAATCTCACACGGAGATCAATAAAATTATCGTCGTTGAACGTTCAAAAGGGCAAGACTGTAATTTTAAAAGGACTTGTAGGCTTCCCTCTCTGTCGCACCGGTCCTACTCTTCACTCAATACCCATTTCAACTCCCAAGCCAACACAATTTATTTGAAAAAGCTACTCCTTCCCTCACAAACTATATTATTTAAATATATTCTTTTAAGCGTTTCTTTTTAATTTTTAAAACACATATTTTTTTATTAAAATTATTTTGATGAAACAGAAAATATTCATATTATAATAAAATTAGTTTTCTGAGTAAAAAAAATTCTATATATGAAACTCAATCTAAAATTTTATAACCTAAAATATTTTCAAAAAATTAAATATATATAATTTGAATTAATTATTTGTCAATATTTTTAAATATTTTAATTTTTAACTTATTTGTATTTTTAAATTTAAAAATATTATTTTTAATAATATATTTATTTATTAACATTCCTTTTAAATATTCAAATAAATTTATAATTACATTTCTTTCAATAATTTTTTTTTTGTAAAAAAAATTGTTAGCATAGCTTGCATAGTTAATGATATTTTCAGGAAATATGTTTTATTATAAGGACGGGTAATATGAAACAGAGAGAGTAAATTTTTTTATAATTAGTAATATATAATATTCCGATACTGTTACGTTTTTTATTTTTCATTTTTAAATTTTACTATAAGAAAGAAAGAACAGACAGAAACGGCGACGGTAGCTGCGTATTCTCTTCCGTACAGTACCAGCTGGACTCCGCTAAGTCCAGCTGTGCTCGCAGGCGCACAAAGCTAAACCGACCCACACACCATTGTACCAGTTTTTGAAAATAAGTAATTAGTATTTATTTAAATTTAAATTCAAGAAATATAATTTAACTTAACTATCTATTTTCATAAAAGAGAGACTTAGAATAAAGAACTTTTCATTGAAGGGAGATTTTATCCCTATTTGTTACTTTTTTTTCTCTCATGAAAGTTGAAACGGAAGAAAATGTTTATCTTAAAAAAACGGATGCACTAATTTTAATTTATTTGTAAATCACATTTGTTTAAAAGGGTCTGAGATCAAAATTTGATGGTGTGTGACTGTGGGAAAATCAAAATGTGTTGTTTGATTTTGTCGCGTGAGTCACGAGATATTTTAAGTACTGTTATAGTAAGATTGCAGTAATTGAAGAAAGAAATGGGTAAGAGGAATGATCGTGACCGTACATTTATGAACTGCGTTTATGGGACAATGAAACCAGTTGACTTCACTTAATAAATTGTATGGCTCCTCTTGCCACCGTTCTCGTATAAGAATCTGTTTCCCATATTAACACTTTTAATTAAACACGTGCTCACAATCACTGTGCCCTACACCTAAAAAACAAAAACTGATTGGACCTTCGGTGACCTGCGGTGAGGCCCATATGACAATGACAACAAATATCAAAGTTCGGTAATTGCAGATATAATACTGCCACCTGTACACCACATTCCCAATATATATTCCCTAGAAGTATACAATCACAAGCTTAATCAATCAGTAATCAATAATGGAAGACAGAAGCATTAAAAATAACTCAAGATTTATTTTTACATTGAAATACCTCTGCACTTTTGGTGGGTGTGATTTTTTTTTTTTTAAAAATATGAATCGATATCATACCAAAAAATACAACATGATATAGTTGGATCCTATTCCCAGTTAAAATATTTAACCATTGTTTTTATGAAATTAATTTAATTATTAATGTCGTTCGTTTTTTGTAGATGGTTCCATTTTTAAAGTTTTAAGGTTTAGTTTTAATTATTATAAATGTGGTTTAAGGAGTACTTCAAAATTACAACTGAAGATTCAATTAGGGTTGAGGCAGCAAATAAGAGTGTATGGACTCGTTTGATGATTGTCGCCAAATAGAAAGAGTCCAATGAAGATTATGATGGATTTCAGAAGGTTTGGCCCAACAAGACCTTTTTTTTGTCTTAGAGGTATATTGGACTTTAGCAAGAAAGACAAAAAAAACTTGCGCAAGAACATGGATAAGCCTATTCTCTTTTGTGGACCTGGAAGCATTCTTTGCCCATTAAATTAGAAACGAGAAACACCATGCCTCGGGAATCAATATTGCGGTGACATGTAACACTTTTTTAGGAAGGTATTGATTGACCCAAAAAAAGTGAAGGTATTGGAATAGTTTGAAATAAAAATAAAATCAATTGTAACTTTTCACCCGTCCAAATTCCAAACCATTGTTAGTTTGTAAAATTACAAGTATAGATTATTTAAATTCTTAATTTAAAAATATTTCACCTCAATTTTTCACTGTATGATAATTATTCGTTTTAGCGATGCTTACCATGAACGAAATGAAGTTAATTAAAATAAATGATTTACATGTAATATATGAGTTATCTCATATTAGGTATAAATTAAGATAGATTTTTTTTTCCTTACGTATGAAAAAAAATTATTTTAAAAGTTAATTTTTTCAATAGCATAAATATTTATAGTTTGAGTAAAATTGTTTTTAATAAAAAATATATGTATCTTAAAAAAATATTTTTATTTAGGTTAACTTTTTTTAAAAATTGTTTAGTTCAAAAAGTTAAGTTTTAAGTCATTTTAAAAAATATTTAGGCCAAAAAATTGGTTAATTTAAATAAATAGAAATAAAAATCTTATTATATTTAATTTATTTCAATATTACATATATATTAATTAATTTATAGGCTTAAATATATTAGCTTTTATAAGTTTATTTTTATTAAATTATTTAAAACTAAACTTATGTATACTTATTTAAAAGATTTTTTATAAAATATATTTTGATGATGTATGTAGGATAAAAAGGTGAAAATTAAGCCATACATTGGATAAATAAATCTGAGGGAAGTTTATAAATAAATTATTTTTGTTGAATTTAAATTATTTACTTAAATTAAAAATAGGCGTAATGTAGGAAAGAGTAAAAGAGAACAGAAAGTGTTTAGCGACGACGCCGTTGTGAGTTCCCCGTCCTCCATAGGGAAGCAGTATTGTTGTGTTGGTTGGGAATTAGAAATTGGAAAGGGAAGAATAGAATTTAGAAAGGAAAGGGAGCAAATCGATTGAGTGTGGGAAGGGAAGATGAGTAGGAACGATTCCAAATACTTCTCCACCACCAAGAAGGGTGAAATCCCTGAGCTCAAAGAAGAGCTCAATTCTCAGTACAAGGTTCGTTTACCCTCCCTTCCATTATTAATTCTTCTCTTTTTTGGATCCGATTCATTTCATTCCATCTTCCACTCCTTTATCCTTCACCATGCAATTTTGGTTTAATATCATAGATTTCGATGGCTTATAACTGGACCAATTATAACTTTCTGATTTATACAAACATCGATCACCCTTGATTTATGTTTTCAGTATTCACTCACTAATTTCTGCAACTCATTGCTATGTTCCATTCATCGCCAATTCAATGTTACGATTCGAATCTAAATCATAGGGATTTTGAATATAGATAAAATTGGAAAGACAAAATGACTTTTTCATTTTTTTTTTCTTTTTTGATTTGCTAGTTAGCTTATGAGACGATGGCAACAACAACCGAGCCCTTTTTTCTACTTGGTGGGTTTAGGTGGTTTGCTACATCGATCAAAGATTGCCACAATGTTCTATTATAGTGAAGTCTATAGAAACACCATTGACCTCTGAATCCTTGCTAATTGTTTTTGCCTACAATTTTTCTTCGCCTTCTTATACCTCAAGCAACATGACTACTCTCCATTGTTTCTACTGTCCCTGCTAGGACTTCTACATGTCTTCTCCACATGTGCCCAAAGCCCCAAACCACCTAAGGCAAAATTGTTATCAATTTTCTACAGTTGGTGCTATCCCAACTTTTTCTCCAACGCATTCATTCCTATTCCTGTCCTAACTTTCTTATATCTACTGCATTGATTTTATTATCATTTCAGATTTTATTATTCCATCTTGTTTAACTTAGTTGAACATTTGACCAACTATTACCACTGGCAACTATTAGGCAATTTGGGTATAACGTAACATCATCTTTAGAATCTTTTATTTTCTTCTATTTAAGCACTGATTGTGTGGTGATGACTGTTTATGATTTTAAATTGCTGTGCATGT
Organism: Canavalia gladiata; assembly: GCA_037954105.1. Lineage (NCBI taxonomy): Eukaryota > Viridiplantae > Streptophyta > Magnoliopsida > Fabales > Fabaceae > Canavalia > Canavalia gladiata. The sequence goes on from CM075667.1 coordinate 18,859,685, forward strand.
TTTCTTGGACCTCTTTGTCTTGTCTTTTTGCTAGCAGTCTAGCACCTCCTTTATTGATATAGTTGAAAATTGCATTCAAGAAAGTATGTGAACCTTACCTTTTTCTTGTGTCTTGCAGGACAAAAGAAAAGATGCAGTCAAAAAGGTTATTGCTGCAATGACTGTTGGGAAGGATGTCTCATCATTGTTCACTGATGTGGTGAATTGCATGCAAACAGAAAATTTGGAGTTAAAAAAGCTAGTCTACTTATATCTGATAAATTATGCAAAGAGCCAACCTGACCTAGCAATACTTGCAGTGAATACATTTGTGAAGGTAAAATGGAATGGCTGTGCTCCTTCTTTATGTGGTGCTGTTTGTTAATTCTTATCTTATCCTTGACTATCACTCATCTCTTGGCTTTTTGGGTTTTCTTGACTATATATCCCCTCTTCCCTCCTTATCTTGCACTGCCAATTTTTTGTTATCTCCCTTATTGAATTTCATCCCAAATCCATTAACCCTGCTTGAGGGTGTTGATTTACTGATGGAGATATTTATCTGAAAAGATACTTGTTATTATATTCGTAACTCTTGAATTGAATATTCTTCCATTTCCCTAATGGAAATAATTTGAATTTGTAATTATGCATTTCTTTCTCCTTTCATTTTATAAAATGCTGACAGGATTCCCAAGATCCAAATCCTTTGATTCGTGCATTAGCTGTCCGGACAATGGGCTGCATTCGTGTTGATAAAATTACTGAATATCTATGTGATCCCCTTCAGAGATGCCTTAAGGTACTACATGGCACTGTTACAACTTACACATATCTGGCTGACAATAACGCCAAAGTTCCCTCCCTCCTTTTGCTCTTTGTAACTCTTATTTGTATATGATATTTTGATAGGATGATGATCCATATGTCCGCAAGACAGCAGCCATTTGTGTTGCCAAACTTTATGACATTAATGCAGAGTTAGTTGAGGACAGGGGTTTTTTGGAATCCCTGAAGGATTTGATATCTGATAATAATCCAATGGTTGTAGCTAATGCTGTGGCAGCGCTTGCCGAAATTCAGGAAAACAGTGGTAGACCCATCTTTGAGATCACTAGTCACACACTGTCAAAGCTCCTTACTGCTTTAAATGAATGTACAGAGTAAGTTTGTTGTATATTTGCTTACATAATTGAAACTGGAAACAAGTTTGAACTCAGTTTTAAATTTTTAACACGTCTTCTCTCCCTTTATGATTGATTGTGCTTCATTTGCAGCTGATTTAAGTTATGATTTTGTTCCATTAGGGCAATAGATTTTAATTCCCACCTTGTGGGGAAGTTGTTGTTGTTTGTTGTCAGGAAATATATTTGGATTAACTGTCTTTAGTAAAGATTATAACTAAAATAGAGTGACAGTCCTGAGGAAGTCAGCAAAGTTCCATTTACTCCAATTATGATGGAAAGTGCTTCTTTATTCTTTTCTCACTCTTATCAACCATATCTCTAAGCATATTTCTATTTATTTTTTTTCATTTCATTTTGTGCAGTTCTGCATGAGTGGTGATGACTGAGAAGTGTACAAGGCACTTCCTAATGTTGCATTACCAGTATTGTAATTTGCTGCATTTTTCTGTTTTCTTGCAAATTGACCTGTCATCCTATTTAACATGCTGTAGATGTTGACATTTGATTCACTTGTATCATAAACCCAACAAATCTCTCTAAGTTTCTCTGTTTTATTGATTGTGCAATTTACTGGTTATTATTTTATTTGGCATTTTGGCTTTTCTTTTTTCATCTATGATCACATATTAGTTCTCTAACCTGACAACACTTGCTTTTGCTTCACTTGCTAGATGGGGTCAAGTTTTTATTTTGGATGCTCTTTCTAGATACAAGGCAGCTGATGCTCGTGAAGCAGAAAACATAGTAGAAAGAGTTACTCCACGCTTACAGCATGCCAATTGTGCAGTTGTTCTATCAGCTGTCAAGGTGGTTTTTCTTTTTATCCTGTGTACCTTGTGTCTTTGTTGATGCTTCGGAGATGATATTTTCTAGGCTTGCTAAGTGCTAACTACTGTTTATAATGATTTGTAGATGATACTTCTACAAATGGAGCTTATCACCAGTACTGATGTGGTCCGGAATCTTTGCAAAAAGATGGCCCCTCCTCTTGTGACATTACTCTCAGCAGAACCTGAAATACAATATGTAGCACTGCGGAATATCAATCTTATAGTACAAAGAAGACCAACAATTCTTGCTCATGAAATTAAGGTAGTGATTTGAAATTTTGAGTATTTTTGTGAACTTGTTTGTGCGATAACACCCTTGGGCTCCAGTAAGAACTTTTCTATTCCATTGGGGAGGATGGGGTGCTTATGGAGTGTACATTTGTCTGCAGGTATTCTTCTGCAAGTACAATGATCCAATCTATGTGAAAATGGAAAAGTTAGAAATTATGATAAAACTTGCTTCAGACCGAAATATAGACCAGGTAATGTTTGCATAATACTATTGTAGGTTCATGTTTTCCTTGACAAAATGTTTCATACCAAAGATGTGGTAACCAGTTACCATGCTACATGGATGAGACTCACAATATGAGCCATCAAACAGTTTTATTCTTTATTTGTATTTCGGATGATACCTTGTAGTTTATCTTTTCTTGCTGACAAAGTATCTTCCTTTTTTGAAACACAAATTCTCCTGTGATCTGTCACGTATGAGACATCTTTCATGCATTTGGTACATTGTTGCATGACCCTTTATTTGAGCCAATTTAGCCAAATATCTTCTCTGGTAAAACTTTTGAAGTCCGGGCTGCTATACTCTATTTGGTACATTAAGAATGTAGTCTGTTTGTTTATCTGTTTTTAAATTTTTTACTATAATGTATGCAGGTTTTATTGGAATTTAAGGAATATGCTACTGAAGTTGATGTAGATTTTGTAAGAAAGTCTGTTCGAGCAATTGGTCGTTGTGCCATCAAATTAGAGAGAGCAGCTGAACGATGCATTAGTGTTTTGCTTGAGTTGATCAAGATAAAAGTAAATTACGTGGTTCAAGAGGCAATTATTGTTATTAAAGATATATTTAGAAGATACCCCAACACGTAATATTATGATATCTTTTATTATCTGGATTTATTTTTTTGAAGAGAAGATAGCATAGTTAGAGATTACTATTACACTTCAAAAGTTTGATTGAATCTTTGTTGTACTTTGTAGGTATGAGTCCATAATTGCAACACTTTGCGAGAGCTTAGACACCTTGGATGAGCCAGAAGCCAAGGTATTTGTTTGAGTGCCTTTGTAATTGTCATTACGCACTAGCATGTATGCTTACATGTTCATCCCTTTTCCTCTGTGGATAGGCATCAATGATCTGGATAATTGGTGAATATGCGGAAAGAATTGACAATGCTGATGAACTTCTTGAAAGTTTCTTGGAAAGTTTCCCTGAAGAACCTGCACAAGTCCAACTACAGTTGCTGACTGCTACTGTCAAACTTTTCCTTAAGAAGCCAACTGAAGGCCCACAACAGATGATTCAGGTCCTTCCTCAAAATGCTTTTTTTATTCATGTATATATATGGTTAACATGCTACTATGCATAATCTTTTGATATTTCAAGTTGGACTAATATTTTACTGAGTATGCAAATATTTTCTTCCCTCTTTTATTGAGCAGCACATAAAAACAATGTATAATTTCAACATCAATTGTCAGATATAATAGATAATTATGTGTATCTTTTCCTTTCAAAACTTTATTATTTTTGTACTACAATGTTCACAACACGTATGTGTTATGGCTTTGTGTTGTAGTTTTATTTTGTAAATGTTTAGAGATGGATAACTTGCCTTCAATTACTTATCCGAGTATATTGCTGAATTAACCCCAATGACTTTGGTTATCCTCCCCTCTTGAGTTAGCTTTAGGTTTGATGTCGGCCAAGTTCATTTTTAATTCTATTATGGTATCAGAGGCATTAAGGATGTATTAAGATCTTATTGGTGGAGTGTAGGGGCAAAGTATCCCTTATAATGGACTTGGAACAATTTTGCCTCCATTAAGCTAGCTCTTTCAGTTGATTAAGACATACTCCATTCTCAATTCTAATACCCTTGAAAAAGGAATCCTTGTGTTATTGAAGAATGGATATTTGAGTTTATGTTTAGAAAATTTCCTAAAATTATTGGAACCAAATTTAGGAGAAAAATCTGTGAGTTTGCTTGTTAAGATTCACAAACCCTCCTTTTTATATTGCTTACATATATTGGCATGAAAGATGTTTAACTTCAATCAGGTATGACCTTCAGACTTGTATGCTAAGTTTCACTTAAATTACTCATCTTTACAGGTTGTTTTGAACAATGCCACTGTGGAGACAGATAATCCTGATTTGCGAGATCGTGCTTACATATATTGGCGTCTCCTGTCAACTGATCCTGAGGTTTTATTTCTTGAATTTGAATCCAATCTCTTTAGTTTGCAATAATGTCTACATAAGGTCAAGCAGTTGAGCTGCTTTTTCAACTGAAGGTTGGATAAACGCCAAAATCATTTAACTATCACAGGACTGCTTAATTTGTGTTATCATTCTATGCAAAATGCTACTTTACAACTTGGTGGACCTTTTGGTCATGAATATCTGTGTGTCTGTCTAATCACATAGAAATAATAGGCCTTTTTTTTTTATAATTTCTTTGGACCAGTATGGAGCTTTACATTTGAAGTATCTATTCTGTTTTCTTCAGGCTGCTAAGGATGTTGTGTTAGCTGAGAAGCCTGTGATAACTGATGACTCAAACCAACTTGAACCTTCCCTACTTGATGAGCTTCTTGCCAACATTGCTACACTGTCTTCTGTTTATCACAAGCCTCCAGATGCTTTTGTAACTCGTGTACACACTTCAGCCCAGAGAGCTGAAGATGAAGACTATCCTGAGGGAAGTGAAACAGGATATTCTGAGTCACCTGCAAATCCTGCTAATGGTCTTGCATCACCATCACCTGCCAGGCAATCAGCATCTGCATCTGCAACAGCAGCACAAGCCACACCTCCATCTGTTGCCCCCGTGCCAGATTTACTTGGTGATTTGATGGGAATGGATAATACTTCTATAGTTCCTCTTGATCAGCCAGCTACTCCTACTGGGTGAGTGAATCTGGGATCGCTAGCATACTTCTATGCACTCTAGTGTGATCTGTTATGTGTTATAGAAGCATTTCGTATAATTTGTTGTATGATAAAAAGAATGTTACTTTTTTATAGAAATTGTGATTGGTGATAAACTATGTGCTTTTCTGATAATAAATGTTAAAATAGGGTTACATGAGTTCCAAAAGGAATCATCCTGAGAAGTTTCTGAAACCTTAGTTACTTACTCTGCTTGTGAATCAAGCCTAATTAGATCTTTTGCCTTGGCTGCAGGCCTCCATTACCTATTTTACTACCTGCTTCAACTGGTCAAGGTTTACAAATCAGTGCACAGCTGACTAGACAAGATGGTCAAATATTTTATAGTTTGTTGTTTGAGAACAACTCTCAAGTTCCACTGGATGGCTTCATGATTCAATTTAACAAAAACACATTTGGTCTTGCAGCTGCTGGATCCCTGCAGGTTTGTTATTGCATATATGGCTTTTACTTGGATGTTTCTACTGGCTTATGTTTCTAATAGAGTACTTTTCGTTCAGGTCCCACAATTGCAACCTGGAATGTCAGCTAGGACATTCCTCCCTATGGTTATGTTCCAGAATATGTCCCAGGGTCCTTCTAGCTCACTTTTACAGGTTGCTGTGAAAAACAATCAACAGCCCGTGTGGTATTTCAATGATAAAATCTCATTGCATGTGTTTTTTACTGAGGATGGTAGAATGGAACGTTCCAGTTTTCTAGAGGTATATCTTTTTTCCCATTCGCCTGATCCTTTGATCTAACGTATAATTTTAATTTTTCTTTCATAGTTTCATGGGATTGGTCAGTTTAGCTGTCTATGCTTCAAAGATAGCCATGCACATTGTGAAACCTTGAACAAATTAATAGATGTTTGCTTTAACTGAATGTCAGAGGAATAGTTGTTTATTTTTCAACGGCTCTAAGGAATTTGAAAGAAATAAGCAATTGTTTTTTCAAAATAAGTTTAACCAATCATGCACTATAAGTCTATAAATTTGTCACTTCTCATATTAATTCTTGAACATAGAAATGGAAAACCTGATTATTAATTGCGCTGCAGACATGGAGGTCCCTTCCTGATTCAAATGAGGTTTCCAAGGACTTCCCAGCCATAGTGCTTGGCAGTGCGGAAGCAACACTGGAACGACTGGCTGCGTCAAACATGTTCTTTATTGCGAAGCGCAAGAATGCAAACCAGGACGTGTTTTACTTCTCAGCTAAACTCCCTAGAGGGATACCATTCCTAATTGAACTTACTACAGTGATTGGAAACCCTGGCGTAAAGTGTGCAATCAAGACTCCAAGCCCTGAAATGTCAGCGCTTTTCTTCGAAGCCATTGAGGCTCTTCTCACGGGTTAATGAGTTTTACATTTTGTTCTTTCTTTTCATTTTTGTTTATATATTGTTTTTGTTAGCATATTTGATTAATATCCTGGACAAGTGTGTTATATCTTATTTGAAAAAAAAAAAAAAGTTCCACTGTGACTGTATGCTGTCCCTGGCTGTATTTCACTGTTGCCATTTTTGCCGTATTGGAAACCATGGATGCAGTTGTGCTCTTGTGGGACAGCTTTTCTTGAGTTTCTACGGCTTTGTATTGCGTTCTCTGTAAAGTGATTAAATTGATAATTTTAGCTTTTTATCTGGATTTCCAATTTAGATATTTCATTGGAGATACAAGCACTGAGCAGAGGAGGTGGAATGGGGGATGGGGAAATGTTGATATAAAAAAACTTAAAAGTAATTAAATATAAGATTTAAGAATTAGAAATCTTAATTGAAAATTTTAATATAAATTAGTTAAAATATAAAAGTAAATGTCAAATAGCGTTGGCACTCAGATTCTCTATGTTTCCTTAACCTTTATATGTAGTAATTACGAACAATTGCATGAACATGATGTATATCTGATTTCCAAATTATATATATTATTATTAGAGGCATATTACCGTATCATCTTCCCAATTGAGGTAACGAGATAGATACAACAAAAGATAAAGTGAGTACACTCAAGTTAATGTTTATAAGATTCAAATTCATTATTCATTTTCTGTATCAATAATTATTTCAGTGTTGAGAAAAGAATAATTTACGTTGCAAGTAAATATTTAAATAGTAGTGTGTTAAATCATACTTTAATATAGATAATATACAAGTTTTTTATATTTTTGAAAAACTTTCAGAACAATGTATAATGTATTTACTCTATTATTTTTTTTAAATAAGATCTATTACATTTTATATTACAGTAATTTTTACTAATTTAGAGTTGATATTTTTAAGATATATATATATATATATATATATATATATATATATATATATATATATATATATATATATATATATATATATATATATATATATATGGATCAAATTTTTATAACAATACTCAAATCATCATGGCCATCATACTCATCATTATTTTACAATATTTCATACAAATTATAAATTATTTAACAGATAATGATAATCTTCAATGTTTCGTTGATCCCAAACCATTGAAGTTCAAACTTAGTTCATGTGTCTCCTAGGTTGAAAATTCTCATTCTCATGAACTATGATATATTTCTGCCATGAATTGATTCTTATATTTCCTAGCTATCTCACTCAAAAATCTAGTAAATTATCTACATATTGATAATTTACAAAACATCTTATGTATATGATATATGATATATAATTTATACAATGAAAGGGGTTCCTAACCTTTATTTGTTGATTAATTCCATCTAATAACAACACATATTGTTAATATTTTGAACTTCTCATATATTCATTATAAGCGTGTACAATTCTTTATCTTTAAATAAGTTGTATGTTGGTACTCAATATCATGATTGTAATAAAGCAATGTTGCATGCTCGTGTGACTTTTCATGTATAAATTATGTTCTCGCTCATGTTTTCCTCCATCTTATCTTTGTTTAAATCTTTGACAGAGTCATATTCAATGCATTACATGATCATGCTAAATGAATTACATGACTGTGCTCAAGAATTAGCCCAAAATTTTACTAAGATTTGCTTTAGCAAGATCATGCTGATTTTTTATATGTAGGGATGGAAGTAGGCCGAGCCGAGCTAGACTTTGAGTGTTAAGTCTGGCTTGTTTAAAAATTTTGAGGCCTAAGTCTGGGTCTGTTACCTGTTAAAGGCTTTTTTTCTTTTTTTTTTTTTCTATCAAGGTGACCTGATTTAAGGCCTGCAAGGCCTGTAAGCCTGTTTAAAAGCTTACATTACAAAAAAATCAATAAATAAACTTAAAGTCTATATAAATAATTAATTAAAAAAGCTTGCAAATTTAAAGTCTACAAGATAAAAAGGCTATTAAATAGGCCTAAAACATATATATATATATATATATTATATAAATAAAATATAAAATAAATATTATATATTAAAATAAATATAAATATATAATATATAAATATAAATAGGCCCCTGAATATGTTAAATAAGCTTTTTTATAAGTCTGGGCCTGACTTGTTTATCTAAAAAGGCTTTTTAAAAAGTCTAAGCCTATCTATTTATTAAAAGAGCCGAACCTAACTAGACTTTAAAAGAGTCGAGCCGTAGCCCCTGTCGAACAGCCTTGTTCACTTCCATCCCTACTTATATGATTGTACTTAAAGTACTAATTTAAAAATTCATATAAATTTATTTTTAACACTCAATAAAACATAAAAATAATATATTTTAGGGTATCTAAATATTATCATTAACTATTATATTTATATTCAATATAAAATATCAAAACATACTTAAAAATTAATTTATACATTATTAAATATCAAGTTCTAATTTTTTAAAAATCAAATAAATTTTATTATAAAAATAAAAAAGTTCTAAAATTACCCCAATTCTACTTGAATCATTTTCTTTACCTTAAATTAAAGTTTAATATAAATTCTATTTTTCTTTAATTTTTCAATTTCAATATTAATCTTTCAATTCCAATGTCTAAGTTATCCAAACTTAATAAATAATGCTACGTGAATTATCTGAATGTAACTTTTCTAAGTATTTTCTTTTCTTTCTACTATGCCTCTTTCTCAATTTTTCTCAATTGAATGGCTTTTGCTTTGTGTGTGGGGGAATGGGGGCGTGAGTGGCTCACCAGGTGGAGCTGCCACTTTCCTTTTTTTCTTTTACAATTTATTTTTCTTTTAGCGAGGATGTTACAAGTGGAATTAAAATTACATGTTATGAAAAGTGAAAAAAAATGTAATAGAAAATATCTAATTAAGAATAAAACTTTAAAATTATAATATAAAAATTGATTAGTTTGATTTAGAAGAAATAAAAATCAATTATCCTCTGTTTGAATGAAGGAATATGAGATTATATAAATTTTTTAAAATATTAGAAGCTTTTATTTAAGTAGTTTTATATCAAATAATTTTTTAAAAAAATATCTTTATTTAGAAAGGATTTCTAAAATCATTTGTTCTATTAATTTTTTTTATCATTCATAATTTTTTTATATTTTATTCTTTTTTAAATAGTTATTTATTTTTTATTCACAAACCCTTAAATTCTCTGTGTAAATGCAAAGTTAAAGATTTTCTTACCAATATTTGATTATGAAAAATTACGAAATCTACATTTTGTTTGTATGAATATGAATTATTATCATAAACTCTAGGAAAAGTAATTTTAAAATTATAAAAAATCTTTTGTACCTATTTTTTCTTTTCTTTTTTTACCTTCAAAATATAATTGGTGTAATTTATGATTGCAATTTATTTAAATTAGTATTGTATTAATATTTGTTATATTACATTTAAAATTGATTACTAAATTTAATTATGGACAGGTTCACCATATTAATCGGAAAAGCGGTGAAGTAAATTGTTACAATATTTAAAATAAAAATAATGATATTAAGGATAAATATCAAAAGTTTGTAAAAAATTGTTTGTAGAAATTATAGTTGTAAAAATTGAATCAAATCAGTTGGATCAAGAATGATTACATTTTCTACTTATTTGAACCATAAAATAGTTTTAGTAAAATATTGATAGCAAATCAATAAAATTGGTAAACCTCTAAACTGTAAAATTAATTTATATATAAAATAATATTATTTTAATATTTTTATAGAAAAATAAAAAACTAAAATTATTATATTTTATTTAATTTTATATGTACAACTTAAATTTAAAATTTTTAAATAATATGTTTATATTTTTTAAATATATTATAATTATAAATATGTTAAAAATAATATTTAATTTATGATGGTTTGATTACAATTAAATCAATGAATCTTGACTCAATACCTTTACCGATTTTATGATTCATCTAATTTTAAAAATCTTGATTATAAAGTATAGTTAAAAAATATTTTAAATTTTTTTTTCAATACGTGTTTAGTATTTTGTTTTAAGAATTTTTTCTAATTATAATTTTTTTTATTAAAATTAAAGAGAGCTAAGATGATAGATTGAAGTTTTAATTAATCTTTTTATAAATATCGGGAAGAATGTATTAAATTTATGATAAATAAAATAAGATTATTATCAAATAAATAATAAATTGATATGTTCAAATATATCTTGTGGAAAAAGCAATCCATATATACATAGTAAACATTCAAAACATCAATACAGTAGCAATTGGAACTGAGGTTTGGATTTGACTTCACAATGTAGTTCGGGAGAAAATGTAAATGTACTGTTACTTTGCATAGACCCAACTGGCAGCACATGTTCAGGTCTAATATTTTTGAGGTGGTATTACAATTTAATGTAGTCTGTACATCTACATATCAACTTTCTGATAATATAAGACTTTTACACATGAAAATATCAAACAGAAAGGAAAATTTAAAACTCCCTTTTCATTTGCTAGGTTGGTCAATAGTAAAAAGAACAAAATAATCATCGAATGCAACTTGATCTCTCTCACTAACCAAAGGGAAAAAAATTTCCGCAAAAATCCATAGAAACCCCGAAAACTGATCAGCCTAGCTTCTCCAACTGCTATGCAATTGGTCTCAAATCTGTGTGCGTGCTGGTCTCAAATACAGAAGATCAAAGGCATCACCTAACTTGGTCACATAACTGCAATCCAGATGCTAGTCATGGACTAAAATTCAAAACAGATTTTCTTATTGCCTACTTGACCAGCCAGGTTTAGAATCTTTGAGGGTTACCGCATGATCTCCAAACCTATTTCCACTGGGTATTGGCATTACTTCTAGTCATGCTATTTCCATGGCGTTTCTTTTGGGAATTTCTCATTTCTTCTTCAGAATCATACTGTGATCTCTGAGAGAAAATGAATAATGAAAAAATGAATACTCAGACAGATGGTTAGAGTAGAGTGAAAACACACTATTAAATACCTTGGCAGGGTCTGACAGGACTGCATATGCCTCTCCAATTATTTTGAAAAGCCTATCAGCATCTTTGCGTACTTCTTCGACAATATCCTTCCATATTTGATCATCTCCACTGTCACTTCTTGCCAAAGATTGGCCAGCCTACATAGTACAAAAAAAGTTAAAATGATTAGTATTTATCATGCATGAGCATCTAACAAAGAGACCAAACAAACAACCTTGTCAGGGTGATGTCTAAGTGCAGCTTTGTGATAGGCCTTCTTGATTTCAGATGATGAAACAGAATGTTCAACTCCCCTGCCATCATAATAGTCAGCAGATGCCTTAAATGATAGATAGTATATAAAATAGCAACTGACTGGGTTCTCTGATAAGGGCATGCTATTTCTGTCATCCATGAAACACAACTAGCATAAAGAGCGATGACAAATCCTAGTAAGAATTATGTTTAGTTTATTAAACTAGACATTGAATTCATGAAACCCAGAAGTTTTGAAGGTAATGAAGAAAGATTCCATCATCTTCCCTATATGTACAAAATTTTGGCACTTCCATTCTAACAAACGGATGATTTTGACTTGTTAGAGAATGGGGTTATACAGGTTGAGATGTTAACTAATGGTAATGAAGCGCTAATAATTAGTAAAAGAGCTTACAAAATAATGTAAATATCAAGAGGGATCCCCTTTCTGGCTTCCTCCTCTATTTCGGAAAGCCAAATTTGGTTATGTTTTAAATCATTGGTACACTTGATTGATCGATCAGATATGCCATGCTGATTGCTATTATCCTCATCCCCCTTAATGAGAAGAGAGACAACTCTCCTAATATCACTGGCTGCTTGGTCATAATCTCTGATCATCTCATATAGTGTTGCACGCCTAGAAAGTGCCTGTAAGAGTGTAAAAAACATTATCCTCTTGAGATCACTTTAACAAATGTGAGATTGAAGTTCTAAGGCTAACAATTCATTTAGTATCCCGTAAAGGACACTACCTCTATTCATTTTTATTTCTCAATTTTAAAAGATTATATACAGATTAAAAATATAGTTAATATTCTTATTTATATTAAAATTATCTTTAACTTTCTCGGATGATCTCCATTATTATTTTCTCTTATTTATGATAACTGTATAAAATATTTAAGAATTAAGTAAAGTTGATAGGCCTTTAATACATGTGTATCGATAAAGGACTAGTTTTGAGTGGGATAATTTTGTTAAAGAAGAAAGAAAGGAACCTAACTGAAAGGATAACTAGACGATGGAATTAGGAGGCAAAATATGAAATCATAAAAAGAGCAAATAAAAGGAAAAAAAGGGGAGAGAGGAGGGGAGGATGGAATTGGATAGAAAGGATGATTGAAACATTCAGGTTGAAATTTTTCTAAACTTTTATGAAGGTCTCTCTTCTTGCTAGCAGCTGTTTTGAGAGTTTTTTTTTTTTTTCATTCCACTTTTTTGAGTATCTGTCTTCTGTTTTGGATTCAGAGTTTCTTATACTTTCGTCAATTTCAATTAATTAACAATATAATTAAAAGATAATAATTAAAAATATCTTTGACTTTTCAAAAGGATACATAAATAGAAATATTCTTTTAGAAAATATAAACCAATATAAAATGAAAATAGTATATTTTTAAGAAAATATTAAATGAAATAGTATAAAGATAAGAGGAATTTTTTTAACTTTGGTGAATTAGGTCATTTTATTTAATGGAATCCTAACGAAAATATAGTCAAGTACTCAATTAAAAATCACTTATAAGTTTAACAACTTTATTATAAAATTTTAAAGTATAGAAATTTATTTAAAAATCTTTAAATAAATCAAAATCTTACAGATTAACTTTTAGAAGCTATAATTTTACTGCTCATATAATTGGAGTAAACAATATCACAAAAAATAACAACTTTGTGAGATTTTTCATCTGTAATACAACATATCTTATGTTAGTAGAGTAATACTATTTTTATATTAATTTTTCATAACATTTCCAAAAAAAAAAAATTCTATTTCTCTTTATTAGATCGTGCATCCTATTTTATACTTTTCTCTCCTCTCTTCCTATCTCATTCCTTGATGAATAAATTTTTGCAACAAATGATGTTAAATAGCATTACTCGTGTCAGTTCTTCCCCAAGTGGTATCAATTCTAACATCTAAAAAATATAGTTTCAGTCCAAGAGAGAAACCTTTAAGTATCTTCCATCAAGAGCTATAGCTAGATTGCAATCTGCTATGGCATCGATAATTTGACCTGATGCTTTATATGCAGCAGCACGATTACCAAAACAGACAGCTGCAAAGGGGAGAGACTCTATATTACATGATAAAGCAGCTGTATAATGTTCAATAGCTTCCTCATGCCTTCCTGCTTGAAACGCTTCATTCCCTGCACTCTACAAGTCGAACACATTTACATCCTAATACAAGCAATTTCTCATGTTACAGTAAAAGTATAGAATGAATTAACTACTGAGGAAAAGTGGTTAGAAGACAGCAATTTAGCTTATAATGCTTTTCTCGTGTCCTTAAGAAGAAAATAGTATTGGAGAAGAGTAGAGAAGCAGAAAAGTTCCGGTATTACCACTCTGACACTTATTGATAGCTTCATATTAACCAAACAAGAACGATGGTTTACATAAATCATCGGATAAGATATTATGAAACAAGGTACAAGTTTACCTTATGATGCAATTGCTCACGTACAGTGACAGCTAGGGGTATTAGTGACTCCAAAACCTTGCTTCCACTCCTGCAGGAACAGTATCAAAGCTGATGTCCATATTAAAAAAAGGGTCACCATCAAACATGTCCATCTTCTCGTCGTTTTTCAGTGTTCCCTTGAGAAAAGGCCATAGGAGGGTGAATGAACCAGATGTTAATAATACTTACTTGATTATAGCTGACACCTTTTCCTCTTGCTTCTCCAGACTAGAAAGACCATCTTCAAGCTTTCCAAGATGAAAGTATGATTTAAGCATCATTGAGCACCGCCAAAGCCTGAAATAGAAGCCCTTTGAAGCCAGTGAATTATCCAGATCCGTCACTTTGCAATCAGCATCCAATGGATAAGAATTCTTCTCAGCGGACACAAGGGTTTCGTCACACAGCTGAATGACCTCCTCATATCTACATAACTGATATTTAAAGCAAAAGTTATCCAACAGACTTAACTGGAATAAAACACAGCACAAACAGCCTAATGCTGACTTTGGCTTAGTAAAATGCCAGCTTATTATGTGACAGAAGTGCAGACCATAAAAAGGGCTTCTGCTTTCATTTCAAGCAATTTTTCAGAGTATGAACTTATCGTCAATGCCTCATTTATATGTTCCAATGCTCTCTCTGCATCAACAGCTGTTCTTGTTTGCAAAAGTTCATCACAGTGATTGATTAATTTTGATATTTTCTGCCATCCATTGAAGATACTTATCAGGAAGAGAGGGGTGAAAAGGAAAAGCTGACGACCAAAGGCCCCACAGTTAAAATAACTTCGAACAGTCAAACCTGTGTCTTTTGCAGGAGATCAGAGGCTTCCCCGGCAATTTTTTGATCTACACAAACATCAGTTCCTGGCTGCAAGCACCTGTTGATATACTTTGACACATCCCCAACTTTCCCCAGAGCAAGGCAACAACTTAAAAATAATGAAAAGAAAAAGACTCAGTACATCATCTATTTTGATTACTAAATATTGTGCATTTTAGTTGATATACAAACACAATGGGTTTAAAGTTTAAACACATGAGAAGAATGCTTAGCCCTGAACAAGTCAGCGTAAGACAGAACACCAATAATATCACCTATCCATTATATAGACTAAAGACAACATTTAACCCAAGTCTGCTCGAAATTTTATGAAAATTTTCACTAGGGCTAGATCATCTCCGACATAAGGTTATAAAGCCTAAAGTATATGTAGTCTACAATGGAATGGTTGGGATGCAAGGACTAAGTATCAACATCATATATGCATGTTACTTTGTTAGAATATAAGTGGTTTTTCTATTCTCTAAGAATATATCATCAAATACGTAATTTGCATAATTTTCGCCTGCCTACAGAATCTAACAAGATTAAAAAAAATCATCAAAGACAACCATGTAAAAAGAAGTTGGAGAACAAATTTGAACAACAATCACCTATCAATAATGAGAAAACTCATTAAATCATGCACAAGAGCCAAACAGCACTTGTATGAATAAAAAAGATATTAGTATTATAGAAATTCGACCGAGAAGGAATGGCATATTGGCATGAATCAGATGCCAACTCCTTCTGCAAGACAAGCTACTCTTGTTTAAATTAATCTGACAGAACGCACATTAGCATCAAGAAAGCATATGCTTAAAGATAAACCATCTCAGCTCTGTGTTTTGTGGCTGATTGTATTTTTATTCTTCTATAACCTTTGCTATTATGTTGTTTTCTATTAATTAAGGGGTATTTACGTAATTCTTGTAAATTTTTGGGGGGCAGAACGAGATGTTTTAAAGTATTAATTCGAAATTTCGAAGGAATTATTGTTTGCATCATACTTTTTTTTGTTAATTATATCCTTTTTTTTCCTTTACTTTTTGAAATTTAATTTTGAAATGTACTAAATATTCCTTTGAAATTAATTTTTCAGAAGTGATATAAAAAAGGTAGTGAAATTAACAAAAAACCAGCGGTGCAAAGAGTAATTCCCTCGCTTTGAGGGCAAGTGTTTCTTAATTGATAAAATAGCCCAAATTCTTACCAGGTGACGACATTGTTAATCATAGGAGACAAGTCATGAGAGGTTTTCTTTTAAAAAAAAAATGGTGGAAAAGGGTTTGGGGAAAGGGATGCTGCCCTGTTGCAAGGTAAGGGCATCACACAAGCCTCAATTACAGCTTATAGTGGTATTTAAAATTTTAAAGAATACTTACCGATGAAAGACCACCTGTGGGAGGAGTAAAATCGAAGACCTTCTTGTTAATACAATTCAATGATTCAATCCTACAATTTGAGCCAACCCTCCTTAACATAGGATGCCTATTTAAACAGATTGCATGATGCAACGAAATCATACATTCACAGCTTAGGTTTGTTCTCCTTTTCTTCTCAGGTTGCTTTTCTGTTTTCTTGACCTTTACCATGCCTGCACAAATCTAATTGATTTCCTTTGGCAGACATCATTAAACAATCACTAATTCAAAACCCTAGTTGATTCTTCCTTTAATTAACCCTATAACTATAACAATATAGCGAAAATCATAACCCGCAGGTACTTTTCACAGCATGCAAACAGCCATTAATCTAACCCTAGAACCCCCCACCTATTGCCTGTAAATCATCCTTACCATCAAATATACCCATTAAACCTTCAATCTACCCGTTTTCTACCCTGGTTTCACTCAAGAAAACCCTGATTTTGATATGTTATATCCTTGTCCTACGTATTCTGTTGTACAAAATGAATACTAAATTCATACAACTGAAATAACTGCCCACAAAGATTAGAAACAGCACTGGATCTTACTTTGCAGCTCTAAGTTGTACCCTGAGGAAATCTGGATCAATTTCAACAGCCAGCATACAATCTTCTTGTGCATCTCTCATCCTACCAAGAGACATGCGTGTGGCAGCACGGTTGCTATAACACAGCATCAACGCCCTGAGACATTGCTGAGATGCTTCTTCTTTAGAAGCACAATTAAGTCCTTTTGTGTAACAATCCTCAGCCAGAGACAAATTCCCATTTTTATAGGCCTGGTTTCCTCTGTTATAAAAGCATATTTAATATCATGAATTTGGACAAAGTATTCTATCAAAACAAAAGTAACCACGTAAATTTATTTTATACCATGTAAGTCCCGTTTTTGTGAGTGTTCACATACACCCTAAACACATAATAATGCACTTTCTATTTCATAACAGATTGGTAGTCATTGCAATAAGCCAATACTTGAAATACAGTATAGCAAAGCTAGGCACATCATAACCAAGTGACTGCAAATTTAGCAAGAAAACTAAATATATAAATATATACTAACTTGAGTCGCCACTTTTCACAGACTTCCTCAGCTGCAATGGTTGCAGCATAAATGGAATCATGTTCCTCCTTTATCCTTTGCTCCTTTTTCACCTCAGAACCCATTGTTGTGAGATGAGGAGCAGATTCTTTGGCTTTCTGACCTTGCCCTGATGTGAAAAGAGAGGAAGTTCCAGACAATGGAGTATAAGTCACAGATGATAATGAATTAGGACTCATGTTTGAAGTGGAGTTGAAAGTATCATGCCCATGACCAACTTTTATCCAATTTTTCTTTCTGGTGTGGCGTTTCAGGCCAGATGGTGATTGCAATTTAGGAGAAGAAGAAGAAGCAGCAAATGTGAAGCCAAACTCACTTATATTTATTGGACTCAAATCACAACCAACATGTGACATGCTATCACCATCATGGCCTTCAACACCTGAGCACAGACTGATTTCAGTTTGTGGTGATGCAAGAGCGACATCAACTGTTGTGTCCACTTCATCATTGGCTGAATTGAAGTTTCCAGTTTCAACTTCATCATCACAAATATTATACTCTGAACTTTCCTCCTTTGTCTCCTCCGTGCCTACAACTTCACATTCATTCTTATTCAAGCATTGAGGTGACTCACTGGCTGTTGTGTTGCCGATGCCATCAAGACTAAATGACTCATTTGATGATGTCACATTATTTTTTTCTGTATATGGAAACACATGCATCTTTGCCTTCAAATTAAAATCAAGTCCCTGCCAGGGCTGTGCAGGGGAAGGATTGGAAAACATCATTTTCGCTCTACTTTTATTCATTCTTGTGTTGCTACTTTGTTCCTTCTTCGCACTAAATTTGAATTTATCATCATGAGCATCAACAAACACATGAGTTTTGTGCGGTGGTGTCTTCAATTCAATGAAAGATGAACCTGAATTGCCTTGTTTGGCAGTGAACACGAATTCACCATCTCTCTTGCTGCAACCATCGTTTTCATCTTTGCGCTTTTCAATTTTCAAGTTGCCCATATCTTTCGATGCCACGTTTAGGTTTTTCTCCATTGCATCAACCCTGAAAGAAGAGGAATAGTAAGAGTTCTTCTTATAACCGCCTCTTCGAAAAACCGTTCACAGCTGCAGTTTCATTCCCGAATCTGAAACTCCTACGTGTGTGTAATCAGCGATTCTCTTTTACGTAGTATTGAAAGCGGTCAAGAAACTCAAGAAGCATCGGCGTTCGATGGTTCCGTGACGCATCAATCGAAGGAGAGAGGATCGGAACACACACCGGCGGGCTCGTCGGAGCTCCGGCGACGTGACGAAATCGAAGTCGTCAAATCGGAGTCACGATTAACGGTGTTATTGGCCTTAATCAATATTTTTGTTTGACATGAATAAATGCAACATGAACATAATATGGATTATCGCTTAAACATAATTCAATAATAATTAATTAAACGGCTTAAATAAAAGCGTAGTTTGGAAGAAAAACCAGTCATAAGACACTTTCCGAATAAAATCCGTGTTATTTATAGCATAAAATATATACTAACTGTTGATGCAGATCAAATAATAATAAACGAATAGCACGTTTTACGTTATTTAAAGCAATTTTTTTATTTATTTTGAATTACAAAAAAGTGTTAATAATACCTTTTATAATGTAACATGCACTTTAAAGAACTGTCCTGAAGCAAAAGGGCACTTCTATCTTCCTTTTTTTTTTTTTTTACTTTCATTATAATGTCACGTGTTTGTCACCTTTTTAGGGGATAGCTTTTTAGATTTTAGGTTTACACTTTTTCTTTTTCACTTTCTATTTTATTTTAAGTTTTTCCGATAAATATGTTTTAATTTTTCGGCTTTATTATGTATATTAAATATTGCAAATCTGAAGACATAAAGCCCAATGACAGACCAAGAAAAATCATTGACGTGGACCCATTATCATATATAATAATACAAATCAAATTAGGTGTTGTGTCAGGGGAAATTGGAAAAATAGCAAACATAAACTTAAATTATGCACAAAATAATCAATAAAATAAATTTTGATCTGATATTTTTTATAGTTTACTCTAATTTTAAATGTTCTTAGTTTTTTTTTCTAAATAAGGTTAAGATTATTTTTTTCAGTAACATATGGAATAAAAGGTTAACAGTAACGATAAACATTGGTTATTCAAATAAAACTTTGGCTTCGATTGAACAACATATAAAAAAACACTAGAAGAGTAGTTTACCTAAATTTTATCCATTTCAATATTACTTGCTTGAGATTTTGCGTTAGATATATGTTTACAGTGAAATGATATTATAGACTTCGTTTTATTTTGCAATTATTTTATTACTGTCAAAACTTGCATTTTGATGCGGTCAAACGATCAATACGGCTGTATTTAGAAAATTTGAGGTGTCAGGTAAAAATATCTGGAGTTATGTTCAATAAAAAATAGTGTCATGTTATAAAAGTGTCTAAAATTAAATTTAAATGAAAGAAATTGATTGATTCAATGTATGTAAAAAAATATTCAAAAAAATTTCAGTTGATTATTTATCAAAAGTATTTTAAAAAATTTAAAATGAGAAAAATATTACATAACGTTTACTTTGAAAAAATGTTTTCTATTTTTTATGTTTAATATTTTATATATAAAATAGTGAAAATAAAAAATAATTATTTTAAAAATAAAAATAGAATAAAAAATATGATATTTTTGTAAATAAAAATATATTTTTTAAACTAAATATTATTGTATTTTTTAAAAAAGTACTCTCTATTTTTTTATGTATCAAGAAAGAGAATAATATTTTTATTTATTTGTCCATTTCAGTTTTAAGAGTAATATTTATTATATATATATATATATATCAAATGTAATAAATGAAAAAAGATAAAAGTAAAATTTATATATAAAGAATAAATTAAAAAAGTAAATATTTTTTTAGAAGATTAACAATATTAATTACATTTATTAACATTTATATTTTTTTAAAATAAAAACATGACCATTTTTTTAAAAGGATTCTCTCTGTTCATTTTTATCTATAAAAACTAAAAAATTTATTTTTATTTATCTCTCCATTTCAACTTTTAAAAAAGTATTAATTACTTTATATATATATATATATCAAAAATAAAAAATAAAGAAAAATTAAAATAACATTTATATATAAAGGGTAAATTAAGAAAATAAATAATTTTTTTTCATAATAATTGTCATATATACTAAAATTTTATTACATTCATTTCAATCTTATTTATGAGCATACAATTCCTTTTTTATATTTATTAAAAACATAGAAAAATTGAAAATCTTTAAATTTGAAGTGAGAATAATTTTTTATGTAAATCAATTATTATTATATTTAAAAAAAATATTTCTTAACATTTATATTTCTTTCAAAATATTACCTTTTAAAGTGTTGGTTTTATATAAAAATTGTGAAAAATATTATTGTTATATACAATGAGTAATAATATACATAACTACCTCAAAATATTACCTTTTAAAGTGTTGATTTTATATCAAGAATTGTGAAAAATATTATTACTATACAATACTAATCAATGAGTGATAATATACATAACTACCTCAACGCGTCCATGTTAATCAATAAAATATTATCATGAATTTTAAATAATAAAACCTTAAACAAATAAAAGTTGAAGCAATAATCAAGAGCAACTTTTCATCCCATTTTAAAAGTTAAGGCATTTAAAACACGAACACATACATATAGAATTCCTTTTTTAAACCTTTAACCATCATTACAGCTTTATTTTAACATTAATCATGCGACCCTTTAAATGATTTTATATTGAACTCCACAAAACAAAAATATATAATTAGGTTAAGCGAAGACAGATAACCCATATGAAAATTCACTATCTAGTCATACACATCTGTGGAAATAATTAATCTACAGGGTTTATATCTATGGAGAGCATATAATAAAAATTTATATATAAGAACCTTTTATTAAAATATATAATTTAATATATTAACAATAAAAATATTATTTTAAATGAAATTTTAATATTTATTAATTTTTATTACATATCTTTTACCACATAATAGAAAAACTAATCTATCTATATTACAAACAACGTAGGAAATAATTAAGTAAACAGTTAGGCGAATTTAATATTTTTTTTCACTTTTTTCATTTGTCATCATTTAAAAAAAATCATTTCCTTTTATGAGTCATTTTAGAAATGTAAAAAAATATTTATTATCTTTTATCATTTTCTTACATTTTAAAATGATATTAATTAGTAAAAAAAATTAAAAATAAAACTTCTTATCCTTTTTATAAGAATATTTTTTATAAGATTCAATTCATATTATTTGTTGCATTAATTATTTTTAACAAAATTGCCTTTAATTAAATGGAGAGAGATTATTAAGTAAACATACATTAATTAATTAGATAAAAAGATTAAAAAGATATATCTCATTGATGTTAAGAATAATTTTAAATCATATAAATTAATGATAAAATTAATAATATTATCTAAAATAACTAATTTTTTAATTTTTATAAATAAATTAATTGATTCTTACAAAAGGATTAGGAAAGATACAAAATTATATAATAATTTTAATACAAATAATATTATTAATTAATTTTTAATATATTTAAAATAATCTTACATAATAAATAAGATATAGAGAAAGGAAAATTTTTCATTTTGACAATACTTTAAAATTAATTATTGCGTTTTTTTCTAAATTCATCTATGTTATTTTTAAAAAAGCTTTTAAGATACGAATGATAAAAGTGAGGGAAAATTTTATATATAGTATTACAGATATTTTTAATATTATTTTAAATTAAAATTAAAATTTTAATTTGATAAATAATATTAATTTTTAATAATAATATTTATTATATTAATAAAATAAATAAAAATTTAATTTTAATTAAAAATAATACAAAAATATTTATAATAATATACCTCCTACAAGTATTATATACAGATGGCAGAAAGATCTATTGGACCATAATATCAAACGCATTCACATTTATATGGGTCCTACATATGAAAAAGCCTCGCACAAACATTGAGAGGCTCAAAGTTCTATATTAAATAATAATGGATGACCACTAAAAAAATGTCTGCAATATAAAAAGTCACACAAGTTTTTGTTCAAAGTATTATATAAAAGAATTGTGAAAATTAATATTATTGATGAATTCTTGAAGTTATATTACACATATTATTTGTTACAAGTAAAAATTTAATGGTTATTTATGTTTATATTATATCATTAGAAAATAGGTAAGTGTTCCCTCAATTTCATTTTAATTTTAATTCATTATTTAATATTTTTACATGTATTTAAAAAACTGATTAATATCCTCATTTATATTAAAATCATTATGTAGTTTTCTATTAGACATTTAATCTATTATTAATTAATATCATTATGGTGAAAAAATAATAAATATTAAACTTGTACAATTATATATAAAAATGTATGAAATAAGAAAAATAGAGAGGCTAGCACGGTAAACAAACATATTTTTGGTTCAACTTGTGTGAATAAAAAAAAATATTTAAACAGTTTTGTCCCTTTAAATAGGTCCACTTGTCCGATGAAAGATCTAAAAAATTTAGTTAATGAGGATAAGACAATCTACTTCAAATAAGAAAAAAAAATAGTGATAAAGTAAACATGTTGGGGGCAAAGTTAAAAATTATGGGCTTAAGGTTAGTTTAAGATCAGTTTATTATTCTCATTTTTAAGGCTAATTTTAAATATCTAAAATTGGTAGGCTTTTATTAAGAATATATATTTATTACACTTTATATTTTTTATATAATAAATATTTATTAGTTTGAATGCTTGAAATTAATCCTAAATATTGATAATATTTTCTTTAATATACATTTATAAATGACCGGAGACAAGTGCTCCCACATTTTTATGTGGCTTTGTCTTGGCATCGAAGTCTATTAGAATTGTGCTTGTTTGGAAATAGATCGCTTTTTCAGAAAATAATTCTTTATTTTTTAATTTTTTAGAGAACTAATAAAAAAAATAAGCGAAAAATAAGTTAAACTATATATACATCCAGTGTTCGGTAGTTTTAAAATCAAATAAAATTAACTTTAAACTGTTGAATATAACTTGATTGAATATACGAACAAATTACCTTCAATCTCAGACTTCATATAACGATAGAAATAAATTCTAGAGGTAAAATAAACAAGTCCTTAATCAGTATCCAATGTAACTTCCTTGGTTAAAAATTTTATATATATGAAAAGTTAGAAACTAAAATGCAATGAGTAAGAGGATTGTGATAGAATTGCTTACTGGGGTACGTTTCAATTATGACTAGGGTCTGCCTAACTAATATTTTAACAATTTTACATTGGTGATTTCGGAAGAATCAAGATCAAAATCATTACAGGGCGTAACTTTTTTGAAGCAAATTTTTCTGGGTTTCATTTTTCACTTTTCTTTTCTCCACCGTACCATAAAATAAATGAGAATGATCATCATTAGCCCAATAACAAGTAAAATAAAATTGAAGCCATCAAAAGGTTGCAGAGGCTTTTAGAAAGGCTGCAATATGAAGCAAAAAACAAATTGAGGAGTGCGTAGAACTACCATAATTTAAGTGTAAGGTAGGACAAACAGACTCTGCCATTCAAAAACAAACATTTCAATGAGTTGATGGTGAAAGGAGTGTGATACCACTGTACAATTTTTGGTTTAATGTCAGCACCATGTGACAGCAGGTGAACCCCCCCTTTTTTTCTTCGCCCCACCTCACATGTGGACCTTGCACTCCTCAATACCAGACAAACTCTATTTGTTAACATCAAATAACTGTTTATGTTCATTGCAACATACATACATTTTTTTTTTATTGTTGTTATGGTTAACTATTATCAATAAAGAAACATGGTTTACATATTGCATAGTAGAAAATAGAAAGTAAAGGGTAGATGAAAGGTTTTATATATTACACTAAAGAAAAAGAACGGTACTTTGTTCTGCCTTAGTCTAGTGAACCATACATAGCTACAGATACTTCATTGGGAGGGGAATGGAAGTAAAATAAATAAAGGAAAAGAAGAAAGGAAAAACTACTCTTATAGACTAATATGTCTGTCCAAGTATGCAATATGTATCGCTTGTTGTTAGTAGTATGTATTGATGATGGTGGTGACCTCATTTGATTCTTCTCTAGGATCTAATCTTCTGATCTAGGTGCATTTGGCTATACATCTAGAAGATTCTTCTATATGCTTCTATAAATCTGCAAAGAAACAAAACACCAAGAAAAGAAAAATCATTTAATGAGCAACGCACTTTTTTTGGAAAGAACCAAGCATTTTTTAAAAATGATTTTGCTAGTAATGAACCGAGCAATTTTTTTTTTTTTTGGAAAATGAAAGAGACAGAGGAAAAGGAAAACAGAAACTTACCCTAATAAAAATTACCCCCAGCTGGCCACTTCTATTCTTATTACCTACAATTCAAAATCTTGATACCCAGAATGAAGCCAAAGAAATGTATATCAACTTGTCAGCAGAATTCTATCCACATTCATTAATCATAATGCAGGGAAGAGTGACATATAGACTGCAATCAGCAGTACCTTGAATTGTAAAGAAAATTAATGGGAAGCCATGTCACTAGTCGCGGTTGTCGGTTGTAGCTTGTTATGAGAAGATGAGTTAGCTGAAAGTACATCATTCTCATTGACCTCTGCCAATGTAGAGAAGTCAGTGAGATAATCTCCAGCTGCCTTTGTTGGTGAAGCAAAGAGGCTATCAGGAAGGGCTTGCTCCATACTTCTCCAGGGCCAATAAAGCAACACAAAAGAATACAACATCAAAAAACTTGATATGAAATACACATCCTTAAGGAGGAAAAATTAAAACAAGGAATGCACTCAAAAGTCAAGACCCATACCTATTACTAAGATCTAAGCCTTCTGTATTTCCACTATCCTTAATATTCACCCTCTCAGAATCTTCAATGCTAGCAGGATCAATGTGTTTCTGTGGCTGCTGCTCAGATGCAATACCTAAAGAATTGGTAGAAGCGAAGTCACCACTGTGGCCTGCTATGAAAAGCAACCATAATATAAGCTGTCTAGCCCTTTTTGCAATAACTATACCAAAGGCTACCCCGTTGATTAACTAACCTGCAATATCTCCTTTGATGCTATCAGAAGAAAGATCTGCATCGTTAATATGACTATGAAGTTGATGAGGCAAGACCAAAGGAGTACCAACGGACAGACTGCGTTGGTGATGATGAATGGGATTATTCTTGAAGTCTGGAAGCTGCAGATTCTTCAGCCGTCTTTCTTGAAGTTCAAGGACCTGCTGCAATTCAGCCTGCTCCTCCAATTTTCTTCTCAATAAGATATCATGTGGATTATATAACATCCTTGCTCCTGCATAAAGCAGATTTGGTGAGAACATAATGGAAACAGCAGCATGCACATAAACTTTTTTTGGAAAGTTTGGGGGCTTTGGAGGAAAGGACACATGCATAGTAACATATTTAAGTACACGTTTCCTCTAGAAATCAAGTAGAATAAAAAAGACATGAGAAATTTGATTACCAAGATGCAAATCATAAGGTTCTTTAGCGCCAAACCCAGAGGGGCTTAAACATGGTGAAAAATCCCCTCTCTCTGATGGCTGTTGTTGATGCTGTTGTCTCCTGTATAAATTTATCACAATAATATTAACTTAGGAATAGTAAGATATAAACTCATTGAAAATCCAATGTCTTACTTATCAGGGACTTTTCCCTTCTCCTTGTAGGGCTTGACAAGCACACGTGAATCACAGATAAAATGGGGGTTTCCTTTGGATAATATGAGTCTCACTGTCTCTGGATAGACAAAAGTAACAAACCCAAACATCCGCTTTTGCTGATAAGGAATTCTCACATCTTGTACAGGTCCAAATTTGCTTCAAAGGAACAAAAGTCAATATTCAATGAAATCCTTCAATTTGGATTTGAATGTATGCATTCATCAATATGTAAAGACACTAATAGAACATTCACATGCACAGATAATATTATCTTATAAGTAAATATTAAGTTACAGGGCAGGGTAAGGCCATTTTGAGATCACAATTGTAATCAATACAAAATTTACTTCCCACCTGATAATATGTACAAAATACTTTCACTTACATGCCATAAGGACCATACCATCACAGAGACATTAAATCTTAGTTAATAGAACAACATATCACAGCTTTTAAATTGCAACCTTCTGGGCCAAAAATTCTGTGGCTTAGTTTCTAACCCTATAAGTCATAAACATGCTTCCGTCCATCCATCCCTACCACTTATGAATGACTATATCTTTCAATGAAAAATAAAAACAGATTAAATCCCACCTTTGCTGCAAAAAAGTTGACGTTTAGACCTTGGAATGGTGTGTACCATCAGGAGGATATTATTCACAAAATCATAATAAAGCAATTGTATAACTGTAGATCATGACAGCAAACCTTTATATCAATGTCATGCTTATGAAAAGCACCTCTCAAGGTTTCTTTCAAAACTGGCAAGATACTTACAATCTTACCAATTATGAGAGATATATTGAAACTGAATTTTTAATTTAACCATTAAAACAAGAATTACTTTGTGCATAGTTTCTTAACATGGACTACACCAACCAAAGATGTTGATTTATAGTTTCAAGAAACCATACTAATTAACAGTTAGTATGTTCAACATTATTTCATTTAGATATAGATTAGCTGTTGATTTAGATTTTTCCTTTGATAAACCAATAGTCATTGGTAAGCTGAAAAGACTGCTAAACTATATTGATTGGGACATGCACATGCTGCATTGTGGTATTGATCATAACTCAGGAGAAGTGATCACTACAAGCTATGAACTTCATTACTTGCCCAGTTTTTTAACAAGAGTAACTAAGTAAATCATTTTATTAAAACACACATTGAAGTGATACCTGAAAATGTACAGGATTAACCCAGTCTCCTCATGGGAGACTACATCATGCTCTGTAAAGTTTATTGCCTATTAAAAGAAGACAAACTCTAAATGTTACACCTAAAACATATCACTTGGAAGTGAAATTCTAAACGCAGTAACATCATGGTCAATGATTACTGAGTTTAAACTGGGTACTCTATAATGCTGAAGGTCCGGTGAAAGACTCTTTAATCCCAAGCAAGTGATCAATTAAGGATGACAAATGGCTCGAACATAACTCAAATTAGGAGTCAGAATCAATAGAATCAGAGGCAAAAAAATTCCATTTTGTTTAGTGCTTCCAACAAAAACACACTGGAGGAGCACAATCAATAACATCTAAGGCGAGCATGATGAAAATAGTGGAACATTACCACAATTTTCCATTTTTATGCATGGCACCTGGAATAATTAATGGCAATAATTGAGAACTGATTTAGACAGTGTGCATTACAAGTTACATGTATGAGCAAATAACTTAGCTGCAATAATGATTTATAACCTTATATTTTTCAACTGTGCATTTGTTTATAGCATATTGTACCTGAAGTACTCGGAAACATCTTCATCTTTGAATGTACTTTCAGCAGGAAAAGTTAAATATATCTGTCGCGATGCGGAATTGGGTTTCTCTCCAGAAATTGTGGAGAGAAAATCATTCCTTTCTGGCCGGTTGCGGCCAAAGTTGTAAAATTCTTCCCCCATCATAAATGCTGCTGCAGCAGCGGCTCTGAAAAAAGCACCACAAGAATGTGTAAGAACAAAACATCACCTCACAATCAGAAATATATAAGATCAACGTTTCTAATTACATATTGGTGTTATCACAAAGAGACAACCTTTGGGACTCCTGCATCAAAAGATCAAAGTACTTGTCGTAGGAGGATGGAGAAGGACCAGACATCATTCTCTGATGCTGTGCAGCCTTGAACCTAACAAAATCCTCACGCTGTTCCATCCCTTCAAACTTATTAGGGGAACCAACAATGGCATCCATTGAATCAGTGAAGGCGGCGTGACCATGACCATGAACAAACTTGCAATTGGTGCCATTTTTACAAAACCCTCTAGCAAAGTAAAGGCAAGGCTTGTAAGCAATTCCAGAAGGTGGTTCCTCAGTGCCCCCAAAACATGCATCACTGGCAGAAAAGCTCCTTCTATGGAAATGTGGGTCGGCATTGTTGAGTGGATCAATGAAATCTTCGTTCTTGGAAGAGTCATTGAGGAAGGGAAAGTACTCATTCACTTGGTGCTCATCAACAAAGTCAGAATCACCATTGACGCGAGGTGAAGAAAGGGAAGAAGAAGCTCGGATGTTGTCATAGGAGAGTAAAGGAGTGGACTTTGGACTGATAGGGTTATTGTAGAGTGGCCAAGAAGATGGGTTTCTCGGCAAGTCAAAGCCATTGGTGGTGGGAGAAGATTTTGAAAAAGGGTTGG
The DNA here is from genome assembly GCA_037954105.1 of Canavalia gladiata. Lineage (NCBI taxonomy): Eukaryota > Viridiplantae > Streptophyta > Magnoliopsida > Fabales > Fabaceae > Canavalia > Canavalia gladiata. The sequence continues at coordinate 18,888,646 of CM075667.1, forward strand.
TGGAGGTTGAGGTTGAGGTGGCAGTGATTCTTGCAATGGGATTAAGAGGAGAAGGAGAAGAAGGGGTTGAGAGAGTGAGACCCAAATGGCTTTTCACCCTTAGAATCACAGTGTGGAGCACAGGGTCAGGGCTGCAAGCCAAACGTATCAGTTCACACTCTTCAAGGTTCATCAGAAGGTAACCCATGATTTTTGATGCATTTTCAGGCTCAAAGTTTTTTATTTTAGAGAGAACCACATTTGTAGCTTCGTAGGAACCCATCAAAAATGAAATCTTTTTGTGACAGCAGAAAGAAAGAGAAATGAAACAAGGAAGCGGTGGTGAAGTTGAAGTTGAGGGTGAAGGTAAAGAAGTTGAAGATGTTTGTTACAACATACCTTAGCCGTAGCAGTAGGTTTTGGAGTCTAAGCATACGTTCAACAAACACACTCTCACTCTCACTCTCTCTTTCTCTCTCTGTAATCTCTCTCCTATCTTCCGAGGGTGAGAGCGGTAGATTTCTCAGATCCACAACAAGGATGGATAATCGTCAACAACATAAGTTGCACTCTCTAAGTTTCGGCCTTTTTTTTCTTTTTTTCCCCCTATCACTCGGCTATTTCGTTCCGTTAATTTAAAAGGTCGTTTCTAGTAAAAATATTTGTAGAATGTTTAGCAAAATATAGGAATGAATTTTAAAATTGTTTATTTGATTGCTTTAAAGGTACATACCTTTTCTGAATACAAAAGAAAGGAGAAAATAAGGAATTCATAATTTAATAATATATAGAAAAAATAATGATAATTTTTTATCGTTTTTTAATAAAAATTATTTAGTTTGTATAAAAAAATTCTAAACTCAAACTGAAATAGTTTATGATTTCTTTTAAACAGGTTTGGATTTAAAAATAATGTAATAATAACTATATTTTACCTTTTGAAAATACTTATCCAAGTCGTCTTGAGATATAAAACATATTAACAGTAAAATGAATTACTGTAACATAAAGATTACCGGAAAAAAATAGTTTTAAATTTTTGTCATAATCTAAATAAAACTAATACGTATTGTCCGATTATTTCGTATCAGAGTTATGGTGTATATCCACAAGTGAAATTGAGTTGTTATGATTTAGTAAATTTTAGAAGTTGTTTAGATTTTAAAAAACAAAGTTACAAACTACTACTTATCTATCCCATAATTGTTAATGGCGTTATCATACTTAAGAAAAATGCCAACGGATTATAACTCACCTTTTTTTTGTACATTATGGTTTTTTAAAGTCTAATTGTTAGGGTGGAGTAATGGCTCGCATTTTAGCTATTTAGATATTCACTCAACATATCATTTTCTTTAATATTATCAATGATTCCAGGTTAATTGCTTGCACTTAAGACAACTTCTTTCATTAAACAAATAGATTATAAGTTAATAATAACATCTTAATTCAGATAAAGTACATCCAATTTAAAGGGTTTTGATTATTATATTATTATTGCATAGACATTATTTGTTCTTTTACTAATATATCCCTCACAAGCATTGATATAACAATAATAATTCATTAAAAACCATAAAACCCTCCCCTTCCTCAACATTTTTTTGGACATTTAAACATTTTATCTTCCCTATAAAAATCCTGCATTGTTTGCTTTTATTTTGAGGTTAAACAAGCACAAAAAAATAGGTTCAGCGTGGGAAAACTAAAGGAATAGGATCATCCTGATGCTAGTCAAAACGTAGCTATATAACTAATAATGTTTTTGTCGTAACTCTCACGAGTTAGACTTGGCATCAGTGGATTGGTTCTATTAAAGACCCAGCGATGCTGGATCTAAAACTAAGCCACTATAAAGGATTATAATAACCAGTAATATTTTCATTCATATTGAATGCATAACGTTTAATATTTTCCTACTACTATATTTGTGTTAATTTAGGAGTGCGAGAAAATTATTTAGCGCTTTTTTTATCCACTTAATGAAATTCCACCAAAGCCTTTTTTTTCAATTAGTCTAATTTAATTAATAAATGCCAAGCTTTTTAAGGAGTTAACAAGGGCACGAAGCAAGTTATTGACTAGTTGGTTCAAAAAGAGGTAGGTATCATCACACGCTAGGTTACAAACTAAGCGACAAAAATCCACCAATGCCACCAAACAAAGATTGGCGTCACATATCGCATTTAACTTTTTTAAGCCTTTACACGCAACTAATACCTATACCATGTAAGTGCACGGACAGGTAAATAAATAAAAAAGGATGAGAGAAAAAGAAATGCATCATTGAAGAAAAAAGAAACATTAAGCCACACTTCAACATGTAACACAAACAAGTTGCAATCGAAAGACGATCCTACGCTCGGCATAATATTCATTACATGTAAGGGGAAAAAAAAAGCATGACCACAACACCATACACCATAATAAACTAAGCTAAACGTTAATACCATTCAATAAAGGATGTATTAGATAAGAATCCTCTGCATCAAATATGCATTTTGCCTGACGGGAGCATAAGCATTGGAAAAATCCTCCACAACTATAGCAATGGAAACCAAGCCTCTCATTTAGGGGTTCACACAACGACACACTCATTTACTCAATACACACAATGTCAATATCTCCTCCGAGGGCTCCTGGAACGGCGTTCGCGAGGTGGTCTGCAAAATGTTAAAAAGATTCAATGCCAAACTCAAAAATTTAGAACAAGGAAATCTTGAATGCATCACCAACTTTTAGCTGATCAATGTTCTGACCAGAGGTCTTGAAAAGATTTCAATGTTTACAACAGGGTCTTTGCATAAGGAGAAGAAACTTAGCATTAGCATCTGCTTAACACAACTGAAAGGAGGGGAAGCTAATAATAAACATGTCAAAATTGGAATACAACTTGTTTTACATTCATGCGCGATCCAGAAAAATACACCTCATTTCATTTTTCAATCCATTTTCCAAGGAGAAAATTATTTAGTATCCATTCTAATTTCTGTTACATCCAAGCAAAAAGGAGTAAGATATGCTTTACAAACTTTTAAGAAGAATGTTGTCACTGGCTAAAATAAATTCCCCAATGGGGAATACCAACCCAAACTACGTAAAATTCAGACCAACAGTCCAACACTGCATCCACAAGGAACTTTAATGTTGCAAAGCAATAAATTACCCTGTCAAAATATTTTAATCATTAAATATGTAGAAACATACCTAGCATTCTTTCTTCTGACTGACTCATTAATAGGTCCACTGCTGAAAGCCCAGTCAACATAAATGGATTGTGTGAGAAGCTCAGATCCATTCAAATTCTCTATTGCATTCCGAGCTTCCTCAGCACGCTCATATTCAATCAGTGCATAACCCTAAAATCAGTATACTCTCATTAGTCCAGAAACCAAAATTTTCATGGGATTGAGTTGCTGTTAGAAAAATGTGCAAAACAGAATTACAGGAAGGAGGAAAGCAAATTTTCTATTCCTAAAACTGATTTTAAAACAATAAAAGATGCTGTATGGATACAGAAGCACAGATGGTAGAAAACTCTGCTAGAAAGGAATACGCATCTTACAGATAGTCTAAAAAACAGAGACTTATTTTTTTTAATAAAAAAGGGTTGAAAGAAGGGACAGAGGCACATGAGCATAGTGAAATAGAGACAGTAAAGAAACAACAATAACTTATACAGTAGACATAATTAGGAAATTTTATCTTTCTTCCTTTACATCTTGTAAAAATGAAGACAGTATAATATACTTATAGCACTATCAGTTTGGAAAAAAATTTATGTGAAATGCAGCCAAATCCCTCTCTATCAATGACAAACATATCAACAACCATTTGTTCCCTTAAAGTATCAGGTTTAGGCAAATCATTACCATCCAGTGAAACAAAATTCATGGCAGGGTCCATGACAAGCAGAATAAAGGCCAACTAGAAGTAAGACCAAAACACCAAAAGTTGAATCATCAAAATGGATCAGCAATACAAGACATTGGCAATACAACACCACATACAAAACAAGGAGCACCGTGTAGATCAAACATTTATCACTTACCACTTAGGTTTATAAATTTGTTTGCCATGACTCATGCTGCAAAATAAAAGATAAAAAAAAGGCGGTGCCACTTGAAAAAGAGAGACATAAATTCAAGCCAAACTACAATTACATGCTTACATTAATATTAGTACCTCCACAATTACGTCCTAGTTCAAAATCATTCCATCATCATATTATTATGACCACATAACGTCTAACGAAAGCTAGTTAATTCCAGAAGAGTAGAACTAGAAGCGCGTCAAGTAGCTCAACAAAACATTTTGCACCTACGATGAAATCCAAAGTTTTTTTTTTCTAAAATGCAACTTACTTTGACAAAACCCGTGCGGCGATCGAGATTCAAATGCAAGTTCTTAATCTCTCCATATTCACCAAACGCATTTTGCAAATCGTCCTCTTGCGCTTCCTCGTGCACGCCGGTGACCAAAATGATCCATCCTTCAATCGCTGAAACAAAATTAAAAAAAATTGAAATTATAAAAAAAAAATAATTAAAAAAAAAGCAAAACCCTAACCCTAAAAGGCACGTGGGAAAGGGGAACTAACATCGTTGAGGACCAGGGCCACCCTCGGTGGTAAGGGAGTCGAAGTCGGAGCCGGAGAGTCGGTTATTGCGGTTGGCGTCAGTGTCCTGACGGAATCCGCGTCCCTTGGTCTTTTTCGGAGCGGAGAGAGAGGAAGAGGCGGCGGCGGTAATAGCGGATTTGAGTTTTGGGTGAGGGGGAGAAGCGTCGGCGTCGGGAGCGCCGTCCTCGTCCATCAAGTCATCGTCCTCAGGCTCGAAATCCAACGCTTCTCCGTCGGCTGCGCTTCCCTGCATTTCTGCCTCTGCCGCTGAAACACACAACACACAAAGGGAGGGGTATGTATGTATGTATTAATTGATGTGAATATTATTAGTTCGGTGAATGTATGAGAGAGAACCCTTTATGTTACCATTTATCTCTTTCAATCAAAATTCTTTGGGGTTTATCTAGGGCACACCATTATCTATCTGCGTCATTTTTTTTAATTTATTTTTAAATATTTCAAAAAATTATCTAAATATCTTTACATTTTGTCTTATAAGTTATAACTACTTAGTTGTCAGTCTGTTATATGCGCATTGTATAAATAGTTTTAATTTAAATAAAATAATAAATATTTTTATTATTAAATATATATATAATTAAGATAAGTCATTTTTATTAATATAATATATTAAAATATAAAAACAAAATTTATATTAAGATTGTATTAACTTTAATTCTTAATTTATATAATTTTTCAATTTATCAAAATTTAAAATTCAAATTAAATTAAAATTAAGAGATGAAAATTTATAGAAACAAAACATAAACAAAAAATCAAATTAAATAAATATATAAAAATCACATAATTTAACATGAATTTATATTTATCAGCAAATTTTTAAAAATATTTTAACTTAAAAAATAGAATTTTCAAATTTATAATATAAAAATAAATCTTAAAAGTGATTTTATTTATTTTTTAATTATTAAATGAAAATAAAAATGAGATGAGATGTCCTAAAAGGAAAAAATAAAAAGACAAGATTTTTAAACGAAAAGAATTAAGGTGGTATTCAAAGTCGATAAATGTTCATAAAAAAATTATAATAGAAAGATTATTATTGCAATTTGAATATTATTTTCTTTTGCAATATTTTAAATAAATTTAGATAATAATTTTAAAATAAAAAACAAACGTCAGTTGATAATTGTCATGAGATATTGTTGTTTTAATTAATAAATTTTATATTTTTTAAATTTTCAAATGGTATAATAATATATTGGATAATAATAACTATTCTTTTAAAATAACCATGTTTCAAAAGGTAGTAAAATAAGAAAAAATAACAAAATATACATGCAATATATTAATAAATATATATTGAAAAATAAATGTATAAAAGATAGAAATATATATTTTTTATTTACTTCTGCTGTATTTCAACATGATTTTTTTATGTCTACATGATAAGGTACGAATATTTAAATATTAATATGTTTAAATTTCATAAAAAAAATCAATAATATGATATACGTTTGCTCGGTAATTTAAATATGAATATGCTTTAATGCATGTATTAATGTATTAAAAAAACTCATCCACACCTAGTATATTTTATTCTATAATTTAAATATTAAGAAATTTCATACAGATATTAATGTTTTTTTACACAAAATATATTAGATTAAATATATTTTTAATCTTTTCAAAATTTTATTTTTTTATTTTTTAAAATAAACTATTTTAGTTCATAAAATAATTAATATCATATATATATCAATAATTAAATATTAATATAAATTATTTTAAAAAATAAAAACAAAAATCAAAATTTAAAAAAATTAAAAATATATTTAACTCAAATATTTATTTCAACCAAATATATTTGTTATATTAGTATAAAAGATTTATCCTCGTACAGTGGTATATTTATATTCTACAATATATAAGGACGAATGTGCTCTAATATAAAATTGTTGTCGTGAAATATCTTATGTTGGGCAAATAACTCTAATGTTGAATGCGTTTCATTTATTACTATTTTTCTCTCTTTTTTTATTTAAAACTCCTAATCAAAAGTAGATATTAACAGATTTTAAAATTTTATTAAAAAAATCCGAATAAAAACTCCTAAAAGAAATTGTTGCATAATCAACCTTTTACATCACAAGAATTTTCTTGTTACTAACAATCAAAACTGGAGATTCAAAGAAGCTTACACATTATGAGAGGCCAAAGAAAAGGTTAAGGGGTCATTCTATTAAAAACAGATGTGATAATCTGATTAGTAGGATTTAAATTAAAAATGTTAATTAGTGGATAAAAATTTAATCACAATTTAATTGAGATGGTAATTATCCACATTATTTATAATCAACTACGATTTTACATAATTATAAATGAGACTGATAAGTTTAGAATATGATAAAATATTTATTCATATTTATAAATATAAAAATATAATAATTGTAATGAATTCTTATTCTAAACACATCAATCAAAAACAAATTTTTATGTTTATCTTTCATTTATTTATTTTCAATATTTGACAACTTTTTTTTTTCATAAATTTCATATATTTTAATTCGATCCTAATTATTAAACATAAAGCCAGTAACTTACACATGAACCCATTCGAATGTAAATGGTTAATATTTTTTTTAAAAAAAGATAGCAACTGTTAGATTAGATGCAAGTGTGTGGATGTGTGGAAGTATCTTTTTCATATTTTAATTGTTTTATTTTTTCATAGTTATTTTTTATTTGTTTCTAATGTATTTCTTTAGTGGTGCACAGCAAAAATATTTTCTAAGTGATATCCGAAAATTATTTTCTTTAAGAAATAAGTTATTAAAATAAACTTTACATCTTTAAATATAGTTCAAAATTCAGTCTCCTATCAATATATTTAAAAACATAACGATCTATTTAACAATATCATAATTCAGTGCAAACTTATAATGGGTTCTCCCATGTACCAAACTAGATTAAGTACAGCAATATACCTAAAAATTTTTATCATTGATTTACTATAAAAATAAGATCAATGATTGATACTAAAATAAACAATTAAATAAAACGAAAATGATAATTTTGTACCTACCTTTCCTCGTCCATTTTTTCTCATCTTCACCACCTTGTCACAATAAAAAAATAAGCACAACATCGGATGCTTATATCTAAGGAGGAATGTGTTTGATAGTGGGAGATATAGGTCGTGGTGCGATGGAGGAATGTGTTGAAAGGGACGAGAGGGCAAAAGTGATTTTCACCATAGGTGCATATATACACCTTGTGGCTTGTACTCTTTGGTGCAAATGTGCAATGTAAAATAAAATATAGGTATGATTCACTCTAACTACTTTATGATGTAGCTTAAATATTCATAATCAAGGAATAAAACTTTCTTTTCAACGAAATTGCTTCATCAACAAGGATCACTTTATTTAAATCACTTGATTTATTCAGGTAATTAGTTGAGTTAATTAATTAATTATATATATATATATATATTACATTTTTTTACATTCTAAATTTTAATGGATTAATTATAATGTAATCGATCAAGTAATTTTATTTAATGACCATTTAGATCAAATTATTAATCATATTTTTCTATATCATTGACAATCAGTAATCGATTAATAAATTTTTTTTACCATATATAATAAGAAAAAATTACTACACATACATCATATATGACAAAAATATATAAAATTTAAATTAATATATCCTATAAAAATAAATAATAAGTTCTACTATAATTATTGTGTACATTTTTTCTCTTATGACATAATATTATCCTATAACTTAATTTTTATTATCATATAAAAATTAAATTAAAAAATAATATCTAATTGACACCCTTGCATACAATATTTTTCTATTAAAAGGCAAAACAAAATATATTAATAATATTAAATGTATTATTTTTCTAATAATTTTTTTTATTTAATGATGGCGAAGGTAGTTGGCAAAATATATTTTATAGCTACCATATGTGAATTAAAATATGAATGCGTGTAATTCCCGAAAAAGAAAAGAAAAATATTAATCCGTATGAAGCTTTATCCTGGGATATATCATATATCAAACTCTATCATCAGAAACGGGGTTTGGTCTTAACAATTCACTGTGTTTTCTGATACACTGCTTTTCTCTTCTATTCTCTTCTATTCTCTTATCTTTGATATGAATATGAATACTGTTTCGTCCTTTGCATCCACTCTCCATGGTCTCAACTCAGCGTTGCCGTTGCAATCTCTAAAAACTTCAGCTTTATCTAAATGTCACACCAAACGTCATCGCATTTGGGTCACTAAGGCTTCCATTGCCGTTGAGCAACAAACCAAGGTTGCTCTCATCAAAATTGGTACCAGAGGAAGGTATTTTTTTCCCCCTTTTCTGCTTCTGGGTCTTCTCATAACGCCTATGCTTTATCTCATTCTGATATAAATTTACCATTTTGACCATTTTTTTTCCAAAGGGGCTTCACCATATTGACGTGTTATGTAGGCTTTCACTATCTTAGTCCTACTTTTGTGGGATTCATTTGAAGGGTTGCTATATAAATGAGTTACCATTGTTTTCTTTTGGTCGTTAACAAACGGTTTCTCCTTGTAACTGAATGGATCATACAAGTACACCTCACCTGGTTGCAGCTTATGATGGCACTTTTTTGTTTTTACTTTATTATTATTATTATTATTATTATTATTATTATTATTTTAAATTGTGATCAAACTCCTTGATGGTTGTGTTACTCTTATACCATGTCCAGTGGCGGAGTTTGACCAATTTTTTAGGAGCCAGAATCGTTAACTGATAATTGGACTTGGGCCTAAGATGACAAATGATAGAAGTTGCAATATATAGGCTTGAGTTTGATCTAATTTTTTTGGGTGCTTAATATAAAAAAATACATATACTCATTAAAGAAATCGTTGGCTCCCCCCACTACTCAGAAGCTCTGCCACTGATCATGTCATTCATATGTGAAAACAACTGTGCGATGTTGTGGAATGGATGTGTCAGTTTTATGTATAATTCTCTTTTTTTGCAACAACACATGTTGCACCGTGGAGATGACTAATGTTTGCAGTGCTTTGATGCTTCCCGTTTTCACTAGTATTTTTATGGTATTTTTATATATTGAGCCAATTTGGATACACTTATCAACAAACACTTCCAGGAGAAGGAAATAAAATGAAATTAAGGAGGCAAAATGGATGAAACTTCTTGTATAAGTTAAAATCAACTTATGTATCTCAATTTTTGGATAATTAAATGAGAGAGCTGGAGAAGTTTGATTCATTTTATTTTCTTCTGTTAAAAGTTCTGGTCAAAAAACTTATCCAAATTAGGCCATTGTGCTAATAGTATCCCAAGGGCATTTAACTATAGATATTATTAGAGAGCTTTGAACACCATTCTCTTAAAGGAAAAACCAGAAAAGTATTGATGAATTAAGGGATGCAACATTTGTGGTCATCTTGGTAAGGTAGACTTCAGTTGATTTCATACCCATTTAAACTTTAGAGATATGGAGCCTAGAAGTAATTATTTGGTAAAAAAAGAATCTGTCTATTCTTCTGTTATGGAATTTTAAATTTATTTGTTAATTTAAACTTTTGAGATATTTAGGCTTGAAGTAATTATTCAGGGAAAAAAAAGGAAAAGAAAAAAGCAATCTGTCTTCTCTTCTGCTATTCAATTTTGTAATTATTTTGATGATTTGAACTGGCTAGATGGGTATGCATACTTCCATTTCTGGTTTAGCAAAGATTCTCAGATTCCTACCTTCCAAATTGGGTTACTTTTATATGTTTTTGATGTGTAGAGCAGTCCACTAGCTCTAGCACAGGCATATGAGACCAGGGACAAACTCATTGAATCACACCCAGAGCTAGCTGAAGAGGGGGCTATTCAGATTGTGATAATAAAAACAACCGGTGACAAAATCCTCTCACAACCACTTGCAGACATAGGTGGGAAGGGCTTGTTCACCAAAGAAATAGATGAGGCACTCTTAAACAGTGAGATCGACATTGCTGTCCATTCAATGAAGGATGTTCCTACTTACTTACCTGACAAAACAATTCTGCCATGTAACCTTCCACGAGAGGATGTTAGAGATGCATTTATATCCTTGACTGCAACTTCACTAGCTGATCTTCCCCCTGGGAATGTTGTTGGTACTGCTTCATTAAGACGAAAGTCACAAATACTCCACAGATATCCGTCTCTAACTGTAAGCCCGTGTTTGTTTTTACTTATTGTTATACTAACAGCCTGAAACTGCAAATTATTGTTTCCTGTACTTGTTTTACTAAATTAGCTGTAGCAGATGACTTAGAGTGTGTTTGGATTAGATTAAATTTTTTTATCATGAAAAAAATTGTGAAATGTACTGTTCATTCTTGTTTGAAATTTGTTCAAAAATCAGCTTATAATCTTTGATTATTTTTTTATAACGAATGGTTAAAATCAGCTTATTTTTTAGTTAACTTTTATTTTTCCATTTATCCTCAATAATCGATTATTTCAAATATAAAAATCAAACACTACAAACAATTTCATATCCTTTTTTGGTAATTCTACAATAGAAAAAATAATTTTGTTGTACAATACAAACAAAATAAATTATTTTAAAATCACTTTTCACTTAATATATCCAAACGTAAAACTTATTTTATATAATTGATTATAAACATAATCAATCATTGAAATAATAAATTTTTACAGCTAATCCAAACAGACTTAAATGGACATCTTCTATATAAGATTTCAAATTTCCTTTTCAGATTGCTGGGTGTTATCAAAGTTGTAATTGTGTGCCTTAGAAATGCAATGTAAAAAGTAGAACATTATGGTAAATGAGAAGTTGTTTGAAGTTTCAAACTCTCTTGGGCTTGTTTTTTATACGAATATTGTTGTCTTTCTCGAAGCATTCCTTTTCTGTCCATGTTTTTTAATTGTTCTTGTGCTACTTCTTTTGTGAAATTTTAATTTTATGGATTGTTGATAAATTGTTCTTGGATTTTATTTCTCAGGTGCAGGAAAATTTCCGTGGCAATGTCCAAACAAGGTTGAGAAAACTCAATGAGGGGGTTGTCCAAGCTACACTATTAGCACTAGCTGGTCTCAAGCGCTTAAATATGACAGAAAATGTGACTTCAATACTATCAATTGATGATATGCTTCCAGCTGTTGCCCAAGGTGCTATTGGAATAGCATGTAGAAGTAATGATGATAAAATGGTGAGTGATTAAATATAGGCTACATTCTTGTTAGACTATTATTTATTTATTTATTTGGTGTAGGAGAGGTTAATCATGCCGTGTAAGATCATATATGTGTCTACTCAAACCATGAAAAAAAGATTGATTTATATTAGGAATCTGACACATTCCACCTAATTAGAGAATATTACATTGCATCTTATGTTCCACAGCCTTGTCAGCTATAACAAGAAATGTCAAGGACCAAGAAAACAAGCAATTGAATGTCTGTATTGTTAACTCAGAATACTGCAGAAAGAAAACTCTACAGTACCCAGAGCAAGTTTAGTACAAAGACTCACAACCTTGTCCCACCATAACAGAAAAATGAATCACAGCCCTAAAAAGCATTACACAAATTGCCCGCTTTCCCACTCATAACTAACTCTCTGCTAATGCTCATTCTGCCCCTTATTCATCTAAGTTTTTCAAACCCATGGCCTATGACTAAGTTGAGCTGGGCTAGTCAACTCAGGTTCATGGGACCTGGCATATACTTATTTCAGATTCTCAATATTTGCAACTTTTTGGTTGAGTGGTTTCTGCAGGCAGAATACATTGCTTCACTGAATCATGAAGAAACAAGATTGGCAGTTGTTTGTGAAAGGGCCTTCCTTGAGACTTTGGATGGGTCTTGCCGCACTCCTATTGCAGGGTATGCTTGTAGAAACGAGGACGGTAATTGTTTGTTCAGAGGACTAGTCGCTTCCCCTGATGGAACCCGTGGTATGAACTTGTTATAGGTTTATGTTATTCAACTTTGTCTAGTTTCAAATCCTTTGCAATTAACTATTCTCTAAGCTTTCCTGAAATTCCCTCTGTGCAGTGCTAGAGACATCCAGGGTTGGTCCATATGCTGTTGAAGATATGAGTGAGATGGGTAAGGATGCCGGCAAGGAGCTTCTTTCTCGGGCTGGACCTAACTTCTTCAGTAGTTAGCAGCATATTAAAGTGCAGCCGGATACAGAGGATTCATGGTCAGCTTTTAGGTAATTGTGTCACATGTAATTCATTCTTTGAGCTGTTGTAACATCAAAGTAGATCAAATGTTCAATAGAGTTTTGGAAAGTGGACCTCTCATTAGGATCAAGTTGTATTTTGAGGATATTAGAATGCCAATTTTTTAGGTAGTTTGTTGAGAGTTCTTTGTACTAAAACACCTGGGCATTTCTCAAATTTTCTTATATTTATTTTGCCTTATTATTGCATAGGTAATATTTACAGTCTCCTTTTGAAATGGTTAATAGAAAGGGAAATATATCTTGAGAACACATCACCTAAGGAAAAATCATAAGCTTTGATTCTGACCTGAGTTATTTGCTGCGTGAGTTAATCTGGGATACATGTTTTGTTTCGAAGAAAAGAGGAAAACTTAGGAACATGTTAGGATGTTGAGAAAATGCGAAGTACATATTATGTTTACTCTCGCATCTTTCTCGCATCTTTCACACATGCATTTGTGATAGAATCAAAATACAGTGAGGGTCTGTTTGGCGTGTGGAATTGGACTTATAGTTCAGAATTGTAATTTCAATTCCAGTTCTGTTTAGAGTTTGTAATTGATATAATTGGTTTGAAGTCATAATTCCTATGTTTGAACTGTGTAAAAAATTAGAACGTAGAATTACGATTCTAACTTGAATTTTAATTCCATTTTGACACCTTTAATTATGGGTAACATTAAGTTGTCTTTGAGTAAACAAATTTAATTTATAGGTGGTGAATGGTGGTCGAAACAGTGGGATAAAGAGGAGGTGGCAATAGTCATTGTTGGTGGAGGTGGAACTAGAGGGGCGGTGACGACAACTGTTAACATTAGCAGTGATACCGACACTGGTGATCAATGATGGTAATGATAAAAACTATATTAATAAGGATAAGAGAGTAGTGTGGTGGTGGTCAGAGCCACAATGATGAAAGTGAGGGTGGCATGTTGGAAGGTGATAATGGTGATGATAGTAATGCCAACAACAAATTGTAATAGGACCAAGCGTGGTAGGGATGCCAATAATGTTGGTAGCGATAACAATAACCGAATTAACAAAATAAGAACAGTTCTATGGTGTGGGGATAAATTAAGAATTTGAAAATGTTGCTTCTAGGTATATTAAAATTCTATAGAATTAGATCTAAAAATTGTGATTTCAATTCCAGAAGACTTTTAGATGTCATAGATAGAATTTAAATGAGTAGTGATAAACTTATACGTCAACAGTGTATTACATCCTGCTAAGAAATTTTCTAAAAAAAAGAAAAGAAAATTAATCCAATGGTTTATATCTGAACCTGAGTGTAAGTTATTCTTGTGGATGTAGAAACATCTTTTTCCGCCTAAAATTCCAACTTTTGATTCGATGCCCAACTTTGTGCGCTAAACGGATATTAAATGCACAACTAGAGTTGGATGGTGAAAAAGTGAGCAAATATAAGGTGATGCGTGCGCCTAGGCCTAGCAGTGTTGGAATGTTGAAATTGGAAGCCTTATTATGTGGAACGCCTAATGGGTAAATTTTAATTGGATGGATACGTGTTTTGTTTTGGTACTTCCGAGAGCCTGATTTGGGCTTGGGCTCAAATCAGATATTAGATTTAGACTAACAGGGATTGGGCGGTCCCACATTTCAACTCGAACCGTGAGTCCTCCTCCTCCACTAAAATCAAGATGCTTCTCATTAAAAAAAAAGAAGTCACTTTTCACATCCTCCTTTTTGGCTCTTTGCATTTATTTTATTTTATTTTTCATACCTAAAATATCCTTACAAATAGAAAGACGTTTCTTATTTTCTATCCCAAAAATTTATTTTTAAAATTCAACCATAAATATATTTCAAAAACATATTTATAGAATGTTATTAATATATTTTCAAAATACATTTATAATTTTTTAAAAATATGCTTATGGAATTCATTAATAATATTCTAGAATGCATTAATAACTTTTTATAAACATAATTCTGAAAAAATATTTTTAAAGTGTTATTAATAAATTTGGGGATACATTAATAATATTTTGAAAATAAATTTTTGGATCTATATTTATGGAAAGTTATTAATACATTCTTAAAATATATTTGTAAAAATATTATTAATGCATTCTAAAAATATATTTTTGAAAATATTTTTATAAGATTATTAATGTATTTTAGAAATGTATTTTTAAAATTTAACCAAAAAATTGATTGAGTCATTTTGTATGAGAAGTACGCATTAAAATATTTAGGAATGTAAAAAACAACTCACAAAGAAAAAAGAGGTTTTTTTTTATCATAATTCATGAGGAATTTTTTTTTAAAGTGGTTAGAATTATTGTGTTTATAGTGATATTAGTGCATTGGGTAAGTGATTGCAAATTTAGTTTTAGATGATATTTATTTTGGTTAAAATTGAGTTTGAAGTGAAACAATTTATGTTTGAATTTTTTTTTACCTATAGCAAGTTTATAGTAAACTTTAGGGTGGATTTTAATAAAAAATTTAGTTAAGTATTTATTAAATAAATTTATTAATAGTTTAATCATAAGTTTGATTATAAAATTTATTAAAATAAAAGATTACTTTGATATGCTTCTCTATAAAATTTATTGAAATAGAATTAAAAAATTTATAAAAAGATATTATTTGTCTTTACTATTTGAATTAAAATACTTTTTTAAGATTTATAGTTTATTTTCAAACGTTGAAGGAACAATTAGGTTATTGAAATCACAATAGTAACATAGTTGATTAGGTATTGCTTTTTGTATCTCATTTCCCTTTTGCTTTTTGCATCCTCTCTCCTGTGAAATAATAATTTTACTTTTAATGTATATTAAGTGAGATTTGAGTAACAATTTTTCTTTCTTCTTCTGCCATATTTTTCCTTCCATGAATGAACCTTATGTTATCCTCTTTTATTTAATGTCAATAACTTGTGTTCAGATAAAATAAAAGAAGATAGTATGGTTTGAGGTTGAAAGTTGGGGGTTGGAGGTGCATCATCAGCAGCAAGCAACAGTTCAAAGTTTTTTTTTTTTTGAAGAAAAAAAGACTTCTGGAAATAAGAATTTAAAAGTTAAAATTTGACTTCTAGAAACAAGATTTGGAAGTCATATTTTAACTTCCAGATTCTTATTTCCAGAATGCATAT
The DNA here is from genome assembly GCA_037954105.1 of Canavalia gladiata. NCBI lineage: Eukaryota > Viridiplantae > Streptophyta > Magnoliopsida > Fabales > Fabaceae > Canavalia > Canavalia gladiata. The sequence goes on from CM075667.1 coordinate 18,904,597, forward strand.
ATTGGCTTATTGAAATACGAATCTGGTAGTCAAATATGAATATATAATAATAATAATAATATTTTGTGATTTTTTATGTAAAAATGAATAATGAAGATTTGATAACGTGATGTAATAATGTTTCTAATGAAGTTTAGATGCCAACATTCATACAAAATGACCAACAAATAAGATTAAATTATATATATTTTAATTTAAACATAGTTGTATTAACTTTAACTTTTAAATTTTGTGTTTTATTGACAAAAAGATGTTTCTTTAGAGGGAAATAAATTGTTGGTTGTAAAGAAGAATGCAAATTTTACTAACATGTTCATGAACAATATGGTAAATGTTTTTTCTAAAATTGAATGTTGATGTCTATGTGTTGAAGATAATCTAATTATGTTGTGTAAATGTAGGTGTTTTGTTTATAAGATGATTTAATAAATTGGGTTTGAACTGTGGGTAAACAAAATGACTTTGTTGTTGTCATTATTAGCTCAGATATCGATGGTTTAAGATGAAAGATTGTTAATTTTAGGGTGTGAAATATGTAATATCCCTCAAATTTTGTAACTTAAGAATTATATTAATATTAAATATACTACTATTATCTTTTCATATTAAAATTTTTATCCTTTAGTTTTTATTATTATGAAATTTTACTCCTATTTATTATCTTCGTTAGATAATTTTCTTCTAAAACAGTAATATTAAGAGTTATTATTAGATTCTTGATAAAGTATTTATATTTTTCTTTGCTCTCCTAAATTTTAAAATAAAATAAATAATTACTAATATTATTTTGGTTATTCTTTTAAATAATTGAGAAGTATTTTACTTTCACATTATTGTTCTTAAACTAATTTAAAATATTTTATTAGTTCTAAACCATAAAATATTTTCTTCTAAATTTTTAAATTTTTTTAAAATTTTACCATCTCTATTATTTTCTCACTTTCTCTCTCATAATATTATAAAACTAAAGTATATAAATAAATTATTATTATTATTATTTTATTTATTTTCTTCTATAGCTCCTTTTTTTTCTTAAGCCCACTGAATTTCCCACACATTCTAATTTTCTTTACTTGCATGCGATATCTCTCTCTATCACTCTCTTTCCCTCTCTCTCCATCATGTGTTTCTCTCTCTTTGATTTTTCTTCATGAGTTGTCATTTTTCCATAAAAAAATGCAAATATACCATTTCAACTATCTCAATCCCATCTTTATTTCTACAATTTCATATTTTCAAATTGACATCATTTCCATCTTCTTTTTGTGCTTGAAACTGTGATCCTTTGCTGCTACTCGACAACGGGTTATCTTCCTTTTTCACATGCGAACACACCGTTGAGCTCCTATCGAGAAAGCTTTCCAACAACATTCCCAGAGTTTCATTCCAACATCATTCTCCTATTCATTTTAGTTCTCATTGGTAAGTAGTTTTGACATTAGTTTGAAATTCGTAGTTCACACGTTTAATAAATTATTTTTGTTAAAAAAACTGATCTTTTACATATTATTCTACTTAAGGAAACTAAGGAAACAAAGTTATCAAGAGTTCGAAATTAGATATGAGTTTCTTCCAAATTTGAAGTCATTAAAGTAAAGGGGAAGAAACTTTTCTATTTAATTTAAGCAATAGAATGGGTATAGAACTTACTTGGTTCTATAGTTGTGTGATTGGTTATATATTTAAAAATAAAATATTATTATACTATGTATAGTTATTGATTTGATGAGTAGATTGGTTGGAAATGTGAGTATAATAGTATGATTGAATTAAAGAATCATTTAAGTTGATGTGAAATAATGTATTGAAATTATAATGAAATCCTAGATTTAATTTACGTGGTTCTCACTTGTAGGTGAGACTTTAGACGTGGAACTTCCTATAATTAATAAGGTATTGAGATTATGTCCATAAATCTTCATGAAGATTAGAAATTTGTATAATTTTATATGAATTTTAGAAGTTATGATCCTTAAATTTAAAGTTATTTGAAGAAGTTCCTAAAAGAGAACACTATCTAATAGTTTTTAAATAATACAAAAATAATTTTATAATGTAGGTATAAGAAAATATTCACTTGAAAAGTTTGATGAAAAATTGAAATCTTTTCTATTTTATAAAAATGTTTGAAATTTATTATAAAAAAATCATTTCTCATTTTTTCTTTCAAACTTGTCAAATTTTAAAAACAGTTGATATGTAATTGGTCTATTTTATGCACGAACAAAATTATATTTATATCTCGATATTTATGAATAAATAATATAGAAAAGTTGAATCGATTTGGAATTAATATTAATTTATATAAATTTTATAAGTTAACTTGCCAATTTCATTCCATAATGATGTAACGTGTAAAGCTTAAATTTTTACTCCTTTAAATGATTTTCTCAAAATTAAAAAAAAAGTAATTTAATTCTAAATTTTTAAAGGATAATTTCTATAAAATTTGGATTCATTTGTAAAAAGTTTATTATGTACATTGAGTTTTTGAACTACAATTATACCATAATAATTAATCCTATAGTTTTTAAATATAGAGAAAAATTTATATTTCTTTTAAATGTATATTAATTATTTTTTTAAAACTCAATTGGAAATAAAATAATTTTAGCTATGGGAAGTAGCTTGCAAGTGTAGATAACCTCGAACATTGTTATGTTATTTGAGAAAATTTTGAGTTATTTTTCATTATTGAAAACTGTGATTATAAAATAGAGAGATGAATTTCTATTAACCAAGGTGCTTTATATAAGTTATATGATATGAAAAGGTTAATTCCCCAAAATATGGGTGAATGGATGATGATAGACATAGTCTTAATGATTATATATGAGTGATTGAAATTAAATAATGAAGAAATAATTTTTTTTTGTAATGCATCATATATCATTTGCATCTTGATATAGAATGATGATTTTAACAGTATTTGATATGATCGCTTGTGACATTTGATGTGACCATATTATCACACTTGATGTGTTGGTTGTGATGATTTTAACAGCACTTAATGTGAACATTTGTAGCATTTGATGTGATCATTTTACCATACATGATATGTTGGTTATGATAATTTTGATGGAACTTGATGTCACCATCTCTACCACACTTAATATATTGGTTATGATAATATTAATGACATTTGATGTGACCTTTTTGGCACTCAATGTGATTATATTTAATGTACTTGATGTATCAGATTGGAGAATTTTGATATAAGAATTAGGCTCACATGCATAATATATCGTATGAGGATGATAGAGTTAAGATTGATAAAACATAATGTGGTATGTGATGTATTAGATTTTGAAACAATCATGAATCAATCATCATGTAAAGAATGTGTATTAAACCTATAATTGAACCTATATACATGATTGCATGATTTTGTATTATTATTTATTAGTTGTATTTTGAACTTTATTAGATACGATGAATTATGGATAATATAGTTATGTACATAAATATCGATTCAATTTTTTATATAATTATGTTAATTGTAATTCCTAGCCTAACATTATTAAATGGAATTTCTGTCTCATTTATTCTATTTGGGTTTTTATGCTCATATTTTTATATAGCTCACTTACAAGATGAACCGTCCTTATTTTTCGATAAATATAGAAGTTGACAATGATAGGGATTGAATTAGCCATGAGTCTTTTCAAGGGGGTACTTACTTTGGAAATGTAACTTTTTGTATCGGATCCAATAATTGTAAGCCCTTAACTCCAAATCCCTCTTAGTAACCCCATAAAGATAATCATACCAATTCCATGCAGTGTTTATCAGAGAAGGCCACCCCATCCACCACCAACTCCTTGCTCCTCTTCTTCTCCCATATATCTTGGGTCATTCTCAATTCATAATCCTACACCGCCAATTATGCCTATGCTCCCACCTCAAAGTCCTATTGAGGGTTCATTACACCTATCTACTAAGCCTAGACATTGCCCTCGCACTTGTGTAATGTTTAGAAAATTAGTTATACATTGACACGCTCGTCGCAAACGCGCAAAAATAATTTCTAGATTTCCCCCAAACTATTGGTATAGTATAAGGTGCAACCTAGGTCATCTCCCAAAGACCATTTCATATTCTTAAGCAAATAAGGAGACAATTAGAACAAGGGGGTTTTGTAAAGATGTGATATTGAGTGCTAAACACAAAATACAGACTGAAATTAATTTCACTTAACAATTATCAACTCAAGGAATTCAGAGGCTATTTTCATAACTAATCATTGATCACTAAAATCATGCATTGTGTTTATCAACCTAGGATCATCTGGAACCCCTACAATGATCCTTGAATTCTCTACTGAGAAACCTCTCAGAATTTAATTGATTATGATCAACAAGATTTAGTAACCACTTAATCTTTTATCTAAACCAATTTTACAATCAGAATTCAGTTGAAGTAAGTAATAAAATGAAAACCTTCAATTCAATTACTTAATTTCTACTCTTCAAACTTTTGGAAAATGATTTACCAATCAAAAACCAATTATAAATCAATTATACATTAACCAAAATACGTCAACCGATCAAACTTTGATTAAAGAATAAAATTGAAGAATATAGTGAAGCAGAGTAGAAACCACTTAATATGCACGTAAATAAAGATCAAGACCTCAAAGTTAAAATGAAAATAGCTTGAATCCTTGAATTGAAACTACAAACCTAGCCTTCCATGAAGGAGGCAAACTAACAACAAAGAAAGAGGCAAACTAACAACAAATAAATCCTAAGCCTTCCATGTAGGAGGCAACTAACAACAAATAAATCCTAAGCCTTCCATGTAGGAGGCAACTAACAATAAAGAAAAGCTAAGCCTTCCATGTAGGAGGCAAACTAACAAGAAAGAAAAACTAAGCCTTCCATGAAGGAGGCAAAACTAACAAGAAAGAAAGAAAGGAAGAAAGAAAGAAAGAAAGAAAGAAAGTGGTATTGGAGTTAATCTCCAAAATGGTGTGTGTCTCCTCTTGCAAACCCTTCTATTTATAGAGGATTTTTGAGGCATCATCTTCAGAAAGTCACCAACTAGGATATTACTTTTCTACCCTTTTCTTGCTTTCACATGGGCTTTGTTGAAATTGCAAAACACTTTTGAATTTTTGCCACCAATGAGCACAACAATTTTGACTTTCTTGCACCGCAATTTCGGATGTTCACATGTCCGAATTAGAGCTTGCCTTCTGAACAAAAGTTGTAGCCCTGGATCTTAGCTGTCCAACAAAGTTGATTTCATCTCAATATGACTTCTATATCTCAAGATATGGCCGGATCTTTGCACACTGTTCAAATTCCACGTCAGCAACACTATCTCATCTTTTGAGATAATTTCGGAGTCCTAAACATCCCATTTAGAATCTTCTCTTGCTTTGTAAATATGGACACTTCTTTAAGCTTTCATTCAAGATAGATTTCATGATTTTTGGATGTCTACAACTCCTATTATGCTCAAAATACTATAATAGTGTCATTTTAATCGGGTAAGCAAAGAAATTCAATTAAACTTCATATGAACCCAAACTCATAAAATATGACAAAGATCACTTAATTGAACATATAAGAAGTCTTAATGAGATAAAAGTGAGAGATAATTATTTATGAAATCTATGCTTATCAAATTCCCCCACACTTATCTTTTGCACGTCTCGGGCAAACTTAAGTTAAGGATTGGTGACTTTTTTTTTTTTTTTTTTTTTTTTTTTTTTTTTTGAAAGAACATCAAAGTTTTGAGTTGATTTCTCAAGAATTCACAAAATTTCATGAAGCATTCTTTCATCACATTTTTGAAATTACTTAGAAAGGCAACTTTAATTTGAAAAACATAGATTGAGAAAGATAAAACCTCACATGATATACTCTGAATCTCTCAAGTGTTTGATTTGGTAAGTGTTTCTCTCAAATTCAATCCATGAAAGATGAACTATCATAGGCTTGCATATCTTCTACTTCTCTACTACTATGTACACATGCAATGCACAAATCAAGAGGTCTTTATTTTGGTTCTAACGAGATTAGAAAGATGAAATGATATATTGAAGAGATACAATGTTAGACCAATGAAAATGGTGAGGATTGAGAATTGATTGTAAGTGCAAGTGTGAGAAACAGATATCACTTCTTCAATTTTTTTTATTTTATTTTTCAATATAATAGTTTATTTATTAATTTATTGCTTCAGTTTTTTTTTTTTTTTCAACCATGATATTGATGAACACAACAATAATCTCCCTCACACTTATTGAAACACTTATGGTATGATAAATCCAGTATTCCTCACCTTCTATGGTCAGACAAAGTTGTTTTTTTTTTTTTTTTTTTTTTTTTTTTATTTGTGGTGAGCTAAAAAGAAGAAAAGACTAATCGGCTCAAAAGGCTGATCAAAGGATAAAATTATATGGTTTAGTTATTTGGCCAAGTGGTTTGTTCAAGAAAAACAGTGCCTCAATCATTTTTGTACAAATCATGTGAAAATGTAGCTTCAAAAAGAATCAATGCAAGTTCTGAAGTAACATATTCCATGGATGAAAATCACACAAGAAAGAAAATAATAATAAGGCTCAAAATCTCACAGGTAATATATTTATCAAATCTAATCTATCCAGTTCAAATATGTGTTGCCAAACTAATTAATCTCGAAATGTAAATCATTTTGCTTCAATTATTTTATGAAATCTAAAGAAAAACATACTTCCACATTCAATTTTTTTTTTTTTTTTTTTTTTTTTTTTTTTTTTTTAAATCATAAGATGCGTATCAAGAGTCAAGTGTAACTCCTTACTCAGCCATCTTACTCAAAGCAAGTTTATGAATCTAACCTAATTTTTTTTTTTGTTTTTTTTTGTTTTTTTTTTTTTTGGGTTTTGTTTTGTTTTTTTTTTTTTTAATTTTAGATATCGGACCATCTTCCCCCCAACCTATCCAAGACATTGTCCCCAATGTCTTAGATGAAATTTCATATAACAGGAAAAGAAATGTAAGAAAACCATCAAAGTAAGGAAAAGTTATAACCGAAGAGTGGTATCTGGTTTTCTTTTATCTCTGCCATCCTGATTTGGTTGGTTCACCAGCTGCATTGCTTGACTGAGCTCAGATGTAGGATTTTGCAAAATCTCAAGTAGCTGTTCAACAGTTGAAGCAGATACTATGATGTTGCGCATGGATTGTGGCATGAACTCCTGCTCTACTGCATGATCTAAAAAGGATATCAAACCATTATAAAAGCCATTAATATTCAATAAGCCCAAAGGTTTTTTATGAAAATTCCGATAGGCCCAAAATATAATGGTAAAAATTTCTTCCATTGTTCCAAGACCACCAGGTAATGCAATAAATGCATTAGAATTAACCAACATGTGTCTCATACGGTCATGCATGGTTGCAACCTTCAATTCAGTACCCAGGGTGAAGTAGGAGGTGCTCCCATTTTTTAAGCCAACACCTAAGACGTTACACCCCTTTGTGAGTGCAGATCCTGCAACACATCCTTTTAAACCCTGAATCCCTCCCCCATAAACAAGATTGATTTTTCTTGCAGCTAATGCCTTACCAAGGGTAGAAGCTGCATGTTGAAATTCTCCATCCTTTCCAAGGTTAGACCCACCAAAAACACAGATAGTATTGATCTTATCCATATACGGTGTTTCTGTCTTTTTTTTTTTTTGAAAAAATATGTCATAGAGGTGGATAATTTATAGGGACTCAATATCAGACAAGGAGATCGCTTGAATAGTGCGGGATCAGGATTTGGTAGCAAAAGTTTGAATTTTTGCTGCAAAAGTTTGAATTTTTGTTGCAAAAGTTTGAATTTTGGTTGCAAAAGTTTGAATTTTGGGTTCAAGGAAAAGGTGAATGTCAGAGGGGAAAGACTTTAAGCAGGGGTGAAAATTTCAAAAAAAACGGTGGCCCAATAAATTGAAAAGACAATGTAAATGACAAACATACACGCATGAGAATGAACAGTAGTTGTGATTGTGGCTCACATCTTCCTCTGGTTTTACGTCCAGTAACGACTGAAACGCCTTCTAAGAGTCGAGGATGTGCTTCCTATTCAGTTTTCTTATAAACTGACAACAGGGTCTTTTAAAGTCAGATTCCCAAGACTATAACGTGCTTTTTCCTTACGGAACAGTTCAAACAAATCAAGAAGGACTCCTTGTACATGCCCACTAGGATGCGTCTCAAGAGTCTGAATGATATCATCCAATGACTCCTTACTCAGTCCATCCTTTATGAATTGAATTTTGTCCTCTCGATTTCTTGAAACCATTCCAGGGTTCTTGCATCTTGTGTTACAGGTCCATCTTGCACACCTGTAGCAAACTCCAATTCTTTTTGCCCTTCTCTTCTTTGCATAGGAACTTCTTCCCATACCTGGCATATTTTTAACAAACGATTCTTGAAATTCACCTGCTAAACGTACCTTAGCTTCAATGATCCAACGGACATCTTCTGGAAGGCCTAAGAGTGTTAATGCTCTCAATCGTTCAAGTCTGCAATTGTAAATGTCTTTAAGAAAATTTCTGGGGAGAGTAGAGAACAAAATTTTGATCCTGGTGAGAGCTTTCTCCATTTTTTTCTTAAAACACTCAAGTTATTATTCCTGCAAGCTCAATGTGGTGTAATAGTTGGGATGATTTAAGAGGTGAAGAAGGAAGTTGAGAGATTAGTTGAAACTTATAAGCGAGGAATGTGAGAGAGGGAGAGGGAGAAAGAGAGAGAGAGAAAGAGAGAAAGAGAGAGAGAGAGAGAGACTTCTCTTGAATTTATTGCAGGTATGTGGCATTGTGCAAATGCACTTCTTCTACCGTGTGCTTTTGAAAACCTTCGAAAAATGGTTTAAGACGATGTCCATTCACCTTGAAGATTTTTTCAGTTACCTCATTTTTTATTTCAACTGCACCATAAGGAAAAACATTAGTAACTACAAATGGTCCTAACCATCTAGAGCGTAGCTTACCAGGCATAAGCTTTAGCCGAGAATTGAAAAGGAGAACTTTTTGTCCAACGGAAAACTCCTTTCTTGCCAACTTTTTGTCATGAAGAGCTTTGACCTTTTCTTTGTAAATTTTGGAGTTTTCGTATGCTTCTAATCGAATTTCTTCAAGTTCCTGCAATTGAAGCTTCCTATAGATTCCTGCTTGGTCTAGATCCATGTTGCATTTCTTTACTGCCCAAAATGCTCTATGCTCTAATTCAACTGGAAGATGACATGCTTTACCAAAGACAATCCTGTAGGGAGACATGCCAATGGGTGACTTGTAAGCTGTCCTATATGCCCATAATGCATCAACAAGGCGCAAGCTCCAATCCTTCCTGTTAGGCTGAACTGTTTTCTCTAAGATTTTCTTGATCTCTCGATTAGAAACTTCAGCTTGACCATTTGTTTGAGGATGATATGGGGTGGAGACTTTATGCATGACTCCATATTTGCGGAGTAGGGCTTCCATTGTGCGGTTGCAAAAATGAGTACCTTGGTCGCTAATTAGAGCTCTAGGAATGCCAAACCTGCTAAAAATGTTAGACCTGATAAAATCTGCAACAACTCGAGCATCATCAGTACGGGTGGCTTTTGCCTCCACCCATTTTGAAACATAATCAACAGCTAGCAGAATGTAAACAAAGCCAAAAGAGACAGGGAATGGACCCATAAAGTCTATACCCCATACATCAAATACCTCACAAAAGAGAAGTGGTTGTTGGGGCATCTCATTTCTGCGCGAAATACTCCCTATTCTTTGGCACTGCTCACAAGTTATGCATAATCTGTGTGCGTCACGAAATATTGTAGGCCAATAAAAGCCTGAGTCTAGTACTTTTCTAGCTGTCCGTTGTGGCCCAAAGTGTCCACCACAAGCTAGGGAATGGCAAAAGGTAAGTACAGACTGAACTTCATGATCTGGAACACACCTTCTAATGATTTGATCACTGCATGTCTTCCAAAGGTATGGTTCATCCCATATGTAGTGTTTGACATCACTTTTCAACTTGGCAAGTTGCGATTTGGTGAAGTGTTTGGGTATTTCTTTTGCAACCAGATAGTTTACCAAATCTGCATACCAAGGATCCTTCCCGTGCAAATGATAGAGATGCTCTTCTGGGAATGAATCTGCAATTGAAGTTTCTTCACAAGGTTGCTGGATCCGACTTAAATGATCTGCTACAAGGTTCTCTGCACCACTCTTGTCTTTAATCTCTAAATTAAATTCTTGCAACAGAAGCATCCAACGAATCAGTCTTGGCTTAGCATCTGTCTTCTTCAGCAAGTATTTCAAAGCTGCATGGTCAGAGAAGACAATAACTTTAGATCCAAGCAAATAGGAGCGAAATTTATCTAATGCAAACACAATTGCCAAAAGCTCCTTCTCAGTAGTTGTGTAATTTGATTGGGTTGCATCAAGTGTGCGAGAGGCATATGCAATGACATGAGATCTCTTGCTAACTCTTTGAGACAGTACAGCACCAAGGGCATAATTAGATGCATCACACATTAATTCAAATGGAAGCGTCCAATTAGGTGGTTGAATGATGGGAGTGGTTGTCAACCGCTTCTTTAGTTCATCAAATGAATCCTTGCATGCTTGATCAAACACAAATTTGGTATCTTTTTGTAGTAGTTTAGAAAGAGGTTGTGCAATCTTGCTAAAATCCTTGATGAATCTTCTGTAAAAACCTGCATGACCAAGTAAAGAACGTACTTCTCGCACAGAAGTGGGGTAAGGTAGAGAAGAAATAATGTCTATCTTGGCCTTATCAACCTCTAAACCTTTGCTAGATACCAAGTGTCCTAAGACTATACCTTCTGTTACCATGAAATGACATTTTTCAAAATTCAAAACCAGGTTAGTCTCAATGCATCTGTCCAAAACTTTAGAAAGGCTTTCTAAGCATGCATCAAAAGAAGAACCATATACAGTGAAGTCATCCATAAACACTTCCATGCAACTTTCTAAGAGATCAGAGAAAATGCTTACCATGCATCTTTGAAAGGTTCCAGGGGCATTGCATAGACCAAAGGGCATCCTTCGATAGGCAAAAGTACCAAAAGGACAAGTGAATGTGGTCTTATGCTGGTCTTCTGGGGCTATATGTATTTGAAAATAACCTGAAAAACCATCCAGAAAGCAATAGTGAGATTTTCCTGCTAATCTTTCCAAAATTTGGTCTATGAAGGGCAAAGGGAAGTGATCCTTGCGAGTAGCTTGGTTAAGCTTCCTATAATCTATGCACACTCTCCAACTGTTTTGTATTCTGGTAGGGATTAGTTCATCATTGTGATTTTTGACTACAGTCATGCCAGTCTTCTTAGGAACTACTTGCACCGGGCTTACCCAATCACTGTCTGAGATGGGATAGATGATACCAGCTGCCAAAAGCTTACCTACTTCCTTCTTTACCACATCTAGGATGGTTGGATTCAAACGCCTTTGTGGTTGTCTAACAGGTCTGGTGTTTTCCTCCAGCAGTATCCTATGCATACAAGTAGATGGGCTAATACCTGGAATATCAGCCAAAGTCCATTCAATTGCTTGTTTATGGATTTTTAAGGTTTGCAGTAACCTTTCTTCCTGTTGTGGTAGAAGGTTCTTTGCTACAATGACAGGAAGCTTCTCATTTTCCCCCAAATAAGCATACTTTAGATGTTCAGGCAAAGGCTTCAACTCCAAAGGAGGTGGTTGTATTATGGAAGGAAGAGATCTATCTGAGATTGAAATGTCTGCAACACTTGCATCTAACATGTCATCTTTCAACGAAGGTTGGTCTGCAGCATTAATCCTGGAACACACAATACATGAATCAAATTCATCACATGTGCAAGTAAAATTATCTAAGTAATCTAAATCAAAATCAAAAAATTTAAAAAGTATATTGTCAATAGAATAATCATCCGTAAGAAGGTCTATGGCATCAAGTTGAAAGAGTGAATGATTCTCTATGGGATGCTTCATGGCTTCAAATATGTTGAATTGGATGATATCATCTCCAAATTCCATAGAGAGAGTCCCCGTATGCACATCTATCTTTGTTTTTGCAGTTTTGAGGAAAGGTCTCCCTAGGATCAAGGTTGCTCTATTGATGGATGACTCATCTTCCATATCCAAAATGTAGAAGTCAGCTGGAAAGATTAGCTTATTCACTTGAACTAGCACATCTTCAAGTACTCCAGCTGGATGTGTTGTACTTCTGTTGGCTAATTGAATCACCACACCAGTTGGCTTCAGTTCTCTCAGATTCAAAGATTTATAAACTGATGAGGGCATAACATTAATGGAAGCACCTAGATCCAGCAATGCATCACCAAATGTAGAGTTTCCTATTGTGCAAGGAATGGTGAAAGTTCCTGGATCTTTACATTTCTGAGGGAGGCTGGGTTGAATTAAGGCAGAAACATTGCGTCCCACACTGATCTTCTCATCCCCTTTGAGTCTTCTCTTATGCGTGCACAAATCCTTTAGAAATTTGGCATATTTGGGAATTTGCTTGATAGCATCTAGAAGTGGTATGTTGACTTCCACTTTCCTAAAAGTATCTAGAAGCTCCTTATCCAATTCTGCATGAACATTGGGCTTGGATTGAACCATTCTATTTGGAAAAGGTAAAGATACCTTCAGATCAGCACAATTTGGGGTTTTCTTCTCATCAGATGCTTCAAGTGCAGATCGTTTATGGCAAGCTTCTTTTTGTTGATCATTCGATGTCTTATCGAAGGCTGATGTACTTTTTTCATCAGACTTTCCCTCTGATTCAGATGGCTCATCAGAGATGTCTCCAGGTGTGGAGATAAATGCTTCTTTTTGGTGTGGATTAGTTTGATTGAGGCTTTGTTGCTTTAAAATTGTAGGGTCTGTCTGCACTTTCTTCCCACTTCTCAAGGTCATGGCATTCACACTTTTGGGATTTATGACAGGTTGAGAAGGTAGTTGACCAGAACCTTGAGATTTCAATTGGTTGACAGTGGTAGCCAACTGCCCAATTTGAGTTTGTAAATCCTGAATGGTAGAACTTACATTTTGTTGAAACTGAAGATTGTTGGTTGCTAATTGCTTCATCAAATCATCAAGAGAGGGTTCAGAAGCATTAGAGGGTACAGATTGCTGCATATGCTGTTGTTGTTGTCTGAATGGCGGTGGTTGGTATTTATTTTGGGAGTCAGATGTTTGAATCCTTTGTTGTTGTGGAGGACCATATCTCAAGTTAGGATGGTTTCTCCAACTAGGATTGTATGATCCAGAAGGTGGCTCAAACTTCTGTTGCTGATAATGTTGAGGAGGCCTGTATTGTTGTCCTGTGCCAAAAATACCATTTACTGCAGCCTCAGGTGTCTCACTTTCTTGCAATGTTGGGCATGCATCAGTAGGATGATCTGCAGAAGTGCAGATGCCACATGTTTTGGTTTTGTCAACAACATTAAGTTGCTGTTGTTGTCCGATGGCCAACTGTCTTACGATGGAGGTTAGTTCTTCAATTCTGTTCTCCAATCGTGTATGGTCTGTCTTGGTGGTCATTTCATGGACTCCTTTAGACAAGGAATTAGTTCGAGAATTGAATTGCTGAGAATTTTCTGCCATGTTAGCAATCAAATCTCGAGCTGCTGTAGGAGTTTTGTCCATAAGTGCTCCACCACTAGCTGCATCAACCATGCTTCTGTCCATTGGCATGAGTCCTTCATAGAAATACTGAATCAGTAATTGATCACTGATTTGATGGTGTGGACAAGTGGCGCATAGTTTCTTGAATCTCTCCCAATACTCATAGAGAGTTTCTTGGGAGTTCTGTCTGATGCCGCAAATCTCTTTTCTGATAGCTGCTGTTCTGGATGCAGGGAAGAATTTCTCCAAGAATAATCTTTTCATATCATTCCAGCTTGTAACAGATGTTGGATGTAGATAGTACAACCAGTCCTTGGCTCCATCATTTAAGGAGAAAGGAAATGCCTTCAACTTGATATGATCTTCAGGAATTCCTTGTGGCCGCATTGTAGAACACACAATGTGAAATTCCTTCAAATGTTTATGAGGGTCCTCACCTGCAAGGCCATGAAACTTAGGTAGCAAATGTATTAGTCCAGACTTCAGTTCAAATGGTGCATCAACATCAGGGTATTGAATACACAATGGTTGATAAGCAACATCAGGTGCAGCTAATTCTTTTAAGGTTCTATCAGCCATGTTCTTAGCAAAATATTTAAAACTATCAAAATTTAAAGATGAAAAATCACTACTGTTACTTTTTTGGTTATTACTGGATGAATGTCTTCTATGTGCTCTTTTCAAGTGGTGGAATGTTCTATCAATCTCAGGATCATATGCATATAAATTTTCAGGATTGGATCGGGTCATACACAAAAAGGTGAATTCATACAGAAAATCCAAGAATGATATACCTAAAGTAAAAACAATTGTTAGAAAGATTAAATTTTTTATACAAACTCCTAAATGAGCCTAGGAAATTAAAATGGTCCCCGGCAACGGCGCCAAATTTTGACACGCTCGTCGCAAACGCGCAAAAATAATTTCTAGATTTCCCCCAAACTATTGGTATAGTATAAGGTGCAACCTAGGTCATCTCCCAAAGACCATTTCATATTCTTAAGCAAATAAGGAGACAATTAGAACAAGGGGGTTTTGTAAAGATGTGATATTGAGTGCTAAACACAAAATACAGACTGAAATTAATTTCACTTAACAATTATCAACTCAAGGAATTCAGAGGCTATTTTCATAACTAATCATTGATCACTAAAATCATGCATTGTGTTTATCAACCTAGGATCATCTGGAACCCCTACAATGATCCTTGAATTCTCTACTGAGAAACCTCTCAGAATTTAATTGATTATGATCAACAAGATTTAGTAACCACTTAATCTTTTATCTAAACCAATTTTACAATCAGAATTCAGTTGAAGTAAGTAATAAAATGAAAACCTTCAATTCAATTACTTAATTTCTACTCTTCAAACTTTTGGAAAATGATTTACCAATCAAAAACCAATTATAAATCAATTATACATTAACCAAAATACGTCAACCGATCAAACTTTGATTAAAGAATAAAATTGAAGAATATAGTGAAGCAGAGTAGAAACCACTTAATATGCACGTAAATAAAGATCAAGACCTCAAAGTTAAAATGAAAATAGCTTGAATCCTTGAATTGAAACTACAAACCTAGCCTTCCATGAAGGAGGCAAACTAACAACAAAGAAAGAGGCAAACTAACAACAAATAAATCCTAAGCCTTCCATGTAGGAGGCAACTAACAACAAATAAATCCTAAGCCTTCCATGTAGGAGGCAACTAACAATAAAGAAAAGCTAAGCCTTCCATGTAGGAGGCAAACTAACAAGAAAGAAAAACTAAGCCTTCCATGAAGGAGGCAAAACTAACAAGAAAGAAAGAAAGGAAGAAAGAAAGAAAGAAAGAAAGAAAGTGGTATTGGAGTTAATCTCCAAAATGGTGTGTGTCTCCTCTTGCAAACCCTTCTATTTATAGAGGATTTTTGAGGCATCATCTTCAGAAAGTCACCAACTAGGATATTACTTTTCTACCCTTTTCTTGCTTTCACATGGGCTTTGTTGAAATTGCAAAACACTTTTGAATTTTTGCCACCAATGAGCACAACAATTTTGACTTTCTTGCACCGCAATTTCGGATGTTCACATGTCCGAATTAGAGCTTGCCTTCTGAACAAAAGTTGTAGCCCTGGATCTTAGCTGTCCAACAAAGTTGATTTCATCTCAATATGACTTCTATATCTCAAGATATGGCCGGATCTTTGCACACTGTTCAAATTCCACGTCAGCAACACTATCTCATCTTTTGAGATAATTTTGGAGTCCTAAACATCCCATTTAGAATCTTCTCTTGCTTTGTAAATATGGACACTTCTTTAAGCTTTCATTCAAGATAGATTTCATGATTTTTGGATGTCTACAACTCCTATTATGCTCAAAATACTATAATAGTGTCATTTTAATCGGGTAAGCAAAGAAATTCAATTAAACTTCATATGAACCCAAACTCATAAAATATGACAAAGATCACTTAATTGAACATATAAGAAGTCTTAATGAGATAAAAGTGAGAGATAATTATTTATGAAATCTATGCTTATCATACATCATCTTAGAACCTTTACTTGGGAGAAGGATGAAGTTGGTCCTTCTCGAGTAGTAGGAAGAGATATGGGACTGGAAAGAAAGGATGGTAAAAATTAAAAGAGAGATGACACGAGGAGAGTTAATGGTACTGAAAGTGAAGAAAGTAGAGGTGATGGTGAATAGGATATTGGGATGGATGAAGTTTCATATGAATATATTCCTTTATCTCGAGACTAAGTACGAAATGATATACCTCCTTCTATAACTTCATTACCAAGGATGAAGGACTATAGAGAAGAGCTTTTTTTATGGTTATATTTTATAAGCTTTGAACTGGTGTATGTGTGTGTATGTATATATGATTTTGTTGCACTATTGTTGGGGAAATAATCCTAAGATCTTATATTGAATGTGATGTGTACCTTTGTGACTAAATAATATGTTATGATTATACGTGTATATATAACTAGTTTTATATTAATTATATGTTGATATAGAATTTTTTGTACATCGTCATATGTATTAATCATATGTGTATATGTATAAATTGTCTATCAAGTGAGATCTCTTCGGTTGATAATGGGATTTATAGGGGAGATGGTACTAAAAGATTTACCCTTCTTATTAAATTTTCTTGAATTTCATGAATTGATTATAGAAGATAGGATTTTAGAAATTGGGACCCAACAAAGAAGTGTAAATATATACAATACACAAATGAATTAGCACGTAAGTTAACCGAATTTAAAAAGTGTGACTTTAGGTTTATATTATGAGGTAGACTATTAAAAAATGATGAAGGATGAAAGCTTAATGTTGTATATGGATATCACAATCATGATGTTGCTGAAACATTCAGGGGTCATCCATATGTTGGTCAACTGAGTGGCGAACAAAAGTTTCTGTGGATGATATGACAAAGAACATGGTGAAACCCAAAAATATTTTATTAACATTAAGAGATCATAATAAATATAATGTGACTATATAACTCCAACATTTGATGAAGTTAATAGAACGTGAGACGTGTACTGACATACAAAGGCTGAAATGTGTGATGTTGTATGAAATATATTTTGGATACATCCAAATGCCATTAAATTGTTGAATGCATATCATATTGTTTTGATAATTGATATTACATAAAAAAATCAATAAATATCATTTGCTATTACTTGAGATGGCTAGAGTAACATCTATAGAATTGAAATTTCGTGTTGGTTTTTTCTTATATAGAGTTTGAACAAGGAGATAACTTTACTTGGACAATACAAAAAGTGAGAGGATTATTTCTAAAAGATGAAGCAATACCCCAAGTCATTATCATAGATAGAGACATTGCATTAATAAATGTGTATTGACATAGTGTTTCCTACTTCAACATATTTTCTATGTCAATTTCATATGTCTAAACATGTGAAGGGGAAATGCAAATTACTAATTTCTCGAATAGCAAAACAGGATTGTGTAATGGATTCATGGGTAAGTCTTATAAAATTACTAAGCCAAAGTGATTATAAGGAGCATTTGAGTAAATTGGAGGATATGTGTTGATCATTACCTATTTTTTTTAGTATCTCAACAAAACATGGTTGGTTCCCCACAAGGAAAAATTGGTGACTTGTTGGATAGATAAGTTGATGCATTTTGATAATACAATAAGTAATAGATATGTGATAAATGAATTTTTGTACATTTATTTTCATTGTGTTGGCCTTAATTATGTTTTAATCATGTCTAATTTTATCATTTTGAGTGATTTTTATGTTATTGGATTTTATTGGGCTTAAGTGACAAAATTGGTTAATTTTCAAATTTTAATGTCTCTTGACCTTTGTTCATTGTGCAGGCCATATCTTCGGCTATAAAATTGATATTGAAGTGATTCCAAAGGCATTAGAAAGATGAGACAAAACCCTAAGATAAATTTTATCCCTATATGGACCAACCTCAGTGGATCATAAACTTATTTGGACCGAACCGTGACTTAGAGCTTTTATCCAGACAACCTAGACATGTTCCAGTAAAACAAACATATCTAGGGCAAAAAAAGTTATTTTTAGATGGGGTTAATTTTTAAAGCTTAAGGATACAATTGTCTACAACATTTTTTCAGAAGGAAAACCCTAATTCAGCTATCAACGCACTCCAAAATTGCGAAAAAACAAATGTGAGATAAGGTCCCATATTTCATGCATAACTTGAATTCATACGACAGAGTTAAACAAGAATTCAAGTGCAAACCTAGAAGGACAAGAGAACCAACTCAGATTTTATCTTTATTTTAAATTTTAAATTTGAATTTTAAATTTGAATAGGCAAACTGGGTCTATAAAAGGGGAAGCCCTTACACATTGTAGACACATCGAAACTTATTCACAATTTTCAATAAAGTTTCAATTCTTATTCTCATTCTTATTCTCATTTTTTTTTCATAAAAAGTCTCATGTAAGGCTAATTTCCTTGGTTGGCTCGTTGGTTTAAATGCTATAAGTAAGGAATTTTAAGGTTTGTTTTTGATTAAATTTTTGTTGCGATTTATTTTTCTTTCCTTTTTATACGTTGCAATTGATGTTTGTAACTATGAAGTCATATCTTAATTTAATTTCATCTTGCATGCTTCAATTTTAAAACTAGGGTTTGCTTAATTCTCTAGTTTTTAGGCAAAAATTAAAAAGGATTATGGAGTTTCCTATAAATATGGTGATTTCGATTCTTAAGAATTAATTTGGGAACTTCGGATGATGTTTAATTATCTGAACATGAATTAGTTCAAATTCTAGGTGTTATTCTAATAGGAAATTATGAGTTTAATTGACGTTTGCTTTATTGAATTCAAACCAAATAGGAATTAAAATTGTTTTCAAAAATATTTTTTGTTGTACTTATGATAATCCCACTTATAAATTGAATTAATGAGTTAATCAATTTTAAATATTATTATTTTATTAAGTTTTATTTTTATTTTACCCAAAGTAAAATACAACTCCCCCATTTTTTCTAAATTTAAATTCAGTCATATTGTTTGGCAAGTTCCTTGAGAGACGACCAAGGTTTTGTCTTATACTGCATTTTTTATTTATTTTTATTTCGTTTTGATTTAACCGCGACATCGGTTATCAAAAATTGGCGCCGTTGCCAAGGACCTTTGGTCCAATTTGATTGAGTTTAATCTTATACTAACCTTTTATTTTATTTTAATTTTTCTTCTTTTTGTGTAGTTTTGTTTTATTTGTTTCTTTTGCAGATTTTGAAGATTTCCGTATGGTTCTGTTTATCCATGTCACAGCATACTTTTTTTTGAAGGAAAACGTCGCTCTAAATAAAATTGACCTTTTTTGGGGTGAGGTAGCCCTTAAAATTCCAAAATTTTGTCTATTTCTATAATTTTTCTACTTTTCTTTTCTTTTATTTAATTTTAGAAGAATTTTTACATACTTAGAAATTGAATTTTTAGTTAAATTTTTATAGGTTAATTTTGTTGATTTTTCCTTTTCTTTTAATTATATTTTATATTTTTTCTTTCTTTGTGATTCATTTTGTCTACTATCTTATTACTTCTTAACATTGTGTATGTTGCATGACCGATCTAATCCTGACTTTTTGCATCTTGTGGATCCTGAGATGTAGGGATGGAAGTGACTAAGGCTGTCCGACAGGGGCCTACGACTCGACTCGTTTAAAGTCTAGCTTGGCTCGGCTCGTTTAATAAATAGATAAGCTCAGACTTGTTAAAAAGCCTTTTTAGATAAACAAGCTAGGCCTAGGCTTATAAAAAAGCCTATTTAACCTATTCAGGGGCCTATTTATATTTATATACTATAAATTTATATTTATTTTAATATATTATATTTGTATAATATTTATTTTATATTTTATTTACATAATATTAGTATATATATGTTTTAGGCCTATTTAATGACCTTTTTATCTTATTGGCTTTAAGTTTGTAAGCCTTTTTAATCAATTATTTATATAGGCTTTAAGTCAATTTATTGATTTTTTTTTGTAGTGTAGGCTTTTAAACAAGCTTGTAGGTCTTGTAGGCTTTAAATCAAGCCAGGGCTTGATAGAAAAAAAATGCCTTTAACAGGTAACACGCTCAGACTCAAGCCTCAAAATTTTTAAACAGGCCAGACTTGAACACTCAAAGCCTAACTCGACTTGGCCTACATCCATCCCTACTGAGATGGAGAATATTTTCATAGATTGATTAGGAATAATAGGAAACTTCCATTCATTGCTAGTCGAGTAAGTGATAGTAATAGGCATCCCGAACTAGTGCATCTTGTTGCTACTAAACATTCTGAATCTAAGCATAATATGACTGAAAGAACTTTAAAAGAATTGTCCACTCTAGATATCGCATATCAATCCTTGTGTTTTTCCATTCCTCATGCTGAGGTTCCCTTTAAATTAAAATATGGATTGATTCATTTGTTGCCAAAATTCCATGGTCTTGTAGGTGAAGATCTACATAAACACCTCAAGGAATTTCACATAGTGTGCTCTACCATGGAACCTCAAGGTATTCCTGAAGACCATATTAAACTAAGATCTTTTCCTTTTTCCTTGCAGGATGCAGCTAAGGATTAGTTGTACTACCTTCAGCCAAGTTCAATCAATAGTTGGAATGACCTAAAGAAGCTATTTTTAGAGAAGTTCTTCCCTGCCTCTAGAGCTGTATCAATCAGAAAGGAAATATGTGGCATTAGACAGTTTGAGAATGAGTCCATGCATGAGTGTTGGGAGAGATTCAAGAAGCTATGTGCAATTTGCCCTCACCACCAATTTAATAAGCAACTCTTAATCTAGTATTTCTATGAAGGTTTAAACCCTATGGAAAGGAGTATGATTGATGCTCCTAGTGGAGGTGCACTTGTGGACAAGACTCCAATGGTTGCCAGAAACCTAATTGAAAACATAGCAACCAACTCCCAACATTTCAGCACAAGGAGAAATTCAGTGGTTTTGGCCAAAAATGTCCATGAGATACAAACCAACTATGTTGTAGAACACAACAACCTAGAGAAAAAGATTGATGAGCTTGCATCCTTGGTGAGATAGATGGCCATGAGTCAACAACAGAAAACTCCAGCTAGAAATGTGGCATCTGCACTTCAACTGACAATCCAACAGATACATTCCCTACACTACAAGAGGGAGAAGATGATGTTGCACCACAAGTCTATGTTGCCAACATTTATAACAAAAGATCGCAACAGCAACAAAACCAGAGTTATGACCTTTCCTCCGACAGATACAACCCTGGTTGGAGAAATCATCCAAATCTAAGATGGGGTGACAATTCTGCACATCCCCCTTTCCAACAATTTCGACATAAGCAACCATCTTTCAAACCACAACTTAACTCCCAATAGCAAAATATTGAAACTAGAGTTGAGGAGTTGATGAATTAGATGGCAGTGAATAACATGAAATTTCAACAAATAATAGAAGCTAGCATTCATAATTTGCATAATCAAATTTTCCAGTTAGCCAGCTCTCTAAACTAGATGCAATCAGAAGGTTCTGGAAAGCTACTTGCACAAATTATGGTGAATCCCAAAAATGAAAATATAAGTGCTATTACCTTGAGATCTAGTAAATCTATTAATGCAAATTTCAAGATACAACAAGCTAGTGACAAAGAGATTGAAAACGAGAAGAAAACTAAACTAAGCAGCTCCTCTAATAAAAATCAAGCTTTATATCCCCCTCCTTATTCTTATCCTTTGAGTATAGTAGTTAAGGAGGATCTGCAGCCCATCCCTCTAGCATTCCCTTACAGAGAAGCAAGGAATCAAAAATCAAATGAGGCTGATAAAGATAAGGAGATCTTGGAGACCTTTAGGAGAATTAAGGTGAACATACCTCTCCTTGAAGCAATCAAGAAAATCCCAAGATATGAAAAATTTCTTAAGGAGTTGTGCACTCATAAAAGGAGGCTCAAAGGAAATGAAAAGATAAGCATGAGGCAAAATGTTTCTACATTAATACAACAACACATGCCACAAAAATGCAAGGATCCAGGGATGTTCATTATTCCTTGTACCATAGGCAATTGTAGATTTGAAAATGCAATGCTAGATCTAGGAGCTTCAATTAATATTATGCCTATGTCTATTTTCAATTCACTTTCTTTGGATCCTTTGCATTCTACAAGTATTATCATTCAGCTAGTTAACAAAAGTCATGCATACCCTACTGGACTTGTAGAGGATGTGTTGGTTCGAGTTGATAATTTAATCTTTCCTGCAGATTTTTACATTCTAGACATGGAGGGAGAGTTTTCTATTGGCAAGGCACCTATCATCCTAGGAATACCTTTCCTTAAGTCAACCAGAACAAAGATTGATGTCCATGCAGGAACCCTATCCATGGAGTTTGGAGATCGCATAGTTCGATTTAATATTTTTTATTCCATGAATGATTAGGTGATAATTCTATTTTCAGCATTGATGTAGTAAATGATTTTATCAATGATTTTATTCATGATTTCTTTGTGGAGAATATTGAATGTGAAATCCCTTCTCTAAATAAGGTTCTGAATCGCAGAGTTGTTTTGATTGCTCTGGTCCAGGTGCGTGTAATATTTGTGTTGAAGTTGAAAGTTGGTTCCAAGATGAATCAAATGCTAATAATGCAGTTTATGTAGATCCTAATGGTGATGAAATCTTAAACATTATGTGTGGTGAAACTATTAATTATTATCTTGATGAACCCTAGGTTGTAGAAAACTCTTTTGTAGTATAACAACTGTTTGTGGAACCTCTACCTAAGCCACCCAATATAAAAAACGCTCATTGGATTAATTGATTATTTTTGTTATGTATTAGATATTGAGACGACTCTCAGATATCCTTGTCATGAAATTACGCTCACCGTACCTCAAGATTTTAAACTACCATTCACTGCAAGGCCACCACCTGACCTAGAAGATGAGCATATAGATGCTCTAAGCCTCACTTAATTTTTCAAGAAGCCTCATTCTCTCTCCATATATTTATTTACATTTTATTCATATTATTATGATCATTTGTGTGGTTTCATTGAGGACAATGTATATTCTAAGTGTGGGAAAGGAGAATTTTTTTTCGCAAATTGTTTTATTTTATTTTTTATTATTAGAAATCCTTTTTTTCTTTTGTTTTTAAATTGCCTACTTTTTTGTTTTCTGCATGCTATTTTGTTTCTTTTTTTTTTCATTTGTTTATTGTTTGCTTCTTTGAATTTGAAAAAGAAAATAAATTAATGTTAGATACTTTGCAATGGATTTCTAGATTTATATAAGTTGTGAGAAAATTTTTATCATTCTTAATTAGGGAATTTATAAGATGATTGAATGTTTTTCTTGTATTTTTAAGTAGAGCAAGTTTGCCATGAGAACTAAGTTGTGGATCATTCGTAAGAGATTTAACCTTGGTGAAGTTTTGGGCTTTAATTATGAATGGATTACATCTTACCATTCTTCCTTTCTTGTGAGATTCACTTATGATTGTTAGTACTTAGAACTTGGCTTGTCTCTCTTTAAAGTTACTTGTTCACATGCATGTATAGAAATGATCTAGGCCTTCTTTGTTTTTAAGCTACTAGCCGAATTAGCCTACCATTCATTTTCCATTGCTTGCCCCTTTGAGCCTAACTCGTCCATCTTTTTTTTTGTAGCTCATTACAAGTCATGAAGAGGAAAACCATAATTCATTCCTAGTCTTAGGGGATGAAGGAGCCTTGGATTAGTTTTTAGAATAAATTATTGAATAAGTATGGGGATGTGTGTATGCTTGTTGGAAATTTAGCAAGTAAAAAATATATTAATAAATAAATAGTTAAAAGAAAAAAATAAATAAAAATGAAAAAATTATGAGAAAAAAAAGTTTGAAGTAAAAAAAATTTAAAAATTGAGAATTGAAAAAGAAAATGAGAAAAGAGAGAAAAAATGGAGTTATCATTCATGTATTTGACATTGATCTTCATGTATTGTTTGAATTTTCTCATTTCTCCTTTATTCTCTTTGGTTATTATCAAAAGTTCCTTCTCTTATCCACCTTTATCCTAACCCCATTATAACCTTAATAAAGTCCTAGTGATCTTTATGTGTATGTGTTTCAAGTCCTGAAAATTAGAGGCTTGTCAAGCTTATGATTGTGGCTACTTTCATGAGTTTTTTGAGTATGAACACAAACTTTAAACACTTGAGAGTAAAAGAGTATGCCTAGTGAGGACTCTATCACTTTTGTTCCACAATTTGATTTGATTTTCTCTCTTGTATACTTTACATGTGTAAGATGTGTTTATGATTATCTTGACTTCCTGAATCCAAGGATGTATTTTCATGTTTCTTGCTCACTGTATTAAATGAGGATCCATTAGAAAGTATGCTACTTAAGTCTTCATACATTGTAATCCCTTATACATTTCTTACCATTATGTTTTGCCCATGAGTGCAAATGTTTAAGCGTTGAAAATTTGATAAATGGATTTTTGTACATTTATTTTGATTCTATGTTGCGCTTAATTGTGTTTTAATCATGTCTAATTTTATCATTTTGAGTGATTTTTATGTTATTGGACTTCATTGGGCTTAAGTGATAAAATTGGTTGATTTTCAAATTTTAATATCTCTTGACCTTTGTTCATTATGCAGGCTATATTTTTGGCTATAAAATTGATATTGAAGTGATTCTAGAGGACTTAGAAGGATGAGACAAAACCCTAAGATAAAATGTATCCCTATATGGTCCAACCTCAATGGATCATAAACTTATTTGGGTCAAACCATGACTCAAAGCTTCTATCCAGACAACCCAGACATGTTCTAGTAAAACGAACATATCTAGGGCTACAAAAGTTATTTTTAGATGGGGTTAATTTCTGAAGCTCAAGGATAAAATTGTCTACAAAATTTGTTCATAAGGAAAACCATAATTCTACCTTCAACGCACTCCAAAATTCAGAAAAAACATACATGAGATAAGGTTCCATATTTCATGCATAACTTGAATTCAAACTACAGAGTCAAACAAGAATTCAAGTGCAAACCTAAAAGTACAAGGGAACCAACTCAGATTTTATCTTTATTTTAAATTTTAAATTTGAATAGGAAAACTGGGTTTATAAAAGGGGAAACTTTTACACATTGTAGACATACCGAAACTTATTCACAATTTTCATTAAAGTTTCAATTCTTATCCTCCTTATTATTCTCATTCTTCTTCTTCTTCTTATCCTTTCTTTCATAAAAAGTCTCATGGAAGGCTAATTTTCTTGGTTGGCTCGTTAGTTTTAATTCTATAAGTAAGGGATTTTGAGATTTATTTTTAATTAAAGTTTTGTTGCGATCTATTTTTCTTTCTTTTTTATACATTGCTATTGATGTTTGTAACTGTGGAGTTAGATGCTTAATTTAATTTCATCTTACATGCTTCAATTTTAAAACTAGGGTTTGCTTAATTCTCTATTTTTTAGGCAAAAATTAAAAAGGGTTTTGGGGTTTCCTATAAATTTGGTGATTTCGATTCTTAAGAATTAATTTGGAAACTTTGGATGATGCTTAATTATCTGAACATGAATTAATTCAAATTCTAGATATTATTCTAGTAGGAAATTATAAGTTTAATTGACGCTTTCTTGATTGAATTCAAACCAAATAGGAATTAAAATTGTTTTTAAAAATATTTTTTGTTGAACTTATGATAATCTCACTTATAAATTGAACTAACGAGTTAATCAATTTTAAATATTATTATTTTATTAAGTTTTATTTTATTTTACCCAAAGTAAAATACAACTCGCCCATTTTTTCAAAATTTAAATTCAATCAAATTGTTTGCCAAGATCGTTGAAAGATGACCAAGGTTGTGTCTTGTACTGCATTTTTTATTTACTTTTATTTCATTTTGATCCGACCACAACTGACTTGTTGGATAGATAAGGTGATGCATTTTGATAATACAATAAGTAATAAATATGTTTCAAAATTATTTACTTAGTGTGATATATAGTTCAATGAGATTTGTAATAACTAGTTCATATTATTGTCTAATTTTTCAGAGTTGAAAGTGCATATGCTAGATTGAAGATATTGTTTCAAGATAGATAGTAAAAGAAACTTGTGTTCATGTTAGGATGTCATGAATAATATTAATATGATAATATTATAACACAATGAGAACAATACATCATTTGAGAAAAGCATAATGATAGTAGAACATAGATTTAATTAGAGATTTTATGAAAAGCTATAAGGCTTTGTATCAAAGAATGCTCTTATTCACATTGCTATTGATAATGAAAGAGTAAGTGATGCACATTGTGCTCTTGAGTTGGCAAGATATACTATGATGATTTTGTTACCATTTGAAGCTATTTATCCTTATTAAGGGATTGAACTTTGCTGACCAAGGTATGGTAGACCCATGGTCTGAGTTGTCATTGGTACCAGAGATAGATGCCTTACAAAAACGAGTCTTAGAACTTGACATATGTGAAAAAGTTACTTTCAAGAGTAAAGTGCATGAAGTGACATTTCTTGACACAAAATCTGTGTCCACCTCCTAAGAAAGTTAGAACTAAAGGTGCAGTCAAAGGAAAGTTAGCTAAGATGGAAAAATCTTATAAGTGTGACCCACCGTTCTTTAAATACATTGATGCATTAAACTTTTTCCATGATAGAACATCAACTAGACTTTATTGGGATACTAAAATTCGGAGCAATAAATAAAATAAGATTATACCAATGCTTTACCAATTTCCTATTCAACTTCATAATTATATTGAATGCATTATTGATGTATATGAAGATGAATTGTGGTTATTTTGCAGTTGCTTCCTTACTTGGTAAAAGTGAAGAAGCTTGGGATCAAATTTAAATTGATTCAATTAGGAAACTTGCACAATATCGTAATGAATATGTAAACTGTTTAGCATTGATGAAGGATACACATAACTAAGGGAGTCTTTGTTTGTTGACAATTTAGGGATGGTCTATTCGGATAAGTGGATGATGATACTTGATATGGGCTATATAATTATATCAAAATATAATGTAGTTTCAATTCACATTTCAATGCATGGGTTGATGACATTTTTTCCACTTAAAGGCTGAACCTCCAATATCTCATTATGGAAACCGTATTATTTAAATTGGGTTAGTTAATAATTATCATTATGTACATGTTTGTCATGTAATTTAACTGGATTAAATATACTTTCAACTTAATAAGTATGTGTATTAATACTATTACATTTACTATGATGATAGATGTTCTTGGTAGATGTTTGTTCAATACCTCCAACAACTTTTGCAATGGCATAGGTATTCTGATGACAATGTTTATTTATGGGAGTTTCCATTTATTATTTAGATAAGGTTATTTAGAAATTTATTTATGGAGAATGTAGAACATTTTATAGATATAACAATAGATTGATATATGTAGGAATCTCATTCTCATGACAATGCATGCTAATTTGTATACTATTTTAAACAATAACATATGTTTGAACAAATCTTTAAGTTCCAGAAAGTTGTCAATAATACTAAAATATGTTTAGACAAGTCATACAATAAAGGAAAATAACATCCTAAGTCAATTAGACGGACGAGTCTACTTCCTTCGTTCATAAATCCACATGGATAAAGGCATACCAAGCCTAAAGTACATGTTTGGTTGGTGAGTGCTAATGCGAGGGAAATATTCAAAAATCCATGCCTATAAAATATGACAACATAGTAAGCAACATAACATAATAAAACCTTAAATACATAATGTCAAACCCACACATAATAACAAATACTTGTAACAATGTCATATATCCTCTCATCTATCAAGTGTTGCAAAACTCACATCACTAAGATGATCATAAAGGTATGCTAACGTCGTGGCATCCCACATATACTGCCTCACCATATGCAAATCTCAAAATAAGTCAAGGTATGGAACTCTAATAGAACTTCCACTTTTATCCCGACATAAGATACATGTATCCCTCTACCACATTTTTGCAAACACAAACATTAAACTTTTATCCATGAGGAAGTTGCTACAACGAATTAAGGACTGTAATCCAGAAGCTCCCACAATGCCAATTACGTAAGGATCCTCAGTCTCTTTCAACTTTTATCCATGGATGGCCACCTTCAATGCATCACAATCCTACATAAATATAAGTTGAACCAATTTAAAATACAATATAATAACTTCATGATCATCTTTAATATTAAACAAACATCAGAACCAAAAATAAATTCCTCTCCCTATAAAGCTACAACAATATGGTATGCGTATGAACGAAGGATTGCCATATCTAAAGGACCACCGGAAAAAGATAACTCCTATACAACATCATCATTAGATTCATGACCAACACCCACATCAACAACATCAACATCATCACCATCACCATCATGGTGTGTAGCATACTAACGAGCATGATGCCTTCGCAAAGAAGCAGTAGGATGGGCTTGGTAAATACAACCGCCTCTTTGAACAGAAGCTCCTATAGCTCTATCCATAACTATTAATAAAACAAACACTATTGTTGAGAAAAATAAGTTAGAAGATATAAAATAAATCTCTTTCTCAACCACACAACAAAATATACATTTATAGTAGGGATTGTTGGTACAAAAATTAATTACAGAAATATTTGGTTACCTAATTACAATGATATAATTCTTCAAATTACAACATTAATATAATTATGATATTACTATAATTACCTAATTTATTTATTTTTATCTTTCTCTAATTACAATATTATTATTCTATTTACATAAAATTTAATAGTTATAAGCTAAACACAAAATTAAACCCCACATATAAAATCAACAATGTAAACACAAATATTTACTTAACATAAGTAAAATATAAACCCGAAGATAAGATTTAAACACATCAATTAAAAAAATAAGAATTTAAATTATAAATATAAAACTAAATATAATTTTAGAATTTAAATTTAGAAGTCACAAAATGAATTCTATAATTTTAAATCTGAAACATATTTTTTGAATTCTAGAATTTAAATTCCAGAAAATAAATTAATCTCACTCATTTCACTTCCAGAATTAAGATTCTAGAAGTCATTTTTTGTTTTATGGATTCTTAATTTGAAAAAGTTATTCAATCGAAAAAATTTAAAAAAAGAGATTTATCGAAGAACATACCTAAAACTGGAAAGATGACTGAATTGTATAGAAACATGTTTAACGAATGAGAAAACAAACAAATAAATCGATGAAAATTGGTAAAATTTCATTGTTTTTTCGATAAAACCAATGGCTAGAAATAAAGATGGAATAAGTAAAAAGATAAATGAGAGAAGAAAAAAAAAATAAATTGATCAATATTTTTTAAATTCTAAAATTTTAAAAAAATAATAATAATGTGAAAGTAGTGAAAAGGAGAAAAAGGTAAGGGATGTAAAATGTTTGATTAACTATTACGAGATAGTCTACAACTAGTCTTGTAGAGGTGCTATCATGCTAATGCAACTAGCCTTTATTTGGTGCGAGAGAGAAATTGAGAGAAAAGAAGGAGAAAATAATTTTAAAAAATATGATAAATTATTAAAAATTAGTAAATTTATCTATATATTAAAAAAAAATACAGAAGTTACTTTTCACAAATAGTTTTTCCTCTTGTTTTCTAATTATAAAAGAGAAAAGAAAATTGATGGTTTTCTCCTTCTATTTTCCTCTTCATTTAAATAATAGAATATATATTTTAGTTTTTTTTATCTTATTCTATTTTAATTTTAATTTTTCTCCATTCAAATAAATGATTAATTTAAAATTAATTAGGATAAATTAAAAACTATATCTTTAAAAATATTTAAATAATAAAAATATTCAATTATATTCAATTTAAATACATTAAACACACTTTACCTCATAAATTTAATATTAACTACTTAACATAATATATTAATAAAAAACCTACTCAATAGAAGTAAAATAATAAATTTAATAAAAATTAAAATTTAAGAACTAATAAAAATTATAAAATTTGTAACATTTTTCTATAATAACTCAAAATTTAATAAGATAAAAAATTTGTATGTTTAAGTTTGAAAAACTGTAAAATAAATTTTATCTATTTTAAAAACTATTTTTATTACATATTAAAATAATTATTTGAATTTTTTAAATATATAATTGTTACAATTTTTTTTAAAAAAATATTTCAATTAAACAAAACTATTTTATACTCTTAATAAAAACAAAATTTTTAACGTAAAAGTTCATAAAAAACCTTGAATGGCAGAACATAGAGAAATAGGTAGAAAAAGAGACTGAAATAGATAAAAGAAGAGACTGAAATCAATTTAAAAGAATGAAGCATTTTCATAAAATAAAAATAAAAATTTGTGATTCTAATGTATTTGAGATTCTAATGTAATCCCTCTTTAATCCCTCCTTCAGTAGAATCAATTTATGTATTTCTTTTTTCGGTGGAATCTAAGTCAATTTTATCTTGTGATATAGTAAGTTTTCACATCATAAAATAATATTTTATTTGTGATTGAGAAGTTTTATTTTGACAATATTAAAAGAGATGAAACTTAAATTCAGGATACTCATAAAAAAATTTTAATCCTTCATTATTAACCGATCCTAAAAATTTAATTATAAAATTTGATATGATAAAAGCCTACCATAATAAGTATCATATTTTCTTTATTTTTTTTATATATATATATATTTATTTAATATGCAAGCCTATATGGTTGTAGACTCCATGTTTTTTTTTGTTTTTTTATGATGGAGATTGTTATAATTAATTGATTTTTATATTTTTTTATAACTGCACCTTTTTTTTCTTTTTTTTTTAAACTTATCTTTTTGTAAGTATATAAAATAATTTTAAAATTTAAATTTTGAAAAATTTTTAAAATTTAAACATTGAAAATAAAAAATAATTTTTTTTATTTTTTTATTGATGTAATAATAATTTCAATTATGATAAGCTGCGATGGTTATCATGTAATTTGATATTATGGTTATGTACAAAATATTTTAAGTTGAAAAGTTAAATTTTATTTTACAATCATTTTCAATTGTTAATGTTAATTTTAAATATTTATTTAATTTTTTTAACTTTCTCAACAAATTAATAAAATTTTAAAATTATAATCTTAATAATGATAAATAAATTCACTTTATAAGAGCTAATCACCTTCAACTATTATCAAATTCAACTGTCTTTATTTCTTACTTAAATTTTAATATTTTGGTTGATTTTAAACAAAAATTTTATAAAGTATTTTTATATTTTAAAATATAAATTGTAAAAATATAAAAATATATTTTAAAATATAAATTTTTAAAATATATTTTAAGATAATTTTAAAAATAAAATTAGAAAAAAAAAAGAATACCGATAAAGAAATAAATGTAAATAGTTTTCTATATTATTTTTTATATAAATTACATATAAAAAATTTACTTGGCAAAAACAAAAAATTGTATTGTACAAATTTTACAAACTTTGCATTCGATAATAATAACAGTTCTAACATGCAACATTGAAACTCGTAACTTTTTATCACCTCTTTATATGGGTTATAATTTATATTCTTATATTGATTAAAAAGAGAATTTTAATATTTTTAATAAATTTATATAAATAATTTTTTTACTTTAACCTAATCTTTTATTATTAATTATTATTATTATTATTATTATTATTATTATTAATCTGTTATTATTATTCAATATAATTGTGAAATTTTATGTTTGAAAAAAGGTACAAAATTATTATCATGGATATAGTTAAGAAGAATTTAGATGTATTAAATAATTTAAAAATTATTTCATCATAAAAATTTTATTGTTTTAAATGATACATTTGATTTTTTAAAACTAAATTTTATGTAGAAAAATGATTCTATTAAGAAAAAGAAATTTTATCATATTATAAATTTATTTTGACATGAAAAAAATTACACTTTAGAAAATGAATGTATTTATTGTTACTTCAAAATATTGATTGTCATTTTTATTTAAGTTATTTTTATTTTCATAATTAAATAAATAAAAATAATATTTAAAAAAATGATAAAAGTGACAATTGTACACTCTTTCATTTCAAAATAATTGTTGATGTTTAATTATATTGGTTAGTAAAGTTTACTCAATTAAATTTTTTTTAAATGACTAGAAAGTGATAATAGTTTTTTTATATCATTATATAATGGTTAGCTATAATTTTAATTAGATTTTACTTTTTAGGTATTGTGTTATTATTATTTGACTAATAGATAATTAATATTTGACTGTTGTGTTTTTATTAGTAGTCAAGTAATTTTTTTCTAGCCATTGTGTATTGAACTTTTTTTGGACATATGTAACTTCCTATGTATAGCACATGCATCTAAGCATTTGAAATAACATCTTTCAACTATGCTAATTTCTGTTTTTTTCCTAGTTCTAGATAATCTTGGGTGAAACTCTAACTTCTAAGTATACGGTTCCTTACATGCCAATCTTAGAGAGTAAGATCAGAATTAGATTGCATTAGAGATTAGCCAGAATTTTATTTTTAAAGAAGTGGTTCTTCCTGCATACCTTTTACCAATAATTTGAAATACAAAAGTATAAATTTCTTCACAAAGTTTACTTATAGTTGTAGAAGATAATATAGGAGTAAATTAAGATCCTGCAATTAATTTTTTTTAGAATAATTTAATTATTAATATTTCTTGCAAAGAAAAAATAGATTTTTGGTATACTTTATTACATGATAATTTAAGAATTAATGATTAAGATTTAGAAAATTTAAATATGAAGGAAAGTTGAAATTTGTAACTTAATGCATGATTCTTCAATTGATATTATTTGCAATGAAAAATATTTTTATGATCTATCATAACCATATAAGGAATTGATGATTACTTGTGAAAAATAATTCAATTATTAATATTTCTTATGAAGAAAAAATAGATTTTTGGTAAACTTTATTACATGATAATTTAAGGATTTGATGGTTAAAATATAGATAATTTAAATATAGATAATTTAAATATGAAGGAAAGTTGGAATTTATAACTTAATTCATGATTCTTCAATTGATATTATTTGTGCTGAAAAATATTTTTACGATTAATCATAATCATATAAATGATTAAAATTATTATGTTTGGTATAATATTTTTGTTAATGGTTTTGACATATATTTTGGAGAATTTAAAAATAAAATTTATTTTAAAATTGAAAATAACTGAACTTAGATAAACACATATAAAAAAATTAAAAATATAATTAGATAAGTACCTCTATACCAATATTATAAAGGTAAGTAATTGAACAGATATGTGATTATCTATTTTTAGAAGAGCTAATGGACAATTTTATTATCTACATGTATACCTATTTAAGTATATTTTTTTTACAATATTATTATCTACATGTATACCTATTTAAGTATTTTTTTTACACGATATATGCATGTTTTTTCTTTTTTCATAATAGATGTTAAATATAATTTAACCATTACAATTTATTATGTGGTGTATAAAGAAATTATAATTAATTCATATGATATTAGAAATTGGTAGTTTGAAAATTATGGGAGAAAATAAATAATATTCTATAAGAAAATTTTTTAAAGTAAAAATATAATCTTATATAATTTGTTTTATGGTAATAATGATGAAAAATTAAAAAAAATAAAAATCTTATTGTTTTATCTTATATATCATTGATGAAATTTGTCCTTATTGACTACTACACTAAAAATCATATCATACAAGATGATATAAATTTTTTTGATATATTGTGATAATATTATTGTGGTATTTATTTAAAATTAATTACAAATAAAACTTTATTTGTTGTTAACTTATAATCGAGATATGATAACAAATTACTGAAAATTATAATATGATTATGTTATATCATGATTTATGCTAATTTATTGGATAATAGAAAGTGATATTATTATTTATTTGATTAAAGAATTATGTGCATTATATTTTATAATAAAAATATTTGATGCATGTTATTATTTTGAATTACAAGATTATTGTATATTTGAAAGTAAAATGCTTGTTTTAAACATATTATCCAATAGATATAATAGTTGTATGAATGATTGTTGAAGACATATGATTTGAATATTTGAATTTAAAAACATGATTAGATGAATGAGCAGTGTGAAATGCTTGAATTCTACTATTTTTATATTTTATATGAAGTGTGATAAATAAATAATTTATTTAACTCATTAAATTAAATATGATTAAAGAAATTAATTAATAAAATGGTTAGAGTTACTTCGCTTAATAACTTTTATATACAATTATATTTTATTAATCCAACCGTTGAATGAATAAATTATATTATATTGATCATCCTGACAAATTTTATAAAATTTTAAAAGTGTTTGATATCTCAAAAAATAAATTCAAATTAACAGATAATATACCTCTTATAATATCCGTTAATTTAAATTTATTTAATAAAACATAAAAAATTTCAAATTTTGTAAAATTTTACGAGGATGATCTATATAATATAATTTATTAATTTAACGGTTGGATTGATGAAATATAATTGTATGAGAGTTATTAGCGAAGTAACTCTAAGCAAAGTTACTCTTGGAGTAACTTGATCCCTCCTCATGTATATATATATATATATATATATATATATATATATATATATATATATATATATATATATATATATATATATATATATATATACACACGACATGTTAATGCTAGGAAGTAGTTTAAATGTGATAAATAAAATAAATTATTTCTATGTTTTAAATTTGAAATAAAAAATTAGAAAATATTCCTAAAACATTCACATGATCCCAAGATAATTTGGAAATGACTTTATAATTTATTATAGATTCTATACTTCAACGTTACAGTGCATTATAGGGGTGGTTTCAACCTAGTTCAAGAGTAATTTATTTTTTTGGACAAAGAAGTCACATTTTACCATGTGTTAATTAAATTTTCAAGACATTAACACTTAAGCGTAAAAGTAGCCTGATTTGCCAAGAACCTTCCTATCACTTTAAAGTCATTAATAGGGGATTGTTAGTGAATGAGTAAGATAATAATTAGTTTTACATCATTATATGATTGTTAGCTTGTTAGCTGTAATTTTAAATGGCCTTCACATGGGATAAATAATTTTTTATATTATTATTATTATTATAATATTTCTTATATTAATGAGTATTAAAATTTTATATAAAATAATATATATGATAATATTATATTAAATAATAATATTTACCTAATTATGAATTTATAAAAATAGATGAATAAAAATATGGGGTGGTTGCATGTTTTTTATTTTTGATTTTTAAACGAATTTTAAAAATAAAATCTGTTCGACAAAAATAGTTTTGAGTTGGCTTTTAACACATTTCCAAAACATTTTTAACCTAAATCTTAAAATAAAAAATAGATATTTCTTGATTATTGTTTTTAAATTTTCAATATTTTCCATCTTAACTCTACCAAATCACACGACCCATCACCATGACCACCATGACCACCATCTCCATTATTATTATCACCACAACCATTATTATGGCTACTATCATAATTAAACTTATAACCATTATCACCTCATTACCATGACTATCAACATTATCATCATCACTATCACTATTATTATTATATAAAATAATAATAATATTTTAAAATTTTAATTTTTATTATTTTGAAAAAAAATTTAAATTTTTTTAATTAATTAGTTTTTATTTATATATTTTATAGATTCATAATTAAGTAAATAATACTGTTTGATATATAAATATATTTAATTTATAAAATTATAATATAATTTTATATTCTATAATTATTTATCTTGTAGATTATTTATTAAATAATATATAAAATTATTTATCCTTGTAGATTGATTATTAAATAATATATAAAATAAAAAGTTATATTTTTATATTATAATAATCATCACCATAACTATCATTAATACTATAATAATAATAAAATAAATTTATAAAAGTATCTATTTTACTATTTAAATTATTTAATTATTTTGAGATAATTTATTTTTAAATTTTTTAATTAATAATTTTTATTTATCTACTTTTAGAAATTCATAATAAAATAGATAATCTTGCTTTATATATAAATTGTATTTAATCAGTAATATTATAATATAATTTTATATTATATAATTATTTATAATATAATATTATACTATATATTAATTTATGTAAAATAAATATTTAATAATATAAAAATTATTATAATAATAATATATAAATTATATATCTGATTTATTTATTATTAAATAATATATAAAATAAAAATTTATATATATATATATATATATATATAATATTTTTATATTACAATCATTATCGCAGTTACTTCTATATCATCATTACTTCATCAATACTACTTTCATCATTTTTACTATCTTCCTTTTTTCTACCACTTCCATCAATATAATACAATCTCATAGTATTAAGATAAATTTTACGAAATAAACGTAATAGTTTAAAATAAATGTTATTTAATATCATCAAATGTTATACATCCATTTCTTAAATAATATTATTCATAATTTTAAAAGATAATAAATAAAATTAATTGTTAAAAGAAGCTATCAATTGTGACAAATAACTAACTAAAAGATAAATGATAAAACTAACATATAGATGAAAATATCAGCTTCAAGAAAGTAGTTAACTAATAAATAAAGATAAAATTAACAGATAGAGATAAACTATTCAAATTATCAACCTATTCCCTTTGAATGTTTTTGAATGCATGTTATGCATCACATGTATTGTGGGTTTAACTATGCTAACTTTCATGCTACGCTGTAGGATCCTATTATTCATTCCTTCTTGACAATACACAAGTTGGTATTGGTAATTCTAGCACTATCTTACGATCTTATCATTTCTTTCCTCTTGAAGGTACACCTTGTCCTCAGGGTGTAAGTTAACATTGAAAACTTTGATGTTTCACCTTGAGATCCTATCATTCCTTCCCCTTTGAAATTGTATTTTTTTCCTCAAGGTATATGTCGAGATAATGATGTTGTAGAATGATTACATCATTCCTTTACCCTTGAAACCAAACGTTGTCCTTTAGTTGTACAAAATGTTGCAAAATGATCTCATCCTTCCTTTATGCTTGAAGCTGCACTTTGTTCTCAAGGTGTGTATGTTGAAATAATGATGTTGTAGAACGATCTCATCATTCTTTGCCTTATGAAGTTGCACCTTATCCTCAAGGTGTATGTCGAGATAATGATATTGCAGAACGATCCCATCCTTTCATTTTTTTCTTGAAGCTACACTTTGTCCTCAAGGTATACATTGGGATAATGATGTTGCAGAATGATCCCATCCTTTCTTTTTTCCTTGAAGCTGCACTTTGTTCTTAAGGTGTATGTCTAAATAATGGTGTTGTAGAATGATCTCATCATTTCTCGCCCTATGACGTTGCATCTTATCCTCAAGGTGTATGTCAATATAATGGTGTTAAAGAAAAATCTCATGATTCCTTACCACTTGAAGTTGTACCTTGTTCTCAAGGTGTAATTGGGGATAATGATGTTGCACAGTGATTTCATCGTTCCTTCCTCCTTAGATTTGAATCATGTCCTCACATAAATTTCATACAAGATGTGAGATGGCAGTCAACTTGTCCATAGTTTCATCCAAATTTAATTTGGTCGGAAGATATTGTAATAACTTATAATTGTGTTGTGGAAAATTTATTTTTCAAGCAATTAATGAGAGATCTCCTTGTCTATTTGATATGATTTATAAATTGTCTCATTTTTATCCTTATACTCGGTTGCTTGGAAACTCCACTTGGCCACATTCTCAATCGAATTTAATTTGGTTGGTAGAAGTTATGATAATGTATCAACTACATTATAGGTATTTCTTTGTTCAAGTAAGTGATGGGGGGATATTCGCATCTATCTGATGCGGTTTATTAATTGTCTCATTTTTATTCTCATACCCGATTGTTTCAAAGCGCATTAATAACCCCTCCACAAATAATTTCCATGTGATTTTTATTTTCCTATTTGCATGTGAGAACCAATGCCACCATCATTGGTTCATCATTAAGGTATAATAAAGATAAAAACACCTTTCTCAAGCCATGGATATATTGGGCAATAAAATATTTTTATGTTCAATCTAGCCAAACTCGAGTGTCCTTTCTGAGAAAGTTTGGAAATTCGATTCGGATAGGGTTCTTAGGATACTTCCTCTTTCCTTCTCCACTCTAATTTTTCCCGTTGCTTTGGATTGACAAGTTCGACCATGAACTTCTGCTGCTATTATCAACATTTTTAGATCTTGATGATGTTGATGATGATAACTAATGACTACGCTTTGATTTAATGGACATACTCTTGAGGATCTTGTCAATGGACTCACACATTTCTCCTATAGACTCACATATTCCTTCCATAGAGATTTCCAAGGCATCAAGACGTCTTTATTGGTTCATATGTTGATGAGTGAAGTGTTGACGTGATCATAACCTAGCTCAAATGAAGTGTTGACGTGATCGCAGTTTGACTCTAGATACCAATTGATACAATATTGTGGTATTAAGGTAATTTTCACATAAGAAACGTAAGAGTTTTAAACAAATAGTATTCTATATCCTCAAATGTTATACATCCATTCCTTAAACAATGTCGTTCCTAATTTTAAAAGAGAATAAATAAAACTAACTGATAAAAGAAGCTATTAGGTTTGATAAACAACTAACTAGAAGAGAAAAGATAAAACTAACAGATAGAAGAAATTATCATCTTTGAGAAAGTAATTAACTAATTGATAAAGATAAACTTAACAAATATAGATAAATTATTCAAACTATCAACCTAATCCTTTTGAATGTTTGCTGATGCATTTTATACATTACATATATTGTAGATTTAACTATGTTAACTTTCATGTTACATTGTAGGATCATATTATTCCTTCTCGCTTGAAAATACACTTTGTCCTCATGGTGTAAGACTGTAAGTTAGTGTTGGAAATTTTGCCACTTTATTTTATGATCCTATCATAGTGCCACCATCACCATCACTACAATCATCAATACTGCCACCACTAAATAATAATAATAATAATAATAATAATAATAATAATAATAATAATAATAATAATAATAATCATTTAATTTTTATTTATTTATCTAGTTTTTTATTCATAATAAAGTGATAGAACAGAGTAAATTCACTGACTTTTGAAACAAATTTTTAAATTGGATTTAACTTTATTTTAAAACTAAAATCTAAAATTGGTTTTAATTTTTAAAAATTTAAAAACTAAAAACCACTCCAAACAAAATCTAAAATATCTCATGAGAGACATTTCCACTCTTTATGTAATTTAATATCAACAATTACCTCAAATGTTGAGTAAC
This sequence comes from Canavalia gladiata, assembly GCA_037954105.1. Classification (NCBI taxonomy): domain Eukaryota; kingdom Viridiplantae; phylum Streptophyta; class Magnoliopsida; order Fabales; family Fabaceae; genus Canavalia; species Canavalia gladiata. The sequence continues at coordinate 18,944,119 of CM075667.1, forward strand.
ATAGAGGCCTATGTAGTAGTGATTTTAGAGGTAGGTCAAATTTAAAAATCAGTAGCCCTCGTGTTCCATATGGTCCCAACAATTAACAAACCTCCCATTTCTCTCCATGGTGATCCTAGAAATTCATGTTCAAAATACTAAAATTTAAGACCATGATAGTGAGATTAATTAGACAATCATAATTCTAAGCTTTTTGAACCCATGGTCCATTTGAGGGTACTTCATACAGTAAAAAAAAAAGAACCAACTTGTCCTTAAACCAACCTAGAAATTTTCATTTTCAAGTGTTTTCTCTTGGCTCTTTGTGCAACTTCCAACAACAACATCACCATGTCAATTGTCCATTTGATACTCTTGTCTATTAACTTTTTCAACAAAATAATATACCATCTAGGCAAAAAATCTAATAAGTTTTGGTGTTCATTGAACTAACAGAAAGATGGGTTAAGCACAATTGCCTTATGATCTATTCTCTTGTGTTAAATGTTAATAGAAAGCTATATAAATTATAATTATGTTAATCTTACATTTTTTTTATTGTTACAATTGAGTTCGTGACAAAGCGACGAACAAAGAAATAAACAAGTAAAAAAATATGGAAAGAAATATTTGATGATTTAAAAAGTATCATGAATTTGCCATTAATTTTTTTTTATTTGGGAAAATTGAAAAATTCATTGAAAAATAATTTTTGAAAACTAGTCTATGAACCAAAACTGAGTTCGAAAGTCATTTACAGGAAGAGAAGGTATTAATATCTAAAGTTGTCCATTATAAAAATACTTACCGTGAATCGATTATACAAATTTATCTTAACTTTAAAAATATTTTATTTAAACTATATATTATTAAAAATAACATAAAAAATATTTATGAACAAATAATTAAATAAATAAATATTCACAATCTAGTAATATACAAACAAGAAAAGTACATCATAAAAATTTTAAATAAATAAGTAATAAAATAAAATTTACAAATGAACAATAAAATTAATAAAAAAATAATAAAATAAGAAAGTAGAGATAAACATCAAAGAAATAAAGAAAAAATATATTTACAAAATTTTGGATTGTGCAAATAATATGTGTGTCCATTATTCCCAAGTGCAATAGGAACTCAAAACCAACATAATTGTAATAGATTAATTGGTTGAGGAAATTTGAAAACAAATGACTCCTTGAAAATAAATTTGATTTTTAATAATTTGAGAAAGAAATTTGCAAAAAAATTAATTGTTCAAAAATTTTGTTTAAGATTAATTTTGAAAAATAATTATTTTTTATTTTTGATATTTAATTTTAATTAATATTCTAAATTCACATATTACAAAGTTTAAAACAAACATATTGATATACTATAAATCATTACGATTCTAAAAAATAAAAATGATAGAAGACCACACATTCGTATTATAAGATTTGTTGTATAAATCTTAGAATTAAAAAATATTTAAAATATAATTTTTAATTTTTATATTAAAAATAATATTCAAAATTCACATATGCATATGAGGTTGCCATGTAAATCCATATAATTCCAAAAGATATGATGATAAAGAATGCTACAATATAAATTGAAGGTTTATTGCATAAAGTTGAGAAATAAATTATAATTTCATAAAATATAGAATTACTAAAAAAATTAGAAAGTATAAAAATAAATCCAAATAATATTTATTTAGGGAAATATATTTTTTTAAAAAATAAACATATTATCAACATGATATAATACTTTAAATAGTATTTCAAATTCATATATGTGTAAGGTTCAAGAAAAAAACATTGACCTATACGATTGTCTAAATATGATATAACAGAGTATAGTACACATATGTATCTAAAGCTTTTTATATAATATTTAAAATTAAAAATTTTTTCATTTAAATTTTAAAAATATTTTTATTTGTACTTTAATATTTTAAGTAAAGTGAAATGAAACAGCAAAAATAATATATATAAAAAAAGATAAAATGTGTGAATTGTTTATTTGAGTATATTATTTACTATCATTATTTAAAATTTAAATTTAATAATAGAAAATAAATTATTTTAAATTATTCAACAAAAATTGAACAAAATCTATATAAAAAAGTTAGGGTTTCAATATTTTTAGTTTTAAATTTATTAATAATTTATTCTTTAGAAATTGGGCTTATTATTATTATTTTTTCATTAGCTTTAGACCCATTTTTTTTTCTTGGTTCAAGAAATGGAAAACAATCAAAATAAAAAATGGCCTCGCAGAGACTTAAACCCAAGTCATATAGGTGATTTTTTAGTAAGTAGATCATTGGGCTTTACTTTTCGTATCCCTCCTTTTTTCTTTTTATACTTCCTTTAGTTTTTTGAAATTTTTTTATTACCATTTTACCTTCAACGCCTCCTTATCTTTTCCGCAAAAAAATTTCTCTTCTACAAATTAATTTACGGAATGCATCAGTATATTCCGTTAATTAATTTGCGCAATGTAATTTTTTGTGTTTTGTAAATTAATTTATGAAAGGTTACATTTTTATATTCCGTAACCTAATTTGCGGAACACAAAAAATTACATTGCACAATTTAATTTACGAAATACACTGATGCATTCCGTAAATTAATTTGCGGAAAGTGTTTAACGTTTCGCAAATTAGTTTGCATATAAAGTCTATTCGTCTTCTCTGATGCTCCTCCAATGTTTCTTCGACGTTCATTTTCTTAGTTTTTCCTCCGACTAAAAGCAACAATCCAACATAGATTCAATTGATAAGAAAGAAAACACAAAAATGATAAGTAGAAGAAGAAATGAGAAAGAAAAAGAAAGAAGAAGAGGATGAGATGTTATTAGGGGTATTTTAGATTTTTTACATATTAAGGGGGGTGTAAATGAAAATTTGGGGTGTAAAAATCAATTTCCTAAATTATTTAAGCTAGGTTCAAAGTTAAGAGAATGGTCCACTAAATTTAATTAAACGCAGGATGAATGTTAATATATTGATTACACAGAAAGAACTTCACTAGGATTTTGAGGCTTAACAGGTTGTTATGGACAAGCCAACCACTAGCCTAAGCTTGCTTAGCGAAAAGAATCAATTTAGCAATAGGAACAAACCTAACTCATAGTAAACTAAAACTCCAATTTGGGAATTAGGGGAAAATGAAAAATAAGAGTTGAAATGAAATTAGGGCTAGATCTTGGAGGAATAGAGAGTGAGAATGATGGCTTTGAGAGGGGAAGATAAGAAATCGATAAGAGAGGAAAGGGAGACGTCGTCACGATTGAGAGAGAGTGAGCCACACCATCATGTATGGTGGTTTTTTGGGAAAGGGCTCGAGTGAGAGGGAAAAGATTGTTTGAGAAAAGTACTGTCGTGAGAACGTGGCTATGGGGAAGGTTGAGAGGTTTCCGTTGTTGGGAAAGGAAATTCGATTTTTTCTTGGGACTAAGAGGGAAAGCCACCATTAGAGATAAAGAAGGTTAAGTTTATAGTCGTTGGGGACACTTTTAGCAGCAGCTGGGATGGACATTGGAAGCACAACATTTTAGGTGAGGGGAAGAACAAAAGGGAGGAATGTTAAGCTTGCAATGGTTGGAGACGACTTCCGACAATGGTCGTGGCAAATGATGGCATATGGAGGCAACCTTTGCTAGTGGTGGTGATAGATTAAGAAAAGACACCAACAAGCTTAAAGTAAAAAGCAGAATTTATTTATTTATTTTTTAAATATTTAATATTAACTTTAAAATATTTTTCTGGTTTTAGTTTTCTATTATTGTGGGAAAATTGAACTCTCTTTGTTTAGGTGGAGAATATGGTGGCAATGGTTGTGGATTGTGCTGGTGGAGTGTGGACAAGAGAAAGAAGAAGAAACTGAAACAAATAAACTTAGGATTTTTTGATATTTTATTCTAATTTTTGTTTTGAGGTTAGTTTAGATTCTTGATGTTAAGTTTTACTTAATTCAAACAGAAAAATTATTGCCTATTGAAATTGTGAGAGGAAAGAGCTAGGTGTATGTGTGTGCATTGGAGCATTATTAATCCTATGATGAACATAACATTATTGCTACGTTTTGTTTTTTGTTTTTTTTATTGGAATGTGATTGATTCCTTAACAAAATCTGGTGCTTAATTGTATGAGTCATAGAATTTAAATAACTAAAACATAAATTATTATAACTTTCAGGTTACCTACATTCTTTTAACCTTACTCACATAATATCTTTTATATATACACACTAATCATGAATAATTATATATATGATATACCCTATTCCTCAAATCTGAATATATTCAAATAAAACAAACATTTTACATATATATATATATATATATATATATATATATATATATATATATATATCCTTATCAAAGGTATACCAATTTACATTCTCAAAATGTACATAACCTAGCATACTACAACTAAGATAACAAAATAGATACAAACAAAAGAGGTTAAATTATTATATTGAAGTTAATGATAAAAAAATTCTCACTTTCTTTACTTTTGTTCTTTCAACTGGTATTTATCCCTTCTAATGTCTACTTGCGGTCACAGAATGATGATCCACTTTCTGTTCTCTATGTTGACGATCACCTTAACATCAAGAAGAGAGTGATTTATGTTGCAGGCTCACTATGAAATCATAGTTAGATACAAATATACATAAGAGAGGGGAGTGAGATATTCTATACAAGTAAGAGATATTAAAGAATAGTATGTTAATATATATAAACAATACAATTTTATTCTATAATAACTGCAAGAAACTATCATGATATTCCATGTACTAATGTAATTTAATATCTATCATCCTCTTTCTATTTTATGCGATGACGAACTTAGAATTAAGTTAAGACCTAATATGTCTCATACTACATCAACTTTCACTAATCTGGAGTTGGTCATCTTATACAATAATTGGGGCTAATTCATTATCATTTTATCAAAATAATGGGGGGAACAAGATCTAATTTCAAATTAGAGTGTGTCCTTGGCAACACTTACATCATCAATATTTTACATCATTTCTTAAAACTATAAAATTAACTAACCGATAGCGATAATCTTCAAGATTTTACTGAGACGGTTAAGTTCAGCCAGAGCATTCCTAGTTACAAGGAGCAACACTAGACCATTGGAAGACTCAAACCTAGCTCACATACCTCTTAGATTCGAAAGTTTCTATTATCATGAACTTTGGTTCACTTTCTTGTGAATTGATCCTTAGATTTTCCAACTTTCTTTCACAGAAAAGCTCATAAATTGTTCCCTACTAACGATTTATAAAATAAAATCTCTATGCACATGATGCATGCTAATTGATTGTTCTAGTTCTCATTTCTACTTTAGTTGAAGGCCTAACTTTCTTCTCAAAAGTTAGGACCTCATAATCTTTTTTCAATTATTCTATTATTCAACTTAATATCTCATTAGAATTTAATTAAATATTTTTTAATACATCAGATGAGGTCCCTAATCTCTAACCATCTATATCTTAATCAAAATGCTATAATTAGTATATTAAAATTTATAAGGCCTACAAGCCTGTTTAAAAGCTTACCTTCCATAAAAAAGTCACTAGTAGGCTTAAAATTTATATAAATAATTAATTAAAAAAGTTTGTAAACTTAAAACCTATAAGATAACAAACCATTAAATATATCTAAGACATATATATATATATATATATATATATATATTATTTAAAAGGTTCATAAACTTAAAATATTTTATAAAAATATATTTTAGTATTTTTTAAGTTATAGAACCTATCAATCTAGCCTTTACTAGTATCACATATACAAAAATAAATCAAAATTATCTAACATTAGAGAATTTTACAACTACTTATTTTGAAATATTACAATGGGTGACATGTTACATATGATATATTCTTGTATAAGGTTATATAAGGAGGAATTAAAGATTGAGTTACAGTCTCACGGCGGTAGAGGAAAACAGTAAAAAAGGTTTCTATTATGAAAATAAGAAAAAATCATTTAGGATTTTTTTATTTGAAATTAAAAATTTTAATTTTAACAAATTATGTAAATATATTAATATTATATAGATATAATATATTAAAATAAATATAATAAATATATAATATATAAAGATAAATAGCTCCGTAAATAGGCTAAACAGATTTTTGTTAAATCTAAATCAAGACTTTTTAACAAGTTTGAACTATTCATTAAATAAGTCGAATCAAATTAAGATTTAAACAAGCAAAATTAAACTCTCTTGGATGAATTTATTCACTCACATCCCTATAACTCCAAACTATAACAATTTTTTAAAAATATTTAAGATAATCAATCTTATTAAAAAATAATATTTATTAAATTTTATTTTAATATAATAATATTTTTTAATAAATTTACCATTTTCAATTACTTAAAATCATCTGTGAAAATTAAGAACGAAGCGCAGTAGAATTATATGATTAATTTTATTTGCAGTTTTTTTCTTTCGCTAAAGAAACTTTTAAAAGGGTCACATAAGAGCAAACAAAGTATGGAATTAACATTAATCCGTCATCTTAAACACACCAAAACCGAAAGGTGTACCAATTAACTAATCCTTAAAGTAGGAGAATATTTATACATATAATTTTTCTAAAGAACTGAAACATTGTTGTTGAATTAAGTGTCTTCTATTAAACGATTCACAGCAATTGCAATTTAACCTTTTAGAATACAAAGGCATAGTAACGATGTAGTCTCTTTTTCATTGTCTGGAAAGTAGCATGTACAGTCGAAAGTTGTAGTCACTTTCTATTTCTCTACCATGTCCATTCCAGCTGATGCCAATTGTCGTTTGTAGGTTCCATTCACTCGGGGATTTTGATGAGGTTAAGAGGAGTTGCAGGAAACCGCAGCCACCCTCTCTTTTGATGGCTGCTGAGAGATTCATGTACAATTATAAAGGTTTGTGTAAATATTGCTTTCTGTTTGTTGATGTTTAACCAGATCTTGATTTTATAATTGTGGTGATTGAGATGAATGATGGAATTAAGAAGAAGGTGGTATGATTGAATTAACATGGAAGAATAACCCCCAACTTGAAAGAAACAAAAATTCCCAGTCAAGAAACAGTAGCTCCTATAGTTTAAGCTGCTTAGTGATAAAAACTAAAGCTCTTTGACATTAGAATTAGAACTCTTCTGAAAATCGTTTCAATTTTTTCTAATAGCTAAATTATGTGCTAGGTTTAAAAGTAGTCATTGCCATTTGATTACATTTCATGATAGAGCAAGAGATTATCTGTCTTGACTTGATTTTTACAAGAAACTTAGTGTAGGATATGCAATTTTGATCAAACCTAGTTCCTCTGAGTTCAATTGTTGGTTTTGTCTGTTGGAGGAAGAGAAAATGTATGGAAGAAAGGAATTTATACTTCTTGGCACACTACCTTATTATACTTCTACTTAGGTGACCTTATGGCTATGAAATGTAATAGCTCTCTTTAACTCACATCAAGAGTGGATATGCCCACACTTTCTGCTTGATATACTTTTTGACTTGAGAGGATCCATTTCCCTTAATGCAAAATGCATTAAGGGAACTAAATGCTAAAGGCATGACATTTCATAAGATAAGTGACTCTGTAAGAACTGGATCAGATTAAAGAATACAAAAGAAAAATAGAGAAAAGTAAATCTGTATTCTCCTCCTTGAATCCGGCCTGAAAGGGGACAAAATTAAAGGGGTAATGAACAAGAAATCTACAAGACTATTTACAAGGGAATTCGAGAGTCCCTGGTTCTCCTCTACCAACTTCTTTCCAATCAACAACTAATAACCATCCTATCTCAACTGAAACTCCCTCTTTTATATCTCCTAACTACCTCAACTACTAACTAACTGTTAGTTATTACTTATTATTTCTTTTTCAGTCTGCCCTCTTCTCCTCCTAACATATACTTTAGTAATTGGGGTCTAACAATACTCCCCCCCCCAAAAGATTAACCTTGTCCTCAAGGTTAAAGTCAGGAAAAGTGTCCTAAATTGTGTCATAACATTCCCAAGAATTTCCAAAATCTAGGAGACCTTCCCATTGAATTAAAACTTCAATGCTTCCACTTGCTGTAGGCCGAATATCTAACACTTTTTCTAGTTGAGTCTGTAATTCCAACTCATCAGTGAGACCCTGTGGTAGAGGTTGAGCAACTGTTGCAGGAGCTAAAGCTTTTTTAAGAAGAGAAACATGAAAGACAGGATGAATCTTGCAATTGTCAGGCAAGGCTAACTTGTATGCCACAACACCAATACGTTCTAGGATTTGAAAAGGACCATAAAACCTTGGACGCAGTTTCTCGTTTATCCGTTTGGCTAAAGATTTCAACCTGTAAGCTGAATCTTTAAATAGATTGATTGTAATCCACCTCCCTTCGATGTTTATCTGCTTGCACCTTCATACGATTTTGAGCTTTCACCAAGTTATCTTTCAAGTCTTGCAGAACAGTGTCTCTAGCAGTAGTCATTTTATTCCCTTCTTCAACAATAGAAGGAATAGTGGTCCCTTTTAATAACAATGGGGGATCTATGCCATAGAGAGCTTTGAATGGGGTGAGTTTAGTAGAGCCATTATAATTGGTATTAAACCAAAATTCTGCCCAACTTAACCAACGCAACCATTGTTTAGGCTTGGTACCAGTGAAGCACCTTAGATACGTTTCTAAACATTTATTAACCACTTCTGTTTGGCCATTTGTTTGAGGATGATAGGCCGAACTATACTTGAGTTTTGTACGAGCTTGTTTAAACAATTCTGACCAGAACCCGCTCAAAAATATCTTGTCCCGATCAGAGACAATAGAAGTAGGAAAACCATACAATCTGACTATTTCTTTGAGAAAAACCTCTGTGACTTCTTTTGTTGTATAAGGATGACACAGTGGTATAAAGTGAGCATATTTAGATAATCGGTCCACCACAACCAGGATAGTGTCCTTCCCTTGAGCTTTAGGTAACCCACCAATAAAATCCATAGAAATATCTGACAAATTCTGTGACGGAATAGGGAGAGGCTGCAAAAGACCAGCAGGCGATAATGAATCTTGTTTGTGTCTCTGACACACATCATAAGCAGAGACAAATTGTTGAATATCTCCCTTCATTCCTTCCCAATACACCAAAGCTGCCAGTCGTTTATAAGTCCGTAAAAAACCTGAATGACCTCCTAAAGTAGAATTATGAAATTCAGCAATAATGTCAGGAACCACCAAGGATGATTTAGATAACACTAACCTCCCCTTATAATACAACTTCCCTCCCTTTAGCGAAAAATGAGTGTGTGCAGTAGGATCCTTCAATAAATCTTGCATGATGCGATGTAGTTTTGGATCTGTTAAAGTATCTTCACTCCACGAATCTAGCCCAGGAAATTGTAGCAAAGAAATGGCTTCAAATGTCATTCTTCTAGAAAGTGCATCTGCCACGATGTTGGTGATACCTGGTTTGTAGTGAATCTCAAAATCAAATCCTATGAGTTTTGAGGCCCATTTTAACTGCTCTTCTCCCCATAATCTCTGGTCAGCAAGAAAATTTAAACTCCTTTGATCTGTGTGAATGATGAAATGCCTACCCAAGAGATAGTGTTTCCATTTTTGGATTGCTAAAACTATTGCCATAAGTTCCCGCTTATAAACTGATCTTAATTGAGCTTTGGGAGTCAAAGGTTGGCTTAAAAAAGCAATTGGTCTCCCTTCTTGCAATAACATAGCCCCTAATCCTTTACTTGAAGCATCAGTCTCTACCACAAAAGTCTTGGAAAAATCAGGGACAGCCAAAATAGGTAAAGAGACCATGGCAATTTTGAGAGTTTCGAAAGCAACTTGAGCCTCTGAGTCCCAATGAAATCCATCCTTTTTAAGTAGTTTAGTCAAAGGTTTGGCTATCTTCCCATAGTCCTGCACAAACCTCCTATAGTACCCTGTGAGTCCCAAGAAACCTCTTAAGGCCTTAAGATCTTTTGGAACAGACCATGAAGTCATAGCATCTAATTTTTTTGGATCAGCCGTCACCCCTTTACCTGAAACAATGTGTCCCAAGTACTCCAATTGTTGCTGTCCAAAACTGCATTTGTTAAAATTAGCATACAAACAATTCTCCTTTAAATTTTGCAGAACAGTACTAAGATGAAGCACATGATCCTTAACATCCTTGCTATAGATCAAGATATCATCAAAGAATACCAACACAAACCTCCTTAAGAACAGCTTCAAGACATGATTCATTAAGGCTTGAAATGTTGATGGGGCATTTGTGAGTCCAAAAGGCATTACTACAAATTCATAATGACCCTCATGTGTCATGAAAGCTGTTTTGGAAATGTCTTCTTCTCTCATTCGGATTTGATGATAACCTGACTTTAAATCTAGCTTCGAAAAAATTGTAGCACCTCCTAACTCATCTAACAATTCATCGATGATAGGAATAGGAAATTTGTCAGGTACTGTTACCTTGTTGAGTGCTCTGTAATCTACACAGAAACGCCATCCGCCATCCTTCTTTTTGACTAATATGATAGGGCTAGAGAATGGGCTGACACTAGGTCGAATAATCCCAGCCTGTAGCATTTCTCCTACCAATCTTTCAATCTCTGATTTTTGATAGTGAGGATACCTATAAGGTCTCAGATTAGGAGTGGCAGCCCCTTCTTTCAATACAATTGCATGATCATGTAATCTAGAGGGGGCAATCCTCGAGGGCTTTCAAAGACTTCAGGGCATGCCTGTAATACTGCTGCAACCGTGGGTGGGATTATGTGCTTGTGTTCATATTTTTCCTCTAACAAATTACATTTAATTAAGAACCCGCACCCTTCATCTTGCAAAGCTTTGACCACTGACTTTAATGAAGCTAAAGCTTTGCTTAATCCTGGATCACCCTTCAACATTGTCAACTTCCCTTCTATTTCAAACCGAAGTGTGAGCTCTCTAAAATTAGCTCTAATCTCTTCTAAACTTTCAAGCCAGTCCAGACCCAAAACTACATCTGCCTCTCCTAGTTCAAACAAAAAAATTCTGTTGAATTCTTATATCTTCGAGTTCGAGCTCCATTCCTTGACAAACTCCTTTACATCTTACCTTGTGACCGTCTCCTACCTCCACAAGGTAATCAATTGTATCAGTGTGATGGGTAAGTGTAACTCCTTTACCACTCTTGTAGCCACAAAGTTGTGAGAAGCTCCATAGTCCACCAAAACTACCACCTGTTTTCCAGCCACAGTCCCCAATAACTTCAGGGATTTCTTATATGTCAAACCCATTATGCTATGCAATGATAGCTGCAATGCTTTAAAATCTTCTTCTTCACCCACATCTAACACCTCATTGTCGTTTTCATGCTCCTCTTCCATTACCAACAAATGCAATTGCTTGTTTTTGCATACATGATCATGACTATACTTCTCATCACAAGAGAAACAAAGTCCTTTGTTCATCTTATCTTGCAACTCAGCCTGAGATAATCTTCTTCCCTTATTTCTGAAATTATTGTTAGGTCTACTAGAAACAGACCCGATCATTGATCCGCCTTGATTATCCGTCTTAGTCATTATCTTGTGTCCTGAATCATAAGTGGCAGTTCGAGCACTGGGAAAAATAGGGAGTGATTTTCCCCCCGTTGTTTTGTGAGAATTGTAATTCAACCATTTTGCTAGCGCTGCATTTTTTTCATCAATCATCTGGGTTGTATCCATCAATTCAGCTAAATTTCTCGTAAGGTGCAGCTTAAGCTCTGCCTTAATCTCATCCTTTAGTCCATTCAAGAAAATACCCTGCAAATATTGTTGGTCAATCTTCCTTAAGGGTCCAACATATAGCTCAAATTGTTCCCGAAATTCCTCCACCGTCGTAGTTTGTTTTAATCCCAACAGTAATTCGAAGGGATTCTTCATCATGGAGGGTTGAAATCTTCTAATTAAAGAATTCTTGAATACTTCCCAAGAGGGATTTTCAACACAAGATTCCCACCACTGCAACCAACTAAGGGCCTTGCCTTCCATGGCCACCATCACCGCCTTCAACCTTTCTGTTTCCGATACTTTTCTTAACAAAAAATATCTCTCTACTCTATTAACCCATCCAAACGCATCTTATCCTGAAAAGATAGGAATCTCAAGCTTTCTCCAGCAATCACTCGTGTCCTCCTTCGATCTTGGGCCATCAAGTTCCTTTACTCATTCTTCATCAATTTCTTCCTCTGATTTTGATCTCTGCCCCTTTTTGCTTTGTCGACTTTCTGATGCTAGTGATCCCAAAAGTTCCTCAATCCGATTCAGACGAGCTTCTTGGAGTTCTCTGCGAGTTTCCATCATCTCCAGTTCTTCTCTCCAAGCGTTTAGATTCCTCTCCATCGCTTCCATTCGTGCCTCCATTCTTGTATTCACCATCCGTTTCCCAAGAATCTTGGAGCTTTGATACCAGTTGTAAGAACTAGATCAGATTAAAGAATACAAAAGAAAAATAGAGAAAAGTAAATATGTATTCTCCTCCTTGAATCCTGCCTGAAAGGGGACAGAATTAAGAGGGTAATGAACAAGAAATCTACAAGACTGTTTACAAGGGAATTCGAGAGTCCCTGGTCTCTCCTCTACCAACTTCTTTCCAATTAACAACTAATAACCATCCTATCTCAACCGAAACTCCCTCTTTTATATCTCCTAACTACCTCAACTACTAATTAACTGTTAGTTATTACTTATTATTTCTTTTTCAGTCTGCCCTCTTCTCCTCCTAACATATACTTTAGTAATTGGGGGTCTAACAGACTCTTAATTCTATAGTAGTAACTACCAACTAGCAAGTACACAACCTTTCAATTTTCTACTACCACAATCTTTGCTAAGGATTACTGCTAAAATCTTTGTTTACTTGTCATTATTTCATGTCTTCCACAAGGGTCATTACTGCAATTTGGTAACGCTCAGACATATGCCAATCCTATTATGAGAAATATGTGTCCTGTCACTCCAAAAACTGGAGCTGAATCTGATTATGATCTGCCTCGAGTTTTATACCGAATCAACAAGCATAAGCAGGATAAGGGAGATCCTCTTTGGCAGGAAAATAACCTTGAAGTTGGCAATGGAAATGAAGCAATAATGCCTGGAACCTCCTATCTATCAGCAGGTGGAAAGAGTAACCGGAAGCTCTCTTCTGATGGAAAACCTGAATCTATTGACTCAGGTTGTGCTCTCTATCTTCTATCAACACCTCAATCACAAAGTCCAGAGTTGAGTATGGTGCAGTCCAGCATCATCTGTCCAATGCAATCTCCACCAGGAGCTGCCATCCAGCATGAATGCTCAGAAAGGCCAAAAGATAACTCTAATGGTCAAGTATTGGTCCTTGATGCAAGCACAGCCAATTTTCATCGCAATGGAATGCTGCAAATGGGACTGATGCATTGGTTGAAAATGAGGACTCATTAACACTTCCCTTTTTCTGGGAGTAGGTACCTGAGTTGTTATGTCTTTTGTTGGGAAAGTTATGGATTCAAAAAACTTGTATCTGTATTCCAATAATTAAGCTAGGACTTGTTGAAGATTTCAGGGTGGGGCACTTTTGTTCCTGCCAATTCAAATTCTAGCAGCACAATTGATTGTGCTGCCCAGGATGAAATGGACTTTATGCCATTAACTATGTTCTCTTTGTTGTCTTGAAATCAATTTGAACAGCTCCAAAGTCATTCTCTTTGATGAAAGACTTGTAGTCCTGACTTAAGCAGGAATCAGGATGGTTACTTACTTACCTTTGATGCATTATATCGGGTGATATACCAATTTAGTTCCTAAAATTATTAGTTAATTTAATTTTAACATTATAAAAATATCATGTTAACTTTTAAAATTATTAAATATAGGTCATTTTAGTTTTAATTAGTTTTATTTTGAAAACTAAAATGATTATCATTTTATAATTTAAAAATTAGAATGATAATCGGTAATAGTTTCAGGGATTAAAATGATATTTTTGTAATTTTAAGAACTAAATTGATTGATATTTATAATTTTAGACACTACTTTAATAATATTAGTATATTAGAGGACCTGGGAGGGGAGGGGGACAATAATTAATGTTACAAGATGCTTGAGATGGACGAGAGGAAGCAGTGAAATCCATGAGGGAATGAAATATCTAGACCCATCGCTGGGAGATTACTGGCCATTTAAAATTTTATACTGAAAATAGTAAAAATAAAAAATTATATATATATATATATATATATATATATATATATTATATAAACCACACACTGTAATTTTTTTTAAAAAGTTACCCCCCTCAATTACAGTTATCTATCACCCATGCATTAATGTATTAAAAAAAATGTAAATTTTATAACAGTATATAAATTTAAAGAATTTAATAATGAGATCTACTACTCAGTGAAAATACAATGACGAGTGTAGCGTAATTCACAATTGGTAAAAAAAATAATGTTATCATTAAAATATACTGTCACATTATTTTTAAAAATATTTCCTTATATAATGTTTAACATTATTGAAATTTGTGTGTGTAATATTAAGCTTGCAAAAGAATTATATTAAATATTAAATTAAATCCTGTAAAATAATAGCTAACTAAAAATTTACACTCGCATAATTGTCACATTATTCAATAAATTCAACACAATTATTAATAATCAAACTATTAACAAATGTGTAAAACTTCAAAATTAAACCGTAAGACAGTCCTGTTCCACCAATGAATTGACAACAAGTATAGATTAGAACGCACCAATAATTGAAAGCATATTTCCATTTAGGGCATATTCAAAAGATTAGGACCTATAATAATTCGAGCTAGGCACAAGCTCTTCGTTGTCGTTGCTCGAGCAAAGTAAACAATTCAAAATTCAAATGAATCCTAGAATATTATGTAGACCATTAGAAGCAATTAACCAACCACACTCACCGAGAGAAAAATTATATTATGTAGATGTGTAATACTACAATTTCTCAAGTTATGACTAATTAGTAGATTTACGCCACGAAGGTTGACCAATTCTTCAAGACGTGAACCAACAAGGAAAAAGGTGGAGACACCAACAATTCTTCAAGATGTTTTGTATATAGAGGTCTTCCCGGTAACGTTTAGAATAGATTGGTACCTACCCCAACCCGCTCATATAAACAGCACGCAGAGAAGGTTTAAGTTAAGGAAATTGCGACCAAAAATAAAAATAAAATTGAAGTTAAGATTTAAAACAAATGTTAAACAAGAATAAATCAACCCAGGTTTTACTGTTGCAGGGACAGAAAGACAAAAATCTAAATCATACACGCCCAACAATTAACAGTTTATAATTGTAAATCATTGTCCAAACCAATTCTCCAATTTAAAAATCTCCAACCATCGCAAGCTGAATATATAAAACCAAATCCATGCCAATGAGTCGCAACTCACGCGGCATTTAACGGCAAAAGGGTGGGATTTACGAACCCCAACTAAGCCTTTCCCTTCCCCAAGGAGGTCCTTGCATGACATAAATCATTCCTTGCACAAATTAAATTTTCAATCCTAATACGTACCCAAACTCCCAACTCATAAGACAATAATAACCATAAGTCAAAATTTACAATTCACCCCAAGTATATTGTTAAATTTAGACGTTTCATCTACATCTAAAGATTTTTGTTCAAATTCGATAGATGGTCCTTGAATTTGTCGCTGGGGTTGTATGAAGAACACTTTCCATTCGAGCAAACATATAATTTTAATTATTATTTTTATTTATAAAGAAATTTAAATAGCATGATGGCATCTGCACCAATAAAGGTTAAACTCTGTTAAGTCTTGGTATTTTATGGCAAAATTCAAATAGGTAGTATAAAATGTTCAGTATGGTCCCTAATCCCTATGGTTTCAATAGAAAATAAATTGGGCCTCCGAATCCATTCCATGCTACAGCCATAGGGGATCCAATTTTCTTTTTTCAAATAATAAGGACCAAATTAAAAATATTAAACAACCTATTTTAATTCCTTTCCAAAATAAAAAACACCGATCAGAATTTTCTCAAAAAGTACACAGGCCTACAATTAAAAAAAAAAACTTTCGTTACCTAGTAAAAAAAAAGATATGGCTGTCAATTGGACTGAGACTGAGAGCATCAAAACCTGAAAGCTGACCCAAGCTCAATGGATCCTGCAATTTCAGATATGCCCAAACTAACCCACAGAACTAAACCACCCATCACACCTCATAGCAAAATAAAAAGAAAGGAGGAAATAAGGCATAAATTTAGATATAGGCCTGAGAAGAAGTATTTTCCTTAAACGATCAAAGCTTTCAGATTGAATATAAATCACCTTACATTAGGAATAAAAAATTGCACTCCAGAAGTCCACATTTCAAGTCTAAGAAGCTCAAGCGTGCTAAAATCTGGGAATGTGGAAAAACCATAACTGTTATTATTGCTAAATATATATATATACGTATATCGGTTTCTCAAGTGTTATATGAACAAAGAAGGGTGTAGGATTCATTTTAGTAAAGAAAACCCAAAACATGATTTTGTTCAAAGACAGTGAGAAACAGAAAGAAACAACAAAATTACTACACTACACATCCCTGTCACCTGCAAAAACATTAATGCTTGTCCTCCTTATGAATGTCTTTTGGAGGAACCTTTGACTCCAGTTCTTTAGTAGACTTCTCCATTGTCCTGAAAAGACAGCACAAAATCATATACAATTTATGAATAATACTTAACAAATAAGCATCACCGACACATCAACACTGTTTTGGGAAGGGGTGGAACAAAAAAGAACAAACATGTGCTGTAATCATAATCAATAATCAAATGATAAAGCCAGTTCAAAGTTTGCAATACTACCACGAGTCCCATTTAAGGCCAAGAATTTATGATTAGTTCCCCTTAGTTAGGAATTTAAGAATTTATGAAGGGAAGAAGGAATTCATGAAAATCATTCTTCCTCAATTGTGCCTTCTCATAACCCTAAAGTGTTTTAACTTAAAAATTTTATGCAAGTCATATTGAAATTTTACACATAATCCCTTTCTCCTCCATCTTTATTGCTAATCAACCAAACATAGGAAAGGCAACTCTTTTCTATTCAAGCCATTCCCGTTCATTTTTTTCCTTTCTCATCCCTTCATCTCTAAAACATCAAGACATGACCTAAGTAATTAAAAATGTGGGATAACTACAACAACTCTTCCATCTTTATAACTACACAATTTCAATAGGCTGAGGTTAAAACAGAAAAAGACAATCTAATCTTATCCTCAAGCACCTCTTACACCATTCACTCTTTTTTACATTATAATTCTTTCGTATTACCCCCAACTTCTTTGTCAAACAGATTCTACAGGTTTCACTATGCTGTACTCGGTTCTATCATAAAGTGAAAGATTAAGTGAAAATAGATGACAGGATGAGCAGCGAAAAGATAAATTTCAGATTTTAATAGAAACCAGTTAACCAAACCACAAAATTAGGTTTCTCATAACAATTTGAAGAACTAAACTTCTCTATGCAATGCGGTTTAAAAAATTCCAGAAATAAAAAAGGGATCAACACATGAACAAGGAAAAGCGAATAAGGACAAGAAGAATAGAAATAGTGAAAGAGGTTAACTTGGCAGAAGTGGCAGTTTCTTCTTCGAGCCACTGGCGAATGTGTTTGACGTTGCGCCTGAAGATGGATGCAGATTGCTTCACGTCGCTCCTCAGAAGAAGAACGACGGCACTTACACCCGCCACCGTGAGCACGAAATTCGTCAACCCCATGCTTCCTCTTCGCTTCGCTTGATCTAACTCTGTTGGCTGGCAAAGATTCGGTGCATAAAAAGAGGGTTCTCTTCGCAAAGCAAAGGGACTGGGAGGAGACGATGACATGGTACATGGGCCTAACAGTGCTAATTGGGCCTATGAGTCCTACATTCATTGGGCTACGTCCTTTGAATAATATGGTCCACATGAAGTTGTTCAATACGATCCGGCGCAATTGTAATGTGGGGAGGGACTGCAGATCCATCTTACCACGACCGTGATTATTCGGTGAGTTAGCTTGCACCCCATTTTTATTTTTTTTGTAATTTTTTAAAAAAAGGTTCTATAATTATCTTTTTAAAATAATTAAATAATTTTTTAAAAGTTAGATTTTAAAAATGTTATTTTCATAAATATAACATACTTGTGTATATACTTTAAAAGAATAATATCGAAAAATATTATTTACACAGACATAAAATATATTTTAATTATTTTTACAACTTAGGTAAGATTTTAGATTTTGTTTAAGATGGTGGTAAGTTTCTAATTTTTATTTTTAAATTAATTTTAAAAATAAAATTTGTTTGACAAAATTATTTTTGAATTAATTTTTTAAAAATAATTTTAACTTAATGTTTAAAATAAAAAGATATTTATTTATTATTATTTTAATTTTAAAATATTTTTATTTTTAACTTTATCAAATCATACCTCTGATTATAGTCACTATTACTACTACCATTTACCATTATTACCATTTGATCATTATTATTATTACTGTATCATTAATAAATCATCATCATTGCTACAACTATTATTTATGATTATTTTTATTATTATAATAATAATATTTTTTATTTTATTATTTTAATTTTTAATTTTTATTATTTTAAAAAATTATTAATTTTTTATAGATTTATTATTAAATAAATAATATTATTTTATAAATAAATTATATTTAATTTATAAAATTATAATATAATTTTATACCAATTATTTAAATTTTCTATAAGGCACATATTTTAACAAGTTTCATAAGCATTTTGATTTCGTAACCATTATAACACAACTTTCATTAAATGTTTTAGTAATTTTCAAAGATTAATATTTGAAAATATATAAAATTTATATTTAAAAATTAATTTTTTAAAATATAAACAAAATATATTTTTAGAAATTAATTTTTAAAATAGGATTTATATAATTTTTAAAATAATTTTTTTAAAACATAGAAAATAAAAAATAAAAAATAGGATAAAAAAGAAAAAAGATAAAACGTCGGTACAGTACCAAATATTACAGGTGCTATTTTTTAATCAAAATTTAAATTTTATCTTAATAACTGATATTAATTTTAATGTTGATCTTTATAAAATTTAACATTAAAGATTAAATATTAACTATCAAAATAAAATTTTAGTTTTAATTTTAATTAAAAAAAACATTAACTATGATAGTGCGTCTAAATTTTGTTAAAAGAACACATTAATTATCCACGATAATGCAAGACGAAGGTTAAAGTTGATCCTACAATAAAAACATAATAGAGTCGAGGAGATCCTGATTTTTTCCTGAGATAGGGATACTTTTAATTATAAATGTTAAAATAATGTCATTCATATTATATATTTGTCTAGGATGGTAACGATGTTAGTTAGCACCCCAAGTCTCCTCCCTGCAGTGCAGTCAGCACGTATATGGGGAAGGAAGTTTTTTACCAGCAGAGGAGAGAATCTACTCAGCCATCATTGATTTTCATGAGAAAAAAAATAGTAGTTGTATTGTCATCTTTTACCTCACGAGTAATTAAAAGATTTTGCAAGGTTTGTAAGATAGGAGTTTTTTTTCCAAACTATCTCTTATCAACTTTTCATTTTAAATGAAAAGAGATTGGTACCATTAACAAAAAGCACTCTGTATAATTTTATTTAAAGTGTTAGCATAAATAATTTTACATATTTTAAATTAATTAAAATAATAATATGATATATTAAAAAATATAATATTAGAATACTACAATAAAATTGTTGTGATTACTATAAAATGATATGTATTAATATTTAAGTAATCATTTAAGATTTAAAATATAATTTAAATAAAATAAAATATGATATTTTTTAAATATTGTTAAAAATTTATGGTTAATTTTATTTTAAAATATATGTTTCTAATAAATAAAATATTTGTACAGTGTAGGAATAATATTTGTAGATTGTTAAAATATTTGATGAAATTAAAAATTTAACATTAGATAATATTTTATAATAAATTATGAAATTATATAGGGTAGAAATAACGTTAAAGATTTATATGATGAATATATACTATAGAGTTTAATTAAGGAATAAAATTATTAAATTTATTGTTTTATTAATTTATAATTATTAATATTATATTATTAGTATGAATAATTTACTATTTCAATATTTTATGAATGCTTAGATTATTAATATTTTTTGTAGTTATGTTATTTTTTATTTTATTTTAATTGTTGCATTATTTATTAAATTTATATAATTTTTGATTAATAATTAATGAATAAATTTAATTTAATTAATGCACAAATTTGAATATTTATTTATTAATATTTTTTTTTGAATTAAATATTTATGTTTATCAGATTATGATATTTATAAATATATTTTTTTATTGATTGAAAATTATTTAATAAATAGATAAGTTTTATAATTATATAATTTTTTAATTTAATTTAATTCTTACATTATTTGTTAATGTTCTATAATTTTAGTATAATTTAATTATTATTTAATAAAAATTTGTTATATGAATATTAAGTATTTTGGATATATCTATTATAAAAAATTTTAATTTTTTATATTTTTGATAATTTAATATTTAATTTTAATTATAATTTTATATTTTTTTATTTGTATTAATGATTTTTAACAATTTATGATTCTTAAATATATTTAATATGTGCATTAAATTTATTTATTGTAATTATTTAAAAAAAATTATTTAATATTCAAATATTTTATGTATAATATCATTGTAGAAATATATGTAATTTATTATTTATAAATAATTAGTAATTTATTTAATTGGTATGATGTATTGTTAAAAATTTATAAATAAAATTTAGGATAATATTTAATTTATTTAAAATATAAATTTAACTTAACAAAGCAATGCTATGATATATTTTGTATCTTATCATCATTCCATATAAAGTTTTAATATCAAAATATTTTATAAAATTATAATAGAAATAGTATTATTTTGTAGTAAAGTTATAAAATGTAATTTATGATCCACATTATAATACAACCCACTTGGGAGGAGGAGGATGAACCTAGTTGGAGGTAGGATTGAAGCTCAAAATTCAGAGCAGTTTTGGGAGCTCCTCAAAATTGTGTTCAATGTAGCACAAAATTGTGCATAAAAATGGAAAGAAGAGGAAACATAAATTTGCAGAATATAAAGAGGGAATTGGGGAAGGTGATTGCAAGAATTAAAGGCTGAAAATAAAGTGCAGAAATGGAAGAAAGGGCAAAACGAAAATGACCAAAATTAAAGGGGAAAGGGGCTGAAAATTAAAGCATAAACTAAGAACCAGAATTGTAAATTGCAAGAAGGTAAATGGCAGAATGTAAATTGCAGAAAAATAATTCCTAAGCTAGGCGCCACTCCACTAGCTAGAGGAAGCTAGGAAGATAAGCCAAGTTCCACCACATTGGAGGCTCCAATGATAAGGAAAAGGGTCTTAACCTCAAGAACAAGCAAGAGGAGAAGAAAGAGAAGAGAAAGCTGTTCTCTCAAGGGAATTTCAGATTCCAATAGCATAAAATGACCAAAGGTGTCATTTGCTTACATTAAGCCCTTATTTATAGGAAAAAGGGAAGGGGGCTGCTTGGTTGTGGGTATGGGCTGCTCCTAGCCAACCAAGCCCTTAAGCTAGGCCTATTCCTATTCTAAATAGTCTAATTTTATCCCATGTTGGAATAAACTATCCCTACTTTTACAAGTTAAGACAAATACAATCAAATTGAAATTACTAATTTCAGATTTATTCTTCCTAAGCTAAAATTTTGAAATCTACAATTTCCTTGAATGATAATTCTGTGGATGGCATTTCCTCATGATATTCCTTCCTTTTGAGAAGTAATGCTTCCACCTCTTATTGAATTCTCTTGGCCCTTGACCTAGTGGTTGGTCCCTTAATGGTGGTGCTCACATCATCCCCTCCCTCTTGAAGAGCATTCGACCTCGAATGGAAGTCATCATCTGCAAGGCAAGGAGTTAAGTCAGATATATTAAAAGTAGCATGCACCCCATAATCACCAGGTAAATCAAGTTTATATGCATTAGGATTAACTCTTTCAATTACCTGAAATGGGCCATCTCCCCGAGGATAGAGTTTTGATTTCCTAAGACCAGGGAAGCGTTCTTTTCTTAAGTGTAACCAAACCCAATCACCAGGTTCAAGTACAAGTTCTTTCCTTTTTTTATTAGCCATTCTAGCATAATGTTCAGTTTTCTTTTCAATTTGTTGCTTTACCTTAGTGTGAAGTTGCTTAACATATTCAGCCTTTTGGGCTCCATCTTTATTATGATATTCAACCACATTAGGTAAAGGAATTAGATCAAGGGGAGTAAGGGGATTAAATCCATAGACTACTTCAAAAGGACTATGCAAGGTAGTGGTATGGGTAGCCCTATTGTAAGCAAACTCTATGTGAGGCAAACATTCTTCCCAAGACCTAATATTTTTCTGAACAAAAACCCTTAACAAGGTGGAAAGAGTCCTATTTACCACTTCAGTTTGGCCATCAGTTTGTGGATGACAAGTGGTGGAAAACAAAAGTTTAGTTCCTAACCTAGACCATAGTGTCCTCCAAAAATGACTAAGGAACTTGGTGTCTCTATCAGAAACTATACTCTTAGGGATTCCATGTAATCTCACCACTTCTCTAAAGAACAATTTTGCTATATGACTAGCATCATCAACCTTGTGGCAAGGAATAAAGTGAGCCATCTTAGAAAACCTATCTACTACCACAAAGATTGAGTCCATGCCCCTTTGGGTTCTAGGCAATCCTAACACAAAGTCCATGCTAATGTCAACCCATGGGACATTGGGGATAGGAAGGGGAGTGTAAAGGCCATGGGGCATTGACCTAGATTTGGCCTTTTTGCATACAATACATTGGGCACAAAGTCTTTGAACATCTCTTTTCATGTGTGGCCAAAAGAAATGCTCTTTAAGGATATCCAAAGTCTTTTGGATTCCAAAGTGACCCATTAACCCCCCTTGGTGGGATTCTCTTAAGATGAGATCCCTAATGGTTCCTTTAGGCACACAAACTCTATTGTTCTTAAATAAGACTCCCTCATGCCTAAAGTATCCATCACAGGCTTTTTGGGTACATGACTTGTAGAGATCTCCAAACTCTAAGTCATTTGGGTATAGCTCCCCAAAGTTTTCAAAACCAATCAAGGTGGTTCCTAAAGAATTTAACAAAGTTTGTCTTCTAGATAGGGCATCAGCCACCTTATTGATCTTTCCTTGCTTATGTTTAATGACATAGGGGAACTGCTCCAAAAACTCAACCCATTTAGCATGTCTCCTATTCAACTTCTTTTGACCCTTAAGGTATTTTAGTGACTCATGATCACTATGTATGATGAACTCCTTGGTCAACAAGTAATGTTGCCAAGTTTGAAGGGCCCGAATGAGTGCATAGAGCTCTTTGTCATAGGTAGGGTAATTAAGGGACGCTCCATTTAGTTTTTCACTAAAGTAAGCTATGGGATGTCCCTCTTGCAATAAAACTGCCCCTATCCCAACATTAGAAGCATCACATTCTAACTCAAAATTTTTGCTAAAGTTTGGAAGAGCTAGGATGGGTGCTTGGGTAAGTCTCTCTTTCAAGGCTTGAAAGGCCTTGGCTTGTTTTTCCCCCCATTCAAATTTGACATTTTTCTTGACTAAGTCATTTAGAGGTGATGCTATGGTACTAAAATCTTTCACAAACCTCCTATAGAAGCTTGCAAGTCCATGAAAACTCCTAACCTCTCCTATATTTTTGGGGGTAGGCCAATCCTTGATGGCCTTGACTTTCTCTTCATCTACTTGGACACCTTCTTTGCTTACCACAAAGCCTAAGAATACAACTCTATCCAAGCAAAAGGAGCACTTTTCTAGGTTGGCAAAGAGTTGGGCCTCTCTTAGCACAAATAACACTTCTCTAAGGTGTCCTAAATGCTCCTCAAGGGATTTGGAGTATACAAGGATGTCATCAAAGTATACTACCACACACTTTCCTATCAAATCCCTCAAAACATGGTGCATCAACCTCATAAAAGTGCTAGGAGCATTTGATAACCCAAAAGGCATTACCAACCACTCAAAGAGACCAAACTTGGTCTTAAAGGCAGTCTTCCACTCATCCCCTTCTTTCATCCTAATTTGGTGATATCCACTCTTGAGGTCTATCTTAGAGAAAATTGTGGAACCATGTAAATCTTCCAACAAGTCATCTAACCTAGGTATGGGATACCTATACCTAATGGTTATTTGGTTTATAGCCCTACAATCAACACACATTCTCCAAGATCCATCTTTCTTAGGGACAAGTAAAACTGGGACTGCACATGGACTCAAGCTCTCTCTTATCCACCCTTTTTCTAGAAGCTCCCCTACTTGTTTTTGGATTTCTTTAGTTTCTTCGGGATTACTTCTATAGGCTGGCCTATTTGGTAAGGAAGCACTAGGCACCAAGTCTATTTGATGTTCAATACCCCTAATAGGTGGCAACCCTAGAGGTAACTCTTTTGGGAACACATCTTGGAACTCTTCTAGAAGTTCTTGAAGTTCACTAGACTCATGGTTTGGTTGAGTATTCAAGCAATACCCTTTGCACATGAGCATGTACATGGGTTGTCTAGCTAGAAGAGTTTGCCTAATTTCTCCTTGATTGATGAAGAGGTTTTTATCATTTTTCTCATGTCTCAACCTCTTATCTTTTTTTATATTCTTTCCTTTAATTCCCTTCTTTTCTTCCTCTCTTTTCTTTTTCATTTGTACTTGATCTTTACAAACCTCACTAGGGGCCAAGGGAACTAAGGTGACCTTTTGGGAATTGAAAACAAAGGAATACCTATTGCTATGCCCATCATGGTGAACTTTCCTATCAAATTGCCATGGCCTTCCCAAGAGCACATGACTTGCTTCCATGGGCACAACATCACAAGTTACTTGGTCAAGATACCTACCTATGGAAAAGGCAACTAAGACTTGCTTATCCACTAAGAGGTCCCCATTGTCACTCAACCATTGCAACTTGTAAGGCCTAGGATGTGGGGTAGTGGTTAATCCTAGCTTTTGTACTAGCCTAGCACTAGCCACGTTGGTGCAACTTCCCCCATCTATAATCAAAGAACATGTCTTCCCCCCAATCACACACCTTGTGTGAAAAATATTTTCTCTTTGGCTCTCATCTTCCCCCATGACCATGCTTCCTAGTAATCTCCTAACAACAAGAAGATCACCTTCGGGGGCATACTCTAATCCTTCTTCACTAGAAGAGCTAGTGGCACTAGAGCTAGAGTTTTCATTTGAGGATTCCAAAGATGAGACTTGTCCATTATCTCTAAGGATCATGCTCTTCTTGTTAGGGCATTGAGAGGCAATGTGCCCTCGTCCCAAACACTTGAAACACTTAATGGATGATTCCTTTTTTATCGGAGTGGATGGGGTGTTGGCCTTTTCTTTCTTGGGATCTTTAATTTCCCTAGGATCTTTAGGCTTAAAAGGAACATCCTTGTGGCTTTCCTTCCTCTTATTTTCCTTCCAAGAAAGCTTTGAGGTTGAGTATCTACTCTTACCTTTCCTATGGAGTTGTTGTTCTACCTTTTGGGCTTGGTGGTAGAGTTCATTCAAACTCATATAGTTGTGGAGTTCCACAACATCCCTAATCTCATCCTTAAGCCCTTCAAGGAATCTTGCCATTCTAGCCTCCTCACATTCTTCTATGTTGGCTCTAATGATGGCTACCTCCATATCTTTGTAGTACTCATCAACAGTCCTATTACCTTGGGTTAATCTTTGGAGCCTATTATGAAGCTCCCTAAGGTAATGAGGTGGTACATACCTATTCCTAAGGATGGCTTTCATTTCTTCCCAAGTCTCAATAGGATGAAACCTTGCTCTCTCTTTCACTAGCTTATCCCACCAAATCAAAGCATAGTCTGAAAATTCAAGACTAGCTAGCTTTACCCTATGTTCCTCCCTCACTTCATAGCACATGA
Organism: Canavalia gladiata; assembly: GCA_037954105.1. Lineage (NCBI taxonomy): Eukaryota > Viridiplantae > Streptophyta > Magnoliopsida > Fabales > Fabaceae > Canavalia > Canavalia gladiata. The sequence goes on from CM075667.1 coordinate 18,970,131, forward strand.
AAATTTGCTCTACCTTCAACTCCCATGATAGGTAGATTTCAGGGTCATTCAACCCTTGAAATTTTGGAATTCTAAACTTGGTTCCATCTATTCTTTCTTGGTTTCCATTTTCTCTTGTACCTCTATTCCTAATCCTAGAAGAAGCTCTATGACTACGATGGCTAGGAGAATGTCTATCTCTACTTCTATGGATCCTACTCCTAGATGAATTTCTAACCCTAAGTGGAGACCTAGATGATTCCCTATCACTCTCATGCCTACCATGATTCCCACCCCTGTGATTATTCCTTTGGTTTCTTCTAGGGGATTCATAGAAATCTTCTTGTGAAAGTTCCTCCCTAGGTGAATCAATTTTATTTTTGTTTTTCTTAGAACTACTAGGCCCTTCATTTTGTTTCTTTTTAAACAAAGTCTCATTCCTCTTTTCTAGTTCATACAAGCGATCTTCAAATTGTTCACTTTGTTTTCTTAACATTTTTTCAAAGGTTTGGGTAAGGGCTTCTAGTTGTAACCTATTGAAGCTAGGTGGATAATCATTTTCACTCATTATGCTCTCCACTCAAGACACAAGATATGAAACAAATCAATTAAGAAAATCACAAATTCCTACCACATAAAACACTTGAACAATTAAGAAATTAAAATGCAGAAAGTTAATTGGTTTCTTACACAAACCAAGGTCCAAGATAGGGAAAGATAAGTAACAAGTAGTCACATAGGCTAAGTTGTAAACCTAGCAATTATGAAACCCCCTTATTACTCCTTTCAACAAGCACACTTAGACTCCCCCTTATGGCTCCTTAAAACCACACAAAGGCCTTGGAACTTACACACAATTACTAACAAAATTACAAGGAAAATTCCTAAGTACAAACTAAATCAAAAGGATTACAATATTATAACCCTACTACAACCAAATTCTAAAATTACACCAAAAAGAAAGTCCTAGTAAGAGAAATCCTAATCTATTACAAATGGGTAAATTCTTCAAGTCCAAGTCTTCTCCAAGTTCAGCTCCAAGTCAAACAAAATTTCTTTCTTAGGGCTGCATACAAAATTAAACAAAGGATGCTTTGCAAACCAAGAAATTGTTAGCACAATTAAAACAAATTACTTCCTTCCTCACCAGTGTTTGCCACTCTTAGTCACTCAATTTGGTCTTGCTTTACCCTTGAAGAAAAGACACATATTCAACTTAAAATTAGAGGCCTTGATGTTTCCAATGTGGTAAAAACTCAACTCATCCAGAATTCAAGAATGGACAAAACATAAGAATTTTGGGGACAAACAAGAAACTCTTATCACAAAAATTAGCTAAACTCAAAGGGATTAAAATTGTGACAAACTAGAATTCAAAGAAGACAAGCAACAATTAAGTGGTGAAAAAAGAAGGCACTCAAAAGGAATTCAAGAAGGATGAATGGATTACAAACTTGTGTGAATTGTTCTTAAAACTGAACTTAACCTTTCTTTGAAAGAAAATCATTCATATGCATCATAGTTCATTCAAGAGGATAAATCCAACTCAAGTTGTTAAACACATTTCAATTGATCCCAAACTCAACTCAAATACTACAATTGAAATACAATAAAATGAAACTTGAAGATCATTCAACTCTGGAATTTTTTTTTTTTACTTTTTTTTTTAAAAAAAATTCTGTCCAGATTTTTTTTTTCACGTTTTTTTTTTCGTTTTTTTTTTTCTTTTTTTTTTTGTTCTTTGTTGATTCTTGCTTTTTGCCTTGTATCTTTTAGGGAAATGTAATGTACACTTATATCACTCCAAAACCAGCACAGGATTAACACTTAAACACCCAACAACAATATTTTCAAAGATCAAATACAAACTTCCTCAAGAACACATGAAGAACAGTGATGAACATGATGAACATGATGAACAATTTGCAGAATTTTGCCAAAAAAATTGAGGGGTTTTTGAGGCAACAATGATCAAGTTTCAATTTCAACAACAAAACCCACAAATTCCAAAGGATTTGAGAGAACAATAGATGTGTTCTTGCTGCAAATACCCATAAAAAAAAACAGAAAAGGGGTTCTTCAATTTCTTGACATTTTGATGCAATTTTGAGCAAATTCACCGATTAAATTGATGTTTAAGTAAGGATCCAACAACATATGACTCAAAGCAACAGAATTACATGTGAATTCAAGCAAGAAGGGGCTGAAAATATGCTGAAAAACTGGAAGAAAAACAGAGACGAAAATGGGAGAAGAAGATGATGAAAAATGAAGGAGAAAAGTGAGAGAAGTTACCTCCAAACAACAAGCTCTTGATACCACATAATACAACCCACTTGGGAGGAGGAGGATGGACCTAGTTGGAGGTAGGATTGAAGCTCAAAATTCAGAGCAGTTTTGGGAGCTCCTCAAAATTGTGTTCAATGTAGCACAAAATTGTGCATAAAAATGGAAAGAAGAGGAAACATAAATTTGCAGAATATAAAGAGGGAATTGGGGAAGGTGATTGCAAGAATTAAAGGCTGAAAATAAAGTGCAGAAATGGAAGAAAGGGCAAAACGAAAATGACCAAAATTAAAGGGGAAAGGGGCTGAAAATTAAAGCATAAACTAAGAACCAGAATTGTAAATTGCAAGAAGGTAAATGGCAGAATGTAAATTGCAGAAAAATAATTCCTAAGCTAGGCGCCACTCCACTAGCTAGAGGAAGCTAGGAAGATAAGCCAAGTTCCACCACATTGGAGGCTCCAATGATAAGGAAAAGGGTCTTAACCTCAAGAACAAGCAAGAGGAGAAGAAAGAGAAGAGAAAGCTGCTCTCTCAAGGGAATTTCGGATTCCAATAGCATAAAATGACCAAAGGTGTCATTTGCTTACATTAAGCCCTTATTTATAGGAAAAAGGGAAGGGGGCTGCTTGGTTGTGGGTATGGGCTGCTCCTAGCCAACCAAGCCCTTAAGCTAGGCCTATTCCTATTCTAAATAGTCTAATTTTATCCCATGTTGGAATAAACTATCCCTACTTTTACAAGTTAAGACAAATACAATCAAATTGAAATTACTAATTTCAGATTTATTCTTCCTAAGCTAAAATTTTGAAATCTACAATTTCCTTGAATGATAATTCTGTGGATGGCATTTCCTCATGATATTCCTTCCTTTTGAGAAGTAATGCTTCCACCTCTTGTTGAATTCTCTTGGCCCTTGACCTAGTGGTTGGTCCCTTAATGGTGGTGCTCACATCACATTATATAAAATATAATTTAATATATAAACATTTTGTTTAGGTTTAGGATTTATATATTTTATTTATTTAAAGTATTTGGTTTTTGAGTATTATTGACTTTATATTTTGATATAAATGATGTTGTTAATTTGTAGTTTAATATATGATGATATCATATAGTTCATATTCTTCCTATGAGATTAGATATTTTTTTATTGTTTAAACTATAAAGTGTATATATTTATGAGCAAATTTAAAGTGAAACTCTTAATTGGGAGTTTAAGATTTTAAGAGCTAAACTTATTTATGAGCGGGATAATATCCATTATATTCATGAGAAAATTGTTACACATTTAAGGTGAACAAATTTTTTAAAAATATCTCAACTACAATTTTTTCGATCTGATATAGTTTAAAATTGGAACTATGGTAGGAAGATATAGACCAGAGATTTATACTTTTCACACATCACATGAGAAATGCACAATTACTTTATAAGATATTGCAATTTTAATTGGTTTTCCTACTAATGAAATTCCTATGATTGCGATACGTCGGCAAGGGTTTGGAAGCCTATTCTAGTGCATTTGTTGGATATTTTACCTTCTAAAGATCAACTCCATGGAGCTTCAGTTAAAATGTTAGCTTCTTCAACATGTTTCCCATATCGAGGATCATATAAATGATGATGAATAGTTACAAAAAGTTTGTGCGAGTGTATATTCTTCAGTTAGTAGGAGATGTCATTTTTTATGACAATTCTAGCAGTAGGATATTATTGAGATATCTTCCATTATTAGCTAACTTAGATGAATGCAAACATTATAGTTAACAGTCAGCTGCTTTATCTTTTCTTTATTGTGAGTTGTGTTTTTGTTACTAATTACGATTAAAATGAGATATATGGTTTTTCATTTTTACTCCTACTTTGGACGTGGGAAAGATTTCTTGTTATTGCACTAGTAGATCCAGGATTTACTAATAACATTTCCCCTTATGAGGAAGATAAATTTAATGATTATGGTTACACAACATTATGATCTTTATAAGTTATTATTGAACTTGACAACAATATAAATTAATTTTCATATAGGTGGAAGAGGAGGTCTTTCAAAGCTGTAAGATAAGATCTTATATATTATTCGCATTAGTTTTAGACCATGAAAAAAAGTTATGTATGATTATTATTATAATTTTCTTTCCCTCTTTTTTAAAATTATGGTTATATTTTGTGTGTGTGTATATATATATATATATATATATATATATATATGCTTGTTTATTTGTTTGTTTGAAATTGATAATAGATTAACTAGCAACCATATCAAAATATATTAAGCATGTTGCCAGATATATGTAGAGATGGCCTTGACAGTTGGTCTGCGGCGGTGTCATTAATATGATTTCACATTGTTGAATGACATCAACCAAATAGAATGATGAGATAATTTGGGATGGTTCAACATATTCCCCATTCTCCTAGCCAACTAAAGGTCATCCATAATATCAATTTAAAGGGAAAGACTGATGATAATTGGGTTCATGTGCATACTCCATACATTTTGACATGGAAAACATACATGAATATGTTTATGTTGGATTGTGTCATGATGGTTTATTAAGTGTAAATTTGGATTACATGAGATGGTATACGCAACACATACATCGTTGGATTATAAAGGAGTAAGTTGTTAAAGATCGTAAACTAAGTGTCAGTTTAATATACTTATGTCATGTAATTTAATACTTATCACATTTCTTATAAAAATTTCATCATTTTATATAGGTGGATATGTGAAGATGATTCATTACCTTCTATCAGAGGTTACCCTATGTGGGACACAACTCCTGATAGGAGCCATTGATGAAGTGAAGCAACATATTGAAATACTTGTTAATGTTTGAGGAAGAAAATCGAGTGGTGGAACCTCGTATATATGCTCCAATTGCCACATAGGATGCAATGCATAATGTTGGCAAATTGAACATGGCTAAGAATTAGGTTGAACATGAAGGTCTTCAAAGACGTAGAAGGCGTGTTGATCGAGACCAGCTCCATATTCCTTTACACCCATCACGACAAGAAGGAGAATATTGTATACCTTCTCAAGATATTCTTATATCACCAATACCAACGTATTTCTACTCTTCTTAATATTTTGACACATGTAGCGATCCATCATTTGCAACTCAAGCAGAGGAAGGCCCATCAAATGCACCATGAATGAATTGGGTTCGCTTTCTAGACTCATCACTTTCTTCATCATTTGGATTATTCATGTCACCTAAGATTCCATCTTTTGAAGGATTTTTTGGTGGTACATAATTCCATCAAATATAAATATATCTAAATAAATTAAACTTCTTATAAACATATATATATATATATATATATATATATATATCCTTATCAAAGGTGCATCAGTTTACATTTCTATAATGTAGGTAATCTAGGATACTACAACTTAGATAACGAAATAAATACAAACAAAAGGGATTAAATTATTATATTGAAGTTAATGATCACAAAATTCTTTTTGTATTTACTTCTCTTCTTCTAGTTGATACTTATACTTTATAATGTCTGCTTGATATCAAAGAGTGACAGATCCATTATCTATCATTTATGTTGACGGTTGTCTCAATGTTGAAAAGATAATAATCCACGTTACAAGCTTTCTATGAAATCATAGTTACATAAAAATAAATATATCAGTGGGAATGAAACATTCCATACAAGTAAGAGATACTAAGGTGTAGTATGTTGATATACATAAGCAATACAAATTTATTCTATAGTATCCATAAGAAACTATTGTAATATATAATGTATTAATAGAATTTAATAACCATCATCCTCTTTCTAGTTTCTATGATGAAAAACTCAAGATTGTGCTGAGACTTAATACGTCCCGTACCACATCAAGTCTCACCAATCTAGAGTTGATCATCCCAATATTATGCATATGCATGAAGGCTTAAATCATTATCATTTTATCAACATAATGAAGATTCTTCTATATCACCTGATTATCATTCTTTTTACAAATCGTCTCTATATCATGCAGTTGCCATAATACCTCCTTCCCACATGCATGGATTTGGTCATTCTGCTGGTTTTTTGCAGGATACAACGGGCATGTAATTGACTTAAATAAAGATTTATCTAAAACTTTTCATGATGGTGCCAAAATAGACAATGTTAACCAACCTGTCTAACAAAACCCATGTTAAAACCCTCAGTGGCAAGCCAGAACTAGACCATAGCAATGTATTTTGATACCACTGACAAGAATCCATCATCATGACAAGAATGACTAAGGTTAGTATAAGTTAGATCTCTACCTTCAAAACTCCATAATCTAATTTATGTTGTGTGTGATGGTTGTATGGACAATTTATGACTTGTAATTTTATTTTTTATGAATAATTTGCAATGCACATAATGATCGTTTTAACATATTGTTTAATCGCATTAGTTCCACAACTTAGTAAATTGCATATGCTTTAAAGGTACATTTTAAAAAAAAAACACTTATTTGAATTTGGAATTTCAATTTCTTGAAATGATTCTTCTGGTTTGATGAACATTTTGAATGCTAATTCTAATTTATAAATTACAATCACATTTGTCATTAGCAATATTTAAAGTTTGACAATCAAATATATAAACATAAATTTTTTAATTCTTCTAACGACACTACATTTTTTTTAGTTACTAATATATAATTATTTATAAATAATATATAAAGTTGGATAAAAATGTTTGTAAAGTTATAAGTTTCGTAATTCTTCCTATGTTAAATTTATTAATACTAATATTAATTATTTGTATAAATAATATTATGTTAAATTTGTGTAGTTATTAATATACATATTATTTATATAAATAATATTTAAACAACTAGAGCATAACTTCATAACCGTTCCAAACTTAAATAGAAGTTCATAACACCTTCAATTTGAAATACAAGTTCTTACCACGTTAAAACTGAAATATAACTTGATAACACATCCTATATCATAGATGCAATGTTTGGGCCTGATGTCTTCTAGCGCATCATGCTTGATTATGTCTAACTTCCCTACAAATACAGTATCAATACCTTGTTTAAATTCAACCCAATCCATTTTTATTTCTTAATCGTGTTGACTTTGGCTGATCTTTCCAATGTAATGTTTCATCATCAACAAAAAACATCTAGTTTACAACTTCGGGAAAACTAAGATCATATCGAATAGGCCACCATTGAGAAAAATATGTGGCTACAACATTTTGCAGGAAATACACCGAATCAAAAAATTGGTAATAATCAATGTTCACCTCTATATATGTTGCAATCATATGAGAGCATGGATACCTTAACAATTGAAATCTACCACATTCACAAAATTTTTGTGACATTAACTACTCACTTGTACTTGCCTTTTTTTGTAATTGGGTTGAATGCCTCTTTTACTTCAAACCATGACAATTGAATGTTATAGCTATAAATTTGGTGAGAATATGCTTCTTGATTTTTCTTAATAGAATCAATTAACTTAGTATAACACCATGTACCACCATTCATTTCAGCATCCGAAGACACTCCCTTTTACACAAAATATTCAACTAATCAAGTGTAAGTACACTTAATAAGCATTGTGATAGGAAGATTATATGCACCTTTTAAACTTTTATTCACAAACTCAGACACATTGGTTGTCATATGACCAATTGGTTGCAGAGGGCATGTAGACCCTTGGAATGCAGAGGGTATGTGGACCCTTGAGATGCAGAGGGTATGTGGACCCTTGAGATTAGAGGGTGTGTAGACCCATGGAATGCAGAAGGTTCTTAGATCTTTAGAATGCAGAGAGTACGTGGACCCTTGTAATGTAGATGGTTCATGGACCCTTAAGATATAAAGGGTACGTGGATCCTTAAGATGCAGAAGATACATGGACTGTTCAGATGTAGAGGGTGGTGGACCCTTAGAATGCGGAGGGTACATGGACCCTTAGGATGCAGAGGGTGCTTAGACGCTTTGAATGCAAATGGTACATGGATCCTTGGAATATAGAGGGTACGTGGACCCTCAAAATGCAGAGGGTGCTCTGACCCTTAGAATACAAAGGATGCTCCAACCCTTAGAATACAGAGGGTATGTGGATCCTTGAGATTCAGAGGGTGCATGAACCCTTAGAATGCAAAGGGTATGTAAACCTTTGAAATATAGAGGGTGCATGGACCCTTAAAATATAGAGGGTACATGGATCCTTGGGATGCAGAGGGTGCATGGACCTTGAAATGCAATGAGTACTTGGACCCTTTAGATGCAAAGGGTACGTGGACCATTAGGATGCATGGATCCTTTGAATACAGAGGGTGCATGGATCCTTTGAATGCAGAGGGTACATGGATCCTTAGAATGCAAAGGGTTCGTGAACCCTTGGAATGCAGAGGGTTCGTGGACCTTTTGAATGAAAAGGGTGCATGGAACCATAGGATGCATAGGATGCATGAACTCTTGTAATGCATAGGGTGCTTGGACCCTTAGAATGTCGAGGATGTGATGACCCTTAGAATGTAGAGAGTGCATGGATCCATGGAATGCAAAGGGTACGTGGACCCTTGAGATGCAAAGGGTTCCTGGACCCTTAGAATGCAAAGGGTACATGGATCCTTGCAATGTAGAGGGTTCTTGGACCCTTAAAATGTAGAGTGTACGTGTACCTTTGCAATATAAATGATGCATGGACCCTTAAGATGCAGAGGATATGTGAACCCTTGAGATATAGAGGATGTGTGAAATCTTAGAATGTAGAAGGTACGTGGACTCTTAAGGTGCAGAAGGTTCTTGGATCTTTAGAATGCAAATGGTATGTGGACCTTTGCAATGCAGAGGGTACGTGAACCTTTTAGATATAGAGGGTACATGGACCCTTGGAATGTTGAGGGTGCTTGGACCCTTAGAATGTTGAGGGTGCATGGACCCTTATAATGTAGAAGGTGCTTAGACCTTAAGAGGTGCAAAGGGCACTTGGATCCTTTGAATACAAAGGGTGCTTGGATCCTTAAAATGCAAAGGATACATGAACCCTTGAAATGCATAGGGTTTCTGGACCCTTGAAATACAGAGGGTGCGTGGACTCTTGGAATGTGGAGGGTGTATGGAACCTTGAAATGCATAGTATGCTTGTACCCTTAGAATGCAGAGGTGCATGGACCCATAAAGTACAGAGGGTACGTGAGCCCTTAAGACGCAAATAATTCTTGGACCTTTAGAATGCAAAGGATATGTGGACCTTTAAGATGCAGAGGGTACGTGGACCCTTGAGATATAGAGAGTACGTGGACCTTTAAGATATAGAGGGTGCGTACACCCTTAGAATGTGGAGGGTACGTGAACCCTTAAGATGTAAAAGGTTATGGACCCTTGGAATGTTGAGGGTGCTTGGACCATTACAATGTAGAGGGTGCATGGACTCTTACAATGTAAAGGGTGCATTAACTATCCGAATGCAAAGGTTATGTGGACCCTTGGAATACAAAGGGCGCTTAGACCCATAGAGGTGCAAAGGAAACTTGAACCCTTAGAATATAGAGGGTACGTGGACCCTTGGTATGTAGAGGGTGTGTGGACCTTTAGTATGCACAGGGTACGTGAACCCTTGGTATGCAGAGGGTACGTGGACCCTTAAAATGCAGAGGATGCATGGACCTATGATATGTGAAGGGTGCATGGACCCTTATTATGCAGAGGGTACGTGGACCTTTGTTATATGGAGGGTGCGTGAACCCTTAATATGCATTGGGTACGTGGAACCCTTTATATGTAAAGGGCACATGGCCCTCAAAGTACAGATGAAATGTGGACCTTTGAGATTCAAAGGGTGCATGGACCCTTTTGATGCAGATGCTTGGACCCTTGAGATGCTGATGATGCTTGGACCCTTGGAATGTAGAGGGTATATGGACCCTAGGTATGCAAAGGGTGACCCTAAAATGTAGAGGGTATGTGGATCCTGGGTATGTAGAGGGTGCGTAGACCTTGAATATGCAGAAGGTGGGTGGACCCTTAAGATTCAGAGGATGCATAGACCCTTGGTATGTAGAGGGTATGTGGACCCTTGAAATGTAGAGGGTACATGCACCCTTAGTATGGAGATGGTATGTTAACCCTTAAGACATAGAGGGTGCGTGGACCATTGGAATTTAGAGGATGCGTAGAACATTGGAATGCAGAGGGTGCTTGGAGCCTTAGAATACAGAGGGTGCATGGACCCTTGCAATACATAGGATGCATGGATCCTAGGAATGCACAGGGTGCTTGACCATTGTAATGCGAAGGGTGCGTGAACCCTTTGAATGTAAAAGGTACGTGGACTCTTGGAATGCAGAGGGTACATGGACACTTGAGATGCAGAGGGGGTGTGGTCCCTTGAGGTGTGAAGGGTACGTGGATTCTTGAAATGAAAAAGGTGTGTGGACCTTGGAATGCAAAGAATGCATGGACCCTTGGACTATAGAGGGTGCATGGACAATTTAAATGCGAAGCATATGTGGACCCTTTGAATGCAAAATGTGTATGGACCCTTAAAATGCAGAGAGTGCATGGACCATTGGAATGTATAGAGTATGTGAACTCTTGAAACGCAGAAGGTACGTGGACCCTCAGAATGCAGAGGGTATGTAGACCCTTTACTGTGAATATCCAATTTTGTCCAACTTATTTAAAACAAAAAGAAAACAAAAAAGATGTAGTAAAATGAAAAATAAAAAATAAAAAAAATAGAAGTCTCACATCGGATAAAATTAAAACCCAAAACTCACTTTGAAATTCTCATATTTGAAGAGTGAGATTCCTTTAATCATTCATTTTCCTATATAAAGAGTTACATGTCCCATATCAGACAGAGGAGACTTCTTCAACCTCTCATCCTCTCCTATATAAGGAGACATCAATCCCAAGGAAAAATGGCAGAACACTTGAGCAACTGCAAAACTTGTGTTTGGGAGTATGCATCAAAGCATAAACCCATTTTATCTAAAGTTTTTATTCTATATGAATAGTCTCTAAGTTTGGGAGTATGCAGAAGAGTAAACTCATAACTCCATATAGTCCTCATTTCAAGAGGAAAGTTTTTGGGTCACTTTGCAACATCATCATTATCATAAGAAACTTCATCTGCCAAACAGTCAAAATCTTTATCACTATCATAAAAACTTTCATCACAACAAGGAACTTCAACCCCACCAACCTTTTCTTTTCCTTTCCTATTGCCAAACTTTTTAGGAGGACTCTGACCAGTTATTTTCCTCTTCCCACTCCTTTAAGCTCCAGTTGTTTGCTTTACAACCGTTTTCTCCCTTGCTTGATCTGCAACATTTTTCTTTATTCTTGTACTTTTTGTTTTCAATTGTTTTTCTTGAAGGACTTTTTTGCTTTTCTACACTTTTCCCTTTCTCCCTAACTTCTTTGCAGGACTCCTTGTTCTTCTTGCGTGACTTTTTTCTTTTTTAATACTTTTCCCTTGGTTCCTTAGTCGGAGTTTTAGCTTTTTTGGCTAGACTTTTTTGTTTTTCAACTTTTTTGCTTCCGCCCCTCACTATTTTACTAGGACTTTCACCTTTTTCTTCTTTTGCAACTTTCTTTCTCTGACCCCTAGTCATGTAAGTCTTCCTCTTCTTCACAACAACAACACTATCAAGCTGGATCGCCAACAACTTCAACACCAGCACTTTCAACTACTTCGACATGGTCACCACCCTCAATTGTTTCACCTCGCATACCTTCACTAACACCAGTACCACACTCCTCTTCACCATGAATAAATGCACCATGTCCACCATATGTAGGCTTAATATTAGAAAAACCTTCTCCACCTAACTCATGTCTTTCTTCACCACCATCAAAATTAGCACCAACCTCTGATCCATCAATATGAAAACCATCCTCTCCACCTTTAAACCCCTGCCTAGCCCCTTCACCAGTCTTAAATGCTTCACCTTCAACTTCCTCAACACTTTTTAGCAAAACTTCTATGTTTGCAACATCATTCACTAAATGCTCACGGTAGATATCCATTTTTCACCCATTTATCTTCGCTACATGCACCATATGTATCAAATCAGCATCAAGTTCTAAAATCCTAAGACCATCGCCAAAACTCAATCTAGATCCAACTAATAAAATTTTTTCACATTAAGGTAACCTAGTGAAATTCCAAATTTCTTAAAACTGAACACATCCAAAGTATCTTCATCAAAGTCCTCCCAAACTTCCATAATGCCCCATTTATACTTCACTCATCCATCTTCCTCAACAAAGTTGCCACCATGATGAATAAATAAAGTTAAGTATTGCACAAAAATAAATAAACTTTAGAATGAGGGACCACTATAATAAATTCATTTTAAAGCTTGTACGAATCATGGAATCAGGGACTCAAGGATCATATGAATTTTAAAACTCTAACTAATCAGGGACTCAGGGACCACATGCATTTTAATACTCGTAGAAATTAGGGACTAAGGGATCACATGCATTTTAAAAATTTACCACACAAAATGGGAATACATGTAAACCAATCTTAGAAACCAAACAAACATTCTCATTCAGCAATGTCAGAAATTTTATTTCCAATATTGGAATAAAAAATTACTCAAAAATTCCCCAACATTCCAAAAAACCCTAATCTACACAAGCCCCACAATAATGGCGACAAAAAAACACAAATTTCATGGTCGAAGTTAAGAGCAAATACCTATTCCATTTCGACTTCAATAACAACAACCCTAAGTACACAATTCTTTCTTTTTCTCTTTCTTCAACTGATACAAACATGCAACCGCTAATCCAAACTATGTTTTTTCTCCAACTAATTGTTAAACATTTTTATCCATGTGTGTGTAAATGCGACAATGTTTTGATACACATTAGACACATGTTGACATTTAACATCACACATCAGGACATTGTTAACATAACATGAGTTGAAGGACTAATGTGAAACATAAAGTAAAATGTTAGAAACTAACGATTTAATTTTTTTATATCAAGGACTATATTGAAATGACTTAATAAAATGTGGGACTAAAGTGACAGTTCACTCTTTTTTATTCTTTGTGAATAGTCTCTAAGACTGGGAGTACACATAAGTGTAAATGTATAAGCTCATATAGTTCTTATTTCAAGAGGGAAGTTTGTGGGCCACTTTGCAACCTTTTTCACGCAAGTGCAGCAAACTTTTTATTTTTTATTTTTTATTTTTTATTTTTAATTATTTTATTCTCTTTATATTTGTTTTTAGTTTATATTTTATATTTTTTATTGTTATTATTATTTTTCAAAAAAGGAATTAAAAAAATGTTTGAAGTTTGCGTAATGGTCAAGTGGGGTCAACTAAATGGTAGGTTCACCTTTGATATTGCTTGGAACATAAGAATTTATTGAGTAGTCATCTATTAACATGAATTCTGTGCAAAGAGCGAACTTGTTTTTAAGTGAAATGATACTTTGAAAGTTAATCATATTCTTACACAATTAATTAGGAGGTAACCATTTTTTAACAGACGTCATAGGGTGTTAATATCTCCCCACGCATAAATATCTCCTAAATCCATACTAGTTTCAAAGATCATAATTTTTAAGTTTTTTTTTTAAAAATTTAATAAATTTTGGTGACAACTCCCCCGTTTTTTATAAATTTTTTCATTCGTCGTCATGTTGTGATCTCGATTGCGACAGGTGGCGACTCGATTAAGGAATTTTTGAGAGTCAAGCCTAATATCATATTGTGTATGATTTCTTTAACTTCATTTCTATTTATTTCACTCTTTTTATTTTAATTTATTTTATTTTTATGTAAGACTTGATGGAATGATACTTAATGGGTGGACATGTTACAATGTTCCATTTGGATGCAAGGATTGTGTATCATCTTCTTTTAATGGTTGAAACCTCATTATTATGCAACACTGAAGTGAAACCATATAAAAGTTGACACCTTGATCATTAGAGGAGTTCCTTCTACACTTTTTAGCATTATCTCAAAGATCTTGAACGTTAATTTGTTTTACCTTGCTTCATAACTTCTCATTACGTTTTTATGTCTCATCCATGATCTGTCTTTGAGAATTTTTCTATAAAGAAGATAGAGGAAACATTTTTTTTCTTTGTTTTCTTTTCTCCTTTTTTATTTACTCTTTTCTTCTTTCTTTATTTTTAATTCTTTTTTGGTGTATTTTGCTTGATTTATAATACAAAAGAGATAACAATAGAAATATTTATTCAACTGTTGACAAATTAGAAAGGTACCCCATATTCTTAATTAAGGGTCAATCATCTCGAAAAGAAAATATGATTGACACTCAATCCAAGGGAGCATTCGTTCCTCAATAGATAAGGTCTTGTTAGTTGTAATATGGTACATAGCTTAACTTTTTCGAGAAAAATATGTGGTTGATAATTTATTATTAAAGAAAGTTTACTTTTCAATAAGTACATATCCCACACCTCTAAACAAGGACCAATCGTCTCAAGAAGAAAATATGGTTGACACCTATTCCAAGAGAGTATTCACTCCTCAATAGATAAGGTATAAGTTTCAACGTATTGCTAATATGACTATAAACCTCCCTTTTTTTAAAACAAATGTTTTTTTTTTTGCAAAACTAGTAGATGAAAAATACAACCTATTATGCTTCTTAGATATCGTCTGAATCTACCCTAATTTTGAAAAAAAAAACAAAAATAATGCATGAATATGTAGAAATTTTTTTTAATATTTTTGTACAACATGATTTTTCAAAAAAATGACTTAATGGTGCTCAATATAGAAAAAATGCATATGATATATGTACAAATATAAGATTTTTTCATCATTTTCAAAAATGGAAAGTTATGCTCATGTGTTATTATTCTATTGTTAATTGTGAATGAATATGTACCAACAAAAAAAAAAGATGATGAAGTACACTTCATTGCTAGTATGACTATGAACCTTTTTTTTAAAACAAATGTTTTTTTTCTTACAACTAATGAGATGAAAAATTCAACCTTATGCTTCTTATATGTCTTTTAAATCTATGCTAATTTTGAAAAAAAAATGAATGCACGAACGTGTAAAAACAATTAGTATTTTTATGCAACATGATCTTTTACGAAAATGACTTAATGGTACCAAATATGGAGAAATGCATGGGATGTATGCACAAATATAAAAGAATGTTTTTTGTTATTTTTAAAATGGAATGTTATGCTTATGTGTTATTATGACTATTGTTATATGTGAATGAATATGTAAAAAAAGAAAAGATGATGAAGTACACTTCTCATGTGTCTTATTCTAGGTAAAACCTTTTGGTAAGATAACTCTAGGATCAGGATCCTAGCTTTGGAAGATCACTAAGTCTATTTATTAATGCATGGTTTCATTAGTAGATCTAGACAACTGATAGACTATAATGGCCCTAGATTACCCTTATCCTTTAGATAAAGATTGAGTTTATGAATTAGCCACAAGTAGGAAAATACCCTCTCAATATGATTAACCCGTAATACTAGTAATAATCTGAACGATGACTTAAAAATTACCAAGTAAGCATACAGCCACTCAATAGCAACCGTTAAGATACTCATTAATCCTAGGCTCGCACAAGCTCAGGTACAGAGCCCAAAAGGTGTGTGAGATAAGTGAAAGTAAAGTATGTGTAGAAAGCATATAATATTCAATCTTAAGACTACCCAATCACCTCTACAATAAATAAATAACCAAGAATATATAACAATAAAATTCTTCTATCCTATGGTTCACAACATTCAATATGTACAAATAGAGTGAACACAAACAAATATTTATAATTAAATGAAGTTAAAAATAAAAAAATAAAATAAAAAAGTGAAATAAACCGAAATGAAGTTAAACAAATTATGCCACAAGTAATTAGTTAGACTTGACTCTCAAAAATTCCTCCAATGGAGTCACTATCTATTGCAACTAGGATCATGACAGGATAATGAATGAGAAAATTTATAAAAAACAGAGGAGTTGCCCCCAAAATTTATTAAATTTTTTTTGAAAAAACTTAAAAATTATGATCTTTCAAATCAGTTTGGATTCGAGAGTTATTTATGCATAGGGAAGGTATTATTAGCACCCTACAACGTTCATTAAAAAATGGTTACCTTCTACTTAATTCTGCAAAAATATGATTAACTTTCAAAATATTAATTTCACTAAAAAATATTTTTATTAATTTATTTTATGTAAGTTATTGAAAGACTTTTATTTTTTATTTTTTTATCTTTATGAAATAAGTGGAAAAAGAATCCGAAAGTTTTATCTGGGTTTCGCAGGTTCGGTTTCTGCTTCTACGTATTCTTAGATGCAATGAAGAAATCAAAGTAACATAGTTCTTGAAAAAATATATTTGATTAATTTTAAATTTTTAAAAAAGGATTTAAAAGTTTTAGGATTTGTTAGAAAAGATTATGGTTGATAGTAAAAAGTACTTTTGAATTCTTAGAAAGAAATTATTTATTTTGAATTTTAAAGATAAATTAATTTTGTAATTTTTATTTCTTTAAAAAAATATAACTTTGAAAATATTAAAATTTAAATTTGGAATAGTGATTGTTTATTTTAATTTATTTTTTTAATATTTTTAAGAAAAATATTTTTAAATTTTTTAGGAGAAGTAATCTAAAGAAAACAAGTCCGTTCTTGAACAAAATTCAAACTAGTATATGGCTACTCAATAAGCAATATTAAAGGTAGATCTACCAGTCAATTGATCGCACCAGGTCATTGCGCAGACTTAAAATATTTTTTAATTGTTTTTTTAAATAATAGTAACAATAAAAAATAATAAATATAAACTAAAATAAATATAAAGAGAATAAAATAATTAAAAAAAAAAGTTAGCTACATTTGCTTGAAAAAAGTTGCAAAGTGATCCACAATCTTTTCTCTTGAAATAAGGATCATATGAGCTTATGTATTTACTCTTCAGTATATTCCCAAACTTAGAGAATATTCATTGGGAATAAAAAAATTTATATAAAATGGGTTTACGCTTTAATGCATACTCCCAAACAAAAGCTTTGCAATTCAAGTATTCTGTCCTTTTTCTTAGGAAGGGTGTCTCCTTGTGTAAGAGAGGAGAGGAGGTTGAAGAAGTCACATATGTCGATTTGGGACTTGTAGCTCTTTATATAAGACAATGAATGATTGAAGAAGTCTCACTCTTCTGATGTGTGACTTCTAAAGTGAGTTTTGGATTTTAATTTCATCTGATGTGGGACTTCTATTTCTTTTATTTTTAATTTTTCATTTTACTATATCTTTTTTTTTAAATAACTCTCACAAAATTGGGTATTCATTCCTTCCATGTTTTTCTATATGAAATCTTGTACCCATACTGATTTAGTATTCTTTCTTGGATAAGTAATATGAATACAAAGGGTTCTTGGTTAACCATCCCTATACAGAAGAAACAAAATTGTTATATTACACATTCGTCCTAACAACTTTTTTAATTAAACCTCATGAAAAAAAAACTAAGTTAACAAATTATACCTAGTATGCACGAACATATGAAATTTGAATCGAACTTGTTATGATTTAGGGATAGCGCAACATTCACTCAATTGTGTTTTCCACTGCAATTTGTTAAACTCATTTATTACTTCTCTTGGATTTGATACCTCTCATTCACCATAAGCAACCGCAAACATGATGTGGGCATTTCACATACATATATATAGGTTTTGCTTTAATTACAATAAAGGTTTGATGAACCTTTATTGCATAATACTTCAATGTCGAATAGACTCTGTCTTTAGTTTCAAATTGTAATCTAACAAGCAACTCATCTCTGACCTTCCAATTAAAAGGCACATCATTTACAAAATAATTTATCTCTTCATGTGGATGCTCCCAATTTGTAACATTCTATTTTGAAAAAAAAAACTTAATAATGATAATATATTATAATATTTTTGTAAAAAAAAAACAAGGATGATCAGTGGCAGCATGCATGTTGCCACCTGGTGAAAAAGACTCACCGCTTCACCAACCTCATAAGCTCTCTCTTTTTTCCCCTTAAATTTTCAATTCAAAATGGCAAATCAATTCAACTTAGTGAATGGGAAATGAGATAAACAAGGAGCAAGGAAGTAAATGGTGTTATGGAAGATTTTGGAGAATTCAACATCTATTTCCAACCAATTTTGATTATAAAATTTAAAGATTGATCTTATAGGCATATCCAATAAATTAAAGATTACACCAAACTTCAATTCTAGGTAAGGGAATGAGACTCAATAGAATGTAAGAGTGGAGGATCAATGAAGATGTCTTGACTTTTTCAGCATTATCCAAATGTTAAGGATCACATACAGATGAACCACTACAATCTGCAAACGAAATTGTGTTTTCCATTTTTAAACTATTTGTATATTCTTCACCATCAGAATGCGACTCATGCTCATTAGGAATTTCACCTTCGTCAATATCATCATCATTGCTTTCCATGTATGTGGCAAAAAAATATTTTGGATCATTATCATCTAATAGGTTTACACATTTACCATAAATGACTTCACAAATGTTACATTCAAATAAATATGTAGTTCAAAAATTTAATCAACCAAATAAATATATTTCAAATTATATTACTTTTCATTAGTATACATATATTTTTCATTTCTACCACCAACCACATCAATCTCAACAAATAATTCAAGCATTACCATTAATGATTGTTGCTCAAATGTGCTTATCATACATTTTACATCTCCATCTTCATAAAATTTAAATCCACTATATTTGTTATCGTGACTAAAAACTAAAAATCTACCTATCAAACTTGAAACAAATTGATTTGATGAAAGTTTTAATTTCATGTAAATTTTTTCTTTCAATTAATTTAAACTTATTTTTCAATTAATTTGTATTGCTTTTTAAACCCTTCAAATTTTACTCCTTCAAACACTACTATTATAATAAACTAGAATAATTATATGATTCATTTTAATCTACTTAACTATACAATGATGCCAATGCAAAATATTTTAAATGTAATAAATTAAACCTAAACAATATCAGAAAAATATAATTCAAAGATTACTAAATATTTTTACTTTAATAATAATAATAATAATACATAAAATATTTATAAAAAATATATATAGACTTAAACATTAGATCTTCAATATCACTCATTTCTTCATCAATAACACTCAAAGCAGAAAAAATATTCCGGGACATGTTTATGCAACGTGTTTTCTTTAATATATACACAACTAGTGACTCCTTTACAATGAACATCATCTTTTTTCACATGCACACAATAATGATCACATGCATATAGGAAGGGTTCACAAGCATGGTGACACCTTCTCACTATGAGTCATAACTGCATGCGGTGCCTTATGATTGAGTTACAACTTTGTTGGATTTTTACATGAATGTGGCACTTACTCGTTGTGAGTCACAACTTCATGTGGTGCCTAATGACTATGATTCGTAACTTTGTTCAATTTTTGCGCACTCTTTTGCATGTATGTGGCGCCTCTTAGAAAGGAGTCACATTTGTGGTGTCTTTCTAAGAGGAGTAACACTCTTGATTGTGGTTATGGTTAGGGTGCCCGCTAATCATGAGCCATAATGTGTGGCGCCTTCCCACTCTTAGTAACACATATAGTACCTCTTCATCCTCCGCCAAAGAACATTGTTTCCACAATAGGTAATTATTTTTCAAACAATATTTTTAAAGTAATTTTTTTAAAAACAATACTATTTGAATAAAAAGCCCAAGTTGGTAATGTATCCAATAGTAGTTTCCAACCAAATGCCTTAACCTTCTTGGGAGCCAAACATCTCCATATATTTTTAAGCAAGAAAGCTTAGTCAATGATGGTCATGAGATTCTCACAATTGTTTAAGTCCTTGTTCAATCTCTTGTTAAGCATTGCTTCAAGTAGTTTGAGATATTCTTTTTTTATACGAAAAATAACCTATGTCATGCCCATTGTCCCTAGCTAATAAATATAACCTAGGATATTCTATGCTCAGTTACTACACAACACACCAACTATGTTCTTATAATAATGTTTTTGTTCCATTTCGCACCTTATATTTCACCCCTCACTAGAACTACTCATTTCCTCTTAACGACCCATCTGTATCAAGTTTTTCCATCACTGTGAAGCTAATTTCAGGTTAACTTCAGCATACAAATGTTCTAGTTAATCTCTATATTTGGCTTCCAAGTAGAGGTATTAAATTGGTCCTTGGCCCTTGGCCCATGGACTAGTCCATTTTTCCTTAAGTTATGTAACCCACTTAGAAGTATATTTTTTAAGCCCTAACCCACATAATCCTTAATTTAAGGGGGCTTAGTGTGAGCTAACTAGTAGGCTAACTCATCTAACCCTATTTTATTTTCTTCTATTTTGTAACTTATCTACAAGTAAAATTTTTAAATCTTACCTAAGGATGGAAGTAGGTTGAGTCGAGTTAGGTTTTGAGTGTTTAAGTTTCGCTTGTTCAACATTTTAAGGCCTAAGCTTGAGTCTGTTACCTGTTAAAGGCTTTTTTTTTTGTCAAGATCTAACCTTATTTAAACCCTACAAGACCTACAAGTCTATTTAAAAGCTTTCATTAAAAAAAAACACCAATAAATAGACATAAAGTTTATATAAATGATTGATTAAAAAGGCTTGCAAGCTTAAAGTTTACAAGATAAAAAGATCATTAAATAGACATAAAACATATATATAGTATATTAAAATAAATATAATAAATATAAATATAAATATAAATAGACCTTTAAATAGGCTAAATAACTCTTTTTGTAAGCCTAAGTTTGATTTGTTTGTTTAAAAAGAATTTTTAACAAGCATGAGTCTATCAATTTATTAAACAAGTTAAGTCAAGCTAAACTTTAAACAAATCGAATCGTAGACCCATGTCAAACAGCTTTGTTCACTTCCATATCTAATCCTAACTCACGTAACTTACAAATTAAGTGAGATGAATGTAGACGAACTCATGCAATCCTATCTTATCATCATTTATTTTGTAACTCATTTAAAAGTAAAATTTTATATACCTTAATTCATGTCATCCTTAAATTTAGTAAAATGAATGAGTTGACTTATCTAACCTTATCGTATAACCTTCTATTTTGTAGCTAAGTTAGAAATAGGGTTTTTAAGCCTTAACTCATGTAATCCTCAAATTAAGTGGAATGGGTGAAGACTAACTCATCTATTTTGTAACTTGTCTAAAGTAAGATTTTTTAAACTTTAATTCACATAATTATCAAATTAAGTAAAATGTGTGTGGATTAAATTTTACGAGATTATCTTCTATTTAGCTCTTTTTTCTAAAATTTATTCCTCTCAATTTTTCTCTTTTTTTTAATTTTCTTTTCCTCTTAAAATTTTATCTTTAATATTTTTATTATACTAAAATATTATTTAATTTATTTATATTTCTTTTTTATATTTTTATCTTTCTCTAAATATTTTCATTTGTCTCTACAATTTTCTTCCTCTCTGAATTTTTTCTTTCTCTCTCAATTTGTCTATACTTTTATTTTTTTGTTTGTTTTTTATTTTTTATTTTTTATTTTTTAAAATATATTTGTCTCTCTATTTCTATAATTATCTTTTCTCCCCAATTTTCTCATCCTCTCTAATTTTTTTTTTTTACTCATTTTAATTTTTCATCCTTATTTTATTTTGAGAAAGGGAAAGACAGTAGAAAGAAAAAAATTTATAAAAAAAGATAAATAAAATTAAAAGAGAAAATTTGAAGAAAAAAAATTAAGCTCGTAGACCCATCCTAACCCTTAGGGCTTAATGGACTTTTAACCCTGTAGACTTTGCAAATGTAGGCTTTTGTGAGCTTGTGATCCTAGCCCACATGAATTAGGGTTAAGTGGGTTTGAGTTGGATGAATCAAATTGACACCTATACTTATAAAAACTTAAACAACAACTTGTTGTCCCAATTTAGGATACACCATCTCTACTTCAACAACAATGCTTTCTTAAAAACATTCAAATCTTTACTCTCAAACGAATTTCGTATTTAACTTGCTTATGTGAATTATGTGGATCTTTCTTTTCAAGTTGATTCTCTTAAATTAAGAATTAGGATCAAAGCACATAAGTCAAAATTAAAATTTTGATAATTATAAGAATAAAAATATGAAAAAAAGAAGGATTGAAGAAAAACATCATACCTTCAATTCTACATAGGAAGAAAAATAATAAATTTAATGTAGAATCGTTCTAAAAGTGTGAAAAATCTTTAATAAGATTTAAGTAATGATTCTTTTCAAAATCTTAAGAAACATAAAAGTTATCTCACAGAGAAAAATATCAATTCTTATTATCGTCAAAGTTCTCTTATTCAAACATTTTACATAAGTATTTATAATTAAATTAAAATCCTAAAGTATTCAATAACCACTATGAACCAATTTATTAATATAATAATAAAAAATTAAATAAATACAAATAAAACTTAACAACCATTAAAATTAAGTCTATTAGTATAATAAACTAAATCTAAACTATTAATTATTAGATTTAGAACAATTATATTGTTAAAAAATCTTAAAGTAAAGATGTATATAACTTTTTATAATTTCTAAAGGTGTAAGTTATTTCCAATAATTTGTAGATAATGTTACTTACAAATTTTAAATTTTGTTTTGTAACCACTTTTTTTAAGATTTATAACTTTTACTTAATAAGTTGTAACATGATGCAATAAGATATTGACAGAATAAAAAAAAACATATGAGAAGGAGGTTAAATTGTATGTCAAAAATTTTTGCAAATATCTTTAACTTTGAAAAAGTTTTTTTAAAAAACAAACCTAACCTTTATTTCTGGGTGAGGTTGAGAAGATTTTAAACGATTAAAAAGACTTTCTTAACAAAGAAACAATGATAGAAGATAAATACCACAAAACATTATAAAGAAATAAACTGAAGAAAGAAAACTAAATAAAAATAAGCATACACAAATGCATCATGTTATAAGTGTAGAATTGGTTTATGCATCATTCTTACAAGTAAACTTGGTCCACCGACAGATTTATAAGTTTTAAATGAAGTAATTTATTTTTAGAAACTTACCTCGAGCAAAACTATATAATAAAAGTTTGAGATTCTCAACTCCAAGCAAATATTAAGAGTTGCTCAAGCTAGAAACAGGTTTGGGGTAACTTTTCTTATTTGAAACGTACCTCATATTTTTCCAAACATGTATAATCAAGGTATGTTGTGGCAAATGTGAATTTGGTTGTGCCAAATACCAAATCAAGCACATGCCTGGCAAACTAAAACATAGACGATAGTATAAAAAGGTAGCAAAAATAAAAAGAGAAATGAAATGCGGATTTACTATTAGGATGTGTACATCTAGAGAGGGAAGACAGGGGAAATAGCAACAAATATAATGATCATATGTTCAAAAAACTAAAAGGCAATAAGTACGACGAGTAACGAAGGGTGAAATGTGGAACTTTTAAGTGCCATAAAGTAAAGAAAACAATAGAATATTATATCAGTACAAAGAGTTTCCTATCAGGGAAAAGTCAAAGACTCCTTACATTGTCCACCAAATGTTTACAACGTTCTGTCTATTACATCAAGGAAGAAACAAAAAAGTACAGATAAATAGTTCAGAGTTCAGACAACTCACAAGATCAGTAGTAATAGGTCAACTGACAACTCATTTAATCATTTAATTTCCATCATTAGTAGAAGTTACTCTTTTTTTTCTCTTGTGTTTGGGCTTGACAGCATCCTTTAGAGTCCTACCTTCATTATTCTGACCAGCAGTTAGAGCTTGATCAATTGGTGAAGAATCTGTCTTCATGTCCTGTGGGGGTTCCTCAGGCTTAGTCTCACGTTTTGAATCCTTTTTTTTACTAGGTGCTGAAGGTCCTGTATATTTTACAACTCTAAGGAGTGAGATTATGTGATTCTGCCTTCTCATTAGACCACATACACGTGTACAAAGTGATACAGACACCAATTTATCATTCAAATGGATAATGAAATCTAAAAGGAAAGTCTAAATAAAAGCGAAGCATACATATAAAGCCCCACTTGTTCAATCAAAAGCCACATAACAGCTAATTTTATAATTGAAGATAGAAGGGAGAAGTTATTACCGCATGAGGCTAGAGAAGCTTTTAGAAGATCTGAATTGACACACTCTGAGTAGGGATCCCTGGGGAAGTGAAGGAACAATGGTGGCAAGATATAAAATGTATTCTATTAAATTTAAAAGAATAAGTATACTTATTTTCTTCTTAATATAGAGTATAGACAACTCATAGGAAAGACCTCAAAATGACCACTAATTTCAGTTTACTTCAGTATAAATGACTCTTTTTAATTTTATTTTTTCCCTCTACATGTAACTTTTGACATAATAGATAGTTAGCCAAGATATTAGAAAATAAATGAAGATTTTAATAAAGTTCCAAACTTAATTTTAAATTTTTATTTCATCTTATGCAACCTTAAAATAAATAATAAAATATCTAAAATTAGTTGTTAATGATGTTAAAAATTGTGTTCAAGAAATTAATGCATAATTTTTACCAACATTGCAAATTTGTTTGTATTAAAATAGACTACAACATAAAAGAAAGGTATAATTTTTAAAATTAGAATTGAAAACAATAAAATTAAATCATCTGTATTGTGGCAGGAGAGGAAATTTTCCCTAATTTTCTATTACTCTGTTGCCTTATCCCACTAAGTTTCCAACTCTATCTATCCACTAGTTGCAATAGTCCTCCGTCCCATAAAGGTTCTTTTATTCATATATAGATTTATTAAAAAAGGCATGGAGCAATTTGTTATGACATGCACACATGTGATATAGTACTCATTTTTTATTTTATTTTTTTATACAAGCTAATGATAAATTCTCTGCATTTGCAGTAGGTCTCTAGCAGATTTAAATGAACTGGACTAGAAAAAACTAGATTTGAATAAATTTTAAAACAAAAACCAATACAAGGAAGCAATTAATTCTTGGACTAGCTGATATCATACCAACTAGAGGGACCACCAATGAAATTCTTTGATTCTCCATCTCTCTCGTTACTTTGTCCTTGTCCTGATGGTGTGGCTTCACAATCCATAAAACTTTCCTCATCTTTCAGTCTCAATTTGTCTAATTGACTACCATCCTCATGATCACCATCTACTTGATTTTGTTTTTCCCTGAACCCAGTAGTGGTACTGCATACATCCACAGCAACAGATGAAGAATGACGTTTAATCTTCTGCAGTGCCCTTTCATTGTTATGTATTTCAACCTACATAATTTCAGACAACAAAAAACAGTTAACAACGGTTATAAATTCCATGGGTAATATGGCAATTGAATAGATAGCAAGAAAAGTTTCAGAATGGCATCTAGTAAAAAAAATCATATGTAAGATATTAGAACCATAGTTATTATAAGAATCTTACGATTAACGATTTGAAAACACACAATTTGATTTTTCAGTGATTCGTATAATGTGAATAATCATAGATGACTTTGAATGTTCAGATACATGAATGGATTGGTAAAATCAGTACAATTCAGTATCACAATGTTCATTTTCTATCTTACTTTTACCATTTCTTATAAAAGTCATTAAAAAGTTTGATAAGTTTAAACGGTTAAATAAAAAGAGAATGGAGCATTACTAAATACACCCTATTTCTGATTATTTAAATGCTTTATTTTCTTTTTCCGAAACTAGGATTTCACATTCTCACTCACTCATCATATGCAATGTATTTGACCATTTCATTGCTCCATTTTCAGCCTTCTAAAAGATGGGTTTCACATATTCATTGGTGACTTATAATTTTGTTTTGTAAGACTTATAATTGTTTAAAAGTATTACATTAAGTACTACACTTAATTTATATGATATATTCGAACCTATTTTTGTTGCATGTTTGAATCTTGCAAGATAGGATTCATGATTTACCATTCAAACATTAGCTTGACAATTCACGATTTGAATTATGATTCAATAACCTTATTTAGAACAACACATGGAGTTTGACGCGATGCCAAACTAGTAGAGATCAACTCAAACCAGAGTCCTTCCTATAATTGACCCAAACTAAACCAACCAGCAGCTGCAGGCCTTTTAAGTTAAGCAGCATGAATGTTAATTAAGAATACCCGTTTTGATTATTTGGCACCACCACTGTTAATAGAAGACAAAGCACTATAGAATGTGAAGAGAACTAACTCACAGCATCCTTAATCTTGACTGTAATATCACCAGCTTTAACATGAGCAAGTTTCAAGCAGTGCATGATAACCCGTTGATACACTCCCTCGCCACCAGCCTTTTGAATGGCACAAACATCACCGTTTGCATTAAGCGTAGCAGTCATGCGTCCTGTCATTACACATTCCTCAAGGTGTGTCGGATCTATCACCTACACAGTATCATATCAAAACAAAAATCAGAGAATCACACACATACACACACGCAAAGAGCATTAAAACAAAAGCCTAAAAGAAAAAAAGAATCCTCACAACGAGATTTTCGTTACTGAAGAATCCAAAGGTGACAGCAATAGGAAGATGATGTATAATCAAAGGAATCGGGTCACGCTGCTCGGGAGGATGCACCACAACTTGTTGACCATCTTCTCCGGCCAAGGAGCATTCAGGTCTCCGGAATGTCAACAGAGAAGCCAACGCACCAATGTTTGCAGCATCAACAAGGTTTCTATCATAATCGATTCAATTATAAGCAATAACAATCAGCGACAGAACTAATTTACATGTAATAATACACTAAGAGTGAGAGTGAGTAACTAACCCGGCATTGTCTAGAATGTGGATATCAATGCGAATAGCCCAAACGAGCTTGCCGGAAAGAACGCAGAGCGATTCGGTGTCAACGGCTCTGCTTTCCCGTAAACCGCGGTCTATGACGCGTCCTAACTCGACGGCGGACTCACCAGGACGGCCAGGTTCGAAGGAAGGATCGGCCATGGGGGAGAACTCGGTAAAGATGGAGAGGGTGCCTTCGTTGGGCCTGTCTCGATAGGGCTGAACGAGTTGGGCCGTGACGAAGCTCATGACGTGGGTGTGGCCCAATTGGACCTCGGCGGAGCCATCGTCCTTGCCGAACTTGATGGTGAGCTTACGGTAATCGAAGGGGCGACGACCATCTACTCGAAGTTCGGAAAGGAGAGCGGTTTCGATGAATTTTTTGTCGTTAAGAGGGACTCGCCAATTGTTTGCTAACCTCTGCTCCATAATTTCTTCCTACTGTGTGCTGCCTAGGGTGTGCTCAATGCTGCATTCACTACTCCAGGGTTTATTTTTAAATTTTTCATCCTTGTTACTACTTTTCATAATGCCGACGCCGTTAACCAGCGCGTTAGCCCAAAAATCCGGTGGTTAACGGATCACCAATTTAAAGCTTGGGCCCGCATTACATGAGGGCTTTGCAGGTTCGCCTACGGGCCTAATCTGTATATCTAATCTTCATGGATGGATCCCACTTAATTAGCATATTAACAATAAATCAGTATATTTAACTTCATTTTAAAATTAAAATTATGGGTCAAACCCAGTTTATCACGCGTTGACTTCATAAAACTTACAGGTTGAGTGAGCCGGACCATGGTAATCCACAAGCTTGTGAATCTTTTTTTTTTTTCTTTCTAAAACTCAACTTAGTGGTAAGTCAAATGGTTAAAACTTTCTCTAGTGAGAGGGTAAGAATTAAAGTAGTTCATTATTTTAAGAATAAAATTTTTCTTGATTCTATTTACAAGATCTAATTCATATTGGTTGCTGTGTTAATTTTTTTTCCACAAAAATATTTTTAATTAAGTAAAGATACAATAAAAGATTGTTTCAATAGTATTAAGAATATTTTTTAAAAAATTTATAAATATTAATGACAAATTTAATATTATTAGCTAGATTAACTAAAATTCTATTTTTTTTTTTTTATAAATTGGTTAATGATTCTTATGAAACAAATTGGAGAAAGTACTTTAAATTTTTTTTATATTACTTTTTATCAAACCTCCATTATTAATACTATAAAAAATTTATTTTTATTTTCTATTTGTTTATTTGAATTATCATTCATATATTTATTGTAATTTTAAATATTTAAAAATATTTTCTAGTTCATAATAGTTTTATACATGTATAAAAATATCCGTCAAAACATAGAATTGATTGTGTTGTGTAATGAAATTTGTTTTATCATCCAAGTAATTAATGTTGGTAAACTAGCTTCTTTTTTATTAAAAAAATGCTTTCATTATATTTTTAAAATTTTAAAATTCCATTTTCTCCTTTAAAATATAAAATGTGTTATATTTTACTTTACTTTAATATAAATGAGCTTTTTATTTTATTTTTTCCCTCTACATGTAACATTTTGGTATAATAGACATTTAGTTAAGATATTATAAAATAAATAAAGGTTTAATAAAGTTCCGAAGTCAACAACTTTAACATTTCATGTCATGTTATAAAACCATAAAATCAATAATAAAATATTTAAAATTAGTTGTTAATGGTGTTAAAAATTATGTTGAAGAAATTAATGCATAACTTTTACCAACGTTGCAAATTTGTTTACATTAAAATAGACTACAACATAAAAAGAAAAGTGTAATTTTAAAATTAGAATAGAAAACAAAGAAACTCAATCATCTATACTGCAGTAGGAGAGGTAATTTTCCCTAATTTTGTGGCACGTAGAAATTTTAAAATCATTTGACAATTTTTTATCAAAATAATATGGTGCATTTGACTTTTAGTAGTCTTACTACTTATCCATACATTGCACATGTTATACTGATTAAATACAATTCAAGTTTTAGGTGGAAGATGTAGTAAATATGAAATTTGTCCTTTCCCTGGTTCTTAACAAAGAGAAGCATTAAGTAGTAGCACAATATACAAAGGAAATTAAACAATTTTCACATACACGCATGATGCGGCAAAGAACTTGGCTTAGTGATCGAAATATACCTTTACATAAAAAAGAGTTAACCATCCATGGTACATATCAGTGTTCTTATCATTAGAAATTTTCCTTTTTTTTTCCTTTATCATTTTACATTGTACTCCTTTTCAGTAGATCTGTTAGACAATAGAGGGAAAAAAACACATGTTAATGGCGGTTACTTTGGTTTTATGGATTGGCCTTCTTCACACTACGGAAAACATCTTGCATTAATCGCTCATGCTCTTTCAGCATGTCATCAATGTTGCCACCTGGAGGCACCAATGGTCCAGAACAATGCATCCTATTTTTCTTTGGCATATAACCCTGAAACCACAAAGAAAACCAAGTAACAAAAAGTTAAAATACTTTTAAGATGGAGAACAACAATATATTCTGTAAAAAAGCAAAAAACAAATTTCTGTACATGAGTGGTATTATCCTCTATTTTCTTTATTTTTCCACATTAAGGCAAAGAACCAGACATTGCCTTTATCTTTTATGTATTCTTGCATTTAAGAAAAACATAGATGTTTATTATTTAAATATTTTTCATGTTAATAGATTGTTGTATCACAAAAGTTTTAGGGAATATTGAGCAAAACATAGATGCTTATAAATTTTTGTAATGAATAGGAAAATTAAATAACATTTCTTTTATCAGATAATATTCTATTTAATAGGGAAAATTTACACAACACTATGACAATAACAAACTAGAAATGGCAGAACAAAGAGAAGATTGTTGTTTACCATCCCATGTTCTTGACCAAGCATGCCTTGTTCCTTTCTAAGGGAAGAGATAGATAAATCCACTGCAGCTTGATTTACATGAGACTTTTGTGTCCGCAACTCTTGATTCTTCATAGATGATTCTGGTCTTATACTCAATGAGGATGGTTCTGTTGTGTTGTTGTGCATGGATAAAGTAGAATGTGCATACCCATTTTGTAGTTTTTCTATGGTTGGATCATCCTTGCGGGGAGATCCACCATCCTTTTGGGATTTATATTTAAGATGGGACATTTTAGTATTTGGCTTTCCCTGCCAATGATAAATTAGCCATGAGGATTGAACAAAAATTGTAAATATTATAATCATCATAGAAATTTTCTACAAACATACCCGCACGGATATATCTCCCCTAGCATTATATTCTGGTGATTCTAGAACTTTGGTATTTCCTGCTCCTCTTAATACAGATACCGGTCCTCTTCCTTTAACAGCTTCTATGTTGTTCCTGATTTATAAGAAAAACAAGTTCTATGACTGTAAATGACACTTCTAATCATAGCATTAACTTAAGACAATTAAATCTAGTTAACAATAAAAGGGTGTAAAATTTTGTATTTTTGATAGATATAGTGAAAAAAATAAATCAATAAGATCTTTAATATCTAGGAAAATAAAACTTATAATACCTTGCAGCTTCCTTATCTCGATGTTTGGCATCAAACTCCTTGCATGGTGAAAACTTTGGTAAATTTGATGGATCACAAGGCAAGGGGTCTGTGGTGAAGAACTAGCAAAAATCCACCATGAACAATAATGAGCTAAGTAGGATATCCAAATCA
Source organism: Canavalia gladiata (assembly GCA_037954105.1). Classification (NCBI taxonomy): domain Eukaryota; kingdom Viridiplantae; phylum Streptophyta; class Magnoliopsida; order Fabales; family Fabaceae; genus Canavalia; species Canavalia gladiata. The sequence goes on from CM075667.1 coordinate 19,000,937, forward strand.
GTTCTTGCAAATAGAACAAAGCCAGTTTGAGAAACTATAATGAAAATAGCCTAAAAGAATATTAGGAAAAAACAGGCAATTGGGGATCTTAAATAAATTCAAGACACACAAAAAGTGGTTGTCCTATGAGAAAATTAAGTAAGGATAAATGATAAGTTTAATCATCAGGAAAATGGATTTAAAAAATTTTACATGACAGTGAATGTAGACAAGTATACTGTGTTCAAATTAACTTTAGATTAAGTATAATGGAGGCAAACAAAGAAATTATGGCCATTGAATCCTCGGTCAGAAAAGCCACAACCAAGAATAGATCACACTATAAATAATAAGCAAATTTCTCATCATGTTTCGGGTTATACTTTTACTGATGAATTATTAAATGTGTTGTTTTCAATAGCTATACACATTATATTTTCAATGAAAGCGACACTAAAAGAACATGTAGAATATAGCACCTATGTCTTGTCCTTCTCTAGATTTAAGCACGATAATAGTGTTTATTTCCATGTAAATATAGTATGCTTGAAAAAGGATAAAAGGGTGCTTAGAATTACCTCACTGTTAAGTGCGGAAGTTGCAGACCCTCGATCTTCTGGTTCTATTGTAAGGAGCTTATCAACAAGAGCTAATGAGGCATGAGAAAAGTTTTTAAATGTATCTGCTACTTGGCGTTTGTAAGGGTGTTGCGGCTTAAAACTTGTTGCATGGGGAAATTTTGTTCTCTGCCAATAGCTTTTAGATGGGGAACCACAAAGCTTAAAAATCTTGTGCATTTGTTCCACCTGCATATTAATCACTCTCAATATTAAAATACAATTCTTTGCCTAAGCTTGGTAGTAATGGAAATTCCATGTGTAAGTAGCCTGCTTTTTGTACAGTTTTAGTACTTTGATTTTACTGAAACTTATAACATCTCTATTATTTGAATACATAAAAAGTTTGATATTGTATGTGATACTATCTCTATTTCACTCTTAATTTGTTATCTATTTCATATACATGTATATCAAAATCAAATAGGATAACAAAATTTTGTCCCACTTTTATTATTCAAAAAACATTTCCCTACACAAAAGGAAAGACACCATCTTGTAAGAAAATGTTAAATCAAATGATATAAGTAAACAAAATTTAGATAGATGACAATGTCTCAATATAACAACTAATTATGACACATATTAATTACTAAACGTTACATAATATGCACGAATCATATTGGTTCATAAAAAATATATACCTCTGTTCTTCCAGGCATGATAGGTTTCCCAACTAGCAATTCTGCTAGAATGCAACCAGCACTCCATAAATCAATTGCAGCTCCATACTCAGTAGCACCTAACAAAAGTTCAGGTGCCCTATACCATAGAGTCACAACACGACTAGTCATTGGTTGCTTTTTATCAGGATCCTGAACTGTTGCAAGACCAAAATCTCCAATCTTAAGATTTCCATTGTTGTCAATCAGAAGATTAGAACCCTTGATGTCTCGGTGCAGCACACCCTTACTATGGCAGTGTTCAAGTCCACGAAGCAATTGTTGCATATAACATTTGATCTACAAAGCCAATGAATAAATAATTTGATACCATATAGTTCCAACATTTTGATAAACAAGTTTTTACTTTTTCTACCTGAAAAAGATTCTTCATTCTATCAATAGCTAATTAGCTATAATTCAAATGTACTTTGTTATATGCTGTAAAAGTGATAACATTAATGACATGTACCTGTGATTCAGTGAACTTCACCCCATGTACAGCTGCTAGACCAGCAAGGTCATGTTCCATGTATTCAAAAACAAGGTACAAACTAGTGGACGTTTTTGATGTGACAAGACCTTCAAGCTTCATGACATTAGGATGATCAAGTTGACGCAAAATATAGATTTCTCTTGCCATGAAACGAACACTCTCCACATCTTTACTTGAAAAACGAACCTTCTTCAAAGCCACAATTTTACCAGTTTCAAGATCACGAGCTTTATGCACACTGCTATAAGCCCCTTGTCCAATCTGCACATAAAGCAGTGATCAGTTGAAAGTAAATTAATTCAAAACATTTAGAAATAATAAGAGACCCCAAAGAAGTGATATTAGAAACTAACTTGGTCTAACTTTTCAAAAGTATCTGCACGTCGAGGCACCCACCCTTTGATAGCTTCTGCTGCCACTGAAGATAACCATAATGGCCATCCATCATCAACATGTTCTCCTGCACAATGTTGCACACTAAGTATTCTATTTATTAGTGGGTTTTTTTCAACTAAACCAGTACTCATTGTTATGCATATCTGGTGCGGGCTTTTTATGGGATCTAAACGGTTGCTTTTAATCTCTGATGATGCCTTAGACAAAGAGGGCACTGAAACATCCATGCTGCCATCATTTAATTGTGCAGTTGAGATAATGGGGGCAACCAATTGTACTGAACACTTGTTCAACTCTTTTTCTTTCTCATATTCTTCAACTTTGTCTTTGTTTGAGGACTCTTTAGAGCAGATGCACCCCATATTCTAAAATATTAATCCACACTCCCCTCTTTATAAAAAAAGGGAGTTACTTTAATCAAACAAACAATAAATTAGTGCCTTTTGTGAAAGTTATTATAGTTTAAGCAACTGGGTACACTTGTATTTCCTTGGGAACCCAGAAGCTCCCACCCTTCTAATTCCTATGATCACGTAGCCATTTACCGTGAAAACTTGTGTTTGATAACCTTTATTGAGAACAAAGACGATCATAACAGTGGAAAACCCACGTCACAAAATCAATGGTGCAATATATGGTAATTGACTTATTTTCCACATAACAATCCAAAATTTGGATATTGCAGATTCAACAAGTTGCTTTCAAGATTCAATGCTTCAAACCCCAGGTTCCCAGATTGGGGGAATCTTCGATCAAACACAAAAATGGCACAAGATTTTGAAAATCACTCGCTCAAAATGAAGATATGAGCATGAATGATACAATAACAAATAAACAAACAAGGAAGGGATTCCCAAATCAAAGGGTTGATAGTTCAATCGAAAAGGGATAGGTGAAAAAGAATTTAAGGAGAAATGCTTAACTTCCTTGACCTTTGAGGGAAGAAAAAGTTATGTATGTGAAATGAATTTCCCACAACTAACACAAAATGGTTACAATGACAATGTAGGAATTTTTTCTTTTTTTCTTTATTCAAATCAAAAGCAAAATAATAACCCAAAAAGATGATTTTGATTGTTGGTTCGCTGGGTACAGAGCAAAAGGGAGAGATGGAACAGAAGAAAGAAGGAGGGACATTAACGGAAAATTGAAAAAAATGAAAAGAAGAGTTTATTTGATTATGGGTATGATTTGGAAAAACGGTTGGTGAGAGGGAAAAAAATGAGAGATTTGTGGGATGTGTGCGAGAATTGCGAGACACCCTGTGTTCCAGATTAACCTTTCTCATCTTCCCTCTATCACTTGTTTCTTCCTTCTCTCTATACATATTCGCTGGAAAATAACCCTATTCTTACACATCAAGCAACAAAAATCATAAAAATTAACTAAATGAACATTTTTTAAATTTTAATACGTGGGGCATAAGCCCCTCTTTTACTGGAAAAAAAAAACTTCAAGTTTAATATTTATTATAAAAGTATGATTATTTACAAAACTATTGTTTTTTGAGGTGCAAGTGTCTGTTTCTATTTTTCATTGTCTTGTATCATTCCTTTTAAATAACTTTTATTGTTTTTTCATAAAATATTTTCAGTTAAAAAGTTTTATCAAACTTTTTTACAGTATGTTATCACTTACAAATCCTAATTTCTACTCAATAATTATATCAATTAATATTGATTAAATATATATATATATATATATATAATAGTTAGTGTAATTTAATATCTACAATAATTATTATCAAATATAAATACGATAAATTTATTCATCTACATTTAAAATTTTATTTTTAATAATTGATTATTAAAACATATAATAATTATTTATTAATTATATAATTTAATTATTATTTTTTATAAAATTAATTATCATATTTTTTAATTGATTATTAATTTATTGTAATCGATTGAAAAGTATAATGGTTAATTTTATAAAAATTATGATTAACTTAATTATGTAATTAGTTATATAATAATTATAAAAATATATAATTAATTATTAAAAATAAAATTTAAAATATAGATAAATGAAATTATTATAATTATTTATAATATAAGAAGAAAATTTTGGTCTGTACCTGCTTTGTAGATTCCATCTGGCTTGTTATTATGATTGATTCCAAAATGCAAACCATAGTTCCATCCGTCACAAGAGGAGCAATCTCTAAATCCACGTGTACTCACCTCTTTCTTCAATTGCATGTAATGAAAGTGTTGAACCCAATCAACCACTACATGTCACACTCCTAGACCCTCTCTTCTCTCTTATCTAGCTAGGAGTCTCATCCATCTCACTTAAACTAAACTAATACCAACTTTTTCTCTTCTTTTTTTCCTTCTCCACAGTTTTCATTGAAGCTATGGACTTGATCAATTTTTTGCTTAACTTATTGGTCCCTCCAGGTAGTTTTCTCACGTTGGCCTTCTCATGGCCAGCACTTTGTTTTCTCAATGCTTGTGAGTGGCTTTATAACAGCATATATGGTGAGGATATGGATAATAAAGTGGTCATAATCACTGGAGCATCTTCTGGTATAGGAGAGGCAAATTCTCTCTCTCTCTTTATGTTTCTTATTCTCTTTTTTTCATTTTTCACCTATTCATATTCCTTGAACCATACATTATAATAGATGACCCACATCCTTTTTAATAGCCAAAGAGTTTGCTTTCTATTCTTATGCTTATGGTTTGGAATATATTGCAGCAAATTGCATATGAGTATGCTTTGAGGAGAGCAAATTTGATGTTGGTGGCACGCAGGGAGCATAGACTAAGAGGGATTGCTGAGAATGCAAGGAGATTGGGTGCAAGACATGTCATGATTATGGCAGCAGATGTTGTGAAGGAAGATGATTGTAGGAGATTTGTCAATGAAACCATAAATGTTTATGGACGTGGTATGTTTTATTGTGCACTTAAATCACCATTCTTCATGTTGAATTTTAACCAATGGCCCAAGTTTATATTGTTACCATTAATATCATTGACATTCAAATTATCAGTGCAACACTTCCTACAAAGAAATTTTTGTTGATTAAAGAATAATTAGAAAAAGGATTGGACAATTTATACCTTTTACAATCTTATGAGCTATGACTCATTTATTTTTCCATGAGTGCAGTGGATCATCTTGTAAATACAGTAAGTTTGGGACATACATTCTGCTTTGAAGAAGTTACAGACACTTCAGTTTTCCCTGTTCTCCTGGTAAGAATTCCAATTTGCTAATTCGAAATTTCAATTCTCATAGAACTCTAATTTGCCTATTATTCCTTATTATTTGGAAATCAAAAGAAAAAGATTAATAATAAATGATTATATTATGAGATAATATGGTCTTAAAAAATTTGGTTTCTCAGGATATTAATTTTTGGGGGAATGTTTACCCAACATTTGTGGCTCTTCCTTATCTTCGCCAAAGCTGTGGTCGTATTATTATCAATGCATCGGTTGAAAGTTGGTTACCTTTGCCAAGGATGAGCTTATATGCTGTAAGTATACATACATTAGGTTTAACATTATCTGTCCTCTTTATAACAATAATGTAACAAACCACTAAGAAAAAAGATTAAAAAAAAAAGAGAACAGAAACATTAAGTATAGAATAGTGTGTTTTGTTAATTTAACTTTGATGTTATTATTATATTAGTGTCTAATTTTGTATTGCATGCATGTAACTAAGGCTGCAAAGGCAGCATTAGTGAACTTCTATGAGACACTGAGATTTGAACTGAAAGAGGAGGTTGGAATAACTATTGCAACACATGGTTGGTTTGGAAGTGAAATGACAAGGGGGAAGTTCATGCTGGAAGAAGGTACAGAGATGCAGTGGAAGGAAGAAAGAGAAGTAAGTATAGATGATAGTTATATATAACCAATGTGAATGATAAACAAATTAGCATCTTTGGTAGAGAAGGGATCAATATTCTGCTACCAATTTTATTAATCTAACTATTAAATAATTGAATTTTATTAATCTAATCATTAAATAATTTAAACTTTAAGGTGCATGTGACTGGTGGAGCAGTGGAGGAGTTTGGAAGATTGATTGTATCAGGGGCATGTAGAGGAGATGGTTATGTGAAGTTTCCTAGTTGGTATGATGTGTTTCTACTATACAGGGTGTTCACTCCTAATGTCCTCAATTGGGTATTCAGACTCCTTATTTCACCTCATGGGACTAGAAGAACTTCTTATGTAGGGACTGGTAGACCCTTGGAAGGTGTTGCTATGGGTATAGGGAGACCTATGTTGGAGGGAACCTCCCCTACTCCTACTCCTACTCCTACTTCCCACACTGCCATGGGTTCCCTCACCTTCTCTGGTCCCTTGAGTCACTAGCTTGATTAATTCAAATATCCTCCTTTCAGTCACTTTTCTTGTATCATTGCATTCTTCCTTTATTCTCTCCACTTGTGTAAACAATATAAATAAACTTGTGTTCACTACCAAAATCCTATGTCATCCTAATCTTCATTTCACCATCCATATTACTGTGCAACTATTTGTATCTGTACATGTCTCTTTCTATATACTTGTTCTACAACTTAACAATGTCATCGTTCATTTAATATTTTTATTTTTTCCTTTTTACTATGTTGCATTATTTGTCATATCTCTTTTTTTTTTCATCTTATTTTTAGATGTTTGTATTTCGAGGATGTGCATCAATCTTTATTTTTCTTGAGTAATATCATGATATGCAAAAGATAGAATGATGAGTTGGATATGACACGGCATGATCAATATTAAACTAAATCATATACAAAAGTTCATGATCATGTATCATATACAAGTTCATGATTAATGGTACATGTATGCTTGTTTATATTTTAGAATTTAAATACAATAGAAGGCTTTTAGAATTTAAAAATTTAAAAACAAAAGAATGTAATCTATTTTATAATAAGTTAGTGGTAACTTAATATCACGTCATTAATAAATAAATGGTTTCGATAATTTCAAATTTTTAGAATTTGTTTTAAGTATTTAAAAGTGGTAATTTTTTTATTGAAATATATAATAAATACTTATTTTAAGTTTAAAATTAATTTTAAAATATTAAATTAATAATTTTATAAATAAATACATTTTATTGGGGAGTAAATAGTAAATATATTAATTTAATAATAAAATTAATGAAATTCAATTAAAAGATTAAAATAAAATTTAAATTTTATTCCTTTCTTTCATTTTTTTTTCTTGGCAGTTTTTTTCTGAAATATTTTGGTATATTTTTAATCCATGTATAGGACCGGAAGACCAAGAGATGAGAACAATTTTTTACAATAAAGACCTACATTTGTTAAAAAAGTATTACAAGTTTTTTACTCAACAGATTCTTAATCAATACCTCAAGATATTTGTTATAAAAAAAAAGGGAAACTTACAAAATAGTCAGTAACCACTTTTTTGAGTGGTATTATTTCTATATTAGAGGAGTTGAACCCTACACCTAGAGTTCCTAATCTAATTCTACCATTGGAGTTATATGGGAGATTGTCAGCAACCACTTCCTTAATACATCATTTGTTTTGGTGAAATGGAAAATTTGGTGTGTTTAATTTCCTCAATTGACAAGAAAGGACAAAACTTTGCCCAAAAATTCACATTTCTAATTTTAACCCCACACAAAACATAGCTAAAATCAAATGACTTTTTAATCATGTAAATTTTCACTCATTTCTTTTCCTTTGATATTTCCATTTATCTAAAGAAATCGTTTCTTTTTTTTAATATCTATCAATCCAAACAATATAAAATTTTGTTGTTAGAGATGATATCATACAAATAATACAAAATTTTATTTTAAATGATATCTAAGTACATATACATGCATACATTATAATATATCTCTTATCTAAACTATTTTTTTAGAAAAATTGAATTATCATTAACCGAAAAGATCTAGATGTGCGTTACTTTACTTGTGTAAACTTAACTTTTTCATTTTTATTTTCGCATTGATCCCAAAATTATCCTCTAAATTCACTTTCATTTATTTTTTTTTTCTCTATTTTATTGGTGAGTCCAACGTGTAAACAAGCAGGTCAACTTTGTAACGAGTGTGCAGAGAAGTCACAATAAAACGGTTTCTTTCTTTGTTGTCATGTTGTGGATAGAAACATTAACGAGAAAGAGAAAGAAGGTAGTGAACGGAGTGGTATGTTCGAACGTGACAGTGCAGCAAGTGGTAGGTTACTGGGTTAGTATAATTTAGATTTTTGATGGAAAGGAAGAGTTCCAATTTGGCAAATGTAGTGCAATTGTGCATCACCAACAAAGCGCTGCTAGCCGGCAAGGTTGTTCACGCTCGAATCTTCCGTCTTGCTCTTTTATCTGACACCTTTCTCTCAAACCACCTCATCGAACTCTATTCTAAGTGCGATGACATTGCCTCTGCCTATCACGTGTTCGATAAAATACCTCACAAGAATGTCTTTTCCTGGAACGCCATCTTGGCTGCGTATTGCAAAACCCGCAATTTGCAACACGCTTGCCGTCTATTCCTGCAAATGCCTGAAAGGAACACGGTCTCATTGAACACCATAATTAGCACCATGTTACGCTCTGGCTACGAACGCCAAGCATTGGATACCTACGATTCAATGCTGCTGGATGGAGTTAAACCCTCCCATATAACATTTGCTACCGTTTTTAGTGCGTGTGGTTCTTTATTGGATGCGGATTGTGGTAGGAGAAATCATGGACTTGTGGTCAAGGTTGGTCTTGACTGTAATATATATGTCGGTAATGCTCTTTTGTCCATGTATGCTAAGTGCGGGCTTAATAGGGATGCAGTTTGTGTTTTTAGGGATATTCCTGAGCCTAATGAGGTTACTTTTACTACTATGATGGGTGGATTATCACAAAAAAATCAAGTCAAGGAAGCTTCAGAATTGTTTAGACTCATGTTAAGAAAAGGGATTCGTATTGATTCTGTCTCGTTGTCCAGCATATTGGGTGTCTATGCTAAAGGAGGATTTGGGGAAAGGGATATTGGTCCCTGGGATCACTGTCATGGCTTCTCAACCAATGAACAAGGAAGACAGGTACACACTCTCTCAATTAAACTGGGATTTGAGAGAGACCTCCATTTAAGCAATTCGTTGCTTGATATGTATGCTAAAGTTGGGGACATGGATAGTGCTGAGAAGGTTTTTGTTAATTTGGATCATCACAGTGTTGTTTCTTGGAATATAATGATAGCTGGGAATGGGAACAGATGCAACAGTGAGAAAGCTGCAGAGTATTTTCAGAGAATGCAGTGTTGTGGATATGAACCGGATGATGTTACTTATATCAATATGCTGGCAGCATGTGTCAAGTCTGGGGATGTTAAAACTGGTCGTCAAATATTTGACTGCATGCCTTGCCCAAGTTTGACTTCATGGAATGCTATACTCTCAGGATATTACCAGAATGCAGAGCACACAGAGGCAGTTAAACTGTTTAGGAAAATGCAGTTTCAATATCAACATCCTGATAGGACTACTTTGGCTGTTATCCTCAGTTCTAGTGCTGAATTGGGATTTCTTGAGGCTGGGAAACAGGTTCATGCAGCATCTCAAAAGCTTGGATTTTATGATGATGTGTATGTTGCAAGTAGCCTTATCAATGTGTACTCAAAATGTGGGAAAATGGAGTTATCTAAGCATGTATTTAGTAAACTGCCCGAACTAGATGTAGTTTGTTGGAACTCCATGTTAGCAGGGTTCTCAATCAATTCTCTTGAACAAGATGCTTTGTCTTTCTTTAAGCAGATGCGACAGCTTGGCTTCTTTCCTTCAGAGTTTTCTTTTGCTACCATCGTGAGTTCTTGTGCAAAACTTTCTTCCTTGTTTCAAGGTCAGCAGATTCATGCTCAGATCATCAAAGATGGTTTTGTAGATGACATATTCGTGGGGAGTTCTCTTATAGAAATGTATTGTAAATGTGGGGATGTAAGTGGGGCCAGATGTTTTTTTTATATGATGCCTGGTAAAAATACTGTTACATGGAATGAAATGATACACGGATATGCGCAGAATGGATATGGTCACGAAGCTCTATGCCTCTATAATGACATGATTTCATCTGGTGAGAAACCTGATGATATTACTTTTGTTGCTGTTTTAACTGCTTGTAGCCATTCAGCATTGGTTGATGAAGGAGTTGAAATATTCAATGCCATGCTGCAAAAATTTGGAGTGGTGCCAAAGTTGGATCATTATACTTGCATCATAGATTGTCTGAGCCGAGCAGGGCGATTCCATGAAGTAGAGGTCATTCTAGATACTATGCCATGTAAAGATGATGCAGTTGTATGGGAGGTTGTGCTAAGCTCATGCCGTATTCATTCTAACTTGAGCTTAGCAAAAAGAGCAGCTGAGGAACTCCATCGACTGGACCCACAAAATTCTGCCTCTTATGTGCTTCTTGCCAACATGTATTCTTCTTTGGGAAGATGGGACGATGCATGTGTTGTTAGAGATCTGATGAGTGATAACCAGGTCCGTAAGGATCCCGGTTATAGTCGGAGTGAGTCCAAGAATGATATGCAAATCATTCTTGAAAACAAACAATAATTTTTTATTGGTTGGTGGTAAACTCAATTAAGTAAATAAGATCTCATCATGATAGACGTTAAAATCAAACCACCTATGCCGCAGAGAACATAACAATTTCTCCAAAGGGGCCTCTAGTTATGCAGTTAAACTACCATCAAGTTAATAATGGTTAGTTTAACTGTTCTTAATTTCTTATATTCTACTGGAAGATGGTTAATAATTCTCCTCACAGTGCTTCCACAACTATGACTATCAGTGGAAATCCAACTCATTGGTTGCTAATTAAACTGCATGGCAGTATAAAGTTTAAACCCCTAACAACTTTTGATGGAGCACTCTGGTTTCTGTACAAAGAAATTACTGCCATGCCGGTTTAGGAAGGCAGAGTCTTGAAATTCCAAGTTTACTGCTTGAGGAGTTTTTTTCATGGAGGGTATATCTTGTCCTTTATTTAGGCTAAATTACTATTGATGATTGGCACCTTTCATGTCTCCGATGAACTCCATTACGCAGACACCTGCTGTTAAACAGATGGGTATTGATTATAATCAGAATAGAAGCTAGTGTTTTCTTTCATTGGTTTACGCATCAAACAGGTATAAAAATTATCTTCTGCTCTCTCTACCTGTGTGTTGTCATGCTGCTCATGCATATAAAAATTGGATTGAACAGCTGGTAGACTGATTGAACCGGAAATTGATCAGGTTACCGTCCGGACACCCCCCCCCCAGAAAACTTGTGGAGTAGAAGACGAGTTAAGAATGGGGTTAAACTTGTTTTAACATAAAAAATAAAATAAAAAAAATCATTTTTTATTTTTTGTTGTTTTAAAAAATTTAAAATAAATAAACATAGTATCTACATATACTATTATTTAATTATTTATTTCTCTTTGTATTCCTTTTTATCTATCCATAAACATAGCATAGTAAAAAATTTGTTCCTATTTTTATCTGTTCAGGAACATAGTACACTAAAAAATTATTTTTATTTATCTATCCATTTTAATTTTTTTTAAAATATTATTATTCTTTTCATATATTTTTTTATATCTATTTAGTTATTCTCAATTGTAATAAATGAATAAAGATAAAAATAAAAGATAAATTATAAAAGTAAATATTTTTTTTTAAAAATTAACATTATATTTCTTATCATTTACATTTTTTCTCCTACTGAACAGATAAAAAATGAAAGGAGTGTAATTTTTTTAAAATTAATATGATTCTTTTATGCTAATTTATAATAATAGCTAATTTGTTTTTTTAAAATTTTTTATTAATTTATTGTCATTATATAATATTAAAATATTTTTTATTATTGCCAATTTGATTTCTATCCAACCATAATTAACCAATAAATCAGTATTTTTACCAGTTTAATTAATATATATATGTTGGGTCAGATTTACTATTATTGAACTGTTTATACTCATGTATGGGTCTGACTTGTTCCTACTTCCTACCAGTAAATTTGGTAAACTCCTCATTTTCCAGTGCTATGAACGAGAAATTCCTTCTGACTTATATTGTTTTAAACTTCGAAGATTGATTCTTACACTTTTTAATATAAATTACATATTTAAAAAAATATAATTTCTTTTATCTGTTAAAAAATATAATTAATATTATTAATTTTTTAAAATATTTATTTTCTTTCCTATTCTTCATTTATCATAATTGATAATAAGTAGATATAGAAAAAAATAATTAATATTCTTTTGAAAATCAAAATAGATAGAGAGAAACAAATTTTTCACTTGCTGGACTGGTTGGACAGATAAAAAGAAAAGAAAGAAGTATAAATCAATTGAGACATATATCTTAAAATGATTTAATAATTTAAAATTAATTTTACTGACTTTTAAACTAAACAAGTATTTAGCATTTAGATGCCGACAGAAACCGGTCCAAATATTCATATAAAATAGACAGCAAGGGCATAAGAGCAAAGGTCAAAGGTCATCGTGAAACAAAAAAAAAAGCATCGTTTCAAAATGAGTAAAAATCAAAGGATAAAAGGAAAAATATCAATTATCTTTCATATTATATTATATTTTTTCTTACTATATTATATTTTTTCCTTTTTTTTTATCTTTTAAATAATCTCAAATAAAATCTCTTTTAAATGAATAGAAATCAAAGGATAAAAGAAATATATCAACTATATTTCATTTCAATGGTACTTTTATTTTAATTTTTCTATTATACTTTTCTTTTTTATATTCTAATACATCTCAAATAAAATTTACAATCATTTTTTTTCCTAAAAGGGAATAGTTAAGAGAACTTACCTGAGAATTCTCCAACAACAAACACCTTGACGAAATAAATATTCGAATATGTAAATTTTATCAAATTAAAACCGTCAAGCCCACCAGTAATAAAAAAAATCAAAGAGTGAAATGGTCATTCAAAATGGTTAAGAGTTCATGTCCCTCAAAGTCACCCGAACCTGATCCTTAAAGTCGTTACACTGTCAAACATAGAATATTCAACAATAATTTTTTAAAGGATTATCCGAAAATTTTACATTTAGCAAGTTAATATATTAATCGTCACTGAATTTTTTTTTAAAAAGAAAATTGCTTATATGTTATACCTATATTAACGTGAAAAAGATAAAAAGAACCATGACTAGACTACTCGGAGATATGATTATGAACATATTATTGGAATTATTAAGTAATAACATGCACTTTGCCATAGATATTTAAGACCTAATATGCCCTCCACCTTTTTCCGGGGCTTGTGGGAGCGTGATGTATGTCTCCTCAAACACATAGTGGTGGGAGCATATAATTATAGGAGTAGTTGATGTCATACTTGTTTGGTTTTGCCATTAAAATCATATCACTTTCATTTTTAAAATAATAATCGTCGTTGTCAGTAGTTAATGTGTTTGATTACTTTTACAAAATTATTTATTTATTTTTAGTATTGATTTTATTTTATTTATAATCATATTATTTTTTTATAAAAATTAAAATTATCAAACATTAAATTTAAAATATAAATAAATATAAAATAATTTTTATATATAAATTATTTATTATTCTAAAAAAATATATGTAAAACTTATGTATAAAAAAGATAAAAATATTTAAAAATATAATAAATTAAACTAATTTAAATTTGAACATGCACCCTCGATTCTGCTTTGTCAGAATCTAATATTTAGTTATGATAGAACATTAATATATATATATATATATATATATATATATATATAAATTTATTTAAAAAATTATATTTTTGGTTTATGTTAGGCCAATGTTTAAAATGTCTAAATTATGTTTATTAATGATAACATTTCTGTTTTTATACTAGTGTAATAATTCAAATAAAAGGGAATTAAATTCTTCATACATTGTCCGAAATCACGTGAATGGAAGATACACGGAAATGACTATCTCTGCCACCCTGTCATAATAAAAAATTATATATATATATATATATTTATTAAATTATGTGAAACTTTATTTAATGAAAATATAATATTAAATATATTTAAATTTATAAAATATTTAGTTTGTAGTGATTGAGACGGAGCTCGTCCATGATAATTATGGTAAATGATAATGATATTATTTAAAAATGTCGTATATAAAAAAGAGAATGAATGATTTATTAACTGGTTCTGGAATTTGATTGGATTTGTACATAAGGATAGGGTAATATATCATATCAGGATTGGAAAACAGAGCAGAAGAAGCCGTCGGAAGTGGAGACGGAGATGGAGGGAAGTATTCGGTGTTCGGCGAACTACGTTCCTCTCACTCCGATCAGTTTCTTGGAGCGTTCCGCCGTCGTTTACCGTGACAGACTTTCTCTCGTATTCGATGACGTCACCTACACGTGGGCACAAACTCACCAACGCTGCATCAAACTTGCTTCCGCCATTTCTCAACTCCATGTTTCTCCCCGTGACGTGGTTTCTTTCTTTCTCCATCTTCTTCCTTTTCCATCAAATTCAGTTATACATTAAGAGCATGTTTCTGAAACTGTTTTTGTGTTAACAATTGATTTGGATGGAATTGAGAATAAATCTCATCCCTTCAGCATGCGTCGTGTCTACTGCATTCATTGTATTTTCATCGTTGATGTTTTTAAAAGCTGTAACTCAATTACTTCAATTATTAAAAAGAACAAGCTATAAATCTATTATTGTAATTTTAATCTCTGAAATTGTCAACTCTAAGCCATTTTATTCTATATTGGTTCAATTTCATGTATATAATAATCTCTGTCATTTTGTAGCTCAAGAAACTAAAATAAATGTGGTTTAAGAACTAAAATGATATTTTTGTAATTTTAAAAATTAAATTCACCGGTACTTATATTATCAAAAACTAATTATTCGATCAATTTTACATTCATCAAGATGATTATGCTTTTTATGAATTTGAGCAGGTTGCTGTATTGGCTCCTAATATTCCAGCTATGTATGAGCTACATTTTGGTGTTCCCATGTCAGGGGCTGTTCTCTGCACCCTAAATACACGCCACGATTCCGCAATGGTTGCTTCGTTGTTAAAACATTCTGAGGCCAAATTTATTTTTGTTGACTACCAATTACTTGATATTGCTCAAAGAGCACTTGAAATCCTCTCAAAAACGACCACCAAGCAGCTTCCCCTTTTGGTCCTAATTTTGGAGTCTGGTAAGAACTATTCACCCCCTCATGGAACCTTGATATATGAGGATCTTATAGCTAAAGGGTGCCTTGATTTCGAGGTGAGAAGGCCAAATGATGAATGGGATCCTATCTCTGTCAATTACACTTCTGGAACCACATCAAACCCTAAAGGGGTAATCTATAGTCATAGAGGTGCCTATCTCAATGCTCTGGCCACGGTTCTTCTTAACGAGATGACATCTATGCCGGTATATTTATGGTGTGTTCCCATGTTTCATTGCAATGGATGGTGTATCCCTTGGAGCATTGCTGCTCAGGGTGGCACAAATATTTGCCAAAGAAATGTGACTGCACAGGGGATATTTGACAACGTTTTTAAGCACAAGGTAACCCACATGGCGGGTGCACCAACAGTTTTAAACATGATAATAAATTCACCACCTCATGTTCGGAAGCCACTTCCGGGAAAGGTGAAGGTGATGACAGGTGCTGCACCACCGCCGCCTGATGTGATTTTTAGGATGGAGGAAATAGGATTCACTGTGACTCATTCATATGGTCTGACAGAAACTTATGGTCCAGGAACACTTTGTGTATGGAAACCAGAATGGGATAACCTGTCACGAGATGTACAAGCAAAATTGAAGGCCCGTCAAGGAGTGCGCCATCTTGGAATGGAGGAAATTGACATTAAAGATCCTCTCACAATGAAGAGTGTGCCAGCTGATGCAAAAACTATGGGTGAGGTGATGTTCAGGGGCAACACTGTCATGAATGGATATCTGAAGAATTTGAAAGCAACAGAAGATGCATTTAAAGGTGGATGGTTTCGTACTGGTGACTTGGGAGTGAAGCACTCTGATGGTTACATAGAACTTAAGGATCGCTCCAAGGACATCATCATCTCTGGGGGAGAAAATATTAGCTCAATTGAGGTGGAAAGTGTGATTTTTAGTCATCCAGCAGTTCTTGAGGTATCTATTGTTGGGAGACCTGATGATTATTGGGGAGAGACACCTTGTGCATTTGTGAAATTGAAGGACGGATACAGTGCTACTCCAGAGGAGATTATACAGTTTTGTCGGAACCGTTTGCCTCGTTATATGGCTCCTCGAACTGTGGTGTTTGTTGATCTGCCAAAGACATCCACCGGCAAGATACAGAAATATGTTCTCCGAAAGAAGGCAAAGGCCATGGGGAGCCTGTCTAAGAAGAACACTAGCCGGTTATAAAGAAGGATAATCTTGAAATTTTTCAGGGTTGTGTGCTTTCATTTTGTTATTTTTATTTCTATGCAATTAAATTTAATTATTTGTATGAATAAAATGTTAATAATATTTTAAAATGGATTAAGTTTTTAAATTATTTGTATGAATAAAATATTAATAATATTTTAAAATGGATTAAGTTTTACATTGGTTGTAACAGTATAGATTTTATATACTAGGTTACTCTTTTGATCTATAGATAAACAAATAAAGATTGAGATATTTTCATTTTTCATTGCTAATCATTACATTATTAACTATAATTATTTTTTACTCCAAAACTAAGTGATTATTCATTTTGATTAAACCATCCATTATTATAATTATTTCAACTTATTTCTATTTAATTATTCGATTTTAAAAGTCGCTTGTTATATTATTAATTTATATTTGTATTTTAAAATATGTCTACATTAGATGAACATGGTTAAATTTTATTATTTTATTTTTAATATAAATTAATTTTTGTTTGAATTTTAAATTTAAATTTAAATTTTAAATGACTTTAATTATAATTTTAAAAGAGTTTTATTACCATTTACCGGCTACCAATTTTGTGTGAAGCACCATTCCTATATAAGGGAGGTAAATCTTACCTTTTTCGTATTGAAAAATTTTTCTTCTTTATATGTTGGGTAACTTTCTTCTTTTGCTAGTTCAGTTCCTACTTTTCTTTTGCAAACGAGTCTGTTGAGTCCTGGAAAATACCACAACCAGACCCAAATATCTTTGAATATAGTGTAATTACACGCCTTAGACGAAGACTCAACAATATAAAACATTTATGCAAAGTCAATTGGACAACCTTAATCAATTGGGCTTTTCTTATTTTATATATTAATTGGTCTATGACCTTAAATATGGCTAAACGTGTAGCCTAGACTCTAACTTGAAGGATTAGTCAACCTCTGTCAACTAAGGATGAAAATTTGGAACCCTATGTCCTAGAAGTGGTATTCGGCTACCATGAGATTAATTAACCAAAAGAGAGTTTTAATTCATATATAGGTCTAATTAAGGGCCTTAGCATGTACGTGTAAAGTATTAAAAATGTAAAAAGGTTAGGACATTAGCTAAGGGACCATTTGGCCATTATGGGACAAATTGCTCTAGGAGGAGATTTAATTCTTAACTAGCCTTAATTAAACCACCTTTGATCTATAACTAACAAATATTAAAATGGAGAGTAAGTTTTACAAAGATTAAGAAGCAATTTGGACATAATTACTAAGGTAGGAAAAAGGAAGTAAAGAAGTCAACATAAATCAAGCCTAAACCTAAGCATGTATAAGATTTGGGAATAAAATATGAAGTTGGAAGTTAGAATAAGCCATTCGACCATGACGTCTTAAAATTCCAAAGTTAGGTATCAATTAATGAATTAGTCTTCAATTGATAAAAAATCAACTCATACGATAAGGAAAAATAAACTAGAAGGCTTTAGAAGCCAAAGGTTCACATTTGGCCACCCAAGGTTAAATGAAAAGAAATAAGTTTGAAAACTTGGTTTAAGTAACTTAAAAAGTCTTATGATGTAAAATAAGGAATTAAAATTTTAAAAAAAACTTGGCAAAGGCATGGGCAATCACTCAGTCATGTTTAAGTAACATGTCTTAAACAAATTAAAAACATGCTAACACTTAATATTTGAACTTAGTATAAGTAGGTTATGCACAAAACTTGCCAAATTGAAGAGCACAAAGAATAAAAACTTAAAAGGTACCATTCAGCCACCTAAGAAAACAAATTATAAATTGTAAAAAATCATATAAAACTAATGAAACTTTGAGAAAAGGACAGGTTGAGGAGCAACTTAGAACATTGAAAGAATTAAGTCCCTTGAGTGATATTTCATAAGAATGAAAGAGTTAAATAAATTGAAACATGTGTTAGGTCATGTAATTATCATATTCAAGTATGATTTGTAGGTTGACTTGTGATATTTTTATGAAGACACGCTGTTTGTTGTGAGTCAAATAGCGAATGGTTGTAAGCATTTGTAAAGATGGTGCTATGTGTGATGAAAGGTATGATTTATGATATAATATATTTTTAGATCTAAATGTGGATAGCAGCATATTGGGTGAATTTTATTTTAGCTGCCATGATTATCTGGAAGAATTTAAATCGAACCTAAATGGGTTTAAGGGATCACTAAAGCCAAATTATGTGAATATTTAATCTACTTTTAATGTGAATTGTGCACATAATATCCATAGGACACCTAGAGCTTTATTGAAGAGGATACAAATATGTTCTCCTCGGAGACAAATGAATTCTTCAAAAATATTTCTATTATGAAGACAAAAGGGTTCTTCACCTATTATAAGGTGGTAACGACCATCTAAGAATGGGCTCATATCCTTAAAAATAGGAGGTGTCTAACAAATACTTGTATGCATATGTCTTAAAATTTTGCTAATTGAGTGAAATGGAGAAGTGAAGAGAAGAGAAAAGTTATGTTGAGACATAGAAGAAACAATTGTCAAATAATATCCATGTTGTGATCCTAAAAGTTATAACGTTCAAGTAATTAGGTGCTCATTTCAAATGATTTGCTTGACTGATATTACTATGTTACCTATGTCTTAAAATTCCACCAAGAGAGTCGAATAGAGAAGAGAGGAAACTATGTTGGAACTTAAAGGAAATATTAGTAAATTCATGCTTATGATGCGATTCCAAAGATTTAAGAAGTATAAGACAAATATGTGCTTAGGTAATAATGGTTGTTTTATGTATAAAAATAACCTAATTCAGTAGGAGCTTTTAAAATGATTAAAAGCAATTTTGTATGCATGTTATGATTTTTCTAATAAATTGAAGTGGTTGGATAAAAATGATGATACTAATTTTAAGGTAAAATCCTACTGAAAAACTTAGTTTCTCAATCTTAGTTTCTTATTTTCTTCCAAAAAGGTTCTCACTCTATTCGTGATGGTAGTGATTCACATACTTGAAGCGGACGCGGGACACTCTCATTAAAAAAAGATTTACTTCTATAAATAATTGTATGTAAGCTTCCTAGCTATTAATATGTAGTGTTAAGATAACTTATGTGTAGCCATTGTGTTATGATGTGTAACAACTAAGTATGTAAATTTGGTATGCGCACTAAGGTGTGTAATATGTGTATGTGTAGCCCTTACTATCAAAGACTGTAATGAACATGTAAAATGGATTGTATAAATATGTAAGGTTGTATGCTATGTGAAGTAGTATCTGTTTGGTTGCTTATTGATGAATAGAGACAAATGAATTAAAGCAAATGTTAAGTAACAAAAACAAATTGTACGCGTACAAGGATATTTAGTAATTTAATTTATGGACACGTATGTTTTATCGACGTGGCTCGCAATATATAATAAATAATTTTAAAAAAAAAATTCATTGTATTTTCTCTAATAAAGTATTTTCTAAAGAATTCCACGTCATGAGTAACAAACTAATAATAAAACTAACTCAACCAAGGTAGTTCAAACTAAAAAGAATAGATTTGACTAATATGAAGGATATGATAGAAAAATAATTTTGAGAAAATCTTGAAATGACAAGCTAGAAAGAATTTTGTTTTGAATATAAATTGTAAAAAGGAAATGAAAATTTTAATAGAACAAAATTGATGTTTCTTTTTTTCTTTTATGTATTTTCATTATTATTATTTTTATACATAACGTAATATTTATACTACATAGAATTAAAACAAGCGATAGTTGCACTACAAATTCTTATAATAAATAAAGTATCAATGGCGTATATTATACGTACACGTTTAAAGTTCATTGTATAAAATCCAATATAAATATATTTTAAAGGAAAAAGTAAGAGAAATTTTAAAAAATTTTAAACCAAATAATATTTATTTATTACAAAGGAATTAAAAATTATTAATATAATATTTTAAATAATATTTCAAATCAACATGTTCATAAGGTTTAAGACAAACAAAATTTATACTTGAACCTATACGACTTTCTAAATATGGTATGATATAGTATGTTATACGTATATATTTAGAGTTTGTTACATGATGTAACATCCACAGTTTCTAATGATAGATTTTCTAATAGTTGAGAAAATAAAAGTTGAGAGAAATTAGAAAATTTTTAATAGATAACGAATATACCGCTACACTAGGATAACATAAATAAATATGCACAAAACTAAATCTAAAAATTAAAATAAATTCCAAAGATTTAAACTTCATCAATGATAGGTAGAAAGTCATAAGAAAATAATAGAGACAAATAGAGAACGAAAACGTCCAAAACGCCCTTAGAAAGCTTTATCTTTTTATAAGGGCTAAATTCTTCCCAAAAAAATGATAAATGATAAGAAAATGATTCAGTAACACATCAATAAGTGTTAGAATGACTGGGAGAATAATTTGGGAACTTTTTGAGAAAGATGACCTAATACATGAAATAACTCCCGCTTACTCACCTAAATCAAATGGAGTAGTAGAAAGGAAAAATAGGAGATGAAAGGAAATGGTGAATGCCATGCTCATTAGTTTTAATGCATTTGATAACCTTTGAGGTAAAGTCTTATTATCTGTATGTCACATACAAAGCAGAATTTCCCAGAAGATAACAGGAAAAACACCTTATGAATTATAAAAGGGTTATAAACCTAATGTAAATTACTTAAAAGTGTGCTTAGCTAAATTTATGTTGCCTGATCCTAAAAAGAGAAAGATACTCTGTAAAACTTCTAAATTATATGTTTATAGGATATGCTCAACATAGTGCTGCTTATAGATTTCTTGTTTTAAAAAGTGATGTGCTTGACAAAAAAATCTATAATTGAGACTAAAAATGCTAAATTTATAGAAAATATTTTTCTCTTAAAAATTGAAAGTACTTCAAAAGAACCTAATCTAGATAATTATGAAAATCTTTTTATACAAGATAATGAACTTTCACATGAAGATTTAAGAAGGAGTAAGAGACAAAGGGAAGAAACCTCACTACGAAATGACTTTTATTTGTACCTTATGGGAAATGATCCTTTAACTTATACTAAAGTTATCTCATCTTTTAATGCTTATTTTTGGAAAAAGGCGAATCTATTGTGAAATATAACACATGGATCTTAGTAGACTTACCCTTAGGGGCTAGACTAATAGGTTGTAAGTGGATCTTTAAAATAAAATATTATCCTGATGGTTTTGTTAAAAAATATAAAGTTTGCTTAGTTGCAAAAGGTTTTACCAAAAAACATAATGTAGATTATTTTGATATCTGTTGGTGTAAAATCGTATGAAGGCAAGTGCACCTTATCGTTTTATAGAGTAAAGAGTGAGTAAGAGTATCGTCTCCACAGGGATTTGGTTCAAGTATTGAATTCCTACTAATCCACTAATTGAACTCAGTTATGGGAGAGCGTAGGCAACGCAAACAGAAAATAACAATGATTACAGATTCTGTCACTAGGCTGGACTCTGTTCCAGTATGCCTAAAACAAATCAAGACATACCTAGAAATGTGCAGTACTCAATAGATGATTTGAATATAAAAGGAATCGATTTATGGAAGGTGTTAGGGTTGGATTTCACCAAAACTTCCCCTATGTAACAGTGGATCATTACGTGCATTCAAGATAAAAGGTAATTGAAGATCGAATTCACAACTATTAATTGAAGATCAATCCTTTGACTCATCAATTCTTCACTCAAATTATGAATTCTAATCCCTTAGTAATTCCTAATTTCATGTGAGCTTTAAGTTCAAGAATTCAAACAATCTCACAATCATGGATCTCTATCCCTTGAGCATTCACAATTATGTCATCTAATCTCAGTTCCAATTCTAAAACCAATTTTCCAATTGTGAAGAAGAATTTCGGTTCAATCTATAAGTGGCCAAGTCATAGAAGCATTAAGCAAAGAGATGAATAATCAAATTTAAGGAAAAACAATCTGGAATACACGTAACGTATCCGGGTTACATAGGTTCAGCAATGGATTCCTCCTTCCCTAACAGAAATCTAGTTACACATAATGATAAAGAAAGAAAACAGAAGAGAGGATGAAAGTCAAGAGCATGAAGACACGTTGTGATTGCCCTTCATCCTCAACCCTAGAGTTTCTTCCTTCACCCCGAACAGACTCAAACTAGGCGGTTCTAGCGTAATAGATAGCAAAAAGGCAGCTCTACTCTGTGTCTCCTGAATACCAAAAAGTGTATGTTTCGCTCTGTTTGGGCTTTTTATAGATACTGTTCTTCAGCGTCGCGTGTTCAACGCGGCACAACTACATTGCCAACGCGATGCGAATGACAATTTTCTTTTTTTCTTTCAAATCTTCATGTGCTCCACGTAAGTTTGGTTGTGTTTCCAACGCAGAACCCTGTAACAGACTGCAGTAATTAAAACACAGTAGATTTATGAGAATTTATCGCCTAAAAGGCTTTAAAACTGCATTTTTCATATTGTGTATAGGTTATCCAGTTTTATGTCAGTTTCTCATGTTTTAATGGTGTTTTATGCTTCAATTACTTGCAATTACATCGAATTATGTTCCAATAAGTGTCTTATTGGACACTTATCACAACCCCAAACTTGAACTCTTGCTTGTCCTCAAACAAGCATTAAACTACAGGAACATAATTAATTCTAGATGACTCACAACATGTATAGCATTCCCCTCCTTCAATCCTACTTGCATCACTCAAGTATTCTCTTATCTATTCCAATGTTAGTCTCAACCCTATGAGAGGTGGATTAGAACTTTTGCACAGTTAGGAAACACTATGAGTGTATTGATTTAAGATAGCACTAAGACTATGATTTCAACAACTGCAAGCAAGATGGCATGGTCTAAGCTTGCAGCCCCTTACATAGTCAAGTGTCTCACTCTTTCACTCCAGTGTTTAAGGTTGTCTCTCAAGGTCATCAAGTTCAGCCTCCATTACCATAGGCTTGCTCATATTCTCTATTTCCATCAGACTTTCACATGCATACAAAAATCAAGAGATCTTATTTTTGGGTTGTAATGTGGTTTGGGTAAGGGTGGATGTGATTTTTGGGAAGGTGGCTTACAAGGGTCAAAGAATTTGGAGTAGATGGTTTGTTTTATTTATGGTTACTACTTCCTTTGATGTTTATTTTTCTGTACTTCTTTATTTTCTCGTACGCTTTTCTGTTTTTTTTTTTAGTTTTGTTGTTCTTTATTATTCATTGACAGTGGTGCAAATGAGTTTCCCACAACCCCAAACTTAGAATGTTGCTTCTCCTCAAGCAACCCCAAACTTAGGCGTAGACTTATTCTCAAACCATCAACTGTTTTTCTAATTCTTTGACCGGGTAACTCATGGTTTTTCTGCTTGGTTAGGGCTGAGTTAATTACATGGAAATGGGTTTTCAGGCTCAAGGGGCTGTGCAAGGGAAAAATTTATGTTAGGTAGGCCATTTGGTGAAGTGGTGCATGCAAGAATATGCCTCAATCATGTTTATGCAGTATGTGATAACTGGTCTCAATTAAGAAAATGGGCAAGTTCTGGAATGAACCATCACTTGTGACTTAAACACACAAAATGGATATGTTGTATTGGATCAAGTGCTCATAGTGTGTTGGCTACACGCTTAGATCATGCATCTTAACAGTCTCATTGTCAATATCATAGCAAAATGACTTCCAATTTTTAATCACCCATGCTGTATCTACTTAGGCAATTTTTTCAATATACTCATTACTCCATCAGTTCATATCACAAGGAATAAGGAGATTGAATGATGCAAGTTAGAATAGAAGTGGGATGGAAGCAATTAAGGGAGAATCAATATGCATAGTATTTAGGTGATTCAGCTTCAGTTATTAGTGCAAGGCCAAGAAAACTCCCTGTATTCTGCATGTTTTGTAGTGTTTCAGTTAACAGTCCTGTGTTATGTTTGTAGCCCAGCGTGTGTTGGCAACACAGCTGCCACTTATGTTGGGAACGCGCTCTGCCTTGTATCTTGCTGTGACTATGTGCAACAGTCCTGTTATGTTCCAATCTTTTTCTTCTAATGCTTGGTCTTGCTATGAGTTAGTGGTTTGTGCACGTGGTTTGGGTGGTACTCAGTGTGTGCAGTACCTAAAAAATTCACGTAGGCAACACACTTTGTAAGAATCAGAATTTTCAGACAAAATTTCCAGCAGTTCAATATTCAAATTTCATAACTTAGTATTTACATAATAAGGATCAGACTTCCTAACTATCAAATTATCCTAAAGATCTCAAAAGAAAACTAAGTCCTAAAAGAAGGAAAAGAGAAAAATATTTTGTCAAATGGGAAAAAAAGATTTTGAAGCAACAGCTGCTCAATCTTCGTCCATGCCCTCTCCTCCTGCAGGCTCATCATTGATTTTGTTGTCTTCTAGGTCGATCCACTGCAGGATCTACTCTTCGTATATATCGGAGAGGTCCTCGTCAGTCAACCACATATGTTTCCCAATTTTCTTGAGAAGTTGCTGGTTCATTCTCATCCCGATATGGACCTTTCGCAGGTTTCTCTATAGCATTTCTACCTGTCCTCCAATGCGACGGTTGTCCTCTAATGCAACATTTGAAGGCTTGCTGGGCTATCGGTTGCTCCCTTTGCTTGGTCAACATCTCATATATCGTGGGTGGCAGGGGTGGGCCAGACTCCCTGCATGATGGTGGTTCCTGTTATGTGAGTATATGACGCTTAATATATGTTTTGTTGAGCGTTGCCTATGGAGGGACCTTGGTGCACCCCTCAACACTGACCCCTTGGGCCTGACCCAAGGCTGTGATCAGACTTGGGTATCCAAGGGAGGCCTTCGGTTTAGCAGCAATCTCCTCCATTTCCTGGGCAATTATGGTACCCAGGTCTAACGGTCCAGGTTTCATAATCACCCAGACTAGTACGACCCTTTTCTTGGCTAGGTCATTTGAATGGAGCAGGAGTAAAAGATTGGATTGCACGAAGGTGCACCAAATCTTCGCTGTGGGCACCAAGTCTGTTTTCCGTAGCAACTTCCCATCTCTTGATTTGTCCTTTTTCTCGTCCCACCTTGCTCCGGGGACGCAGAGCACCTGTAGTGAACCTTCCTTATCCATTGGGATATCACTCAGCTTGCTGTATTGACAGCTTCTCCTGGGAACATTGACCTCCAACAGCTCATTGATCACTTGAGGCTTGAATGAGATGGTTTTACTCCTCACGTAAGAGGTAAACCTCGGTTCTGCCCTTGTCAGTACCAGATTGGAGTAAAACTCCTTGGTAATTTCTTCGTAGCCTTCACCAGTCAAGCTGCATAGCTTGTTCCATTTCCGGTTCTCAATCTCTTTTGTAATCGCGGGGAACTCCTTTGCGCTCAAGCTGATCTTCCTATCCCCCACCACCGAGCTTTCTTTAAGTTTGTCGAACCGCTCCTCATTTTCTACAAATTTGAAGCGATGGGTATCTTCGACCCTTGACTTCCCGTGGAGGGTTGCAGTCGGCGTCCTCTTAAAAATTAAAAGTATTTCAAAAGAACCTAATCTAGATAATTATGAAAATCCTTTTATACAAGATAATGAACTTTCACATGAAGATTTAATAAGGAGTAAGAGACAAAGGGAAGAAACCTCATTACGAAATGACTTTTATTTGTACCTTATGGGAAATAATCCTTTAACTTATACTGAAGCTATCTCATCTTTTAATGCTTATTTTTGGAAAAGGCGAATCTATTGTGAAATATAACATATAGACCTTAGTAGACTTACCCTTAGGGGCTAGACCAATAGGTTGCAAGTGGATCTTTAAAGTAAAATATTATCCTGATGGTTTTGTTGAAAAATATAAAGTTTGCTTAATTGCAAAAGGTTTTACCTAAAAACATAATATAGATTACTTTGATACCTTTTCCCAAGTAACTAAAATATCCTCTATTAGAGTTTTACATGCATTAGCCTCAATCTATAAATTAGTTATTCACCAAATGGATGTTAAAACTTCTTTTTTTGAATGGAGATTTAGAAAAGGAAATTTATATGGTACAACCTAAAGGAAATGTGGTTTTTGATCAAGAAAATAAAGTATGCAAACTTCATAAATTCTTATATGGGATAAAACAAGCAACTAAACAATGGCATAAAAAAATCAATAATATTTTGATTAGTCATGGGTTTTTATTTAATGAGAGTGACAAGTGTGTTTATACTAAAGTAGAAAACAATGAATGTATGATTGTATACTTGTATGTAAAGGATATGCTTACCTTTGGCACTTGTAATGATATAATGAATAGCACTAAAATATTTCCCTCTTCAATAAAGCTCTAGCTGCCCCTTTTGATAAGATGTGCACAATTCACATTAAGAGTAGATTAAATTTTCAGATAAGTTTGCTTTAGTGATCCCTTAAACCCTTTTAGGTTCGATTTAAAGTCTTTCAAATAATCATGCATGCTAAAAAAAAATTCATTCAATATGCTATGCACATTTAGATCTCGAACTATATTAGATCATAAATCATACCTTTCATCATACATAGCACCATCTTTACAAATACTTACAAGCATTCACTATTTGACTCACAATAAACTGTGTGTCTTTGTAAAAATATCACAAGTCTACCTATAAATCATACTTGAATATGATAATTACAAGTACCTAACACATGTTCCAATTTATTTAACTCTTTCATTCCTTATGAAATATCATTCAAGAGACTTAATTCTCTCAACGTTTTAAGTTAATCCTCAACCTCTCTTTTTCTCAAAGTTTCATTAGTTTCATATGATTTTTTACAATTTAGAAATTATTTTATTAGGTGGCCAAATTGTACCTTTTAAGTTTTTATTCTTTGTGCTCTTTAATTTGGCAAGTCTTGTGCATAACCTTCTTATAGTAAGTTCAAATATTAAGTGTTAGCAAGTTTTTAACTTGTTTAAGACATTTTCCTTAAACATGGATGAGTCATGTCTTTGCCAAGCTTTCTTTAAAATTTTAATTCCTTATTTTAAATCATAAGATTTTTTAATTACCTAAACCAAGTTTCCAAACTCTCTCCTTTTTATTTAACCTAGGGTGGCCAATTGTAAACCATTGGCTTCTAAGGCCTTCTAGTTTATTTTTCCTTATCTTATAATTGATTTTTATCAATTGAAGACTAATTCATTAATTGATACCTAACTTAGGAATTTTTAAAACTTATTCTCCATCCTTATTGGTCATGGTAGAATGGCTTAATCTAGCTTCCAACTTCATATTTTATTCCCAAACACCTATCTTTTACATGCTTAGGTTTAGGCTTGATTTATGATGACTTCTTGACTTAATTTTCCCTACCTTAGTGATTATGTCCAAATGGCTTCCTAATCTTTGTAAGACTTACTCCTAATTTTAATCTTTGTTAGTTATTGATCAAAGACAGTTTAATTAAGGCTAGTTAAGAATTAATCTCCACCTAGAGCAATTTATCCTATAGTGGCCAAATGGTCCCTTAGCTAATGTCCTAACCTTCTTACACTTTTAAAACTTTATACTTAAATGCTAAGGATCCTTAATTAAACCTATACATAAATTAAAACTCCATTTTGGTTAATTAATCTCATGGTGGCCGAATGCCACTTCTAGGAATTAGGGTACCAAGTTTTCATCCCTAGTTGACCTAGGCTGACTAGTCCTTCTAGTTAGAGTCTAAGCTACAAGTTTAACCATGTTTGGGTAATTTTAGGTCTTCACCCCTAAATCTAAGGGTCATGGCTGAATTGATACTCCTTCCTCCTCCTAACTCATGCTTTATTTTTAGTTACTAATTTTATGCCTTCTTAAACTTTAGATTAATTACTATTTATGGGTTTCACCTAATTTTATCCATGTTGGTTAATATGAAATTGGTCACTTTTATGCGTTTCTTATACCTTCAATTATTCCATATACTTAATGAAAATTCCTAATACACCATTAACCAATTTTAAGCTTATTTTTCCTTAAGTTACTCTAGGGCAGTCAAATGCACACTTAAGATATTGTTGGCCATTTTTAGTTCAAATTATTTTCATTAAAAGGTTGATTTCATTCATTTAAAACCAAATTATATGATTTGTGACACTTATGAAAATTTAAACAAGTTTTATCCTTATACTTTCTTGAATGGCCGAATGCCTCCCTTCCATTGCCAAGGTCATCTTTTCAATTTTTCTTCACATACAACCTTGGTTCCTTAATTTTGTACACTTGCAGCACCTTAGACTTTTGGTCCATACCAGTTTTTGTCCAAAGTCTATGCAAGGATGTCTCTGGTTGGGAACCTACGTCACATCGAAGGTTGTGGCAATGGCTCACAACATTGTTGTGTTTTGTTTGAAAAGGCCTTAAACATTGGACAAACTTAACCTCCCTAAGACTCTGTCTTCGTATTGTGTTCACCACAGAGACATGTCTCTAAGGTCTGTGTAGAATGTGGCCTCTGATGCTAAAATGAGTATGAACATGAAAAATCATGAATGATAAAATGTTGATGTAAAATGAGTATGAACATGAAAAATGATTTTTGAAATCTCCTTTTTTCCAATGATAAAATTATGCATGAATGAATGACTGTTATGCACAAATAAATGAAGACTTGAACATTTTGAGAAGAATTGAGTGATTTAATTTATTTTCCATTGATTTCTTAACAATTTTGTGTCTTTTATGAATTTTGGTATTTTTTATTTTGCTAGAAAAACCTTTGCCTCTGCTTGAAAAAGTTTTGTTAAAGTCTTCCTAAAAAGCATTCTTTAGCGTTTCAAATTTTGAATCTTTTTATATTTTCACTATTTCCAAAAGTATTTTTTCTAATTTTCCCTAGGAATTTTTATTTTCCTTGTTTTTCAAAGTTTGGTTTATACATTCTTGATTTTTCTTGATTTTCTATTTGTTTTGATTTTTCTTTCCTTTTGCTTGATTTTTCTTTCTTGATTTTCTATATTTCCCCCAATTTTCAGCTTCCTCTTCTTCCATCTTGGATGATTCTGTTCAAATAAATGTCCGTGCATATATATGAACCATGTATCATGAAGGGGTGTGTGCCCTCTTTGCATCCTATTGTGGGTGACCTGTCCTAAGGTCTATAGCCTTCAATACGTGAACCTCTCATAAGGTGGTTTAGTAATCCTGGGATGTAGAGGTCACTAGAGCCAAGTTCCAGTCTGTAATGCTTGCCATAAAAGCAGAAAAAGCTACCAATTGTAGGGCATTACAAATATGACGCACTCTAGCCGGGATTTTTGTGATAGTCAAACAAGACGTAAGCCCCAAAGTGACACCACTAGATCGTTCTAATCCTAGGCTTCGCTCAGACCCGGGTATGGGGCCCCACTCATGAGATGAATGTATGCATGACATATGAAGGGCACACAGGTATTTGAGATACCTGCAATTGGGAAAATTGAATAGATATATATAACAATTTATTATTTGTTTATCCTAGGGTTATACAGAGAATAAACATACAAACGACAAGTAGATAAATAGATAAATGAATCGTGCAAATAAACGGGAAAGAGATCAATATGACACGCTAAATTTAGATGGGCTTGACTCTCTAAACTCCCTAGTGGAGTCGCCATCTGTCGCAACCGTAATCGCGACGAGACGATGAACTCGCTAATTTTTAAAAATGAATTTATTTGATATGTGTGGAGTCGCCACCAAATTTTTATTTAAGGGAAAAAGATCTGGAAAAACCCTGACTCGAGGAAGAGATTTAGGTTCGGGAGTTGGTTACAAGGGGGGAAGGTGTTAGGCACCCCACTCGCCCGTTCCGGAGAACGGTACCCTTAAACTGAGTGTGTAATTTTTGAAAGTATTTGATTCCTTTAATTAGCATGGAAATAAATAACTTGATGGAGGTTAGTCTAACAGGACTTGATCCTGCTCCTACGTATTCCTCGGTGCAATGGGAAACTCAAGGCTTACGTAGTTCTGGTTTGTTTGAAGGCTTGACCTTCGAATTGCTTGAAAAGGGAAGGAATATTTTGAAAAGAGTTTTAATTTTTTGAAGGGACTTTCAGTCCACTCATGCACAAGGTCCGAGGCGGCTAAGGCAGCACGAGGGCCTATACGAACCACTAAACATCGAACAGCAGTGTAGACCGCTAGTTTCCTGTTTAGAGTTCGTCGCGTGAGACTGTATATCCCAATCATTTGGAAAGAACTTTATTTTTTAGAAGGGACTTTCGGTCCACTCATGCACAAGGTCCGAGGCGGCTAAGGCGACACGGGGGCCTATACGAACCACTAAAAATCGAACAGCAATGTAGACCGCTAGTTTCCCGTTTAGAGTTCGTCGCGTGAGACCGAAGATCCCAAAGAATTTGGAAGGAGTTTTAATTTTGATAATAAAGATAAGAAAAGAAATGGCTTGATTTGAAACAGGAATTTGTTTTGAAGCGAATTTGATTTTGAGTTTTGGGAAATGAAACTTGACTTGATAAAAAATGAGCTTGACTCAGACTTGATAATTTTAAAAGACTTGAACTTGAACTTGATTTGAGAAAAGGCATTGAAGTTTGATTCGGAAACTTGAGAGAAAAAGAATTAAACTTGAATTTGATTTCATTTTATGTGAAGAAAAGAACTAAAAAGAGAATTTAGTTTGAATTTTGAAGAATAGAAATTTAATTTGAATCTTGAGGAAAGGAATTAATTTGAATTTTGAAGAAAAAAGACTTTATTTGAATTTTGGGAAAAAAGAATTTAATTTAAATTTTGGAAAGTTTGGGGTTTAAGTAAAATTTTGGAAAGTTTAGGGGTCGAATTATGATTTTGGAAAGTGTAGGGGCAGAATTTGAATTTTGAGAAGTGTAGGGGCAGAACTTGAATTTTGGGAAGTATAGGGGCCTGCATGCAATATCTGAAAGTGTATGGGTCTGCATGCAATATCTAGAAGTGTAGGGCTTAAATGGCTTGGTTGGGAGCTAGATGGCTTGGTGGCTTGGGAGAGATATTCCTGATGGCTTGTGGCTCACATGGCTTGGGAGGGGCTAGGAGGCTTGGGAGAAATATTCATGATGGCTCGTGGCTCACCTGGCTTGGGAGGGGGCTTGGGCGGTTTGGTGGCTCACATGGTTTGGTTCAATCGGCTCACAACTGGGTGACGGCTTGCTCATTAAAAAAAAGGGAAATTGGTCTTTGGAGGGTTCGAACCCACACCCCTAGGGATTGTGGATCATCAGCGACACCACTAGACCAGACTAGTGGTTGGGTTTTCTATAGCAACACATTGGCTTTGTACCTGCCCTCCAAAATTGATTTATGAATATTATTGATCAGTGCAAACTCTTAATTGAATTAGCTTCCTTATCGCCATCTCAATAGAAGCAGGATCTGGAGCAACAACAAAATTAAAATCCAGCATCCTCTTTCACTCCTAAAGCAAGAGTCCTTGAAATGGCTACACCAAGATGAACTCTTCAAATCTTAGGCACTTGGTTCAGTTCCATAAACTGCTAATCAGCCTCTGGATAACACATACCTAGCTCTGTCTTCTCCGTTCGACCAGCCTATTGATTAGCAGACTTTGGTTGATCCCTCAAACTTTAAGTAGATTCGTCTCATTGCCAGGATCGACTCTACCGTTTATAACTGAACTAGAATTAATCACATGCCTCTTCGATTTCCATCTGTGAGGTCAAACAGGGCACTCATGGTTCTCTTTTCCTCTGTTTTGTGAATCTCGGTTGCCATTCCCGCAACGTCAGAAACACATGGGGCGCCAACAGCAGAGCATTATTTAGGTTCCTTTCATGAGCTTTATTAATTATGATGGCGGAGACTCCAGACTTATCATCCACATAATGCATGATGCAATAAACAATGATCTCTCTTGAATGTTATCCCAGAATCCAGTTTTGCACAAGGTTGAAAATGTAGAACAACACTTGGTTGGAATCTGATCAAGAACGGATCACGAACGAACGTCGGAATCTCAGGCTTCTTCCAGAATCTGCGTAGAGAAAATCAGAGAACCCCGAAGACCCTGAGCCCCTTCGTTTTTCTTTTCTTCCAAAAAAGAGCCCCCTCTTTTTTGCCTCTCCTCTCTTTTTATATTGAATTTCAGATTCCCGCCTATTTTCTTTTCTTTTTTTTACTAATTTTGTTTTTCTATTTTTGAATTTTCCTTTTTCGCTTTTCTTTAATTTTCATTTTTCTTTTCTTTTTTTGTTTATTTTCATGTTTTCTATTTATTATTTTTTTCTGCTTTTTCTTATTTTGTTTTTATTCTATATTTATTTATTTTTTAAGTTTCAATTTTTTTATTTTAATTCTGTTATTTTTTATTTCTAATTTTAAAAACTGTTTTTTCTTTTTATTATTAATTATTAAAGTTATTATTATTATTATTATTTTTTATTATTATTTATGCTGTTTTTATTTCTCTTTTGCTATATCAATTAAATTATTTTGATTTTCTGTTTTATTAGTGTCAATATTTTGTTTCTTTCATTTTTTCATTTATTTATTATCTATTTTGCTTTTTTTGTCTTTTTGTATATTTTTCTTTTATTATTTTTCTGTTTTTTATTTGTTATTTTTTTTATGCTTTTTCTTATTATTTCAGTTTTATTATTTTTATCTGTTTTTCGGCATTCTGTGTTTCTGTTATTTGTTTATTTAATTATCATTTAAATTAGTATTGGCTTCTTGATTAATTTAGTGATTGGGGGTCACGGACATAATTGAGTATTCACAATCATTTTTATCCAACCACTTCAATTTATTAGAAAATTCATAACATGCATACAGAATTGCTTTTAATCATTTTAAAAGCTCCTACTGAATTGGGTTATTTTTATACATAAAACAACCATTATTACCTAAGCACATATTTGTCTTATACTTCTTAAATGTTTGGAATCGCATCATAAGCATGAATTTACTAATATTTCCTTTAAGTTCCAACATAGTTCCCTCTCTTCTCTATTCGACTCTTTTGGTGGAATTTTAAGACATAGGTAACATAGTAATATCAGTCAAGCAAATCATTTGAAATGAGCACCTAATTACTTGAACGTTATAACTTTTGGGATCACAACATGGATATTATTTGACAATTGTTTCTTCTATGTCTCAACATAACTTTTCTCTTCTCTTCACTTCTCCATTTCACTCAATTAGCAAAATTTTAAGACATATGCATACAAGTATTTGTTAGTCACCTCTTATTTTAAGGATATGAGCCCATTCTTAGATGGTCGTTACCACCTTATAATAGGTGAAGAATCCTTTTGTCTTCATAATAGAAATATTTTTGAAGAATTCATTTGTCTCCGAGGAGAACATATTTGTATCCTCTTCAATAAAGCTCTAGGTGTCCTATGGATATTATGTGCACAATTCACATTAAGAGTAGATTAAATATTCACATAATTTGGCTTTAGTGATCCCTTAAACCCATTTAGGTTCGATTTAAATTCTTCCAGATAATCATGGCAGCTAAAATAAAATTCACCCAATATGCTGCTATCCACATTTAGATCTCAAAATATATTATATCATAAATCATACCTTTCATCACACATAGCACCATCTTTACAAATGCTTACAACCATTCACTATTTGACTCACAACAAACAGCGTGTCTTCATAAAAATATCACAAGTCAACCTACAAATCATACTTCAATATGATAATTACATGACCTAACACATGTTTCAATTTATTTAACTCTTTCATTCTTATGAAATATCACTTAAGGGACTTAATTCTTTTAATGTTCTAAGTTGCTCCTCAACCTTTCCTTTTCTCAAAGTTTCATTAGTTTCATATGATTTTTTACAATTTATAATTTGTTTTCTTAGGTGGCT
This sequence comes from Canavalia gladiata, assembly GCA_037954105.1. Lineage (NCBI taxonomy): Eukaryota > Viridiplantae > Streptophyta > Magnoliopsida > Fabales > Fabaceae > Canavalia > Canavalia gladiata. Next base: position 19,035,332 of record CM075667.1, read on the forward strand.
GAATGGTACCATTTAAGTTTTTATTCTTTGTGCTCTTCAATTTGGCAAGTCTTGTGCATAACCTACTTATACTAAGTTCAAATATTAAGTCTTAGCATGTTTTTAATTTGTTTAAGACATGTTACTTAAACATGGCTGAGTGATTGCCCATGCCTTTGCCATGCTTTTTTTAAACTTTTAATTCCTTATTTTACATCATAAGACTTTTTAAGTTACTTAAACAAGTTTTCAAACTTTTTTCTTTTCATTTAACCTAGGGTGGCCAAATGTGAACCTTTGGCTTCTAAAGCCTTCTAGTTTATTTTTCCTTATCGTATGAGTTGATTTTTTATCAATTGAAGACTAATTCATTAATTGATACCTAACTTTGGAATTTTAAGACTTCTTCTCCATCCTTTTAAGTCATGGTCGAATGGCTTATTCTAACTTCCAACTTCATATTTTATTCCCAAATCTTATACATGCTTAGGTTTAGGCTTGATTTATGTTGACTTCTTTACTTCCTTTTTCCTACCTTAGTAATTATGTCCAAATTGCTTCTTAATCTTTGTAAAACTTACTCTCCATTTTAATATTTGTTAGTTATAGATCAAAGGTGGTTTAATTAAGGCTAGTTAAAAATTAAATCTCCTCCTAGAGAAATTTATCCCATAATGGCCAAATGGTCCCTTAGCTAATGTCCTAACCTTTTTACATTTTTAATACTTTGCACGTACATGCTAAGGCCCTTAATTAGACCTATATATGAATTAAAACTCTCTTTTGGTTAATTAATCTCATGGTAGCCGAGTACCACTTCTAGGACATAGGGTTCCAAATTTTCATCCTTAGTTGACAGAGGTTGACTAATCCTTCAAGTTAGAGTCTAAGCTACAAGTTTAGCCATATTTAAGGTCATAGACCAATTAATATATAAAATAAGAAAAGCCCAATTGATCAAAGTGGTCCAATTGACTTTGCATAAATGTTTTATATTGTTAAGTCTTAGTCTAAGGTGTGTAATTACACTGTCTTCAAGGATATTTGGGCCTGACTGTGGTGTCTCTCAGGACTCAACAGACTCGTTTGCAAAAGGAAATTAGGAACTGAACTAGCAAAAGAAGAAAGTTACCCAACACATAAAGAAGAAAAAATTTTCAATATGAAAAAGGTAAGGTTTTCCTCCCTTATATAGGAACGGTGCTTTACACAAAATTGGTAGCCGGTAAATGGTAATAAAACTCTTTTAAAATTATAATTAAAGTCATTTAAAATTTAAATTTAAATTTGAAATTCAAACGAATATTAATTTGTATTAAAAATAAAATTATAAAATTTAACCATGTTCATCTAATGTAGACATATTTTAAAAAACAAATCAGAATTAATAATGTAACAAGGGACTTTTAAAATCGAATAACTAAATAGGAATAAGTTAAAATAATTGTAATAATGGGTGGTTTGATCAAAATGTATAACCAATTAGTTTTGAAGTAAAAAGTAATTATGGTTAATAATCTGCAATGACTAGCATACATGAACCACATTATCCCACGTAAGGGGAGATTTTACCCTTTTGAACTTAACAGGTTAAACCTCATGTTTGTAAAACCTCAATCTTTACTTGCTTATCTATAAATAGGAAGAGGAGCCTAGTATATAAAATCTATATTGATCCCTATTACAAGCATGGAAAAACTTAGCCCATTTTAAAATATTACCAACATTTTATTCATACAAATAATCAAATTTAATTGCATAGAAATAAAAATAACAAAATGAAAGCACACAAACATGAAAAATTTCAAAATTATCGTTGTTTATAACCGGCTAGTTTTCTTCTTAGACAAGCTCCCCATGGCCTTTGCCTTCTCCCGGAGAACATATTTTTGTATCTTGCCAGTTGATATCTTTGGTAGATCAACAAACACCACAATTCGAGGAGCCATATAACGAGGCAAACAGTTCCGACAAAAATGTATAATCTCCTCTGCAGTAGCACTGTACCCGTTCTTCAACTTCACAAATGCACAAGGTTCCGATAATGAGTTTCAAGTAAAGCTAAATATTTCCACAAATCTTCCTCCCATCCACCCACAAGGAAAAGTAATTTCATGGGTTATTCAAATTGATTTCAAATCCATCATCTAAACATTGTTTTGTGTAGAATACTAACTTTAACTTCTCAAAGTCATTTATCTTTCCCTTTTCAATTAATAATATACGTAGATGTCTTCTTAGTTGATTTTCTTCAACCACTCATCTCCTTTTAATTAATTTTGCTCTTGGTGCTTAAGGAATTTCATCCAACACTATAGATAAAATTTTAAGTCTTCATTATTTAATATAGGGGAGGGTCGAACCAAGATTAGGACGAGAAGTCAAATTAAGTCAAAGGAATTCGCTCATAATCTTTTATAACCATTGTTCTTCCATTTTAGATAAGGGAATGAGACTCATCTAGAGTATAATAATAATTTTAGAACTTCCTTAGTTCTAGAATGAAAATTTATTATTTGAAAATATAAATTTGTTAATTATGTTTAAATTTAATTGTTGTGTTGAATTGATTGATTGCTAATTAATATTTGATTGGATAGAAATTGTATTATGAAATTATTTAAATTGATGTCAAATAATATATTAAGAAAATAGTATATTAAAACTAAAAATTTTAAATTGTGTGATTCTTACTTATAAGTGAGACTTTCGATGTAAAATTTTATGTGCTCGACGATCTGTGTTTGTGGAATATGTCCACGAATTTTTATAGGTACTATAAATTTATATGATTTTATATAAACTTTAAAGTTGACGATCTGTGTTTGTGGAATATGTCCATGAATTTTTATAGGAACTATAAATTTATAAGATTTTATATAAACTTTAGAAGTTGTGATACTTAAATTTAGAGATGTTAAAAAAGGCTGAGACATATATAATTCCTCATAATAGGTATAAGGAAGTAATCAGTTGAAAAGTTTGGTAAAAATTAAATTATTTTCTATATTTATAAAAATATTTAGAATTCATTTCTATGTACTTCTAATCTATTCAGGGTGTTTAAAAGAATGTCATTTTCATTTAATTAACTTATATAATATATATATATATATATATATATATATATATAGAAAACTCTATATTTAAACTTTGATATAGAAAGATAAAATATGAAAATCTTGGAGTAATTTTATATTAATATTTATTTCATGAAATTTTATAAGTTAATTTGTTAGGATATTTTATAACTAGATAGCATTTGAATGTTTAAGTTTTACTTCCTTTGAGCAATTTTTAAATAATTAGAATAAAATTTAATTCTAAACACTTAAGAATAATAATTTCTACAAATTTTTTATTTAGAATTCAATAAGTGTACCATATAAATTATTGAAGGATGAAACGTCTTATTAGACTGTTTATGATGTATTGGTTTAGATATAGCAAAATGTTGATTAGAGGTTGGAAACCTAATTTGATGTATTAGAAAGTACTTAATTAAATTTTAGGAAGATATTGAGTTGAATAATAAGATAATTGAACGAAGGCTATAAGATCTTGAATTTTCAGAAGAAGGTGATACATTTAAGTGAAGTAGAAATGAGAATTAGAACAACTAATTAACATGCATCATTTGCATAAAAAGAACTTTTTTGTAAATCGTTAATGGGAGGATAATTTACAAGCCCTTCTATGAGAGGGAACTAGAAAATCTAAGGGTCGATTTACATGAAAGTAGATCAAATTTCATGATAAAGGGAATAATAGATCTCAACCCAATCTTAAGTATTTCATCATAGAAACTTACGAAAAAGATGATAGAGTAATATTATTTATATATTGCATATGATGATTGTTTTATATAGTTATTTGAGGAGGTTAAAGAACTTATATGTTCTTTATATTAAAGTATGATCTAATGTACTACTCATATCCTTACTTTTACTTGAAAGAAATATTTCACTCTCTCTCTCTATTATATTCTTTGTATGTAATTATGATTCCTTGCTAAGTGTACAATATGGATCATCATCTTCTCGATGTTGCGATGATTGTCAATGTAAAGAATAAGTTTTGTTCAAATGTTGTATAGTAAATTTAAAATAGATTACTATAAAAAAATTATTATTATTGAACTTTAATTACAAAACGATGATAGTAAATAGTATAATCAATCTAAGTATTCACTTTTTTCACTCTCTTCAACATATATCATCCTTGTTCTTTTTATTTCCCTTTACTCAATATATATTAAAATTACTATTTCATGAAATAAAATTTTTCATAATTATTTTAATTAGAAACATACCTCTTAATCAAGATTTTTTAATTACGATTGATGTAACTTTATTGGACAACATGCAACCTTCCTCTAAGAATTTGTTCATTGTAATTTATTCTTTAAGTTTTATGAAAAATCTCTCATTGGAACTTAGTCCACTCGTCCTTCTAAGTTACTACCCAACCTTTCTTTTTCTCAAAGATTAAGTTTCTCTTAATATTTTTAATGTAAGTTCATAAAATGTTGAAATCTTCTTTATGGTTATCAATTTGGATGTTTTATGCAAAACTTACTTATTTCGAGTTTGAGTGTTAGAAGTTGTATACTTTCTTGACTAATAACTTTACTAATCAAGTTTAAACTACTAATTAATTTACTTGTTTACCTCATTGTGTATGAATTCAAATTTTCTTACTCATGTTCCATTTAAATTTCTTTAAGCGTCCAAATTAACCTACTTTACCTACTTATCCTATAAGTGGCCGGACCTACTCCCTAAGCTTCTAAAGCATTATGGTTCTTTTTTTCTTACATGAGGAGGTTATTTATACTAGTTAGGACTTAGGCTATTAAATTACACCAATTTAGAGATTTTTAAAACTTTTCCTTCTTACTTGGTATTCATAGTCAAATGGTTTATCACACTCTCACAACTTCATAATTGATTTTTAATCACCACCTTATGCATATTTAGTTCATTTTTAAGTTTTAACAAGATTTTAACTTTGTTTCACCAAATTTACCTAAGTATGGCCAAAATGGTTACCTAAACCATAACCAAGTCTCTTTTAAACTTATGATTCTTTCCTTCTACATGTTTAAGCTCCTTATTATACCTTAATCAAAATTGTAAACTCAAGTCTTCTTAATTAATAGAGATTAACTGAATCCACTCTTTGTCCAAGCAAAGGTCTTTTCTCATTTTCTTCTTACTTGACCTTTGTGTCATGAATTTTAGTACTTGTTACATCACATGCTTTTGGGTCCATCAAGATTTTTTTTTATTCCATAGTTTTGGTCATGATCATAGAGGATTTTAAGTGTCTTGTTCAACTTTTAGCCCATAAAGTCCACCCTTGTTCTTAATAACTTTAAGGTCAAATTTTTTAGTTAACTTTGTAACTTTTGGGAATTAACCTTTTTAGTATTTTAAAATTATTATCACATGGGTCCAGATCTAAACTTTTATCAAAATCTAAGTTCAAGATTAAAACTTTTAAGAGGAGATATGAATAAGCTTACAATTTTTATCATAAAGACCATAAAGAAAACATTTTTCTAGACAATCAAGTGGAGATCTAATATATTTACTCCAAGATCTATCCATCCCTTACTTTAAGCTCCTCAAAACCTCTCATAAAAATTCTAAAACTTTCAAAACCATTAAAAATTATTTTTTAAGAAATTTTAACCAATGAAATTGTTGTAAAGGTTACAAGAAGCACTTTAATCCATTAAATTTTTACCTTTTAGCTTTCAAAATTCACTAAAATCTTGGTGATTCTCATTTTAAACCATCAAGAGTAGTTTTGAACTCCATCAAACTCAAGCAAATGGGATCCATAGAACTTAGAGAGAGATCTTCCAAAAGAGAAGAAAAGCAAGGCATAAACACATAATTAAAAGTTTAGAAAAGATGTATAGTAAAGATCCTACTTGTTAAACAATTTTATAAAGATTTGGTATATCTTTTGAAATTGGTTCTCTCCTCCTTAGTGGTCCACACAAAAGCTCCTAGTAATGGTGGTAGAGCTTTGTTGATTTGCCTTGTTATAACTTAAACTTCAAATATGAAATTTCAAGTTTGGTGTAGGTTTTGATGTTTTGAGATAAATTAGAGTTTTGTATGAGTTTATAGAATTTTCTTAAGTGTTTATAAGAAAGTTGATAATGAATCAAATGAACCTCCTATTGCCCTATAGCAAATTCAGTCACTTTAGGGCATTTGGAAATTAAATTCTCATTAATCAAGGTTAATTTAATACTAATCTAGGTTAATTTATTTTAAGCATTATTATTTTAATTAATCAAGGTTAATTTACTTTATTATAGTTAATTTTATCTCTTCCCATTAATACTTTGTCTTACATGTCATTAATGATATGATGACTCATGGGATGATTCATCACCACATTTTTCACTTGTCAATTTTGTGCACAATGGATAAGGTCCAAGTTCTGACTTTTGCTTTGCATTTGTGTGCCTTCCAACCTTCTAGGAGTATTTTGGTAATGTTTTTGAGAATTTCTCAAAAAGCTCCCAAACTATTTTTCCAATATTTCTAACACTTATTGGTTTGTTCCTAATCATTCTTATATCATTTGTTATTTTTTTGGAAGAGTTCAACCCTTATAAAAGATAGAGATTTGTAAGGGCATTTTGTACGTTTTCGTTCTTTCTATATTTCTATTCTATTCTTATAACTTTCTAATTATCATTGATGAATTATAAATCTTTAGAATTTCTTTTACTTTTTATTTTGAATTTCCTGCACACTTATTTGTTTTATTCTAATGTAGGGATATTTTTGTTATTTATTAAAAATTCTCTAATTTTTCTCAAATTTTATTCTTATCTTTACTTTATTTCTTCTAAGGGACATTTGTAACTTAGAAAGTCTATCATTAGAAATCATGGGTGTTACACCACACAACAAACTCTTAATACATACACATAACACACTATATCATACCGTATTTAAAAAATCGTATAGGTTCAGATATAACTTTCGTTTATCTTAAATTTTATGCACATGTTAATTTGAAATATTATTTAAATATTATATTAATTATTTTTAATTTATTTATAATAAATAAATATTATTTGATTTAAATTTTTTAAAATATTTCTTACTTTTTTTAAAAAAAAACATATTTATATTAAATTTTATATAATAAACTTTAGATACATACGTATAATATATCCTATCAATACAATATTTATCATAAAAATTTATAATACACTATCGTTTATTTTAAATTTTGTGCAGTATAAATATTATATTATTTATAATAATAATAATATATAAAAAAAATATCAATTTTATTCTATTAAAATTTTCATTTCCTTTTAATAATTTATTTTTAAAACAAAATTCTTTTTAACTTGATATTTCAAGATTTTTTTAAAATTATTTTTCTATCAAAAATATTCTTCAAATGAATTAGATTTCTTCTTTTCAGTTAAAACTACATTGATTTTAAATTTATATTACACTTAATAATAAATAGGTGCATATTATTTTTATAAATTAAATTTTTGTAAATATTTTTATTTTTTTATATTTATTTTTATTTTTTACTTAGTTATTTTTTTTATTAATTTTATCATTTATTTTTGAATATTTATTTTATTATTTTTTCTTAATTTATTTAAAAATTTTATGAGATACTTTTGTTATTTATATTTTATTGATCAGTAAATGTCTACTTGTTTTTAATATTTTCTCTAAAATATTTTTATGTTGATTTTGTTGATAAAATGTTATATATATATATATATATATAAATTTAAATAAATATTTTTATAATTAAAATAATTTGTATAATTAATTTAAGATAATTATTTTTATAATAAACGATATAGAATACTAATATTTTTTTTATTGGTAAGTTATTTTGATCTTGTAATTTATTTTTATAAATTTTTTTATTAAACAAAATTATGAAAATTTTACATTATTTTTTAAATAATATACGCCATACATTATGGATGTGCTATTTATTTTTTTAATATATTTATTTTTATTTGTCGTAACAACATTAGTTAGAACACTAAGTAATATATTTTTTATATGTTATTTTATTTTCTAACAAAATGACTTTGATGGTTAGCTTTATTAAATCACTCTTTTTAATTTAAATTAAAATTATATATAAAAAATCAAATAAACTAATCCAAATTGTATCATAAAAAATCAGTTTCACTCAATTTTAATATTACATTTAAATCAAATTAATTAATATATATAAATAAATAAAAATCAATCCAAACAGTGAATTACCTCCGCCTATAATGAAGTAACAATGCACTTTTTTGTGAATTCAGAAATAACAAAACATAAAGGAAAACATCAAACACAAAAACGCTACAAATAGAAAAATTGTACATCATTATTGTTATTGTAATATGGTAAAATGGGTGGAGGGTGGTAGGAGCAGGATGGTGTTAGAAACGAGAATGGAGATGTGGCTAATAGGAGTACACTACACACACTACATTATCCTCTTTTGTTTTGTGTGGCTGTGAACGCACACACTCACACATGCAATGCAGATGCAGAGTTCTCTCTCAACCTTCCACTCACAACCTCATTCATGGCCACCACATTCTCCAAAACCCCTTTACCCTTTTCTATTTCTTCACCCTCCAAAACCCTAATTCTCCGTTTCCCTCCCAAACCCCTCCTTCTCCGCCAATCTCCCCTTACCTCTCTCTTCTCCGCTCGCCGCCGACTCACATGCAAGGCCACCCAAGTTTCCGTCGCCCAAGAGTCATCACCGTCCGGAGACAACTGGATTCCGGTGGTGCCTGTGTCGGCGCTTCCGAGGGGGGAGCGGCGGGTGATAATTCAGGACGGTGAAACGATATTGCTTTTGTGGTATAAAGATGAAGTTTTCGCCATAGAAAATAGGTCCCCTGCTGAAGGTGCCTATACTGAAGGCTTGCTCAATGCCAAGCTCACACAGGTCTAACCTTTTTTCATTCACTACTCACATTTCATCATACCATACCTAATCAACTTTGCAAGATTCATTAATAATAATAATAATAATACCAAAAGCTTTCTTATGTTTTTCTCCTGGACCAATAGCTCAATTGAAGTTCCTATGTCCCTGCTTAAAATCACATTTCCATTCATATACCCTCACTTTGGTTTAGCTTCCACTTTATCACAGCTTTTCAATTCTAAAACCCTAATGCTAACACTACCTCTGTTAAGTTTCTATTTCTTTATACACAAGTTAGATAAAGGAGCTTATGAAAAAGTTAATTTTAACACATGTCACGAATTTGATTCATTTTACTTTCTTGATTTATTTTGTTTTATTTTATTTTATTTTCTCCAACAAGTGCTTGATGAGAAATTTATCCAAACTAATTCATATTGGCTCAGAAAACCCATGAAAAGGAGAGAGTCCACACTCAAATATGAAAAAAAAAAAGAATTCACTCAATACTCGATATTTATGCTAGTCCTGCAGGGCTATTTTCGTACTAAAAGATAGAAAAATCTGGAAAACAAACATGGTTGTTATGGACGTTACAAGACAAACATATTATAGTTGCTTGTAACTCCTGTAACAGATGGATGACATTCATGGTCCTTCATCAAATACTCAGCTTAGCTTAGGTTTATTATGCTGTGTGCACATTGTGCATTGCATTAGAAATTTCAGTTGGGAAACACTTGTCAATTTCAAGCATTCCTGCTAAAGAACATTTTCTAGTTTCTGGGATTTTATACATGTTTGGTGGAATCCGTCCCGTTCGTCCAAATTTATTCATGAGCTGAACTTTTAGAATTTCTTTCCTTATTCAGGAGGGCTGCATAGTTTGCCCAACAACTGATAGCACATTTGATCTTCGAACCGGAGAGATCAAGGAATGGTATCCAAAAAATCCTGTTCTGAGAGTTCTAACACCTGCTTTGAGGAAACTATTTATATATCCTGTGAAAACAGATGAACAGAATATTTATATCAGCATGAGAGGAGGTGTGAAATCGGATGCTTCTGCTGAAATTGTCTTTAGTGGGAAGGCTCAACCTGGTGTAACAGCAACTGATGTCAATGTTGAAGAGGTAACAGTTGTAACATTTTTGTAAATTAATTTTGGACTGATGCTATTACATTGGACTGTCCTTTTGACTTATTAACTAGTTCTATGATGTGGTTAGGTTAGAATGGTGGTTGATGAAGATCTGGAGGGATTTGGTTTTACTAGGAAGAATGAAATTATAAACGGTAGAGCAGCTGTTATTGGTTTCCTTCTGTTATTGGATTTTGAGCTTTTAACAGGTAAGGGTCTTTTAAAGGGAACAGGCTTCTTGGACTTCTTATATTCTGTCACTAATGCCTTCAATTAGACATCATCTATATAATTTCAGCTATCAAAATATTCCTTTGATCCTCACCAAGGTAATATGTCCACTTAGTAATCACATTTCCTTTTTGTATGCCCTATATCTAATATTGTATACCTTGACTCTACACTGGCAAATGTACAACCTTTTGTTTCTTGTGTTTCAATATTACTACTCTTTGTATACTATACACATTTTTTAAAGTTCACATTTGATGATGACATTCCAAAATTTGGTCCTCTCGCCTGTTTAATGGCTTGTAAGTTAAGGTGCTCAGCCACCGCAACTAATCTCTCGGGATAGCTGATCCTCAAGTGCTTGTTTGGCACATGTTAGAGATGTTACATATAACCACTTGTATCTTCACTTAACGGTTTAAGCTTTTTAGGATTAATGGTTCATGGTATGATAGCCAAGTAGTCTAGAGTTTGATTCATGTCGCTCCCATTCTTCTAATTAAAAATTGAATTTCACCATTTATATATCTTCAAGTAATTATGACAGTTTGCAACTCAAATGGACATTTAGAAGAAAATTCCACCTTGAATAAAAGCAAATTTGTTCGCCAGCGCATATCCTTGATAGAGAGACATGGAGATTTTGGATGGATGTTTGTAGGGGTGGGCATTAACCTGCTGCTGACTGAAACCCGTTGCAACCTGCCAGAAAACAGCCTAAACGGGCGGGTGAGAAGGTGAGGAAATTGCAACGGATAAATATGAGCCGTTAATGGCAGGTTAATGCGGTCGGAGACGGATTTTGCAACCATTATCTACCGGAAACCGAACCTAACTGAAAACATTGAGCTTTTTGCCAGAATTCATGGCTTCTTCGTTGGATTTCATCGTTTCTTCCTTTAAAAGTTTTCAAACTCATTCTTTTTCGCCAAGATCCTAACCTTCATCTTCGTTTTCGCCATAACCACATATATTTGAAGTTTCCTCTCGCTGGATTCCATGGCTGTCGTCGTTGGAATCCGAAAAATTTTACCTTCGTCCTCCACCGTTCTCAACCGTCGTTATCCATCCGACCAAACTGATCTCCGATTTTACCCGTATTTGAGTAATCTGACTATATCAACGAACGGAATCGGATGGGATATCTTGTATTTCGGTTTCCGGGGGATGAAATTTTTCCGCCCTTCGACGAGCATCCCTCGTTTGTAAATTAGAGTTTGAATGAAAGTCATTTTGGAAGTTAAAATTGGGTTTAAAATAATGTAATTTATATTTGGAAAGTTTTTTTTTCCCTTAAAAGTAAGTTTGCAGTAAAATTCATTATAAAATTTTTAACATGTAAAAATTATAATTTATCATGTTAACTCAAATGTGAATTTACAGGCAAAAGTATTATAATTTTTCAAAATCAATTTTTTAATTAAAAAGTAATTTTAAAACAAAAATTAGGAACGTGGAAGAAAGATGATATAATACGAAGTGTCTTAGGAAAGATGATATAATACGAAGTGTCTTAGGAACGTGGTTTCTTTCAAGATACATTTTGTCCTAACTAGCTTGTTTGATATTCAAACAAAATTATTATTTAAAAAATAACTAAATGTATATCAATTTTAATATATTTTTTTTAAAATTAGTTATAAATTTAATTGTCAAACAAAATTATTATTTAAAAAATAACTAAATGTATATCAATTTTAATATAATTTTTTTTCAAATTAGTTATAAATTTAATCGGATCCTTAGATTCAAGTGGTGGTATGAAAGACGTATTCTTTTTAATTTGGCCGCAAAGGAGAGTGCAGAGAAAAAAAAATTGTTTGATTTGTAATAATATATTACATATAATTAGTTAGTGCAGTTTATAAAATTTTAGTTGTTTATTTTGTGGAAATATTTTAAATTTTTATTTTTAGTTATAAAAATATTATCATATTTTATTTTTATTTTTACAGTTTTATAAAGAAATAATGAATATTTCTTATTTTTATTATTTTTTATACAAAATTATGATAACAAGAACCAAAGTAAAAATAATATAATTTTATAAATAAAATAAAAAATATTTTTGTATATTTTTTAAATATTTGTATAGCAGTATATATTTAAATGTGATAATAAACTTCTTTGACCGATGATGATCAAGAGAAATCACCGTTTTATATCATTGGCAAGGGAAAAGTCGACCAGGATAATTTGATTTAAAATAGAGTAGTTTTTGGTAAAAAAAATAAATTGAACGTTTAATAAAATAAAGATATGCATGTAACTTAATTTAAACTGCATATTTTTAGTAGGATATATATACTATTCAAAATATAAAGAGTAAAGAGTAAATGGTGAATATTAAACTAAACAAGCCCTGACCATGAAAGCAACTTGGTTTATGGATTGATTTTGATTCCAATTTCTGACACAGTTGATTTTATATTAAGATTTCGATTTCGATTTCTGACAGTGTTGATTTTATGTTAAGATTCCGATTTCTGACAGTTGATTTTATGTTAAGAGTTCCTAAACCCTAAACCCTAAACCTTGTAATCCCTTCATCAAGTTCATTACACGTTTGATGTGGACAAATAGGGATGGAAGTAAACAAGGCCGTCCGACAGGAGCTTACAGCTCGGCTCGTTTAATAAATAGACAGGCTCACGCTTGTTAAAAAGTTTTGTTAGATAAACAAGCCAAGCTTAAACATGTAAAAAAGCCTATTTAACCTATTTAGGAACCTATTTATATTTATATATTATGTATTTATATTTATTTTAATATATTATGTTTATATAATATTTATTTTATATTTTATTTACATAATATATATATATATATATTTTAGGCTTATTTAATGGTTTTTCTATCTTGTAAACTTTAAGTTTGCAAGTTTTTTTAATTAATTATTTATATAGATTTTAAGTTTATTTATTGATTTTTTTTTGTAATGTAATCTTTTAAACAGGCTTGTAGACTTTAAATCAGGCCAGACTTTGACAGGAAAAAAAAATCTTTAATAAGTAACAGGTCGAGACTCATGCCTCAAAATTTTTAAATAAACCAGACTTGGACTCAAAGTCTAACTCGACTCGACTTACTTCCATCCCTACGCACAAGGCATGAATAACTGAATAAGTCAAATTACTCCAAGCTTGAGAGAGGAAAACATAATTGATATTTGGTTAGGTAACTTAATTTGGCCGTCCGCTTGATCTCACATCTTTGGTACCACCCTCCCACCACTTGTGATGTGTTTTGGCTGAAGATTTGACCGGTGTTCGTTTTTCTCGTAGGAAAGGATTTGAGGTTAAAAAGTAAATTATGACCTCTCTATATTTCTTACCTTTTTTCAATAAATTTCACTGAAATGTTTTTCAAAATATATAAGATCCTTTTAACATATGTTGACAAGCTCATAGTGAAGCTAATGGATAAACTCTTTATACATGTAAGTATATAATTCTCTTACTTTATATATGTAAGTATATAATTAGGTTGTTACATTAAGATATTCTTATTTCCCAGTACATATTTAAGATTCTGCATGAAGTGGTGGTAAGTTTTAAATTTTTTATTTTTAAATTAATTTTAAAAATAAAATGTAAAAATGATTTTAAGTTGGTTTTTAATATATTTTTAAAATAATTTTAATCTAACTCTTAAAATCTGAAAAGAAAAAATTTTATTATTAAATACTAAATACTATACAACTATTATCATTATTTTAAGTTAGTTTTTAATATATTTTTAAAATAATTTTAACTTAATTTTTAAAACTATAGTCATCACCATCAAAATAGTTAATATCAACAAATTACTATTTACTACCATAATTATTATCCTAAATTATCATTATTATTATTACCATCACTACCATAATTAAATTATTATTATTATTTTATTACAATCATCATCATTACTATTATCACAGATACCAGGATAATAATAGTAATAATAGCTTGTCAATTATTATTTTTTAAAATTTTAATTTTATTATTTTGAAATAATTTTTTTAATTTTATTTATAAATTTATAATCAAGTAAATAATATTTTTTAATTTATAAATTATATTTAGTTTATAAAATTATAATATAATTTTATATTATATATTTATTTATAATATAATATTATCATATATATTTATTATTTTATGTAAAATAAATATAGAATGATATTAAAAATATAATGATAATAATATATAAAAATATTTATCTTATATATTAATTATTAAATTATATATAACAAAAAATTATATTTTATATCATAACTATTATCACTACAACTTTCATTACCACCATCATAATAATAATAATAATTTTAATTTTATAATTTTTAAAAAATTTAATTTTACTATTTTGAGAGAATTTAATATTTATTATTTTTAATTAATAATATTTTATTTGTCTATTTATATAACTTTAAATTAAAATAATAATATTATTTAATATGTAAAGTATATTTAATTTATACTATTATAATAAAATTTTGTATTATATAATTATTTATAACATATTATAATATATAATACTTTATATAAAATAAATACTGAATAATATAAAAAATATTATAATAATATAAAATTAAAAATTATAATTATGTAATATTTTTTATATTATAACTAATATCACTACAATTATAATTTTCTTATCACCTTATCAATACTATCTTTGTTACTATTATCACCACTTTTACAACATTAATAATAGTACAACAATAATATTATTATTAATATAATTTATTTAACTATTTTTTTAGATTTATAATGTAAATTAACTTATTTTTACATCAAGTTTTAAAATTAAAAATTAAATTAAACCTTATTTTAAAACTAAAACTGATTTTAATTTTAATTTTTAAAAACTTAAAAACTAAAATCAAAATCAGCCTGAAGTAAATCTAAGTTAGTTTTTGAGATTATGGTGAGTAGTGGAAGATTTTTCGCAATTAATTAAAAAGAAGTTGTTTCTTTAGCTCAACTTGCAAATATACATTGACTTCATTTGGAGGCGTTTCCCACATACTTAGCCCAAAGTCGTGGATTAGGCTCAATGAATGTGAAAAATAAAAACAGAAAAGAACATATTTGTACTTTTTGTGCGCTTCAAGTTCCCATTAGAACTCATAATGTGCTTTAGATATTTGTTGTTACGTGTGGCTCTCATCAAAGTTTGAAGCCCAAATTGAAGTCGTCAACCATTCTCTAAACGCAAGTGGCCGCTAGTGGGAGGGAACATGGCTTTCTAACTTACGAAAGATTGAGAGCGATTTTAGTTATACAGCATATCCTTTTTACGATTTTGAATAAAAGCCTACATGATATTATTACAATTCTTTTTTCTTTTTAAGTAGAGGGTAATATCAGTGAGGATAGATGAAACAATTGAATCGTTGGATGAGAAAAAATTGAATCTGTCAAAACTTCTATTAATCCATGCAAATAGTGAATAATGTTACTAGAAACAACACACAGATGAGTATATCGTGAAAACACGCATGGACATATAAACTTGATATGATGATGATAGATATATTAAGAAGGCCAAGTTACATTTTTCGATCCTCAATTGACTCTAATTAAATTATCCAAAATCATGCAATTTTTTGCTTATGGACTTTTCATTTAAAAAAATTAAAATATGTAAAGGAGTTTGATGTGGGTAATAAAAAATTAGCCTCAATTTAAAGTTATATTCCGACAAAGTAGTTACTAGTTAGATTACCGGACCACGGTTATAAATTAATTTTCACACTTTGGCTTATTTTTATTATTAAAATATTACGACATAGTCGTTCAGCACGTGCTTGTTTTCTATATACTATCCAGAATGATAGTCATTACCATACCGATACCAAGAACGGGAAGAAGTCCAAGGAAGTGCCGAACACGTTATTACATTTACAAGGTTGTGAGTAACATGAAACTTTAGATTATAACGTCACCTATGACATAACATGGTATTTGCATCCACGCGCCACTCATCACACCGACTCATGTTTACACAAGAATATCTTGCATTGCGCAGTTGAGTCCAATTTGATATAAGGGGTTTGAATTTCAGCCTCCGGAAGTGCGTTTGGGCTTTATATAAACCTGAAAGCAATGTAAAGTGGAAATTCCTAATGACGTTTTCCAAGTGGATGAGTACCTCTAGTTACCCCTTTTGAATAAAAATTAACAAATTTTTTTATTAGAATATTAATTAAAAAATCACAACCCAAACGTATTTAATAAAAAATTTAATTATATAAAAAACACAAACATTATTTAATAGTTAACTAAAAATATACTCTTGAACAGTGTTGTAAGATGAACGAATTTGAATCTAGTTGGATCCTAATAGATAATAGATGGTAACAATTACAAGGTGGTGTGGTTGCTAACTGTTTCGTTGTTCCCCAACTTGTAAGACTTAATGGCAATGCAACCTCAAAGTTATTATAATATTATTGTTTGATCCTAAAACTGTTATTTTACCTTGACTTTGAAAAAATTGACTTTCAATATGGTTTCTCTTTATTGGTTTGGCGCTTTGAGTCTTTGAATCCTTTTGACTCTGAAATTGTTCAACCCTTTAAAACCCCACGCTCTTCTCTAACAACCAACGGAAACAATAGAGAGAACGAAAATTAAAGCATGAGTTGGAGATCAAGGATGCATGGAACAACCACAAACGGGAATAACAAGAAATTGAAGGGAGTTCGGCGTCGGAAATGGGGGAAATGGGTGTCGGAGATTCGTGTTCCGGGCACGCAAGAGCGTCTCTGGTTGGGAACCTACGCCACGGCGGAGGCTGCGGCGGTGGCTCACGACGTTGCTGTGTTTTGTCTGAAGAGGCCTTCAACGTTGGACAAACTTAACTTCCCTGAGATTCTGTCTTCGTATTGTGTTCACCACAGAGACATGTCTCCGAGGTCTGTGCAGAAGGTGGCTTCCGAAGCTGGCATGGATGTTGATGCCAGAAACATTATTAATATTGGTGCTGGCAAAACATCAACGGTGGCAGAAACTAATTACGAGAATGAGAAGAAAACATTGGAGGATGATCACGTGCGGAATGGTGCTGTATGTAATGGTGGAGCCGCAGGGGATGTGTCATGGTGGGATGATGATTGGGATGTGTGTAGTGAGGATTATGGAGAGGGGAAGGGGTTGAGCATTTCTATTGAAGATTATCTTTAGGCCTTCCACTCCATTTCAACTCTTCTCTCTTCTTCAAACTATCATGTCTATACATAGTTACATATACTTACTACTTCCAATTACTGATCCATCTTCATCTATAAATTAAGGTCACAGACCAATTAATATATAAAACAAGAAAGCCCAAACAAAAAATGAAATTGGTCAATTTGACACTTCCAGAGCATTTGAATTTGTGTACGTTATTAATTCCTTGGTAAACCACTAAAACTTGGTGCGTTTGTCTTTTTTAATGAGGCAGGCACAATTGAATATTGACGAATATATAAAATTATATCTCTTTATGAAAAAAAAAAAAACGATTTAGGGTCTTCCATTTGTTAGTAACTAGTTGACGTCGTTTACCGGTAATTATTCAACTTAAAACACTGTAAGAATAAGATGGATTTTAATTTTAGATATAATAAAATTCAGCAAGTATTTGTAAATTAAACAGGTAGAGAACATTTGTATATTTAAAAATTAAAAATAATACCAATTTTCTAGAGAAACTGATTGTCTAACTATTTTAAGGAGTGAAAAGTTGCTTTCATGTCTATTTAAAAGAGTTTCTACTTCACATCTTGTCAAATACCCGGAGGGCACACAAGAATGGCAACGACAATATCGGAGACAGAACCATGTCTGCACAATAAAGATAGTGAGTTATATTATTTGTATAATATATTTCTACAACATTCTTTATAATATTATTATTTGTTATCTCTTTTCTGATGCGTGTAATTTTACTTCAAAGTTAGATATTAGAAGTCGGAGTAAACTCGTAATTTTTCTTTTTATACCTCGTCTTATCAGTAGTAACTAAATTCTTCATGAATTAGTATGTTATGAACTAGTGAAAAGGCAAATTAACATTACCTACATAAATAGAATATTTCCAACTGAGCCAGCCAACTATACCAATCTAATGAAATAAACAAAATTGATATGAAAGTATTGTCACATGTCTGCGCTTACATTCACTTTAGAAATTACGGTTTCAAATAAACAGAATGTATACATGTGAATTTACCTGTGTCAAAATATCTATCATTTTCATAAAAGATTACATTCTTTTACAAAGGTTATTGAAGGTGCCATACTGTAGACACAAGCTATCAAAAGCATGGATGGACACCTTCCATCAAATCACAACAAAGTTTGCCGGACACACACAAGGAGAAAAAACAAATGAAGAGCACAATTCTAACAAAGCACAACTGGGACTTTGCATAAGTGTTTTATTCATGCAAATAATCAAATCTAGTTGCATAGAAATGAAAATAACAAGATGAAAGCACACAACATAAAAAATTTCAAGATAAACGTGCTTTATAACCGGCTAAAGTTCTTCTCAGACAAGCTCCCCAAGGCCTTTGCCTTCTCCTTCAGAACATATTTCTGTGTCTTGCCAGTTGATGTCTTTGGAAGATCAGCAAACACCACAGTTCGAGGAGCCATATAACGAGGCAAACGGTTCTGACAAAACTGTATAATCTCCTCTGCAGTAGCACTGTAGCCGTCCTTCAATTTCACAAATGCACAAGGTGTCTCTCCCCAATAATCATCAGGTCTCCCAACAATAGATACCTCAAGAACTGCTGGATGACTAAAAATCACACTTTCCACCTCAATTGAGCTAATATTTTCTCCCCCAGAGATGATGATGTCCTTGGAGCGATCCTTAAGTTCTATGTAACCATCAGAGTGCTTCACTCCCAAGTCACCAGTACGAAACCATCCACCTTTAAATGCATCTTCTGTTGCTTTCAAATTCTTCAGATATCCATTCATGACAGTGTTGCCCCTGAACATCACCTCACCAATGGTTTTTGCATCAGCTGGCATACTCTTCATTGTGAAAGGATCTTTAATGTCAATTTCCTCCATTCCAAGATGGCGCACTCCTTGACGAGCCTTCAATTTTGCTTGTACATCTCGTGACAGGTTATCCCATTCTGGTTTCCATGCACAAATTGTTCCTGGACCACAAGTTTCTGTCAGACCATATGCATGAGTCACAGTGAATCCTATTTCCTCCATCCTAAAAATCACATCAGGCGGCGGTGGTGCAGCACCTGTCATCACCTCCACCTTTCCCGGAAGTGGCTGTCGAACATGAGGTGGTGAATTTATTATCATGTTTAAAACTGTTGGTGCACCCGCCATGTGGGTTACCTTGTGCTTAAAAACATTTTCAAATATCCCCTGTGCAGTCACATTTCTTTGGCAAACATTTGTGCCACCCTGAGCAGCAAGGCTCCAAGTGAGGGACCATCCATTGCAATGAAACATGGGAACACACCATAAAAATACTGGCATAGATGTCATCTCCCATAGAAGAACGACGGCCAGAGCATTGAGATAGGCAGCTCTATGACTATAGATTACCCCTTTAGGGTTTGATGTGGTTCCAGAAGTGTAATTGAGAGAGATAGGATCCCATTCATCCTTTGGCCTTCTCACCTCGAAATCAAGGCTCCCTTTAGCTATAAGATCCTCATATATCAAGGTTCCATGAGGGGGTGAATAGTTCTTACCAGACTCCAAAATTAGGACCAAAAGGGGGAGCTGTTTGGTGGTCGTTTTTGAGAGGATTGCAAGTGCTCCTTGAGCAATATCAATTAATTCGTAGTCAACAAAAATAACTTTGGCCTCAGAATGTTTTAACAAGAAAGCAACCATTGCGGAATCGTGGCGTGTATTTAGGGTGCAGAGAACAGCCCCTGACATGGGAACACCAAAATGTAGCTCATACATAGCTGGAATATTAGGAGCCAATACAGCAACCTGCTCAAATTCATAAAAAGCATAATCATCTTGATGAATATAAAATTGATCGAATAATTAGTTTTTGTTAATATAAGTACCGGTGAATTTAATTTTTAAAATTATAAAAATATCATTTTAGTTCTTAAACCACATTTATTTTAGTTTCTTTGAGCTACAGAATGAGAGATATTATTATATACATGAAATTGAACCAATATAGAATAAAATGGCTTATAGTTGATAATTTTAGAGATTAAAATTACAACAATTGATTTATAGCTTGTTTGCTTTAATAATTGAAGTAATTAAGTTACAGCTTTTAAAACATCAACGATGAAAATACAATTACTGCAGGAGACACCATGCATGCTGAAGGGATGAGATTTATTCTCAATTCCATCCAAATTGATTGTGAACACAAAAACAGTTTCGGAAACATGCTCTTAATGTATAACTGAATTTGATGAAAAAGGAAGAAGATGGAAAAAGAAAGAAACCACGTCACGGGGAGAAACATGGAGTTGAGAAATGGCAGAAGCAAGTTTGATGCAGCGTTGGTGAGTTTGTCCCCACGTGTACGTGACGTCATCGAATACGACAGAAAGTCTGTCGCGGTAAGCGACGGCGGAACGCTCCAAGAAACTGATCGGAGTGAGAGGAATGTAGTTCGCCGAACACCTAATACTTCCCTCCATCTCCGTCTCCACTTCCTATGTCTTCTTCTGCCCTCTTTTCCGATTCCGATACGATGTATTTTTATATCCTTACCATACAGATCCTTACCCTACAACGTGACAGATATAACCTACTTTTTTGTTTTTTCTTCACGTGAGAAATCCTTACCCGACAACGTGACAGTGATAGATATCTTTCGATTTACGTGACAAATCCTTACCCTACAACGTGACAAATATATTTCGATTTACCTGACAAATCCTTACCCTACAACGTGACTTTTATGCTTTTTTGATTCACGTGATTTCCAATAATGTATGAACAATTTAATTTCCTTTTATTTAAATAGTATAAAAATAGAAAATATTTTTCGATCCACGTGATTTTTGATAATGTATGGACAATTTAATTTCCTTTTACTTAAATTATTGGATCCACGTGATTTTTGATAATGTATTTCCTTTTACTTAAATTATTCGATCCACGTGATTTTTGATAATGTATGGACAATTTAATTTCCTTTTACTTAAATTATTACGCTATAGTATTAAAACAGATCCTTAATAAACATAATTTAGACATTTTAAACATTGGCCTAATAAACATAAAAAGTACGAATGTTTTAAATATATATATATATATATATTAATATTCTATCATAAAGTAATATTAAATATTAGGTTCCAACAAAGCAAAAGTGTCGGCACCGACGCTTGTATAGATTTAAATTGGTGTAATTCATCATGATTTTTTCTAATTTCTACACTTTTAAATACTTTTATTTTTTTATATATAAATTTACATATATTTTTTTGGAATAATAATTAATTTATATATATACTATTTTATATTTACCTATATTATAAATTTAACGTTCGATAATTTTTTAATTTTTATAAAATATAGAAATACTATAATTATAAATAAAATAAAATAGGTAATATATTTATATATATAATTATTATTTTATTTTATTTTTTTCAAGATCTCTTTATCTATAAAAAAATTCTCATCATTAAACATTCACATGTTTTTTTATTTTTTGGGTTTTTATAAAATATCATAAAAAATAAAATAAAAATTAATCAAATTGAACGTAGATTATATTAATAATATTTTAATTTTTCTTGAATATACATAGAAACTAGATCAATATTAAAAAATAAATAAATAATTTTGTGAAAGTAATTAAATATATCAATTACTAACAAGGGTGATTATTATTTTTAAAGCGAAAGTGATGATCTTTTTAAGTTACAATCAATATTATCATTGTCATGGACAATATTAACTATGTTTTGAAAGCTATCATTATGTCTTTACTCTTAGATATTCTTATCAATGTTTCTCTCAAGGATCATCTTCATTCAATAGTACATTTTCTTTTTGTTATTAACTTCAAAATCTATCACCACAATCATGCTCCTCTCTCGTTCATTACTTCCTCTCTCTTTTCCTTCAAATCATCATGAAATCCGATAGTACTGTCCTTGTTTATCTCCTTTGTCTATCATTTCCCACATCTTTTGAATTCCTCTTCTCCATATTTTTTACTTCCTTTGCTATAATATTCATACTTTATTAATTAAATATTATATATATATATAATGTAATAACTAATTTTAAAATTTTTTTTTGCATAAACTCTTTTGTATGGATGCTCATATTGTTTTCACCATCAATTTCATGTTCCAATAAATGACATCATAGTATGCGTCAATACAACAAAAAAAATTTTTTTTTAGAGAATTTAATGATAATTCACAAACCAATATTTTTTACTTGCCTATTTCCTGATTGCTCATCACACAATTCTTAATTTTTGCATATGAGTTTTTGTCCTCTTCTTTGTTGACAATGAGCAAGTAAAGCTAAAGATTTTCACAAATCTTCCTCCCATCCATCCACAAGGACAACTAATTTCATGTGTTATTCAATTGATTTCAAATCCATAATCTAAACATTGTTTCACGTAGAATACTAACTTTAACTGCTCAAAGTCATTTATCTTTCCCTTTTCAATTAGTAATATACGTGGATGTCTTCTTAGTTTATTTTCTTTGACCATTCTTCTCCTTTTAATTAATTTTATTCTTAGTGCTTAAGGAATTTCATCCAACACTGTAGATAAAATTCTAAGTCTTCATTATTTCACATAGTGGAGGGTGGAACCAAGATTAGGATGAGAAGTTAAATTTAGTTAAAGAAATTCTCTCATAATCTTTTATAACCATTGTTCTTCCATTTCAAATAAGGAAAGAAGACTCTAGAGTATAAGAGTAATTTTATAATTTCCTTAGCTCTAGAATGAAAATTTATTATTTGAAAATATAATAAATTGAATTGTTGGATTGAATTGATTGATTGCTAATTAATATTTGATTGGATAGAACTTGTATTATAAAACTATTTAAATTGATGTGAAATAATATACTAAAAAAATAGTATATTAAAACTCAAAATTTTAAATTATGTGTTTCTTACTCATAGGTGAGACTTTCGATGTAAAATTTTATGTGCTTAATGATCTGTGTTTGTGGAATATGTCCACGAATTTTTATAAGTATTATAAATTTATACAATTTTATATAAATTTTAGAAGTTGGAATACGTAAAGGTTTAGGCAAATATAATTCCACATAATAGGTGTAAGGAAGTAACAAGTTGAAAAGTTTGGTGAAAATTAAATTATTTTTTATATTTATAAAAATATTTAGAATATATTTTTATTTGCTTCCAATCTGTTCACAATGTTTAAAAAAATATAATTTTTATTTAATTGACTTATTATATATATATATATATATATATATAGAAAACTCTCTATATTTATATATATAGAAAATTTTATATTTAAACTTTGATATATAAAGATAAAATATGAAAATGTTGAAGTAATTTTATATTAATATTTATTTTATGAAGTTTTTATAAGTTAATTTGTTAGGCTGTTTTATAACTAGATAGCATTTCAATGTTTAATTTTTACTTCCTGTGAGAGATTTTTAAATAATTAGAATAAAAATTATTTAATTCTAAACTCTTATGAATAATAATTTATACAAAATTTTGATTTAGAATTCAATAATTGTACTATATAAATTATTGAAGGATGAAACGTCTTATTATACTATTTATGATGTATTGGTTTAGATACAATGAAATGTTGATTGGAGGTTGGAAACCTAATTTGATGTATTAGAAAGTACTTAATTAAATTTTAGGAAGATATTGAGTTGAACAAAAAGATAATTGAATGCGGGCTATAAGATCTTGAACTTTGAGAAGAAGGTGAAACATTCAAGTGAAGTAAAAATAAGAATTAGAACAATTAATTAACATGCTTCATGTGCATAAAAAGAATTATTTTGTAAATCGTTAACAGGAGCATAATCTACGAGTCCTTCTCTGAGAGAGAATTGAAAAATCTAAAAGTTGGTTCACATGAAAGTAGACGAAAGTTCATGATAAAGGAAATAATAGACCTCAACCTAATCCTAAGTATTTCATCATAAAATCTTATGAAAAAGATGATAAAGTAATATCATTTATATATTGCATATGATGATTGTTTTATATGGTTCTTTAAGGAGGTCAAAGAACTTATATGTTCTTTATATTAAAATATGATCTAGTGTACTACCCATATCCCTACTTTTAAAGAAATATCTTACTCCTTCTCTATAATATTCTTCATATGTAACTATGATTCCTTACTAAGTGTACAATATGGATCACCCTCTTCTCAATATTGAGATGACCGTCAACGTAAAGAATAAGTTTTGTTCAAATTTTGTAGAGTAAATTTAAAACAAATTACTATAATAAATTATTATTATTGAATTTTAATTAAAACCGATGATAGTAAATAGTATACTCAATTAAATTATTCACTCCTTTCACTCTCTTCAACATATATCATTTTGGTGGATGAAGGCTTGACCTTCAAAGGTGTTTAAAAGAAAGATGATATTTTGAAAAGGTTTTCGTTTTTTGGAAGGATCTTCAGTCCACTCATGCACAATGTCGCAACCGTAATTCCGACGAGACGACGAACGTGCTAAAATTAAAAAAAATGATTTTTATGATTAATGTAGAGTCGCCACCAAATTTTTATTTAAGGGAAAAGATTTGGAAAAAACCCTGACTCGAGGATGAGATTCGAAGTTCGGGAGTCAGTTACGAGTGGGGAAGGTGTTAGGCATCCCACTTGCCACTCCGAGGAACAGTACCCTTAAACCGAGTGTGTGAGTATTTGAAAATTATTTGATCCCTTTAATTAGTGTGAAAATAAATACTTGATGGGATTAGCCTGACAGGACTTGATCCTGCTCCTACGTATTCCCCGGTGCAATGGGAAACTCAAGGCTTATGTAGTTCTGGTTATGTTTTGAAAGCTTGACTTTCAAAAAGTGTTCAAAAGAGTCTTTGAGAGGTGCTCGAAGGCTTGACCTTCGAAGCTACTTGGAAGGTAAAAAACTTGACTATTATGAAAAAAAAACAATTTTTGGAGGGCAATCCTCATCCACATATGCATAGGGCACAAGACAACTACGACTGCACTTGGACCCATATGAATCTCTAAACAACGAACAGTAGAAAAAGCTACCAGTTCGCGCTTAAAGTTCGTCGCGTGAGATTAAGAATTACAAAACAAAATTTTTATTTTTGAAAAGTGATGAATAAAATGAGTAAGGTTTTTATTTGGTAAGAAAGGAAGGCAATCCTAATCCACATATGCACAAGGCCCAAGACAACTACGGTTGCACTTGAACCCATATACGAATTTATAAGCAACGAACAGCAGAAAAAGCTACCAGTTCGTGCTTAGAGCTCGTCGTGTGAGATTAAGAATTACAAAACAAAATTTTGTTTTTTGAGAAAATGATGAATAAAATGAGCAAGGTTCTTATTTTGTAAAAAAGGAACGACAATCCTAATCCACATATGCACAAGGCCCAAGACAACTACGGCTGCACTTGAACCCATACGAATCACTAAACAACGAACAACAGAAAAAGCTACCAGTTCGCGCTTAGAGTTCGTCGCGTGAGATTAAGAATTACAAAACAAAATTTTTATTTTTGAAAAGTGATGAATAAAATGAGCAAGGTTTTTATTTGGTAAAAAAGGAAGGCAACCTTAATCCATATATGCACAAGGCCCAAGACAACTACGGCTGCACTTGAACCCATACGAATCTCTAAGCAACGAACAACAGAAAAAGCTACCAGTTCGTGCTTAGAGCTCGTCGCGTGAGATTAAGAATTACAAAACAAAATTTTGTTTTTTGAGAAAATGATGAATAAAATAAGCAAGGTTCTTATTTTGTAAAAAAGGAACAACAATCCTAATCCACATATGCACAAGGCCCAAGACAACTACGGATGCACTTGAACCCATACGAATTTCTAAACAATGAACTGCAGAAAAAGCTACCAGTTCGTGCTTAGAGCTCGTCGCGTGAGATTAAGGATTGTAAAACAAAATTTTTGTTTTTGAAAAAAGAAAAAGAAAAGGAAAGAAAAATTTTTTTACGAATTATTTAGGAATTATAGAATTTTTATGAATTTCTGGAATTTTTATTATTTTTTATGAATTTTCTAGAATTTTTGAATTTTCTAGAGTTTTGGATTTGGCCAAGGGCAATCTAGTCCTTACGTGCGCTGAAGAATAAAATGGGGAAAAGTAGCACTCGAGGATCGAAGGCTAGGCTTGAGATTTGCATACAAATGCATCAGCCACCAGGCCAAGCGCCTAGTTGGCTTTATAATGACCTTCATTTGCCTTTAACTTAGTGTTTGGCTTATTCGCCACAAGCAACAAGGCAAGCTTAGGCCAAGTACCTGGACTAAGCTCCCTTCCAGCCATTGAGGTTTGTAACTGGGGTGAGCGTGGTGTTGGCATGACTCTAGCCATTCAGGTAGACCATGACCTGGGGGTGTTTATCTACAATTTCAGTCCAAGAGGGAGTACAATCCAGTGTTACAAAGACATGGCACTACCAGAGGATCTTAGGCTCTTTTCTGGTTTTGGTGATGCTACATTTCTACCTAGTTACAGTGAGGGATTGACTTAAATTCAGAACAGAGTCACAGAGGCAGTGGTTGGTATGTGCTTATGGCATTCCATCGTAGCACCTCAATCAGGATTCAAGAATTTTGATCAACTCGTTCTTTCATTAACCAGTTTTCAGGTATAAGCCAATGCAGAATCTCAGAGAAGGGCAAGGTCCCTATAGGCATGTGACATATTGGATAAACCTATCAGTCACTTAATGCAGTGATTCACCTGTTACTCATAGCAATCTACGCACAAATTCGTTTATAACACACGCCAAGCAACTCGGCAACGCGACTCCAAACCATTTGCAGGCACTCATGACATCGAATGAACATCCACCATTTCCAATATTCAAATCCAGTGTATGCTTAACATTTCTCACTAATTAAATCCAATGGATGCTATCTAATTCAAGCAATCAAATATGATACATGTGTAAAACAATTCCAGCCAAATGAATTCAGTAAATACACGACAATTTCAACGATCGAATCTAGTGAATGCGATTCAATTCAATTTCAATGAGCAGATCATAACAATTCCGGCCAACAGATTTAGTGAATGCATAGCAATTCTAACGATCGAGCATGGTAAATTAAACGAAAACATGAGCAATAGAAGCCAACCTCAACGAAGCTAACTATGGTGCACGAGACAAGTTGCAGTTGAAGAGGTCGAGGCTTCGATCTTGAAGGGAAGCAGCGTCGAAGCACAGTTTCTCACCGCGGAAGCTACCAGAATCGAGGAGAAGAACCTCCGGGAAGCTTCAGGAATCACATGGAGATTAGAGCGAGAAGTAAAGAGAAAAAATGGAGAGCCCGAAGGGAGGGGTAAAACCAAAGAAGAAGAAGCCCAAGACAGAGCCCCACACTCCCCATTTATAGGCCTTTCCCTTTTATTTTTTCGATTTTTCTTTTTTCCCTTTTTTTATTTCGATTTAATTTTTTGGATTTTAATGCTTTTTGATTTTTTTAAATTATCCAATTTCGAAATTTCTCTTTTAATTTTTCTAATTTTGACTCTTGTTTAATTTTCCAGATTTTCCTTTTCTATTTCCCCGATTTTTCTAATTTTTCAGATTTTTTCTAATTTTCCAGATTTTCTTTTACTTTCCAGAATTTTATTTTAATTCAATTTATTTTTCAGAATTATTTTTATTTTTAATTTATTTTCTTCAGATTTTCTTTTATTATTCCAGAATTTATTTTTATTTTTTAATTTTCTTTTAATTTTCAGATTTTATTTGATTTTCATAATTTCCTTTTTTTCCGATTTTCTTATTTCTCTTTAATTTTCTATTTTTCTTAAAATTTCTAGAATTTCTTTTTCTTTTTCTGCTTTTTTTTTTGAAATTTCCTGTAATTTTCTGAATTTCTTCTTCTTTTTTTTTTAATTTTTTATATTTTCCTAATTTTACAAATTTTTACCGATTTTAATTTTTTTAACTTTGGTTTTTGTTTCTAATTTTATTTAGTTTTTCCAGATTTTCTTTTTTTATTTCCCAATTTTTTTTTCAGAATTTCTTACTATTTCTTTATTTTATTTTTAAATTTTCTATTTTTCAGAATTTTTTTCTTTTTAATTTTTCAGTCAGTTTTTTTTAATTTATTTTAGAATCTTCTTTTATTTTTATTTTTTTTTCCAGATTTTCGTTTTATTTTTTCAGATTTTCTTTTACTTTTTCATATTTTTGTTTATTTAATAGATTTTCTTTTATTATTTCGGAATTTATTCATTTATTTTTTCCAGACTTTCTTTTATTCGAATTTATTTTATTATTCCCGAATTTATTTATTTGTTTTTTTTTCAGATTTTCTTTTATTTTACAGATTTTCTTTTATTATTATTTTTATTATTCCAGAATTTATTTATTTATTTTTTTCAGAATTTTATTTTATTTGAATTTCTTTTTTTCAGATTTTCTTTTATTATTCCAGAATTTATTTATTTATTTTTTCCAAAATCTTCTTTTATTTGAATTTTAGAATTTTGTTTTATTTTTTCTTTTTTTTTTCAGAATTTATTTTTCTCTTAAATTTTCTATTTTCCTTAAAATTTCCAGAATTTTATTTTTTCTTAAAATTTCCAGAATTTTATTTTTCTTAAAATTTCCAGAATTATATTTTTCTTAAATTTTCAAGAATTTTATTTTTCTTAAAATTTCCTGAATTTTTTTTCTTCAAATTTCCAGAATTATATTTTTCTTAAAATTTTCTGATTTTTTAATTTTTGTTCCTCTCTTTCCCAAAATTCAATTTTATTTTAGATTCTCCCCTTTTTTCTCTTGTGACTTTTATTTTTCAGATTTTGATTTTTCTTCCTCTTTTTGTTTTGGCTTAATTTTTGATTTTCCTTGATTCCTTTTTATTTTCCTTATTTTGAGTTTTTCGCAGGTTTTTTTTAAAAAAATTTAATTAAAGTTTTTTCCTTTTGTAAATTACATTATTTAAATTAGGGTTAATTAACTTTAGCGGCCGGGGACCTAGGACGTAATTGGGTCTTTACACACAAGACCCGAGGCGGCTACGACAGCACGGGGCCAATACACTACTAAACGTTGGACAGCATGTTAACCGTCAGTTCCCCATTTAGAACCCGTCGCGTGAGACCAAAGATTTCAAAATATTTGAAAAAATAGTTTTTGTTTTTAAAAGGACCTTTAGTCCACCCATGCACAAGACTCGAGGCGGCTACGACAGCATGGGGGCCTGTACAAACTACTAAATGTTGGACAGCAGGTGAACCGCCAGTCCCCTATTCAGAGCCCGTCGCGTGAGACCAAGAATCCCAAATTTATTTAAAAAGAATTTTATTTTAAAGAAGAGGATCGAAAAAGGAAAATTTTTTATAATTATCAGGAGCAGAGTGTGCTTTTGGAAAGGAAGCAATTTTATTTGAGGTTAGGGGATTTATTGGCAATTAGGGAATTTTGAGGGGCAAAATGATCATTTGACAGGTAAGGGACAGTTTGGTCCTTTTTGGAACAGTGAGGGAAAAATGGTAATTTTGAGGCAAGGGACAATTTAGAAATATTTGAAAACGTGAGGGGGTAGAATGGTAATTTTGGGGCAAGGGACCCAGTTTAGGAATTTTTGGAAAAGGCTAGGGGCAAAATGGTAATTTTGGGGTAAGGGACAATTTAGGAATATTTGGAAAAGTAAGGGGAAAAATGGTAATTTTGGGGCAAGGGACAGTTTAGGAATTTTTGGAAAAGGCAAGGGGCAAAATGGTAAATTTGGGGTAAGGGACAATTTAGGAATATTTGGAAAAATGAGGGGGCAGAATGGTAATTTTGGGGCAAGGGACAGTTTAGGCATTTTTGGAAAAGGCAAGGGGCAAAATGGCAATTTTGGGAAAAGGGACAATTTAGGCATTTTAGAAAAGGCGAGGGGCAAAATGGTAATTTTAGGGCAAGGGACAATTTAGGATTTTAAGAAAAATGAAGGGGCAGAATGGTAATTTCGGGGAAAGGGACAGTTTAGGCATTTTTGGAAAAGGCAAGGGGCAAAATGGTAATTTTGGGACAAGGGACAATTTAGGTATTTTTTGGAAAAGTCAAGGGCAAAATGGTAATTTTAGGGCAGGGGACAATTTAGGAATTTTGGAAAAGGCTAGGGGAAAAATGGTAATTTTTGGGTAAGGGACAATTTAGGAATATTTGGAAAAGTAAGGGGGCAGAATGGTAATTTTGGGGCAAGGGATAGTTTAGGCATTTTTGGAAAAGGAAAGGGGTAAAATGGTAATTTTGGGGTGAGGGACAATTTAGACATTTTTGGAAAATGGGGCAAAATGATAATTTTGGGGCAAGGGACAGTTTAGAAATTTTTAGAAAAAGCAAGGGGCAAAATGGTAAATTTTGGGCTAGGGACAATTTAGTAATATTTGGAAAAGTGAGGTGGTAGAATGGTAATTTTATGCATATGATGCATGCTAATTAATTGTTTTTATTCTCATTTCTACTTCACTTGAAGGTCTCACCGTCTTATCAAAGTTTAAGACTTTATAACCCTTAATCAATTATTTTATTATTTAATACAATATCTTCTTAAAATTTAAATAAGTACTTTCTAATACATCAAATTAGGTCTCCAACCTCCCATCAACATTTTGATATATTTAGACCAATACATCATAAATAGTCTAATAAGACGTTTTATCCTTTAATAATTTATATAGTACACTTATTGAATTCTAAATCAAAATTTTGTAGAAGTTATTATTCTTAAGAGTTTAGAATTAAATAATTTTTATTCTAATTATTTAAAAATCTCTTAGAGGAAGTAAAAATTAAACATTCTAACGCTATCTAGTTATAAAATAACCTAACAAATTAACTTATAAAAATTTTATAAAATAAATATTAATATAAAATTACTCTAAAATTTTCATATTTTATCTTTATATATCACAATTCGAATATAGAATTTTCTACTTATCTATCAATATATATATATATATATATATATATTTATATAATAAGTTAATTAAATAAAAATTATATTCTTTTAAACATTGTGAATAGATTGGAAGTAAAAAGAAATGGATTCTAAATATTTTTATAAATACAAAAAATAATTTATTTTTCACTGATTACTTCTTTATACCTATTATGTAGAATTATATATGTCTAAACCTTTTTTTACATCTCTAAATTTAAGTATCACAACTTCTAAATTTTATATAAAATCGTATAAATTTATAATACCTATAAAAATTCGTGGACATATTCCACAAACACACACAGATCATCGAGCACATAAAAGTTTACATTGAAAGTCTCACCTATAAGTAAGAATCACCCAATTTAAAATTTTGAGTTTTAATATACTATTTTCTTAGTATATTATTTCACATAAGTTTAAATAGTTTTATAATACAATTTCTATCCAATCAAATATTAATTTATAATCAATCAACTCAATCCAATAATTCAATTTAAACATAATTAAGAAATTTATATTTTCAAATAATAAATTTTCATTCTAGATCTATCAGAACTCTAAAATTACTCTTAGGTGAGTCTCCTTCCCCTATCTGAAGTGGAAAACCAATGGTTATAGAAGATTATGAGCAAATTCTTTTGACTAAATTTGACTTCATGTCCTAATCATGGTTCGAACCTCCGTTATGTGAAATAATGAAGACTTGGAATTTTATCTACATTTGGATGAAATTCCTTAAGCACCAAGAGCAAAATTAATTAAAAGGAGAAGAATGGTTGACGAAAATCAACTAAGAACACATCAACATATATTACTAACTGGAAAGGGAAAAATAAATGACTTTGAGAAGTTGAAGTTAGTATTCTACATGAAAAAATGTTTAGATGATGGATTTGAAATCAATTTGAATAACCCATGAAATTACTTTTCCTTGTGGATGGATGAGAGGAAGATTTATGGAAATCTTTAGCTTTTCTTCAAACTCATTGTCAACAAAGAAGATGAAAACTCATATGCAAAAATTAATAATTGCGTAATGAGTAATCAGGAAACGAAAGTACAAAATATTGGTTTGTGAATTATCATGAAATTCTTCGAATTTTATTTTTGTTATATTGTAGCATACTACGATGCCATTGGCTGGAACATGAAATTGATGGTGAAAACAATATGAGCATCCATACAATAAAGCTCATGCAATTTTCTTTTCCAAAACCAGTTACATTATATATATATATGTGTGTGTGTGTGTATAATATTATTTAATTAATAAAGTACAAATATTACAACAAGGAAAGTCAAGAATAAGGATAAGAGGAATTCAAGAGAAGTGGAAAATGATAGGCAAGGGAGATCAAGAAAGACACCGCTATTGGACTTCATGGTGGTTGGAAGGAAAAGAGAGAGGAACCACTGTCACCCACAATGGTGGTGACAGCGAAGATAAACTAGAGGGGAGAATGTTTGCAGCGATAGATTTTGGAGTTAATGACAAGAAGAAAAGATACTATTGAATGGAAATGATTGTTGGGAGAAGCATAGATAAGAGTATTCACGCAATAAAAATAAATAAACATTGGAAAAATAAATAGCATGTCGATAATGTATGGCGCATATTATTTAGAAAATAATGTGAAATCTTTATCAATTTTGCTTAACCAAAACTTTTATAAAAATATTTTTTAAAAATAAATTACAAATTAAAATTGAGATGAGGAGTAATTTACAAGAAAAATATTAGTATTCTATGTTGTTTATTATAAAAAATATTACCTTAAATTAATTATAAAAATTTAATTTGTAAAAATAATATGCACCTATTTATTCTTAAGTGCAATATAAACTTAAAATCAACATAATTTTAATTAAAAGGAAGAAATTTGACTCATTTAGAGAATATTTTTGATAGGAAAATAATTTTAAACAAACCGTGAAATACCAAGTTAAAAAGAATTTTGTTTTAAAAATAAATTATGAAAAGGAAATGAAAATTTTAATAAAACAAAATTGACATTTCTTTATATATATATATATATTTATTATTATTTTTATAAATAACATAATATTTATATTGCACAGAATTTATAGTAAACGATAATTGCACTATAAATTTTTATGATAAATATAGTATTAATAGGGTATATTATTATACCTACGTATCTAAAAGTTTTTGCATAAAATTTAATATAAATATATTTTTAAAATAAAAAATAAGAGTAATTATAAAAAAATTAAACCAAATAATATTTACTTATTACAAAAGAATTAAAAATTATTAATATAATATTTAAATAATATTTCAAACCAACATGTGCATAAAGTTTAAGACAAATGATTAATTGTTCAATGATTTTGATAGTGACGACCATCAAGGAATGAACTCGTGTCATAAGAATATAAGGTAGAGTAGTAGAGCTAGTGAAAAGATATTGTTTGACTAAAATGTATGATATGCCTATGACATAGATTATCATTAAAAGGGTGATAGAGAAATGAGAAGAATTATGTTTAAGGCATGAATGAAATGTTAGTTAAATGATATCTGTAATATGATGTAATGTGATCTCAAATAACTTGTATGCTTATGATAGAAGTTAATTTCTACATCTATAAAATGAAATGCATTTTAGCTAAATAATTTCTAAAAATTAAAAGTGAACTTGTATGCATATCATGTTTCTTAATAAATTGAAATGGTCAGATTGAAAATGTTAACACTAACTCTAAGGTAGAATTGTACTGAGAAACTCTAGGGTTAAAAATGCTCACAGGTTAGTCATCCTAACCCAATGGTCTTTTTTTCCTTGGGGCACATCTTCGTGTGTATGGTAATGAGCCCAAATTTCTCTACAACTGATTTCACCATGCTTTGGAGGCCTTTCATCCCAACATGGCTTTTCCTCCGCTACTAGGTTATTAGGCGACCCCAGCAGCAATAGTGGAAGTCTTCTTTTCATTTGAAGGGGAGAGTGATCCTCAAACGCCCTCAAATTACCATAGTTTCGTCCACCTATGGTCGTCACACGGTAGTTCCCCTTATCCCAAGTCTCACCCATTTCAGGCTTTCAGGAGATGGAAGATGAAACCTTTTATGCCCTAGATGAGAGCCTGTGGCTCGAGCGTTGTGACCCTCACAGTTAAACTGTTATTTGGACCTGCAAAAGTAAAGCTTGTGTCTTACCCAATAATGTATATTTTGTATGATGGACAAATATGGTTGTAATATAAATAAGTAATATGTAGGTTTGTAATATAATGTATATGATGTAGATATGATATTAGTAGTTATGTGTAATAATAAGGTGTTAGGTGTGAAGTATGAGTATAATCTAAATATATGATGTAAGAAAAAGGATCCGCACCCTAGTATTAATCCCTAAACTTAAACACCTATAATAATTATTAATGATCATATAAATAATAAGAAGCAAGTTTTGTATGCATTTTATATAAAGCAATCAAAGTAAGTTAAGATGTGAGTGACATTCCTCGATCATTTATTTTCCGTTACAATTATTATGACGAGGCTTATAGATTATTCTCTTTATCATAAACTTTGGTCTACTTTTATGTGAACCGATCCTTAGATATTCCAATTCCATCTCACACAGGCTTGTAGATTATCCCCCCATTAGCGATTTACAAAAAATTCTTTTTATGCATATGATGCATGTTGATTAATTGTTCTTATTCTCATTTCCACTTCACTTGAAGGTATCACCTTGTTATCAAAGTTCAAGACTTTATAGCCCTTAATCAATTATTTTATTGTTTAATACAATATCTTTTTAAAATTTAAATAAGTAATTTCTAATACATCAAATTAGGTCTCCAACCTCCGATCAACATTTTGATATATCTAGACCAATACATCATAAATAGTCTAATAAGACGTTTCATCCTTTAATAATTTATATAGTACACTTATTGAATTCTAAATCAAAATTTTTTAGAAATTATTATTTTTAAGAGTTTAGAATTAAATAATTTTTATTCTAATTATTTAAAATCTCTCAGAGGAAGTAAAAATTAAACATTCTAACGCTATCTAGTTATAAAACAACCTAACAAATTAACTTATAAAAATTTTATAAAATAAATATTAATATAAAATTACTCTAATATTTTCATATTTTATCTTTATATATCACAATTCAAATATAGAATTTTCTATCTATCTATTAATCTATATATATATAAAATAAGTTAATTATATGAAAATTATACTCTTTTAAACATTGTGAATAGATTTGAAGTAAAAAGAAATGTTTTCTAAATATTTTTATAAATACAGAAAATAATTTATTTTTCACTTATTACTTCTTTATACCTATTATGTAGAATTGTATATGTCTAAACCTTTAATATCTCTAAATTTAAGTATCATAACTTCTAAATTTTATATAAAATTGTATAAATTTAGATTACCTATAAAAATTTGTGGATATAGTCCACAAATATATATCGTTGAGCACATAAAATTTTACATCAAAAGTTTCACCTTTAAGAAATAATCACACAATTTAAAATTTTGAGTTCTAATATACTATTTTCTTAGTATATTATTTCATATCAATTTAAATAATTTTATCATATAATTTCTATCCAATCAAATATTAATTAGCAATCAACCAATTAAATCCAAAAATAAAATTTAAACATTAATAAAAAATAATATTTTAAAATAATAAATTTTCATTCTATATCTATGAGAGCTCTAAAATTACTCTTATACTCTAGGTGAGTCTTCTTCCCCTGTCTAAAGTGGAAGAACAATGGTTATAGAAAATTATGAGCAAATTCTTTTTGACTAAATTTGACTTTGTGTCCTAATCATGGTTCGAACCTCCATTATGTGAAATAATGAAGACTTGGAATTTTATCTACATTTGGATGAAATTCCTTAAGCACCAAGAGCAAAATTAATTAAAAGGAGAAGAGTGGTTGAAGAAAATCAACTAAGAACACATTAACATATATACTAACTGAAAAAGGGAAAAATAAATGACTTTGAGAAGTTGAAGTTTGTATTCTAGATGAAACAATGTTTAGACGATGGATTTCAAATCAATTTGAATAACCCATGAAATTACTTTTCCTTGTGGACGGATGGGAGGAAGATTTATGGAAATGTTTAGCTTTACTTGAAACTCATTGTCAACAAAGAAGACAAAAACTCATATGCAAAAATTAATAATTGTGTGATGAGCAATCAGAAAACAAAAGAACAAAATATTGGTTTGTGAATTATCATGAAATTCTCCGATTTTTTTTGTATTGTAGCATACTACGATGCCATTAACTGTAACATGAAAGTGATGGTGAAAACAATATGAGCATCCATATAATAAAGCTCATACAATTTTCTTTTCCAAAACCAGTTATTACATTATATATATATATATATTTATATATATATATATATATATAAAATATTATTTAATTATTAAAGTACGAATATTACAACAAGGGAAATCAAGAATAAGGAGAAGAGGAATTCAAGAGAAGTGGAAAATGATAGGCAAGGGAGATAAAGAAAGACACCACTACTGGGCTTCATGGTGGTTGGAAGAAAAACAGAGAGGAACCATTGTCACCCACAATGGTGGTGACAACCGAGATAAACGAGAGGGGAGAATGATTGCAATGATAGATTTTGGAGTTAATGATAAGAAGAATAGACACTATTGAATGAAAATAAATTATTGTTGAGAGAAGCATTGGTAAGAGTATTCAGGAGCAAAGGCATAATGGTGGCTCTCAACATAGGCAACATCGCCGATAACAATGGTGACAATGATTGTGGGTTGAAAAAGTTATTATCTGAGCTTTTAAAATAATAATAGTCCTTGTTAGTAGTTGATGTGTTTGATTATTTTTACAAAATTATTTATTTACTTTTTAGTATTGATCTAGATTGTACCATATATTGAGGGAGAATTAAAATATTATTATTACAATCTGTGTTTAATTCTTAAATATGATTGATTTTATTTTATTTTTAATAGTATTTCATACAAAAACGAATAAAAGATAAATATATATATATATATATATATATATATATATATATATATATATGAATGTTTAATAGTTAATATTTTTTTTATAAGTAAAGAGATCTTGAAAAAATAAAATAAAATAAAAATATAATATAAAAATATAATATAAAAATATATTATATATTTTATTTTATTTATACTTATAGTATTTTTTTATATTTTATAAAAATTAAAAAATTATCGAACTTAAATTTAAAATATAGGTAAATATATTTTAGGTGGAGGTAATTCATTCTTTGGATTGATTTATATATATATATATATATATATATATATATATTATAGCTTGATTTAAATGTAATATTAAAATTGTGTCAAATTGATTTTTTATGATACAATTTGAATTAGTTTGTTTTATTTTTTTATATAATTTTAATTTAAATTAAAAAGAGTGATTTGATGAAACTAACAATCAAATTCATTTTGTTAGAGGATAAAAAAACCTATGAAAAATATTATTTAGTGTTCTAAGTAATGTTATTACGACAAATAAAAATAAATAAACATTGAAAAAATGAATAGCATGTTGATAATGTATGGCGCATATTATTTAGAAAATAATGTGAAATCTTCATCAATTTTGTTTAACCAAAAAGATTATAAAAATAATTTTTAAAAATAAATTACAAATTAAAATTGAGATGAGGAGTAATTTACAAGAAAAATATTAATATTCTATGTTGTTTATTATAAAAATAATTATCTTAAATTAATTATATAAATTTATTTTAAACATAAAAATATTTATTTAAGTTCCTGAATATATATATATATATATATATATATATATAATTTTATCAACAAAATTAACATAAAAATATTTAGGAGAAAATATTAAAAAAAAATATTTACAGGTCAATAAAATATAAATTACAGAAGTGCTTCATAAAATTTTCAAATAGACTAAAAAATAATAAAATAAATATTTATAAATGAATGATAAAAATAATAAAAAAATAATTAAGTAAGAGAGTAGAAATAAATATAAAATAAATAGAAAAAATAAAAATATTTACAAAAATTAAATTTATAAAAATAATATGCACCTATTTATTCTTAAGTGCAATATAAACTTAAAATCAACATAGTTTTAATTGAAAGGAAGAAATTTGACTCATTTAAAGAATATTTTTGATAGAAAAATAATTTTAAAGAAACCTTGAAATACCATATTAAAAAGAATTTTGTTTTAAAAATAAATTATGAAAAGGAAATGAAAATTTTAATAAAAAGAAATTGATGTTTCTTTATATATATATATATATATTTATTAATATTATTTTTATAAATAACATAGTATTTATATTGCACAGAATTTAAAGCAAACGATAGTTGCACTATAAGTTCTTATGATAAATATAGTATTGATAGGGTATATTATTATATGTACGTATCTAAAATTTGTTACATAAATTTTAATATAAATATATTTTTAAAGAAAGAGTAAGTGATATGATTCATCCTACGTGAATGAATCGAAATGCCGAAATGATAATGGAACGTCTTGAGAATCAGGATAAGATTAGGTAAAATTAGGATAAGATAAGATGAGATGAGATAAAATAAGGTAATATAAGATAAGATAAGGTAAGATAAGATAAGATAAGGTGAGATAAAATTAGATAAGATAAAGGAACCTGACACAAATCGCGACCTGCAGGAGAGCACCCAAGTTATCGTGAGGAACGTGACCTTTACCTCGACCTGCTTGAAGAACCAACGTTATCAAAGTTAATTCTTTGCCCAAGAACCAAGGGAATAAACTCACACAGAGATGAAAAACTCTCAAAGATAAAATATGATTATTCCTCAAAATCTGTCTTTTCACTAAATCCCTCCTATTTACAGTAAACCTAATATAGTAAAAAAAATAACAAATTATAAATCCTAATTAGATTGAAATTTGAATTTCAATCAATTTTAAAACAAATAACTTCTAGATAAATATCAAATCCTAATGTAATCTATAGCAAATCATAAACTTTATCACTTAAGATCTTCAATGATATGACTACATAAATTAACCCATGTTGGAATTGAGCTTAGATCCACGTAGTCTTTTCCTTGAACTTCCTTGATAAGACCTTCAATTGCTTGTTCCATACGTTTGGTCATATTTGTCGTCGTAAGACCTTCCATTCCTTGTAGATAATCTCCGAGATAATCTCTTTTCTTTATTATGGTTCCCACGTTCACATCAGTAAGAGTAATTTTAAAAACTTTAAACCAAATAATATTTATTTATTATAAAGGAATTAAAAATTATTGCTATAATATTTAAATAATATTTCAAACCAACATGTGCATAAAGTTTAAAACAAATGAAAGTTATACTTGCACCTATATAATTTTTTAAATACGGTATGATGTGGTATCTTATATGTATATATTTAGAGTTTGTTGAGTAGTGTAACACCTACAATTTCTAATGATAGACTTTTTAAGTTACAAATGTCTTTTAATAGAAATAAAGTAAAGATAAGAACAAAATGTGAGAAAAATTAGAGAAATTTTAATAAATAACAAAAATACTCCTGCACTAGAATAACACAAATAAGTGTGCAGGAAACTCAAAATAAAAATTAAAAGAAATTCTAAAGATTTATAATTCATCAATGATAGCTAGATAATCATAAGAAAAAAATAGAAACACAAAGAGAATGAAAATGTACAAAACACCCTTATAAATGTCTATCTTTTATAAGGGTTAATTTCCTCCAAAAAAATGAAAAATGACACAACAAGTATTCAGGAACAAACCAATAAGTGTTAGAAATATTGGAAGAATAGTTTGGGAACATTATGAGAAATTCTCAAAAAAATTACCAAAATGCTCCTAGAAGGTTGGAAGCCAAGAAAATACAAAGCAGAAGTTAGAAATTGGACCTTATCCATTGTGCACGAAATTAACAAGTGAAAAATGAGGTGATGGCTCACCCTATGATTCATCAAGTCATTAATGACATGTAAGACAAAAGTATTAATGAAGAGAGATAAAATTAACTATGATTAAAGTAAATTAACCTTCATTAATTAAAATTAATAATGCTTAAAATAAATTAACCTAGTTTAGTATTAAATTAACCTTGATTAATGAGAATTTAATTCCCAAATGCCCTAAAGGGACTGAATTTGCTATATGGAAATAACAGGTTCATTTGATTCATTATCAACTTTCTAAGCACTTAAGCAAATTCTATAAACTCATCCAAAATTCTAATTTATCTCAAAACACCAAAACCTATACTAAACTTGAAATTCCATCTTTGAAGTTTAAGTTATAACAAGACAAATTAACAAAGTTCTACCACTAACACTAGGAGCTTTTTGTGTGGACCACCAAGGAGGAGGGAACCAATTTCAAAAGACCCACCAAATCTTTATAAATGTTTTTAACAAATAGGATCTTTACTATACATCTTTTCTAAACTTTTAATTATGTGTTTTTGTCTTACTTTTCTTCTCTTTTGGACGATCTCTCTCTAAGTTCTATAGATCCCACTAGCTTGAGTTTGATGGAGTTCAAAAGTAATCTTGATGGTTTAAAATGAGAATCACCATGTTTTTAGTGAATTTTGAAAGCTAAAGGGTAAAAATTTGATGGATTAAAGTGCTTCTTGTAATCTTTGCAACAATTTAATCGGTTAAAATTTCTTAAAAATAATTTTTAATGGTTTTGGAAGATTTGAGAATTTTTATGAAAGGTTTTGAGGAGCTTAAAGTAAGGGATGGATAGATTTTGGAGTAGATATAATATATCTCCACTTGATTGTCTAAAAAAATGTTTTCTTTATGGTCTTAAAAGCTTGTTCATTTCTCCTAATCTTGAACTTAGACTTTGATAAAAGTCTAGATCTGGACCCATGTGATAATAATCCTAAAAGACTAAAAACTATGTCCCAAAAGTTACAAACTTAACCAAAAAATTTGACCTTGAAGTTATTAAGAACAAGGGTAGACTTTATGGGCTAAAAGTTGAACAAGACACTTAAAATCATCCATGATCATGACCAAAACTATGGGTTAAGGAAAAATATTGATGGATTCAAAAGCATATGAT
This sequence comes from Canavalia gladiata, assembly GCA_037954105.1. Lineage (NCBI taxonomy): Eukaryota > Viridiplantae > Streptophyta > Magnoliopsida > Fabales > Fabaceae > Canavalia > Canavalia gladiata. The sequence continues at coordinate 19,076,884 of CM075667.1, forward strand.
GTGACAAGTACTAAAATGCATGACACAAAGGTCAAGTGAGAAGAAAATGAGAAAAAACCCCTTGCTTGGACAAAGAGCGAATTCGGCTAATCTCCATTGATTAAGAGGATCAGAGTTTAAAACTTTGATTAAGGTATAATAAGGAGCTTAAACATGTAGAAGGAAAGAATCATAAGTCTAAAAGAGACTTGGTAATGGTTTAGGTAACCATTTTGGCCATACTTAGGTAATTTGGTGAAACAAAGTTAAAATCTTGTTAAAACTTAAAAATGAACCCAAATATGCATGAGGTGGTGATTAAAAATCTATTATGAAGTTGTGAGAGTGTGATAAACCATTCGGTCATGACTACCAAATGAAAAGTCTTAAAAATATCTACATTGGTGTAATTTAATAGTCTAAGTCCTAACTAGTGTAAATAACCTCCTCATGTAATAATGCTTTAGGAGCTTTAGGAGTAGGTCCGGTCACTTATAGGATAAGTAGTTGGATGCTTAAAGACATTTTAATGAAGCATGAGTAAGAAGCTTTGAATTCATACACAAGGAGGTAAACAAGTAAATTAATTAGTGGTTCAAACTTGATTAGTAAAGTTATTAGTCAAGAAAGCATAAAACTTCTAACACTCAAACTCGAAATAAGTAAGTTTTGCATAAAACATCCAAATTGATAAACACAAAGAAGGTTGCATATTGTCTAAGAAAGTTACATCAATTGTATTTAAGAAATCTTGATTAAGAGGTAGGTTTCTGATAAGTGTCCAATAAGACACTTATTTGGAACATAATTCAATGTAATTGCAAGTAATTGAAACATAAAACACCATTAAAACATGAGAAAGTAACATAAAACTGAATAACCCATGCACAATCTGGAAAATACAGTTTTAGAGCCTTTTGGATGATAAATTATCATAAATCTGATGTGTTTTAATTTCTGAAATCTGTTACAGGGTTCCGCGTTGGCAACGCAGTTAGGCCGCGTTGGACACGCGACGCTACAGACCAGTAGCTATAAAAAGCCCAGAACAGAACGAAAACAGGGCATCATTCACTCGATCATCTGATCATTCACTCTATCCACTAATCTATCTCCAGAGCGCAGACCTAGAGGATAGAGCCGCCGTTTCCCCATACGCTAGTTCTATTCTGGGTGAAGGAGGAACCCTAGGACGGAAGACGAAGTGCATCTGCAGCGTGCTGCCATGATCATGACTTTCTCTTCTTCCTCTGTTTTCTTTTTCTTCATTATGTGTAACTGAGCCCCTGTTGGGGAAGGATGAATCCTTAACTGATCTTACGTAACCTAGATTTTGCATTTATTTAAGATTGTTTTCCCTTAACGTTGATTATTAATCTCTTTGCTTAATGCTTTTATGACTTGGTCACTTATAAATTGAATCTAAATTCTTCTTCGCAATTGGGAAATTGGTTTAAAAATTGGAACTAGGATTGAATAACACAATTGTGAAGGCTCTAGGGATAGAGGTTTGCAATTGTGAGATCGTTCGAATTCTTGAACTTAAGGCTCACGTCAAATTAGGAATTGCTAAGGGATTAAGATTCCTAATTTGAGTGAAGAATTGATGAGTCAAGGGATTGACCTTCAATCAATAATTGTGAATTCGATCTTCATTTATATTAGTTGTTGAGTGTTTGACAGTTTAGATATTAATTTGAAGTATTCTTTGTGTACTGGATAGAGTTCCAGATTTGTGACAGATTCTGTGAATTCTTGTTAATTTCTGTTTGCGTTTCCTACACGCTTAAATTTGTGTTGCCTACGTGACCCCATAACTGAGTTCAATTAGCGGACTAGTAGGAATTCAGTATTTGAACCAAATCCCTGTGGAGACAATACTCTACTCATTCTTTACTTCATAAAACGATAAGGTGCACTTACCTTCATACGGTTTTACACCAACAGTTTCTAATTAGAATAATTATAAAAGAATTTTATTTCATGAATTAGTAATTTTAGTAATTATTGAGTAAAGAGAAATAAAAAGAACAAGAATGATATATATTGAAGAGAGTGAAAAGAGTGAATAATTTAATTGAGTATACTATTTACTATCATCGTTTTTAATTAAAATTCAATAATAATAATTTTTTCATAGTAATCTGTTTTAAATTTACTCTATAAAATTTGAACAAAACTTATTCTTTACGTTGACGGTCATCTCAATATTGAGAAGAGGGTGATCCATATTGTACATTTAGCAAGGAATCATAGTTACACAGAAAGCATATAATAGGGAGGAAGTGAGATATTGTTTTCAAGTAAAAGTAGGGATATGGGTAGTACACTAGATCATACTTTAATATAAAGAACATACAAGTTCTTGGACCTCCTCAAAGAACTATATAAAACAATCATCATATGCAATATATAAATGATATTACTTTATCATCTTTTTCATAAGCTTCTATGATGAAATACTTAGGATTAGGTTGAGGTCTATTATTTCCTTTATCATGAATTTTGGTCTACTTTCATGTGAATGTTAAGTGATCCTTAGATTTTCCAGTTCTCTCTCGTAGAAAGGCTCGTAAATTATGCTCTCGTTAACGATTTACAAAATAATTCTTTTTGTGCACATGATGCATGTTAATTAATTCTTCTAATTCTTATTTTTACTTCATTTGAATGTCTCACCTTCTTCTCGAAGTTTAAGATCTTATACCTGCATTCAATTATCTTATTATTCAACTCAATATCTTCCTAAAATTTAATTAAGTACTTTCCAATACATCAAATTAGGTTTCCAACCTCCAACCAATATTTCACTATATCTAGACCAATACATTATAAATAGTCTAATAAGACGTTTCATCCTTCAATAATTTATATAGTACATTTGTTAAATTATAAATCAAAATTTTGTAGAAATTATTATTCTTAAGAGTTAGAAATAAAATAATTTTTATTCTAATTATTTAAAAATCTCTCAGAGGAAGTAAAAATTAAACATTCAAATGCTATTTAGTTATAAAACAGCCTAACAACTTAAATTATAAAAATTTCATGAAATAAATATTAATATAAAATTACTCCAAAATTTTCATATTTTATCTTTATATATCAAAGTTCAAATAAAGAATTTTCTATATATATATATATATAAAATAAGTAAATTAAATAAAAATTATATTTTTTTAAACATTGTGAACAGATTGGAAGCAAATAAAAATAGATTTTAAATATTTTTATAAATATCAAAGTAAATTAATATTCACCAAACTTTTCAACTGATTACTTCCTTATACCTATTATGTGGAATTATATGTCTAAACCTTTAAGTTTCTCAACTTCTAAAATTTATATAAAATCGTATAAATTTATAATACCTATAAAAATTCGTGGACATATTCCACAAACACAGATCATCGAGCACATAAAATTTTACATTGAAAGTCTCACCTATAAATAAGAATCACACAATTTAAAATTTTGAGTTTTAATATACTATTTTCTTAATATATTATTTCACATCAATTTAAATAGTTTTATAATACAATTTCTATCCAATCAAACATTAATTAGCAATCAATCAATTCAATCCAACAATTCAATTTAAACATAATTAAGAAATTTATATTTTCAAATAATAAATTTTTATTTTAGAGTTAAAAAAATTATAAAATTACTCTTATGCCCTAGATGAGTCTTCTTCCCTTATATGAAATGAAAGAACAATGGTTATAGAAGATTATGAGCGAATTCCTTTAACTAAACCCTAAACCCTAAACCCTCCACTATGTGAAATAATGAAGACTTAGAATTTTATCTATAGTGTTGGATGAAATTCCTTAAGCACTAAGAATAAAATTAATTAAAAGGAGAAGAATGGTTGAAGAAAATCAACTAAGAAGACATCCACGTATATTACTAATTGAAAAGGGAAAGATAAATGACTTTCAGCAGTTAAAGTTAGTATTCTACATGAAACAATGTTTAGATGATGGATTTGAAATCAATTGAATAACACATGAAATTAGTTGTTCTTTTGGATGGATGGGAGGAAGATTTGTGAAAATCTTTAGCTTTACTTGCTCATTGTCAACAAAGAAGAAGACAAACACTCATGCAAAAATTAAGAATTGCATGATGAGCAATCAGGAAATAGGCAAGTAGAAAATATTGGTTTGTGAATTATCATTAAATTCTCTAAAAAAAATTTTTTGTTGTATTGTGGCATAATATGATGTCATTTACTGGAACATGAAATTGATGGTGAAAACAATATGAGCATCCATACAATAGAGTTCATGCAATTTTTTTTTCAAAACGAGTTATTACATTATATATATATATATATAATATTTAATTAATAAAGTACAAATATTACAGCAAGGGAAGTCAAGAATATAGAGAAGAGGAATTCAAGAGATGTGGGAAATGATAGACAAGGGAGATAAACAAGGACAGCACTGTTGGACTTTGATAAGCATAGATTTCATAAATAATTATCTCTCACTTTTATCTCATTAAGACTTCTTATATGTTCAATTAAGTGATCTTTGTCATATTTTATGAGTTTGGGTTCATATGAAGTTTAATTGAATTTCTTTGCTTACCCGATTAAAATGACACTATTATAGTATTTTGAGCATAATAGGAGTTGTAGACATCCAAAAATCATGAAATCTGTCTTGAATGAAAGCTTAAAGAAGTGTCCATAGTTACAAAGCAAGAGCAGATTCTAAATGGGATGTTTAGGACTCCGAAATTATCTCAAAAGATGAGATAGTGTTGCTGACGTGGAATTTGAACAGTGTGCAAAGATCCGGCCATATCTTGAGATATAGAAGTCATATTGAGATGAAATCAACTTTGTTGGACAGCTAAGATCCAGGGCTACAACTTTTGTTCAGAAGTCAAGCTCTAATTCGGACATGTGAACATCCGAAATTGCGGTGCAAGAAAGTAAAAATTGTTGTGCTCATTGGTGGCAAAAATTCAAAAGTGTTTTGCAATTTCAATAAAGCCCATGTGAAAGCAAGAAAAGGGTAGAAAAGTAATATCCTAGTTGGTGACTTTCTGAAGATGATGCCTCAAAAATCCTCTATAAATAGAAGGGTTTGCAAGAGGAGACACACACCATTTTGGAGATTAACTCCAATACCATTTTCTTTCTTTCCTTCTCTCTTTCTTTCTTTCTTGTTAGTTTTGCCTCCTTCATGGAAGACTTATGTTTTCTTTCTTGTTAGTTTGCCTCCTACATGGAAGGCTTATGTTTTCTTTATTGTTAGTTGCCTCCTACATGGAAGGCTTAGGATTTATTTGTTGTTAGTTGCCTCCTACATGGAAGGCTTAGGATTTATTTGTTGTTAGTTTGCCTCTTTCTTTCTTGTTAGTTTGCCTCCTACATGGAAGGCTTATGTTTTCTTTATTGTTAGTTGCCTCCTACATGGAAGGGCTTAGGATTTATTTGTTGTTAGTTGCCTCCTACATGGAAGGCTTAGGATTTATTTGTTGTTAGTTTGCCTCTTTCTTTGTTGTTAGTTTTCCTCCTTCATGGAAGGCTAGGTTTGTAGTTTCAATTCAAGGATTCAAGCTATTTTCATTTTAACTTTGAGGTCGTGATCTTTATTTACGTGCATATTAAGTGGTTTCTACTCTGCTTCACTATATTCTTCAATTTTATTCTTTAATCAAAGTTTGATCGGTTGACGTATTTTGGTTAATGTATAATTGATTTATAATTGGTTTTTGATTGGTAAATCATTTTCCAAAAGTTTGAAGAGTAGAAATTAAGTAATTGAATTGAAGGTTTTCATTTTATTACTTACTTCAACTGAATTCTGATTGTAAAATTGGTTTAGATAAAAGATTAAGTGGTTACTAAATCTTGTTGATCATAATCAATTAAATTCTGAGAGGTTTCTCAGTAGAGAATTCAAGGATCATTGTAGGGGTTCCAGATGATCCTAGGTTGATAAACACAATGCATGATTTTAGTGATCAATGATTAGTTATGAAAATAGCCTCTGAATTCCTTGAGTTGATAATTATTAAGTGAAATTAATTTCAGTCTGTATTTTGTGTTTAGCACTCAATATCACATCTTTACAAAACCCCCTTTTTCTAACTTTCACCTAATTTGCTTAAGAATATGAAATGGTCTTTGGGAGATGACCTAGGTTGCACCTTATACTATACCAATAGTTTGGGGGAAATCTAGAAATTATTTTTGCGCGTTTGCGACGAGTGTGTCAGACTTCATGGTGATTGGAAGGAAAAGAGAGAAGAACTAATAGAGCACTGTTGGACTTCATGGTGATTGGAAGGAAAAGAGAGAAGAACTAATAGACGAGAGAGGAGCATGATTGCGGCGATAGATTTTGAAGTTAATGACAAGAGGAAAATGTACTATTGAATGAAGATGATCGTTGAGAGAAACATTGATAAAAATATCTAAGAGTAGAGACATAATGATAGTTCTCACAACATAGTTAATATTGCCAATGACAATGATAATATTGATTGTGACTTGAAAAGATCATCACTTTCCCTTTTAAAATAATAATCACCCTCGTTAGTAATTGATATGTTTAATTACTTTTACAAAATTATTTATTTATTTTTTAATATTGATCTAGGTTCTACTGTACATTAAAAAAATTAAAATATTATTAATATAATCTACGTTCAATTTGATTAATTTTATTTTATTTTTTATGATATTTAATACAAAACCAAAAAAATAAAAAATAAAAATACATGTGAGTGTTTAATGACAAGAATTTTTTTTATAAATAAACAGATCTTGAAAAAGATAAAATAAAGTAATAATTATATATATAAATATATTATCTATTTTATTTTATTTATAATTATAGTATTTCTATATTTTATAAAAATTAAAAAATTATCGAATGTTAAATTTATAATATAGGTAAATATAAAATAATATATATAAATTAATTATTATTCCTAAAAAATATATGTAAACGTATATATAAAAAAGATAAAAGTATTTAAAAGTGTAGAAATTAAAAAAATGATGATGAATTAGACCAATTTAAATTTATACAAGCATCGGTGATTTTGCTTTGTTAGAATCTAATATTTAATATTATTTTATAATAGAATATTAATATATATTTAAAAAATTCGTACTTTTTATGTTTATTAGGCCAATGTTTAAAATGTCTAAATTATGTTTATTAAGGATAACATTTCTGTTTTAATACTATAGTGTAATAATTTAAGTAAAAGGAAATTAAATTGTCCATACATTATCGAAAATCACGTGGATCGAAAAAATATTTTCTATTTTTATACTATTTAAATAAAAGGAAACTAAATTGTTCATACATTATCCGAAATCACGTGAATCGAAAAAACATAAAAATAGATTATATCTGTCACCTTGTCATAATATAAAATTATATATATGTATATATATTAAATTATGTGAAACTTTATTTAATGAAAGTATAATATTGAATATATTAAAATTATAAAATATTTAGTTTGTGATGATGGCAAGGGAGCTCGTCATTGATAATTATGGGAAACGATAATGATATTATTTAAAATTGTCATATTGTATAAAAAAGAGCATGAATGATATATTTATTGGTTATGGATTTTGATTCGATTTGTATGGTAAGGATAGAACAATACATCATATCAGAATCGGAAAAGAGAGCAGAAGAAGCCATAGGAAGTGGAGACGGAGATGGAGGGAAGTATTCGGTGTTCGGCTAACTACGTTCCTCTCACTCCGATCAGTTTCTTGGAGCGTTCCGCCGTCGCTTACCGCGACAGACTTTCTCTCGTATTCGATGACGTCACGTACACGTGGGCACAAACTCACCAACGCTGCATCAAACTTGCTTCCGCCATTTCTCAGCTCCATGTTTCTCCCCGTGACGTGGTTTCTTTCTTTTTCCATCTTCTTCCTTTTTCATCAAATTCAGTTATACATTAAGAGCATGTTTCCGAAACTGTTTTCGTGTTCACAATCGATTTGGATGGAATTGAGAATAAATCTCATCCCTTCAGCATGCGTGGTGTCTCCTGCAGTAATTGTATTTTCATCGTTGATGTTTTAAAAGCTGTAACTTAATTACTTCAATTATTAAAGCAAACAAGCTATAAATCAATTATTGTAATTTTAATCTCTAAAATTATCAACTATAAGCCATTTTATTCTATATTGGTTCAATTTCATGTATATAATAATATCTCTCATTCAGTAGCTCAAAGAAACTAAAATAAATGCGGTTTAAGAACTAAAATGATATTTATATAATTTTAAAAATTAAATTCACCGGTACTTATATTAACAAAAACTAATTATTCGATCAATTTTATATTCATCAAGATGATTATGCTTTTTATGAATTTGAGCAGGTTGCTGTATTGGCTCCTAATATTCCAGCTATGTATGAGCTACATTTTGGTGTTCCCATGTCAGGGGCTGTTCTCTGCACCCTAAATACACGCCACGATTCCGCAATGGTTGCTTTCTTGTTAAAACATTCTGAGGCCAAAGTTATTTTTGTTGACTACGAATTAATTGATATTGCTCAAGGAGCACTTGCAATCCTCTCAAAAACGACCACCAAACAGCTTCCCCTTTTGGTCCTAATTTTGGAGTCTGGTAAGAACTATTCACCCCCTCATGGAACCTTGATATATGAGGATCTTATAGCTAAAGGGAGCCTTGATTTCGAGGTGAGAAGGCCAAAGGATGAATGGGATCCTATCTCTGTCAATTACACTTCTGGAACCACATCAAACCCTAAAGGGGTAATCTATAGTCATAGAGGTGCCTATCTCAATGCTCTGGCCGTCGTTCTTCTATGCGAGATGACATCTATGCCGGTATATTTATGGTGTGTTCCCATGTTTCATTGCAATGGATGGTCCCTCACTTGGAGCATTGCTGCTCAGGGTGGCACAAATGTTTGCCAAAGAAATGTGACTGCACAAGGGATATTTGACAACGTTTTTAAGCACAAGGTAACCCACATGGCGGCTGCACCGACAGTTTTAAACATGATAATAAATTCACCACCTCATGTTCGGAAGCCACTTCCGGGAACGGTGGCGGTGAATACAGGCGGTGCACCGCCGCCGCCTGATGTTATTTTTAGGATGGTGGAACTAGGATTCACTGTGACTCATACATATGGTTTGACAGAAACTTATGGTCCAGGATCAAATTGTGTATGGAAACCAGAATGGGATAGCCTGTCACGAGATGTACAAGCAAAATTGAAGGCTCGTCAAGGAGTGCGCCATCTTGGAATGGAGGAAATTGACATTAAAGATCCTCTCACAATGAAGAGTGTGCCAGCTGATGCAAAAACTATGGGTGAGGTGATGTTCAGGGGCAACACTGTCATGAATGGATATCTGAAGAATTTGAAAGCAACAGAAGATGCATTTAAAGGTGGATGGTTTCGTACTGGTGACTTGGGAGTGAAGCACTCTGATGGTTACATAGAACTTAAGGATCGCTCCAAGGACATCATCATCTCTGGGGGAGAAAATATTAGCTCAATTGAGGTGGAAAGTGTGATTTTTAGTCATCCAGCAGTTCTTGAGGTATCTATTGTTGGGAGACCTGATGATTATTGGGGAGAGACACCTTGTGCATTTGTGAAATTGAAGGACGGATACAGTGCTACTGCAGAGGAGATTATACAGTTTTGTCGGAACCGTTTGCCTCGTTATATGGCTCCTCGAACTGTGGTGTTTGTTGATCTGCCAAAGACATCCACTGGCAAGATACAGAAATATGTTCTCCGGGAGAAGGCAAAGGCCATGGGGAGCCTGTCTAAGAAGAACACTAGCCGGTTATAAATAACAATAATCTTGAAATTTTTCATGTTTGTGTGCTTTCATTTTGTTATTTTTATTTCTATGCAATTAAATTTGATTATTTGTATGAATAAAATGTTGATAACATTTTAAAATGGGCTAAGTTTTACATTACTTGTAGCATGGATGGATATAGATTTTATATACTAGGCTACTCTTTTGATTTATAGCTAAACAAGTAAAGATTGAGGTACTTTCATTTTCCATTGCTAGTCATTGCATTATTAACCATAATTATTTTTTACTCTAAAACTAAGTGGTTATTCATTTTAATTAAACCATCCATTATTACAGTTATTTCAACTTATTTCTATTTAATTATTCGATTTTAAAAGTCGCTAGCTATATTATTAATTTATATTTGTATTTTAAAATATGTCTACATTAGATGAACATGGTTAAATTTTATTATTTTATTTTTAATACAAATTAATTTTTGTTTAAATTTTAAATTTAAATTTAAATTTTAAATGACTTTAATTATAATTTTAAAAGAGTTTTATTACCATTTACCGGCTACCAATTTTGTGTGAAGCACCATTCCTATATAAGGGAGGCAAATCTTACCTTTTTCGTATTGAAAATTTTTTCTTCTTTATGTGTTGGGTAACTTTCTTCTTTTGCTAGTTTAGTTTCTACTTTTCTTTTGTAAACGAGTCTGTTGAGTCCTGAGAGATACCACAGCCAGACCCAAATATCTTTGAAGATAGTGTAATTACACACCTTAGACGAAGACTCAACAATATAAAACATTTATGCAAAGTCAATTGGATTACCTTGATCAATTGGGCTTTTCTTATTTTATATATTAATAGGTCTATGACCTTAAATATGGCTAAACTTGTAGCCTAGACTCTAACTTGAAGGATTAGTCAACCTCTATCAACTAAGGATGAAAATTTGGAACCCTATATCCTAGAAGTGGTATTCGGCTACCATGAGATTAATTAACCAAAAAAGAGTTTTAATTCATATATAGGTCTAATTAAGGGCCTTAGCATGTACCTGTAAAGTATTAAAAGTGTAAGAAAGTTAGGACATTAGCTAGGGGACCATTTGGCCATTATGGGATAAATTGCTCTAGGAGAAGATTTAATTCTTAACTAGCCTTAATTAAACCACCTTTGATCTATAACTAACAAATATTAAAATGGAGAGTAAGTTTTACTAAGATTAAGAAGAAATTTGGACATAATTACTAAGGTAGGAAAAATGAAGTAAAGAAGTCAACATAAATCAAACCTAAACCTAAGCATGTATAAGATTTGGGAATAAAATATGAAGTTGGAAGTTAGATTAAGCCATTCGACCATGACTTGTAAGGATGGAGAAGAAGTCTTAAAATTTCAAAGTTAGCTATCAATTAATGAATTAGTATTCAATTGATAAAAAATCAACTCATACAATAAGGAAAAATAAACTAGAAGACTTTAGAAGCCAAAGGTTCACATTTGGCCACCCTAGGTTAAATGAAAAGAAAAAAGTTTGAAAACTTGGTTTAAGTAACTTAAAAAATCTTATGATGTAAAACAAGGAATTAAAAGTTTAAAAAAAGCTTGGCAAAGGCATGGGCAATCACTCAGCCATGTTTAAGTAACATGTCTTAAACAAATTAAAAACATGCTAACACTTAATATTTGAACTTAGTATAAGTAGGTTATGCACAAGACTTGCCAAATTGAAGAGCACAAAGAATAAAAACTTAAAAGGTACCATTCAGCCACCTAAGAAAACAAATTATAAATTGTAAAAAATCATATGAAACTAATGATAGTTTGAGAAAAGGAAAGGTTGAGGAGCAACTTAGAACATTGAAAGAATTAAGTCCCTTGAGTGATATTTCATAAGAATGAAAGAGTTAAATAAATTGGAACATGTGTTAGGTCATGTAATTATCATATTCAAGAATGATTTGTAGGTTGACTTGTGATATTTTTATGAAGACATGCTATTTATTGTGAGTCAAATAGTGAATGGTTGTAAGCATTTGTAAAGATGGTGCTATGTGTGATGAAAGGTATGATTTATGATATAATATATTTTGAGATCTAAATGTGAATAGCAGCATATTGGGTGAATTTTATTTTAGCTGCCATGATTATCTGGAAGAATTTAAATCAAACCTAAATGAGTTTAAGGGATCACTAAAGCAAAATTATGTGAATATTTAATCTACTCTTAATGTGAATTGTGCTCATAATATCCATAGGACACTCTAAGAATGGGCTCATATCCTTAAAAATAGGAGGTGACTAACAAATACTTGTATGCATGTCTTAAAATTTCGCTAATTGAGTGAAATGGAGAAGTTAAGAGAAGAGAAAAGTTATGTTGAGACATAGAAGAAACAATTGTCAAATAATATCCATGTTGTGATCCCAAAAGTTATAATGTTTAAGTAATTAGGTGCTCATTTCACATGATTTTCTTGACTGATGTTACTATGTTACCTATGTCTTAAAATTCCACCAAGAGAGTGTAATAGAGAAGAGAGGGAACTAGGTTGGAACTTAAAGGAAATATTAGTAAATTCATGCTTATGATGTGATTCCAAAGATTTAAGAAGTATAAGACAAATATATGCTTAGGTAATAATGGTTGTTTTATGTATAAAAATAACCCAATTCAGTAGGAGCTTTTAAAATGATTAAAAGCAATTCTGTATGCATGTCATGAATTTCTAAACATCGAACAGCAGAAAAAGCTACCAGTTCGTGCTTAAGGTTCATTGCGTGAGACTTAGGAATCGGTGAATTTATTGAAGTTCATTTGAAAGGGATTCTTAGTCCACATATGCACAGGGCCCAAGACAAGTACGGCTGCACTTGAGACCCATATGAATTCCTAAGCATCGAACATCAGCAAAAGCTACCAGTTCGTGCTTAGGGTTCATTGCGTGAGACCTAGAACTAAAGAATTTAATTTGAAAATAATTGAGAAGAAGATGGGGTTTGATTTAAAACAAACTGGACTTGATTGGAAATGAACTCGATTCGATTGAAATTTGGTGAAAAGATTTAAACTCGATTTGCAAATTTTTGAGAAAAGGAATTGAACTTGATCTTTGAATTGATAGAAGAAAGGATTAAACTTGATTCTATTTTTTGAATTAGTTGACATGAAATTTTATGGAAAATTAAACTTGATTTTAGTTGGAGAAAGAGAATCTAGAAGGAATTGAACTTGATTTGGGAAAAGGATTTGAGGTTATTTGGGAAAAAGAATTTGATTTTATTTGAATGAAAGAATTAAAATTGTTTTGAAAAGAAAAAAAAATTGATTTAAAACAAAACAAAAGAAAAAAAAAATTGGTTGGGGCTAATTTGGAATAATGAGGAGTTTGGGGGTTAAATCTGAATTATGGATGTTTGGGGGTTTAATTTGAATTATAGAAAGTTTGGAGGTTAAATCTGAATTATGGAAGGTTTAAGGGTTAAATTTAAATTATGGGAAGTTTGGAGGGTTAAATTTGAATTATGGAAAGTCTGGGGGCCTACATGCAATATTGAGACTTGTGAGGATGGCTTGGTATTAATCCACAACATCGAGCCTCTTTAAGGGGTTGACCTAAAACCCTTGATTTGCTGGAATATGAACCTTTAGATGCCTGATTGGGGTAGTTGGCCCATGCACATGTAGGAGAGGATAAAAAGCTATTTTGACGCATGCAGGGATCGAACCTAGGGCATGGCTATAAACGTGTGACTGCCCAAACCCTTGACCATGCTGCCATTTAAGACTCGATAGTTGTCCAAATTTGTTTAAGCAAAGGAAACCATCAACGAAGAAGATGGGTATATTTATATCAGATGTGGTTGTCACCCATTTTATTGAAGCCATGCAAGGTCGTTACCTAGTGCATCCAGTTAGCTTATCAAAGACTGAAGTGGTTTCATCCTTCCTGTTATGGCCTCAAATTAGGGGACGCACTACTGCACGCGTATCACTCATCTTCTCCACTGTAGTACCATCTTTCCGAACTGGAAGACGACAGAAGAGTACCCATCTTAGTTGTGCTGCAGTTATATCATTTCTTTCCAAAACTCCATTGAGGACAACGATGGCTCGTATAGGCAGGTTATCAACCACAAGACTCCATGATTCTGTAAGCCGAATGCACTGATCATGCCCTCCCTGGCTGAGGCAACACTGAGCCTACGATCGCTCTAGGAGAGATGGTTCGCTTGTTGAGCTCTGTAGAATTTTCCTTCGTTCACATCCTTCTCCATATTTCAATGTTCGACCATGCATAGAGATGACTTCATAGTGAGCGACTTCGTCTTCTAGTGGATGAGTCGAAGGTATAGAGTCTGCTTGGCCCTTCCAGCATGATGTTCATTCTTGGCATTTGACATATGCTGTTTTGAGACGTGCATGACGTCAAAGAACAGAGTACCCTTGCTTTTGTGTTGCCAATCTCTTGGCTGTTCTGGTTCATGTGACCATCGTCACGACCATCTCACAAAGATTCTCATTGGAATAAATATCTCAGTTAATCCTGATCACCTTCTCGATTACTTTTACTTGGGATCTAGCTGATGTTAGTTGGCCTTTTCTGGTTATGAATTATTCAGGTGATATTAACGTTGAACCAGTCTATTTGTTTTTTATATTTCTGATCTCCTAGCCATTTCCTAAGCATCTGGTGAGTTATGCATGAATACTAGATACGCTGATCACCATATTGACATTAATTGAATATGCATGAATTATTAGGAATGAAGAAAACGTAGCGTTCGAATGAGCTCCTATATCAGCCATACATTATGTTCTGCTAAAGGAGAATATCAAGAAAGAATCATCCAGACAATCCAAATTTGGTCTAGAGTACTAACCTTTGTGTAGCCACTCATGAGATTCGATCGCAAATTCAACTCAGATGAGGAGCCTATTCCTTCGAGCGGTGGCGGCTAACGATGAGTCTGAAGAAACAATAGAGTACGCCAAGGCCTTCCCAAGTCCTCCGCCGGTGCAACCTTCGCCCACTCTCAATCTATCTCCCGAGAATTCCTTTCTCTATCATTAACCAAATTCACTCATACCTGAAGTTTCCTTTTCTTCCTTGGATGTGAAAGAAGATCGCTCTGAACCATCTCGAATCCCTTTTCTTTCTAACTCGCTCTCCCTCTCTCTGGATCTTCGAGTCTCTTACTTTTGTGTTTCGAGAAACAGAAGATGGGGAAGATCCTGAAAACCCCTCCCGCGAAAAAACGATAAAAGAAAAAAACCTTATTTTTATAGAGCATTTCTCTTATATACCATTTTCAAGAAGAAATTCCCGCCTTTTCTCTTTTTTTTTCTTTTTGAATTTTTTCTTTCCTCTTTTTCCTTTTTATTTATTTTTTGTTAAATTTTTATTTTTTGTTTTCTTTGTTTTTTTAGCGTTATTAGTTTTTTTGTTTCAAGTTTTATCTTTTATTATTATTTTTGTTTTTATATATTTTTTATTATTTTTTATTTTGTACATTTTATATATATATATTTTGATTTTGTTCTAGATTTTTAATTTCCATGGCTTTTGATTTATTTTTCATTTCAAGTTTTTAATTTTTCCATATTATTTGATTTTGTTTATTTTTATTATTTTTCGTTCTTTTTCTTTTTTTGAATCCCTTTTTTTGTTCTCTTTCTCTTTTTTTTTTATTTTTTTTGTTCTTAACATTTATTTAAATTATGGTTTCTTGGTTAATTTACTATTTACTCACTTAATTTAAAAAATGAGGGGCCCCTGACATAATTGAGTGTTTACAGTTTACACCTCTTTACTCATTGTCCTACAAGATAATGTGAGAAATGATTCTCTGATTTATCGTGGTAGGAAATGAGTAAAGACGTGAACACATTATGTCCGAGGCAGTCTTTTGAAAAAGTCCGAGCAGCACTAGATGCTTTGGGCTTAAAGTGAACCTCATGGATGCCTAGAGGATGGCGATTGAATGACCTTACCAGCTTCGTATACCGATAGAGTTTAAATATGCAAGGCTTGATGGCATAGCCTAATTAGGCTAAGTGAAATGAATAAAGGCCTGTTAGGACAGGTGTGGAATGCAATATGATTGCTTATTAGGACAAGAAGAATGAAATGAAAATGGCCTGTTAAACAGGAAAAGCAGAAGAGAATGGCCCGTTACGACAGGCTCAGTGGAGTGAAAATGACCTATTTCAGGCAGGAAAGCATGCAAGAACTAAAATGTAAGGTATGTACAAGGTGGCCTGACAACATAGGCCGAGGTACAGAAATCTATCTATGCCGGAGGCCTGACATCATAGGCCCAGCTGTGGAAAAACGAACGTGATGGTGGCCTGACACTATAGACCAATATGCGGAAAAGAAAATTTGAACATGCCGGAATGTAAACTGGATGGCAGTCTGACACTATAGGCCAATATGCAGAAACAAGAAACTTGATGGTGGCCTAACAACATAGGCCATGAATGCAGAAATGTAAACTTGAGGATGACCTAACACTATAGGCCGAGAATGCAGAAAAGAAAACTTGAAGGTGGTCTGACACTATAGGCCAAGATGCAGGAAGAAAAACTTGAAGGAGGCCTGACACTATAGGCCAGAATGCAGAAAACTAAATTTGATGGTGACCTGACACTATAGGCCAAAAATGCAAAAATGTAAATTTGATGGTGGCCTGTCACTATAGGCCAAAATGCAGAAACGTAAACTTGAAGGAGGCCTGACATCATAAGCCAAAAATGCAGAAATGTAAATTTGATGGTGGCCTGACACTATAGGCCAAAATGTAGAAAAGAAAGGTTGAAGGAAATCCTGTTGTTGACAGGGAGGAATGTAAAAGGGGTCCCGCTGTTGCCGGGAAGATGCAAATGAAATCCTGCTGTTGCCAGGATAAATGCAAGCCTGTTGAAATAGGCGGACAGAATTTAAAAATGCTTGACGTCTTGTTGTTGACAAGAAGATTCAAATGAGGTCCTGCTGTTGCCGGGCAGAATGCGAATGAAATCCTACTATTGCCAAGATGAATGCAAACCTGTTAAGACAGGCAGACAAAATTTAAACATGCTTGATGTCCTGTTGTTGACAGGAGAATGCAAATGAAGTCCCGCTATTGTCGGGAAGAATGCAAATGAAATCCTGCTATTGCCAGGATGAATGCAAATGAAGTCCCGCTGTTGCTGGGAAGAATGCAAATGAAGTCCCGCTATTACCGAGAAGAATGCAAATGAAATCTTGCTGTTGCCAGCATGAATGCAAATGAAGTCCCGCTGTTGCCGGGAAGAATGAGAATGAAGTCTCGCTGTTGCTGGGAAGAATGCAAATGAAATCCTGCTGTTGCCGGGGATGAATGCAAACCTGTTAAGACATGTGGACAGAAATTAAACATGTTTGAAGTCCTGTTGTTGATAGGAGAATGCAAATGAGTTCCCGTTGTTGCTGGGAAGAATGCAAATGAAATCCTGCTGTTTCCAGGATAAATGCAAACCTGTTTGACAGGTAAAGAGAACAAAAGATCCTGTTGTTGACAGGAAAGATGTAAATAAAATCCTGCTGTTGCCAGGATAAATGCGAACCTTCTTAACAGGCAAAGAGATCAAAAGATCCTGTTGTTGACAGGAAAGATGAAAATTAAATCCTGCTGTTGCCAGGATAAATGTAAACCTACTTGACAAGCAAAGAGAATGATAAAAGCTTGTTGAGATAGGCAAAACAAAAAAAATCCTGTTGTTGACAGGGAAGATACAAATAAAATGACCTGTTAAGATAGGTGAGATGCGGATAGGGTCCTGTTGTTGACAGGAAAGATGTGAGCCTGCTAGGCAGGCAAAGGAAAATGACAAAGGACCTGTTAGGACTAGTGAAATGGAGGTGAGTCCTGTTGTTGACAGGATAGAAGCAAGACGACTGTTAAGACAGGCACAACAAAATTGTGAAGAACCAACAGATGAGTCTGAAAAACCAACAGAGTACACCAAGGCCTTCCCAAGTCCTCCGCCGGTGCAACCTTCGCCCATTCTCGATCTATCTCCCGAGAATTCCTTTCTCTATCATTAACCAAATTCACTCATACCTGATGTTTCCTTTTCTTCCCTGGATGTGAAAGAAGATCGCTCTGAACCATCTCAAATCCCTTTTCTTTCTAACTTGCTCTCCCTCTCTCTGGATCTCCGAGTCTCTTGCTTTTGTGTTTCAAGAAATAGAAGATGGGGAAGATCCTGAAAACCCCTCCCGCGAAAAAACGAAAAAAGAAAAAAAAACCCCCTTATTTTTACAGAGCATTTCTCTTATATACCATTTTCAAGAAGAAATTCCCACCTTTTCTCTTTTTTTTTTCTTTTTGAATTTTTTGTTTCATTTCTTTTTTGTTTTTCTTTGTTTTTTTAAGCGTTATTAGTTTTTTTGTTTCAAGTTTTTTCTTTTATTATTTTTTTTGTTATTATATATTTTTTATTATTTTTTATTTTGTACATTTTTTATATATATATTTTTATTTTGTTCCAGATTTTTAATTTCCATGGCTTTTGATTTATTTTTCATTTCAAGCTTTTAATATTGCCATATTATTCGATTTTGTTTATTTTTATTATTTTTCGTTCTTTTTCTTTTTTTGAATCCTTTTTTTTGTTCTCTTTCTTTTTTTTCTTTTTTTTTTGTTCTTAACATTTATTTAAATTATGGTTTCTTGGTTAATTTACTATTTACTCACTTAATTAAAAAATGAGAGGCCTCAAACATAATTGAGTGTTTACAGTTTGGTACTGAGATCGAGCAAATTTCGAAGAATCCATAGTGTTGGGTCTTGTCCAATCCAAATAGTTCTTCTAGAGATCAATCCTTGTGCATGTTTATTTTGCCCCATCTGCATATTTCATGCTTTGTCACTTCAAGTAATTCTTAGTTGAATCTATTATGGAAAGCAGTTAAACCACCCATCCAACAAGTACAGTAGCCACAGAACCAATAAAAAAAGAAGAATAGTAGTCACAAAACTACCAAAAAAAGTAGGAGAGGAGTAGTCACAAAATAAAAGAAAAAATAGGAGAGGAGAACAATCAACCACAAAACTAGAAAAAAAAGTAGGAGAGGAGAACAATCAAGAAAGTGGAAAAAGAAAACAACCTCAACTCCAATAACTCTATTTGGAGCAACAACCTCAATGGCGTAAGGAGACAGCAGAGAATGGAGGCAAGGGTTGCAAGGAGGTGGAGAAAAGAGGCCAAGGATGCAAGGAAGGAAGTAAAAAAAGGAGGCAATCAACATAAAGATGCATGCAGAGGAAGAAGACAAGCGGCACAAGGAGGAAAGTAGAGAGATGGGGTAAACAACGCAAAGAGGAAGATAAATGAGATCTAGGGTTTTAATTTTAATTTACAAAGAATTTGGGTCAAGCCCACATTACTTTGTTATATTAAGTTATCATAGATTCAGGTCAGTTAATAATACCTCCACCTGAACCCGACCCATTATACCCATCAATACCTATTTTTAACTCGAATTGATCCTTTTTAGCATTTACACCTTTGAATTTGTTGGGTTCAACGGTCTAGGATTTTTTGACTAGCCTTAGTCCTAACTAGTATAAATAACTTCCAAATGTAAGAAAAAAAAAAGAACCATAATGCTTTAGGAGCTTAGGGAGTAGGTTCGGCCACTTATAGGATAAGTAGGTGAAGTAGGTTAATTTGAATGCTTAAAGACATTTAAATGGAACAAGAGTAACAAGTTTTGAATTCATAGGCAAGGATGTAAACAAGTAAATTAATTAGTGGTTCAAACTTGATTAGTAAAGATATTAGTCAAGAAAGCAAAAAACTTATAACACTCAGACTCAAAATAACTGAGTTTTGTATAAAACATCCAAACTGATAAACACAAAGAAGATATAGCTAAATAGGCCATTCGGACAACTAATTTAAGATTACAACATTTCATGAACTTACGTTAAAAATATTAAGAGAAACTTAATCTTTGATAAAAGGAAATGTTGGGTGGTAATTAGAAGGATGAGTGGACTAAGTTTCTATGAAATATTTCTCATAAAACTTAAAGAATAAATTACAATAGACAAATTCTTGGAGGAAGGTTGCATGTTGTCCAGGACAGTTACCTCAAGCATAATTAAGAAATCTTGATTAAGAGGTAGGTTTCTATTTAAAATAATTATGCTAATTTGTTAAGTTGCTTCATGAGTATACAAATATGAATGAAAAGTGTATGAATTATACTCTTGATGGTCATGGGTAGATGATAAATGTGGAAGTAGTTTAGATTAGAAGCTATGTCTACATGGCATATTGGTTGGATTGTTTAAGCATGCATGTTATCTAGGAGCTTTAAAAAGGAATCTAATTAACTAAGGGATCACTAAAGAAATAACTTATTTGAAAAGTTAATACTACACTTAATGTGTCTTGTGCATATTTTGAAGGCAAAAGAGTCCTTCTAAGATGGATACAAAAGGGTCCCCCAAAAATTCTTCTATTATGAAGTGCTAATTCTTCAATGATTTTGATAATGACGACCATCAAGGAATGAACTCGTGTCATAAGAATATAAGGTAGAGTAGTAGAGCTGGTGAAAAGATATTGTTTGACTAAAATGTATGATATGCCTATGACATAGATTATCACTAAAAGGGTGATAGAGAAATGAGAAGAATTTTGTTTAAGGCATGAATGAAATGTTAGTCAAATGATATATGTAATATGATCTCAAATAACTTGTATGCTTATGATAGAAGTTAATTTCTACATCTATAAAATGAAATGCATTTTAGCTAAATAATTTCTAAAAATTAAAAGTGAACTTGTATGCATATCATGTTTCTTAATAAATTGAAATGGCCAGGTTGAAAATGTTAACACTAACTTTAAGGTAGAATTGTACTGAGAAACTCTAGGGTTAAAAATGCTCACAGGTTAGTCATCCTAACCCAATGGTCTATTTTTCCTTGGGGCACATCTTCGTGTGTATGGTAATGAGCCCAAATTTCTCTACAACTGATTTCACCATACTTTGGAGGCCTTTCATCCCAACATGGCTCTTCCTCCGCTACTAGGTTATTAGGCGACCCCAGCAGCAATAGTGGAAGTCTCCTTTTCATTCGAAGGGGAGAGTGATCCTCAAACGCCCTCAAATTACCATAGTTCCTTCCACTTATGGTCGTCACACGGTAGTTCCCCACTTATCCCAGGTCTCACCCATTTCAGGCTTTCAGGAGATGGAAGATGAAACCTTTTATGCCCTAGATGAGAGCCTGTGGCTCGAGCGTTGTGACCCTCACTGTTAAAGCGTTATTTGGACCTGCAAAAGTAAAGCTTGTGTCTTACCCAATAATGTATATTTTGTATGATGGACAAATATGTTTGTAATATAAATAAGTAATATGTAGGTTTGTAATATAATGTATATGATGTAGATATGATAGTAGTAGTTATTTGTAATAATAAGGTGTTAGGTGTGAAGTATGAGTATAATCTAAATATACGATGTAAGAAAAAGGACCCGTACCCTAGTATTAATCTCTGGACTTAAACACCTATAATAATTATTAATAATCATATAAATAATAAGAAGCAAGTTTTGTATGCATTTTATATAAAGCAATCAAAGTAAGTTAAGATGTGTGTGACATTGCTCGATCATTTATTTTCCGTTACAATTATTATGACGAGGCTTATAGATTATTCTCTTTATCATAAACTTTGGTCTACTTCTATGTGAACCGATCCTTAGATATTCCAATTCCATCTCACACAGGCTTGTAGATTATCCTCCCATTAGCGATTTACAAAAAAATTCTTTTTATGCATATGATGCATGCTGATTAATTGTTTTTATTCTCATTTCTACTTCACTTGAAGGTCTCACCTTGTTATCAAAGTTCAAGACTTTATAGCCCTTAATCAATTATTTTATTGTTTAATACAATATCTTTTTAAAATTTAAATAAGTAATTTCTAATACATCAAATTAGGTCTCCAACCTCCGATCAACATTTTGATATATTTAGACCAATACATCATAAATAGTCTAATAAGACGTATCATCCTTTAATAATTTATATAGTACACTTATTGAATTCTAAATCAAAATTTTTTAGAAATTATTATTCTTAAGAGTTTAGAATTAAATAATTTTTATTCTAATTATTTAAAATCTCTCAGAGGAAGTAAAAATTAAACATTCTAACGCTATCTAGTTATAAAACAACCTAACAAATTAACTTATAAAAATTTTATAAAATAAATATTAATATAAAATTACTCTAATATTTTCATATTTTATCTTTATATATCACAATTCGTATATAGAATTTTCTATCTATCTATCAAAATATATATATATATATATATAAAATAAGTTAATTATATGAAAATTATATTCTTTTAAACATTGTGAATGGATTGGAAGTAAAAAGAAATGTTTTCTAAATATTTTTATAAATACAGAAAATAATTTATTTTTCACTGATTACTTCTTTATACCTATTATGTAGAATTGTATATGTCTAAACCTTTTGTAACATCTCTAAATTTAAGTATCATAACTTCTAAATTTTATATAAAATTGTATAAATTTAGATTACCTATAAAAGTTTATGGATATAGTCCACAAATATATATCGTTGAGCACATAAAATTTTACATCGAAAGTTTCACCTTTAAGAAAGAATCACACAATTTAAAATTTTGAGTTCTAATATACTATTTTCTTAGTATATTATTTCACATCAATTTAAATAATTTTATCATATAATTTCTATCCAATCAAATATTAATTAGCAATCAACCAATTAAATCAAAAAATTAAATTTAAACATTAATAAAAATTAATATTTTAAAATAATAAATTTTCATTCTATATCTATGAGAGCTCTAAAATTACTCTTATACTCTAGGTGAGTCTCCTTCCCCTGTCTGAAGTGGAAGAACAATGGTTATAGAAGATTATGAGCAAATTCTTTTGACTAAATTTGACTTCGTGTCCTAATCATGGTTCGAACCCTCCATTATGTGAAATAATGAAGACTTGGAATTTTATCTACATTTGGATGAAATTTCTTAAGCACCAAGAGCAAAATTAATTAAAAGGAGAAGAGTGGTTGAAGAAAATCAACTAAGAACACATTAACATATATACTAACTGAAAAAGGGAAAGATAAATGACTTTGAGAAGTTGAAGTTAGTATTCTACATGAAACAATGTTTAGATGATGGATTTTAAATCAATTTGAATAACCCATGAAATTACTTTTCCTTGTGGACGGATGGGAGGAAGATTTATGGAAATATTTAGCTTTACTTAAACTCATTGTCAACAACGAAGACGAAAACTCATGCAAAAATTAATAATTGTGTGATGAGCAATCAGGAAACAAAAGTACAAAATATTGGTTTGTGAATTATCATGAAATTCTCCGAATTTTTTTTTTGTATTGTAGCATATTACGATGCCATTAACTGTAACATGAAATTGATGGTGAAAACAATATGAGCATCCATACAATAAAGCTCATGCAATTTTCTTTTCCAAAACCAGTTATTACATTATATATATATATATAATATTATTTAATTAATAAAATACGAATATTACAACAAGGGAAATCAAGAATAAGGAGAAGAGGAATTCAAGAGAAGTGGAAAATGATAGGCAAGGGAGATAAAGAAAGACACCACTATTGGGCTTCATGGTGGTTGGAAGGAAAAGAGAGAGGAACCACTGTCACCCACAATGGTGGTGACAGCCGAGATAAACGAGAGGGGAGAATGATTGCAGCGATGGATTTTGGAGTTAATGACAAGAAGAATAGACACTATTGAATGAAAATGATTGTTGAGAGAAGCATTGATAAGAGTATTCAGGAGCAAAGGCATAACGGTGGCTCTTAAAACATAGGCAACATCGCCGATAACAATGGTGACAATGATTATGGGTTGAAAAGGTTATTACTTGAGCTTTTAAAATAATAATAGTCCTTGTTAGTAGTTGATGTGTTTGATTATTTTTACAAAATTATTTATTTATTTTTTAGTATTGATCTGGATTGTACCATATATTGAGGGAGAATTAAAATATTATTATTACAATCTGTGTTTAATTCTTAAATATGATTAGTTTTATTTTATTTTTTATAGTATTTCATACAAAAATGAAGAAAAGATAAATATATATATATATATATATATGAATGTTTAATAGTTAGTATTTGTTTTATAAATAAAGTGATCTTAAAAAAATAATAATATAAAAATATTATATATTTTTATTTATACTTATAGTATTTTTTATATTTTATAAAAATTAAAAAATTATCGAACCTAAATTTAAAATATAGGTAAATATATTTTAGGTGGAGGTAATTCATTCTTTGAATTGATTTATATATATATATATATTATAGTTTGATTTAAATGTAATATTAAAATTGAGTCAAATTGATTTTTTATGACACAATTTGAATTAGTTTGTTTGATTTTTTTATATAATTTTAATTTAAATTAAAAAGGGTGATTTGATGAAACTAACAATCAAATTCATTTTGTTAGAGGATAAAAAAACCTATGAAAAATATTATTTAGTGTTCTAAGTAATGTTATTATGACAAATAAAAATAAATAAACATTGAAAAAATGAATAGCATGTTGATAATGTATGGCGTATATTACTTAGAAAACAATGTGAAATCTTCATCAATTTTGTTTAACCAAAAAGATTATAAAAATAATTTTTAAATATAAATTACAAATTAAAATTGAGATGAGGAGTAATTTATAAGAAAAATATTAATATTCTATGTTGTTTATTATAAAAATAATTATCTTAAATTAATTATATAAATTTATTTTAAACATAAAAATATTTATTTAAGTTCTTAAATATATATATATAAAATTTTATCAACAAAATTAACATAAAAATATTTAGGAGCAAATATTAAAAAAAAATATTTACAGGTCAATAAAATATAAATTACAGAAGTACTTCATAAAATTTTCAAATAAACTAAAAAATAATAAAATAAATATTTATAAATGAATGATAAAAATAATAAAAAAATAATTAAGTAAGAGAGTAGAAATAAATATAAAAGAAATAGAAAAAATAAAAATATTTACAAAAATTAAATTTATAAAAATAATATGCGCCTATTTATTCTTAAGTGCAATATAAACTTAAAATCAACATAGTTTTAATTGAAAGGAAGAAATTTGACTCATTTAAAGAATATTTTTGATAGAAAAATAATTTTAAAGAAACCTTGAAATACCATATTAAAAAGAATTTTGTTTTAAAAATAAATTATGAAAAGGAAATGAAAATTTCAATAAAACAAAATTGATGTTTCTTTATATATATATATATATATTAATATTATTTTTATAAATAACATAGTATTTATATTGCACAGAATTTAAAGCAAACGATAGTTGCACTATAAATTCTTACGATAAATATAGTATTGATAGGGTATATTATTATACGTACGTATCTAAAATTTGTTACATAAATTTTAATATAAATATATTTTTAAAGAAAGAGTAAATGATATGATTCATCCTACATGAATGAATCGGAATGCGGAAATGATAATGGAACGTCTTGAGAATCAGAATAAGATAAAGTAAAATTAGGATAAGATAAGATGAGATAAGATAAGATAGGGTAATATAAGATAAGATAAGATAAGATAAGATAAGATAAAATAAAATAAGATAAGGTAAGATAGGATAAGATAAGGTGAGATAAAATGAGATAAGATAAAGGAATCCGACACAAACCGCGACCTGCCGAAGAGCACCGAAGTTATCGAGAGGAACGTGACCCTTACCGCGACCTGCTTGAAAAACAAACGTTATCAAAGCTAGTTCTTTGCCCAAGAACCAAGGGAATAAACTCATGTAGAGATGAAAAACTCTCAAAGATAAAATATGATTATTCCTCAAAATCTGTCTTTTCACTAAATCCCTAACTCCTATTTACAGTAAACCTAATTTAGTAAAAAAAGATAACAAATTATAAATCCTAATTAGATTGCAATTTGAATTTCAATCAATTTTAAAACAAATAACTTTTAGATAAATATCAAATCCTAATGTTATCTATAGCAAATCATAAACTTTATCACCTAAGATATGACTACATAAATTAACCCAAGTTGGAATTGGGCTTGGATCCACGTAGTCTTTTCCTTGAACTTCCTTGATGAGACCTTCAAGTGCTTGTTCCATACGTTTGGTCCTATTTGTCGTCATAAGACCTTCCATTCCTTATAGGTAATCTCCGAGATAATCTCTTTTCTTTATCGTGGTGCCCATGTTCACATCAGTAAGAGTAATTTTAAAAACATTAAACCAAATAATATTTATTTATTATAAAGGAATTAAAAATTATTGCTATAATATTTAAATAATATTTCAAACCAACATGTGCATAAAGTTTAAAACAAATGAAAGTTATACTTGAACCTATATAATTTTTTAAATACAGTATGATATAGTATCTTATATGTATATATTTAGAGTTTGTTGAGTAGTGTAACACCCACAATTTCTAATGATAGACTTTTTAAGTTACAAATGTCCTTTAATAGAAATAAAGTAAAGATAAGAACAAAATGTGAGAAAAATTAGAGAAATTTTAATAAATAACAAAAATACTCCTGCACTAGAATAACACAAATAAGTGTGCAGGAAACTCAAAATAAAAATTAAAAGAAATTATAAAGATTTATAATTCATCAATGATAGCTAGATAATCATAAGAAAAAAATAGAAACACAAAGAGAATGAAAATGTACAAAACGCCGTTATAAATGTCTGTCTTTTATAAGGGTTAAACTCCTCCAAAAAAATGACAAATGACATAAGAAGTATTCAGGAACAAACCAATAAGTGTTAGAAATATTGGAAGAATAGTTTGGGAACATTATGAGAAATTCTCAAAAAAATTACCAAAATGCTCCTAGAAGGTTGGAAGCCAAGAAAATGCAAAGCAGAAGTTAGAAATTGGACCTTATCCATTGTGCATGAAATTAACAAGTGAAAAATGAGGTGATGGCTCACCCTATGAGTCATCAAGTCATTAATGACATGTAAGAGAAAAGTATTAATGGGGAGAGATAAAATTAACTATGATTAAAGTAAATTAATCTTCATTAATTAAAATTAATAATGCTTAAAATAAATTAACCTAGTTTAGTATTAAATTAACCTTGATTAATGAGAATTTAATTCCCAAATGCCCTAAAGTGACTGAATTTGCTATATGGCAATAGCAGGTTCATTTGATTCATTATCAACTTTCTAAGCACTTAAGCAAATTCTATAAACTCATCCAAAACTCTAATTTATCTCAAAATACCAAAACCTATACTAAACTTGAAATTCCATCTTTGAAGTTTAAGTTATAACAAGACAAATTAACAAAGTTCTACCACTAACACTTGGAGCTTTTGTGTGGACCACCAAGGAGGAGGGAACCAATTTCAAAAGACCCACCAAATCTTTATAAATGTTTTTAACAAATAGGATCTTTACTATACATCTTTTCTAAACTTTTAATTATGTGTTTTTGTCTTACTTTTCTTCTCTTTTGGAAGATCTCTCTCTAAGTTCTATAGATCCCACTAGCTTGAGTTTGATGGAGTTCAAAACTAATCTTGATGGTTTAAAATGAGAATCACCATGTTTTTAGTGAATTTTGAAAGCTAAAAGGTAAAAATTTGATGGATTAAAGTGCTTCTTGTAATCTTTGCAACAATTTAATCGGTTAAAATTTCTTAAAAATAATTTTTAATGGTTTTGGAAGATTTGAGAATTTTTATGAAAGGTTTTGAGGAGCTTAAAGTAAGGGATGGATAGATTTTGGAGTAGATATAATAGATCTCCACTTGATTGTCTAAAAAAAATGTTTTCTTTATGGTCTTAAAAGCTTGTTCATTTCTCCTCTTAAAAGTTTTAATCTTGAACTTAGACTTTGATAAAAGTCTAGATCTGGACCCATGTGATAATAATCCTAAAAGACTAAAAACTATGTCCCAAAAGTTACAAACTTAACCAAAAAATTTGACCTTGAAGTTATTAAGAACAAGGGTAGACTTTATGGGCTAAAAGTTGAACAAGACACTTAAAATCATCCATGATCATGACCAAAACTATGGGTTAAGGAAAAATCTTGATGGATTCAAAAGCATGTGATGTGACAAGTACTAAAATGCATGACACAAAGGTCAAGTGAGAAGAAAATGAGAAAAAACCCCTTGCTTGGACAAAGAGCGGATTCGGCTAATCTCCATTAATTAAGATGTCTCACCTTCTTCTCGAAGTTTAAGATCTTATAGCCCTGATAAGCATAGATTTCATAAATAATTATCTCTCACTTTTATCTCATTAAGACTTCTTATATGTTCAATTAAGTGATCTTTGTCATATTTTATGAGTTTGGGTTCATATGAAGTTTAATTGAATTTCTTTGCTTACCCGATTAAAATGACACTATTATAGTATTTTGAGCATAATAGGAGTTGTAGACATCCAAAAATCATGAAATCTATCTTGAATGAAAGCTTAAAGAAGTGTCCATATTTACAAAGCAAGAGCAGATTCTAAATGGGATGTTTAGGACTCCGAAATTATCTCAAAAGATGAGATAGTGTTGCTGACGTGGAATTTGAACAGTGTGCAAAGATCCGGCCATATCTTGAGATATAGAAGTCATATTGAGATGAACTTAACTTTGTTGGATAGCTAAGATCCAGGGCTACAACTTTTGTTCAGAAGTCAAGCTCTAATTCGGACATGTGAACATCCGAAATTGCGGTGCAAGAAAGTCAAAATTGTTGTGATCATTGGTGGCAAAAATTCAAAAGTGTTTTGCAATTTCAACAAAGCCCATGTGAAAGCAAGAAAAGGGTAGAAAAGTAATATCCTAGTTGGTGACTTTTTGAAGATGATGCCTCAAAAATCCTCTATAAATAGAAGGGTTTGCAAGAGGAGACACACACCATTTTGGAGACTAACTCCAATACCACTTTCTTTCTTTCTTTCTTTCTTTCTTTCTTTCTTCCTTTCTTTCTTTCTTGTTAGTTTTGCCTCCTTCATGGAAGGCTTAGTTTTTATTTCTTGTTAGTTTGCCTCCTACATGGAAGGCTTAGCTTTTCTTTATTGTTAGTTGCCTCCTACATGGAAGGCTTAGGATTTATTTGTTGTTAGTTGCCTCCTACATGGAAGGCTTAGGATTTATTTGTTGTTAGTTTGCCTCTTTCTTTGTTGTTAGTTTGCCTCCTTCATGGAAGGCTAGGTTTGTAGTTTCAATTCAAGGATTCAAGCTATTTTCATTTTAACTTTGAGGTCTTGATCTTTATTTACGTGCATATTAAGTGGTTTCTACTCTGCTTCACTATATTCTTCAATTTTATTCTTTAATCAAGGTTTGATCGGTTGACGTATTTTGGTTAATGTATAATTGATTTATAATTGGTTTTTGATTGGTAAATCATTTTCCAAAAGTTTGAAGAGTAGAAATTAAGTAATTGAATTGAAGGTTTTCATTTTATTACTTACTTCAACTGAATTCTGATTGTAAAATTGGTTTAGATAAAAGATTAAGTGGTTACTAAATCTTGTTGATCATAATCAATTAAATTCTGAGAGGTTTCTCAGTAGAGAATTCAAGGATCATTGTAGGGGTTCCAGATGATCCTAGGTTGATAAACACAATGCATGATTTTAGTGATCAATGATTAGTTATGAAAATAGCCTCTGAATTCCTTGAGTTGATAATTATTAAGTGAAATTAATTTCAGTCTGTATTTTGTGTTTAGCACTCAATATCACATCTTTACAAAACCC
Organism: Canavalia gladiata; assembly: GCA_037954105.1. NCBI lineage: Eukaryota > Viridiplantae > Streptophyta > Magnoliopsida > Fabales > Fabaceae > Canavalia > Canavalia gladiata. The sequence continues at coordinate 19,106,551 of CM075667.1, forward strand.
CCTTGTTCTAATTGTCTCCTTATTTGCTTAAGAATATGAAATGGTCTTTGGGAGATGACCTAGGTTGCACCTTATACTATACCAATAGTTTGGGGGAAATCTAGAAATTATTTTTGCGCGTTTGCGACGAGCGTGTCAAAATTTGGCGCCGTTGCCGGGGACCATTTTAATTTCCTAGGCTCATTTAGGAGTTTGTATAAAAGTTTTAATCTTTCTAACAATTTTTTTTTTACTTTAGGTATATATTCTTGGATTTTATGTATGAATTCACCTTTTTGTGTATGACCCGATCCAATCCTGAAAATTTATATGCATATGATCCTGAGATTGATAGAACATTCCACCATTTGAAAAGAGCACATAGAAGGCATTCATCCAGTAATAACCAAGAAAGTAACAGTAGTGATTTTTCATCTTTAAATTTTGATAGTTTTAAATATTTTGCTAAGAACATGGCTGATAGAACCTTAAAAGAATTAGCTGCACCTGATGTTGCTTATCAACCATTGTGCATTCAATACCCTGATGTTGATGCACCATTTGAACTGAAGTCTGGACTAATACATTTGCTACCTAAGTTTCATGGCCTTGCAGGTGAGGACCCTCATAAACATTTGAAGGAATTTCACATTGTGTGTTCCACAATGCGGCCACAAGGAATTCCAGAAGATCATATCAAGTTGAAGGCATTCCCTTTCTCCTTAAATGATGGAGCTAAGGACTGGTTGTACTATCTACATCCAACATCTGTTACAAGCTGGAATGATATGAAGAGATTATTTCTGGAGAAATTCTTCCCTGCATCCAGAACAGCAGCTATCAGAAAAGAGATTTGCGGCATCAAACAGAACTCCCAAGAAACTCTCTATAAGTATTGGGAGAGATTCAAGAAACTATGCGCCACTTGTCCACACCATCAAATCAGTGATCAATTACTGATTCAGTATTTCTATGAAGGACTCATGCCAATGGACAGAAGCATGGTTGATGCAGCTAGTGGTGGAGCACTTATGGACAAAACTCCTACAGCAGCTCGAGATTTGATTGCCAACATGGCAGAAAATTCTCAGCAATTCAATTCTCGAACTAATTCCTTGTCTAAAGGAGTCCATGAAATGACCACCAAGACAGACCATACACGATTGGAGAACAGAATTGAAGAACTAACCTCCATCGTAAGACAGTTGGCCATCGGACAACAACAGCAACTTAATGTTGTTGACAAAACCAAAACATGTGGCATCTGCACTTCTGCAGATCATCCTACTGATGCATGCCCAACATTGCAAGAAAGTGAGACACCTGAGGCTGCAGTAAATGGTATTTTTGGCACAGGACAACAATACAGGCCTCCTCAACATTATCAGCAACAGAAGTTTGAACCACCTTCTGGATCATACAATCCTAGTTGGAGAAACCATCCTAACTTGAGATATGGTCCTCCACAACAACAAAGGATTCAAACATCTGACTCCCAAAATAAATACCAACCACCGCCTTTCAGACAACAACAACAGCATATGCAGCAATCTGTACCCTCTAATGCTTCTGAACCCTCTCTTGATGATTTGATGAAGCAATTAACAACCAACAATCTTCAGTTTCAACAAAATGTAAGTTCTACCATTCAGGATTTACAAACTCAAATTGGGCAGTTGGCTACCACTGTCAACCAATTGAAATCTCAAGGTTCTGGTCAACTACCTTCTCAACCTGTCATAAATCCCAAAAGTGTGAATGCCATGACCTTGAGAAGTGGGAAGAAAGTGCAGACAGACCCTACAATTTTAAAGCAACAAAGCTTCAATCAGACTAATCCACACCAAAAAGAAGCATTTATCTCCACACCTGGAGATATCTCTGATGAGCCATCTGAATCAGAAGGAAAGTCTGATGAAAAAAGTACACCAGCCTTCGATAAGACATCGAATGATCAACAAAAAGAAGCTTGCCATAAACGATCTGCACTTGAAGCATCTGATGAGAAGAAAACCCCAAATTGTGCTGATCAGAAGGTATCTTTACCTTTTCCAAATAGAATGGTTCAATCCAAGCCCAATGTTCATGCAGAATTGGATAAGGAGCTTCTAGATACTTTCAGGAAAGTGGAAGTCAACATACCACTTCTAGATGCTATCAAGCAAATTCCCAAATATGCCAAATTTCTAAAGGATTTGTGCACGCATAAGAGAAGACTCAAAGGGGATGAGAAGATTAGTGTGGGACGCAATGTTTCAGCCTTAATTCAACCCAGCCTCCCTCAGAAATGTAAAGATCCAGGAACTTTCACCATTCCTTGCACAATAGGAAACTCTACATTTGGTGATGCATTGCTGGATCTAGGTGCTTCCATTAATGTTATGCCCTCATCAGTTTATAAATCTTTGAATCTGGGAGAACTGAAGCCAACTGGTGTGGTGATTCAATTAGCCAACAGAAGTACAGCACATCCAGCCGGAGTACTTGAAGATGTGCTAGTTCAAGTGAATAAGCTGATCTTTCCAGCTGACTTCTACATTTTGGATATGGAAGATGAGTCATCCATCAATAGAGCAACTTTGATCCTAGGGAGACCTTTCCTCAAAACTGCAAAAACAAAGATAGATGTGCATACGGAGACTCTCTCTATGGAATTTGGAGATGATATCATCCAATTCAACATATTTGAAGCCATGAAGCATCCCATAGAGAATCATTCACTCTTTCAACTTGATGCTATAGACCTTCTTACGGATGATTATTCTATTGACAATCTACTTTTTAAATTTTTTGATTTTGATTTAGATTACTTAGATAATTTTACTTGCACATGTGATGAATTTGATTCATGTATTGTGTGTTCCAGGATTAATGCTGCAGACCAACCTTCGTTGAAAGATGACATGTTAGATGCAAGTGTTGCAGACATTTCAATCTCAGATAGATCTCTTCCTTCCATAATACAACCACCTCCTTTGGAGTTGAAGCCTTTGCCTGAACATCTAAAGTATGCTTATTTGGGGGAAAATGAGAAGCTTCCTGTCATTGTAGCAAAGAACCTTCTACAACAACAGGAAGAAAGGTTACTGCAAACCTTAAAAAGCCATAAACAAGCAATTGGATGGACTTTGGCTGATATTCCAGGTATTAGCCCATCTACTTGTATGCATAGGATACTGCTGGAGGAAAACACCAGACCTGTTAGACAACCACAAAGGCGTTTAAATCCAACCATCCTAGATGTGGTAAAGAAGGAAGTAGGTAAGCTTTTGGCAGCTGGTATCATCTATCCCATCTCAGACAGTGATTGGGTAAGCCCGGTGCAAGTAGTTCCTAAGAAGACTGGCATGACTGTAGTAAAAAATCACAATGATGAACTAATCCCTACCAGAATACAAAACAGTTGGAGAGTGTGCATAGATTATAGGAAGCTTAACCAAGCTACTCGCAAGGATCACTTCCCTTTGCCATTCATAGACCAAATTTTGGAAAGATTAGCAGGAAAATCTCACTATTGCTTTCTGGATGGTTTTTCAGGTTATTTTCAAATACATATAGCCCCAGAGACCAGCATAAGACCACCTTCACTTGTCCTTTTGGTACTTTTGCCTATCGAAGGATGCCCTTTGGTCTATGCAATGCCCCTGGAACCTTTCAAAGATGCATGGTAAGCATTTTCTCTGATCTCTTAGAAAGTTGCATGGAAGTGTTTATGGATGACTTCACTGTATATGGTTCTTCTTTTGATGCATGCTTAGAAAGCCTTTCTAAAGTTTTGGACAGATGCATTGAGACTAACCTGGTTTTGAATTTTGAAAAATGTCATTTCATGGTAACAGAAGGTATAGTCTTAGGACACTTGGTATCTAGCAAAGGTTTAGAGGTTGATAAGGCCAAGATAGACATTATTACTTCTCTACCTTACCCCACTTCTGTGCGAGAAGTACGTTCTTTACTTGGTCATGCAGGTTTTTACAGAAGATTCATCAAGGATTTTAGCAAGATTGCACAACCTCTTTCTAAACTACTACAAAAAGATACCAAATTTGTGTTTGATCAAGCATGCAAGGATTCATTTGATGAACTAAAGAAGCAGTTGACAACCACTCCCATCATTCAACCACCTAATTGGACGCTTCCATTTGAATTAATGTGTGATGCATCTAATTATGCCCTTGGTGCTGTACTGTCTCAAAGAGTTAGCAAGAGATCTCATGTCATTGCATATGCCTCTCGCACACTTGATGCAACCCAATCAAATTACACAACTACTGAGAAGGAGCTTTTGGCAATTGTGTTTGCATTAGATAAATTTCGCTCCTATTTGCTTGGATCTAAAGTTATTGTCTTCTCTGACCATGCAGCTTTGAAATACTTGCTGAAGAAGACAGATGCTAAGCCAAGACTGATTCGTTGGATGCTTCTGTTGCAAGAATTTGATTTAGAGATTAAAGACAAGAGTGGTGCAGAGAACCTTGTAGCAGATCATTTAAGTCGGATCCAGCAACCTTGTGAAGAAACTTCAATTGCAGATTCATTCCCAGAAGAGCATCTCTATCATTTGCACGGGAAGGATCCTTGGTATGCAGATTTGGTAAACTATCTGGTTGCTAAAGAAATACCCAAACACTTCACCAAATCGCAACTTGCCAAGTTGAAAAGTGATGCCAAACACTACATATGGGATGAACCATACCTTTGGAAGACATGCAGTGATCAAATCATTAGAAGGTGTGTTCCAGATCATGAAGTTCAGTCTGTACTTACCTTTTGCCATTCCCTAGCTTGTGGTGGACACTTTGGGCCACAACAGAAAGCTAGAAAAGTACTAGACTCAGGCTTTTATTGGCCTACAATATTTCGTGATGCACACAGATTATGCATAACTTGTGAGCAGTGCCAAAGAATAGGGAGTATTTCGCGCAGAAATGAGATGCCCCAACAACCACTTCTCTTTTGTGAGGTATTTGATGTATGGGGTATAGACTTTATGGGTCCATTCCCTGTCTCTTTTGGCTTTGTTTACATTCTGCTAGCTGTTGATTATGTTTCAAAATGGGTGGAGGAAAAAGCCACCCGTACTGATGATGCTCGAGTTGTTGCAGATTTTATCAGGTCTAACATTTTTAGCAGGTTTGGCATTCCTAGAGCTCTAATTAGTGACCAAGGTACTCATTTTTGCAACCGCACAATGGAAGCCCTACTCCGCAAATATGGAGTCATGCATAAAGTCTCCACCCCATATCATCCTCAAACAAATGGTCAAGCTGAAGTTTCTAATCGAGAGATCAAGAAAATCTTAGAGAAAACAGTTCAGCCTAACAGGAAGGATTGGAGCTTGCGCCTTGTTGATGCATTATGGGCATATAGGACAGCTTACAAGTCACCCATTGGCATGTCTCCCTACAAGATTGTCTTTGGTAAAGCATGTCATCTTCCAGTTGAATTGGAGCATAGAGCATTTTGGGCAGTAAAGAAATGCAACATGGATCTAGACCAAGCAGGAATCCATAGGAAGCTTCAATTGCAGGAACTTGAAGAAATTCGATTAGAAGCATACGAAAACTCCAAAATTTACAAAGAAAAGGTTAAAGCTCTTCATGACAAAAAGTTGGCAAGAAAGGAGTTTTCCGTTGGACAAAAAGTTCTCCTTTTCAATTCTCGGCTAAAGCTTATGCCTGGTAAGCTACGCTCTAGATGGTTAGGACCATTTGTAGTTATTAATGTTTTTCCTTATGGTGCAGTGGAAATAAAAAATGAGGTAACTGAAAATATCTTCAAGGTGAATGGACATCGTCTTAAACCATTTTTCGAAGGTTTTCAAAAGCACACGGTAGAAGAAGTGCATTTGCACAATGCCACATACCTGCAATAAATTCAAGAGAAGTCTCTCTCTCTCCCTCTCTCTCTCTCTCTTTCTCTCTTTCTCTCTCTCTCTTTCTCCCTCTCCCTCTCTCACATTCCTCGCTTATAAGTTTCAACTAATCTCTCAACTTCCTTCTCCACCTCTTAAATCATCCCAACTATTACACCACATTGAGCTTGCAGGAATAATAACTTGAGTGTTTTAAGAAAAAAATGGAGAAAGCTCTCACCAGGATCAAAATTTTGTTCCCTACTCTCCCGAGAAATTTTCTTAAAGACATTTACAATTGCAGACTTGAACGATTGAGAGCATTAACACTCTTAGGCCTTCCAGAAGATGTCCGTTGGATCATTGAAGCTAAGGTACGTTTAGCAGGTGAATTTCAAGAATCATTTGTTAAAAATATGTCAGGTATGGGAAGAAGTTCCTATGCAAAGAAGAGAAGGGCAAAAAGAATTGGAGTTTGCTACAGGTGTGCAAGATGGACCTGTAACACAAGATGCAAGAACCCTGGAATGGTTTCAAGAAATCGAGAGGACAAAATTCAATTCATAAAGGATGGACTGAGTAAGGAGTCATTGGATGATATCATTCAGACTCTTGAGACGCATCCTAGTGGCCATGTACAAGGAGTCCTTCTTGATTTGTTTGAACTGTTCCGTAAGGAAAAAGCACGTTATAGTCTTGGGAATCTGACTTTAAAAGACCTTGTTGTCAGTTTACAAGAAAACTGAATGGGAAGCACATCCTCGACTCTTAGAAGGCGTTTCAGCCGTTACTGGACGTAAAACCAGAGGAAGATGTGAGCCACAATCACAACTACTGTTCATTCTCATGCGTGTATGTTTGTCATTTACATTGTCTTTTCAATTTATTGGGCCACCGTTTTTTTTGAAATTTTCACCCCTGCTTAAAGTCTTTCCCCTCTGACATTCACCTTTTCCTTGAACCCAAAATTCAAACTTTTGCAACCAAAATTCAAACTTTTGCAACAAAAATTCAAACTTTTGCTACCAAATCCTGATCCCGCACTATTCAAGCGATCTCCTTGTCTGATATTGAGTCCCTATAAATTATCCACCTCTATGACATATTTTTTTCAAAAAAAAAAAGACAGAAACACCGTATATGGATAAGATCAATACTATCTGTGTTTTTGGTGGGTCTAACCTTGGAAAGGATGGAGAATTTCAACATGCAGCTTCTACCCTTGGTAAGGCATTAGCTGCAAGAGAAATCAATCTTGTTTATGGGGGAGGGATTCAGGGTTTAAAAGGATGTGTTGCAGGATCTGCACTCACAAAGGGGTGTAACGTCTTAGGTGTTGGCTTAAAAAATGGGAGCACCTCCTACTTCACCTTGGGTACTGAATTGAAGGTTGCAACCATGCATGACCGTATGAGACACATGTTGGTTAATTCTAATGCATTTATTGCATTACCTGGTGGTCTTGGAACAATGGAAGAAATTTTTACCATTATATTTTGGGCCTATCGGAATTTTCATAAAAAACCTTTGGGCTTATTGAATATTAATGGCTTTTATAATGGTTTGATATCCTTTTTAGATCATGCAGTAGAGCAGGAGTTCATGCCACAATCCATGCGCAACATCATAGTATCTGCTTCAACTGTTGAACAGCTACTTGAGATTTTGCAAAATCCTACATCTGAGCTCAGTCAAGCAATGCAGCTGGTGAACCAACCAAATCAGGATGGCAGAGATAAAAGAGAACCAGATACCACTCTTCGGTTATAACTTTTCCTTACTTTGATGGTTTTCTTACATTTCTTTTCCTGTTATATGAAATTTCATCTAAGACATTGGGGACAATGTCTTGGATAGGTTGGGGGGAAGATGGTCCGATATCTAAAATTAAAAAAAAAAAAAACAAAACCCAAAAAAAAAAAAACAAAAAAACAAAAAAAAAAAACAAAAAAAAAATTATGTTAGATTCATAAACTTGCTTTGAGTAAGATGGCTGAGTAAGGAGTTACACTTGACTCTTGATACGCATCTTATGATTTAAAAAAAAAAAATTGAATGTGGAAGTATGTTTTTCTTTAGATTTCATAAAATAATTGAAGCAAAATGATTTACATTTCGAGATTAATTAGTTTGGCAACACATATTTGAACTGGATAGATTAGATTTGATAAATATATTACCTGTGAGATTTTGAGCCTTATTATTATTTTCTTTCTTGTGTGATTTTCATCCATGGAATATGTTACTTCAGAACTTGCATTGATTCTTTTTGAAGCTACATTTTCACATGATTTGTACAAAAATGATTGAGGCACTGTTTTTCTTGAACAAACCACTTGGCCAAATAACTAAACCATATAATTTTATCCTTTGATCAGCCCTTTGAGCCGATTAGCCTTTTCTTCTTTTTAGCTCACCACAAATAAAAATAAAAAAAAAAAAAAAAAAACAACTTTGTCTGACCATAGAAGGTGAGGAATACTGGATTTATCATACCATAAGTGTTTCAATAAGTGTGGGGGAGATTATTGTTGTGTTCATCAATATCATGGTTGAAAAAAAAAACTGAAGCAATAAATTAATAAATAAACTATTATATTGAAAAAAAAAATTAAAAAAAAAATTGAAGAAGTGATATCTGTTTCTCACACTTGCACTTACAATCAATTCTCAATCCTCACCATTTTCCTTGGTCTAACATTGTATCTCTTCAATATATCATTTCATCTTTCTAATCCCGTTAGAACCAAAATAAAGACCTCTTGATTTGTGCATTGCATGTGTACATAGTAGTAGAGAAGTAGAAGATATGCAAGCCTATGATAGTTCATCTTTCATGGATTGAATTTGAGAGAAACACTTACCAAATCAAACACTTGAGAGATTCAGAGTATATCATGTGAGGTTTTATCTTTCTCAATTTATGTTTTTCAAATTAAAGTTGCCTTTCTAAGTAATTTCAAAAATGTGATGAAAGAATGCTTCATGAAATTTTGTGAATTCTTGAGAAATCAACTCAAAACTTTGATGTTCTTTCAAAAAAAAAAAAAAAAAAGTCACCAATCCTTAACTTAAGTTTGCCCGAGACGTGCAAAAGATAAGTGTGGGGGAATTTGATAAGCATAGATTTCATAAATAATTATCTCTCACTTTTATCTCATTAAGACTTCTTATATGTTCAATTAAGTGATCTTTGTCATATTTTATGAGTTTGGGTTCATATGAAGTTTAATTGAATTTCTTTGCTTACCCGATTAAAATGACACTATTATAGTATTTTGAGCATAATAGGAGTTGTAGACATCCAAAAATCATGAAATCTATCTTGAATGAAAGCTTAAAGAAGTGTCCATATTTACAAAGCAAGAGAAGATTCTAAATGGGATGTTTAGGACTCTGAAATTATCTCAAAAGATGAGATAGTGTTGCTGACGTGGAATTTGAACAGTGTGTAAAGATCCGGCCATATCTTGAGATATAGAAGTCATATTGAGATGAACTTAACTTTGTTGGATAGCTAAGATCCAGGGCTACAACTTTTGTTCATAAGTCAAGCTCTAATTCTGACATGTGAACATCCGAAATTGCGGTGCAAGAAAGTCAAAATTGTTGTGCTCATTGGTGGCAAAAATTCAAAAGTGTTTTGCAATTTCAACAAAGCCCATGTGAAAGCAAGAAAAGGGTAGAAAAGTAATATCCTAGTTGGTGACTTTTTGAAGATGATGCCTCAAAAATCCTCTATAAATAGAAGGGTTTGCAAGAGGAGACACACACCATTTTGGAGACTAACTCCAATACCACTTTCTTTCTTTCTTTCTTTCTTTCTTTCTTTCTTCCTTTCTTTCTTTCTTGTTAGTTTTGCCTCCTTCATGGAAGGCTTAGTTTTTCTTTCTTGTTAGTTTGCCTCCTACATGGAAGGCTTAGCTTTTCTTTATTGTTAGTTGCCTCCTACATGGAAGGCTTAGGATTTATTTGTTGTTAGTTGCCTCCTACATGGAAGGCTTAGGATTTATTTGTTGTTAGTTTGCCTCTTTCTTTGTTGTTAGTTTGCCTCCTTCATGGAAGGCTAGGTTTGTAGTTTCAATTCAAGGATTCAAGCTATTTTCATTTTAACTTTGAGGTCTTGATCTTTATTTACGTGCATATTAAGTGGTTTCTACTCTGCTTCACTATATTCTTCAATTTTATTCTTTAATCAAGGTTTGATCGGTTGACGTATTTTGGTTAATGTATAATTGATTTATAATTGGTTTTTGATTGGTAAATCATTTTCCAAAAGTTTGAAGAGTAGAAATTAAGTAATTGAATTGAAGGTTTTCATTTTATTACTTACTTCAACTGAATTCTGATTGTAAAATTGGTTTAGATAAAAGATTAAGTGGTTACTAAATCTTGTTGATCATAATCAATTAAATTCTGAGAGGTTTCTCAGTAGAGAATTCAAGGATCATTGTAGGGGTTCCAGATGATCCTAGGTTGATAAACACAATGCATGATTTTAGTGATCAATGATTAGTTATGAAAATAGCCTCTGAATTCCTTGAGTTGATAATTATTAAGTGAAATTAATTTCAGTCTGTATTTTGTGTTTAGCACTCAATATCACATCTTTACAAAACCCCCTTGTTCTAATTGTCTCCTTATTTGCTTAAGAATATGAAATGGTCTTTGGGAGATGACCTAGGTTGCACCTTATACTATACCAATAGTTTGGGGGAAATCTAGAAATTATTTTTGCGCGTTTGCGACGAGCGTGTCAAGCCCACACTCAATTATCTTATTATTCAACTCAATATCTTCCTAAAATTTAATTAAGTACTTTCTAATACATCAAATTAGGTTTCCAACCTCCAATCAATATTTCACTATATCTAGACCAATACATTATAAATAGTCTAATAAGATGTTTCATCCTTCAATAATTTATATAGTACATTTGTTAAATTCTAAATCAAAATTTTGTAGAAATTATTATTCTTAAGAGTTTAGAATTAAATAATTTTTATTCTAATTATTTAAAAATCTTTCAGAGGAAGTAAAAATTAAACATTCAAATGCTATTTAGTTATAAAACAGCCTAACAACTTAACTTATAAAAATTTCATGAAATAAATATTAATATAAAATTACTCCCAAATTTTCATATTTTATCTTTATATATCAAAGTTCAAATAAAGAATTTTCTATATATATATATATTTATATATATATAAAATAAGTAAATTAAATAAAAATTCTATTTTTTTAAACAATGTGAACAGATTGGAAGCAAATAAAAATAGATTTTAAATATTTTTATAAATATAAAAGTAATTTAATTTTCACCAAACTTTTCAACTGATTACTTCCTTATACCTATTATGTGGAATTATATGTCTAAACCTTTAAGTATCTCAACTTCTAAAATTTATATAAAATCGTATAAATTTATAATACCTATAAACATTCGTGGACATATTCCACAAACACAGATCATCGAGCACATAAAATTTTATATCGAAAGTCTCACTTATAAATAAGAATCACACAATTTAAAATTTTGAGTTTTAATATACTATTTTCTTAGTATATTATTTCACATCAATTTAAATAGTTTTATAATACAATTTCTATCCAATCAAACATTAATTAGCAATCAATCAATTCAATCCAACAATTCAATTTAAACATAATTAAGAAATTTATATTTTCAAATAATAAATTTTTATTTTAGAGTTAAGAAAATTATAAAATTACTCTTATGCTCTAGATGAGTCTTCTTCCCTTATCTGAAATGAAAGAACAATGGTTATAGAAGATTATGAGTGAATTCCTTTAACTAAATTTAACTTCTCGTCCTAATCTTGGTTCGACCCTCCACTATGTGAAATAATGAATACTTATAATTTTATCTTTAGTGTTGGATTAAATTCCTTAAGCACTAAGAAGAAAATTAATTAAAAGGAGAAGAATGGTTGAAGAAAATCAACTAAGAAGACATCCACGTATATTACTAATTGAAAAGGGAAAGATAAATGACTTTGAGCAGTTAAAGTTAGTATTCTACATGAAACAATGTTTAGATGATGGATTTGAAATCAATTGAATAACACATGAAATTAGTGGTCCTTGTGGATGGAGGAGAGGAAGATCTGTGAAAATCTTTAGCTTTACTTGCTCATTGTCAACAAAGAAAAAACTCATGCAAAAATTAAGAATTGCGTGATGAGCAATCAGGAAATAGGCAAGTAGAAAATATTGGTTTGTGAATTATCATTAAATTCTCTAAAGAAAATTTTTGTTGTATTGTGGCATACTATGATGTCATTTACTGGAACATGAAATTGATGGTGAAAACAATATGAGCATCCATACAATAGAGTTCATGCAATTTTTTTTTCCAAACCAGTTATTACATTATATATATAATATTTAATTAATAAAGTACGAATATTATAGCAAGGGAAGTCAAGAATATGGAGAAGAGAAATTCAAGAGATGTGGGAAATGATAGACAAGGGAGTTAAACAAGGACAGCACTGTAGGACTTCATGGTGATTGGAAGGAAACGAGAGAGGAACTAATAGATGAGAGAGGATCATGATTGCGGCGATAGATTTTGAAGTTAATGATAAGAAGAAAATGTACTATTGAATGAAGATGATCGTTGAGAAAAACATTGATAAGAATATCTAAAAGTGGAGATATAATGATAGCTCTCAGAACATAGTTAATATTGTCGATGACAATGATAATATTAATTGTGACTTGAAAAGATCATCACTTTCGTTTTTAAAATAATAATCACTCTTCGTTTTTAAAATAATAATCACTCTTATTAGTAATTGATATGTTTAATTACTTTTACAAAATTATTTATTTATTTTTAATATTGATCTAGGTTCTACCGTACATTCAAGAAAAATTAAAATATTATTAATATAATCTACGTTCAATTTGATTAATTTTATTTTATTTTTTATGATATTTTATACAAAACCAAAAAAATAAAAAATAAAAATACATGTGAGTGTTTAATGACGAGAATTTTTTTATAAATAAAGAGATCTTGAAAAAATAAAATAAAGTAATAATTATATATATAAATATATTATCTATTTTATTTTATTTATAATTATAGTATTTCTATATTTTATAAAAATTAAAAAATTATCGAATGTTAAATTTATAATATAGGTAAATATAAAATAATATATATAAATTAATTATTATTCCTAAAAAATATATGTAAACGTATATATAAAAAAGATAAAAGTATTTAAAAGTGTAGAAATTAAAAAAATATGATGAATTAGACCAATTTAAATTTATACAAGCATCGGTGATTTTGCTTTGTTAGAATCTAATATTTAATATTATTTTATAATAGAATATTAATATATATATTTAAAAAATTCGTACTTTTTATGTTTATTAGGCCAATGTTTAAAATGTCTAAATTATGTTTATTAAGGATAACATTTCTGTTTTAATACTATAGTGTAATAATTTAAGTAAAAGGAAATTAAATTGTCCATACATTATCGAAAATCACGTGGATCGAAAAAATATTTTCTATTTTTATACTGTTTAAATAAAAGGAAATTAAATTGTTCATACATTATCCGAAATCACGTGAATCGAAAAAACATAAAAATAGATTATATCTGTCACCTTGTCATAATATAAAATTATATATATGTATATATATTAAATTATGTGAAACTTTATTTAATGAAAGTATAATATTGAATATATTAAAATTATAAAATATTTAGTTTGTGATGATGGCAAGGGAGCTCGTCATTGATAATTATGGGAAACGATAATGATATTATTTAAAATTGTCATATTGTATAAAAAAGAGCATGAATGATATATTTATTGGTTATGGATTTTGATTCGATTTGTATGGTAAGGATAGAACAATACATCATATCAGAATCGGAAAAGAGAGCAGAAGAAGCCATAGGAAGTGGAGACGGAGATGGAGGGAAGTATTCGGTGTTCGGCTAACTACGTTCCTCTCACTCCGATCAGTTTCTTGGAGCGTTCCGCCGTCGCTTACCGCGACAGACTTTCTCTCGTATTCGATGACGTCACGTACACGTGGGCACAAACTCACCAACGCTGCATCAAACTTGCTTCCGCCATTTCTCAGCTCCATGTTTCTCCCCGTGACGTGGTTTCTTTCTTTTTCCATCTTCTTCCTTTTTCATCAAATTCAGTTATACATTAAGAGCATGTTTCCGAAACTGTTTTCGTGTTCACAATCGATTTGGATGGAATTGAGAATAAATCTCATCCCTTCAGCATGCGTGGTGTCTCCTGCAGTAATTGTATTTTCATCGTTGATGTTTTAAAAGCTGTAACTTAATTACTTCAATTATTAAAGCAAACAAGCTATAAATCAATTATTGTAATTTTAATCTCTAAAATTATCAACTATAAGCCATTTTATTCTATATTGGTTCAATTTCATGTATATAATAATATCTCTCATTCAGTAGCTCAAAGAAACTAAAATAAATGCGGTTTAAGAACTAAAATGATATTTATATAATTTTAAAAATTAAATTCACCGGTACTTATATTAACAAAAACTAATTATTCGATCAATTTTATATTCATCAAGATGATTATGCTTTTTATGAATTTGAGCAGGTTGCTGTATTGGCTCCTAATATTCCAGCTATGTATGAGCTACATTTTGGTGTTCCCATGTCAGGGGCTGTTCTCTGCACCCTAAATACACGCCACGATTCCGCAATGGTTGCTTTCTTGTTAAAACATTCTGAGGCCAAAGTTATTTTTGTTGACTACGAATTAATTGATATTGCTCAAGGAGCACTTGCAATCCTCTCAAAAACGACCACCAAACAGCTTCCCCTTTTGGTCCTAATTTTGGAGTCTGGTAAGAACTATTCACCCCCTCATGGAACCTTGATATATGAGGATCTTATAGCTAAAGGGAGCCTTGATTTCGAGGTGAGAAGGCCAAAGGATGAATGGGATCCTATCTCTGTCAATTACACTTCTGGAACCACATCAAACCCTAAAGGGGTAATCTATAGTCATAGAGGTGCCTATCTCAATGCTCTGGCCGTCGTTCTTCTATGCGAGATGACATCTATGCCGGTATATTTATGGTGTGTTCCCATGTTTCATTGCAATGGATGGTCCCTCACTTGGAGCATTGCTGCTCAGGGTGGCACAAATGTTTGCCAAAGAAATGTGACTGCACAGGGGATATTTGACAACGTTTTTAAGCACAAGGTAACCCACATGGCGGCTGCACCGACAGTTTTAAACATGATAATAAATTCACCACCTCATGTTCGGAAGCCACTTCCGGGAACGGTGGCGGTGAATACAGGCGGTGCACCGCCGCCGCCTGATGTTATTTTTAGGATGGTGGAACTAGGATTCACTGTGACTCATACATATGGTTTGACAGAAACTTATGGTCCAGGATCAAATTGTGTATGGAAACCAGAATGGGATAGCCTGTCACGAGATGTACAAGCAAAATTGAAGGCTCGTCAAGGAGTGCGCCATCTTGGAATGGAGGAAATTGACATTAAAGATCCTCTCACAATGAAGAGTGTGCCAGCTGATGCAAAAACTATGGGTGAGGTGATGTTCAGGGGCAACACTGTCATGAATGGATATCTGAAGAATTTGAAAGCAACAGAAGATGCATTTAAAGGTGGATGGTTTCGTACTGGTGACTTGGGAGTGAAGCACTCTGATGGTTACATAGAACTTAAGGATCGCTCCAAGGACATCATCATCTCTGGGGGAGAAAATATTAGCTCAATTGAGGTGGAAAGTGTGATTTTTAGTCATCCAGCAGTTCTTGAGGTATCTATTGTTGGGAGACCTGATGATTATTGGGGAGAGACACCTTGTGCATTTGTGAAATTGAAGGACGGATACAGTGCTACTGCAGAGGAGATTATACAGTTTTGTCGGAACCGTTTGCCTCGTTATATGGCTCCTCGAACTGTGGTGTTTGTTGATCTGCCAAAGACATCCACTGGCAAGATACAGAAATATGTTCTCCGGGAGAAGGCAAAGGCCATGGGGAGCCTGTCTAAGAAGAACACTAGCCGGTTATAAATAACAATAATCTTGAAATTTTTCATGTTTGTGTGCTTTCATTTTGTTATTTTTATTTCTATGCAATTAAATTTGATTATTTGTATGAATAAAATGTTGATAACATTTTAAAATGGGCTAAGTTTTACATTACTTGTAGCATGGATGGATATAGATTTTATATACTAGGCTACTCTTTTGATTTATAGCTAAAGAAGTAAAGATTGAGGTACTTTCATTTTCCATTGCTAGTCATTGCATTATTAACCATAATTATTTTTTACTCTAAAACTAAGTGGTTATTCATTTTAATTAAACCATCCATTATTACAGTTATTTCAACTTATTTCTATTTAATTATTCGATTTTAAAAGTCGCTAGCTATATTATTAATTTATATTTGTATTTTAAAATATGTCTACATTAGATGAACATGGTTAAATTTTATTATTTTATTTTTAATACAAATTAATTTTTGTTTAAATTTTAAATTTAAATTTAAATTTTAAATGACTTTAATTATAATTTTAAAAGAGTTTTATTACCATTTACCGGCTACCAATTTTGTGTGAAGCACCATTCCTATATAAGGGAGGCAAATCTTACCTTTTTCGTATTGAAAATTTTTTCTTCTTTATGTGTTGGGTAACTTTCTTCTTTTGCTAGTTTAGTTTCTACTTTTCTTTTGTAAACGAGTCTGTTGAGTCCTGAGAGATACCACAGCCAGACCCAAATATCTTTGAAGATAGTGTAATTACACACCTTAGACGAAGACTCAACAATATAAAACATTTATGCAAAGTCAATTGGACTACCTTGATCAATTGGGCTTTTCTTATTTTATATATTAATAGGTCTATGACCTTAAATATGGCTAAACTTGTAGCCTAGACTCTAACTTGAAGGATTAGTCAACCTCTATCAACTAAGGATGAAAATTTGGAACCCTATATCCTAGAAGTGGTATTCGGCTACCATGAGATTAATTAACCAAAAAAGAGTTTTAATTCATATATAGGTCTAATTAAGGGCCTTAGCATGTACCTGTAAAGTATTAAAAGTGTAAGAAAGTTAGGACATTAGCTAGGGGACCATTTGGCCATTATGGGATAAATTGCTCTAGGAGGAGATTTAATTCTTAACTAGCCTTAATTAAACCACCTTTGATCTATAACTAACAAATATTAAAATGGAGAGTAAGTTTTACTAAGATTAAGAAGAAATTTGGACATAATTACTAAGGTAGGAAAAAGGAAGTAAAGAAGTCAACATAAATCAAACCTAAACCTAAGCATGTATAAGATTTGGGAATAAAATATGAAGTTGGAAGTTAGATTAAGCCATTCGACCATGACTTATAAGGATGGAGAAGAAGTCTTAAAATTTCAAAGTTAGCTATCAATTAATGAATTAGTATTCAATTGATAAAAAATCAACTCATACAATAAGAAAAAATAAACTAGAAGACTTTAGAAGCCAAAGGTTCACATTTGGCCACCCTAGGTTAAATGAAAAGAAAAAAGTTTGAAAACTTGGTTTAAGTAACTTAAAAAATCTTATGATGTAAAACAAGGAATTAAAAGTTTAAAAAAAGCTTGGCAAAGGCATGGGCAATCACTCAGCCATGTTTAAGTAACATGTCTTAAACAAATTAAAAACATGCTAACACTTAATATTTGAACTTAGTATAAGTAGGTTATGCACAAGACTTGCCAAATTTGAAGGGCACAAAGAATAAAAACTTAAAAGGTACCATTCAGCCACTTAAGAAAACAAATTATAAATTGTAAAAAATCATATGAAACTAATGACACTTTGAGAAAAGGAAAGGTTGAGGAGCAACTTAGAACATTGAAAGAATTAAGTACCTTGAGTGATATTTCATAAGAATGAAAGAGTTAAATAAATTGGAACATGTGTTAGGTCATGTAATTATCATATTCAAGAATGATTTGTAGGTTGACTTGTGATATTTTTATGAAGACATGCTGTTTATTGTGAGTCAAATAGTGAATGGTTGTAAGCATTTGTAAAGATGGTGCTATGTGTGATGAAAGGTATGATTTATGATATAATATATTTTGAGATCTAAATGTGGATAGCAGCATATTGGGTGAATTTTATTTTAGCTGCCATGATTATCTGGAAGAATTTAAATCGAACCTAAATGAGTTTAAGGGATCACTAAAGCAAAATTATGTGAGATAAAATTCGAAAGGATAAAATTTCTCCTTAAGTGAGATAATGTGGTTTATGTATTTTTATTTTCCGTTGCTAGTCATGGCAGATTATTAATCATAATTATTTTTTACTCTAAAACTAATTGGCTATTCATTTTGATTAAACTACCCATTATTTCGACTTATTCCATCATAGATGAATATGGTTAAATTTGATTACTTTATTTTTAATACAAATTATATTTTGTTTGAATTTTAAATTTTAAATCAATTTAATTATTATTTTAAATAAGTTTTATTATCATTTATTAACATAAATTTTGTTTGAAGTATCACTTCTATATAAAGGAGACATTGCTTACCTTTTTCACACTGAAAAATTTTCCTTCTTCATTTGCTGGGTTACTTTCTTCTTTTGCTAGTTCTGTTTCTGTTTTTCTTTTACGCACGAGTATGTTGAATCCTAGAGGATAACGTAACCAAGCGCAAATATCCTTAAAGACAATGCAACTACACGTCTCAAACTAAGACTCAACAACAATCTCATGGATATTTTTCATAGTCAAATGACACGCCTACTGCTTGTGCCAACTAGACTACTACTCTTGTTGTGTATGCAAAATTCCTCCTTGATGTCTCCAAAATTGAAATCTTCTGAGGACCAAATAATATTTATTTATTAAAAAGGAATTAAAAATTATTAATATAATATTTTAAATAATATTTCCAATCAACATGTTCATAAGGTTTAAGACAAGAAATTCATACTTAAACCTATATGACTTTCTAAATATGGTATGATATAGTATGTTATACATATATATATTTAGAGTTTGGTACATGATGTAACATCCACAATTTCTAATGATAAATTTTCTAAATTACAAATGTTCTTTATCAATAAATAAAGTAGAGATATGAACAAAAGTTGAGAAAAATTAGAAAATTTTTAATAGATAACGAATATACCGCTACATTAGGATAACACAAATAAATATGCATAAAATTAAAAATTAAAATTAAAATAAATTCCAAAGATTTAGAATTCATCGATGATAGTTAGAAAGTCATAGGAAAAAAACAAAGACAAAGAGAGAACGAAAACGTCCAAAACGCCCTTAGAAAGCTTTATCCTCTTATAAGGGCTAAACTCTTCCCAAAAAATTGATAAATGATAAAAGAATGATTCAGTAACAAATCAATAAGTGTTAGAATTATTAGGAGAACAGATTGGGAAATTTTTTTAGAAAGATGACATAATAAATGAAATAACTCCCCCATACTCACCTAAATCAAATAGAGTAGTAGAAAGGAAAAATAGGACATGAAAGGAAATGGTGAATTCCATGGTCATTAGTTATAATGCACTTGATAACCTTTGGGGTAAAGCCTTATTATCCATATGTCACATACAAAGTAGAATTCCCCATACGAAAACGGGAAAAATGCCTTATGAATTATAAAAGGGTTATAAACCTAATTTAACTTACTTAAAAATATGCTTAGCTAAATTTATGTTGCCCGATCCTAAGAAGAGAAAGATAGTCTCTAAAACTTCTAATTGTATGTTTATAGGATATTCTCAACATAGTGTTGCTTATAGATTTCTTGTTTTAAAAAGTGATGTGCTTGACAAAAACTCTATAATTGAGACTAAATATGCTAAATTAATAGAAAATATTTTTTCTTAAAAATCGAAAGTATTTCAAAAGAACCTAATCTAGATAATTATGAAAATCTTTTTATATAAGATAATGAACTTTCACATGAAGATTTAAGAAGAAGTAAAAGACAAAGGAAAGAAACCTCACTACGAAATGATTTTTATTTGTACCTTATGGAAAATGATCCTTTAACTTATACTGAAGCTATCTCCTCTTTTAATGCTTATTTTTAGAAAAAAACTATTAAAAGTGAACTTGAATCTATTATGAAATGTAACATATGGACCTTAGTAGACTTACCCCTGGGGGCTAGACCAATAGGTTGCAAGTGAATCTTTAAAATAAACTATTATCCTCATGGTTTTGTTGAAAAATATAAAGTTTGCTTAGTTGCAAAAGGTTTTACCTAAAAATATAATGTAGATTACTTTGATACCTTTGCCCTAGTAACTAGAATTTCCTCTATTAAAGTTTTAATTGCATTGGTCTCAATATATAAATTAATTATTCACCAAATGGATGTTAAAACTTCTTTTTTGAATGAATATTTGGAAAAGAAAATTCATATGGTACAACCTGAAGAAAGTGTGGTTTTCGGTCAAGAAAATAAAGTATGTAAACTTCATAAATCCTTATATGGGATAAAACAAGAACCTAAAAAATGACATGAAAAATTCAATAATATTTTGATTAGTCATGCGTTTTTATTTAATGAGAGTGACAAGTGTGTTTATACTAAAGTATAAAACAATAAATGTATGATTATATGCTTGTATGTAGAGGATATGCTTACCTTCAGTACTTGTAATGATATAATGAATAGAACTAAAATATTTCCCTCTTCTAAATTTAACATGAAAGATATGGGTGAAACAAATGTGATTCTGGGTGTTAAAATCATAAGGAAAGGTGATAGTATAATACTATCTCAAGAGCACTATATCGAGAAACATATTAAGAAGTTTGGTCACTATCATGCAAAACTAGTGAGTACTCCTTATAATGAAAATTATCACTTAAATAAAAATAAAAGAGAACCCGTTTCATAGACATAATATGCTTAAATTATTGGGAGTCTGTTGCACTTAATGAATTACTCTTGGCCAGACATAACTTATGTTGTGGGAAGATTAAGTAGATATACATAAAACCTCAATAATGACCATTGGACTACATTAGTTAGAATAATGAAATACTTAAGAGGTGCCATTAATTATGGCATATCATATAGCGGATTTATCACTGTATTAGAAGAATACAATGATGCAAATTGAATCTCAAATTTAGATGAGACAAAATCCACCGGTGGTTATGTGTTTACACTAGGAGGTGGTGCAATATCTTAGAGATCATCTAAACAAACCATTATTGCAAAATCCACTATGGAGTTAGAGTTCATTCCTTTGGAACTAGCTGGCAATAAGGATGAATGGTTAAGAAACTTATTAGACAATATTCCTTTAGGAATTAAACCAACACCCTCAGTGTTAATGCATTGTGATAATAAGCCAACAATAGCAATTGCAAAAAATAACTCTTAAAATGGTAAGAATCGACATATACGTCTAAGACATGGAGTGATAAAGCAACTACTAAAGAATGAAATTATTTCCATTGATTATGTGAAGCAACAAGTAAATTTGGTTGATCCTCTGACCAAACCATTAGGTAGAAAAATGGTTTAAGAAACATCGAGGGGAATGTGACTTGAGCCAATAATTAAATCAACAATAACAAGAACCTAACCTTTGTGATTGGAGACCCCATGAAGAAAGTTCATATATGTAATAACAAGTCATTATTAATCCCTCTAACACTACTAAAATTTTTGTTCCTATGATGTAAGAAGTGTTAGGCTACATTGGACGTGAGGTTAAACTTAAAATGGTTTAATGACACTCATATCCCTCATGGGTAGTGAATTAAATGCAGAGTACACTTGATGAGATCACCTATATGAATGTCAAATGAGACCACTTGTATTAGATTGAGGCACCATCTCTAGAGCATTCATGAACTACCAGGAAAGCACATGACCTATTAGCGCAAAACCAGTGAAAACAGCAAAGAGTTGTGGGGGTATAATATGATAAGCAAGCCTCTAACTTGCATCAATGTTATTTTTGGTTCATAGAAGCTCTGCTTCACCAAAACACTACAAGTTAAGCTCATCTATCTAATGTCTGGTTCATAGTCAAAAAGGCACCAAACCTAATGCATGTTACACTTAAAGAAAACCCGGTAGAACTTTTCTCTTCTTTTTCAAAAAAATATTAACCCTTTTAAAATATGTAGGGGATTGTTGGTAATATTTCAAAAGAGGATAAGTTCCACATTGCTTGGAATAAGGACCAATATAGGCTTTATATACTAGGCTACTCCTTAGGGTTGTAGACAAGCAAGTAAGGGTTGAGGCCTCGCGCACATGAGGTTGAACCAGTTAAGTTCAAAACAACAAAATCCCCTTGTGCACGATAATGCGGTCCACTTATTTTTTGGTTTTAATAATTATTTTCAAAAACCTAAAATTATTTCCTTATCTGGATAATCCTATATTAAAGGTTTTATTTTCTGTTTCCATTCATTGCAAATTATTAACCATAATTGCTTTTGATACCAAAACTAATCAGTTATTCATTCTCATTAAGCCACATATTATTTCAAATTATTCCTATTTAATTATCCAATTTTAAAAGCTGCGCATTACAATATTAATTCTTATTCGTATTTCAAATTATATCTACCTTGGATGAACTTCTTTAAATTCAATTATTTTTTTTTAATACAAATTAATTTTTGTCTGAAGCATTTATCGGCAATCAATTTTGTCAGAAGCATCACTCCTCTATAAAGGAGGCACAACTTACCTTTTTCACATTGAAACATTTTCCTTCTTCATCTGTTGGGTTACTTTCTTTTTTTGCTAATTCTGTTCATGGTTTCCTTTTGCACACAAGTCTATTGAATCCTGGGGATACCTGGGCACCTTTTTGATTAAGACTTTGTATGGCATGTTAAGATAGCAAAAGTGAAATAAAAAAGATCGGTTAAGATAGGTAAAGCAGAAATGGTCTGTTAAGACACGCAAAGTGAAATGGAAAAGAGCTATTAAGATAGGAAGAGCAGAAATGACCTGTTAAGATAGGCAAAGTGAAATAGAAAAGACTTGTTAAGATAGGTAGCAAGTATAGAAGGATGACCTATTAAGACGAGCGAGAAAAGGAATGACCTGTTAGGAAGGGAATAAGAAAGATGACCTATAAAGACAGGTGAGATGAACTGGAAAAGACATAGTAAAATTATGTAAAGTCATATGAGAGTGTTAACTAATTTTTGTTAGGACAATGATGTGTTCTGAAAATGCAGGCATATTTCCTGATGCTTGAACAGGTGAGGAAGGAATACATGTTCCTTTGTCAAGTGTTTTGAGCAATTTTTTTTTAATTAATTTAAACAATTTATTGATTGCCTTATTTTGACTAGTTTAGGCAACAATTTTGCCTTAAATTTTAAATATTTTTAAACAATTGATAATTACTCATTTGAAGTAATTTAGGCAATAATTTTTGCCCCAGTTTCGAAGTTTTAGTAATTAAAAATTATCTTCACTTGAGGTAATTTGGGAAAAAAAATTTTGTCCCATTTTTGAAGTTTTTTTTTAAGGCAGTTGACAACTATCTTCACTTGACGTAATTTGGACAAAAAATTTTACTCCTGTTCTGAAGATTTTTAGGCAATTAAAGACTGCCTCAATTTGAAATGGTTGGGGCAACAATTTTTCCCAAGTTTTGAAAATTTTCGGCAATTGAGGACTGCCTCAATTTGAAGTAATTTGGGCAACAATTTTGCCCCAATTTTGGGATCTTTATCAATTATTTTAATTTTGATTAGTTTGAGTAAGAATTTGCCCCAGTTTTAACATTTTTGAGCAAAAATTTTGGAAATAATTTATGCAATGCTTTAATGAATTTGAAATGATGAGATGTCTTAATTTATTTATTGCTTTTTATCACAATTGATGCTACTTAAAATGATTATTTGATCAAATATTATGGAATGAATGCGTGCCATGAGATGATTTAAAAAACTTTGTTCCACCTCCATTTTGATCTTTTCTTATTTTTTATTATTTTTTTCTTTTGACATTTTTCTTTTCTCGACAACCTTATAATTGGTATAATCAGAATCAAGATTCAGGATGAGTTTGGATGACTTTCCTTCTTAACCTCTTGGTCAGCATTAAAATTTTCCTTTTCCAATATTTTTAAGACACAATAGTGATCCAAATCATTGAATAGGATACACTCCTTTAGTTTCGGTGGCATTTTGGATAAAAGGAGGATAATTCTCTAGAAATAATCATGTCATGTTATGACAGTTGAGAATCCATCGAGTTCATCATGACTTTTCAAAATTAATCTTTTTATTTTTACAATTTTCACATTGCCTTTTGGCATGTGTATTTGTGAGATGTACGAAGCAAATTTGGATAATTAATGGGAGGTGATAGAGAGTTCTATAGGTGGGGTTTATGGTAATATGTTTAGGAGAAAGATGAAGAATGTTGGGTTGATTGCCCAAATGGAACCTTTGGATGAGTAATGCCAATGCTGCTTTCACAATCTTGATTATCAAATTAATCGATTTTTCCCCAGTTTTGGAAAATATCTTTGATGTGGGGAAATATCAAATTGTACTTGGACTTTTGTCTTATCACTCTTGGATTGATCTTAACTTTTTCCTGGATCATTCTTTTGAATTCTTAACCCAGCAGGTCGCTCTAACCTTTTCCTTGGCCTCCCTTTTGGTTTTCGACCTGGCGAGTTTTTCCTCTTTCGCCCTAACTTTTGCCTAGGCTGCCCTTGCGGATTTTCGGACTAGCGGGCTTTTTTGTTTATCTGCCGTAACTTTTTCTTAGGTCTCCTTTGTAGGTTTTCAACCTAGCGGACCTTTGTTTTTTATCCTAATTTTTGCCTAACTTGTTTTTGGAGTTTTGATTGAGCAAGACCTTTTTGATTAAGACTTTGTATGGTTTGTTCTTTTGACTTTTGACCTAATCTTGCCTGCATTGTCTTTTATATTTTAATCCTGCAGGTTTTTCTTTTTATTCTTTTATTCCTGAATCATTCTTGAATTTTGACCCTAATCTTGCCGAGAGTATTTTCTAGATTTTAATCCAATGAGTTTTTCTTTATTTCTTTTTCCTGGGCAGATCTTCTATTTAGTCCTGCTTAGATTACTTTGATTCTCAATTCAACGGATCTATTTTTCTTCCCTAAATTTTTCCTGGATTTGGAATTTTGATCCAGCGGGACATTTGTTATTTCTTTTATTGGATAAGATATTTCTTGAAAAGACTTACAATGGATGGTCCATTATGATTTGGAATCCCTGGTTGGATTTCGATCTTATTTATTCTGCTTCTTCATTTAATTCTTCTTTCTTGAATTTGATTAATAAGACATTCAAAATTATTTATTACAGCACTGACATTGTCACCAACAGGTATTATTTTTTATTGGGGACGAGAGGTTGAATGATGAAAAGGATGACAACATATTGTAAAGTACACGCCCAAGAAACATGACAAATGTAATTTTTGTATTTCTGAGATTTATTACAAAAGATTGATTTTGAAAAGTATGAAAATCTTTGGATGATTTTTCCTTATTATGTTAATTGGGATCTCCCAATACACCAACATCACATAATTCTTGCCCCAACTTCTTTCAACTAGCTGGTGGGCTCTCATGATTTGGTAATGGATTATTTCCTATATTACGAGCAAACTTCTCAAAGTCCAACCATTTTGCATCAAGTAGATTTTGCACCTTATGCTTCAAAGCTTGGCAATTTTCGGTTGAATGACTAATGAATCCTGCATGGTAGTCGCACATGGCATTTGCGTCATACCATTTAGGTAGCAACTCGGTGTAGGTCATTGAGATAGGATTGAATTTGACAGGTTTTTTCTCTTTTTTTTGGCCTTGGTTAGGATTTTGGCTTATGACTTGTGTTTGGACTATGAACGGTATGGGTGGTCAGATTTGCATAGGATAGTTATGAGTTAGAGGGTAGGGTGTTTGGTAGGTTGTGGTGATGTATGGATATGGTGTATGAGGAGCATATGGTAGTGGTTGAAAACCAGCTGGCCCATAAGGTACCATCTGAGGAGTGTATTGTCCCTAAGTAAAACTCATATTATAAGCTTCACCTGTCTTCTTTTTTCTGAACCCGACAAATGTATTAACCGTCCCTGCAGACTTGTGCATAATCCTTCCCCTGCGCATGCCACCTTCGATTCTTTCTCTTATGATGACGATATCCGAGAAACCGGTGGTCATACTACCAATCATCTTATCATAAAAAGGGTCTTGGAATGTATCAATAAACATGCTAACCAATTCTTTTTCCAGATAATGGGGGTTTCACTTGAGCTGCTAGCTCTCGTCATTGTTGTGCATATTCTTTGAAGGTCTCATCCTCTTTTTTAGCTATATTTTGAAGTTGAGTTCTGTCAAGAGCCATCTCCATGTTATACTTATACTTCTTCAAGAAAGCGTCAACCAAGTCTCTCCATGAACGGATATATGTCCGTTCTAGTTGGGTGTACCAGTTTGCAACTGCCCTAGTTAGACTATCTTGGAAGAGATGGATGAGCAACTTATCATTATGGGCACATGTAGCCATCCTCTTGCAGTACATGGTTAGGTGATTCCTTGGGCAACTAGTTCCTTGATATTTCTCAAATTTAGGAGCCTTGAATTTGGGAGGAATGACTATGTCTAGGACTAAACACAAGTCAGACATGTCTTTGATATCATGTGCACTCCCCTCGATTGCTCGGATCCTTCCTTCCAAGGTTTTCTATTTTTTCAGCACTTCCATGAAAAGGATTGTTTTGATGTTGTCCTATAATGTTATGAGGATAAGCAGGTGATATGTGTATAGGATGAGGTCCTTGGGTTGACATATGATTTACCCCCAATGGTTGTTTAGTAAGCTTGGACACGTTCTTGTGAGGTAGTGTTTGGAATGATATGAGGGATTTCCATGGTGTTTAAAGGAGATTTTGTGTTTGGGTTTGTGTATGTCCCATGAATGAGGGTGCATGCCCATGAAGGAACCCATAATGAACTCATTCGGCTTGTGGAGGTATGGTCAACGGTAAAGAGTTTTGTGGATTGGGGTTAGGAACATATGAGGGGTCAACTGGTTCTTCCGAAAGGGATCCCCCTATATCCTTTTGTTTTGACAGCTGGATGACCTCCATTGATTTGGCCAATTGATCTTTCAAAGTTCTCACCTCATTTCTCAACTTCTCATTTTGTCGTTCCAACTCATTCATGATTCTTGATTATGATTGAGTCCAATAAGGATGCCAAGAAAGCTGTTTTTCTTTAATTTTTTCTGTTAAATTTAAGATTAATTTTGAGAAAAATGTGAATGCAAGATCATGACTGAAAATAATATCAATATCAAAATGAGAAAGGTATGGGATGATTTTCAAAATCTTCTCTTTCATTGATAAATTTATTTAACGAATGAATGTAACATTGAAATGCACCAATAATTAAAAATTTGAAAGTTGACCATCTAATTTACATGGTCAAATGATCTCTTGCTTCATTATTTTGGTTTTCTCTTTTTCAGCAATTCCATTTTTAGTAGTTTCTTTTTTTTTGTCTTTTTAAAACATAAACAATAAAAATTTAAAATATTAAATTAATAAAAACTAATATAATAAAATAATTTTTTAAAATTTAATATAAATTTTTTAATTAGTATAAAACAAAATTTTTATTATCAATTCATTTTTTTCACTCTTTTTTTCAACTCATCCTAGTAAAAGAAGAGAAAGTTTTTTCCTTTTCATTTCCTCCTATATCTATTTATCCAAACTTATTTTTTTCATTTTATTTCTACTCTATATTTTACCTTTTTATTTCTTTCCTTCCTGTTCACTCATCATCCAAACAAAAACATAAAGGCTGAGTGCATTTTCATTGAAGTTTTACACTTACAAACAAATAAAAACCAAATTCTTAGCAATTACAACAAGTAATTAAAGTAGAAAAAATAATAAAAAAAATAGAATATAAAAAATACTCAAATGTTCACATAATTAGATATATAATGCTCAAAAATACTCAAATTCATAGTATATGCATAATTATCAATTAAAAATCATAAGTCTTATGCAAAAAATGAAGGAGACTAAATATCTTAAAGTCTTACACATTCCAAAATTCCCTAACCTAATCACCTTATAAGAAAAAACAGTCATTGAGGCAGCAGCAGTGCAGTACAGAACCGCAAAACAAAAACGATTGGAGATGGATGTCAATGGAAAAGCAGCTGGAGATCCCTCAAGAAAGGTAGTTCGGTTGGCCTAGAGGGAAGAGGATACCATAATTTAACTCTACTACAGGCTATTAAGTGCCAATTCAACTCTGCTTTTCAGCATTCAAGGAAGTTAGCCTTGCTTGAAGGGAAGGAAGATAGTGAAGATGGATTGAGAGTTGGATGCTTACCTTCCTTTCCTTTTTCCCCTCTCTCGCCGCTTTCTTCAGCCAAGACTCTTTCACGTCACCATACCAACTCCTTTTCAATTCGGATGTCTGCAGAGATCCCAGACAGGAAAACAGTCTCGTATGGCATTGGCAGACAAGTAGAACAAAGAAGAGAAAAGGGATTGTTGAATAGAGAAGGAAGGAGGGAAAACAAGGTGGAGCTTTAGGGTTTTTTACTGGAAAACGAGTGGAAATAAGTCGGCCAGGCTATTTGATTAGTTAATTTTATAATAAAACAAATGATTTTGTTATATTATAATAATATGGATACTATGTTAAGTAAAATAATTTTACCAAGTGATGATTTATTTTTATAATATAAAAATATTTTAATGAAATAATACTTCTAAAATGAAAAAAAAATTGTATAAACATCATGCAAACCAATAAAAAATAATAAATTTAACATTTTATATAATTATTTTGAATAATAAATATTTATTAATATACAAAAATATAATTCAAAATTTATTATTACACTTTTTATATAATTTACTTTATTAAAAATGAATAAACCAAACATATTTTTACTATTTTTCTTTTCTTCAAAGAAAAAATAAGATAGCAAAACACACATATTTTTTATTTAAAAAACATGTTTTTTTCAAACTATACGTTACTTTAAATCTTTAAAGGAAAAGTTATGAAATTTTACCCATTAATCTTTATAAAAGACTAAAGTGGTAAAAAAATATATAATTTGAGGACATAACTTTGAATGGTTAATATGGTATAATTAAAATTTTTGAATGATTAATTTATGGTCCAAATATTTGAAAGGTCTATTTGGTAACATTTTTATCTTTGAAGGATCAAATTTTAAATTATTTTTTTAATAAAAATATCTTTACCATTATAACATGTTTTATATGCTAAACTATATTTTTTTTCTAAGATTTATGAATCTTCAAATGAATAGAAAAAAAAATATTATTAATTATCTAGTAGCAAGGTTTATTGCAACTACACATTTATAACTTCTAAAAATTATTAAAAATTATCACAAAATGTTATAATTATTATAAATTAAATACTAAGATCAAAATTATAAAAATACCTTTTAAATTAATTTTTACAAATAAAAATGATAAAATCATATTTTTAATTTATTAGAATTATTAAAAATAAAAAGAAATAAAGAACTTACAATTACCCCTTCCTAAAATATTCGACAAAGTTATGTATTGAATATTCTTATCTATCTATCTATAGTAGTAATATTTATCAAATATATTTTGGAAACCTTTTTAAGCTGCCAATCTTTTATATAATGACTTTTTCGATATACTTCATGTGACATTAAATTTAATGATATTAGTATTTTATTATTGTAAACACTCGATTATATTCGAAGTCTTATTTTTAAAATTTATTAGTAATAAACAATAATAAAAAAAGAAAAAAAATAAAAAAAAAGAAAAAGAAAAAGAAGTAAAAGAAAGAAATTTAGGTTGAAAAGTAGTTAAGATTGTCATAAGTTAGTTAAATTAATTAGGTAAGTTAGTTAATTAGTTAAATGCTGAAAAGATTAGTTAAAACAAATTGAAACAGAATAAAAATAAAAATAAAAGAAAAAATAGAAAATACTGGGGGAAGACCCCGTTAAAATGAAAAGCCAGCACTCGTCTATAAAGAGGGGGGACTTAGTACACTTGTAGGGGGGTTTTTTCCTTTTGGAAGGAGACTTCCTAAGGATCCTTGCTGGAGGTTTTTCTTCTTGGCCAGGGACCTTTTCTACTAAAAAAAAAGTTTCTTCAATCTCTCCACATTGCTCACGGCGTCAGGATCTTCCTAGAGATTTTGTGGTGTTCAATGCGCTGATTCTTCTGCTACGATCTCGCTTTGCCAAAGCTACACTAAGTCTTGATATTCTCTTGCAAACTTTCGGGTGAGATCGAGAACTCCTCTGCATGTTTTCATGATGTGATTTCTGCATACATTCATCAACATTTAGAGTTTAGAATTCGCTACTCTCACATTAATCTTGAATCATGAATAATTTATGTTTGAATTGGATTAAGTGGTCCATATTCATATGTTAATTCAACGATTGATGAAGTTTTTGGCAAAGCCAGCACAATCCAAAGCCGGAGCAACCTACAGGATCAAAATGGATTCATGCCTGTCCCCCCTGATCACTAATTCTGTTTCTACAAGAGATCCAAATTTCAAGAGATGTTACTCCAGAAGCCTCTGCTTCTCACCCCCTGGACAAGTGCATAATTTGTATTTACTATAAAGTTTTTTTGAAAAACTGATATGCATCCTTGGAAGTTGATTACTCTTTGTTTGATCAAGTAAACTCAAAGCACTTTAAGTGTTACATCTTTTCTCAGAGATCGGTCAGCCATTAAGAAATGGACTTATGAAACCTCCATAAAAGATACTCCACAGCACCCGCGATTGTAGAAAACGAGTCCCATACGAACTGGACCCCTCAATGTGGAATACATCTCCATGCAAAAGGTCAACACGTGTGGACAAGAATGCATGGCAGGCTTTGATAGCCACTGGGACTTTCGTGCATGCGCTTTAGGGTGATGCCGTCAGGTCTCAAATAAACACCCCATGCAGCCTACATGCAAAACGTGATCCCACACCTCCATGCATTAGATTCACCCAATAAATTATGCCTTGCACACAATCATATGGTCAAACTTTGAGGTTCTTTGTGGTGAGAAAACTCCCGTTTGCATAGTTGGAGCCTTTAGATATTCTAAAGCCCAAGAAAAGCTGGAATCAATCCTTTTTTTGGTCTCTCAAGAGATCTTTGTCAAGGCAACCAAATCTTGGAGCCAGCAGCTCTATGTGCCGCATTTCTTATGCTCTCTTGGATATTGCTAAGCATCAATCATTCCTAAATGTATTTGACGAAACAGGTTATAAGTCATTAGATAAGTTGTTGATTGCCTACAAACCATAAAGAGGAACTCAAGAATGGCTCATAATAGGGTAGTTGTGCTCAAAATCCAGTGGCTTAATATGAAAGGAATTGCCCATGCATACGTGATCCCTGAATTTGAAACTATCCTGAAACAGAACAGTGAAGTAACAGCTCTCTCCATGGCATGTCCAATTCTGCGAATACTAAATTGTTCCTTGATCTTGTAACTACAAACGCCAGAGTTTCCTTTCTTAAATGAAGAGTAGTTATATGAAAATTCCATGACTGTTTGGAATGTTGCAATATAAAAAAAGGCAATGTACAAAACGTTGTTCAACTCCTGGATCAAACGGCAAAACCCAATTGGAAGTCATGCACTAGTCTCTACTGCCTCAATGCAACTCCCTGAAGAAAAAAAAAAGGAATGAATAAAGTGATCAAATAAATATGGGGGCCACCAATATATTTTGTTTAAAAATCAGCATTCCATATTGGCAGGCATGTATGCCTTAATCGTTGGTTTCAATTGAATTTGGACGGTCATAAGTCATAAAATTTTGATTTGGCTTAGTGGTTAACGCACGCGACTTGACTCACAGGACCTGGGTTTGATCCTCATGAGTAGCTATTTATTTTAGCTCCCTTTTGTGCCGCCTTGTATAACAACGAGCCGGCTCAAACTCCTTCAAAGATCAATTCAACGTTTACAATTTCTAATAATTGGGCTCCATAAAATCAAATGGAAATTTCCAACTAATCCTCTTATAATTAATTTGTTTAGTTTTTAGTTTGAAACCAAATTTTTCATTAGCTAGGTCAAGCCTAAATTTCAAATCAAGTGTATTTTATTTAAAATCAAGTCCCATTCTTTTCCCTCAAATTTCAAATCAAGTGTATTTTATTTTAAATCAAGTCCTATTATTTTTCTCAAATTTCAAATCATGTGTATTTTATTCTTTTCCTCAAATTTCAAATCAAGTGTATTTTATTTTAAATCAAGTCTCATTCTTTTCCTTAAATTCAAATCGAGTTTATTTTATTTTGAATAAAGAGTTAATTCATATTCTCAATTTTTAAATCAATTCCATTTTCATTATTTGGGTCCAACCCAATTTGTTTTTTTACCCAAGTCCAATCCCTCTCTTATTTTTGTTACTTGATAAATTAAGTCAATATAATAAATTCTAGGTCTCATGCAATGAACTTTAAATATGAACTGGTAGCTTTTTCTACTATTCGATGTTTAGAGATTCATATGGGTCCCATTGCAGCCTTAGTTATCTTGGACCCAGTGCATATGTGAACTAAGAATTCCTTTCAAAAAAAAAATATTCTAGAAAACATCGTTTTGATTCTAAGTCTCACGCAATGAGCTCTAAATACAAACCGGTAGCTTTTTCTATTGTTCAATATTTAGATATTCATATGGGTCCCAATGCAACCATAGTTGTCTTGAATTCTGTGCATATATGGGTTAAGTATTATACAAAAACATCTAAATTTCTTTTAAAATCATTTGTCAATTTCTTTTTTCGAAAATCAAGTCTTCACAACCAGAACTACGTAGCCTTGAGTTTCCCATTGCACCAGGGAATACGTAGGAGCAAGATCAAGTCCTATCAGGCTATTTTCATACAAAACTATTTATTTGTATTTTTACTTAAAGGGATCAAACAGTTTTTCAAAAACATCAAAATCGCACACTCAGTTTAAGGGTGCGAGTAGGGTGCCTAACACCTTCCCTGCTCGTAACCGACTCCCGAACCTATATTCTTCCTTAAGTTAAGGTTTTTCCAAATCTTTTCCCTTAAAATAAAATTTGGTGGCTGCTCCACAGATCAAATAAAATTCCTTTTTCAAAATTTTTACCGAGTCTATCGTCTCGTTGTAATTACTGTTGCGACCATTATTATTATTATTATATTAATATTAGAATTTAATTTTTAGCCACTTGTTCCTATAATTGGTCCATTATTTAATGTAGCATAGGAACAATCGGTAAAAAATAAAAAAAAATTGTTTTTCCCTATTTTAAAAGATCACTTTGGCTTTTTTACCTATTTGTTCCATCTCTCCTTTGCTTGTACCATTTTTGTTACTTATTCTTTCGCTCATTTTCTAGATGGGCATGTTTTGTTCAAATTTTTTATTTTTTATTCTTATTAAGGTTTTCATATATAATGCTAAAGAGGTTGATATGATAGGCAACAACTTCGTCGATGCTAAATGGATGGCTTGTTTAGGAGGATTTCACCATTTGTTCTACCTAAACCTTGTCATTGTTATCAAAATAACATTTTATCTCTTTGACTTATTACATGTAACTTCCTTTATCACTAACACCAAATCCATATAATAATTCTTTTGCCTATTTTAAATGTTATAATTTATGAGATCAGATCACTTATGTTCATAATTCTCAAATTGGTTTTAGGAATGACAACATAAGATGTTACTTGCTTAGTTTGTAGACTTCCTCAAAAAATTTTCCACAAATGTCATTATATATGATTTTTTAACAGATTTCCTCCTTTTACAAAGAAGACGCTTCCCTTTATGCCTTTTACTCTTTTTTTTCTTCTAATCTCACGTCCTCAATGAAAATGATTATTTCAATTTTTTTACATATTTTATATGATTATTTTATATTTAAATTTAAAGGAATATAACAATATTGCATATATTCAGGTATAAGAATTTAAAATTATGATATTTTTGGGTTTAAAATAAATTTTTACACAAATGTTAACATTCGAAGTCATTTCAGCCAAAGTGAAATGCGTCATGTATCTTAAGAGTAGCTTTAAGTTTTTTTAATCTCCTTCATGTGTATACTAATTTTAAAAGTGCATACCCTTTTCTTCCTCACTTTCTTCACCTTTCTCCTTCAAATACAAAATAGTCAAAAAATAATTGAGAAAAATAAATTTAATTAATATTTAAAATAAAATAAATTAATTTAAATACATTCTAATGTCCTATCTAGTCTTAACAATTTTTTTAAAAAAAAATCAAAAACAAATACATCCATGAACTTTATTTCATGGGAACAACCTTCCTTTATAACCTTCTTGTATCATACTTTATAGGCCATGCATTCATGATATAACCTTCAAATGTTATTGTGATACAATCTTAAACGTTATTATGAGTATCAATTTTAATTTTTAAATATTTCTTTTTGTATTGTAGAATTATTCTTATTTATTATTTGTTTTGGATTACTTTCACCATTTGTAGTTATAATCTCCCATAGCTACTTGTTGCACCTGTCTTATGTGTTAATGTGTTTATCTATGGATGGAGTAAATAAAAACAAAAATTTTAAGATTTTTTGTGTTAATTTATTTATTTGGTTATAGTACATTTATAACTACCCAACAAGGATGATTTCTTTTTCTGAATGGCCTTGTTGGGCGATTAGTTACATGACAATTTAAGTTAAAGTGCCAATACTCCTACTAGTGTTAGTAATATTTTTCTAAAAGAATCCATTTGATTTGATAATAAGTGATGTTTTGTCAAGTTCAAACCATTTTTATCATATGATCCGATTAACAAAAATTTATTGATCCTGTAATCATATGTATATTAATCCATACTTTTTTATTCTTATTTATAAGAACCTTAATATGGTATTATATAAGAATAATCTAATGACAATTTATATGATTTACCTCCGTCATCTAAAAATTTAATTTTTTTTTAATAGGATGTACAACTCTTAATTCAAATTTAATCAAATCCAACCTTAAATATATGTGAAATCTAATTTAATCCAAATCCTTAATTGAAGAACCATCAAAGTTCAAATATAAAAAAAAATGAGAAAATAAAATAGAAGAAAAATAATTAAAATGCACCATATCTAAATAATAATAAGGCTAAAGAAAAATTGTTATAATAAATAGAAGTCATATTAGTAAGATCGACATTTGAATTTCAACCAAAAACCCTAAACAAAATAAAACTAACTTAAATCTCAAATAGAAATTTTAAAATAATCATCTAATATGCAAATTATTTACAAAAGAAGCCTTATGTAGGCCATAGAAGTGGTGCTTAAATAAAGGGCCAAATTTTCTTAAGTTGAAGCCTACAACTAGCATAATAAAAAGTTAAAACATACAATTAATCTCCTATGTAATGCCAAGTGGTCCTAATTGTAATAGAGATACTTAGTTATATGAATTAACTAGAGTCATTAGAACTTTGTGTAATTAGATAAAGCTTTGACCTATTATTATCAATTAGGGAGGAAAGTAGGTCTAGCCAAATTAGGCTTTGAGTGTTCAAGTCTAACCTGTTTAAAAATTTTGAGGTCTGAGCCTGAATCTGTTACCTGTTAAAGGCTTTTTTTTTTCTATCAAGGTCTGACATGATTTAAAGCCTACAAGTCCTACAAGCCTATTTAAAAGCCTACATAATAAAAAAAAGATCAATAAATACACTTAAAGCTTATATAAATAATTGATTAAAAAGGTTTGCAAACTTAAAGCCTACAAGATAAAAAGGTCATTAAATAGGCCTAAAACATATATATATATATATATATATATATTATGTAAATAAAATATCAAATAAATATTATATAAATATAATATATTAAAATAAATATGAATATATAATATATAAATATAAATAGGCCCCTCAATAGGTTAAATAGGTTTTTTTATTAGCTTAGGGCTGGCTTGTTTATCTAAACTAAAAAGACTTTTTAACAAGCTTGAGTCTATCTATTTATTAAACGAGCCGAGTCAAGCTAGACCTTAAACTAGCCGAGCCGTAGGCCCCTTCGGACGGTCTTGTTCACTTCTATCTCCATTATCAATGACTTGATCAAGGTGATCACACACATAAATCATTAATTAGTATAGTGCTTCTTTAACTTTGATCACCCATAATCTTTTCATAGATCCTTTGGATGGGTCCTTATCCTTATCCTTCAAGCTTGCAACACCTTTAATGTTGGTCAACACTCCATCTAGGTTCACATTAACAATGATCCTGAATAAGATTGTTTAGATGTGATTATCATGATTTTTTTTTTTATGTATCCAAGGAACATGTACAAATTTAACATATAAGATTTATTTTTTTATTTTTTTAGTGGTTTTTTATTTTTTATCTCAACACTTATTAGTTGTTCTGTTCTGCGTTTGTATAAACTTTATTTTCAAAATATTGAGTATGTAAAACTCATTTGTTGAGAAATCAATTATTATAAGTTCAAGAAATCTCTGTTTTCTTAAACTTGTTTTGTCGTCGCTGTATACTTATTAGCCTATGTATTTGTTTTTTAAATTGTTATAATATCTTTCATAAATGTTATTTGAATTTTTTATTTTTCAATTTTTACATGACAATGAATCATCTTTCTGAACCCATTCATAATAATAAAAAAAAAGACTCGTCTTCTATATGTAGGTAGATTGTTTATTCTAAAAAATTTTCCTTACTCAATAGCATGATAACAAATGAGTTACCTAGCATTATAATATTTTGTTCCTTTATATTTCTAGAAAATACATAGTTCCATCAAAAGTTTAGTTGTTTCTTTATATTGTAATATGAAAAAAAATTAACTCCAACAATGTGATATAGATTTGTTGGTTACATTTAGGGATAGAAGTGAATAAAACTATCCGACAAGATCTATAACTTAATTTATTTAAAGTTTAACTTAACTTGATTTATTTAATAAATAAGAAGGTTTGAACTTGCTAAAAATATTTTTTAGATAAATATCTATACTTAAACTTATTAAATAGTCAGACTATGTTTCAACTAATCCTTCAAAGAGGCATGATCAAGTATTAAAATTGTTTAGTTGGTATCATCAATAATTATAAGGTTGAATTGAGATGTAAATTTGACAAAATTGGATAATGATAAAAAAAAAAGGCCTAATCAATTTTTCAATTTCAATCAACCAAGTTGGAATATAAATATATATAAATTTGAAATGAATTGACACCTAAGGCTATATTCAAGTGGTTATGAGTTGTAATTTTTATTTTAAAGTTAATTTAAAAAATAAAACATGTTTAACAAAAATGATTTTGATTTAATTTTTAATATATTTTCGAAATAGATTTAACTTAATTCTTAAAATAAAAAAATTATTATTATTTTTAATTTTAAATATTTTTATTTTCAACTCTACTAAGTCAACATAAATTATCATAAATCATAATTACCATCATTATAATCTCATTCCAACTATCACTATTATAATAACAATAATAATAATAATAATAATAATAATAATTATTATTATTATAATAATTATTATTATTATTATTATTTTGAGAATAACATTAACAATAATAAATTTTAAAAATTTTTATTATTTTGAGAAATTTTATCTTTTTGTCAATTTTTTAATTAATAATTTTTATTTATCTATTCTTTATAAATTTACAATAAAATGAATAATATTTCTAGATATGTAAATTATTTTTAATTTATAATATTATAATATAATTTATATTATATGTTATTTTATGTAAAATAAATACTAAATAATATTATTTATCATATATATTGATTATTAAATCATTTATAAATATAAAAATGTATGGTTATATAATATTTTTTATATTATAATCATCATTATTATAATTATCATCATTTCACTTATACTATATTCAGATCTACCACTATCATCATCATCACCACCTTTATTTCTACTATTATTATTACTATCATAATAATAATAATAATAATAATAATAATAATAATAATATTATTATTATTATTATTATTATTATTATTATTATGATTTTTGAATTTTTTTATTATGTTGGGATAATTTAAATTTTGTTAATTATTCATAATAAAATGATAGAATAAAATATGTCCTGTTATAATACTTTTTAAAAATTAAAAAATTAAAATTAAATTAAATTTTACTTTTAATAAATTTCAAACGAATATAATCATAGTGATTAAGGTTGTTTTTGACCATTCATAAGTCAATTTTTGGAAAAGAAAAATATTAAAAAAAATTAAAAAAAGAAAAAAATAATACTGTCTTAAGCCATAAAGTGAAACTAAATGATACTAATAATTAGGAAACTAGTTCAATATTATACAAATTCTCAAGATTAGCAAGTTAAGTGAAACCCAAAATTTAACCATATCACTCTAACAACAAAACTCATTTAGTGTAATTTAAGAACAAGGGACATATTTTTAGTATAAAGATATAATTACAATCACTTAGTTAAGGTTCTAATATATATTGTACCTTAAAAAATAATTCTAGATAAGATTTATTGTTAAATTATTTAAATAAGAATGTATATACTTATTTAAAGGAATGAAACTTTTTCTTAATAATAAAAACGTGATTAATAATTAATAAATATTAAGAGTGATTAACTTAAAAATAATATTTAACTAACTCATTAAGATCATAAATAATTAAAAATAAAATTATATTGAAAAATTGAAAAGTAATTAAAAATTGCTTAAAAATCAATTCCAACCATTCATAAAAGTTCAGCATTTCAAGCAGTTAAAATGCCACTATTTTTAAAAAGTTATTTTTTATATATAAAAACTTTGTCATTAATTTTTAAAATACATATAGAAATCATATTTATATATTTTAAAATTAATATAATAATAAAATAGATTTCAAAATAAAAAATAATAAAATTCAGGCAAAATTGTAAGTGAAAATTTATTTTATTATTATGATATAAAATATAACTTAATTTTAACAAATTTATTTATAAATACAATTGAAAGTAGGAAAGTAATTCACTCAAAACATCAACAAATCTGCAAGTTCAAGTTAGAATGTTAAAAAAAAAAGGTAAGAGCTTTTTTTTTTAATATATGTATGTTAAAAAGAAGTTTGCTATAACTAAGATTCATGTGTGTTATATGCATCTATGTTCTTTTTCTATTAAGGGTGGGCAAGCAACTGCCACCATATGAAGCAACGATAGCCAATGAATTTTCAAGATAGTCACGTAGAATCCAGTTGGAATGTGGGTGAACATGGACAATTATTCACAAATTATCTTGGTCGGAGTGTTACAGGAAAACTTTTCGTCGAAACCTGATTTTAACCATCGAAATACACCCTTTGTTCTTCTTCCTCATTTTCTTGTTTCCTCATTTGTTTTCTTTATTTTTCAATTTTTCTCTTTACACTCTGCTTTATTTTTCTTTTTCTGGTTTTCTTACTTTCTTCATTTTCTTTGCATCATCATCTTCCTTATTTGCATCTTCTTATTACTCTATTTTTCTTTTTGATTTTCCCACTTTCTTCATCTTCTTTGCATCATTATCTTTTCTATTTGCATTTTCTTGTTGCTCTATTTTTCTCTATTTGCTCTATTTTTATTTTTGTAAGTTTGCTGGTTTCTGCATTATCATCTTCTCTATTGCATGTAGTTTGTTCTACATCTTGCTTCCTTCTCCTTTTCCTGTGTTTTATCTTCCTCTCCAGCTCCTCTGCCCCCCTCTTTTTTATGCTTGGTTTCTAAAACCAATCATACCCACCTGCATAACTCGTCCAGCTACCCAAACCCAAGTGATACCCACCCGTACTCTCTACTTGAATTTGCCATGCTTTCCGCAACAATTCTGCAACAACTAGATCACATTACCATAAATAACCATTTCAACTAAAAGATATGTTTTTGAAAAATTATTAACATTTTAAAAAAATTATTTCAAATATTTTTTAAGCTCCTAACTTAAACATTTTTTTATTTTTATCCTTTATATATTTTTATAATTTAATTCCTTATTTATTTATTTATTTTTATAAATTTAATATTATTTGATTTTTTCAACTAATATTACTAATTTCATATATTTATTTTTACTATATTATTATAAAATATTGTAGTTAAAATTATTATTTTGTATATAATATTTATTTTAAATATTATTTTATTTATTTTATTTTAATAAATATTAAATTTTTTGATAAAATTTAAAATTATAAAAATGGTTACTTTTTTAAAAAAATTAAATTTACTTATGTAAAAATTTAAAATAAATATTTTTAAAGAAATAAAATTTTATTTAATTCAATTATAATATATTTTATTCAAAAAAATACATTCCATTTATCAAGTTTTAATTTATTAATTAATTATATCTATTTATTATTAGTTTAATATCTAAATTTACTAAATATTTTTATTTAATTACCAGTTTAACAACTTTTAATTTTAACTAATTTTTAAATTTTTAATTTTTATCTTTCAACTTCATCTAAGTTTTTTATTTTTGATTAACTTATTCATTAATTTTTTCAAAGACATCATAAATCTAATGCAATCATATATTAATTGCATTGCCATGTTATCAAGATCGCAGACACTAACTACATAAGAAATTATATTTTAAAAAAAAAAATATTATTACCCGTTTACATATAGATAAGATAAAATAAAAAATATAATATAATATAATAAAAAAATATAAAATAAAATAAAAATATCATTGAAATATATAAAATAAAAATACAAGATACATTTCTCGATCATTGATGACAGAAAACCAATTTGCCACCTTTGTGACACAAACCCTGTTCCCCAATAGAATCAATTACCTTCCCATAACTATACCTCAAAGGCATTCTCCCTAACACCCTATGAAACTCCCTTATACACCACCCTCTCCTCTTCCTATGCTCTCCTTTCCTACTACTCAATCCCACACTCAAATCCCCCTCCTCCTCCTCATAGGGGTGATAGGCGGCCCCCTCCTCCTCCTCATAGGGGTGATAGGCGGACGGGTTCGGATGGATTCGGTTTACAAAATTTGAAATTACATTTATCCGATAATTATATATGTAAAACTGTTTTCGTCCGATTTAATAGACGGGTAAATCAGGTAATGAGTTAAGTGAATTTTGAATAATAAAACGGTTATGGTCGGTTTAGATCTAAAATATGGATGAACAAAAAATTACCAATAGTACATATTTAATAAAAATTCTAATTATAAAATCAAAGGGATTGAATCCTGTGATGCTCACAAAAAATGGAATGCGTCAAATATTGTATAAAAAAATATGTAATCATAAAAATATAATAAAAATAGAAATAAAAATGATATATAAACTTAAATTTTACCTCAACAAGATTTTCCAGAACATTGACCCAAAACCTTAACAGAGAGCCTTCAAATGGAGTGATATCAGAGTTAAGATGAGGGGAAGTATCCAAATGAGACAAACCCTAATAGAGAGCCTTTAAATGGAATGATATTAGAGTTAGAGATGAGGGGAAGTATTTCAATGACACAAACCCTAACAAAAAACCTTCGAATAGAGAAGACAACACAAGACACAGATGAATGTTAATATCCCTGAATTTCTAATCAATATTGGGGACTGGCGGAGACGAAAACAAAAGAAACAAAACCCTAGCAGAACCCTAAATTTCCAATAGAGATTGGGGATTGGAGAAGATGAAGACAAATGACACAAAACCCTAGTCGGAGAAGCAAAACTCAAGAAAGAAAATGAAACACCAAGAGCGCGAGAGAGAGACGAGACAAGGAGGATGACTGTTTGTGATTTTGTGTAATTGAATTTCTTTCGAATTCAATTTTTGATTTCCAAATCCCATTTCAAACTTTTTAGAGAGCACAGGCTTTACTCACTCACAAGTCACATCACTCAATTCACTGATTCGAACAACTGAGCAAGGCAAGGCGACAATGAAATTTTTGAAATAGAAATTGGTCATTTACCAATTTACCTATTCACTTAACTAATAATTTCAATCAAAACCAATTAGTCAAAAAACTCAGCTTAAGGACAAAAACGTA
The DNA here is from genome assembly GCA_037954105.1 of Canavalia gladiata. NCBI lineage: Eukaryota > Viridiplantae > Streptophyta > Magnoliopsida > Fabales > Fabaceae > Canavalia > Canavalia gladiata. The sequence goes on from CM075667.1 coordinate 19,148,574, forward strand.
ATCTTAAATAATTAAATAATAATATATATTATATAATTATTATTTATAATTTTTCGGAGCGAATAAATTCGGTTACTATTTTTTAAACCCTCATCCGCCCAAATTTATCTTATATTAACCGTTTTTTAAAATCCGTTTAATCCATAATTAATCCAACCCATCCATTAACCGATTCAAACCTTACGGTTTTATCGGTTTCGGGCGTATTCTATTTTTTTGCCCAGCCCTACCTCCTCATCATTCCTCGCATCCCCATGATCCCTAACCCTCCTCGCCCCAACTAACATAGGCCCCACATTGCTGACGTCAGCCATCATGAAGTTCATCAATATATCTTCGCAGTTTCAACCACATCAACGGTTCTCCGCATCATCGCCATCCGGGGCCCACCCTCGCACGTGTAACGGAAAAGGTAGTGCCACCTCAGCAACATGAACTTCGTGAGCACGATCGAGTACCGGTCCGGGTGAACCGTGTAGATCCACTCCCTCCGCTTCAGGTCCACGTCGTGCGACCTCGCGAACAGCCCCACCAAGCGGTTCGGGTTTGCTTGCCAAACGCGGAAGGCGAACTCGAACGACGCTCCGTCCACCTCCACGTCGTCGTCGCAGATCAGAACGAAGTCGGTGTCGATGTCGTTCGGGCGAGGGAGGAACCAGGCGTTGAGGCTGCTGGAGGGGTGGGGGCGTATGGAGATTGGTGCGGACGCGGAGGAGAGGGAAAGGCTCCGCTCCAGTTGCTGCAGGACACGTGGCGGGATGGAGGGGTTTCCCCAAGAACAAGCACGGAGGATACGAACGGGGAGAGAGAGAGTATGTGGCGGCGAGTGATTGGAGCAGGGGAATGCGGGACTCGGAGAAGCCGTTGATGAGGACTGTGATCATGTCGTGACGGAGGTTCCGTGGGTCCCGCTTCGGTGTAGGACCGCACTCGTACGGGTCTGAATATGATGATTTCGCAACGACGTCGAATAAGCTGACGGCAACCGTGACGGCGAGGAGGATTGCCGTCGCTGGAGAACTCATTGCGGCGGTGAAATTAAACGCCTTTTGATTTTTTGGATTTAAATTTTGAATTTATTATTTACTTATTGCTAATGAAATCTGTTTATAGTTAGTGCGATGCTAACTTGTTGAGCATGGGTTCGGTGTTGGTGCACTATGCAACTGGGTGGAAGTCAGACTTTGGTTATCTTGGTGAGTGTGGCAATCTTGTTTTGCGAAAAGTCAAGTAGAGAGATGTTAACTTGTTGCGTGCAATTTTGTGCCAGGACATGAATTAAGTATCTCTTTCTGTGCAGTTAATTAGAATTAATTTGATAAAATTAATTTTAAATTATTAAATATTTTTAGTGAAAAGCATAATAATTAATTATATAACATGAAATAAATATTTTTTAAAATTCATTTTTTTTAGTATTAATTTTGATATTTTTATGGTGTGTTTAATTAATTTTTTAATTTTTATTATTTTAGTTTTTTGAAAATTAATATAATAAAAAAGTTAAAAAATTATTACTATTTTTAAAATTTAATATGGAGCTACTTTAAAAGTTACCTGAAGATGAATTACGGGAGCATGTTTTGTATATCAAGGAAAATAAGAATTTAGGTATTTTTATATAAATAATTTTATTCTTTACATTTTGATAGTTGACTTTCTACATTAAACCCACAAAAAATAGAAATATTTTGTTATTAAAAAATATTAACCAGTACTCTTAAGTCTTAAAACATGGGTTCAACACTTTAAAATATAAAACTTTCACACACAAAAATATTGCTAATTCTATCTTTGTCAAATACAATCTCATATAACTTTTAATAAAAATGTTTTATTTATTATCTTTTTAACCATTATATTTCGAATGCTACTTAAATACTGAAAAACTATTATGTTAAAAACTATTTATTATATTTAAATTTTTTTTTTAATAAAATGCTAAAATCAAACCAATTTAATCTTATAAAAGTACTAAATTTTATTAAAAATAAATATTTATTAATTAAGAATATAATAAATATATTTTAACCAAATTTATTATTTTTATATACATAAAATCAACCCTTCAAATTAATAGTAATAAAAACTGTTTTTTAATCCTTAAAACCAATATTAACAAAATTATCTTTTTAAATCCATTTTTTGAGAAAAGATGATTTCCAAACTCACTTTCCAACATTTTTTTAATTATATGGAAAACAAATTTAGATATACAAATATTAGCTTATATTCATTTGAATACACATGCAGATTAAGAAATCTGTTTTAATTAATAAAAGTAGAGGATATTATTTATATATAGAATAATCATTGTTGTAACTATAATGAAGAATCAATTGACTTTTTAACAAATTAAGTTAATCTTAAATTTTTTTTTATGAATAAATATTTAAATAAGCAAATCTATAAAAGAAAAAATAAAACTATATCTATTATTAATTTTAGTTAAAATATTTATAATTATAATTAATTTATATTAATGATAAACATATTTTTATTTTTTCATTTTATATAAATTAAATATATGTTAAATTTGTCAAAACAGATCATAAGGTTAAGTAATCGGTATTTAGCAAGTTGATGAATTGGAGAAAAATAATGTAAAAGATGCATTGAAGGAAGATGATATGGAAGGAGAGAGAAGTTTTGGAGTACTTAAATAGTACCGATTCTTATTTAAACAACCATTACACAACGAAAAAAAAAATAGATACAATATTGAGCAAATCAACAGAAAATAAATGAAAAAAATAAAGAATAACAAGCATTTACCAACATAAAGATATAAAAATATACAACAAAAAATCACATAAAAAAAAACTAGTAAATATCGAATAAAAAAAAAGGAACAAAAGGTAAAGGAAGAGAGTTTAATGGAATATGAATTGGGTGGGGGAGGTTGGAGGGAAGGAGATGAAGAGGATATGGGGGAGGGGAGGGGTAGTGGAAGAAGGGAGATAAAAAACGGTGTGGGGAAGCATTCTGGAACTGGGTATATGGTGGAGGGGGGAGGGAGGGGATGGCGGAACCTTTTTGAAATGGGTGGTAGGTGATTGAAAAGAAGGTGCTTGAAAAGTAAGTGAAGGGAGGTGAGGATTAGAGTTTCAATTAAGCTTGCCTAGAGGTTGATCTACTTGATCTTGAATGATGGTCCTTATTAATTCACTCACTTGATAAACAGGATTTTTATAAACCATTTTTCCTATGGTCCCTTAATGAAAAGAGTAAGGTTGAGTTTAGCACACATATAACGAGCATTGTTGAATGATCTTAATTTTCAAATTAAAAAAAATATAATTTTAAAAATTAGAAAATTTGAACTTTAGTTTTTTATTGCTACGTTCATTTTCATTTTCCAATTTTTCATCCATGACTAAATCCTACAAATAGAAAAGCTTTGATTTATTAATTTTTTTTTCTAAATTTTCCACCATGATTCAACCTAAGTATAAAAGAGAGCTTGGATTCAAAATCAATTTTTCTTCTTTTTAAGTTTTTCATCAAACATAAGATTAAGAGCCTTTTTACTATTTTTATGATATGAAAATTTGTATTTATATTTCCTTTCTCTTTTAATTTTAAATGTGCAAGACTAGCAATTGTTGAAGTTCTATTTTTAAACAGAGAAGTTCTAATGTTTTGATTTTTCCTTCTATCTATCCATCTGAAGCTTTACCAAATTGCAGCATAGAAAGTTTTTCAATCTGGTAACGTTTTTTAGAAATAGTTTTAAAAATGTTAGAATTGATTTTATATATGAATGTTTAGTCCTTCCATTAATTTGATTATGAAAAAATCAGAATAATTAGCAGATTTTATGCAAACAAAGATTGTCCATATCATTGAGTAAGACATTATATGAGTTATTAAATAGAGTCGTTATCATTCTGTTAATCACAAATAACACATTTGCATCATCTTAACGAATTTCTTAAATAAAGGAGAAACAAAATACAAAACTTGTATATTTTAACTTTTTCTAGTGCTAGGAAAAGGAACCACCTCATAGTTTTCTTTGCTTAAATAAGATAAGTATTTAAAAAAAATTTAAACATAAATTATTTCATACCTTTCAAGTCCTATTGAAAAGAGTTGGACATTTGGACTTATTTATTAAATATGACGTGTGATTTTACATATACCATTTCTTTCTAGATAAAAATTATCTCCTTATAATTTTTATCTTTGATTTAACCTTCATTTATTATAGGTAACTATAAATCATATATGTACTACAATATGTAACTTTGGAAGCATTAAAACCTTTTACTTGTGAAGTTTCAAAATAGATAACTAATTTTTTTTTGGAAGTTGACATTTTAGATACTTTTTAATTTGATTATTCATATATAAAATTTATAATAACTGCTTAAAAATGTTATATTTTTTTCTTTTAATCTTAATCATTCAAATAGGTTTCTATATTCAATGGCTTCTCTTATATCTTTTCATTTTATTTGATAATTGTTTACCTTGCATGATCGAAAATCCATATTTGTGTGGTTAGATCTAAATTGCAATGAATTTAGTTATTTGATGAAATACTTTTCAAGAAAAATATTTTTTCCTCAATTTTTCTATTTGTAATATTATTATTCTTTATTCTATTATAAATATGGTTACTAGTATCTCATAAATCTTACAATTACATTTAATTTGACCTTCCACCAATAAAAATTTGTTTGCATACCTAAATATATTATGAATATCATAGGAATAGAAGTTATGACTTTTAAACATAGAACTGTTAAAAAATATTTCTAAAAGAGAAAACCATTTAAAAATTTTAAATTATATTAATATATTTCTACATAATAGGAACAAGAAAATATTCATTTGAAAAATTTTAAAATTTATTAATTTATAAAAGTTATTTTTTTTTGTTTTTTCATCTATTCACAATATAAATATATATATATATAAATAAAATTAATATTTGAACCTTAATATGTGAGGATCAAATATGAACATTTTAAAATAATTTTATACTCATATTTATTTTATAAAATTTTTATAAATTAATTTATCAAGTTGTTTTATAACTAGATAGTATTAGAATATTTATCTTAAAGTTTTTAAAAAAATTTGTAAAAATAATATAAAAATAATATTTAATTATAAACTTTTAAAACTAACAATTTCTTCAAAGTTTTAATTTAGAAATGTTGATGGTGTGTTGACCTCGATATAACAAAATTTTAGTTGGAAGTTGGAAATCTCATTTAATGTATTAAAAAGTATTCAATTAAATTCTAAGAAATATTAACTTGAGTAATAGTATAATTTAAAGAGGATGGTAATATCATAAGTTTTAAGAAAAAGGGAAGGCTTTTATGTGAGGTGGAGATGAAAACTAGAACAATTAATTAGCATACATTATATGAAAAAAAAATTATTTTGTAAAATTAATAAATGAATTTTTGTATATTTATTTTTATTCTGTGTTGGGATAAATTGTATTTTAATCATATCTAATTTTATCATTTTGAGTGATTTTATGTTATTGGACTTTAGTAATAAAATTGGTTAATTTTTAAATTTTAATGTCTCTTGACCTTTGTTCATTGTGTTGGTCATATCTTGGACTATAAAATTGATATTGAAGTGATTCTGGAGGCATTAGAAAGATGAGACAAAACCCTAAGATAACATGTATCCCTATATGGCCCAAATTGAATGGATGATAAATTTATTTGGGCCAAACTGTGATTTAGAGCTTCTATCTAGATTGCCCAGACATGTTCCAGTAAAACGAACATATCTAGGGCTACAAAATTTTTAGATGGGATTAATTTCTAAACCTCAAGGATACAATTGTCTACAACATTTGTTCATAAGGAAAACCCTAATTTGGCCGTTAATGCACTCAAAAATATGGAAAAATATACGTGAGATAAGGTCCCATATTTTATGCATAACTTGAATTCAAACGACAAAGTCAAAGAAGAATTCAAGTACAAGCCTACAACAACAAGGGAACAACCTTAGATTTTATCTTTATTTTAAATTTTAAATTTAAATAGGCAAACTGGGTCTATAAAAGGGGAAGCCCTTACACATTGTAGACACACCGAAGCTTATTCATAATTTTCAATAAAGTTTTAACTTTAATCTTCATTCTTATTCTAATTACTCTTCTTCTTTCTTTCATAAAAAGTCTCATGAAAGGATAATTTCTTTGGTTGGTGTCGCAACCGTAATTCCAACAAGACGGCGAACTCGCTAAAATTTGAAAATGAATTTTATTATATTATGTGGAGTCGCCACCAAATTTTTATTTAAGGGAAAATACTTGGAAAAAACCCTGACTCGAGAAAGAGATTTAGGTTCGAGAGTCGGTTACGAGTGTGGAAGGTGTTAGGCACCCCACTCGCCCGTTCCGAAGAACGGTACCCTTAAACTGAGTGTGTGACTTTTGAAAATTGTTTGATCCCTTAATTAATGTGAAAATAAATAACTTGATGGAGGTTAGCCTGACAGGACTTGATCCTGCTCCTACGTATTCCCCGGTGCAATGGAAAACTCAAGGCTTACGTAGTTCTGGTTTGTTTGAAGGCTTGACCTTCAGGAAAAACTGGAAAAGGGGTGTTTGAAAACAGTGTTTGGTGCTCGAAGGCTTGACCTTCGGAACTGTTTGAAAAGGAATATTTGAAAGTGGCTAGAATATTTTGAAAATATTTTAGGGAGAACCCTTAGTCCACATATGCACATGATCCAAGACAACTACAGCTGCACTGAGATCCATACGAATTCCTAAACCCTGAACAGCATAAAAAGCTACCAGTTCGTGCTTAGGATTCGTCGCGTGAGACTTAGGAATTCTAAAATAAAGTTTTTATTGACATTATTTACAAAAGGATTCTTAGTCCACATGTACACAAGGTCCGAGGCAACTACGGCTGCACTTAGAACTTTTATGAATTCCTAGTAAGCGAACAGCAGAAAAAGCTACCAGTTCATCCCTAGGATTCATTGCGTGAGACCTAGAACCAATAAACTTAATTTTAAGAAAAGAATTGGTCTTGATTGATATAAAAAATAATTTGATTTGAATTTTCTTGAAAAGAACTTGTTTTAAACTTTTGAGGATTTAGCTTGAATCGAAGAGTTTTGACTTGATTTTTTTTTTAAGGGAATTTGATTTTATATGAAAGAAAGAATTTGGGTTTGTTTTTGAGAATTTGTTCAGAGGTTAATTTTGGGGATTAATTGTAGTTAGTAGAGGTTTTAATTTGTAATTAGCAGAATTTTAGGGAGAGGATTAGGATTAGTGAAAAGTTTGGGGCATTTTGGTAATTAGAGAATTTGGAATAGAATGGGAATTACTAAAAAGTTTAGGGGCATTTTGGTAATTAGGGAATTTGGGACAGAATGAGAATTACTGAAAAGTTGGGGGCTAATTTGGTATTTTTGCAATTAGGGACATAATGGAAATTATGTGAAATGTTTAGGGGGCATATGGTATTTTTGCAATTAGGGACATAATGGAAATTATGTGAAATGTTTAGGAGGCATATGGTATTTTTGCAATTAGGGATATAATGGGAATTATGTGAAATGTTTAGGGGGCATATGGTATTTTTGCAATTAGGGGCATAATGGGATTATGTGAAATGTTTAGGGGGCATATGGTATTTTTGCAATTAGGGACATAATGGGGATTATGTGAAATGTTTAGGGGGCATATGGTATTTGGGATTTGTGGGATGTTGAATTGGTGTGTTTGGATTTGTGGGACGTTGAATTTGCTGACCAAGCTCCCTGCCATAAACATGACTTTTATAACAAATGTCATTCGTCCATTAGGCCTCCGAAATGGCCTTTTATTATGATTCCCACAATACTTTATAAAGCCATAATTCTTTGGTTTCTTTCTAATTCACCACAGGTTTCTTCTTGGACCTTATCGTGGGACTCAACAGGAGTCCAGTTTAGGTGCATAAACGAGACAATTTTTGAGCATCAAGAATCAAACCCTTGCATCATACTATTATCCCATCAAATTCACCAACTTCTCACATAACAGAAGTGGAGCTCGTGCTAACGTGTATAGAGGAGGGTCATCTTTTAGAACTTGGAAGGTGGCCGTTTGCACGATGTACCAGTTGTGATTCCGTTCCGCACTCAATGAGGATCAAGATCCATTAAAATTTCAATAAAACAAACAGATAATGCTTAATGATTTTGTTTAATGCAATTTGTCAAGAACCTTGAATTCAGTTAATGCACCGCGATGAAAAGTAATACCTATCAAGAGTCACATTATAGAACAGAGACGGTACTTACCTGGATAACGCAAATTTCTAACAATGCGAATCTTCGCTCTACTGAATCGGATTTACAGAGGACTAGTCTCAGCCTAATGCAATGGAATATTGAGGCTCCTATGTCGACGAGAGTGTCCAAGAGTTGAGGCGAACAACTCTCCCCCAAAACTCCAACATTGCTAGTAGAGATTTATCTGAGCCTGAGATGAATTAAGAGATTTCCTCCTTCTCCAAGAGACCCTTCCCCCTCCTTTTGGCTTTCTTCAACCTTTTCCTCCGAAAATCTTCCCCTGTTCCAGATGGCCTCGAGAGCAAAGACAGAGACCCCCCCATCTTTTCTTCTCCTCCCTCTTGATCAGAGAAGACCCCCCTAGCCAAGACGAGCCTCCTTCTCTCTTTCTTCTTTTTCGTTCGTTAGTTTTTCTGTTAAATCTATTTTTCGTTTCCTTCCTTTTCTGTTTTCCACTTTTTTTCTTTTTTCTTTTATTATTTTGTCTTCCGTTTTGTTTATTTTTATTTTTTCATTCATTCATTATTATTTTTTAGTTATTTATTTTTTAGTTTTTATTTATATATTTTTCGTTTATTTGCTGTTTTATTATTTTTAGAATTTTTAGTTTTGTTTTATTGTTTTCTGTTAAAAAAATTGTTTTATGTTTTTTGGATTATCACTTTTTATTATTATTTTTAAAAAAATTGTTATATTTTTCTTTATTATTTTTTATTGTTCAATTTATTTTTTCTATTTATTATTCTGTCTTCCGTTTTGTTTATTATTATTTTTTCATTCATTATTATTATTTTTTATTTCAGATTTTATTTATTTTTAATGTTTGTTTTTGTATTTATGAATTTTGTTTTAATTATTTATTATTTTTTTAGTATTATTTCAGATTTTTCTTTATTATTTATTTTTGATTTGTGATTTTTCCAAATTTTTATTTATTTTTTATTTTTCCAAAAAACTCTTTTCTGATTTTTTATTTATTATTATTTTTTGTGTTAAGTCCTTTTTTTATTTCTATTTACCTATTTTTGTATTTTCAGTTTTTTAATTCTTCTTTATTAAATTTTCTTTTATTGTTTTCTTTTGATTTTTGGTTTTATTTATTTACTTTAGTTATTTTGTTGTTTTAATTTTATTTCTTATTTTCTCATTATTTATTATATATATTTATTATTGTCCGTTTCTCTGTTCGTCTGTCTTTCTATATTTGTTTTCTGTCTATTCTGTTTTTTCTGTTTTTCTATTCTTTCATTTATTCATTTTGAATTATTTTAAATTAGTATTAATTTCTTGATTAATTTTATGATTGGGGGCCTCAGACATAATTGGCTATTTACAGTTTGCCCCTCTTTACTCATTTTTCGATCAGATAATATAAGAATTAATTCTCTGAATTATCGGGATAGGAAATGAGTAAAGATGTGAACACGTTATGTCTGAGGCAGACCCTAACGAAAAAATCCAACAAGCATAAGAAACCTTGAACTTGAAGATGAATGCCTGGAAGATGGTGGTTTCTGAGTAACCTCGTCGGCTTGATAGCATAACCTAATTAGGCTATGGGTAAAGCAATAGGGTTTGCAACACTTAATCACATAGCCTAATTAGGCCACAGATACTACCAAAGTGCAAGCAAAGTAAGGTGACAGAGGTCCGTTAGGGTGGACGTGAACAAGGAATGGAATGGCCTATTTGAGGCAAGAAAATATGCGGGAACTAAAGTGTATGATATGTACAAGGTGGCCTGACAACATAGGCCTTGATGTAGCAACGTACTTGATGATGCATGAAAGAAAACTTGAATGTGCACAGAAGAAAACTTGAGTATGCAGAAAAGAAAACTTGAGTATGCAGAAAAGAAAACTTGAGCGTGCAAAAAAGAAAACTTGAGCGTGCAGAAAGGAAAATTTGAACGTGCAAAAAGGAAAACTTGAGCGTGCAGAAAAGAAAACTTGAATATGCAGAAAAGAAAAGTTGAACGTGCTTAAAAGAAAACTTGAGCGTGCAGAAAAGAAAATTTGAATATGCAGAAAAGGAAAGTGGAACGTGCTTAAAAGAAAACTTGATGGGGCCTGACACCATAGGCCATGACGCAGAACTTAAACTTAATGATGCAGAAATTAAAGCTTGATGATGTAGAAACATGATGCAGACATTAAAGCTTGATGATGTAGAAAGGTAAACTCGGTGGTGGCCTAACACTATAGGCCATAATGCAAAAAGGGTAAGCTTAATGGTGGCCTGACAACATAGGCCATGATGCAAAAAAGGTAAACTTGATGGTGGCCTGACAACATAGGCCATGATGCAGAAATTAAAACTTGATGAGACTTAACACTATAGGCCATGATGCAAAAATAGGTAAGCTTAATGGTGGCCTGACAACATAGGCCATGATGCAGAAGATCTAAACTTGAAGGGGCCTGACACTATAGGCCATGATGCAAAAATTAAAACTTGATGAGGCCTAACACTATAGGCCATGATGCATAAAATAAAACTTGAAGAGGCCTGACAACATAGGCCATGATGCAGAAATAGGAAAGAAAAAGGATCTGTTAAGACAGGTGACTTCGAAATGGGAGAGACCTACAACTAACTTGAATGAAAGGTTCTCTATGCTAACTTGAAATGATAGTCTGCTAGGGCAGGCGAAGCATGAATGACCTGTTAATACAAGCAAAGGAAAAACGACACGACATACCCTAGGAATGCACGTGAAGGTGGAATGTGGACTTCTTCGTCAGCTGCCTCGGACGATTTATTTTGAACTTTGTTTTTCTTGAATTAAGATAAATTACTTATTCTATCTTGAACTTGAAGGTTTTTTTTTTGAGTACTTTGACAATTATTTTCTTGAAGAGACTTGGGCAACCATTTTGCCCCAGTTTAGAAGATTCTTGATAATTGATGGATGTCTTGATTTGCAGGGAGTTTAGACAAGTGTTTGCCCCAGTTTAGGCCTCGATGAGATTGAAGATGAGCTTAACTTGAATTTTTCTAGACAACTTTTCCCTATTGAACTTGATTAGAGTTGAGGAATTGAGGATTGCCTCAACTTGGCTGTTCTTGGGCAAATGTTTTCCCCAGTTTGAACTTAACTGAAAATTTGAGGATGGCCTCAGTTTGAAACTTGGTGGGCCAGTGTTTGCCATTATTTGAACTTGATTCAAAATTTTCAACTATCTCGATTTGAATTATCTGGGCGAATGTCTTCCCCTGTTCTGAAATTTTTGGAATTGAGGAACACCTCAACTTGAATTTCTAGGAAAAAGCTTGCCCCAATTTTGTTCTTGAATTTAAATCTTTTTTGGGCAAATGTTTTCCCCCGTTTGGTCTTGACCTAAAATTTCGAGGATGACCTCAAATTGAACCTTTGTGGGCAAGCGTTTGCCCCAGTTTGGACTTGATTCATCATTTGAGGATGACCTCAAATTAGATTTTTGTTGGGCAAGCTTTTGCCCCAGTTTGGACTTGATTCATCACTTGAGGATGACCTCAAATTAAATTTTTGTTGGGCAAGCTTTTTCCCCAGTTTGGACGTGATTCAGTTTTAATTATGATTGATTCAGGAAATTTTACCCGAGTCTTAATAACTTTTGAAAAATGGGCCGTGCTATGCTTGAATAAAAAGATGCTTATGTGCTGTTTGAGTGAATGAAAAGAATGCGGTATTTGTGATGCTTGAATGAATGTAGAAATGATGTGGGGTTCTTATTTTGATGTTTGAAAATAATTACTTGATGAAACAGATGCTATGGGATAAATGCAAACCATGAAATGATGAAAAAATGTTTTTCTTGATTTGATTTTTCTTTGACTTGTCCTTTCCCGACAACCTCATAGTTGGTGTGACAGGAATCAGGACGAGCTAGATTGACTAAAGTTCAATGTTTTGGTCAATCTCTTGGCTTATAGATCAACTTTGGAACCTTCTTTTCCAGGATCTCTGAGACCCAACAATGGTCAACAGTATTGAATAAGACACACTCATTTTGTCTTAGTGGCGTTATGTCTGACAGGAGGATGACTTTTTTGGGAAATAATTGTGCCATGTTGCGGCGATCTAGGATTCATTTGACTTGTCGTGACTTTTCAAAATCAATTTCTTTTATTTTTACATTTTTCATATTTCCTTGGCATGTGCAGAATTTTGCGGCTATATGTTTTAAGGTAGTGTACTTGAAAGGAAAGGATGACGAAATGTGTGGGTTCGATTGCCCAAATGGCACCTCTTAATGAAAAATACCAATGCTGCTTTTCATAATCTTGATTGTCAAATTAGCCAAGCTTGAAAAATGGCAAAATTTTGCCCCATTTTTAGGAAAGATGAGGTGCAGAAATGTTAGATTGTCCTGGGATTCCTAGTTTGACCTTAACTTTTTCCTGGGTTGTTCTTTTGGATTTTCAACCCTACAGGTCTTTCATTTTGCCCTGACTTTTGCCTAGGTCGCCCTTACGGGTTTTCAACCTAGCGGGCTCTTGATTTTGTACCCTAATTTTTGCCTAGGTCGTGTTTGAGGGTTGTCGACCTAGCGTGCTTCTATTTGATTGTGCCATAACTTTTGCCTAGGTCTTCTTTGATGATCGTCGACCTAGCGGGCTTTTGATTGGTCGTGCCCTAACTTTTGCTTAGGCCGCCCTTTGAGGGTTTTTGACCTAGTGGGCTTTTGTTTGATTGTGTCCTAACTTTTGCCTAGGTCTTCTTTGATGAGTGTCGACCTAGCGCACTTTTGTTTGATTGTGCCCTAACTTTTTCCTAGGTCGTCTTTGAGAGTTTTTGACCTAGCAGGCCTTCTGCTTGATTATGCCCTAACTTTTTCCTAGGTCATCTTTGAAAGTTGTCGACCTAGCGGGCTTTTGTTTGATTGTGCCCTAACTTTTGCCTAGGTCTTCTTTGATGAGTGTCGACCTAGCGAGCTTTTGTTTAATTGTGCCCTAACTTTTTCCTAGGTCTTCTTTGATGGGTGTCGACCTAGCGAGCTTTTGTTTGATTGTGCCCTAACTTTTGTCTAGGTCGTCTTTGAGAGTTTTTGACCTAGCGGGCCTTTTGCTTGATTATGCCCTAACTTTTGCCTAGGTCATATTTGAGAGTTGTCGACCTAGCGGGCTTTTGTTTGATTGTGCCCTAACTTTTGCCTAGGTCTTCTTTGATGAGTGTCGACCTAGCGGGCTTTTGTTAAATTGTGCGCTAACTTTTGCCTAGGTCGTCTTTAAGAGTTTTTGACCTAGCGGACCTTCTGCTTGATTATGCCCTAACTTTTGCCTAGGTCATCTTTGAGAGTTGTTGACCTAGCAGGCTTCTGTTTGATCCTAATTTTGCCTGAATTGTTGTTGGAAACCGGCAAGACTTTTTCTGATCATGCCTTTGTTGATTTAATCTTTTGAACTTGAACCCTGCTTTTGCCTGGATTATTTGAGGATTTTTAATCCAGCAGGTCTTCTTCTTTTTCTTGACTTTTGAATTTTGGCATCGACCTTTCCAGGGTCGTTTTGGTTTCCAATTCAGCGGATCTTATTTTGCATCCCTCAATTTTGCCTGGATTTAAACTTGATTCCGACGGGATATTACAAGGTATTACAATGAATGGTGATCTAGAATCACTGGTTGTTTATTCTGCTTCCTCATTGGGTTGTTCTCTTTGAGCTTGATTAATTATACGTTCAAGATTATTTATTACAACACTTGCATTATCACCAATTGGTATTTTATTGTTTGGGTATAGGAATAAGAAGTGGGTTGAAGGGATAAAAGGAGTGGTAAATTTTAGAAGTAAAGCCAACAATGTGGAGCACGTGCTTAAGAAACATGAAAAATGTAAACTTTGTATTATTCATTGAGATTTATTTACAAAAGATTGATTTTGAAAAATATGACAAGTACTAGATGATCTTCCTCGATAGCTTGATTTGTACGAAGCAATTTGTCGTGCTATTCCCATTTCTTAACCAGCAGATGAACTCTCATGATTCGGAACTTGGATTAGAAGCGATCTTCCCAAAATCTAGCTGTTTAGCATCAATCAGGCTCTGCACCTTACGTTTCAGGACCTGGCAATTTTCTGTAGAATGACCAATGTACCCTGCGTGGTAGCCACATATGGCATTGGCATCGTACCATTGAGGGTATGGTGGTTCTTGAGGTTTCAAAGGGTAAGGAACCACTAGAGAGTTCTCGATTAGCCGAGGTAGCAGCTCGGTGTAGGTCATTGGAATTGGATCAAATTGGACAGGATCCTTCTCCTTCTTTTGGTTTTGGCTAGGATTTGGGCTCATGGCTTGTGTTTGGACCGTGTATGGTGTGGGCGGTTGGACTTGCGTTGGGTAATTGTAAGTAGGTGGATAGGCAGTTTGGTAGGCGGTGGCGATGTAAGGATATGGTATGTAAGGTGTATATGGTGGTGGTTGGAAGCTAGTTGGTCCATAAGGTGCCATCGGAGGTGTGTACTGTCCTTTACCAGAAGCTACATTATAAGCTTCACCTGTCCTCTTCTTTTCTGTGGAGGCATCAACTGTCCCTGTGGCCTTGTGAGTGATTCTTCCTCGACGCATGCCACCCTCGATCCTTTCTCCAATGATGACGACATCAGAGAAGCTAGAAGTCACACTGCCGATCATCTTGTCATAGAAAGGATCTTGGAGTGTGTCTATGAACAAGCTAACCAATTCTTTTTCAGATAGAGGAGGTTGCACTTGAGCAGCTAGCTCCCTCCATCGTTGAGCGTACTGCTTGAAGGTCTCATCTCCTTTCTTGGCCATGTTCTGGAGTTGAGTTCGATCGGGAGCCATCTCCGCATTATACTGGTACTTCTTGAGGAAAGCCTCGGCTAGATCCCTCCATGAATGGATGTGTGTCCGCTCTAGCTGTGTATACCAGTTGGCAGTTGTCCCAGTCAAACTGTCTTGAAAGAAGTGCAAGAGCAGCTTATCGTCGTGCCTATAGGGAGACATCTTCCTACAGTACATGGCCAAGTGGCTCTTCGGGCAGCTGGTTCCTTGATATTTTTCAAATTCAGGAACCTTGAATTTGGGAGGGATTACTACATCTGGAACCAAGCACAGATCGACTGCGTCCGTGACTTCGTAAGCATTCCCCTCGATTGCCCTGATTCTGTCCTCTAGACCCTTCCATTTTTCTGTATCCTCAGTCGAAGGATAGCTAGGGTATTCCTCAGGCATATGGTGAGGTTGAGAAAAAGGTATGTACATAGGGTGTGGCTCTTGGGTGAACAAAGGATGCATTCCCCCAACAGCTGTTTGGTGAGCTTGTGAGATGGTGTTTGGAGGTAAGTTATGTGTTTGGGTTTGTGTTTGGGCTTGTGTTTGATTGTATGAGGGTGCATGCCCATGAGGAAACCCATAATGAATCCTTTCGGTTTGCGGAGGTATGGTTAATGGTGGAGTGAAGTTAGGAGGGTATGATGAATCATCTGGCTCTCCAGGAAGGGATTCCCTTGCCTCCTTTTGTTTCGATGATTGGATGGCCTCCATCAGCTTGGCCATCTGCTCCTTTAGAGTCTTGACCTCATTTTTCAGTTCCTCATTTTGTCTTTCCAGCTCATCCATGATTCTTGATTGTGCTCGAGTTCTATAAGGATGTCGAGGAAGCTGTCTTTCTCCAATTTTCTGTTAAAGTTAAAAATTAATTCTTTAAAAGATAAGTTGAATGCAAAAATCGTGCATGATAAAGATGTTGATGCAAAATGAGTATGTGGACGAAAAATGTGTGGAGTGGTTTTTTGAAATCTTTTTTTTTTCATGATAAAATTTATGGATGAATAAATGAATGTTATGTACAAATAAAATTTGAAAATTTTTGAAATTTGACTATCTTGAAAATAAATGAAAAGTTGCTTCATTTAATTTTGTCTTTTATGAATCTTGATTTTTTATTTATTAGAGAACTTTTGGTTTTGTTTGAAAATAGTTTTGCTAAAATTATCCTAAGAAAGCATTCTTTAGGTCTTCAAAATATCATTTTCTCTCTTTTCACCTCTTTTCATATTTTCAATATTTTAAAAATATTTTTCTAATTTTTCCCAGAAATTTTCTCCTTCTATTTTGGTTTTCTTGATTTTTATCTTGATTTGATTTTTGTATCTCCCCAATTTCAGCTTTCACCTCCCTTTTGCCACTTTTGATGGTTTGGTTCAAAAAAAGTGTCTGAGTTACCAGTCATAAGGATCTATGTGTGTGCCCTCTTTGCTTCTTATGTGGGTTACCAGTCATAAGGATCTATGGCCTTTTATATGAACCTCTCAAAGGTAGTTCATAATCCTGAGGTGTAGAGGTCACTAGAGCCAAGTTCCAGTCTGCAATGCTTGCCACAACAGGAGAAAAAGCTACCAGTTATAGGGCATTACAAATAGGACGCACTCTAGCTGCGATTTTCGTGATAGTCAAACAGGACGTAAGCCCAAAAGTGACACCACTAGATCCCTCTATCCTAGGTTGCACTCAGACTCGGGTATAGGGCCTCACTCATGATAAATGCATATGCAATGTATAAGGGCACACAAGTAATTGGGATACCTGCAATTGGGGAAATGGTAGAGATATATATAGCAATTTGTTGTTTGTCTACCCTAAGGTTTATTCAGCGGATAAACAAACAAATAAACAAATAGATAGCTAAACAAGAAAATAAATCGTGCAAATAAAAGAGAAATCGTGCGAATAAACAAAAAGAGATCAAATACAATGCACACTCAATCAAATGGGCTTGAATCTCTAAAGGTCCCCAGTGGAGTCGCCATCTATCCCAACCGTAATTTCGAGAAGACGACGAACTCGCTAAAATTTGAAAATGAATTTTATTTGATTATGTGGAGTCGCCACCAAATTTTTATTTAAGGGAAAATACTTGGAAAAAACCCTGACTCGAGGAAGAGATTTAGGTTCGAGAGTCGGCTACAAGTGGGGAAGGTGTTAGGCACCACACTCGCCTGTTCCAAAGAACGGTACCCTTAAACTGAGTGTGTGAATTTTGAAAATTGTTTGATCCCTTAATTAATGTGAAAATAAATAACTTGATGGAGGTTAGCCTGACAGGACTTGATCCTGCTCCTACGTATTCCCCGGTGCAATGGGAAACTCAAGGCCTTCGGAACTATTTGAAAAGGAATATTTGAAAGTGGCTAGAGTATTTTGAAAATATTTTAGGGAGAATCCTTAGTCCATATATGCACAGGATCCAAGACAACTACGGCTGCACTGAGATCCATACGAATTCCTAAACCCCGAACAGCAGAAAAAGCTACCAGTTCGTGCTTAGGATTCGTCGTGTGAGACTTAGGAATTCTAAAATAAAATTTTTATTGACATTATTTACAGAAGGATTCTTAGTTCACATGTGCACAAGGTCTGAGGCAACTGGGGCTGCACTTAGAACCCATATGAATTCCTCGGAAGCGAACAGCAGAGAAATCTATCAGTTCGTCCCTAGGGTTCATTGCGTGAGACCTAGAACCCATAAACTTGATTTTAAAAAAAGAATTGGTCTTGATTGATTTAAAAAAGAATTTGACTTGAAGTTTCTTGAAAAGAACTTATTTTGAACTTTTGAGGATTTAGCTTGAATGGAAGGGTTTTGACTTGATTTTTTTTTTAAAGCGAATTTGATTTTATGTGAAAGGAAGAATTTGGGTTTGTTTTTAAGAATTTGTTCAGAGGTTAATTTTGGGGATTAATTGTAGTTAGTAGAGGTTTTAATTTGTAATTAGCAGAGTTTTAGGGAGGGGATTAGGATTAGTGAAAAGTTTAGGGCATTTTGGTAATTAGAGAATTGGAAATGGAATGGGAATTAGGGAAAAGTTTGGAGGCATTTTGGTAATTAGGGAATTTGGGACAGAATGGGAATTACTGAAAAGTTGGGGGCTGATTTGGTATTTTTTCAATTAGGGACATAATGGAAATTATGTGCAATGTTTACGGGCCATATGGTATTTTTGCAATTAGGGATATAATGGGAATTATGTGAAATGTTTAGGGGGCATATGGTATTTTTTCAATTTGGGACATAATGGGGATTATGAGAAATGTTTAGGGGGAATATGGTATTTTTGCAATGGGGATTATGTGAAATGTTTAGGGGGCATATGGTATTTTTGCAATTAGGGACATAATGGGGATTATGTGAAATGTTTAGGGGGCATATGGTATTTTTGCAATTAGGGACATAATGGGAATTATGTGAAATGTTTAGGGGGCATGTGGTATTTGGGATTTGTGGGATGTTGAATTGGTGAGTTTGGATTTGTGGGACGTTGAATTTGCTGACCAAGCTCCCTGCCATAAACATGACTTTTATAACAAATGTCATTCGTCCATTAGGCCTCCGAAATGGCCTTTTATTATGATTCCCACAATACTTTATAAAGCCATAATTCTTTGGTTTCTTTCTAATTCACCACAGGTTTCTTCTTGGACCTTATCGTGGGACTCAACAGGAGTCCAGTTTAGGTGCATAAACGATACAATTTTTGAGCATCAAGAATCAAACCCTTGCATCATACTATTATCCCATCAAATTCACTAACTTCTCACATAATAGAAGTGGAGCTCGTGCTAACGTGTATAGAGGAGGGTCATCTTTTAGAACTTGGAAGGTGGCCGTTTGCACGATGTACCAGTTGTGATTCTGTTTCGCACTCAATGAGGATCAAGATCCATTAAAATTTCAATAAAACAAACAGATTATGCTTAATGATTTCGTTTGATGCAATTTGTCAAGAACCTTGAATTCAGTTAATGCACCGCGATGAAAAGTAATACCTATCAAGAGTCACATTATAGAACAGAGACGGTACTTACCTGGATAACGCAAATTTCTAACAATGCGAATCTTCGCTCTACTGAATCGGATTTACAGAGGACTAATCTCAGCCTAATGCAGTGGAATATTGAGGCTTCTATGTCGACGAGAGTGTCCAAGTGTAGAGGCGAACAACTCTCCCCCAAAACTCCAGCATCGCCAGTAGAGATTTATCTGAGCCTGAGATGAATTGAGAGATTTCCTCCTTCTCCAAGAGACCCTTCCCCCTCCTTTTGGCTTTCTTCAACCTTTTCCTCCGAAAATCTTCCCCTCTTCCAGATGGCCTCGAGAGCAAAGACAGAGACCCCCCCGTCTTTTCTTCTCCTCCCTCTTGATCAGAGAAGACCCCCCTAGCCAACACAAGCCTCCTTCTCTCTTTTTTCTTTTTCGTTCGTTAGTTTTTCTGTTAAATCTGTTTTTCGTTTCCTTCCTTTTCTGTTTTCCAATTTTTTTCTTTTTTCTTTTATTATTTTGTCTTCCGTTTTGTTTATTTTTATTTTTTCATTCATTATTATTATTTTTTAGTTATTTATTTTTTAGTTTTTATTTATATATTTTTCGTTTATTTGCTGTTTTATTATTTTTAGAATTTTTAGTTTGTTTTATTATTTTCTGTTGAAAAAAATATTTTATGTTTTTTTGGATTATCATTTTTTATTATTTTTAAAAAAAATTGTTATATTTTTCTTTATTATTTTTATTGTTCAATTTATTTTTTCTATTTATTATTTTGTCTTCCATTTTGTTTATTATTATTTTTTCATTCATTATTATTATTTTTTATTTCAGATTTTATTTATTTTTAATTTCTGTTTTTGTATTTATGAATTCTGTTTTATTTATTTATTATTTTTTTTAGTTTCTTTTCAGATTTTTCTTTATTATTTATTTTTTATTTCTGATTTTTCCAAATTTTTATTTATTTTTTATTTTACCAAAAAACTCTTTTCTGATTTTTTATTTATTATTATTTTTTGTTTTAATTCCCTTTTTTATTTCTATTTACCTCTTTTTGTATTTTTCAGTTTTTTTTATTAAATTTTCTTTTATTGTTTTCTTTTGATTTTTGGTTTTATTTATTTACTTTAGTTATTTTGTTGTTTTAATTTTATTTCTTATTTTCTCATTATTTATTATATATATTTTTATTATTGTCTTTCTCTATTCGTCTGCTTTCTAAATTTGTTTTCTATCTATTCTGTTTTTCTATTATTTCATTATTTCATTCTGAATTATTTTAAATTAGTATTACTTTCTTGATTAACTTTATGATTGGGGGGCCTCAGACATAATTGAGTGTTTACAGTTGGCTCGTTGGCTTTAATTCTATAAGTAAGGAATTTTGAGGTTTGTTCTTAATTGAATTTTTGTTGTAATTTATTTTTTTTCCTTTTTATACATTGCAATTGATGTTTTTAACTATGGAGTTAGATGCTTAATTTAATTTCATATTGCATTAAAATTAGATTTTTCTTAATTCTCTAGTTTTTAGGCAAAAATTAAAAAGGGTTATAGGGTTTCCTATAAATTTGGTGATTTCGATTCTTAAAAATTAATTTGGAGACTTCGGGTGATGCTTAATTATATGAACATGAATTAATTCAAATTCTAGGTGATATTCTAGTAGGAAATCATGAGTTTAATTGACGGTTGCTTGATTGAATTTAAACCTAATACAACCCACTTTGGAGGAGAAGGATGGACCTAGTTGGAGGTAGGATTGAAGCTCAAAATTCTGAGCAGTTTTGAGAGCTCCTCAAATTGTGATCAATGTAGCACAAAATTGTGCATAGAAATGAAAAGACAAGGAAACATAAATTTGCAGAATGTAAAGAGGGAATTGGGGAAGTTGATTACAAGAATTAAAGGCTGGAAATAAAGTGCAGAAATGGAAGAAAAAGGCAAACGAAAATGACCAAAATTAAAGGGGAAAGGGGCTGAAAATTAAAGCATAAACTAAGAACCAGAATTGTAAATTGCAAGAAGGTAAATGACAGAATGTAAATTGCAGAAAATTAATTCCTAAGCTAGGCGCCACTTCACTAGCTAGAGGAAGCTAGGAAGATAAGCCAAGTTCCACCACATTGGAGGCTCCAATGATAAGGAAAGGGGTCTTGACCTCAAGAACAAGCAAGAGAAGAAGAAAGAGAAGAGAAAGCTGCTCTCTCAAGGGAATTCTCGGATTCCAATAGTATAGAATGACCAAAGGTGCCATTTGCTTACATTAAGCCCTTATTTATAGGAAAAAGGGAAATGGCTGCTTGGTTGTGGGTATGGGCTACTCCTAGCCAACCAAGCCCTTAAGCTAAGTCTATTCCTATTCTAAATAGTCTAATCTTATCCCATGTTGGAATAAGCTATCCCTACTTTTACAAGTTAAGAAAAATACAATCAAATTGAAATTACTAATTTCAGATTTATTCTTCCTAAGCTAAAATTTTGAAATCCACAATTTCCTTGAATGATAATTCCATGGATGACATTTCTTCATGATATTCCTTCCTTTTGAGAAGTAATGCTTCCACCTCTTGTTGAATTCTCTTGGTCCTTGACCTAGCAGTTGGTCCTTTAATGGTGGTGCTCACATCAAAACCAAATAGGAATTAAAATTGTTTTCAAAAATATTTTCTGTTGAACTTATGATAATCTTGCTTATAAATTGAACTAACGAGTTAATCAATTTTAAATATTATTATTTTATTAAGTTTCATTTTATTTTATCCAAATTAAAATACAACTCCCCCATTTTTTCTAAATTTAAATTCAATCAAATTTTTTGCCCAAGTCCTTGAGAGACAACCAAGGTTGTGCCTTGTACTACATTTTTTATTTACTTTTATTTCATTTTAATCCGACTGTGACATCAGTTATCAAAAGTGTTAGCAGAGGGATAATCTACAAGCCCTTCTATGAAAGAGATATGAGAAATATAAATGTCGCCTCACACGAAAGTAGATTAAAGTTCATGATAATGGAAACTTTTGAGCCTATAAGGTACATGATAAGTTTGAGCCTCCAAATGACCTAAGGTTGCTCCTTGTTGTTGGGATTGCTTTGGTCAGACTTAGTCACCTTAATGACACTATGAAGATTATCATTATCAAATGAGAAATTTCATGGTTTTGTGAAATGATGATGATGATTGTTATTTAAGCGTTGTTGAGGCTAAGTTATGGTTTGGAATTAGATCTTGGTACGCTTAATTGTTTTGATAAAGTAATAACGAAAATTTGGGCCTATATGCATGTACATATTGTAGAAATGTCTAACATCAGATTAGTGCGTATTATTGTGGTATGAGATATAGTAGACCTCATCCTAATTCTGATTCTATCGTCATAGAAACTCGTGGAAAAGATGATAGAGTAATTTTATCCATACATTGCATATACAATGATTGTGGTTCTAATAGTTCTTTGTGATTGTAAAAGAACTTATGTGCTATTAAATTAAAGTGTGATATATATATATATATATATATATATGTATGTATGTGTGTGTATGTGTGTGTGTATTACTCATTGTCACACTTTTACTTGAATGAAATGTCTCACTCCTCTGCTATTATACTTCAACGCATGTCATTTTCTTCATGTTCGTAATACGACATGATGGATAGACCTCACTTCTATGTAGAGATTAAGGTGAACAAGAAGAATGAGGAATGGGTTCGACACCCACCCAATATTGGGAGTCGTTGTAGGAGTACTTCCAGAGGCAAGATGACTATCTGGATCATCAATGCATCTTCTCGAGCACATCCTCCACCATGGGTTTTGATGGTTATACCTGCAAATGTTATAGTTCCTATTCCCAGGTAGGTATGTCGTAGGAGGTTGATTACACCATCTTCTATTTCTATATCATCAAGGGACACTCCTCAGTCTAATGGGCCACTTTCTGCTATAGTGGACGTTCTGAAAGTTCATGTTGTACCATTCTCACTTGCTTCTCTGAAAATTATCCATCACCCTCAAACTGCTAATATTGCAATATCCTCCTCAAATTGCTCCTTGCCATAATGAAGTAAGTCCCTCCTGTGTGCATCTGAGCAATCTGAAGAAGGAGTATGGCGATGAAGGAGAGGATAGAGATCGAGGAAATGATTATGATGATGATGATGATAGGGATAAGGATGAGGATGATGGTAATGAAGATCTTTATGAGGCTTTATTTATTTTCTCGTTATCATAGGATAATGAATGACTTCTTGCTACTAAGGATAAGCGTAGGATAAAGAAACATTTTGTTGTCTCGAGGGTTGTAGCTGGATAAGGTATCTTAGTTTCTAATTTATTTTTGGATATTATTCCATGTTTTTTAATTTTGTATCATTTTGTTGTAATTCTCTAGATTATCTACATTTAAGGATATGTTGAACTTATTTAATTAATAATTATGTATATATATGGATGGATCATGCAATTATTGATAAATAGTGAGCTTGCATAATATATGATATATGATTAAGGTAAAGAGAGTGTAGGTAACATAGATGGATGTGAGTAATGTTTAAATCATTCGTAAGAGAATTTTTGAAGGTAAAAATTTGTTTAAACTTATGTTCTCTACTTTTATTTTTCTTTATTTATACTTTCTTATTCTTATTCCTTATTCTTGAGATAAAACTTTCTTTTGCTACTAAGAACGAGCACTGGATAAAGAAATATTTTGTAGTCTCGAGGGCTGTATCTCGATAAGATAGCTTAGTTTCTGATTTATTTTTGAGTATCATCCCATGTTTTGTAATTTTGTATCACTTCGTTGTAGTTCTCCAAACTATCTACATTTAAGGATATGTTGAACTTATGTAGTTAATAATTGTGTGTGTGTGTGTGTGTGTATATATATATATATATAGATGGATCAAGTTGACTATTTAGTTCAATGATAAACTTGGATCTTTGTGTATTCTCATCATGAAATTATTGATAAATAGTGAGCTTGTGTAATAGATGATATATGATTAAGGTAAAAAGAATGTAGGTAGTCTAGATGGAAAGAGAATTTGGAGTTAAAAATTTGTTTACACTTATATTCTCTAATTTTATTTTTCTTTATTTATACTTTCTTTTTCTTATTCCTTATTCCTGAGATAAAACTTTCTTTTAGTGGGTTCAAAAGTTGAAATTTGAACTTCTTCTATAGATTGGAGGTCTCAAATATCTCTTTCTATCCCAATAAGTATACTTGTCTATGGATAAACTTGAAATTCATTTTTACACTTAAATAAAATGATTGAATAATCATGAACTCACCTAAATTGAAGATGCTAAATAGAATTTTGTTACTCTCACTAGAAAATTTTTTAGAAAAGAGTTCTTCAAATGGAAAATAAGTAGAAGTAGAAATGAACCTCTTTTTATTGGGAGATATTCAAAATGAATAACTCACCTTTTATAATTCTAAAAGTTCTATTTTATAGAAAAGTTTTCTAATTTTTCCCAACAAATAATAAGGCTTTTCTCTTTTGCATTTTGAACTTTATTTTTTTGGTATATATGAAATATAACCTTGCAAATAACTACCCTTTTTACTTTTCTTGCATTTTCTTGAACCTATCTTTTTTAACTCAGATTGTATTTTGACTTTTTTTTTAGCTTTCATCATCTAATGTGGTTGCTATTTTGTCTATGCTCCTTCTTATTTGGTTTCCATTTTTGTTTTGTTAGTTACTTCACTTTGCGTTCTTTTCTATATTTTTTATTTTTATTAATTTTTTAATAAACTTATATATATAAATATAAGGGATAAATTGGATGTTGACAATAATATGATTAAAATTATTAAAAATGGTTACATTTGTTGGTATAGAGAAAAAATAAAAGAGAGGGTAATAGTGAAGGTTAAGATAATTTACATAAAGTTCTAAATTTAAATCTTTTACTCTTATATAGAAGAATGATAAGAATATAAAGTTAGACAAGAGATGAAAAGAGATAGTTATGTCAAAATATAATGTGAAAAGTAACATACATATATTATAGGTGTGGTTTAGTTTAGATTTAATAGGTCAAATAAAAATTGAGTCATATCATTAAAAAAAAATTAGAATTTTGTTGTTTTTTTATTTTCACTTTTTTCAATATAATTTAGCCATTTAAAAGTATTTTTATTTGATTTTAAACACCTCAAGTTATAGATAAAATATGTATTTCACTAGGCATCACATATAAAAAAGGTTAAATATATTTTAAGTAATGTAGAATATGATTAATGTAATTTTTTATTTTGATTTTTTTTGTAAAATGGGAAAGTAAGACAAATGCACAACAAAGAAGAAAGAACAAAACTAAATTAGATTAGCTGGCTTTCCACAACATTTTGAGACCAATTCATGTGAGCCAAGGCACACAATCAAGCCAAATTAAGCATTTGTGGGACAACAAGTGGTCATGTTTAGCTAAAGTGTCTATAGTAGTATTTGTTTCTTGGTTTGTAGAGCATAAAAGAACTTTTACAAATGTGGGGAAAAGTATTCTAATAATTACACCATGATATTTTGCTCGAGTGATGAATTCTGTGTACTCTCTTGAACGAGGTTAAGGGCCTCCAAACAATCTGATTCAATGATCATGTGTGTATACTGATATTGAGATGTACGGTGAATATCACAATAAATTTCCATTACTTTTGCAGGTAGAGGATCTCCTAACCCCTCCTAACCTGAAAATCCCACCAATCACTAGCCTATCGAATTTTGCAAGACCCCAACACTACCGTACAATTATAACTTTCATTGTAGCTTTTGTGTACATTGAACTTAACAAAGGGTGTGCGGGTGGTTCTCATCTGTGTCAACACACAAGGTTAAAAAGACGTGCCTTGCCATGGGAAACTATCTAGGACAAATCAACCTAAGAGATATGGATAATATATAAAAGGATTGGTTCGACCATTTATCCCTGCCAAATATATAGTTATTTTTCCAATACCATAACCATCAGAGGATTGTTGTGTATTTGATCCAATCCTTATCAAATACTAGTTTGAGGATCTTCTAGATGGTAGATTTTAAGTCTAAAGTGAGATGACTAGGGGATCCAATCTGGTTACATATACCTTAGTCAAGGGAAAATCATGAAGACAATGGTTGATATCTTCACTTGTATGAGAGGAACAAGTGCAAATGACTTGGTTAAAAAATCCTTGATGGAATTGAATATCATTTATTGGTAGAACCTAATGCATAATAAGCCATCAAAATATTTTAATCTTTTCCTAGATCGAGTTTTCAAAGCTTCTTCCAAATTAGGCTAGAGATTGGGGGTATTGAAGTGAGTTATCATCCACTTGTAAAAGTCCATCATTTTGTAGGTGAAATTGGATCCCAATGCCACTTGTCTTATCTAGACTACTAAAGGGATCATTCATCAGAAGGATAATGCTAGTTACTAACTAGGGGAGCCAAGTAGAGAGAGATTTCAGGTGTCATCTACCTTCTTGTCAAACATCCCTGACCCTGATGGTTATGTCCAAAATATGGACAAAATCTACCATATTGCAAGGACTCTTCATATTCTGTTTCAAAACCACAATGAAAAGTCTCCATTATTTAGAATAAATATAAACCGATTTCTAAGGATTTCATTAGCTCAAAGGATGTTGCACTAGATAGGCAAGACATGTTCCTAGGCACCAACCGAGAACATGCGTTATTCTTCAAGTACCTGGCGGGTAAGATATGCACCCAAACCTTACCACTCCCTTACATTAGCTCCCAAACTAGTTTTTCAATGAGGGAGAGATTTACCTAGTAAACCTTACATAACCCTAACATCCCTCCATCTTTGGGGAAAGCTGTGGAATCCCCATTAACAAGATGAAACCCCAAAGTGTTGATATTCAAAGACCAAATAAAATTGTGAATAGTTCTATTAATCTGCGGATAGACTATGGATGACATCCACCAAATTTACATAGGATGTGTCAGGATGACCTCGAGAACCGACACTGCAAGGCATAACCTCCCTACTTTTATTAATAGATTTGTCTTCTAAGAGATGAGTTATCTATGTAGATTATCCAATAGTGGCTTAAAGGGCTCGCTAGTCAATTTTCCTAGGACTAAAGGAAGTCCAAGGCAAAAGCCTAAGTTGTTGATGAACTAAATAAATGTCAAGGCCTAACATCTTTAACAATAGGCTAGTTAATATGAACCTAAATACCGCCATGCATGATCAAGCCCACCTAGAAAAAGACGTAACTTAGAGATAAGACTCATTGAAAAGAGGAAGGTTAAAAGAGATAATTGGGATCCATGTAAATGTATTTTCGTGAAAAACAAAAGACAAATAAGATCGTGATTTTGTTTATGCAAATTAAGAATATCTCCACAAAAAAACCATAATATTTAGGAAGATGTGTTATTTATTTTATTAGATTTAGTTTTCAATTTATTAAAATTTGTTTAAATTATTTGATTAAGATTTTTTAAGATTATGTTAAACATTTGAATCATATTATAGATAGATTTTATTAGGATTGATCATAATTTTCTCATATTAGAGATTGAAGAATTATATTAGGAGTTAGTTATAGTTTCCTTATATTAGTAATTGTATAGGTATAAATAGTTTTTCTTTGAGCAATGAAATCATAAATCCAACATCAAAGTTTCTATTAACCTAAATAAGGATTATTCTTTATTAAGAGGATTATATCTTTTTCTACTCTTGTGAAACTTTGTCTTATCATTATTTTCTATAAGATTGGTGATTTAAATTCATAAAAATCGTCAATTCGTGCTTCAACCTAAGTTTGTTGTTGTGTGGATTGGTTATCTTATATTCGTGGTTGGGCAAAAGGTCTAAGTAGCAAATCATGTTTCTTATAACATTGGTTGACTATTTGCTTGTGACAGGTCATTGAACCATTTATTTTATCTTTTATTTATTATTTTTTAATTTTCTTATTTAACTTATGCTGTGAAGATTAGTTCCCTTATCGATTCATATCAATTGGTATCAAGAGCTATTGATTGACACAACAGGTATTTTATACTTTTCTTATTTTTATCTAAAAAAATTCAAAAAGGAAGTTATGAAAAAATAATGAAAAAAAGAAAAAAATTAAGTTTGAAAAATAAAAGTAAAAAAAAAGTTTACTAACATGATAGGATATCAGCAGAGTCAACAAAGATAAAATGCTTTCCAAGTACAAGCATTTATAAGACATGTTGAAAAGTTGCTTGATAGGAAGATAACAGGATTTCTCTAACGTTTGGATTGTGTAGTGGATAAATTTACATAACAAAACGGTACAAATATTCAAAGGATTTAAAGAAAGATAATACAAAAGAACCTGATGATGAAAGAAGAATTAAAAGAGAAGCCAAAACAAGTAAAATATAATTTTCAGGTTATAATGAGTATGATGAAGGTTATGAATTTTTTTAAAACTAAAAAATATCATAGTGAAAATTTTCATCAAAGCAGAGGTGACAATAATCTTGCTGAGTTAAAAATGCAAGTTTCATGTTTTTAAGATTCTAGATAACATGGAACAAAATGATGAATATCAAAAAATATCATAAGTGATTATGGTTGTAAAAGAAACTTAAGAAAAAAGAAAAAATAAGGATGTTGAGAAGATAAACAATGAGAAGAAGTATGAAGATGTCTTGTCTAATATGGTATCACTAAGTTTACCTTCAGTTAGAAGGATAGAACATCAAATTGATTTCATATTAAGAACATCATTACCAAATCATCATGATACTGCACCAAACTAGAATATATTAAAAAAATTTAAAGACAAGTCTATGATTTGATGGATAAAGAATATGTGAAAGGAAGTCTTATTCCTTGTATAATTCAAATATTATTTGTTTTGAGAAAAGATGATAATGAAGAGTCGAGGGTAACTCTATTTCAAGAAGGGGAGAATGATATAAACTTGGATACTGCTCTACATGATCAAGTCCACCTACATAAAGACATAACTCAAAGAGAAGACTCATTCAAAATAGGAAGGTTAAAAGAGATAATTGGGATCTATGTAAATGCATTTTCAAGAAAAATAAATAAATAAGATCGTGATTTCATATACACAATTAAGGAAGATCTCCATAAAAAAAACCACAAGATTTAGGAAGATTTGTTATTTATTTTATTAGATTTAGTTTTCAATTTGTTGGGATTTGTTTAAATTATTTGATTAAGACTTGTTAAGATTATGTTAAGGATTTGAATCATATTATAGATAGATTCTATTAGGATTTATCCTAATTTTCTCATAAGAAAGATTAAGAAATTCTATTAGGCGTTAGTTATAGTTTCCTTATACTACTAATTGTATAGATATAAACAGTTTTTCTATGAACAATATGTCGCAACCGTAATTCCGACGAGACGACGAACTCGCTAAAATTTTCAAAAAGAATTTTATTGATAAAGTGGAGTCGCCGCCAAATTTTATTTAAGGGAAAATATTTGGAAAAACCCTAACTCGAGGATGAGATTTAGGTTCGGGAGTCGGTTATGAGTGGGGAAGGTGTTAGGCACCCCACTCGCCCGTTCCGAAGAATGGTACCCTTAAACTGAGTGTGTGATTTTAAAAAACTGTCTTGATCCCTTTAATTAGAGTGAAAATACATAATTTGATGGAGGTTAGCCTGACAGGACTTGATCCTGCTCCTACGTATTCCCCGGTGCAATGGGAAACTCAAGGCTTATGTAGTTCTGGTTCATGAAGGCTTGACCTTCAGAGGTGTTTAAAAGAAAGATGACATTTTGAAGAGGTTTTCATTTTTTGAAAGGTTTACGTAGCAATTATGGAAAATTAGAGGCTAAAATTGTGATTATGGGAAAGTGAGGGGGCAATTCTGGCATTTGGAAGGTAAGAGGGAAAATTCTGGAATTTTGGAAAAGGTAAAAGGCATTTTGGTCATTTGGGGAGTTGAGGGACCTAGTTGGGAGTTGAGGGCTTTGGCTAAAATTGAAAACAGTTGTCCTTGGGGTTCGATCTTGGGTTCTGGGGCTCTGGAAAATGTTGTACCTACCACTAAACCAATCTGCTAGTTGAGGTTTCTAAGGCTTTGCTTTAGTCTTGTACTAAACGGCCCTATTCATATTAACAAGTAAATTAAAAAGAGCGCGCAATGGGGCTCGAACACAGTTCCTGGAGGTATGCTAGGGACACGCCAACCGCTAGGCCAAGCGCCTAGTTAGTATTCCAGTGCTCTATCTTTAAGTTAAAGAAATGCCCCAAATATGTACGTGAATTGCGTACTCACTGTAGGACGTCTGGAAACTCACCCCTACATCAGTTATATTATTGACCCCTATGCATGCCTACTTTAAAACTGCAACTCCAAACTTGTTGGTGTGATTGGACTTCGCTGAAATGTCGCGATTGGCAGGGGTACATGATTCTTGTTTCAATTCCCGTACGCTGAGACCCTGCAAGGAAGCGTTTCCTTCTGCTACAGGCTTGGAGTTTTGCCATCCCCTAAGTAATTAGTGATCTTTGCTTGCTGACCTCAGCCAACCCTTCTTGTACCACGGACCCCCTATAAGGCGTATATGGTTCTCTTCATGCTGCCATAAAACTCATTGTAAGTGAAAAAATCAGGGGGGAGTGACCATGCTTGGCAATTGAGGCATCACTGTTCTCAGATTAATTCCAGGAAATGGTCAGGCATCACGAACGATTGGTGTTGGCTTTCATACTAAGACTAATTACACCTGAGTCTTACTTGTTTCTTCCATCAAATATTTATGGTGATGATGAAAACTTGTGGCGACCATTAATCCGAACTTCAGAAACTTTAGAATATGACATTCGCCACGAGCATACTCTGAGTATGGCCCCTGCTTGTTCGATTCTAGATACGGTGACCATAATGAGCTCCAGCTCCACTTCCTATGTTTCGGTTCTTTCCACAAATTTGACTAGTCCAGGCATAAACAGAGTCTTTAGGATTTCTAGAATACCTCTGCTGGTTAATTTTCACCGAATCTTTCTCGGTTCATTCAATTGTGTTTGCTTGATAAGAGATGCTTCTCTATGGTTTCTCATGACCTCATTCATTTTCAATTTGATCGGGAAGGGTTGAGCTTTTTTCTATCGTATCTCACAGATCGAACTTCGCCAATTCATCATGAGTTAGGCGTTTCGATTCTAATTCAGAACGCTCATAGCTCAGGAGCAGTTATTGATTCAAGATTTGCATGGCTTTGTTCATCGATTTTCATAAGAACACATAATAAAATATGTAGGTATATGAATCCAAATCAAATCAAGCACTTCGAACAATTTGCACTGTATTAATCAAAGAATTGCGAACAGATTGATTGCTGAACTTACCAAGAACCAGTGGCCTGACCGAGAATGGGTTCTTCTGCGATTAGAGAAGCATGAATATTGCAATGCGAAGCTTTTTCCAGAATCTGCGGAGAAAAATCTGAGGCTCTCAACTCCCGTCTCCAAAAAAAACCTCTCTTCTTTTCCTTATCTTGTATATATAGGCTCCAGAGAGCCAAGCCTCTACTTCACGCTTGGCAGGGCTTCTCTCCCCCCTTCCCCTTTGATTTACCTTATTACTTTCCCCTTTTTTATTTTTTGTTATTCTTTTTTTCTTCTTACTTTTTTTTTCTAATCCCTTTTTCTGTTTATTTCTTGTCCTTTCTGTTAAAAAAAATTGTAATTTATGTTAAAAAAACTCCTCCTCTTTTCTTTTCTGTTTATTTTTATATCTTAAAAATTATATTATTTCCATAATATTGTATATTCTGTTTTTTATCATATGTCTACTTTTTAATTATTTTTCAATTTCAATTTTCAATTTTTTGTTTATTTCCTGTTTTATTTTTTATTTATTTGTTTTGTTTTTTTATTTATTTTTGTTTATTTATTTTTAAATATATAAATTTTTAATTCCTATTCTTAAAATTTTTAGATTTTGTTTTTATTATTGTCGTTTATTTTTAATTTCAGATATATATATATATATATATATTTTATTTTTTTTTATTTTAGGTTCAGTTTTTTTTAGTTATTAATTTTATATTTTCAGTTATGATTTTTTTTCAGTTTCCAATTTTGTTTTTATTATTTTTCAACTTTCTCCTTTTTCATTTTTACTAATCTTCCTTTTGTTATATTTTTAGATTTTATTTTATTTTATTGTTTTTACTTTTCCTATTTTTTTCACTTTTTTGTTTTAATTTTTATTTCTTATATTTTTTATCAACCTTTTTCTTTATTTGGTTGTTTTCCATTTATTCTTCCTATTTTCTGCTTATCTATTTTCTGCATCTTTTCTTTTTGCTGTCTTTTGTTTATTTAATTATTATTTATTGATCTACATATTAATTAATTTAAAAATAAGGTCTCGGATATAAATGGGTATTTACACAATAAAACCATAGGTCTCGTATTAAAGTTTCAATTAACCTAAATAAAGATTATT
The DNA here is from genome assembly GCA_037954105.1 of Canavalia gladiata. Classification (NCBI taxonomy): domain Eukaryota; kingdom Viridiplantae; phylum Streptophyta; class Magnoliopsida; order Fabales; family Fabaceae; genus Canavalia; species Canavalia gladiata. Next base: position 19,181,078 of record CM075667.1, read on the forward strand.
CTTTATTGAGAAGATTATATCTTTTTTTACTCTTGTAAAATCTTGTCTTGTCAATATTTCCTACAAGTTGGTGATACAAATTGATATAAACCCTTAGTTCATGTTTCAACCTAAGTGCATTGTTATGTGGATCAGTAATCTTATATTTGTAGTTGGGTAAAAGATCTAAACTGAAGGTCACGTTTCTTACAACTTTGATTATTATATGCTCGAATCATATTATTAAATCATTTATTTTATATTTTTTATTATTTTATAATTTTTTATTTAACTTAGTGAAAATTGGACCAATCTATCAATTCATATCATTGACGGTACCTTTTAGAAAACATCATATTCGATTTGTCGGTGTTCACATTAAGGCCAAAGGCTCTTCAAAATTCAATTAAAGTTTCCATGACAACACGAACCTAGTTGCTATCAGCCCTATAAAATAAACAAAGATTATCAGCAAAAATCAAGTGTGAGATTCTTGAGCCATTCCAAGAGATCTTAGCTATTTTCCAAGACCCTACATCAATATTTTTCTAGATCAGAAGGGATAATTGCTCCATGGATAACACGAACAATTATGGTGCATATGATCTCCTTGATGAAGACCCCTAATTGGGGTGAACTCTTCTAACGCGAATCCATATGTTTCATCAGATAGGTTTAGGAATGTGTGAAGAGGCAGTTGGTGAAGACTATGGTTTTTAGTCCCATAAAAGAGATTTATAAAGAAGTTTTGGGCCTCCATCCAAAATGTTTGTGGATCTGTACACCATTCCCTTTTAGGTAACGTTATGTCAATAATTTTATTTCTTTTTTATGAACCAAGGTTTGTGTATAAAATAATTTAGTATTCCTATCTCCAAATTATACCCATCATTCTCTAGATTTTTGGTATTAAATTTGTTCTTCCTGAAGAAGTACTTCATCTAACTTAGTTTGTAGCTTCTTCTCGAGGTTGATCATCCTGAGATTAGGCTCAATATCAAACGGAGTAAACTCTAACATTTCTGATTGAAGATATTTCAAAAAAAAAATTGTTGAAAAGTAATGCAACCTCCTGCACATTAAGGAGATTATTCATCAATAAATCTCCCCTCTTCCATGGATAACATTGCAAAAGTTATTGTGGGTGGAAGTGGATGACTACGAACTAATAAAGGATTGGAGAGAGTGTGGTCCAGACGTTTAGCAAATGGATGGCACACTTAACAACGTGTATGCCACGTGAATTTACCCTTAAGAAGTCAAGGTTCACAAGATGGAAGAGGATAAACAATAAGTTATCACTAAAATGCATAGAATAGATTTATGCTATGTCAAACTATACTTTTTTAATATTTAAAAAAATATTACAAAAATATAAAAAATATTATTTATTAATTTTAGTAACATTTTAAGAAATATTGCATTTGATCTATATCGTAAAATATTATTAATAATATTTAAAAAATATTACAAAAGTATAAAAGATGTTATCTATTAATTTTAGTAACATTTTTAAAAAATATTATATGTAATATATGTTACAAAAAGTATATAATGTGTAGCAGCAATTTCCAAAGAATCTCCAACTTGTGCAATTTGCCCCTGTGATATTCCATGCCAAGAGAGATATATTTGTGCTATCCATAAGATATAGAAAATCAAAGGACAAAGGACACTGGATTCAGTTAGGACTCTCAGGTTTTTTGAGCTCTTGGACTGTTATCGCATTTTCACGTTCCTTGTTACTATCACAAACAGGATGTTGAAAATGGCATGGGGCTCGCATTGGAACAACCTCAAGTGCATGATCTTGTGTGTCGACATCTTCCTTATGATTCGGGGCATCATAAATATTTATCATTCCCCGTGTCAAGGAGAAGAACGTGATAAGCTATCCATGTTGCTTGGGATAGGTTCCTCTGATGTCGTATGAGTTAGAAAGAATACGCTCTGAGCTGAGGAAGTAGGTGTAGGCTCTCCTTCCACTGATAGGGAATATTGCAAGGGGTATGTTTGAGGAGAGTTAGCATGCACCATGTTTGCCTTCCTCCATTTTGATTGCGTCTGAGGTTTTCGACACCAAATTCAAGCAATCATCATGGAAATTAAATGCATTAAGGTCTGTGTTGTGGTATAGCATGTTCTTAGGGACCTTTGCGCATGTGTATCTACCTTTATTGGTTTTCCAATTGCAAATTCCATGACTAGAAGAAAACTCTCACCATAATAGACTAGATTCAAGCCGAGAACCTTATCCGTACGAGGGTTTTCTCCATCTTTGCTGAGGAAGCTATGAAGTTTGGACTCCAATAAGATATTCTTAGATAGTGATCAAACACTATCCAAAGTCTCTTACCCAGGAGTTTCACCACCAAGGGCCTCCTTCCAAAGTGTGCAAAGTTCTTCAGCAACTTAGTCAACCACAACCACCTTCGGAAACAGTTTGTTTCCATCTTCGTACTCAATCCTCATAAGTTCTTCTAACATTGTTGTTGGATGTGTCGCACGCCCAACAATTTGTCTCGAAAGGTTGTTACTGTTTGGTAGTAAGAGCCACCACTACCATTTACGGTTTGCTAGCCTCACCCATGTTGATTTCTTTGTGCAGAGAAGACGAAAGGAGCACTTATTCTATCTAAAGATATATATCCAAAAAAATTAATAATTAAAACTAATTTAATTATACTTATTAAAATGGTTGAAAATTAAACTTAAAAAACTAATTAATAAAATAAAAATTGTCTTAATATATATAGTTGATCATATTTTTAAATAATATAGAATTTTAACAAAAATTAATCATATTTAAGCACTTTAACAAAATTTGTAAATTTACATTGTATATATTGAACTGACACATTATAAATACAGTTTTTAATGTTTATACTTCATCTTTTGTTTAAACTATGAAATTATGTACCCTTTTAATATGTTGATCAAAATTTAATATAGAAAAAATTTTAAGTTAATTTTACTAATTATTAAAAAATAAATTATAATAATAATAATATTTACCATTATTATAAAAAAATTAAAAAATAAACTTGAAACATAAACTAAATCTAATGAACACAAACATTAGTTTTGCATTAAATAATTTCTAATATTAACTATAAAAGAAACATTTAAACAACTTACGAAAAAATTATTCAAATAACTTATAATTTTTCTAAACTCTTTAAATTTTGTTATAAATTATCTAATATAGTTTATTAAAATATTTTTAATTTATTTAAATAAATTTTATACTTAAATTTATAATATAAAAACATTCATATAGTAAAAATTTTATTTGATAATATTAAACTAAATTGTTACCCACCGATAAAAATGTTTAAAAATCAAACCAATTTAATCTAAATCACATAATAAAATCACACCTAAAATAGAAAATTTATAATTTTTTATATAATTCAATTTAATTTACAATTTCTTTTATAAAATTGAACCAAATCAAATTAAATCACATCCTAAATATAACTATCCATGGGCATGCTAATCTTTTTTTGGGTGGGGTTACATTAGGCATCCGAGATTGAATGCGTAACTATCTAAAACCTATTTATTGGCACGCGTGAAAAAAAAAATCAATTTGGACGCGATTCTTGAGTTTTGCGAAAACTGACACCAGAAATCGGATAAAAGAAAAAGATGTAGACAGAGAATAAGTCGGAAAGGACCCAAATTGTGGCCAACCACCACCCATGTGAGTGGATCATTAGGCCTTTCATTGATGGCCCATAGTTTTTTAAGATGCTTCTCCCTGTTGTTAAACACCACTGTTTTCGGCCCCACCCAAAAATGGTATTTATTGGGCAAAAAATAAAATATAAACACTTCAGCATTTACAGTTGAGAAAAGTTCATGATACATGCCAAAAATAATTTATATCTAGTTATAAATCTAATGTTGTAATTTTTTTATTTTTTTAAAAAATATAAAAAATTTTATAGAATCATAAATAAGATGTAGATAAATGTAATATTGATATGAATAACTATCATTTTCATTTAAAAAAATGTAGAACCGTTAGATTAAAAATATAGGAATGTAAATTCTTTTTTTTTTGTAAGAATATCATTGTTGTTTGGAATAATACAAAATATTAAAAAAAAAAGCACGAAATAAACTTGACCTTTACCCTAAAAAAACAACTGACTTTTTTACCTTTGTAATTTTTACTTAAAATAAAGTATCATTTTAGATTCTTATAAAAAATTATCTTTTTAAATAAATTCAATCAACTTGACTCAAATTAATTAGTTTCTTATGTGATTTTAAATGATAGAAATTTATAAATTGGAATTGAATTAATAAATTGATTGTGGCTTAGATATGAGAAAACAATATTCCAGGGCTTTTTATCTTTCTTGAGGTAAGTGTGGTGCGGCGTATGGGACCACGTTCTATAATTATTGTCCTTGATATTTATATTTGATTAGGACAAACTTTACAAATAGATAGCTCATTACTTATTAAAGTTGTAATTTTAAATGAAAACCAGATTTAACTTATTTTTCATTTGCATTTTAATACATTGATCAAATAAAATAATAAATTTATTTTTAACAATTGACTTCCAATCTATAAATTAAGGTGAAATTAGACTTAGTTTCACTGAATAATTAAGTGGTATTTAGTTTAACTTATTTGAGTACACAATTGTTTATTTTTTTTTTACAGTTTTTCATATGATTTTTGAATATATATATATATATATATTAAAAATAATTCCGAAAAATGCATTAATTTCAGGAAATTAATCATGTCCAAGTTTCATAGATGAAATTAAGTAGAGTGACATTATAATTAATGTTATTATTTTGATTGTTAAATTAAATTGAATTGAACTAAAATATATTTTAATAGATTTTACTAAAAATATTTATAAATGAGAAGTTTTTTTTAAAAAAAGTTGAAAAATATATTTGATAAGAAAAAATTTAAAATATTACATTTTATTTTTTTATTTTTTAAAATTAAGAAATCAAAATAATTATATTTTTAATTTTTAATCTTCTATCAATCATATATTATTTTATTATTTTATTCATTTTTATTTTAAAAATAATATACAAATTAGTTTTTAAAATTAAAAATCAAAACATAATAAATAAATATTCTTACCTTTTTTTAGTTTAAAAATTTAAGATGATATATTTTTATTCTTTTTATAGAAGTAGATTGAATCGAAATAAATCTTGAATATTTAATTTTAGCAATAAAAATTTTGAGATATGAATTTAGTCTGTTGTGTTGTTACCTGTTAAAAGATTTTATTTTTTTTATCAAGATTTAACCTGATTTAAATTTAAAAATCTATTTAAAAACTATATCTTAAAATTGACTAAAAAAAACTTAAAATTTATATAAACGATTGATTAAAATAAATTACAAACTTAAAACTTATAAGATAAATAGACTTAATATATATATATTATGTAAATAAAATATATTAAAATAAATATATATTATATATAAAAATAAATAAATTATTAAATAAATTAAATAATTTTTTTATAAATTTAAATTTAATTTATTTATTTAAAACTTTTTAATAAATTTAAATCTATTTATTTATTTATTAAATAAACAAATTATAAATTTAATTTTATTTACTTTCATTCCTATTTTTTTAACGAAATCATTTGAAACAATGTTGCATGGGAACCTATTTTTATGCGGGTATCATTGGAAATCATTTGAAACAATGTTGCATGGGAACCTATTTTTATGCCGGTATCATTGGAAACAATGTTGCATGCCACCCGCTCATTCAATAATTCTTAGATGAGGAGTGGATCCAAAAATTTTAATGGCGATAGTATATACACATGTATATTTGACTAACTACATGTTTCTTCCGGATGATAGATTATTCCTAATGGGATGGTGTGGCTTCACCAAAAGAATAAGAAATATTAATTAAACAATATTTTGTTAAAAAATAAGAATATATAATAATATAGTGAAGAGGGATTAAAAAATATAATATCACATAAATGACATGATTTAAAGAATAAAAAAATACTTCTAAAAAGAAAGAATAAAAAATTATCAAGCTAACTAAATTTTCATAACTAATAATTGACTCCATATCAACTGTGTAATTAAAGTAATTTTGTGGCGTAGAAATTCTCCAGATTGGTTCCATTACTAACTGGAGATTTGTTTTAGTGGACATAGTATAACAAAAATAAAATTAACCATCCATCTCCCTTTTATTTTTTAACAGAACAATTTATAAATTTTAATTTTAATGCAAATTATTCTAACCCTTCGGCTTTAAGTTCAATACAGTGATAATAGGTTCTCAGGGTAAATTTGATATTAGTACATTCAACAATCTATTCCGACCACAAGCTCTCCCTTCTTTACTGCAAGAGAAGATTAACCACTAGTGGAAAATAAGCTTTTTACATCGGTTGTTAAGCACATTTTACATCGGTTATTCAGGCGGTGTTGAAGCGGGCGATATAGAAAATAAGACTTTTTACATCGGTTCTGCAACCGACGTAAAAAGTATGACTTTCTACATCGGTTGGGCAAAGAACCGATGTAGAAAGTACACTTTTTACATCGGTTTCGGGCAGAACCGATGTAAAAAGTATACTTTCTACATCGGTTATAACTTTAACCGATGTAAAAAGTCATACTTTTTACATCGGTTCTGCCCGCAACCGATGTAAAAAGTGTACTTTGTACATCGGTTATGGTCGTAACCGAGGTAGAAATTCCTTTTTTTTTTAATATTCATTTTGTTTAGGTATACTACCGTATTATTTATTCACATATCTGCATATACACACAGAATCCAGGCAGACAATAGAGAAGCACCAGACAGCCAATACAGAATTCACATAATCTATATATTTAAACTAAATACATCATTATTTATTATCAAACTTTAATTTACAAATAAAATAACTTAAAATTACATCAAACAAGTATTGAAAGTTGAAAAGAAATGTAATAATCAGCCATGTACCTGTTGAAAGCAAAGAGAAAAGATGTTAGAAACTCTACTAAACATAAAAAACGTAATAAACATTTTAAAATAAGTTAAAAATAAACATACAATGATGAAATAATTAAATAAATAACTAACTTGTATCATGTAGTAACATTTTCCCATATTCCTTCATGATGATCATCTCGAATAGCATGTACATCATCTATTTCAGTTTCTTCATTGATACTAGATATCCTTGATGATAAGGGAGTTTGAGAAATATCAATATTTGAAAGATCATTGGTGTCATCACTAGTGATTGTTGTCTTTCCTTGAAGAACAACTGACCATCTTTTGGAGCAAGGATCTTGGACATAAAACACTTGTTTTGCTTGGTGGGCCATGAGAAAAGGGTCATCCTTGTAAGCTACTTTTTGAAGGTCAACCAATGTAAATCCCAATTCATCGACTTGCACACCACTGTTACTATCAACCCATCTGCATTTGAAAACAGGCACTCTAAATATGGTGTAATCAATCTCCCAAATCTCTTCAATCACTCCAAAGTAAGATATGGAAGCCTTTACAGGATTTTTATCTTTAGAACTTGCAAAATGCATCGACTCTGCCACCACCATAACCCCACTATTTTGCATGGTACTTTTATCATCCTGAGACTTCGTATAAAATGAAAAATGATTAATATCGTACCCAGTCCAACATATGACATCAAAGTTTGGGCCATTTGCTAGCCACTTCAATGTATCAGAGGCACCATCATCCTTCTTAATTGTTTCACCAAACCAGTTTAAGAACGTTTTGTTATGCTCATTCAACAACCATTTCTCGTTCATTCGAACATTCTCCTCCCTTATCATAGTTTTGTGAGTAGATAAGTAAGGTTGAACCTCATCGGTATTATTCAAAATATACAAATGTGCTTGAAGGACTTCTGCACGACCCATGCTTTTCACAGTTATGCCTCGTGTACCTTTACCTCCGTGTCTTCCCTCATGACGAGACTTAGGAACTCCTATGGGTTCCACCTCTGACAAATACTCTGTACAAAACTCAATGGCCTCTTCTGCAATGTATCTTTCAATCATAGATGCCTCGGGACGGTGTGGATTCTTCACATACCCTTTTAATATTTTCATGTATCGTTCTATTGGATACATCCACCTCAAATAAACTGGACCACATAATCTGATCTCTCTCACTATATGAACAACCAAGTGAACCATAATGTCAAAAAATGATGGAGGAAAATACATCTCCAATTGGCATAAGATAGTGAAAGCTTCATTTTCCAACTCATCCAATTTTAGAGGGTCAATGGCTTTGCTACATATTTTATTGAAAAATAAGCATAACCTACTTATTGTATGTCTAACTTTTTTAGGTAAAATGTCACGAATAACCACTGGAAGTAGTTGTTGCATCAACACATGACAATTATGAGACTTTAACCCAACTAACTTTAAATCTTTCATCGAGACAAGTCTTTTAAAATTTGAAGAATACCCTTGTGGCACTTTAACCCCACGTAGGCACTCACAAAAAGAAATTTTCTCTTTTTTTGACAACGTATGACATGCCGGGGGCAAATATGTTCGCTTTCCTACAGACTGTGGAGCTAACTGATGTCGTATACCCATGTGAACCAAATCCAGTCGAGAATTGACTCCATCTTTAGTCTTGCCCTGTATATTGAGAAGTGTTCCAATGATGCTATCACACACATTTTTTTCCACATGCATCACATCAATACAATGTCTAACATCAAGTTTGCACCAATATGGAAGATCAAAAAATATTGATCTTTTCTTCCATATCCTTGTCTCCGTGACCTTTTTTTGAGTCTTTCCAAAAACAGTTTTGATGTTTTTAACCCGGTCGTAGACTTGTTGTCCAGTTAAGGCTTTTGGAGCAACATCATTTTCTGGCAACCCATTAAAAGCTTTCCTTAATCTACGATAAGGGTGATTAGTCCTGAGAAATTTTCGATGACCAAGATACACTGTCTTCCTTCCATGATGCAGTTGATGGTAACTTGTGCCTTCTTCACATATGGGACATGCTTTGTGCCCCTTTACGTTGTATCCACATAAATTTCCATATGCTGGAAAGTCATTAATAGTGCAAAAAAGCATTGCCCGCATCTTGAAATTTTCATTACCATATGCATCAAACACCTCCACACCTTCTTCCCATAGATTTCGCAAGTCTTCAATTAAAGGAGCAAGATAAACGTCTATGTCATTTCCAGGTTGTTGTGGACCTGAAATCATCATGGACAACATGATGTATTTACGTTTCATGCATAACTCCGGAGAAAGGTTATAAATTGTCAAAAGTACAGGCCACGAACTATGTTTACTACTTAAATTACCGTAGGGATTCATTCCATCTGTTGCAAGTCCAAGCCTTAGGTTTCTTGGCTCATTCCCAAAATCGGGATATAGTTGATCAACCATCTTCCATTGCAAACCATCAACTGGGTGTCGAAGTTTTCCATCAATCAGTCGTTCATCTACATGCCATCTAAGGTTCTTTGCTTCATCTTTATTACAAAACAATCGTTTGAACCTTGGAATTATTGGAAGATACCATAACACTTTGGCTGGAGGCCACTTTGTGCTGTCATTACAAATAGAATCACCATCCTTCAGTTTATAACGTGAAACTTGACACACAGGGCATTCATGTAATCCTTCAAACTCATTTCTGTATAGTATGCAATCATTGGGGCAGGCATGTATTTTCTTATACTGCATACCCATTGGACACAACACCTTCTTCGCCTCATAATTACGCTTTGGTAATGTGTTACCTTCCGGAAGCATCTCTACCAACAGTTCAAGTAATTCGGTGAAACTTTTATCACTTCACCCATTCCTTGCCTTCAGAGTGAATAATCTTAACACTGCTGACAATCGTGTAAAGGTAGTACATCTCGGATACAAAGGTTTCTCTGAATCAGTAGATAAGTTACCATACATATTTGCCCGCTCAAATGACGCATGCCCTACATCACGAATCATATCCTCTACCCAATCTTCCATATTTATATCAACCTCCACCGTCTGTGACACATTTGGCATGCCTAATAACTCACCATGCCATGTCCATTTTGTATAACTTTTGCAAAATCCATCACAAAGAATATGCTCTCTAATTTGACCAACACCCAAACGTCTCTCATTTAGACAATTAACACACGGACAGTAAAATTGTCCATTACTCTCAGGTAGATTTGTCTGCTCAAAATTCAAAAACTCTTCGACCCCATTCTCGTACTCATCGCTCGTTCGTTTAGTATTTATCCAACTACGATCCATACTATACAAGAATCATCAACACAAGATTTAGGATTAACCTTGTCACTCATTGTTGTTAATTTATTATCCTCCCTATTGGTAAGACCCTATCCCATTCGAGAAAAAAGTTTTTTATTCATCGATTAACATACTTCTAAAATCTTGAATATCATACTTGGTGAAATTTCGGCAGCATTTCGCATCAGTCTCCAAGTACATAACTTCATTATGGTTTTATTTACCATAATGAAGCATGTACCCAGAGACAATGCAAAATGAACTAAACCAAAATTTAATCAAGTACAATTTACAAGATTTATGAAGAAATTGTTAACCACTAAATAAAAAACTCTAGTCCCAAACTGTCCAACTTGGACAATTCAAGATTTAATATAATGAATGATTTACTTATTTAGTAATAAACTCATTATATTCAACCTTGAACGGGAAACTAAGGGTATGCTCATATTTAAACTCAAGAAAACAAACCAACATATTTAAACTCAAAATCAAGACTATAACATATATAAACCCTAAACAAACTTTCACATCTGCAATCACAAAGTAGAGGTGCATAGAACATACCTCATAGTCAACACAAAATGGTTGAGCGGTGGCCAAACGGTGTCCAAATGGAGGCACAACGGTGGTTGAACGACGACACAACACGGTATAGCCAAATAAGAAGCTTAAAAATTAAAGAATACAACCAAAATAAATGTATATTTCAACCATAATAATAGAATGAGATGCATAAATAACAACAAAGACGACTTCGAACCTTACGGTGCGCGACAACGACTTTGAACGAACGAAATCGTTCCAACGGCGACAATGACCACGAACGTAAGCACGGAATGAAACCACGAACAATAAAGATGTCGACAATGGCTAAGACTTAAACGAAAATAGAGAGAACAAGCCGAAACGAGAAACTGGGGTTTTGAAAAATGAGGTTAAACACGAACAGCGTCGAAAAAGAAGTGACAGGGGAAGACATTCTACATCGGTTGTTTCTCAGAACCGATGTAGAAAGTACTTTTTACATCGGTTGAGAAAATAACCGATGTAGAAAGTTTTAAAAAAATTCACTCTCTACATCGGTTCCAGAAAAACCGATGTAGAAAGTACTTTTTACATCGCTTGTTTCGTAACCGATGTAAAAAGTTTGAAAAAAAACTCACTTTCTATATCGGTTGGTAAAATAACCGATGTAGAAAGTACTTTCTACATCGGTTACATAACAATCGATGTAAAAAGTACTTTCTACATCGGTTATTTTTCCAACCGATGTAGAAAGTTTACATTTATTTACAAAAATGCCACCGCGTTTTTATTTACATCGGTTTTTAAAAAACCGATGTAAAATCCTGTTATAATATCGTATTTTTGCACTAGTGAACCTACTCATCACTCATGTCTCCTACGGTGAAGGCAGTAGAAAAAACAATTGTAGTGGCTTATTTTTTGATGGAAAATAAGAAGGAAAAGAATTAGTGTAGTAGAAAAAATTGTGAAAATAATTTTTTTAGATGAATTTATTTTATATAAAAGGAAAAAATTAATTTCTATCAAATTCACATATTTATAATTCTTCTACTTGGAGAATTAAGGAGGAAGTGTTTTTTTTTTTTTTTGAAATTTTAGTGTTTTAATTATTAAATTTTTTAGAAGAAATAATAAAAAATACATTATTATAATATTAATAAAAATAATATAATAAAAAATAGAACTTTTTAAGCTTAAATTAATTTTTTAAAATTTATATAAAACAAAATTTATATTATAAATATATTTTCACTCTTTTCTATTTATTCAAATAAGAGAAGATATTTTTTTCTTTCTCTCATATTTTTATCCATCTAATTTTTTTATTCTATTTTTATTTTATTTTTTACCCTCTTAATTTTTTCCTTCCTTCCTTCTTATTTTGTAGACCATCCAAATAAAATATTAATACTATCATTATACATATAATTAAATGTAGCATTTTTATTAATCTTTCAAACATAAGTTAATAAAAGTATTATTTTGATTTAATTGAGTTTTTTGTTTCTTTAAATCAAATTTTGAAATATTTTAACCCTTCGCTTTGTTTTCAAATGAATTAAATTTTTCTATTTTCAAAATTAAACCAATTAAATCCTTTTATTCATTTTTTACTTAACATCTTTAAATACTTATTTTTTTATTTAAAATTTTTACAAATTAAATTAATTAAACTTTTTAAAAAAATTACTTAAAATTCATCAACTAAAATATTAAACTTTTTTAGCATTGAGGTGTCTTTTAGTTCCTCATCGTAATTTGTTTTCTATTTTCAATCAAGCTATAAAATAGAAACAAAAATACTAAACTAATTATTGTTATCTGTTTTCGGAGTTCCGAAATAGAAGAGTGGTCTTCGATTTTTCTTTTTCCTCCTTGTCCTTGAAGTTCATGTTGGTAGAAAAGATATTTTCCTTTATTATTGGTGGTCGATGACGACTTCCAATAGCTGCACCACACGTTAAATTATGGTGATAATGTGATACAGTGCCCTCAATAAAAGCTACCACTTGACAATTATGCATATGGATATCATTTTAAGAAAGGGAAAATGTACAAGATATTTTCTTCCCTCAAATTTTTTCAGGCGATTTTAGAGGTAAAAAGAAGTAAAGAAAACAGAACAATTTGTAGCGGAAGAAACAATTGAGAATCACTAAACTAGTTCAAGTTGTTATTTTAATGGAGGAAAATATGCATATTTTGGCTAAAAATAACGATAATACGAGTTGTTTATATTAATTTAACAAATTTTTATTTAAATTGGCATGTATTTTTACCTCTAAAATACAAAATTGATGAGAATTATTAGGTGAATGAAAAAGACTTTATTAATTGAAAGAGACAATTAAGTCCATGCAATTAAATGACGTTTATCCCAAATTAGTCTCACAAATGTTGATAGGTAATAATAAGAAATAGGAACTCGTATGGTAAGAGTAACCTAACGTGATGCACGTAAATTAATTGATCATCCAGAGGCCACAAATGACATGGCAAAGGCAAACCCTATAAATTGGTCCATGAGATATTCATTTAGTTGTAAGAAGAGCATTTTGTTTCTCTTCTTCCACCAAATTTCAGACTTTTCTTTCGTTAATTTATTCTAATTTTCCTTATTTTGTCTTTGAAAAGAAAAAAAACATAAAAGGGGTGGAGGCAATTAAAAGAGTAAAAGGGGATGGAGAGCCTTGAAGAAAAAGTGTGTGTGTTCATGGATGAACAATATTATTATTCCAATGAATCACAGCTTCATGGATCTGTGGAAGATCTCTGGTGGTCTGACAATAGCAACGATTGTTCTGACTCACAAGAGAGGACTTTGTATTGGGAATCTCAGGTGGCACTGCTTCAGGTACTCTTCATTGTTCATTTCAATATTGCACCATCTTGCTATTTGGTAATTTCTTGTTTAACCAATTAACCAAAATTAATGAAATATTGCCAATTAAAATTCTGGGCTATTGTTATGTATATTGGCCAAAAATGTTGTGAAAAAATTTGCAGTCTAACACCAACATCAAATGAATTTGTTCTCAATCTGTATCATCAAGCCGGATATTCTGATTAGCTAGACTAATTTCATTTCTTTGATTGATCTGATATTAGATAAGTAGTTCATTTTTAAATTTGTATTGCATAGAATTGTTAAAGGTCTTTTTAAATATTTTAAATTTCTTAATTATTGTCCTTTGGAGTTCCAAAATATCTGATTCAGAAGAGTGGACATGATTTCTGTCCTTGTGCTTCAAGAGTTAATTAATTAGTAGAATAGTATTTGCCAAAGATGAATTGGTATAATAGATTTTTTCTTTTCCGCTTATGCTATTGGTGGTCTCGGTGATGACAACTTGCTAAAGTTGCACCACAGCTTAATTGTGGTGGTTATTCACGGATCCTTCCATAAAATTATATGCGAATCCGAGATACAAGATATACTATTCTTTTATAAATTTCATTTTGTCTGTTTTATATAAAATTCATATTCATATCACACGAGTCACAAATTTTTTTATTTGATACCGATGTATTGGAATATTCCTTTAAGGATATTCTTAGATATTTTTATTCTACATTATGCTTTGTGAAACATCCATTTACTTGAGTCAACATATGAAAAATGTGATGTTGCATTTTTTTTTAAAATCTATACTATAGAACAAAAGGACGAAAAATAAACAACTTACAAATTTACACAATTGTCATTTGTCCAATAACATGTATGTACTTGATATCGAAATGAATTTTTCTGGACCAAACGTGTTTTCAGTTGTCACAATCATCAACATTAGTAGATAGGATTATGTTTAATAGAAGTTACAATTTCAAAATCTTGAAAACTAAAAGGATATTTAATGTGTTTTTGTTTTGGTAACAATGAAAATTTATTTTATTTATAGGAAATATTGGAGCGGTATCATTTAACTGGATCGAAATTGAGACAAGAGATTGGTCGAATCATAAAAGAGGTCAAAACTTCAGATTTTTGCGGCTGCTTCAAGCCTAACTCTTCCGATTGCGCCACCTGTTTGAGAAGACGAGTGGTTACGGTGCTCTCCGACAGAGGATTCAGTACCAACCTTTGCATATCAAAATGGGGAACCACAAAAAAGTTTCCAGGAGGTACACATATACCTAATTTATATTCACCTAACATAACATTTGATGTACCAAAATTTAACGTTGTTTTTTATGTAATACCTAATTTCATTAATTATAAAATTTTAGGCTGTCACGAATATATTGAGGTGATGGCAAGCACATCAAGAAGGAAGAAACAGATCCCATTGCTGATCGAATTGGAATTGAGGGAACAGTTTCAGATTGCAAAAGCAGGTGAAAAATACCAGAAACTTGTGTCCTGTTTGCCTGAATTTTATATTGGGAAACCGGAGTACTTAACTGCCATTGTTCGAGTTATGTGCAATGCTGCAAAGAAATCAATGAAGGAGAAAAACATGCATCTGGGTCCGTGGCGGAAGAGCAGCTTCGTTCAAATGAAGTGGTCAGGCTTCAATCAAACATTGAATTCCGATAAATCTTTCGGTAGAATTTCAACATATCCCCTCGTACAAGCAGCTGAATCGTACCTTAGAATTTCAGGAGCTTCCACTGCAGTGGTAGTCACCTGAATTGTTTCTTGAATGAGAGAAGGTTCAATTCTTGTGGTAGATTTTGAAGGGGAATTTTGGACTTAGACCACTTTGTAGTGTAATAGGTGATGCCCCATTAGAGCAATATATTAGATCATTTGCCTTTCGTTGTCCTTTAGGTTCAAGATTTGATGTAATATATATGCCTAGCAATAGAATGTACCATATACTGTTTGCAGCAACTCAGTTATAAATTGTAAATGTCCTTGACCTTGAATCATATAAATATCCCTCATCTGACAGGTAATTATTTCTTATTATTATAAAATAGGAAATAAAATTGCAAATTAACTTGCAAATTTTTCTCATCAACTTAATTATTATTTTTTTCATCATTTGTATTAGAATTCGCCTACTGATTGTAATTTCCTTATTTACGGAGATTTGGATATGTAGAGATAAACAAGGTGTAAATCTTGAGTCGAGTTAGGATCCCTCTTTATTTGTCACCAGTCGAGATATGATGTGAGTTCATCTGATTAGTGTCCATAGGATTTGAAGTAATTGAACGACCCAAGTCGGCTAGTTAAGTCCATGTAGCAGGTCCAGTAGACACTGACAATCCAAACCTCATGCTCAACAATCATGAGTTATTACCGACAGAATTTCTTATGGGTTAACCGAGGGAATTTCAGTGGATTTTATTTATAAAAAAATTACTGGTATAATCGTCCGAAAATTCACGGTTTATTAACGAAAACGTTTAAAAAGATATTATGTTGCAAATAAGAGTTTGCAATCATTTTTAAATGATAACATTTTCAGTAATTAATTTAAAATTTTTAAATACATAAATAAAATTAAATTTGACTAAAATTTAAAAGAACGCCGATTGTCTCTGAAATAATTAGAATTAGATTCTGATTGAAATACATTTTGTAAGTACCGACTAAATATACACCCTCATGATTCAGCAAAGACAGTTTACAAAGACAAGTAAATCTAAGCTCATCTTCGAAAGTGAATATTTACAACTGAAGGCTGCAAGAACAAAGTCTGTTGAACAGAGAGAGCAAGGGGCAAAATTGGATGAAAAAGAAACGAAGAGATCTTTTTTGCACGACCATCCATACTACCAGCTTCAGGACCTAAATAATAAATTTGAAGCATGAAATAAATTCTGTTAAGTTCATGTTCCAAAAGCAGATCGAAATTGCATGGCTTACTAGTCTACACCACTGGTATTAAGAAAACGACTAATTGAACGTTGCTAAGCATGACCAGAGTACGGATAAAATTGATTTTAATTAAAAAAAGGAGGGGGGTTGGGAGGAGTAACTCGGGAGACATATGATGTCAATACGCTTTATCTAGGATCATGCTCTCATGATGCACGTAAAAGGTGTTAAGTACCTGAGATAACCATTGATGAGAAAAACGATAGGGTAGATTCACACAAATCAATGGTTGATAATCTAAGAAAATGTATTTTACAAAAGAAGATCGTGTTGATTTTTCTCATTAACAGTTGCCACATGATTTCACTTAGTCACGCATCCTCCACATTACATATGCCAGATCCCACCCCTCATTTTACTCTCTAAAGTGGAAGGACCTTATCTTGTCTTTTGATGTTAAGAAAGAAATAAGCTTGAACAAGAGAAAAAGCATACCTGGTTTTATCTTAAATTTGAGAGAATATGGATACCTCCTTAAAATGAACTTGATTGGATGGTCAGTTGATTGCCTATGTCGATCAGTTGCAGAAATCAGCTGCAAAGATGGGAAGAATTAAAAAGTAATCCACAGTGAGTGAAAAAATCTTATATTTTGTGTGGATTATAAAAGAAAAGTATATTAAATGTTAGAATTTTCATCCGTAGTTTTGCAGATACTAGTGTATGTGTGTGTGTACGGATAGAAGGTAAACCCTTTTTACATGGGGCACGCACGAGCATACCAAATGTGCTCCCCTCCATCCCTTCCCCATTCCCCTTTTTGGAACATGAATAACTTTAAAGTGTGAGGAAACCATGGAAAATCATTCTTCCATTCTCCCCTCCAATCTCTCTTTTTCAATAAAATTGGAATCCCTACCAGTAATCCGCTTCTAGAATCCTTGTTCCCATCACCACTCAGTTTAATATACCGTCATATCCACCAAAAGAAACTCAGCTTAAAATTTCTTTCCAGATATCAAAAACCACTACGTTGAATAAATGGACATCAGGCTGGCATGGTACCTTCCAAAAGATAAGCCTCAAGCAATGAGTCTAATAGATAATATGGCCTGTCACCAAAGGAGGTCCCAAATTTGTTTCCCCATTCCTGCTAATTTTACTAATGCTAATCTTATGGCTGGAACTCCACTTTAGGCTGAATATGCCCAACATTGTCCCAAATAGATTAAATTTAATTAAAAAAAACTATGGTCACTACTAGTCAAGCAAACAAGCATCTAAAGTAAACCTTATCATCAAACCGGAAAAGAGATTGGTCAAAGTAAGGTGAAGGACTCTGTGACTGGCAGCTGAAAGGTAACGAGGCAAGCATCTTCTTCACAAACTGCAACACAACAACAAAATTCATACATATAACAATCGGCAAGCAAGGTGATTTTTCTTCTTTTTTTTCTTTTATCCAGGGATGGAAGTAGGGAGGATTAGAAGGTCACAACCAACAACACTTTACCTGTGAAGAGCTGCTTGCCTTATCTTTTATGCTCCGTAGCTGTTCCAGCGCATGGATATTATTTGAGTGAGATGATATGAAATTCATATACTTTGAATTCGTTGATGTTGCATGGAAATGGTCACAGAACTGCTCAAACAACAGATAAAGCTCATCTGCTGAATTCTGATAAGATGTAAAATGAGTCAGAAAAAACATCAAAACAGTAACCCAAAGAGAACAACATAAATCTTATTCTAGTAATCCAAAGAGAAAACCCAAGAAAATTAAACAGGTTGAAAAACAAATTACCTGATAAAAGGACACAATTTCAGTTGTATCCATGTTATAGACAGCAACAAAAGCTGGGTGGTGATCAGCATTTCGTGACACCTGAGGTTAGAAAACATAAAAGATCAACACATTTCTCATATTACTTCAATAGAGAACATAAGGTTCCACTCCACTCTCCAGGTTGAAATATTCTGGAATGTTCAATCAGATAAAGATTTAGACATGATCCCTGCCCCATTTTTACTAGCTGGACCAAATTGTAAGACACTAATTTTTTCAAGACAATAAGGCCCTGGTTTCAACCAAGGCGTTCCGTGCGGTGAGGAGCCTCCCACAAAGAAACTAGCACTTCAAGGAGGATGGCCAGAAAGGCAGATAGTCAAGCTATAGCATACAACAATGCTATACCATTTTGCTTTTATATTTGGGCTTTGGCCTAGTCCAAAGGTTCTTGTAAGTAATTTCATTATTTACTTAGGGAATGTGAATGGTATTCTTACAACAAAAACATAATAAAAAGAAAAGACACACACAAAGAACTCACCCCTCCATCTACACTACCAAACTTGATTAGCAAATGATGCCGATCCAAGAATTGCACCTGTCCATGAGTTGAATAGACAAAACTTGTTACATTCCTTATCGAACACAGAAAAAAAATGTAAAGATGGTTTCAAATTTCAATCATTAGTGAAATGTTCTTGTCCGATGATGAAGCTGCAATATAAGTCATTTAAGATTCATAAAATGTCTCAAAGAGCCTACCTTCCAGATAATCAAATCAACATAATCTTGAAAGTGGAAGTAGAACTTCTTCCTAAGCCTTTGAACCCTCTAGTGGATGGGGAAAAATTAATTAAAAATGAATTTATTAGATATTAAAAAAAAGGAAAGATACAAAGCTTAAGTCATATATATAACAACAGCCAAAAATCTTGTACAGCCACAATTCAAACACAGAAAATCAAGATAGCAAAAATTATGGAACAATAATTAGGGGAAATTGCAAGGGCAAATACTTGACAAGATACTACAAAGAATATATACATGCCTAGACACATGCCAAACACTAGGGGCGGAAACAGGCTGAACTGAGCTAGGCTCTGTAAGGCCTGACCCTCGCTTCTTCAATTTAAGATTTAAACATGGCTTATTTACGTGACATAGGCCACTTTTTAAGACCTAGCCTAACCTTTTTAAAAGTCTGATCTGGCCCAAGAACCTATTTAAAAGCAAATTTTGTAATAAAATCTTTTAAATAGGTCAAAAGTTTACTCTTAAACATGCTAATAGGCCTAAACTTATATGTAAATTAGCAGATTAAAACCTTTAAATATAACATATACATAATCTCAAAAATTACATTAATAACAACAACAACAACAACAACAATAATAATAATAATATTTTCTGAAATAGAACAGCCTATTAGACCTAGAAGGTTTTTTGAATGGCCTAAAACTTGATCTTTTTAACTAAATAGGCTTTTAAAAAAGCCTTGGCCTAACTTATTTAGTAAGCCAGTTAGGCCTAGCCTCAACCTAAGATAGGCAAGGCTGTAGGCCTCTAACAAGCATCCTGACCTATTTACATCAATTTTTTGTGGTCATTACAAAATGCATTGCCGCGTGCTAGGGGCCAGCCATTTCAGATTTTAGAAAATTTCCTTTTCCATGTACGTATACATATTCATACCTAACAATTTACTGATAATGATGGTTATGTAGGAATGCAACCAAAGGGCAAAATATGGAGAAGGAATTGTTGATTAAAATATTTCTAGTTCTGGAATAATTTAGTATACAAGTGGTTAATTAAGTCAAGAGGAGATTAACCCTAACCACTCTTTGAACAAGATTAACTGGAAGTACAGTTAATTATTCCTAAATTGTAGATGACCAAGAATTCCTTCATTGTAATTTCTCCATCTAAATTACAGCAAAAAGTGTGTGTGTGTGTGTGTGTGTGTAACAATGGCCGCATTGGAGAACAAACCCCAGGCATTCCCATTTCCCGTACAGGTATATGCCTGTGAAGAGACAGATATATGGATGTACAGCAACAAATAATGTCCCTAGGCAGCGAGAGTAAAAGACATCTTAAAAGCATTTACTGAAGATCAAAAGGAAAGAAACTGAAGTTTTCAGCATAAAAGAGAAAAGAAAAAGAAACAGATTTTGAAATGGGCTATCTCCCTATGTCCTTCCAAGATAATACATGAACTGTATACATTATGCATAAAAGAAGAGCAATATAAAATATGAAAAGAGAACATTATGCAGCCATAAGTGAATTTAGAAGAAGACCAACCAGGGTATCATCACTTTCTTCATTCCATAGTCCCTGGAATATGAATGAAAGCAATCGCTGCTTTATACCACTTAGAAAAGAATTGCCTAGATTAGGCTGCCCTTGATGCATGTGATTTTCAATGTGGTTCCCAGGCAACTGATGCTGTTTATTTTTGTCAGACAATACCAAGCCCTGTCAGTAAATGACTATCTATTGAGTTTAGTGCTTTAAATATGCCATAAAACCATCAGAACCATCAACAATGAGTTCATATGACTTCATTTGTAAAAGGGGGACGGGGAAGTAATGACAATCAAAGATGATCACAAAATTATTAGTTAGACCACTGAAACAAAATTGAAAAGCATTTGCAAGGTATTAACCAATGCACCAGTGATTTTTTATAAGTGAAATGTAAAAGCAGTAGAGGACAACCTACTGCATGAGGGCTCTCATCTAGCAGGGTATGGGGACTGGGGAGGGTAGATGTACACAAACTTACCCCTGCAAGTGGAGAGATTGTTACCAAAATTTGATTCATGACAGGCAGCAACCTTACCAGTGCACCAAAGCATTCTTAAAAGTTTTTTTTCTTTTTGGGTTTAAGGGAGGACTCACTACCGAGGTAAGCCCGAGGGGAGGCACACTGGGAAGGCCTAAAGCGAGGTAGAGGGAGAAGGAAATGGTAAATGGGATGGAGTGAATTGTGGAAATTTGAACTGATGCACTCTAGTTGCATGTCCCACAATTCCACCAACTAAGCTGACTCGAGGATCTTAAAAGAATATTTAATTAGAAAAAGTTTATATATTTTTCTATCAAAAAGCCACAACAATCTACCTAACAGTATGCTCAACAAAACACATGTACAATAAAGTCAATACCAAAAGCTTGCTGACCTGGGAATTTGAATTGAGAAAAAGCTCATCATCTTCACGGCAGAATTCCCCAATAGCACGGACATCAACAAGGTTCCCAGAGTCTCTAATTTGAAGAATGTGTATAGTTTGATAGCGAAGTGATACAATTGCCAAAAGGTCATCATACAAGAAGACACCCATATTATGGGTTAAATTAACAAAGTCGTTACAGAAGACCTTCTTGTCCAAGATCTCTCCATCCTCCAGTCTATTATAATAGGTGAGAAACAGCACGGAGAAGAGGGCATACAATACAAAGTATTCATGATAAGGTTTGTAAGATAAGAAAAAAAAAAATTAAACGTAGAGAGAGATGAGTAAGCACCTCAAGAGGTGGAAAGTTATCTTCTCTATCGAAGGAACACCATGGACAGCTCCTCCAACAGCAGGTGCATCATGAATTTGGGCCGTCGAAGTAGCAAACAGTCCAAACCTATTACTCTCCATGTAAAGAAAGAAATCTTTACATATAAGTTCATTGCAAGAAGCAAGTGGTACACAATATAATTGGGTGAAAAAACTATCAAATCTCCTTGCTCGTGATGGTAAATCATGTTGATCACAATCTTCATCCTTGCATGAAAAAGAAAGCCACCTAGGCCTATACACAATCAACTCCTGATGATTTCTGCTGAAACTTATAAGGTATTGACCATCATCAGTGAATTTACGAAATGAATGATCTGGGCACTCAACCTCATATACTGTGTAACTTGGTACTAAGTTTTCATAGAATCGCCGAGCATGATGAACCTGCAAGAATTAAATTACACCTGCAAAAATTAAATTCAATTCAGGTTCCTTCAACAGAGGAACAAGACAACAATTTACAAATTTCCCACTAAACTAGTTCATCCATCTGATAAAGTGAAAGCAAATTTTCAAAAATGGCACACCATATATACATGAGCATTTTATGTTTCCACATGAGAAACATTAGGTTATAATTGACACTGTTTAACTCAATTAGAATCAAACAAACTGTCCAGCCTTGCTAAATATAAAAGAGCAACAAAGAAAACAGCACCAGCCCATTTAACCTTATTTATCTTCCCTCGCTAATGTCCTTGATAGTAACAAGTATAATTTACCAGGGGTATTCACATTTCCTACGGTTACATGTTACAACCCAATTATTGAGCAACTTCTTTCCACCCCCAAAAATAACCAAAAAAGACCAATTCCTGTTTCAGAATCTGTAGTGCTTACAAACTCAAGTGGCTAGGCATAAATCTTGTAAATCTTCTTAATTCTTTGTTTGCATGAATTATTCCACACCTAATCTTTTAAAAGTAAATTATTGCACCAAACAAGAAGTAAACTAAAGAGGCAAAAGATAACCACACTTGTAAGAATTTCCAGAAGAAACAATTCTAAATACAATTGATGGTAAAAAGAAATTACACTTGTGCCGGGAGCAGGAGTGCAAATTTGACGATTAAAAATCCTAGCCACAATATTGTTGCTTCTGTAGTACATTAAAGCTTGTCCACAAACTGGAAAAGTTCACCCTGAAAATGAAGAAAAATGAAATTTTAGATCAGACAAGCTATCTCCATAGAATTATTATTTTTAATATTATTTCTTGCTAGTGCTAATAAAAATAGATGGCTACAGACTGTACCTTCAAATCAAAATATCCCAATCCATGTTATGGACTAAATATATAAAACAAGAGATGTAACTTAATCACTTAGAACGCAGAAATGTTTGATTAGAAATAACAGAAATGGTTGGAACATAAGAAATAACAGGAGAGATATATAAAAGCTAAACATTCTTCAGGAATTAAAAATCAAGGACTGAATTAAGCAAAAATAAAGGCTTAAGATTATGTTGAATTGAACAAAAATTGGCAGTTACTTAATGTAATGACATCCATAATAGGAACATGACATCAATAACCTTAGCATGTGACATTAATCTAAACTAAAAAGTACAAACCATGTTAAATGATATGGTTTTTCTAATGTATGCCCAAAAGCACACAATAAGGAACTGAATATTAAGTTTTTAATGAAAATCACGGGATTCAGTATATTGATAACTCTAAATGTTACAATTTTCAAAATTAGTTTCTTATTGTGTGCCCATAAACACATGTTAGAAAAACCAAAAATGATAAACCTCAGTCTGCAAAAATAGTAGTAATCCTCACAGACATAGTGGTGAGTAAAATGGGAACGCAAAAAGGCAGGATTAGAAAGGCCAATCTAAGTCATCTAAAGAAAGCATGCGAAAGTCGTGTTAATAAGCAGCAAGAAAGGTTGACTCATGATTCATGTTAAACAGTGTTGAAAATTTTACAGGCTAGTTTCAGGTTGAGGAACCTCAAACCAAACCCTAGAGCGTGTACAACACAATTATCATTTTTTCGCTAACAAGAGGAAGATGATATGAAGAATGCTATTTTCACCCAAATCGTAACATTAACGTACGTTATTTACAACATCACACAGATCTCAAGGTTGAAACCTATGTGCAGTTCACAATTCAGATTCAACAGTCAACACGTCCTAGTTCACAGCTCGGTATCATTACGATACAAATACAATTTTAGGATTTATGAGAGAAGTTGATCAGAAAAAAAAAAAGAGTCAAATCCCCGTTAAGAAACTAAAGTCACGATATGAATAGCGGAGAATTATAGATTCCGGCGGAGAATAGAGGTTACCGGTGGCGACAGTGAAAAGCGCCGTTGACGGAAGGAGAACAGCGTCAAATTGAGAGATAATGTGAATTGGGAATTTGTTTGGGTTTAGTTGCGTAGTGTTGGGGGTTTGGGTAATAGAAAAGTGAGTTTGGGAGATGCCTGCCACATCACCTGCGTGCTTCCATCTCTAATTCCCTTCCGCTCGTTCGTACCCACTCTTCCCTTACAACTTGCAAATGCAATAAGCACCACAACTATCATTTCTTTTCTTTTCGCTAACATCAAGATAAGGTGCACTACAAAATAATAATAATAATAAAATAATAATAATAATAATGATAATAAAAATAATATAATTATATTTACTGAACTATCCACAACATTATCATGACAACTTTCATAACACTTCAATATTATGGTCTATCTTTATTCTTTTATTTTTGTTTATTGTAAAAAATAATATCATAAAAACAAGTTAAATATAATTACAAAATTAATTATCATTAATATTTAAAATAGATTTAATTAAATTTTTAGTTTCTTATTTTATTTATAATTTTAGTTCTAATCATTATCATATTTTTTATAATTTTAATTCTTTATTTTATTATAAGTTATTGATTTTAATCTTACCATATATTTTGCATACTTTTTTTTTTAACATCTCCTTTTATTTTTGAAAATTTTTATTACCATTACATTCATCCTTCACTTTAAATTTCTACAACCATTTATGTCTTCTGCAAGCAAACATCATTTAGTTTCCATCGATATCAATAATAGTAATCTTTATTGTAGTCGCTGTTGTTAAGGTTTGTTTTGAGTTGTTGGTATTTCATTTGCTAATTATTTTCGTCGTTTAGGATAGGTTTAAGTTTAGGAAACCGGTTCTAGTACATTTAAGAGAAGATAGTGATGCATTATACTATTTAATTTGCAGAATATATCAAATATATTCTGTAAAATTAGTTTACGAAATATATGTAATATTCTGCAAATTAATTTACAAACTGTAATTGATACATTTTATAAATTAATCCATGAAATACATCTTTTACATTCTATAAATTAATTAGGTTGTAAAATGTATTCATTACATTTCACAAATTAATTTGTGAAATCTAAGTAATACATTTTGTAAGTGAAATGTAACTGAAATTTAATTTAACTTTATTTTTAATTATAAATACTAATTTATGTTTGAAACTTTCTTTTAATATTTAAAATTATCTAATAATAATAATAAAAGGAAAAAAGTGGGAGAAGAAAATAATTTTGGCCTAAAGCTTAAACTAAGAAAATTAAAAAAGAGAAGGAAGTGGGCCGTTTTTGAAAAAAAAACTCGATGGACCAAAGAAAACAGCAGAAGAGAAAATTTAAAACACTATTCTATTAAAAGTTGGTTAATAATCTGTTAATTAGTTATAAATGTAGTTAGAAAAATAATTATGATTAAGTAAGCGAAACTAAGGTTAAGTTAATTAATTTAAGGTCTATAGATAAGAAATAGAAAAAGAGAAGGGATACTTTTGGGTTTTCAAAGGAAATTCTAGCATTAGAAAAGCCTTTGCTCTCTTGCCCTTGTTGGATCTAGAAGTTGAGAACCGATTGAATCTCCACCATTTCTGTTAGTAGAAAGAGTAACAATTGGAAGACTTGTGTTCAAAGCCTTTGACAAATGTTAGGTACGAGCTTTAAAATCGTTGCTCATCTGCATGTAGAAGCTTAGTTTCGATATAAACACTACCAGTAAAGGTGGAACTATTATTTGATACCTTAAGAGACTCAGGTTCAAGTTCAGGGTCCTATAAATAACTGTAATTTTACAAGAATTGATGGTTGATTGTGTATGCATTTCCTTGCATTTCTTGGCTTAGTTGAGTTTTGATTCAAATAGTCATTAGCATTACATATAGTTTGTACATATTTTCGCACTAAATCAATAGCCAAATTCTGCCTATGAACCTAGGCATCTTTGTCTTCCCCCAACTCCACAATGATAGCCACCATGACTACCTGTGACTATCGCCCCCTGATCGGCTTTCCTTGCAACTGATGAGGTTAATTCCAGGTGCGAGGTATCCCAATGCCTTGAAACTACCACTGCAGGGGCAACAAGGACCTTCGCATTAGCCACGATGTGGCAACCCGAATTCTAGAGCTACCACCAGGTGCGAAGGTCATATGCAAGTATCATCGACCTCGGCTTCAATGGTGGTGCCTCCTTTCTCAATCTGACAAAGCTCAAATCCTAACACCCGTTCTCCTTCCCACAGTGTCCATAGTCCCTGGCCTTGGGTCTTTGGAAACCATGACAAGCCCACGTCATTACCGCCTCCCCTAGGCTTAGAGCTACTCAGCCCCGATCTTATTCGTCCCCCCTCCCCCGAGTTTCATCTTCCTCTCCGGTGGTTATTGCCATAAGAAATTTTCATTTCCCCCTCCTCCATCTCGTTTGGTTATTTCCCTGCTATAGC
Source organism: Canavalia gladiata (assembly GCA_037954105.1). NCBI lineage: Eukaryota > Viridiplantae > Streptophyta > Magnoliopsida > Fabales > Fabaceae > Canavalia > Canavalia gladiata. The sequence continues at coordinate 19,207,776 of CM075667.1, forward strand.
TACAGCTAGCTTCAACCTTGCCCAAAAGTCCTGATTATAATCACCCCTCAAAAGGTTGAAGACCCCAAGCGTGGGTGTGAAGCGTTGGGCCTATTGGGCCCCTCCAAGCAAGTTCAAGGCTAAGACAAACTTATATGCCCCCTCAAGCACGGTTAAGGTAAAAAAAAATAAAAAAGAGTCAAGCGATCCCTACTCCCCCCAAATACTCAGAATACTAATAAAAGAAAACCAAAAAATAGTATATTGCGTTAGATTTTGGTAAAGAAAAGGATTAAAGCCTTATGATTCTTTGGGCTTGCTAAGTGAGATAGGCTTGATCAATTGGCTTTGGAAAATAATCCCACAAGTAGGGCTGGCAAGCTACCCCATTCCTTCCAAGTTACCTAAATCCAATAACTATAGACTTTCAAATTATAAAGATATCCTTAGATAATACAATCTATATTTAGCATAAAGGTAAAAATAAATAGAAAGATTCAACCATTAAGCCTTATAAATTACGCACACCTCTATGATAGTAATAGTTGAGGATAGGTATCATACCTAATGAAACAAGAGCCTTTCCGTTTAATTTATGAAATGAGGATTTACTTTTTGAAATTTAATTTTATGGATCAGGAAGAAAATTGATTAAATCTATTTTGTTCCATATCATTTATTTCATGCTTAACCAAATTTCAAATTTTGACTTTTTATCTCACTTTTAAATTGCATTTAATATCTTTTCTTTCTTCTTTTTTTGGAAGGCTAATAAATTCAAATAAATAATAAAGACATAACAATAACAAATCGTATGTAAAATGAATACTCAAACATTAATAATTTTCTTAAATCATAAAGTTGGCACATCCTTTTAAAATTTTTCTCAATAAAATTTTGGTTATTAATTTAGAATTTTTTGCTTCTAATTATTTTAAATTTAAAAATATTTTATAATTTTAAATCTCATGCAATGAGCTCTTAATACAGATGTATAACGTACCTTACTGTATAGTATTTAAAGAGTCATATAAGTTTTAGTGTAACCTTTGTTTGCCTTAAACTTTGAACAAATGCGGATTTAGAAGAAGATTTAAATCTTTCAATTAAACTTTATATCTATAATTTAAATTTCAAAAAGTATATTTTAAAGTTTTAAAATTTTAAATCTCACGTCATGAGCTCTTAATACAGACATGTAGCATACTCTACCATTTAATATTTAAAAAGTCATATAAGTTTCAGTGCAACCTTTGTTTGCTTTAGAGTTTGAGCATATGTGAGTTTAAAAGAAGATTTAAATCTTTCACATAAATTTTATATTTATAATTTAAATTTTAAAAAATATATTTTAAAGTTTTAAAATTATAAATCTCACGCAATGAGCTCTTAATATAGACATGTAACATCTTCTACTGTTTAGTATTTAGGGAGTCATATAAGTTTCGGTATAACCTTCATTTGTCTTAAACTTTGAGCATATGTGAGTTTGGAAGAATATTCAAATCTTTCAATTAAATTTCTATCTTTAGCTCAAAACCTATTTGGAAAGTCCAAGAGTCCAAATTTCACGTAGCATTTAGAAAAGACCTTATTTTTTCAATATTTACAAAAGATCAAGTTTTTAACCAGAACCAAGTCGCCTTGAATTTTTCATTTTGTCAGGAAACAAGTAGGAGCAGGATCAAGTTTTGTCAAACTATTTTCATAAACCTATTTATTTTTATTCTATTTAAAGGATCAAACAATTTTCATAAATATTAAGATTACACACTCAATTTAAAGGTATCATTTTTCGAAACGGGCAAGTAGGGTGCTAACACTTTCCATATTCATAATTGACTCCTGAACTTAGAACTCTTTCTTTATTGGGATTTTTTCCAAATATTTTTTCCTTTTAATAAAATTTGGTGGCGACTCCACAATTTTAAAATGATTCTTTCTAATTTTTGTTGAATTCATCATTTTGTCGTAATTTTGGTTGTGATATTAATTTTTTAATTTATGTTTGTGTTTAAGATTTTATTATTTGGGGTTTAGAGAATATAAATAATTTTAATTAATTTTTTATTATTTAAGTTTTCTTTTTAAGTTTATGTGTAAAAGTTCGGTTAAGGAAAAGTAATTACTTTTTTGTGTTTTATTTGGTGAATTTTAGATATGGTAAAGACTATGGGTTCACATACTAGGTGGTACTTTGCATAGAGGAGGTAGATGAGGATGTATTTAAGACAACATAATAGAAGAAGAATTTTGACCACTGCTTCTTCCCATAACCGACATGTTTGAGAAGCCTGGGATGATTACATTAAGGAGCATGAGCATATTAATGTTCTAGCTAATGTGATCGAAGAAGAGATATTCCTAAATAATCTAGTGAATGTATCTATCATTCGGTCATATCATCAACATATAGCTCTTTCTATATGGTCCACAGAGGTGGAAATTATTGGTGTTTGTGTATTTATTTATTTAAATATTAAAAAAATTATTTATCTAATTATTTGTTGGTATGTTATTTTAGGATTGTGGTGCTCTTAGGGTGCTAACCTATGGATAAAATGACCTATACATACCGAGCACGTACGAGAAGACTGGTTGGCATTGTTAGTACAATGTAATCACTCTACAGTAGATAGGGGATTGTTATCTGCTTTTGCTGAAAGATGGCATAAGGACACCTGCACCTTCCATTTGTCTGTGGGAAAGATGATCATTACATTGAATGATGTGTCTTCATTATTACATCTACTAATAACAGAAGAACTTTATTCCCTTAAGGCAATGACATAGGAGTCGGCTTGTCACATTTTGATAGAGTTGCTTAGTGTTTCAGCACCAAAGGTAAATATCGAGATAGATCATACACGAGATGCTTCTGTCAAATTTAGTTGGTTGTAGGATGTATGTGACCATTGTATTGGAGAGGGTCATTTAGATGCAACTGCATGGGTGTATTTGTTTCGATTGGTAGGATGCATGATTTTTACTTACAAAAGTGAAACTTTTGTTGGAGTCTACTACATGGAGTTATTCAGGGATGTGGACGTCATCGATAAGTATGCATGGGACACTATTGTGTTAGCATACCTATATGACCACCTTAGGGATATGAGTTTTCGCAACACTAGATGCTTGGATGGTTATTTGATGTTGTTACACGTACATATTTCCCCTTGTACATCATTTATTATTTTTATAAATATATATGAGTACTATTTTTTTTTAATTTGATTACAAGCATGGATTATAGACCATCTTCTACAAGTAGAGGGTGTCAAACTAAGTTGGATTTTATGCCTGATATGCCATTGGCGATGCCGTTGCAAATCTTATGTGGTTCGGAGGATGTAAGCCCATATAAGAAGGCCTTGGACCATGTACATGTTAGCAACATCATATGAGAATTTCAAAGTTCATTGGCTTTTTACTGATGCATCTTGGTTTTTAGGTTACATTAGATGTGGTGATTTGGTGTATCCACATTCACTAAAGAAAGTATTGCATTAGTATGATCATGTTCAGGGGATCCCTATAACAACATTTGATAGGTTGGGTATGGTTGGAAATCCTCACTCCATTGATGATAATTTTCTTAACTACGAACTATCTTTGGTGGTAGTGCAGGTTAGAGATCCTGTTGTTACCATCTTAAGATAGTGCACTGATGGATATATGGAGTGGTTTCATAGGATCTCCCACTGGACCTTATACCTGGTAGTTATGTGGCAGCTGCTAATAGACCATATACTACGATATTGGAGCTCGAGACTTCTCATGCAGCGAAATAAGTTTCATTATCTACTCAAATAATATATTTTAATTTTCATTGTCATGTTATAAATTACATTGATATTAATATAATTTATTTAGCAGGATTGATTTGATAGAATTATAGAACTATTACAAGACATCATTAGTTTAGAAAGGCTCCTAAAAGGAACAATAGAAGTTGATATGGCACGTTAGATTTTGAACATAGCACGTTTTGGAAGTTATAATGGGATTCTTACTTACCATCGAAAGAAGAGGATTTATCCATCTAGTTTATGTCATTATTTATTAGGGATATTTATATATGTAATGTTGTTAAATGTTGTATGTATTTATTGGAATGATTGATGGTTTAGGAACATGTTAATACAAAAATATTTTCCTTTTATACTTTAAGAACACTGTCATATGATAATCGGATTGTGTTTACATCATATAAAGTAAAATATAAACAATACAAATTATATTACAATTAATCGGTCGTAATGTCCGTGAAATTTTTAACATTGTTTGTAATAATGAACTAAACAATTCCATCTAAGTAATATATACTAATCTCCCACATTTGAGCATTGTCATGATAATATATTTGCCATGGAAAAGTAGTTGAAGGGATTGGAGCTCCATCCACCAAGAAAACCTATAATGATAACCCACATTAGCTTAATAAATAAATATAAATAAGTTGCCAAAAAATATTAATTAATTAGATGAATACCTATACAAAACGATAATTATTAACAAATCCTATGTAAATAATATGATGGCAATGCAACACTAGTGGTACACCTCTATGCGGAAAAAATATCATCAATCCATTGATTAAAATATGAATAAGTATGACATTATACTTAGACGTAATTACATAACCCATGAAAGGAATGGTCATCCACTTGTTTGGAGAAACCTTTTTTTTTCATTCCCAACAAACAAAGAATTCCTTAATGCATAAATTTTTTTAGCGCCAAATAGATTCACATACTCATCATGATACTATGCAAGTATCCTAATTAAATTAAGAAAGATTTGAGCCAAGACTCCTCATCCTTTTCGAAGCAATGCAACAATTGCACGATATCCATAATTTACATTCGCTTCAACATCATCAATGCATTCAATATGGTTATGAAACTGAACAGGAAATGGGTCAAGCATTGGCATAAACTTTTTTTATTTGTTTCTCCTACATTTAATATCGAACAAAAGTCAACGTGACAAGCTATCATGGAAAAAATACAAACTACCAACATATTCAAAGAAAGATGATTAATGTTTTGTTCATCTTTCCATTTTCAATGTCTTACCTTTGATTGCATCTTTTAATCTTACTTTATCAAGAGGTGGACACATTGAAGTTGTATAAAGAAATTCTATTTCATGAACTTTATCCATAAACATTAAGGTCTGAGATTCGTTTATGCAAGGCCTCAATTTTCAATTGATATGAAAAATTCGACCATGACTCTATCATTCCTTGATCAACAAAGGTCAATCTTTTCCTAGGAGGATTAATTGACTTTAATGATACAAAATTACCCATGATACTATTCCTTGCTAGATCGCATACAAGAGGTAATCCATATATAGTTCTAAGAGTGCAACCACATGCTATATCGTTAATACCAACAATTTTGACCTGTTCAAACTCAATAGTAGTGTGACCTAAAATGTTATTTGATACAAATTATTGTAGCTTGGCATAAAAACCTTTATTGAATTTGTGTTCTACGATGATCATGCTTCTCTTAGATGATGCATTTATATCACTATATTGCAGTATTATCACATGGCATCTTAGCATGAACATAAGTCACTTTTACTATCTTGAAGCAATCTCTTTAATCTTGAACGTGCACTTTCAACTCTGTAAAAATCAAGATAAATGTAATAAGCCATTTATGTTATTCAAATATATTACCTAAAACTTCTTTTAAATTATAAAGATACATGTTAGTAGTTGTATTTCCAAGATGCATTACCTTATTTGTCCAACAGCTGACAAATATTTCCTTATAAGGATGCAATCGAGTTTTCTTCACATAATCTAGAAAAATAAAAAATTTTGAACATTTCGCTCAAATTTTATCAAATGCTCTTTATATTCATTTTCTCTGGAAGAATCCATTTGATTAACTCATGCATCTATTTTATAATCGCATTCGTTTTTTGGAAAAACCAGTAACTTGCATATGGACTTCACATGTTTATAAACATAAAATTAACAAATCAAGTATGTTATAGATGAAAATACTATTTCAACAACATTCATCAAGGAAATATCTCTATCTCGATATGTCATAATCATCTCTTAGAAACAAACCTCTAATTTTTTGTAATGCCCAAGTGAAATTATTTCCCTGTTTAAACTTCAAATAAGCAAAGCCCACAGAGAATGTCAACTTTGTTGAGGTTACTCCAACAATCTCAAGTAATGGCAAACAATATTTGTTGGTCTTGCATGTAGTTTCAATAATCAATATAATATGAAATCCATTCAACAATTTAATAGCATTCGAATGTGTCCAAAACATATCTTAAACAACGTTGGACATTTCAACCATTCTATACCAATACATATATTTATCACGTTCCATTAACTTCATCAAATGTTGTAGTTCTGTTCGAGGATAGATCTGTTTGATGTTAGTCATATTATGATCATCAGGATCTTTTAATGTCAACAAAATATTCTTAGGTTTAACCATATTCTTTGTCATGTCACCTAATTAGATTTCTCTTCACCACTTAGTCTCAAAATATACGCATGACCTTCTAATGTTTCGACTATATCATGGTTGTGAAATCCATATACAACTTAAGTTTCCAACCTTCACCATTTCTCAAAGCTCTTCCTTTTAATGTAAAGGGGCACTCACATTTTTTTATTCTAGTCACCTTATGTGTTAATTCATTCTTATACTATCTATATTTTCCATTTTTTTACAGCCTAATATTAACATTGTTTTCCCATCAATTCTGCCACTATCAGATCTAACAAATTCATGAGTTTTACCCATTGCTCTAGTATAAGATAATAAATCATCCCTTGAAGAAAACACTTAATCATAAAATAAACATAAGAATATTACTAAATGATATTGGACATAATTAAATTTTTTGATCTCAAAACTAATTGGCCATATCAACCATGAATGCATTCGTATACACCATTGTTGTTTATCATAGCCAACTTATTTTTCTAAAGACTTACATTATCCTGTCATCATATATACGAAAATCAAATAAAAAATTCAAGTTACACATTCTTAAAAAATCAAAAATCACTTTCTTTGAAAAAAAGGTTTGACTACTTCATACTCTTTCATAAATATAGACATGTCAACTTTGTTTAAAACATTCTTACTCCACCACAAAGAATATTCCATATTTATCTCTACATAAAAAATAATATCACATAATATTAGTATATAAGTATTTCACATTTTCGTTTAACAATAAGTAAACATCCATTTCGCAAATTAATTTACAGAATAGAAAAATTACATTTTTCAAATTAATTTGTGAAATTGAATTTTTTGTGTTCTATAAATTAATTTATAAAATGTAATTTTTTGTATTCCACACATTTATTTACGAAATAAAAAATTATATTTTGTAAATTAATTTAATAAATTTACTTTTTTTATTTCATAAATTAATTTGCAAAATAGAAAATACAATGACAACAACAACTCACCTGCGTCGTCTTTGATCACTATAACACCTCCTCCAACTCAAATCAAGAGAACCTAAGCTAGGTTTAGATACTAAAGAAAGCTTGTTCATACACTAAAATTAGAATAAAGATTGCCCACGATGTATGACAACAAAACCATACACAAAACGAAAAAAGGGAGAAGAAAGACAAAAACTTCATTACATATTATATCCTCAAGTGTAGTTTAGTCTTTTTACAAGTCGGGGGATGCAAAAATAAAATAAAATTGGGGATGTAAAATGTAACAACCAAAATTTATAATGATAGACTTTCTAAGTTAAAATTTACTTTAGTAAGAATAAAGTAGAGATCAGAACAAAAGTTGAGAAAATTAGAAAATCTTTAACAAATGATGAAAATGCTACTATACTAGAATGACACAAATAAATGTGTAGGTAAATCAAAATAAAAGATAAAATACATTCTAAAGGTTTAGAATCCATCAATAATGGTTAGAAAGTTACAAGAAAAGACTAGAAACAAAAAGAGAATGAAAATTTCCAAAACACCCTTAGAGAGCTCTGTCTTCTATAAAGGTTAAACAGTTCCTAGAAAAATGGTAAATGACATAAGAGTGATTCAGGGATGAACTAATAAGTGTTAGAAATATTAGAAGAACAATGTAAGAACTTTCTGAAAATTCTCAAAAAATTATCAAAATACCTTTGGAAGGCCAAGAGGGTAAGAAACTACGAAGCAAAGGCCTAAAACATGAAGCTTATCCATATGTATGAAATTATCATGTGATAAATGAGGGGATGATACACCCCATGAGTCATCAATGTCATTATGACATGTAAGGCTAAAACTTTTATGAGGAGAAATAAAATTAACCATGATTAAATCAAAGTAACCTTAATTAATTAAAATTAACCATAATTAGTATTAAATTAACCTTGATTAGTGTTAAATTAATCTTAAATGATAATTTCTTGCAGTTATATTTAACTTTGAAAATGGAAATTACATGTAAATGGACCAAAATGTCCTTAAGTGGGAATTTAATTCCCAAATGTCCTTAAGTGGCTGAATTTGCTTGAGACCAATGGGAAGCTCATTTGCTTCATTAACATCCTTCAAAACATTTGAGTAAACTCTCTAAACTCACTCGAAACTTCAACTTCTTTTACAACACATAAATCTACACTAAGCATGAACTTCCATCTTTGAAATTTAAGTTGTAAGAAGTCAAACCAACAAAATTCCACCATCATCCTTAAAAGCTTTCGTGTGGACCACAAAAGAGAGGATAATCAACTTCAAAAGGTCCACCAAATCCTTATATAAGTCTTCAACAAGTAGGATTTTTACCATACACTTTTTCTAAGTTTTTAATTATGTGATGTGACTTGTTTTCCTTCTCTTTTTAGTGGATCTCTCTCTAAATTCTATGGATCCTACTTTGTTGAGCTTGATAGAGTTTAAAACTTCCCTTGGTTGTTAAAAATGAGCATCACCAAGTTTTTAATAACTTTCAGAAGTTAAAAAATAATTTTGATGGATTAAAAGACTTCTTAGAACCTTTGGAGCAATTTAATTGGTTAAAATTTATTTAAAATTATTTTTAAAAGTTTGGAGAAATTTGAGTGTTTTTATTAAGAGTTTTGAGGTGCTCAAAGTAAAGGATGGATGAAACTTGAAGTATATTTAGTGGATCTCCACTTGAATGTCTTAAAAAATGCTTTCTTTATGATAAAAATTATAAGCTTGCTTATGTCTCCTCTTAAAAGCTTTAATCTTGAACTTAGACTTTGATAAAAGTCTATATCTAGAACCATATGATAATGATCCTAAAAGACTAAAAAAAATAAGTTTTGAAAGTTACAATCTTAATTCCAAAATTAGATCTTAAAGCTAGTAAGAGTAAGGGTGAACTTATGGACTAAAAAATTGAACAAAACACTTAAAACACTCTATGATCATGATCAAAGTTATGGAATAAGGACAAATCTTGATGGATCCAAAAGCAAATGATGCAACAAATGGTAAAATTTATTATACAAAGGTCAAATAAGAGGAAATTAGGAAAATGACCCTTGCTTGATCAAGGGTGTGGATTCGGCAACCCTAAATTAATTAAGGGGAATTGAATTTAAAATTTTGATTAAGGCGTAACAAGAAGCCTAACCATGTATGAGAGAAACATTAAAAGCTTAAGAAAGGCTTGGTGATGGTTTGGGTAACCATTTGACCATTCTTAAGGAAAATTAGTGAAAGTAAGATAAAATCTTGTTAAGACTTAAAAATAAACCCAGTCATACATGAGGCGATGATTAAAAATCAATTATGAGGTTGTGGAAGTTTCAAGGGCCATTCAACCATATCTAGTAATTAAGAAGGAAAAGTCTTAGAAATTTCTAAGATGGTTTAGTTTATTAGCCTAAGTCATAACTATTACAAATCATCTTCTAAATATAAGAAAAATGGAACCATTATTCTTTAAAGGCTTAAGGAGTTAATTTTTCCAACCATAGATTAAATGTAAAATAAGTTAAATGGTATGCTTAAGTACATTTAAATAAAGTATAAGTAAGAAGCCTTGAATTTATGAGTAAGAAGGTAAGTAAATATATTAGTGGCTCAAACTTGATTAGTAAAGTTAACGATCAACAAAGTATAAAACCTCTAACACTCAACTTGAAATAAGTAAGTTGTGCAAAAAACATTTAAATTGATGAACATAAAGAAGATTAACCTAAAGAGGCCATTCGGCCAACTAATCTAAGCTTCCATCATTCCAGAAACTTGCATTAAAAATATTAAGAGAAACTTAACCTTTGGAAAAAGGAAAGGTTGAGAGGTAACTTAGAAGGATAAGTGGACTAAGTTCCTATGAGAAATTTCTCAAAAAACTTAAGGAATAAAGTAAGATGGACAAATTCTTGGAGAAAGGTTGCATGCTATCCAAGAAATTTACATCAAGCATTATTAAGAAATCTTGATTAGAAAGTGGGTTTTAAAGTAAAATAATTATGCTAACTTGTTATGTTGCTTCTAGAGCACACAAATATGTGTGTAAAGTATATGAAATATACTCTTAATTATTTAGAAAAGTGATATGTTATATGATGTTCATGTGTGAATGATAAATGTAAAGCTTGAATGGATTAGAAACTATGTGTGCATGGCATATTGGTTGAATTGTTTGAGCATGAAAGTTAGCTAGAAGCTTTAAAAAGAAGTATAATTAATTAAGAGACCACTAAAGAAAGAACTTATGTAAAAAGTTAATACTACTCTTAATGTGTCTTGTGCATATTCAGAAAGTAAAAGAGTCCTTTTAAGGTGGAGACAAAAAGGTTCTCCAAAACTCCTTTTATTATGAAGCGTTAGGTCTTCAATAATTATGATGGTAACAACCATCAAGGAATGAAATCATGTCCTAAGAATAGAAGATAGAGTAGAGCTAGTGAAAAGATATTATTTGATTAAAATGTATGATATGTCTATGATATAGATTATCACTAAAAGAGTGAGTAGAGAAACAAGAAGAATTATGATTAAGGAATGAATGAAATGATACTCAAATAATATTTGTGAAATGATGTAATGTGATCTCAAGAATATGTAAGATGTATGAAATCCAAAATAAGTAACTTGTATGCTTTTGATAGAAATTAGTTTCTACAATTGTAAAAAGAAATTCAATCTAACTAAAGATTTTCTAAAAACTAAAAGTAAATATGTATGCATGTCATGTTTCTTAATAAACTAAACTGGTTGGGTTGAAAATGTTGACATTACCTATAGGGTAGAATCCTACTAAGAAACTTAGTTTCTCACCCTCCCTTCCTACCATTTTCTTTCCTAGATGTCAAGGAAGTCTTTTGCGACAACGATAGTGTTTGTCAAGCTTAATAATGTCATCTAGTCGACTAACGTTCATAAGTTAATCATCACAGCTCAGGCCAACGTGAGAGTTTATTTTTCTTTGGATCATATATTCGTATATGTTGTTTTGAGCTCAAACTTTTCTACTACCAACTATGCCATACCTCTAGAGCCCTTTCATCCTAATGTGACTTTTCCTCCACCACTTGGATATAAGACACCCTCGACAGTACATGTGGAAGTCTCCTCTTCTTCTAAAGGAGAAAGACCTGCAGATGCCTTGTATTGCTACAATTCCTCCCATGCGTGGTCTTCACAAGGTAGCCCCTCTTTTCCTAGGCCAAACCCACTCCAGCCTTATCAGGAGATGAGAGTTAAAGCCTATTATGCCTTTGATGAAAGTTTGTGGTTAAAGCATTGAGGCCCCCATGACTGAAGCGTTACTTGAACCTACAAAAGTTAAAGTTGTGTCCCACCCAATAATTTACATTTCTGTAATATAGTTAAGGATAAATGTATAATAAATTAGTATGTGATATAGTATTGTAATGCGTATAAGTATGTAAAAGTGTTAATGTCTTAATTTAGCTTTTCTTTTACCCTAATGGACTGTATGATTATAATGTTTGTAAAACTCATATTATATAAATGTTTGTGTTGACTTTTGAACCTAAAAGGGTGTAACAAATATTAAGTTTGGATAAGCAAATTATATCTATATTACATGTATGGTTGTATGTTGTGTTTAAATAACATAGCTGAGTTAATAAATTGACGCAAGTGATGAAATCTGAATATTTATTTTTAAGTTATGTTAATCGCTATGACAAAACTTTCATTTTTAGAAAAATTTAAAAAAAGAATCGTATTTTTAATATTAGTAATTTTTTTTAAAAAAATTCGCATCATGAAATAATAATCTAATATTAAAACCGTAAATATGACTTAAATATAAAATAAATTTCAAGGATGTTACATAAAAAATAAAAAAAAAAATTAGTATTTATTATTAAAAAAACTATATTTTTAATTTTAAAAATATTAATGTGTAATCTTAGTTATTTTATTCAAATAATATCATCATTTAATAAAAAAATTTAATAATAACAATCAACTAATAAGAGTTAATTAATTTAATTAATAAATTTAAATTTAAATGACAAATATATGTTTACGTTAAATATTTAAAAGAATACTTTTTTTCCTCGTAATAATCATTCCGAGTTCAAGCAAAATTATCTCATACAAACAATTTGCATAAAATGTAATCTTTTGTAATATATAATAATCATAAACATGCCCCACCATTTATATGTAGGAAAAAAATTTGATTTTAATTTTAAACATACTTAAGATAGTTTTTTTTCATTAAAGTAAAAAAGAATTTATATGTATGGACCACCATCATAATCTGAAAAAAAAAATACCATATATCACATGAAGTATTTTGTATCTTAACGAACAAAAATAAAATTATTCTTTATCAATGATTTGTCGCCAAAATATTGTTATTCTTTGTGTGTGGATTATAATAAAAAATCACAATAATCAAATGATCCTTTATAAAATGGATATTATTTTACATTTGGCACTTAAATTTAATTTTTATTTTTTTATAATTAAATCAATGAATAATCAGGTTTCGAACAAATTTTGTTTCTTATCTCTGATCCTTAGTATTTATTTTATTTTTAAGAAAGGTTGGGAAAACTCATCCCACATCTGTCTTTGGTTTTTTATATTTTTATTTAATTTTTTTATGATATATTAAATTATTATATATTTTTAAAATTTATATATTTTATTATTTTTATAATTTTATTAATTTTTATGTTTATATAAAATTAAAAATATTTTAATAATTTTATATAATAAGATAGATTTAGAAATGAGTAAAGGGTCAAATTAGTCCCTAAGTTAGTTACGAAATTGTAAATTGGTCCTTAACTTAAAAAAAAATTCATTTAATCCTTCAATTTTTGATCCGTCCTACAAATTAGTCTCTCCACCAATTTTAACCTAACGATATGTTGAATTGGAACGTTAACTGCTATTGTGGGTCATTAAGTGTCACGTAAATGCCACGTAATTTATTAAAACGATATCGTTTTGTTTGGTAACGTAGTAAATAAGAGTATTGAAGGGAAAATCCTATATGATTAACGTTAACGAAAATTTCAAAAAGAAAACCAATTAAACTTTCTTCACAGGACAATTAAATTTGCAGAAATTGCTGAAATTGTACAAACCAACTAAACTATGGCTAAATTGATAGAAGCATTGTGCCTCATCTTTGTTTTTAAAAATAATATTTTATTCAAATTCATTTTCAATTTTAATCAATTCAAATGTTACTTGTTAAAATCAAGGAAAACTGATGAGATATGAATAAAATTAACATATAAAAGATTGACAACCTAACAATTAATATATCATGCGTCCGTGGAACGTTTTATGTAATTTCTATAAGCTTTTAATTTAGAAGCACTTGATTTTGTAGCTTCAAAAGCAAGGAGCTCAACATACTATGAAATTTACTACATTTCATTTCAGTATGACACACGGGTTTATATTTTTTATTTTTATAATATTAATAATTCATAATGTATAAATAATAATATTAAACAAAATTTATATTTACATTACACTATATTATATTAAATTATTATAAATTAATTTTAAAATATTAATTTTTTTATCATTTAAAAAATTATTTAATATTAATTTAGATATTATAAAATCATGATCAAATAAGTTTCCAAATGATATTAAAATGGTTATTTTATTAAGTTATAGATTTAAAATAAGAATTATTATTTTTTATATTTTAAATATTTGAAAATTTGAAAATTTGAAAATTATAATATTTAGAATATAAAATTAATAAATAGTATAAATTTTTAAAGAACTGAAAATAATTTAAATATTAAAATTTAATTTATGAATTTATTTGCATATATCATATTTGTATTTCATATTATAGTAATAAATAATTATATATAACAACTTATTAACAAAAATAAATTGTATTTAAGTAGAGTTACAAAAAAATTAATTCACAATATGTAGTGTAAGTTCATACTGAAATTTAGTTAAAAAAAATATCAATCCTGATAATTTTTATAATTTTATTCTCTTATAAAGAAAATCAAAATCCTTTCTAGGTAATTTTTTAATATATTCCTAAATTTTACAATTGTAATTTAATTAAAATTTATTTATAATCATTTTTTCCTGTTCAGTAATTATTATCATTAAATCAAATTTGTTATGAAGTTGAAATATCTGATGTTTTTCAACTCAAAACATTACATACTTTTTATTCATAAAATTGAGCGATTATATTAATTAAATATTCAAAATTAAAGTAAAAATTATTTTTATTGAAACTTATAGGATAAATCCATATATTTATAATAAATATTAAATAAAATTATACTAGTATATATTTTTATTTTCTTCATTTAATACATACATATAAATGTGTAGAAAAAATTATTTTCACAAATTGCATTTTTATACTTGTTTAAAAATTTTAAAAGATAATTATAAAAATGTTAAAAGATCATTCTAAAATGTTGGAATACAAAATATCAAAATATAAAAAAATTGAAACTATAAAGTAATAATTTTAAAATATTAAAAAATTGAAATTTAAAAAAGTGCTGTGTAGAATTTCTAATTAAGAAAAGATGGCATACAACTTATTAGTGGAAGAACTTTAGCATATTATATTACATAAACTATAAGTTTGATTAACAATCACCATAATTTTGTAGGAAGACTTAAAAGTGTGCAAGGGAGTAGGAGTACCTCTCTTTAAGTGTAGGGTGATAACTTTTCATTCTTGTACATTTTCAATCACTAAAGGGTATTACAAGAACCATATTAAATTAAGTTTATATGTTTGTATACAAGTATACAAGAGATATATTCAATAAGAAAAATAATCTAAATAATACAACTGCACATAAATAATTAAAATTTATTTAAAATTATATTATCATTTCAAATTATATATTTTTAAAAACTATATTATTTGTATATTTTATCTTAATTATTCATAATAAAATTTAATAATTAATATTCATTCCTCTCATTCACATAAAAAAAATCTCATTTATATAACAAACAAATTTTCTAATATATAGTGTATCTAAAGATACAAAATAAAAATCTAAATACAGTAATTTTTAATAAAAAATATACATTTGAATACATTAATAATATCAACATTATAATGTAAAATTAAAACCAACTATTTACAAATTTTTTATTACATAACCGTAGAAATACTTTACAAAACAGAAGGAAAGTGAAACAATCATAATAAACTTAATTATTTAAAAAATGCTAATCAATATCCCAAAAACATTAATTAAAAATTAAAACAATACTTTTATTAAAAATATTACTAATATACTTTTCTGTATAAATTTCAATACATCCTAATATAATTTTCAATATTTTTTAATTTAAATTCCTTAATGTCTTTAGAACACCAATAAGCAGGATCCATTATTTTGTTGCTAAGTTGTATCATTTATAACTTTCTCATTTTTAACGAAATCCCAAAGGTTAATATCATCAATCAGTTAAATGCATGAAAAGTTTAGACAGCATTTAATTTCCAAAATCTTTTTCTATTTTAATTTATCTTCACTTTTATTTATAAAAATGACATTGTTTTCATTCGTTTTATATTTTCAAATTTTATATAAAATAAAATAACTTTTTATTTTCCCTATTTTCTATACAAAAATATTAAAATAAAAAAAATCATATTTTTACAAATAAAAATAAAAACAAAGTATTTTTCACAAATCGAAGATCACCTAATTTTATCCATGACACCTCACACCATAGTTGAAAGAGAAATGTACAGGTTAATGTTAATGTTACTTATAAATGTAACATGTTTACATACGGTGTTAACAATGTCCATCGTCAACCACAGCATACAGGAGGACCAGACATTCATGGAACGGGAGCTTATACAAAGGTGTAAATGTAATGACTTTGGCAAAACCTTGAATATAAGCTTCATAAATTATGGCCATTAAATATTTTTGTTAGGTATTAGCATAAATTTAATACAATAAAACATGACCCGAGCAAAAATGTATCACAGGTTACTAATAAAATAAATAAATGGTATAGTATGAATTAAATAACAAACATTTAGAATGATATACATACCTACATACTAAACTCCTAAAAAGTTATGGTCCTGTATACTTGGACATCGCCGCTAATTATCTGTGGTGGGGGAGATTTAATAAATAAGTAACAATAAAAAAATATGAAGATGAACAATAAGGAAAACGTAAAAAATAGTAACATATACAAAGGGATAACTGGACAAAAAATGGGAAAAAGGAATAACATCAAATTATGGAGGCAAGCCTATCCCGTATAAATAAAAATTACATGACAGTACACATTCGTAAACTCAGGTCTTGCTTCCCTGGAATGAGGACGACAGTATCCTGAAGAGTCCATCTGGGTTATCAGCATGAACCTGTTGATAGACAAAGTAAGGACATTTTGGCTCACAAACTGAAATGAATATGCGTACGTGAAATGCATCGCAGGGTTTGAGACAGGACCAAAGAACAGGCAAAGGGTTAGAAGAATTAACTGAGGAAAGTGTGTCAAGTCAAAGTAATATCAAGTAACAACCCCTAACCTTTCAGAAATCATCTTATCAAAATACTAGTATCATACCAGTTGCCACATTAGCACTTGACATTAATTATATAATACATAAAACAACCAGTCCCAACTATTCCCTAAATTCTACAATGCTCTATGCCTACTTACATTAGTAGAAAGTATTTTAGAGGATATCAAGAGCATAGACTGTATAAAGTCAAAGACATGTATGGGAGGAGACCATACTCTAATAATAATAACCATATAATTTAACATACCCAGTGGCCAGCATCTTCAAGGACATGCATTTCAACTCCACCTCCTTCCTCAGCAGCAACCTCCTCAGCAGCATGGATCCGCTGAAGATCTTCAAGAGCCCATCTATGTAAGCTTCTTTCTGCTTTCAAAAAGTTCATGTGCACACCACGAGGTACATCTTCAACAATTTTCCTATGAACAAAAGCATAAAACACCATTGGCTCCACACAGTCTTCTGTATAGAAAAGATCATTTCAAAATTCAATGTGATTGCACATATCATTAATCCTGGCATCAGTAAATATACTAACCATGGAATTATTTCTTCAGCAATACAGATTAAATATCAAATTAACAGTAATACTGGACATGACACTATCATTTTAATTTATACTCAAGGTGAATCACATCTCTCAATCAGAGAAGTAAAGCAGATAAAAATCAATATATTACAGTTAGTATTGTCATCATAGATCACAGCAAGTACCACAAATTTGTTTCTTCATAGGATTGATACATTTCTGAAATCCCCTTTAGGTCAAACACCCATGAGAAGCTTGATGATCGAGAGCTGGTAGGTCGCAGGTTAGTCACAACCCACTACATGGAAAACAAGAAAATAAAATTAAAAAAAAAAAACAGGAACAAAAATTGTCAACACGTCCATTTCTTTTATCACCATTAATTTTCATGTGAATCATGTCATTTTTGTAACGTCCAATTTACTCATCAAGGGCCACGAAGCTCTTTAAAATATTTAATTGTTTAATAAGCCATCTGATGAAATGACCATACCAATATGACAATTCACAAACAAATTGAACAAGCCTAAAGGAGTAAAATCCAAGGGTTCATCTATGAATATTTAGCGTTCACCATTAACTGATTATTCCTACAATTGGACATTTTTCTAACACATTATATCTACAGGCTATCTATAGACCATTAAAGTTTTTCGTATTTTGTCATGGCTAGTTGACCTGTATGTTTTAAGGACCAAATTGCCTGTTTTATTCGAACAATAACATTTATACTATGTTTGGTTGGAAGGAAGGAAAATGAGAGGAGAGGAAAAAAATTGAAATCAAATTGAAGGGAAAATGGGAGGAAAGAAAATTTTGATTTTTTTTCCTCTTTTCTTTCATTTTCTCTTCAACTAAACAAAATAAAATGCATCATTATCTGTGTTTTCTTTCCTTTTTATTTTCTTTCTTTCCACTCTTCCAAACAAAATGGATTCCAATATTTTATTTTTTGAATCTTTGGATTAAAAATGTCTTGATGTAAGGATGTGTTAATTATGTATTATATAATTTTTGTAGTAGCATTCTAGCATAAAATGCCACAGTGAAGGGCAGAAACAGGAGAGTGAATGAGATAGAATTTACTAGCATTTTAATCCCTGATTTATTTAATTTTTGCAGATTAGTTCCTTGCTAAAAAAACTCCTCTGTGAATCCCTAACTTTCATTACCGTCTTTCAAATTTGTCCTTGGTGCCATTTGCAAAAGAACTAATTTGCATTATTTTAAATAAGGAAAGTGACTAATTTGTATGATTTTTAAAAGCAAAAGACTAATTTGCATTATGTTAAAAGTTAGTGATGAATTTGCAAAAACTAAATAAGTTAGGGATTAAAATGATAGTAAATTCTATAATCAAATACTTTTCACTTGGCAATCAGCATCAGTTTCACCAATCATGGCCTTAGTTCTATCATCATTGAACCAAGGAAAAGTATTCAGAATCCAACATTCAATAAACATGAATAGCCGGTACAAATTGAACAGCAATCAATATCAAAATATGCCATTGTTATGTACCTGTGCCACATCATTGGAAAATCCTTGTTGAATAAGAGCTTTGATGACATCCCGCTTTGAAGAGACCTACCTTGAGGAAAGGATCATAGAACAATAAAGAATTGCTCACAGTATACAATAAAAAAAACATCGTGTCAATTTATTTGAGTATAGAAAGATATAGTCATTATGTTACTAAAATGACAAACAAAAGAGCATCAAGATAATGTTAATATGTTGATAATCAAGGATCCTGCTTTCAAAAATTTAGGATTTTGTTTACTTTTATTTCAATATCTGTACTGATTAGGTTGATTGATTCTTTCCTTTTATATGATAGTATCTATAATTTATTTCCATTTTAAAGAGAGATAATTTCCTTCCTTATTTTAGGAATAGAATTAATTGTATAGGTGTACTCCTATCCTATTTAATTCAACCTCTGTAATTCAGGTAAGATATATGAAAGATATGCTATTCCACATGGTATCAGAGCTCTGATATGAACCATCTCTGATTACCTCATTATCATGGCCAACATCGGTGGAAAACCAGAAGGGATGACCCAAAGGGAGATTGGTGGCACAGCTATATCCAGCCCGGTTGAGGGAACCTCTCTCCCAATAACTAGTAACAAGCTCAATGGCCAAAACTACAACCAACGGGCCAGATTGGTCCGAATATTCCATCAAGGCTAGGGAAAAGAGGAATACACCACTAGTGAAACCAAAACACCAAAAAAGAACAAGTAAAAATTCCCATCTTTATGATGTGGCATTATCGTCTTGGACACCCAAACCTTATGTATTTGGAAAAGTTGTTCCCATCTTTATTCAATAAAAATTCAAAATTGTTTAACTATGAAGTATGTCAAATGTCCAAACATATCAGAAACACTTACCCTCTACAACCTTACAAACCATCTTGTCCATTTTTCTTAATTCACAGCGACGTGTGGGGTCCCTCTAGAGTCACCAATATCACCAACTCTTGATGGTTTGCCACATTCATTGATGATCATACACGCATAACTTGGGTATACTTAATGAGAGAAACTTCATAAGTGGGAAGATTATTTGAAATTTTTCACAATCTAGTACAAACTCAGTTTCAAGCATGCATCCAAGTACTTAGAACAGACAATAGCCATGAATACTACAACTCAGTTCTTGGTTCCTATCTTCAAAGGCACGATATTGGACACCAAAGTTCTTGTGTCAACACTCCACAACAAAATGGAGTTGCTGAATGCAAGAACTGACATCTTCTAGAAGTGATAAGGCCTCTCATGCTGGCCACAAATGTTCCACCACAATTTTGGGGAGATGTTGTACTTACAGCCACTTATTTGATCAATCGAATGTTTTCCAGAGTTCACTACAACACCCCACACACCATCCTTCAATCCTTTTACCCAAACACCCACTTCCTCACATCAATACTAGTAAAAATGTTTGGATTACTGCCTTTGTCCATAACCACCAACCTAACCACAGCAAACTTGATCCTACCTCGATCCCATGTATTTTCTTGGGATACTCTCCAAACCAAAAGGGGAACAAATGTTATTCTCCCTCTACCAAAAAATTCTATCATTCCATGGATGTTACATTCCTTGAGAATCAACCTTTTTACCCTAACACTGAAATTCAAGGGGAGAAAAAGAAGAATGAATTTCAGCTTTGGAGGTTCAGGGACACTATCAATTTTAAAAATTCTGAAGGAGTAACAGCCCCTGAAAGTTCCACTGAAACTGCTAAAATTGAACCCACTGAAAACATTGGAGTAGAACTGAATTAGCAAATCAGTACATGTCCCATAACACAAGCAGAAAAACCTCTTTTGGTGTACTTGAGGAATCAGAAGACCAGAAGACAGCAACCAGAATCCTCCACAATTCCAAGGCAAAGTCAAGAATCTGCCCAAACACCGAAGTTTGAAGAAAACCACGTTGGTAACATACTTTCTACTCTTATAAATTCTGTCCCTCCTAGTTCAAGAATGTACTGATCTTGATTTGCCCATTGCTATTAGAGAAGGTGTGAGGCTTGCACTAAGCACCCAATTGGAAATTTTGTATCGTATGTTATCACAAGACCATAGAGCTCTTATTGCAGCCCTTGGTAGCATTCAAGTTCCTAGGGACATATAGGAGGCTCTTCAACATCCTAAATAGGCAGCTGTCGTAAAGGAAGAAGTTCAAGCATTAGAGAAGAATAGGACATGGGAATTCTCAACCTTGCCAAAAGAAAGAAAGTTGTCAGATGCAAATGGATTTTTTCCATTAAACACAATGCAGATGGGAGGCTCACCTTGTTGCAAAAGGGTTCACCCAATCATATGGCATAGACTATGAGGAAACCTTTGCCCCAGTAGCAAAGCTGAATTTTATTCGTGCTATCCTATCACTTGTTGCGAATATTGATTGGCCTTTACACCAGCTCGATATCAAGGATGCTTTCCTCAATGGTGAAATTGAGGAAGAAATCTACATGAACATCCTTCCTGGACTTGAAAATCCAATAACTTTAGGAAAGGTTTGCAGACTTCGTACGTTGGTAACATACTTTCTACTCTTATAAATTCTGTCCCTCCTAGTTCAAGAATGTACTGATCTTGATTTGCCCATTGCAGACTTCGCAAGTTGTTATATGGTGCCAAACCTCAAGCATGGTTCGAAAGGCTAACACGAGTTGTTAGAGAAGATGGATTCATACAATGTCAAACTAACCATACCATGTTTGTCAAGCATTCATCAAAAGGGAAAATGACACTGTTTATGGTTTATGTTGACGACATTATTATCACAAGGGATGATTATGATGAAATCAAACACCTCAAGAAGCTTCTATTCGAGGAATTTGAGGTTAAAGACCTAGGAAACCTCAAGTATTTCCTAGGAATGGAGGTAGCCCACTCAAGAAATGGGATCTATGTGTCCCAAAGGAAGTATACTCTTGACTTGCTAATAAAAACCAGCATGTTGGGGAGCAAGCCAACAAACACCCTAATAGAACTAGCAAGGAGAAATGAGTCAGAAGGTGAAAGTCCTCCTACAAATAAGGACAAGTATCAAAGACTTTTGGGAAAATTGATTTACTTAACCCATACTAGACTTGATATTGGGTTCGCAGTAAGTATGGTAAGTCACTTTATGACTAGTTCCACAGAAAACCACATGAAGGCAGTCAACCGAATCCTTAGATACTTGAAGGGGACACCAAGAAAAGGCCTACACTTTACAAAGAGCTTTAGTAGAGATATAGAGGTTTACATAGATGCAGATTGGGCAAGATCCATGGTGGACGAAAATCCACTACAGGATATTGCTATTATATGTCGGGAAACCTTGTTACATGAAAGAGCAAAAAGCAACCTGTGGTGGCTAGGAGCAGTACTGAAGCTAAGTTTAGGGCACTATCCTATGGCATTTGTGAAGGGATTTAGCTTCAAAGGATACTTGAGGAACTTAAAATCCTCTCGACCTACATTATGAAAATTGTGACAACAAAGTAGCCATCAATAACATCATGAAAGGACCAAACATGTGGAGATTGGCCATCATTTCATAAAAAAAAACATGACAAGGGGGTAGCATGTCTTGAGCAGTGTAGTTAAAATCGGGATCCTACTCGTAGAATCGCACGATTTTACGATTTTTTGCAACCCCTCCCCGATTCAAATCGTAGCTGAAATCGAAATCTGCTGGGATCCTACAAAATCGCACGTCCGAGCCGTAAAATTGGTGGGATCATGCGATTCTACGATTTTACGACCCAACCCGCTCCAGACCCGACCCGACTCGTTCCAGACTCGGTTCCTAAAAAACCCTAAGTATACAAAAACTGCCACCCATTCCCGCTGTTTCTTATTTCTCATCTCTCTCTCTGTTTTTTGTTCTGCTACTGCCACCCACTCTCATTACTGCTACTACTGCCGCTACCTGCTACCGTTGTTGTCGCCGCCGCCTAATACCGCCGTTGCCGCGCTTTTGCTACCGCTGCCGCTTGCTGCTGTTGCTTGTGCCACCTGCTGCCACTGCTTCTGCCGTCACCACTCGCTGCCGCCACCTGCTGCCGCCGCTTCTGCTACCTGCACCTACCATTTTTCTCCTTCTCCCTTTTTTTTGTTGTCCCTCTTCTGCATTCGCTTCTGAAAAATGGCTTCTAATTCTAAAAATGCAAGTAATAGTGCTGCTGGAAGTGTTATTGGTGATGGTGATGGAAGCACAAGTGGGTCCATTGTGCCTATTCGTAGGAATGCTACAGGAAGCAAAACTGATGTGGCTTGGAAGCATGGGGTTGCTGTAGGTGTGGGTTCAAAACGAATTAAATGTAAATATTGCCCCCAAATTATTATAGGAGGTGTAAGTGGGTTGTTGTAGGTGTGGGTTCAAAACGAATTAAATGTAAATATTGCCCCCAAATTATTATAGGAGATTACAGGTTCAAGCATCATTTGGCTTGGACAGGACAAAATGTTTCAAGTTGCATAGGTGTAAGTGATGAAGTGAAGGAGGAGATGAAGCAGATATTGATTGAATTGGAAGAACATAAAAGAAAAATGGCTGAAAAAAGAAAAGGCAGTGAGATATTAGTTGGAAATACTGAAAATATTTTCAAGAGAAAACCAAAGAATACACAACAAGATACAATCAATTCCATATTCAAGAAATCTGTTAGAGAGGATGCATGTCGAGCAATTGCACGATTTTTCTACAACAATGCCATCGTTTTCAATGTGGCAAGGAGTGATGAGTTCAAGGAAATGTGTGATGCAATTGCACGACATGGGCTAGGATTTCAACCACCTTCCTACCATGAAATTAGAGTAAAGTATTTAAAGGAAGAAGTTAAGATGACAAAAGAGGCTTTGGAAGAACATAGAGAGGAATGGAAACAAGCAGGGTGCACCATAATGACTGATGGATGGACTAACAAAAGGAGAAGGACAATAATAAACTTCTTGGTGAATAGTCCAAAGGGAACCGTTTTTTTGAAGTCAATTGATGCATCTCATATATGCAAAACTGCTGACAAGATATTTGAGATGATAGATGATGTAGTTGAAGAGGTGGGTGAAGAAAATGTTGCCCAAGTTGTGACGGACAATGCAGCAAATTATAAAGCTGCTGGTCAGATGTTGATGAACAAGAGAAAAAGGTTGTATTGGACACCTTGTGCAGCACACCGCATTGACTTAATGTTGGAAGACTTTGAGAAAAAAGTAGTTGTGCATCATGAGACTATTCCAAAAGGTAAAAAAATTACATCATTTATCTATTCAAGAACTTCTCTAATTTCCCTATTGCAGAAGGAGACAAAAGGAAGAGAGTTGGTGAGACCAGACATTACTCGATTTGCCACATGTTACTTAACTTTAGGGTGCGTTTGAATGATAATAAAGGAGCTTTAATAAGAATGTTCACAAGTGAAGAATGGAAGTCCAATCGTTTTGCAAAGACCACAGATGGAAAATATGTTGAGGATGTGGTCTTGGATAAAGAGTTTTGGAAGAATGTCATAATTTGTTTGAAGGATGCAATTCCTTTAATCAAAGTGCTTCGTATGGTTGATTCAAATACCCCACCTGCCATGAGGTTTATTTATGAGGAGATGGATCAAGCTAAAGAAAATATACAAAAGGCTTTCAAAGGAGTTAAGAAAAGGTAACTATCATTCACTTCACCTTATTATGTCAAAATGTGATTTCTCATATTTAGTGTCATTATGGCCCCCTTGGAGCCAAAATATCCCATACGTCTCTTGAAATGATCCATTTGAACATCAATCTTAGCTTGCTCTTCCTCGGTGTGTACCTTTCTTTGTAGACAATGAAACAATCCATCTTTAACTTCATAGTCACATTTAAAATTAGGACTATAGTATAGTCGAGGATTAAGAAAATAGCCTGCAACATGCAAAGGCCTATGAAGTTGTCTATTCCTTCCTTATTTTAGGAATAGAATTAATTGAATAGGTGTACTCCTATCCTATTTAATTCAGCCTCTGTAATTCATGTAAGATATATGAAAAATATACTATTCCTCATGGTAAATAAAAAATGTGAATTAGCATAGTAATTAGTATGCATGGAAAAAATAATGGCTAACTCTACTCCCATATTTCCCTCAATTTTTTTCTTGTTTTCCCTTCTCAATAATCTATAGTACATGTCATCCCAAATTCTCTCTTTTATTTGATAGTGAGAGGGCTAAGCAACCAATGTTGGGGAATACCATGTACCCTTCTTTAAATATTTCAATAAATATTGGGAATTAAATAAAAGCATCACAAATAATTTAAAATGGTTCAACCTAACATCCCCACATCTAAAAATGAGAAGAGATCAAATTTACTATCAAGACAAGGTTACAGGATAATGATTCTAGCACTCTCAATCTCTTCCATCCCATAACTAGCTCACCATTTTCTCTACATCTCCACTAAACCCAATGAGGGTCAATGACCTCACAAGACAATCTTTTCACACTCTTATCCTCATTCTCATATCTCCAACAAGTCCTTAATACAAATATCTATACCCCACAAAAATTTGATGGACAAGCATTTACTCACTCCTTATGACATTCCTAGTCCCAATGAGAAACAAATGTTTCATATAATTTTCATATCTTGATATTAATTACAGTTCAAACATTGAATCTAATAACAAAATAGCAAACTGTCAATAATTATCTAAACAGGAATTTAGATCAAACCCAACAACCAAACCTTGAGGAACCAAAACAAGGGCAACACACTGAATCAAATTAACATCACCAGTTACATTCATTTCTCAAAGACACATTAATTAAGGGTAAAATAAATAGAAGAATCAATTAAAGATGTACCTCCTTTGGCAGTTTACTTAAAAAGGTTATAAGTTCTGCTGGATGGTCTTCTCCATCTCCACCTGCTCGAACTTTTCCAGGGGTTGCATCCAGAACCCAAGCCTTCAAATAGCACAGAAGCAAGTATGAAACAACTCAGAAAACACTCACATAAACACACAAATCTGATAGATGAATTTCCCTACCAACCTTAGAGCCAATATCTTCTATGAGAAAATAGTTAGCCTTACAAAACAGGAAAACACATCATACACATCAGAAACTGTCCACCCCCTTCCTATAACTACACCTGATACAATTAAATAACAGCTACTGCTACATAACTGTTCCACCATATAACTGCCCTATTACACAATTAAAAAAGTACAGTATAACTGCCCTACCATATAACTGCCCTATTAGTAATTATGGCCTGGTATTTTCTTATTTCTCCCAGAGTTAAGTCACATTTTGGGCTTATTCTCTGCACAATCCAAAGTCCAGAATTTGATCCACATCTTGATTATGGGTTGTAAGTTGTAACACAATCCTTGTCAACTCAACTTTTCCTCCCTGCTGAGTTTTTTATAGTCCTAAATAGTTCAGCAATTTAAGGTGCCATTATTTAACCAAATATACATTCAACTTCTAGGTCTTTCAAGGATCCAATCTGAAAATAGATCCCATATATGAACCAATATTATTTTCCAAGAACTCCTTAATGTCTAATATGATACACAGCAATGACAAGTGACTAAAAGCAAACTCTTAACCTCAGATATTTGGGAGCAGCCAACAAATCCTAAATTGAATTTAATGAGGACCATATCATTAGAATTAAATGATTTACAGTTCATATATAATATGTTGGATTTAAAGGATGCATACAATGTGTAGTATTAGGTATTGCTCATTATACATCCTGATTAGTTCCTCTTGTATGCTTAATGCTGCTTAAAGTATAAGAATCGACTTGTGTAGGTTAATTACAACGGTAAGCATTTACTTACACTAACTTCAGTGTGGAACCCCTCAATAAAAAAATGGTGCATGAGAGCAGTAACATCCTTCACAACCTAACCATTCCATTGCCAGGTTCACAAAATATGGAACCAATTTGTTTGATTCCTGATTTTATCTTGTATTTTTTTTTGTATCATATGCTTTCTGGTTATGTGCCAATATTCTTCCCCAGTACTTTTGATTCTTTATTCCTATGCAAACAGCTATGCTTCCATCAGCCGTAATTTTCAGCACTATCATCTAATGCCAGCAAATTTTCTAGCACTTCCTTCACTGCTAAGTGCCAATGATCAGAAGCAAAACCGGCCCACCCCTCCTCCCCCAAAACAAAGACATGTCACCTGTGGCATTTGCATGTGCCCCCCCCCCCCCCAAACCAAAAAATTTTGAGCCTTTCCTCTGCACATTTTGCCAAGCAGCAGGGTAAGTATATGATGCTCTTGCAGCCATGATATTCTACCAGTACCTTGCAGTCATCTTCTCATACTTTTCCAACCTCACCTCTCAGCTCTAACCGATCCTTAATCAGTGCTGTTTTTTCACTCTCTCAACTGCCACCACTCTTAGCTAAACCAATGCCCAACCACCACCAGCTATTACCCTCCAATGCAATGTCGGTAAGGTCCTACTGCTGTTTTCATTTTTGCATACTGCTCCAGTAAAGAGTTGTGATTTCCTCCACTAGTGTTGTTCTCTTTATTTTGACTGAGCGTTTTCCAGTCCACTTTCTTGTGCTATCTTTTCTAGCATAGACTTCAACAGAGTGCTTAACTTAATGACCCTTTTCAAGTGTAATAACTCCCCCCTCCACCCCCCACTTTGCCTTTGTTCTGCACTCCATGGGGCTGGTTGGCTGTGCATCCACACAAGCTAATCACCTGTTTGGATTTGCTGCTTTATGAACTTTTGTTCACCAAATTTTGCTGTTGTTTGGCCTATATTTGGTCTTTTTCCTACATTTGTTATTGCTTGGGGTCTATTGGGCTAGATATAGCCTTGTTTGCTACTGTGGTTGGATTCAATTGTAACAAAGAGCTCTAGCTTGGGGAAGACTGTTATGATTAATGATTTACAGAACATGTATAATCTCTTTGATTTAAAGCACATGCATGATGATTAGTATCAGTTATTGCTAATTATACAACTGTTGAGTGGTTCCTCTTGTAATCGACCCTCTATATAGCATAATTACCTATTTGTGTGGGTTGATTGCACGCATTAACCTCAAATCCTCCTTCAAATTCAATACTTATAATATGCATTTAATCTTTTCTGAAAATTTATTAAAAAAAACTCCCATCATTACATCTTCATGAATAATATATTACATAAAGACATAGACACCTTATCATGTACAGGTTTATGTTCACCCATCATCATAGTAAAGGAAAATACTCCATGCTGAATAAATTCTCATCTTGATAGGAGATCCACCCACAGATCAATTCAAAGTTTTCATCATCATCGGCTTATCAAGCATATTTTGATGATGATTAAGGAAAACCTCTTTTTTTTTCAATTATCAATTTTGTCACCCTAAAAGCCTTGTTAAATCTCAGTGTGAACACGATTTAAAACACACAAAAATCGAATCAATGTGTCACATATTTTTAACAGAGATCAAAACAGTTTAAAGCTAATCCTTTGTCCAGCAAAAGCAAACAGAAAACAAATTTGGGCTTACTCTCACTGGCCGAGCAAGAGGCTTTGCAGCTTGGTCCACCATGCTCAAAACAACTGAGAAAATGGAATAGTATAAGTATATATGGTTATAAAGAAAGCTACTGAAAAAGAAGAAATAAATAAAAAATTAAGTTAAAAGGTTCAATAGCTAACCTTTCCCCCCAAAACTATGACCAACCAACACACGAGGTGTTATTCTTAGCTCCCGAACCTATCCAAACAAACAAAAAGGATGTCATTGCAAGAAAGAAAAAGTAAATTACATGTATACATAACAATATGTATCTAAGCAGTTCTCTTGAACAACATCCATCAAGTACAACAGGCAAGTTTGATTTAATCATTCCAAGAAGGTTTTGTATTAATAGGAAAACATTCTATAAGCACATAAAACATATTGATTACAAACACACACATGCACACAAAAAGGATTTTAATTCCCACAATTGGTATCATTCAGCATTTTGATGTCAAAGAAGGACAATCAATTGCAACTAAAAATACAATGATGATGCATGAAACATGTTAAAAATCGCACCAGTTTCAAAACATCAACAGCAGCAGAGGCAACAGTATGGGGACCTCTCTTCTTGATTGATGCTGAATCACCATGACATCGTAGGTCTACTAAAAGAAACTGTCAATGCAAACAAAAGAAAGAAACAGGATTCAGATTGATGTGAATCAAAAAATTTCTTGCATTGAATCCCTATAAGCAGAATTTAGGATATGCAGAAAACAAAATTTTACCTAACAATAAAGTCTAGTAATTTGATCCAAACTTATTACACAATCAATAAACAAGAAAGTGCTGCATCATTGAAGGTTTTCACTTTTTAAGCAAAATATTTTAACAATTTTTAAAATTCATGGCAATGCATGGTTCATTGATAATAATTATTTCTACACTATTAGTCGATCAAAATTAAATCCATACATATAATACAATAACCATAAAATGTTTCTGTGGCAAGTAATACCTAACAAAGCTTAGCACAGAGACATACAGCAAAATACCTGCCATGTAGGAAACTCTTGCGCCAATCTCCTAGCAAAAGTTCCTGCAATATCATTCTTTCAGCAACAAATTATGAAACCAACAACTCATTCTTTCCCATTTATAATTGCCTGAGAACTAGACATGCTTCCAGGAAAATATAAAAATATGCAACCCAAATACCAGGCACCAGATGAAAACTACAACAAAGAAAGAAATGCAAACACAAAATTAAAGAAGTAGTGCCATTTAATAAGGAAGCCAAGGGTAGGAGACTCACTTATCCTTTTGATTAACATACTACAAGTATTCCCTTAACAAAATCACACAAGGATGCAAGTGATGAACTACCAAAACAATAAAGCAAGGCTTTTAAATGCTTGGTCACAGAGTAACTAGAAATATCCAGTTCTCTAATCCAGACCAAAGCTACTATAAGATTCATGAGTTCTAAGAGCAAGGAGAAGAGAATTGTGGCTGGATCATGTTGAAACCATGGAATACATCATTGCCAAGTGATAATCATGTACATTATATAGAAATAATTTAGACAATACATTTTATATCACAAAAGGTTTATGAATATGTACACAGAAGCACGCACCCCAATTTTTCCTGCATCCCAGGATCCCATGTAGAAAAACAGCTGTAGGTGGATCAGGTAGAGATCTGTCCAGAACAGAACTCCACCTAACCTGTATATCAAAGTATTTGTGTATTAGTCTTTTGGGAAGAATTTGTTACAGTATCATCTTTGTAGTGTTACATAAAATGCATATTAATGAGATTCATCAACTTCTTATGAAATACATAAGGCTTGCAGCCATCCAATATTATTTTACAAACTTTCATCTAAATATTGTCATACAGTTCCAAATCTATTTTGTTAAGCCTTTTGAAGAGACTGTCATTTAAGGACCAATAAAGTGAATTCATAATTTTGGTTCTTTTTTGGAGAAGATACAATTTTTACATTCTTCACAAATATGTTTCCTTGTAAAAGAAAATGCACAAGAAACTTATATAATTCATGTCTAACACTCTGCCATAAATCAGCACAACTTGAAAAATACAAATTTTGGTTTGGCCAAAAGCAACATGGTATGAGTGACTAAAGGCCAACAAAAAAAAAAATTTAATGCATTGTCAACAAAGGACCACTAAAAAAGATATGAACATAAAAATGAATACACCACTCTTGCACATATCTATGCCTAAACGGATTGTAAGGAACACTATGAAATTTAGAAAGAGAGAAGATTAACTTTTGCAAAGTGAAAACAAATTCCTGTCAGAAGAAATGGAGAACCAAGAAATAAATAATACTTACAAGTTCCCCTTGAATCAACTCATATGCCTGCAGAGAGACACAAAAAAAAAAAATTCTCTCGATTATAATAAACAAGGATAAATTAGATACTGCTCTTTTGAGGAGGAAAGAATTAGATACATTTTGCCATTACTAATTTAGAACTTCAGTGTTTTTTCTTTATCTGCGTACTCGACATATTAAACAAAATTCATGGTTGGCTTACTCTGCAACTAAGAAACTATCGTAAATTTCTTTTCTCTTGTGTCAGTGCCAAGCGTAAACACATGATAGAATCAAATAAATTAACCATAAAAATGCAAGCAATGAGCATTCAGATTACCAAAACGCTAGAGGAGCTGGCCACATCTCCCTTTTGTCCCAGAGTATCGCCCACTAATGCCATTGATATGGTCCGGTCTTTAATTGCCCCCCTAGAGTGGCTAAGAACTAACCGAGACCCGTTGAATGTGTCATTCTACATCCAAAAATATCCATACATAGAGTATCAATCTAGTGAAGTATCAAAATATTGAATCATTGATTGCCAAAACTTGCGCAACTAAAAACGAAGCTCAAACGGCAACATTAGCAACCTAATATTCGCTTCGGGAGGGATATACAAACTGATTTAGTAGTAATATAGCGGTTCACGGCCTAGAAGTTGAAATAACCGAAGCGAAGCTCAAATGCGACTACGATATATGCAATTTTCAATGCATAGAAACTATTGAAGTAACAAGAATGTGAATGTAAAGGTTAAGAATGGGAGCAGAATGCACCTGAGAGAGCCGCAGAATTGGAGACCTGACCTTGGGATTCCTCCATGAATTGGACAGAAACCTCGTCTTCCTCTCCGAGGAGTTAACCGCGGCGGCGGTGCAGCAGGGCGAAGAATTGGATATTACCGGCATCTGAAAGGAAACGGAAAATGCAGATCGGAGAAAGAGTGGAACGGAAAAAGGAGGGGGCCGACGGAGAGACCGAGAGATGCGGTGGTGTGGCTGGCGGAGAAGTAAAGAGAGAGTAGCGCGAATATAGCCTCCTCTCGCTCTCTCTCTCTCTGTCTCTCTCTCTCTCTCCCTTGCTGGTTACACCACAGATACACGCGCTCTTTCTTTAAATACTATATTTATTGAATTCGGTGCTGCTGGTCTTTGTAATATTTATAATACTATTTCTATTTTGATATATTTTATTCTATATTTTTTTATTATATTATATATTATTTAAAAAAAATTATCCTATTTCATCTATTTTTAACATATAATAATATTCATTTTACTATAAACAATAAGAATTTTAATTTAACTTAAATTGAAAAATGAAAATGACGAGCGCCATCCATTGTACTATAAATAATTAGAACTTTAATTTAACTTGGATTGAAAAGTGGAAAATGAAAATGACGAACACCGTCCATTGCGAAATGCGGAGAACTCAGGAGTTAAGGTTGTAGGCTACGGCAGTGCCACGACCCCTAACACGTGCTGTGGCTTTGGGCTTTCACATGAATCGGGTTGTTACACGACGGATCACCCACCTATACGAAATAGCTTTTTAGGATTTTACTTTTTGCATGTCCGTATCTTTTCTTTTTATATTTTTTTAATTTAGATATTATCATTTTATTTTTTTCTTTTTTTAATATTTCGTAAATAAATTTATAAAATGTATTTTTAATATTTTTTATTATTTTACAGAATATATTTTATACTTTACAAATTAATTTATAAAATATATTTTATGAAATACATTTTAATATTTTGTAAACTAATATAAATTTTTATATTTCGTAAACTAATTTACAGAATGTAAAAATATATTTCGTAAATTAATTTATAAAATATAAACTAATTTACGGAATGTATTTATTAAAGGGTATAATTGAAAAAAAATATAAAAAATAAAAAAAGTGTGAGAAGAAAAAATGGAGGATGCAAAAAGTAATTTTTTAGTTTTTTATTTTTATTTAATATTTTTATATGTGTATAAAAATATATAATAAAAAGTATTAAATAATATTTTTATTCAAAATTATAATATCTAATATTTATATATTAAAAAAATTAAAATTTTTAATAAAAAATTATTATATATAAATTTTATTAATATGCTTAAAAAATCTAATTGCAAATTTTTTTTCCATTGTTTTCATAATTTTAATTTTAAAATAATATTTTAATATATTTTAAAATAAAAAATTCAAAAAATACTTAATATAATTTTAAATTAAACTTCCTGAAATGATATAAATAAAAACATAGTAGAATGATAAAAAGAGGTAACACAAAAAATAACTTTCTCATATTTTTTAAAGAAATTGGTAATAAAAATCTTTTTACAATGAAATATAATAAAGCTTAAGTTTAAAATTTTATATACATTATCTAAATTTTTTATCATCAAATTGAAATTAATTTGTATTTAGATAAAGTAATTTAAAATTATTAAATTTTATATATTTAAATAATAAAAATTAAAATATTATAAATTTTTATTTAAATAATTATTATGTTAAATAAAAATAATTTTAAATAATTTAATTTATAAATATTTTTAAAACTTTTTAATATATTATTATTTTTAAAATTATTATTCATAATTTTTCTCATACTTCATTTTTCTTTAATATATTATTATTTTATTTATAAATTATTTAAATTTTAAAATTCTCCATCAAATACAGGATTTTTAATAAAAGGAGTTAATTTTGTTTATACTGTTAAAAATATTTTTTAACTAGATAAATTTTTTATGAGTGAAAAATTATTAAAATACGTTTGATATAGTGTATAATTTATTACGGTTAAAATTGGATGTAGTATAATTAATTAAATATGATTAAATTTAAATTTTTAAAATATTAATTGATAATAATATATCGTAAAATTAAAAATCTTCCTTCTAAAAATATGAGTTAATATAAATTTAATTAAATTTTTTAAGATGATTAAAATTTCAACAATAACATTTTGAAAATACTAAAAGCTAACAAAAAAAATCTATAAAACTAAATGATGTCTCTTCGTGTGTTTCGAATGAAAAATAATTAATTTTTACAAATCGTGAACGGATAAGATGAATTAAGCAAATTTTAAAATTTAAACATTAGAAAGGTTATTAAATATTTTAGATAATTAAAAAATATTTATAGCTTATTAAATATTGAATAAAATTTTAAATTAATTTTTAGATTATGTATTAAATAGATTAATTGTTAATTTTTTAAAAATTTAAATTTATTTTTTAGATAATTGATAATTAATTAGTTTAGTTATTTCATCTTCCTATCGTCATTAATTATTATAATTGTTGGCATACTATATTAAATAATATGTAAAATTATTTATATGGTAAAAAATAGAATTTTATCGATTGTTACATTTTTTTTACATTCACATCATTCTTTAAGGATTAATATATTCAAATTTCACAAAATCTAAAGATCAATATATTTGATATTTACAAAATCAAAAACCATCAACATATATATCCTCCATAAACATTTTCATAAATCACCATATCACTAATAAAAATAACAAATCATCTATTATTAAATCATCACTTCCTTTCATCACAAATAATAACTTTTGCAAATCATCCCCATTGAACAAAATTTTGTCATAACCCACACCACCAGTAGTTCAAAGATTAAGGATAACTTAATTTCTCACTTATTTATAATTTTGCAAATTGATCTCTTATTTACAAAAATTTCTTTATTAATCCCTCACTTACTTATGTGTCTTGCAAATTAGTTTCTTCATCAGTTTTTACGTGATGACGTGCTAATTTAGCACATTAAATGTCATGTAGAGGTACATGTATCTTAAGTGGACGATATCATTTTCATCTTTTTCATCGAAATTTGTTTAAGAGCATTGGAAACATATTCTCTACGATTATTGTTGAGGAGATCGTCATGCTTGTCTTCTTTACTCAATTCACATCACACTTGTGATAGGGTGATAAACATAGATTTCATAAATAATTATCTCTCACTTTTATCTCATTAAGACTTCTTATATGTTCAATTAAGTGATCTTTGTCATATTTTATGAGTTTGGGTTCATATGAAGTTTAATTAAATTTCTTTGCTTACCCGATTAAAATGACACTATTATAGTATTTTGAGCATAATAGGAGTTGTAGACATCCAAAAATCATGAAATCTGTCTTGAATGAAAGCTTAAAGAAGTGTCCATAGTTACAAAGTAAGAGCAGACTCTAAATGGGATGTTTAGGACTCCGAAATTATCTCAAAAGATGAGATAGTGTTGCTGACGTGGAATTTGAACAGTGTGCAAAGATCCGGCCATATCTTGAGATATAGAAGTCATATTGAGATGAAATCAACTTTGTTGGACAGCTAAGATCTGGGGCTACAACTTTTGTTCAGAAGTCAAGCTCTAATTCGGACATGTGAACATCCAAAATTGCGGTGCAAGAAAGTTAAAATTGTTGTGCTCATTGGTGGCAAAAATTCAAAAGTGTTTTGCAATTTCAACAAAGCCCATGTGAAAGCAAGAAAAGGGTAGAAAAGTAATATCCTAGTTGGTGACTTTCTGAAGATGATGCCTCAAAAATCCTCTATAAATAGAAGGGTTTCCAAGAGGAGACACACACCATTTTGGAGATTAACTCCAATACAATTTTCTTTCTTTCTTTCTTTCTTTCTTTCTTGTTAGTTTTGCCTCCTTCATGGAAGGCTTAGGTTTTCTTTCTTGTTAGTTTGCCTCCTACATGGAAGGCTTAGTTTTTCTTTATTGTTAGTTGTCTCCTACATGGAAGGCTTAGGATTTATTTGTTGTTAGTTGCCTCCTACATGGAAGGCTTAGGATTTATTTGTTGTTAGTTTGCCTCTTTATTTGTTGTTAGTTTGCCTCCTTCATGGAAGGCTAGGTTTGTAGTTTCAATTCAAGGATTCAAGCTATTTTCATTTTAACTTTGAGGTCTTGATCTTTATTTACATGCTTATTAAGTGGTTTCTACTCTATTTCACCATATTCTTCAATTTTATTCTTTAATCAAAGTTTGATCGGTTGACGTATTTTGATTAATGCATAATTGATTTATAATTGGTTTTTGATTGGTAAATCATTTTCCAAAAGTTTGAAGAGTAGAAATTAAGTAATTTAATTGAAGGTTTTCATTTTATTACTTACTTCAACTAAATTCTGATTATAAAATTGGTTTAGATGAAAGATTAAGTGGTTACTAAATCTTGTTGATCATAATCAATTGAATTCTGAGAGGTTTCTCAGTAGAGAATTCAAGGATCATTGTAGGGGTTCCAGATGATCCTAGGTTGATAAACACAATGCATGATTTTAGTGATCAATGATTAGTTATGAAAATAGCCTCTGAATTCCTTGAGTTGATAATTGTTAAGTGAAATTAATTTCATTCTGTATTTTGTATTTAGCATTTGATATCACATCTTTACAAAAACCCCCTTGTTCTAATTTTCTCCTTATTTGCTTAAGAATCTGAAATGGTCTTTGGGAGATGACCTAGGTTGCACCTTATACTATACCAATAGTTTGGGGGAAATCTAGAAATTATTTTTGCGCGTTTACGACGAGCGTGTCAAAATTTGGCGCCGTTGTCGGGGACCATTTTAATTTCCTAGGCTCATTTAGGAGTTTGTATAAAAGTTTTAATCTTTCTAACAATTTTTTTTTACTTTAGGTATATATTCTTGGATTTTCTGTATGAATTCACCTTTTTGTGTATGACCCGATCCAATCCTGAAAATTTATATGCATATGATCCTAAGATTGATAGAACATTCCACCATTTGAGAAGAGCACATAGAAGGCATTCATCCAGTAATAACCAAGAAAGTAACAGTAGTGATTTTTCATCTTTAAATTTTGATAGTTTTAAATATTTTGCTAAGAACATGGCTGATAGAACCTTAAAAGAATTAGCTGCACCTGATGTTGCTTATCAACCATTGTGTATTCAATACCCTGATGTTGATGCACCATTTGAACTAAAGTCTGGATTAATACATTTGCTACCTAAGTTTCATGGCCTTGCAGGTGAGGACCCTCATAAACATTTGAAGGAATTTCACATTGTGTGTTCCACAATGCGGCCACAAGGAATTCCAGAAGATCATATCAAGTTGAAGGCATTCCCTTTCTCCTTAAATGATGGAGCTAAGGACTGGTTGTACTATCTACATCCAACATCTGTTACAAGCTGGAATGATATGAAGAGATTATTTCTGGAGAAATTCTTCCCTGCATCCAGAACAGCAGCTATCAGAAAAGAGATTTGCGGCATCAGACAGAACTCCCAAGAAACTTTCTATGAGTATTGGGAGAGATTCAAGAAACTATGCGCCACTTGTCCACACCATCAAATCAGTGATCAATTACTGATTCAATATTTCTATGAAGGACTCATGCCAATGGACAGAAGCATGGTTGATGCAGCTAGTGGTGGAGCACTTATGGACAAATGTCCTACAGCAACTCAAGATTTGATTGCCAACATGGCAGAAAATTCTCAGCAATTCAATTCTCGAACTAATTCCTTGTCTAAAGGAGTCCATGAAATGACCACCAAGACAGACCATACACGATTGGAGAACAGAATTGAAGAACTAACCTCCATCGTAAGACAGTTGGCCATCGGACAACAACAGCAACTTAATGTTGTTGACAAAACCAAAACATGTGGCATCTGCACTTCTGCAGATCATCCTACTGATGCATGCCCAACATTGCAAGAAAGTGAGACACCTGAGGCTACAGTAAATGGTATTTTTGGCACAGGACAACAATACAGGCCTCCTCAACATTATCAGCAACAGAAGTTTGAGCCACCTTCTGGATCATACAATCCTAGTTGGAGAAACCATCCTAACTTGAGATATGGTCCTCCACAGCAACAAAGGATTCAAACATCTGACTCCCAAAATAAATACCAACCACCGTCATTCAGACAACAACAACAGCATATGCAGCAATCTGTACCCTCTAATGCTTCTGAACCCTCTCTTGATGATTTGATGAAGCAATTAGCAACCAACAATCTTCAGTTTCAACAAAATGTAAGTTCTACCATTCAGGATTTACAAATTCAAATTGGGCAGTTGGCTACCATTGTCAACCAATTGAAATCTCAAGGTTCTGGTCAACTACCTTCTCAACCTGTCATAAATCCCAAAAGTGTGAACGCCATGACCTTGAGAAGTGGGAAGAAAGTACAGACAGACCCTACAATTTTAAAGCAACAAAGCTTCAATCAGACTAATCCACACCAAAAAGAAGCATTTATCTCCACACTTGGAGACATCTCTGATAAGCCATCTGAATCAGAGGGAAAGTCTGATGAAAAAAATACACCAGCCTTCGATAAGACATCGAATGATCAACAAAAAGAAGCTTGCCATAAACGATCTGCACTTGAAGCATCTGATGAGAAGAAAACCCCAAATTGTGCTGATCAGAAGGTATCTTTACCTTTTCCAAATAGAATGGTTCAATCCAAGCCCAATGTTCATGCAGAATTGGATAAGGAGCTTCTAGATACTTTCAGGAAAGTGGAAGTCAACATACCACTTCTAGATGTTATCAAGCAAATTCCCAAATATGCCAAATTTCTAAAGGATTTGTGCACGCATAAGAGAAGACTCAAAGGGGATGAGAAGATTAGTGTGGGACGCAATGTTTCAGCCTTAATTCAACCCAGCCTCCCTCAGAAATGTAAAGATCCAGGAACTTTCACCATTCCTTGCACAATAGGAAACTCTACATTTGGTGATGCATTGCTGGATCTAGGTGCTTCCATTAATGTTATGCCCTCATCAGTTTATAAATCTTTGAATCTGGGAGAACTGAAGCCAACTGGTGTGGTGATTCAATTAGCCAACAGAAGTACAGCACATCCAGCTGGAGTACTTGAAGATGTGCTAGTTCAAGTGAATAAGCTAATCTTTCCAGCTGACTTCTACATTTTGGATATGGAAGATGAGTCATCCATCAATAGAGCAACCTTGATCCTAGGGAGACCTTTCCTCAAAACTGCAAAAACAAAGATAGATGTGCATACGAGGACTCTCTCTATGGAATTTGGAGATGATATCATCCAATTCAACATATTTGAAGCCATGAAGCATCCTATAGAGAATCATTCACTCTTTCAACTTGATGTCATAGATCTTCTTGCGAATGATTATTCTATTGACAATCTACTTTTTGAATTTTTTGATTTTGATTTAGATTACTTAGATAATTTTACTTGCACATGTGATGAATTTGATTCATGTATTGTGTGTTCCAGGATTAATGCTGCAGACCAACCTTCGTTGAAAGATGACATGTTAGATGCAAGTATTGCAGACATTTCAATCTCAGATAGATCTCTTCCTTCCATAATACAACCACCTCCTTTGGAGTTGAAGCCTTTGCCTGAACATCTAAAGTATGCTTATTTGGGGGAAATTGAGAAGCTTCCTGTCATTGTAGCAAAGAACCTTCTACCACAACAGGAAGAAAGGTTACTACAAACCTTAAAAAGCCATAAACAAGCAATTGGATGGACTTTGGCTGATATTCCAGGTATTAGCCCATCTACTTGTATGCATAGGATACTGCTGGAGGAAAACACCAGACCTGTTAAACAACCACAAAGGCGTTTGAATCCAACCATCCTAGATGTGGTAAAGAAGGAAGTAGGTAAGCTTTTGGCAGCTGGTATCATCTATCCCATCTCAGACAGTGATTGGGTAAGCCCGGTGCAAGTAGTTCCTAAGAAGACTGGCATGACTGTAGTCAAAAATCACAATGATGAACTAATCCCTACCAGAATACAAAACAGTTGGAGAGTGTCCATAGATTATAGGAAGCTTAACCAAGCTACTCGCAAGGATCACTTCCCTTTGCCCTTCATAGACCAAATTTTGAAAAGATTAGCAGGAAAATCTCACTATTGCTTTCTGGATGGTTTTTCAGGTTATTTTCAAATACATATAGCCCCAGAAGACCAGCATAAGACCACCTTCACTTGTCCTTTTGGTACTTTTGCCTATCGAAGGATGCCATTTGGTCTATGCAATGCCCCTGGAACCTTTCAAAGATGCATGGTAAGCATTTTCTCTGATCTCTTAGAAAGTTGCATGGAAGTGTTTATGGATGACTTCACTGTATATGGTTCTTCTTTTGATGCATGCTTAGAAAGCCTTTCTAAAGTTTTGGACAGATGCATTGAGACTAACCTGGTTTTGAATTTTGAAAAATGTCATTTCATGGTAACAGAAGGTATAGTCTTAGGACACTTGGTATCTAGCAAAGGTTTAGAGGTTGATAAGGCCAAGATAGACATTATTACTTCTCTACCTTACCCCACTTCTGTGCGAGAAGTACGTTCTTTACTTGGTCATGCAGGTTTTTACAGAAGATTCATCAAGGATTTTAGCAAGATTGCACAACCTCTTTCTAAACTACTACAAAAAGATACCAAATTTGTGTTTGATCAAGCATGCAAGGATTCATTTGATGAACTAAAGAAGCGGTTGACAACCACTCCCATCATTCAACCACCTAATTGGACGCTTCCATTTGAATTAATGTGTGATGCATCTAATTATGCCCTTGGTGCTGTACTGTCTCAAAGAGTTAGCAAGAGATCTCATGTCATTGCATATGCCTCTCGCACACTTGATGCAACCCAATCTAATTACACAACTACTGAGAAGGAGCTTTTGGCAATTGTGTTTGCATTAGATAAATTTCGCTCCTATTTGCTTGGATCTAAAGTTATTGTCTTCTCTGACCATGCAGCTTTGAAATACTTGCTGAAGAAGACAGATGCTAAGCCAAGACTGATTCGTTGGATGCTTCTATTACAAGAATTTGATTTAGAGATTAAAGACAAGAGTGGTGCTGAGAACCTTGTAGCAGATCATTTAAGTCGGATCCAGCAACCTTGTGAAGAAACTTCAATTGCAGATTCATTCCCAGAAGAGCATCTCTATCATTTGCATGGGAAAGATCCTTGGTATGCAGATTTGGTAAACTATCTGGTTGCTAAAGAAATACCCAAACACTTCACCAAATCGCAAATTGCCAAGTTGAAAAGTGATGCCAAACACTACATATGGGATGAACCATACCTTTGGAAGACATGTAGTGATCAAATCATTAGAAGATGTGTTCCAGATCATGAAGTTCAGTCTGTACTTACCTTTTGCCATTCCCTAGCTTGTGGTAGACACTTTGGGCCACAACGGACAGCTAGAAAAGTACTAGACTCAGGCTTTTATTGGCCTACAATATTTCGTGATGCACATAGATTATGCATAACTTGTGAGCAGTGCCAAAGAATAGGGAGTATTTCGCACAGAAATGAGATGCCTCAACAACCACTTCTCTTTTGTGAGGTATTTGATGTTTGGGGTATAGACTTTATGGGTCCATTCCCTGTCTCTTTTGGCTTTGTTTACATTCTGCTAGCTGTTGATTATGTTTCAAAATGGGTGGAGGCAAAAGCCACTCGTACTGATGATGCTCGAGTTGTTGCAGATTTTATCAGGTCTAACATTTTTAGCAGGTTTGGCATTCCTAGAGCTCTAATTAGTGACCAAGGTACTCATTTTTGCAACCGCACAATGGAAGCCCTACTCCGCAAATATGGAGTCATACATAAAGTCTCCACCCCATATCATCCTCAAACAAATTGTCAAGCTGAAGTTTCTAATCGAGAGATCAAGAAAATCTTAGAGAAAACAGTTCAGCCTAACAGGAAGGATTGGAGCTTGCGCCTTGTTGATGCATTATGGGCATATAGGACAGCCTACAAGTCACCCATTAGCATGTCTCCCTACAGGATTGTCTTTGGTAAAGCATGGCATCTTCCAGTTGAATTAGAGCATAGAGCATTTTGGGCAGTAAAGAAATGCAACATGGATCTAGACCAAGCAGGAATCCATAGGAAGCTTCAATTGCAGGAACTTGAAGAAATTCGATTGGAAGCATACGAAAACTCCAAAATTTACAAAGAAAAGGTCAAAGCTCTTCATGACAAAAAGTTGGCAAGAAAGGAGTTTTTCGTTGGACAAAAAGTTCTCCTTTTCAATTCTCGGCTAAAGCTTATGCCTGGTAAGCTACGCTCTAGATGGTTAGGACCATTTGTAGTTACTAATGTTTTTCCTTATGGTGCAGTGGAATTAAAAAATGAGGTAACTGAAAAAATCTTCAAGGTGAATGGACATCGTCTTAAACCATTTTTCGAAGGTTTTCAAAAGCACACGGTAGAAGAAGTGCATTTGCACAATGCCACATACCTGCAATAAATTCAAGAGAAGTCTCTCTTTCTCTCTCTCTCTCTCTCTCTCTCTCTCTCTCTCTCTCTCTTTCTCTCTTTCTCTCTCTCTCTTTCTCCCTCTCCCTTTCTCACATTCCTCGCTTATAAGTTTCAACTAATCTCTCAACTTCCTTCTTCACCTCTTAAATCATCCCAACTATTACACCACATTGAGCTTGCAGGAATAATAACTTGAGTGTTTTAAGAAAAAAAATGGAGAAAGCTCTCACCAGGATCAAAATTTTGTTCCCTACTCTCCCCAGAAATTTTCTTAAAGACATTTACAATTGCAGACTTGAACGATTGAGAGCATTAACACTCTTAGGCCTTCCAGAAGATGTCCGTTGGATCATTGAAGCTAAGGTACGTTTAGCAGGTGAATTTCAAGAATCATTTGTTAAAAACATGCCAGGTATGGGAAGAAGTTCCTATGCAAAGAAGAGAAGGGCAAAAAGAATTGGAGTTTGCTACAGGTGTGCAAGATGGACCTGTAACACAAGATGCAAGAACCCTGGAATGGTTTCAAGAAATCGAGAGGACAAAATTCAATTCATAAAGGATGGACTGAGTAAGGAGTCATTGGATGATATCATTCAGACTCTTGAGACGCATCCTAGTGGGCATGTACAAGGAGTCCTTCTTGATTTGTTTGAACTGTTCCGTAAGGAAAAAGCACGTTATAGTCTTGGGAATCTGACTTTAAAAGACCCTGTTGTCAGTTTACAAGAAAACTGAATGGGAAGCACATCCTCGACTCTTAGAAGGCGCTTCAGCCGTTACTGGACGTAAAACCAGAGGAAGATGTGAGCCACAATCACAACTACTGTTCATTCTCATGCGTGTATGTTTGTCATTTACATTGTCTTTTCAATTTATTGGGCCACCATTTTTTTTTTTGAAATTTTCACCCCTGCTTAAAGTCTTTCCCCTCTGACATTCACCTTTTCCTTGAACAAAAAATTCAAACTTTTGCAACAAAAATTCAAACTTTTGCTACCAAATCCTGATCCCGCACTATTCAAGCGATCTCCTTGTCTGATATTGAGTCCCTATAAATTATCCACCTCTATGACATATTTTTTCAAAAAAAAAGACAGAAACACCGTATATGGATAGGATCAATACTATCTGTGTTTTTGGTGGGTCTAACCTTGGAAAGGATGGAGAATTTCAACATGCAGCTTATACCCTTGGTAAGGCATTAGCTGCAAGAAAAATCAATCTTGTTTATGGGGGAGGGATTCAGGGTTTAAAAGGATGTGTTGCAGGATCTGCACTCACAAAGGGGTGTAACATCTTAGGTGTTGGCTTAAAAAATGGGAGCACCTCCTACTTCACCCTGGGTACTGAATTGAAGGTTGCAACCATGCATGACCGTATGAGACACATGTTGGTTAATTCTAATGCATTTATTGCATTACCTGGTGGTCTTGGAACAATGGAAGAAATTTTTACCATTATATTTTGGGCCTATCGGAATTTTCATAAAAAACCTTTGGGCTTATTAAATATTAATGGCTTTTATAATGGTTTGATATCCTTTTTAGATCATGCAGTAGAGCAGGAGTTCATGCCACAATCCATGCGCAACATCATAGTATCTGCTTCAACTGTTGAACAGCTACTTGAGATTT
Source organism: Canavalia gladiata (assembly GCA_037954105.1). NCBI lineage: Eukaryota > Viridiplantae > Streptophyta > Magnoliopsida > Fabales > Fabaceae > Canavalia > Canavalia gladiata. The sequence continues at coordinate 19,251,593 of CM075667.1, forward strand.
TGCAAAATCCTACATCTGAGCTCAGTCAAGCAATGCAGCTGGTGAACCAACCAAATCAGGATGGCAGAGATAAAAGAGAACCAGATACCACTCTTCGGTTATAACTTTTCCTTACTTTGATGGTTTTCTTACATTTCTTTTCCTGTTATATGAAATTCCATCTAAGACATTGGGGACAATGTCTTGGATAGGTTGGGGGGAGGATGGTCCGATATCTAAAAAAAAATAAAAATAAAAAAAAACCCAAAAAAAAAAATAAAAAAAAATTAGGTTAGATTCATAAACATGCTTTGAGTAAGATGGCTGAGTAAGGAGTTACACTTGACTCTTGATACGCATCTTATAAAAAAAAAAAATTGAATGTGGAAGTATGTTTTTCTTTAGATTTCATAAAATAATTGAAGCAAAATGATTTACATTTCGAGATTAATTAGTTTGGCAACACATATTTGAACTGGATAGATTAGATTTGATAAATATATTACCTGTGAGATTTTGAGCCTTATTATTATTTTCTTTCTTGTGTGATTTTCATCCATGGAATATGTTACTTCAGAACTTGCATTGATTCTTTTTGAAGCTACATTTTCACATGATTTGTACAAAAATGATTGAGGCACTGTTTTTCTTGAACAAACCACTTGGCCAAATAACCAAACCATATAATTTTATCCTTTGATCAGCCCTTTGAGCCGATTAGCCTTTTCTTCTTTTTAGCTCACCACAAATCAAAAAAAAAAAAAAACAACTTTGTCTGACCATAGAAGGTGAGGAATACTGGATTTATCATACCATAAGTGTTTCAATAAGTGTGGGGGAGATTATTGTTGTGTTCATCAATATCATGGTTGAAAAAAAAAACTGAAGCAATAAATTAATAAATAAACTATTATATTGAAAAAAAAAAGAATGAAGAAGTGATATCTGTTTCTCACACTTGCACTTACAATCAATTCTCAATCCTCACCATTTTCCTTGGTCTAACATTGTATCTCTTCAATATATCATTTCATCTTTCTAATCCCGTTAGAACCAAAATAAAGACCTCTTGATTTGTGCATTGCATGTGTACATAGTAGTAGAGAAGTAGAAGATATGCAAGCCTATGATAGTTCATCTTTCATGGATTGAATTTGAGAGAAACACTTACCAAATCAAACACTTGAGAGATTCAGAGTATATCATGTGAGGTTTTATCTTTCTCAATCTATGTTTTTCAAATTAAAGTTGCCTTTCTAAGTAATTTCAAAAATGTGATGAAAGGATGCTTCATGAAATTTTGTGAATTCTTGAGAAATCAACTCAAAACTTTGATGTTCTTTCAAAAAAAAAAAAAAAATAGTCACCAATCCTTAACTTAAGTTTGCTCGAGATGTGCAAAAGATAAGTGTGGGGGAATTTGATAAGCATAGATTTCATAAATAATTATCTCTCATTTTTATCTCATTAAGACTTCTTATATGTTCAATTAAATGATCTTTGTCATATTTTATGAGTTTGGGTTCATGTGAAGTTTAATTAAATTTCTTTGCTTACCCGATTAAAATGACACTATTATAGTATTTTGAGCATAATAGGAGTTGTAGACATCCAAAAATCATGAAATCTGTCTTGAATGAAAGCTTAAAGAAGTGTCCATAGTTACAAAGCAAGAGCAGACTCTAAATGGGATGTTTAGGACTCCGAAATTATCTCAAAAGATGAGATAGTGTTGCTGACGTGGAATTTGAACAGTGTGCAAAGATCTGGCCATATCTTGAGATATAGAAGTCATATTGAGATGAAATCAACTTTGTTGGACAGCTAAGATCCAGGGCTACAACTTTTGTTCAGAAGTCAAGCTCTAATTCGATATGTGAACATCCGAAATTGCGGTGAAAGAAAGTCAAAATTGTTGTGCTCATTGGTGGCAAAAATTCAAAAGTGTTTTGCAATTTCAACAAAGCCCATGTGAAAGCAATAAAAGGGTAGAAAAGTAATATCCTAGTTGGTGACTTTCTGAAGATGATGCCTCAAAAATCCTCTATAAATAGAAGGGTTTGCAAGAGGAGACACACACCATTTTGGAGATTAACTCCAATACCATTTTCTTTCTTTCTTTCTTTCTTTCTTTCTTTCATGTTAGTTTTGCCTCCTTCATGGAAGGCTTATGTTTTCTTTCTTGTTAGTTTGCCTCCTACATGGAAGGCTTAGTTTTTCTTTATTGTTAGTTGCCTCCTACATGGAAGGCTTAGGATTTATTTGTTGTTAGTTGCCCCCTACATGGAAGGCTTAGGATTTATTTGTTGTTAGTTTGCCTCTTTCTTTGTTGTTAGTTTGCCTCCTTCATGGAAGGCTAGGTTCGTAGTTTCAATTCAAGGATTCAAGCTATTTTCATTTTAACTTTGAGGTCTTGATCTTTATTTACATGCTTATTGAGTGATTTCTACTCTACTTTACTATATTCTTCAATTTTATTCTTTTAATCAAAGTTTGATCGGTTGACGTATTTTGATTAATGTATAATTGATTTATAATTGGTTTTTGATTGGTAAATCATTTTCCAAAAGTTTGAAGAGTAGAAATTAAGTAATTGAATTGAAGGTTTTCATTTTATTACTTACTTCAACTGAATTCTGATTGTGAAATTGGTTTAGATAAAAGATTAAGTGGTTACTAAATCTTGTTGATCATAATCAATTAAATTCTGAGAGGTTTCTCAGTAGAGAATTCAAGGATCATTCTAGGGGTTCCAGATGATCCTAGGTTGATAAACACAATGCATGATTTTAGTGATCAATGATTAGTTAAGAAAATAGCCTCTGAATTCCTTGAGTTGATAATTGTTAAGTAAATTAATTTTATTCTGTATTTTGTGTTTAGAACTCAATATCAAATCTTTACAAAATCTCCTTGTTCTAATTTTCTCCTTATTTGCTTAAGAATTTGAAATGGTCTTTGGGAGATGACCTAGGTTGCACCTTATACTATACCAATAGTTTGGGGGAAATCTAGAAATTATTTTTGCGCGTTTACGACGAGCGTGTCAATAGATCCAAAAGTGTACAAAATTTGTGTCTATGAATCTCTATCCCTAAAACAAAAGAGGCTTCCCCAATGTCTTTCATATCAAAAGAAACTCACAACATATTCTTAGTTTCCATTAGTGAATCACAATTATTACTAGCAATTAAAATGATATCTACATAAAGAATAAGAATAACAAACTTATTGCCACAAATCTTGAGGTTTATGCATTGATCCACCTTGTTTTCCATAAATCCCATGGATGTAACTATCTCATCTAATTTAAGGTACCATTGCCTACAAGTCTGCTTTAAACCATAAAATGATTTCTTTAATTTACATACTAAATGTATTTTGTCACTTTCTACGAAACCTTCTGACTGCTGCATATAAACTTTCTCATCAAAATCTCCATTCAAAAAGGTCATTTTCACATCCATCTGATACAACTCAAGACCATGATGTGCCACTAGTGCCATAATGGTCCTACAAGAGTCCTTTTTGCAGAAACGAGAGAAAATGTTTCTTTGTAGTCAACGCATTCCCTTTGAGTGAACCTTTTTACCACTAATTTTTCTTTAAAACGCTATACATTCCCCTTAATGTTTTTCTTTGTTTTAAATACCCATTTACATCTAATCGGTTTAGAACCGACATGGGTTTCCACCAACTCTCACAGACCATTATGATTCATAGAGAGTATTTCTTCATTCATAGCCTCTATTCATTTATCAGATAAGGCACCATAAGTTGCCTCTATATAGTTCTCTAGATTTGGAATACAACTAATGTTGAAGTTTGACTCCCCAAGAAAGGTATAATAACCATCATAATTAATTGGCTTCCTTTCTCTTTGTGATCACCTAAGAAGAGAAACCTCAACTTGATCTTCTGGAACTAATGATGGCACATCCCCTAAAGCTTATTGAAGGGGTTCCTCAAGCAATCTATCAACTTGGTGATGTATAACTGTCTCTGCACAACAAGGATTGGAATAATAAGATCTCTTTTACCAGAACTCTCTCCATCATTAGTAGAGATGTCGAACTCTCCCATATTATCTTCTAAAAATTCGGCAGTGATGGCCTCAATTAGTCTTATTTCCCGTGTAGGAAAATAGAATCTGTAGTCTTTGACATTTATGTGATAACCAATAAAATAACATCCGATGGTTTTAGGAATTAGCTTTAATGTTGTGGGGTCATAGATTTTTACTTCAGTAGCACAATCCCACATCCGAAAATGGTTAAGACTAGGTTTCCATTCCTTAAAAAGTTCAAAAGGTATTTTATGAATATACTTAAAAGGTACTCTATTCAAAATGTACATAGTTGTTTTAAGAGTTTCTCTCCAAATTGATTCAAGTAACCTAAATTGACTCAACATAGACCTCACCATGTCTATCATAAAACTCAACAATCCTTATAATCATTCTTAGTCAAAAGTTTAATATTAGTTATAGTATTATTCATGGAAAATTTAATAAAAGGTTAAAATAATAGTAAAATCGTTAATAATATGTGCAATCAATAAAATAATAATTTTTAAAATTTAGAATTTAACACATGTAACATAAACTATCCTGTGGGTAGAGATTATATCATACAAAAAACTAGTTACAAAAATGCAACATTTGTGGATAGAAAAATTTTATTATTAAAATCATCATAAATCAATAACATGGGCAATCAAGAAAATAATATTTTCTAAAATTTGGAATTTAACACATAATATAAACTCTAAGTGGGTAGAGGTTATATCATATAATAACAACAATTAAAAAAATTCAACACCTATAGGTAAAAGAACTTTACTATAAAAAATCCAAAAATTAATATGTCGTAATAAATCAATGAATGAATTAATCTCCTGTGGATGAGTTAAAACAAAAATCAATTCAAGTAACAAAACATCCCAATAATAAACATTTAACAGGAACTTTATTAATTTAGTAAATGACCCACTGTGGTGGTGTACACTCACTTAATCAAAAGAGTTTTCAATAGGAAAAAACAATTTCCTAATTTTTTTTAGGTTTTATTATTTAACTCCAATTTTCAAAACATATATGAGAACATAAAAATTAATTATATATATTAAAGTAAAAAATAAAAGACTATCCTTTATACATATAAATTTTCATGACATATACAATAAATCTAATGAAGACAACGTTACGTATAATCCTCTCTTTTTTTATTTGAATTTCAACAAAAATATAAATCTCAAATATATTTTGTTTAGGGTAAAAATTATTAATTCCAAATTCCTAAATCATAACCAATTTAGAAAATTTTATAAATTATAATTCTAGGGTTCTAAACCTAGTATAACCTTTGCTCTGATACTACATGTAAGCATATTTAATATGATCTATACTAAAATTTAGAACACTTAAAGTAATAGGAATTAATAGGAACTATGTACCTGTTGAAGATATCTTGAAAACATTATCTTTCTCCGTGTCTAAATGTGCACATCAGGAACAGAGTCTTTCATCCGTACTCTTCCTTTTTACAACCCTCATTTTAATGAAACTGTGAGTCGTCAAAGTGTGTAGAGACAAATGAGGATCTTGCCCTCTTATAAAAACTACATGTAACCTAATTTCCTTCCATCATGGATATTAGGCCCATTAGGTCCTATACAAATATTCTTAGCACACTTGCCAATTGGATTTCAAGCATAATAAAAAACATACATGGTGTTTTCCATAACCCATAATAGATCATACAATTCTAATGGACTTACGGGAAAAATACTACGTTATCCATTCAACTCGTTTTCATAAAATAAAAATCCCAAATCAATAGAACTCCAAATTAAAATAAAATTTCCAACAAGATATCCAAACCTTGTCTTTTATTATTGGTTGAGATAGAGTTGGTTGAAAAATCTCTTTGTGTGTGGGTGGTGCTTTGTCCAAGGGCTTGTCTTCTATTATTGGTTGAGATAGAGTTGTTGGGACAATCTCCTTCTGCTTATGTGCAAATGATGTTTTATCCAGGGGATTCTACGATATGACTATGTTGTGGGAGAGAAGGAAATATTATGGTCTCATGAGTGATTTACGTGAGAGAGGAAGTATAGATTTAAAGGAGAGAGAATGGGAGTGGACATGAGATTTTAGGGCATCTTGAGAGAGTGATCCTAGCATGCTTGAGGAGTGTATATATAGGACTTTGGTTTGAGAAAGGATGATTCATAAGTGAGAGTTAGAGAGTGATAAAGACTGTGAAAATAAGTGCTTATTTGGCCAACTTCAGGGTTTTGAATGAGGTAAAAAAATCATCCCCCACTCTCAATATGGATATGTATTATTATATAGAGAGTGAGAGAAGCTTGATGTGTTGATGAAATAATATGTATGGTGAGTGGAAGGATTAAGAGTCCTTTTTTGTTAGAAACCAAGAATGAAGATGAGGGTGCATTGTTATATACAAAGTTAGGAGAAGAGAGAAAAATGAGTGTCCTCCCCCCCCCCCCCCCGAAGTGGTGATCAAAGGTACCTCTTTTGTAGTTTTAAGGGATATCTTTTTTAGAGATAATGATAAGGTAAGAGAATGTTGTTGTCGGTAGGTGTTCCCTGCAAAATACCAAGAGAGAGAAAGGTGTGGGTCTTATTTTGTTTATTAGCGTGGGATAAGGGAGAGAGAACTTTAGGCCATGAGAGATACTATGTGGGCCACAATAATTTGTGTAGGTTGGGAACTAGAGAATTCAAAGTAGGCTGGGAGTATATGTGTTCTTGGACATGGAAGACAATGAACCTAAATGAGTGTTGCTTATTTTTGTTTTATTTAGTTACTTTGTTTTTTTTAAAATTTTTTTTTCAACTTTTGTATATAAAAGAAAGAAGAATAAAATTGGATACTCATATAGACCCATTAGGTTGTATTTGAAAACTATTGTTTTTATGTTAATGTAATGTACATTTGTTGAGATCTCTATGTTATTATAGATATTTAATACAAAATAATAAGCATACCAAAGAGGAACGTGAAACATTTGTAGTAATGAAAAAATTAACATTAAATGAGCATGAATACAAAAACTAGTCTTGTTTTATAAAAAAATAATCAACCATAAAAGGCAACACTCCAATTACTTTTTTTTTTGTTACATCATCTTCAATTTTTAAATCAACAAGCAAGAGGTTCAACCCTTAAATTTGGGTTGACATAAACATGTTGGCCTTAACATAGTCTTCAACATGTGGAGTTGGTTGTGCTACAGGTGGAGATGACACTTGCATTTGGTCAGGTTGTGCAATTGGGTTAGATCTTCTTGTTGCATTTGATTTTTTTATGTTTAAATTTGACCTTTGTAATTTGTTATGTTTTTTGGGGGACTTAACTTCAGGTAGTGGCTGAGATTGAAATATTTCTATCTTATCTGCTATAGTAGGCCTAATTATTGATGCATATCCATCTAGTTAGATATTGCAGGTCCAGTAGGTATAGGCCAATCACTTGGTTTAGTAGCAGCTTGAACTCCTTCTCCAACAATAGATGCAGCCTCCTCAACTCTACTAGCAGGCTTGGCAACACTAGCTCCAATAGGAGTAAACCCCCCAACACCACTAGATCGAACTACAACTATTTATGCTTGTTAGGATTGCAACTGTTCCAACCTTTGTTGCTTTGCAATAGGACAAGTTTGCTTATTATGGTTAGGCTGACCATATACTTTGCATTTAAACTACTTCAGCTTTGTGTTTAACTTATGAGGATTACTTGTGTATCATTTTGGTCCTTCTTTCTTTGCTTTTGGGGTCTTCTAACTTATTTTTTTAATCTTAGGTGGTACTCGTGGGATTTGGTCAATAGTATCCTAGTATTCCTATCCTAGCAAGGCCTTAATATGATTTTTATATGTCTCTTGATAAGAAGTCATTACCAGCCAAGCATGATAATGATATTTAAGACTTTCATTTTTATATTCAATTATATCCCAACCAAACTTTAGGTTGTTACAAACCTTTTTGAACATATTAAAAAATTATAAAATGTTTCAGTAACAAATTTGTTAGCTCTTAAAACCTGCAACTCCATTATTGTGTTCCAAGATTAACAACCACCTTAGTTGACCAACAGTGAACTTCGAATTTACACTTATCATCACCATCTCCGACAAATTATGTTAAACATAAAAAATAAGATTGATAAGTGCTAAACATAACAAATTAAGGTATATATTTAAATAAATGAAGTACATTACTTGATCAAATTGTCATCCATTTATTACTTTTCCTTTTTTTTCTAATTTTCTTTGTTGCATTAGTGGAATGTGAGATATCTTGCTAGCTTTAACTTACTTGTAGTGATACTATCGAAAATCACTATCTTGATTTCCTCTAGCATATTTATAATGGGCTTTTCCTAGGCTCCTAAAATTTGTGCATTAAATACCTCATAGTTGTTGTTACATATGTTATCAACCTTGGTCCAAGTTTGAAAATATGCTTTTCTTCATAAGTATTTTGACTTTTCAACCAAATAATCATGTGCTTTTGCATTTGTGATCCTTAAAGTATTCATGTGTCTTTGAAACTTAGCTACACTCTTAATCTTGAACATTATCACAACAAAGATATTAGTTCTTTTTTTCTTTCACTATTTAGAGAAATTTTGTTATATGTGCTATACACAGAGCTTGTGAGGGGCTCTAGGCGCAAGCTCTTGTATTGTTTGTTAGGTACTTATTAAACAAATGACATTAATCCTTCAGAAATTAAAATTCTTACAAATAGGTCTTTATGAGAGTAGCCAATGCCTATTAGTAAATCAAATGAAAGACATGTAATAAATGTATTTCATGCATCCCATGCAGAGTTTTTACCTTTTGCATATCAAAAATGAAATTCCATTTATTTTGGTTATAATCACCAAATCTTAATGGAGATGGGTCAAAAACCATTTCCAATTATCTTTGTTCTCAATATCAACAACTATATAAGTTATTACCTAAATATGATTGTTTGCATCCTGGACTACTGGTATCAATAGCTACCCATCATAATATCCCTTAAGAAAATCACCATCAAGACTTATCAAAGGTCTACATCCATCTTTGAAAACCTTTTTTTCATCCTTCAAGACATATGTATGACCTTTGAAACTTAAAAGAACCCTTAGGTTAGGGAACTATTTTCATTTTCACTATTGATCTTGGGTTCCATTTCAGAACCTCAGCACAAGAATCTTATTGTTTGACATACTCTTTTCACTTTCCTAGAGGATAACTTTGGCATCTTTCTTTGCCCTCTTTTGTGTCCTCTAATTGGACAACATATTTTTCTTTAAAGAAATAAAATTTTTCAAAATGTCTCATTTGTTTAAGTCCTTTCTATGTTTTTTAGCAAGTTTTCCAATAACCTCGAGCTTGGATTGCTTCCTTATTTTGAACACTCTTCCATTGCTAGGTAAATCCTTGAAGGTTTTTTTATGTGGAAACTATGTTGGAAATTTCTATAGCTGCAAAATATTTTCCAAACACAAGTATCCTCTTTACATATTGCTCTGGCCTTTTGCTTGTCATTTTTTACCCATCTAATATTCCTTATTAGTTGTATTGTATAGTCCTTCATGACTTTTTTGAAGGAATTTAGTGTTGGGAACTTCATCCCAAGTTCTACTTGTATACGACCAAACTTAGCTTCCTTATTAAACTGTGGGTAAACTTCCTTTCTACCTCCTTCATCATCAGAATTTGGAGTTCTTAGCTCTTCAGATCTCCAAGATCCTTTATCCTTATTGTTATCTCATCTCTTTTGAATTTATTTTTCATCCTCGGAGGATTATTCCATTATTACTACTTTTCCATTTCCCTTATGTTTAGTCTGTTATGCAATTTTAAATCCAAAACCCTCACTGATCTCAGTTGTAGCTCTCCTCTTCTTTTTCCCACTCTAATCTCAACATCCACTTTATTCTTAGAAACAACAACACAACCTTTACCACCATCCTGATTCTTAGTTATATTCTTCTTCTTTCCACTATTGATATAGATATCCTCTTCACCAACATCACCAACCTCAATCCTAGTCTTTTTTTCTCTCCTAGTCTGGACACCCTCTTCACTAACAACACAAACCTCAATCCTATTTATCTTATTCTTCTCCCCGCTCTTGGTTTGGATACCTTCTTCACTAGCAGTAGGCACCATCATCTAGTCCTCTTATTCCTTTTTTTTCCTTGTTTGAACGCCATCCCTAACAGCAGCACCCTCAAAATCACCAGCAATAACATCCCTTTCACCCACACTTGTAGAAGACACCTCATCTTTTGTAGTACTCTTTTTTCTACTCCTTTTCCCATCTTTTTTGTCTATTGCTCTTTATAGCACAATCATCATTCTTTTGCAATTACATCTACATCAACTCCCATATTGACCCCTTCCACACAACACCTTGTACATCAGCCCCACCCACATCAACAAACACTTCATTTGATGCACAACCAACAGGAAACCCTTCATTGGAGGCATCTAAATCAAACTCAAAAGTAATCCCACCATGACACTCGCCACCATTACCAACAGGCATACCAAAACTTGCATCAACCTCATAAGGTTGACCAATACCAACAACACCCTCAACATTAACCTTATAACCCTGACCCTTAACTTCTGGTTGTGAATTTGGTAACAATACTTATAAGCCTGCTTCATCAACCTCAACCACATAATTTTCATAATATACATTCATTTCTCCACCACTTTGTTTGGCTACCTATACCATGTCCAACAAATCATCATCTCGTTCCAAACCTCTCAATCCATCAACAAAACTATAAGAACCAACAAGAAAATATTTTTTATATTTATATATCATATAACTTTAGCAAGCTTCTTAAAGTTAAATACATTTAGCGTATATTCATCTCAATCATTCCATACTTCAATCTCACCCTGTCTATACCTTTTTTTTTGTCTCATCTTCTTCCATAAAATTCCCTCTATAATGACTATAGATTGTTATATTCTACATATACTAAATATCAATGTTTTATAATTCAACCAATTCAAAAATTATAATTTTAAAAAATAGGGGACCACTTCCCAACCATAAGTACAAAAAATTACAAACTTCTATTCACTCAACTCCATGTTCCCCTTTTCCTATCATCCACAAATAAAACATGACTTTGAAAATTCAGGACCATATAATATCCACTCCACCCTTTGCATATAAATCCTAAACACTCCCACCAAATTTAAATGTTAAAAAATTATTTGCTACAATATTTGACTATCCGTTTGTCTTCAAATCTCTTAAGACAACCACAAACTTAAGCCCTATGACACGCTCGTCGTAAACGCGCAAAAATAATTTCTAGATTTCCCCCAAACTATTGGTATAGTATAAGGTGCAACCTAGGTCATCTCCCAAAGACCATTTCAGATTCTTAAGTAAATAAGGAGAAAATTAGAACAAGGGGGTTTTTGTAAAGATGTGATATCAAATGCTAAATACAAAATACAGAATGAAATTAATTTCACTTAACAATTATCAACTCAAGGAATTCAGAGGCTATTTTCATAACTAATCATTGATCACTAAAATCATGCATTGTGTTTATCAACCTAGGATCATCTGGAACCCCTACAATGATCCTTGAATTCTCTACTGAGAAACCTCTCAGAATTCAATTGATTATGATCAACAAGATTTAGTAACCACTTAATCTTTCATCTAAACCAATTTTATAATCAGAATTTAGTTGAAGTAAGTAATAAAATGAAAACCTTCAATTAAATTACTTAATTTCTACTCTTCAAACTTTTGGAAAATGATTTACCAATCAAAAACCAATTATAAATCAATTATGCATTAATCAAAATACGTCAACCGATCAAACTTTGATTAAAGAATAAAATTGAAGAATATGGTGAAGTAGAGTAGAAACCACTTAATAAGCATGTAAATAAAGATCAAGACCTCAAAGTTAAAATGAAAATAGCTTGAATCCTTGAATTGAAACTACAAACCTAGCCTTCCATGAAGGAGGCAAACTAACAACAAATAAAGAGGCAAACTAACAACAAATAAATCCTAAGCCTTCCATGTAGGAGGCAACTAACAACAAATAAATCCTAAGCCTTCCATGTAGGAGGCAACTAACAATAAAGAAAAACTAAGCCTTCCATGTAGGAGGCAAACTAACAAGAAAGAAAACCTAAGCCTTCCATGAAGGAGGCAAAACTAACAAGAAAGAAAGAAAGAAAGAAAGAAAGAAAATGGTATTGGAGTTAATCTCCAAAATGGTGTGTGTCTCCTCTTGCAAACCCTTCTATTTATAGAGGATTTTTGAGGCATCATCTTCAAAAAGTCACCAACTAGGATATTACTTTTCTACCCTTTTCTTGCTTTCACATGGGCTTTGTTGAAATTGAAAAACACTTTTGAATTTTTGCCACCAATGAGCACAACAATTTTGACTTTCTTGCACCGCAATTTTGGATCTTCACATGTCCGAATTAGAGCTTGACTTCTGAACAAAAGTTGTACTCCCGGATCTTAGCTGTCCAACAAAGTTGATTTCATCTCAATATGACTTCTATATCTCAAGATATGGCCGGATCTTTGCACACTGTTCAAATTCCACGTCAGCAACACTATCTCATCTTTTGAGATAATTTCGGAGTCCTAAACATCCCATTTAGAGTCTGCTCTTGCTTTGTAACTATGGACACTTCTTTAAGCTTTCATTCAAGACAGATTTCATGATTTTTGGATGTCTACAACTCCTATTATGCTCAAAATACTATAATAGTGTCATTTTAATCGGGTAAGCAAAGAAATTCAATTAAACTTCATATGAACCCAAACTCATAAAATATGACAAAGATCACTTAATTGAACATATAAGAAGTCTTAATGAGATAAAAGTGAGAGATAATTATTTACGAAATCTATGCTTATCAAATTCCTCCACACTTATCTTTTGCACGTCTCGGGCAAACTTAAGTTAAGGATTGGTGACTATTTTTTTTTTTGAAAGAACATCAAAGTTTTGAGTTGATTTCTCAAGAATTCACAAAATTTCATGAAGCATCCTTTAATCACATTTTTGAAATTACTTAGAAAGGCAACTTTAATTTGAAAAACATAGATTGAGAAAGATAAAACCTCACATGATATACTCTGAATCTCTCAAGTGTTTGATTTGGTAAGTGTTTCTCTCAAATTCAATCCATGAAAGATGAACTATCATAGGCTTGCATATCTTCTACTTCTCTACTACTATGTACACATGCAATGCACAAATCAAGAGGTCTTTATTTTGGTTCTAACGGGATTAGAAAGATGAAATGATATATTGAAGAGATACAATGTTAGACCAAGGAAAATGGTGAGGATTGAGAATTGATTGTAAGTGCAAGTGTGAGAAACAGATATCACTTCTTCATTTATTTTTTATTTTTTATTTTTTTTCAATATAATAGTTTATTTATTAATTTATTGCTTCAACTTTTTTTTTTTCAATCATGATATTGATGAAGACAACAATAATCTCCCCCACACTTATTGAAACACTTATGGTATGATAAATCCAGTATTCCTCACCTTCTATGGTCAGACAAAGTTGTTTTTTTTTTTGATTTGTGGTGAGCTAAAAAGAAGAAAAGGCTAATCGGCTCAAAGGGCTGATCAAAGGATAAAATTATATGGTTTCGTTATTTGGCCAAGTGGTTTGTTCAAGAAAAATAGTGCCTCAATCATTTTTGTACAATTCATGTGAAAATGTAGCTTCAAAAAGAATCAATGCAAGTTCTGAAGTAACATATTCCATGGATGAAAATCACACAAGAAAGAAAATAATAATAAGGCTCAAAATCTCACAGGTAATATATTTATCAAATCTAATCTATCCAGTTCAAATATGTGTTGCCAAACTAATTAATCTCGAAATGTAAATCATTTTGCTTAAATTATTTTATGAAATCTAAAGAAAAACATACTTCCACATTCAAATTTTTTTTTTTAAATCATAAGATGCGTATCAAGAGTCAAGTGTAACTCCTTACTCAGCCATCTTACTCAAAGCATGTTTATGAATCTAACCTAATTTTTTTTTATTTTTTTTTTTGGGTTTTTTTATTTTTTTATTTTTTTTTAGATATCGGACCATCCTCCCCCCAACCTATCCAAGACATTGTCCCCAATGTCTTAGATGGAATTTCATATAACAGGAAAAGAAATGTAAGAAAACCATCAAAGTAAGGAAAAGTTATAACCGAAGAGTGGTATCTGGTTCTCTTTTATCTCTGCCATCCTGATTTGGTTGGTTCACCAGCTGCATTGCTTGACTGAGCTCAGATGTAGGATTTTGCAAAATCTCAAGTAGCTGTTCAACAGTTGAAGCAGATACTATGATGTTGCGCATGGATTGTGGCATGAACTCCTGCTCTACTGCATGATCTAAAAAGGATATCAAACCATTATAAAAGCCATTAATATTTAATAAGCCCAAAGGTTTTTTATGAAAATTCCGATAGGCCCAAAATATAATGGTAAAAATTTCTTCCATTGTTCCAAGACCACCAGGTAATGCAATAAATGCATTAGAATTAACCAACATGTGTCTCATACGGTCATGCATGGTTACAACCTTCAATTCAGTACCCAGGGTGAAGTAGGAGGTGCTCCCCTTTTTTAAGCCAACACCTAAGATGTTACACCCCTTTGTGAGTGCAGATCCTGCAACACATCCTTTTAAACCCTGAATCCCTCCCCCATAAACAAGATTGATTTTTCTTGCAGCTAATGCCTTACCAAGGGTATAAGCTGCATGTTGAAATTCTCCATCCTTTCCAAGGTTAGACCCACCAAAAACACAGATAGTATTGATCCTATCCATATACGGTGTTTCTGTCTTTTTTTTGAAAAAATATGTCATAGAGGTTGATAATTTATAAGGACTCAATATCAGACAAGGAGATCGCTTGAATAGTGCGGGATCAGGATTTGGTAGCAAAAGTTTGAATTTTTGTTGCAAAAGTTTGAATTTTGTTGCAAAAGTTTGAATTTTTGGTTCAAGGAAAAGGTGAATGTCAGAGGGGAAAGACTTTAAGCAGGGGTGAAAATTTCAAAAAAAATGGTGGCCCAATAAATTGAAAAGACAATGTGAATGACAAACATACACGCATGAGAATGAACAGTAGTTGTGATTGTGGCTCACATCTTGCTCTGGTTTTACGTCCAGTAACGGCTGAAACGCCTTCTAAGAGTCGAGGATGTGCTTCCCATTCAGTTTTCTTGTAAACTGTCAATAGGGTCTTTTAAAGTCAGATTCCCAAGACTATAACGTGCTTTTTCCTTACGGAACAGTTCAAACAAATCAAGAAGGACTCCTTGTATATGCCCACTAGGATGCGTCTCAAGAGTCTGAATGATATCATCCAATGACTCCTTACTCAGTCCATCCTTTATGAATTGAATTTTGTTCTCTCGATTTCTTGAAACCATTCCAGGGTTCTTTCATCTTGTGTTACAGGTCCATCTTGCACACCTGTAGCAAACTCCAATTCTTTTTGCCCTTCTCTTCTTTGCATAGGAACTTCTTCCCATACCTGGCATATTTTTAACAAATGATTCTTGAAATTCACCTGCTAAACGTACCTTAGCTTCAATGATCCAACGGACATCTTCTGGAAGGCCTAAGAGTGTTAATGCTCTCAATCGTTCAAGTCTGCAATTGTAAATGTCTTTAAGAAAATTTTTGGGGAGAGTAAGGAACAAAATTTTGATCCTGGTGAGAGCTTTCTCCATTTTTTTTTAAAACACTCAAGTTATTATTCCTGCAAGCTCAATGTGGTGTAATAGTTGGGATGATTTAAGAGGTGAAGAAGGAAGTTGAGAGAGTAGTTGAAACTTATAAGCGAGGAATGGGAGAGAGGGAGAGGGAGAAAGAGAGAGAGAGAGAGAAAGAGAGAAAGAGAGAGAGAGAGGGAGAGAGAGAGACTTCTCTTGAATTTATTGCAGGTATGTGGCATTGTGCAAATGCACTTCTTCTACCGTGTGCTTTTGAAAACCTTCGAAAAATGGTTTAAGACGATGTCCATTCACCTTGAAGATTTTTTCAGTTACCTCATTTTTTATTTCCACTGCACCATAAGGAAAAACATTAGTAACTACAAATGGTCCTAACCATCTAGAGCGTAGCTTACCAGGCATAAGCTTTAGCCGAGAATTGAAAAGGAGAACTTTTTGTCCAACGGAAAACTCCTTTCTTGCCAACTTTTTGTCATGAAGAGCTTTGACCTTTTCTTTGTAAATTTTGGAGTTTTCGTATGCCTCTAATCAAATTTCTTCAAGTTCCTGCAATTGAAGCTTCCTATGGATTCCTGCTTGGTCTAGATCCATGTTGCATTTCTTTACTGCCCAAAATGCTCTATGCTCTAATTCAACTGGAAGATGACATGCTTTACCAAAGGCAATCCTGTAGGGAGACATGCCAATGGGTGACTTGTAGGCTGTCCTATATGCCAATAACGCATCAATAAGGCGCAAGCTCCAATCCTTCCTGTTAGGCTGAACTGTTTTCTCTAAGATTTTCTTGATCTCTCGATTAGAAACTTCAGCTTGACCATTTGTTTGAGGATGATATGGGGTGGAGACTTTATGCATGACTCCATATTTGCGGAGTAGGGCTTCCATTGTGCGGTTGCAAAAATGAGTACCTTGGTCACTAATTAGAGCTCTAGGAATGCCAAACCTGCTAAAAATGTTAGACCTGATAAAATCTGCAACAACTCGAGCATCATCAGTACGAGTGGCTTTTGCCTCCACCCATTTTGAAACATAATCAACAGCTAGCAAAATGTAAACAAAGCCAAAAGAGACAGGGAATGGACCCATAAAGTCTATACCCCATACATCAAATACCTCACAAAAGAGAAGTGGTTGTTGGGGCATCTCATTTCTGCGCGAAATACTCCCTATTCTTTGGCACTGCTCACAAGTTATGCATAATCTGTGTGCATCACGAAATATTGTAGGCCAATAAAAGCCTGAGTCTAGTACTTTTCTAGTTGTCCGTTGTGGCCCAAAGTGTCCACCACAAGCTAGGGAATGGCAAAAGGTAAGTACAGACTGAACTTCATGATCTGGAACACATCTTCTAATGATTTGATCACTACATGTCTTCCAAAGGTATGGTTCATCCCATATGTAGTGTTTGACATCACTTTTCAACTTGGCAATTTGCGATTTGGTGAAGTGTTTGGGTATTTCTTTAGCAACCAGATAGTTTACCAAATCTGCATACCAAGGATCTTTCCCGTGCAAATGATAGAGATGCTCTTCTGGGAATGAATCTATAATTGAAGTTTCTTCACAAGGTTGCTGGATCCGACTTAAATGATCTGCTACAAGGTTCTTTGCACCACTCTTGTCTTTAATCTCTAAATCAAATTCTTGTAACAGAAGCATCCAACGAATCAGTCTTGGCTTAGCATCTGTCTTCTTCAGCAAGTATTTCAAAGCTGCATGGTCAGAGAAGACAATAACTTTAGATCCAAGCAAATAGGAGCGAAATTTATCTAATGCAAACACAATTGCCAAAAGCTCCTTCTCAGTAGTTGTGTAATTGGATTGGGTTGCATCAAGTGTGCGAGAGGCATATGCAATGACATGAGATCTCTTGCTAACTCTTTGAGACAGTACAGCACCAAGGGCATAATTAGATGCATCACACATTAATTCAAATGGAAGCGTCCAATTAGGTGGTTGAATGATGGGAGTGGTTGTCAACCGCTTCTTTAGTTCATCAAATGAATCCTTGCATGCTTGATCAAACACAAATTTGGTATCTTTTTGTAGTAGTTTAGAAAGAGGTTGTGCAATCTTGCTAAAATCCTTGATGAATCTTCTGTAAAAACCTGCATGACCAAGTAAAGAACGTACTTCTCGCACAGAAGTGGGGTAAGGTAGAGAAGTAATAATGTCTATCTTGGCCTTATCAACCTCTAAACCTTTGCTAGATACCAAGTGTCCTAAGACTATACCTTCTGTTACCATGAAATGACATTTTTCAAAATTAAAAACCAGGTTAGTCTCAATGCATCTGTCCAAAACTTTAGAGAGGCTTTCTAAGCATGCATCAAAAGAAGAACCATATACAGTGAAGTCATCCATAAACACTTCCATGCAACTTTCTAAGAGATCAGAGAAAATGCTTACCATGCATCTTTGAAAGGTTCCAGGGGCGTTGCATAGACCAAAGGGCATCCTTCGATAGGCAAAAGTACCAAAAGGACAAGTGAAGGTGGTCTTATGCTGGTCTTCTGGGACTATATGTATTTGAAAATAACCTGAAAAACCATCCAGAAAGCAATAGTGAGATTTTCCTGGTAATCTTTCCAAAATTTGGTCTATGAAGGGCAAAGGGAAGTGATCCTTGCGAGTAGCTTGGTTAAGCTTCCTATAATCTATGCACACTCTCCAACTGTTTTGTATTCTGGTAGGGATTAGTTCATTATTGTGATTTTTGACTACAGTCATGCCAGTCTTCTTAGGAACTACTTGCACCGGGCTTACCCAATCACTGTCTGAGATGGGATAGATGATACCAGCTGCCAAAAGCTTACCTACTTCCTTCTTTACCACATCTAGGATGGTTGGATTCAAACGCCTTTGTGGTTGTCTAACAGGTCTGGTGTTTTCCTCCAGCAGTATCCTATGCATACAAGTAGATGGGCTAATACCTGGAATATCAGCCAAAGTCCATCCAATTGCTTGTTTATGGCTTTTTAAGGTTTGCAGTAACCTTTCTTCCTGTTGTGGTAGAAGGTTCTTTGCTACAATGACAGGAAGCTTCTCATTTTCCCCCAAATAAGCATACTTTAGATGTTCAGGCAAAGGCTTCAACTCTAAAGGAGGTGGTTGTATTATGGAAGGAAGAGATCTATCTGAGATTGAAATGTCTGCAACACTTGCATCTAACATGTCATCTTTCAACGAAGGTTGGTCTGCAGCATTAATCCTGGAACACACAATACATGAATCAAATTCATCACATGTGCAAGTAAAATTATCTAAGTAATCTAAATCAAAATCAAAAAATTTAAAAAGTAGATTGTCAATAGAATAATCATCCGCAAGAAGGTCTATGGCATCAAGTTGAAAGAGTGAATGATTCTATATGGGATGCTTCATGGCTTCAAATATGTTGAATTGGATGATATCATCTCCAAATTCCATAGAGAGAGTCCCCGTATGCACATCTATCTTTGTTTTTGCAGTTTTGAGGAAAGGTCTCCCTAGGATCAAGGTTGCTGTATTGATGGATGACTCATCTTCCATATCCAAAATGTAGAAGTCAGCTGGAAAGATCAGCTTATTCACTTGAACTAGCACATCTTCAAGTACTCCGGCTGGATGTGCTGTACTTCTGTTGGCTAATTGAATCACCACACCAGTTGGCTTCAGTTCTCCCAGATTCAAAGATTTATAAACTGATGAGGGCATAACATTAATGGAAGCACCTAGATCCAGCAATGCATCACCAAATGTAGAGTTTCCTATTGTGCAAGGAATGGTGAAAGTTCCTGGATCTTTACATTTCTGAGGAAGGTTGGGTTGAATTAAGGCAGAAACATTGCGTCCCACACTGATCTTCTCATCCCCTTTGAGTCTTCTCTTATGCGTGCACAGGTCCTTTAGAAATTTGGCATATTTGGGAATTTGCTTGATAGCATCTAGAAGTGGTATGTTGACTTCCACTTTCCTAAAAGTATCTAGAAGCTCCTTATCCAATTCTGCATGAACATTGGGCTTGGATTGAACCATTCTATTTGGAAAAGGTAAAGATACCATCTGATCAGCACAATTTGGGGTTTTCTTCTCATCAGATGCTTCAAGTGCAGATCGTTTATGGCAAGCTTCTTTTTGTTGATCATTCGATGTCTTATCGAAGGTTGGTGTACTTTTTTCATCAGACTTTCCCTCTAATTCAGATGGCTCATCAGAGATATCTCCAGGTGTGGAGATAAATGCTTCTTTTTGGTGTGGATTAGTCTGATTGAAGCTTTGTTGCTTTAAAATTGTAGGGTCTGTCTGCACTTTCTTCCCACTTCTCAAGGTCATGGCATTCACACTTTTGGGATTTATGACAGGTTGAGAAGGTAGTTGACCAGAACCTTGAGATTTCAATTGGTTGACTGTGGTAGCTAACTGCCCAATTTGAGTTTGTAAATCCTGAAGGGTAGAACTTACATTTTGTTGAAACTGAAGATTGTTGGTTGCTAATTGCTTCATCATATCATCAAGAGAGGGTTCAGAAGCATTAGAGGGTACAGATTGCTGCATATGTTGTTGTTATTGTCTGAAAGGCGGTGGTTGGTATTTATTTTGGGAGTCAGATGTTTGAATCCTTTGTTGTTGTGGAGGACCATATCTCAAGTTAGGATGGTTTCTCCAACTAGGATTGTATGTTCCAGAAGGTGGTTCAAACTTCTGTTGCTGATAATGTTGAGGAGGCCTGTATTGTTGTCCTGTGCCAAAAATACCATTTACTGCAGCCTCAGGTGTCTCACTTTCTTGCAATGTTGGGCATGCATCAGTAGGATGATCTGCAGAAGTGCAGATGCCACATGTTTTGGTTTTGTCAACAACATTAAGTTGCTGTTGTTGTCCGATGGTCAACTGTCTTACGATGGAGGTTAGTTCTTCAATTCTGTTCTCCAATCGTGTATGGTCTGTCTTGGTGGTCATTTCATGGACTCCTTTAGACAAGGAATTAGTTCGAGAATTGAATTGCTGAGAATTTTCTGCCATGTTGGCAATCAAATCTCGAGCTGCTGTAGGAGTTTTGTCCATAAGTGCTCCACCACTAGCTGCATCAACCATGCTTCTGTCCATTGGCATGAGTCCTTCATAGAAATACTGAATCAGTAATTGATCACTGATTTGATGGTGTGGACAAGTGGCGCATAGTTTCTTGAATCTCTCCCAATACTCATAGAGAGTTTCTTGGGAGTTCTGTCTGATGCCGCAAATCTCTTTTCTGATAGCTGCTGTTCTGGATGCAGGGAAGAATTTCTCCAAGAATAATCTTTTCATATCATTCCAGCTTGTAACAGATGTTGGATGTAGATAGTACAACCAGTCCTTAGCTCCATCATTTAAGGAGAAAGGAAATGCCTTCAACTTGATATGATCTTCTGGAATTCCTTGTGGCCGCATTGTGGAACACACAATGTGAAATTCCTTCAAATGTTTATGAGGGTCCTCACCTACAAGGCCATGAAACTTAGGTAGCAAATGTATTAGTCCAGACTTCAGTTCAAATGGTGCATCAACATCAGGGTATTGAATACACAACGGTTGATAAGCAACATCAGGTGCAGCTAATTCTTTTAGGGTTCTATCAGCCATGTTCTTAGCAGAATATTTGAAACTATCAAAATTTAAAGATGAAAAATCACTACTGTTACTTTCTTGGTTATTACTGAATGAATGTCTTCTATGTGCTCTTTTCAAATGGTGGAATGTTCTATCAATCTCAGGATCATATGCATATAAATTTTCAGGATTGGATCGGGTCATACACAAAAAGGTGAATTCATACAGAAAATCCAAGAATGATATACCTAAAGTAAAAACAATTGTTAGAAAGATTAAAATTTTTATACAAACTCCTAAATGAGCCTAGGAAATTAAAATGGTCCCCGGCAACGGCGCCAAATTTTGACACGCTCGTCGTAAATGCGCAAAAATAATTTCTAGATTTCCCCTAAACTATTGGTATAGTATAAGGTGCAACCTAGGTCATCTCCCAAAGACCATTTCAAATTCTTAAGCAAATAAGGAGAAAATTAGAACAAGGGGATTTTGTAAAGATTTGATATTGAGTTCTAAACACAAAATACAGAATGAAATTAATTTACTTAACAATTATCAACTCAAGGAATTCAGAGGCTATTTTCTTAACTAATCATTGATCACTAAAATCATGCATTGTGTTTATCAACCTAGGATCATCTGGAACCCCTAGAATGATCCTTGAATTCTCTACTGAGAAACCTCTCAGAATTTAATTGATTATGATCAACAAGATTTAGTAACCACTTAATCTTTTATCTAAACCAATTTCACAATCAGAATTCAGTTGAAGTAAGTAATAAAATGAAAACCTTCAATTCAATTACTTAATTTCTACTCTTCAAACTTTTGGAAAATGATTTACCAATCAAAAACCAATTATAAATCAATTATACATTAATCAAAATACGTCAACCGATCAAACTTTGATTAAAAGAATAAAATTGAAGAATATAGTAAAGTAGAGTAGAAATCACTCAATAAGCATGTAAATAAAGATCAAGACCTCAAAGTTAAAATGAAAATAGCTTGAATCCTTGAATTGAAACTACGAACCTAGCCTTCCATGAAGGAGGCAAACTAACAACAAAGAAAGAGGCAAACTAACAACAAATAAATCCTAAGCCTTCCATGTAGGGGGCAACTAACAACAAATAAATCCTAAGCCTTCCATGTAGGAGGCAACTAACAATAAAGAAAAACTAAGCCTTCCATGTAGGAGGCAAACTAACAAGAAAGAAAACATAAGCCTTCCATGAAGGAGGCAAAACTAACATGAAAGAAAGAAAGAAAGAAAGAAAGAAAGAAAATGGTATTGGAGTTAATCTCCAAAATGGTGTGTGTCTCCTCTTGCAAACCCTTCTATTTATAGAGGATTTTTAAGGCATCATCTTCAGAAAGTCACCAACTAGGATATTACTTTTCTACCCTTTTATTGCTTTCACATGAGCTTTGTTGAAATTGCAAAACACTTTTGAATTTTTGCCACCAATGAGCACAACAATTTTGACTTTCTTGCACCGCAATTTCGGATGTTCACATGTCCGAATTAGAGCTTGACTTCTGAACAAAAGTTGTAGCCCTGGATCTTAGCTGTCCAACAAAGTTGATTTCATCTCAATATGACTTCTATATCTCAAGATATGGCCGGATCTTTGCACACTGTTCAAATTCCACGTCAGCAACACTATCTCATCTTTTGAGATAATTTCGGAGTCCTAAACATCCCATTTAGAGTCTGCTCTTGCTTTGTAACTATGGACACTTCTTTAAGCTTTCATTCAAGACAGATTTCATGATTTTTGGATGTCTACAACTCCTATTATGCTCAAAATACTATAATAGTGTCATTTTAATCGGGTAAGCAAAGAAATTCAATTAAACTTCACATGAACCCAAACTCATAAAATATGACAAAGATTATTTAATTGAACATATAAGAAGTCTTAATGAGATAAAAATGAGAGATAATTATTTATGAAATCTATGCTTATCATCTATCCCAAAAGGTCTATATTAAATAAGTTTAAAAGAGATTCAATATGGAAACTTGTAAACCTAATGATGCTCCTATTTTCAAAGGTGATAAATTATGTAAGGATCAATGTTCCAAGAATGATCTTGAAAGAAACTCTATGGTGAATGTCCCTTTTGCTAGTGTAGTGGGAAGTTTAATGTCTGATCAGGTATGCACTAAACCTTATTTGGCTCATGCTGTTAGTGTACTTGGTAGATTCCTATAAAACCCAATACATACCCATTGGCATGCTACTAAGAAGGTTATGAGATATTTGCAAAAGACAAAAGAATACAAACTTGTTTATAGGAAAGTTAACCAGTTGGAGGTTGTTGGATACTCTGATTTAGACTTTGCTAGATGTCCAAACAATGAGAAATCTACTCCTAGATATGTTTTCATTTTGATTGGAGGTGCTATATCAAACTCTAACAGCCCCTTCCACCATGCAGGTTAAGTTCATTGCTTGTTATAAGGTTGCATCACATGCTTTATGGTCGAGAAACTTTATCTCTACTTTGGAAACTGTGGATTCCATTTCCAAATCATTAACCATTTATTATGATAACATCTCAGTGGTCTTCTTAACCAAGAATAATAGAACTACCACAACTTTAAAACATATTATAATTAAGTTCTTGGTTGTTAAAGAGAGTTGAAAATGGAAAGATTCTTATTGAGCATATTTCCATCGAGGAGCCCTAACCATTGGACTTAGACCCATGGTGTTTATGAAACATGTTAAGAATATGAGTATTGTAAGGTCTTTTGATGTATTTGAGTAGTAAGAGTTATTATTATTATTGTTATTATGTATTTACTTTTTATTATATTGGACCTATGCAATTATCTTAATAAATTTATGCATATGTTGATGTTTGATATTATTATCAATATAATTATCATTGAGTAGTTTATTTTATACTATGATTGTCTTGAGATATTTTTGTTCCTTATAGGAATGGTATTTCAAATGAAACATGATTTATAATATCAATGAGAGATTAGTTGTGTTTTCTTGAAAAGACAATGTAGGATCCATACATAATAACATGAAGGGGATCACAATTATGCTATGATGTGTACCTACACATGGACACTTTGTAATATGATCATAACAATTAGATTGTTGATTTTGTGGTCATTGGTGAACTAAACTTATAATAGTTTAACTTTACTTATGGCTCTTGATTAATAGTTTTGTTGATCAAGATGATCATGTTTTTTTATGATGACTATGCACAGGTTATTTTGTGGCCACATTTGTTTGATCCAAGAGTTATTTCAAAATAAATTTTAAAATAAAATAAAACCTATTTAATATTATCCAAGTTGGAGAATGTTGAAAATTCTATTTTAATTTAGACTTTTATTGATTTGGAATTTTGATTTTATAAAAAAGGTTGAACGGATAACCTGATATCTTTTCTATAAGCCCATAATTGTATATGTGATCTGTTATGGATTTTAAAAAATACCATATATTCTTTTATTGGGCTTGAAATTCAATTGACAAGTGTGCTAAGAATCTTTGTGTAAGATCTAATGGGTCTAATATCTGTGATGGAAGAAAATTAGGTTACATATGGTTTTTATAAGAAGGCAAGATCCTCATTTATCTCTACACGCTCTATGACTCACGATTCTATCAAAGTGAGGGTGGTAAAAGACGAAAAGTAAAAGTAAAGGTGGAAGATTCTGTTACTGATGTGTATACTTGGACATGGAAAAAGACAATTTTCAAGATATCTTCAAAAGATACGTAGTTCCTATTAATTAGTGTTACTTTAGATATTCTAAATTCTAATATAAATCATATTAAATTTTCTTACATATCTTTCATGCTTACAAGTTCATTCATAATATAAATATTTTTATTATATAATTTTTGGTATGGAATCTTGGTGCTTGGTCGTTCTTCCTAGGCAAGTACGCTCACTTATATATATATTCTGTTTGGAATAATGATGTTAGCTTAGTCTATTTAAAAATATGGATTTAAGTGATTTGGTTATCTCTTTATATAATAATAATAAAAATAAAAATAATTTGCTAAGATAATAATGATAATTATTATATGTAAAAAATTAATGTTTCCCTCTCATGTTATGTCATGTATTTTTATAATTTTTCTTTGTTTTTATTTCATTTAATTATTTTAAATCTTATACAACGAACCTTTAATTTTTAAATGTAGTGTCTTTGGCATCATATATTTTTAGAATTATAAGATATTTACAATGTATAGTTATCTGTTATTTCAAATCTCGTGCATATGTGGATTTAGATTATTCTTTTAATTTTAAAAATATATTTAGTCTTTTATTATTTCATAAATTTAGTTGTAGATCTCACACAACATACCTTATATTTATATGTGTGGTGTTTTTACTATCACATATTTTTAGAACTCTAAGGATTTACACAGTGTAATTGTTTGATATCTTAAATCTGGTGTGCATAAGTGAATTTAGAGAATTATATATATATATATATATATATATATATATATATATAAAGAAGGGATCAAGTTACTTTGTTTAATAATTTTTATAAACAATTAAATTTTATCAATCCAATCATTAAATTAATAAATTATATTAGATAGATCATTCTTACAAAATTATATATATATATATATATATATATATATATATATATATATATATATACCTTCTCAATTGATTTATCAAAAATTTTAACTTATTGAATCTTGTTTTCATCAAAGTTAAACCTTTTCCAAAATCCTTCAAATCTTTCAATTTTTTTTTAAATTATTTGGCAAACTAAATTGATAAAACCATATTTCCCAAATTTTAATTTCAATTAACACACTATATCCAAAAATTTTGAATTATTATTTTGCAATCAAAATCATCTTTCTAAAATTTATTTTAAAATAGAGTGTTTTTTTTAAGATATTTTCAATTTATTTTCTCAATAAAATTTTTCTTTAGATAAATTATATTAGAACTACGTTAACTTTGAGTTCCTTGTATCCTTAGGGATACATAATCGCAAATTATTTACATAAATCAAAATTTTGTAAATATTTTTGCCTTTTTATTAATTTTATCATTCATTTATAAATATTTATTTTATTATTTTTCTTGTCGTATTTACATTCTATGTAAGGTACTTATCTTGTTTTTTTATTAGCTTGTGAATATTTATTTGTTTAATTATTTTTTTAAAATGTTTCTTTTATTTTTTAATATTATATATGTACACATTTAAAGAATTAAATAAATATTTTCAAAATTAAAATAAATTTAGCAATCAATTTAAGGTAACCATTTTTTATAATAAACATCATAGGTGTTAATGCATTCCTTACCCATAAATGACTCTAAAACTCAATTTTGATTTCTAAACTTTAGTTTAAAAAATTATTTTTAAAGAATTTTTCATTTTTTAAATTAAAAAAAAATAATGACAATTGTACAATATTTTCTAAATAATCATACAAACATTTCTTTCTCTCTAAAAAATATTTTATTTATTTTCTTGTTTGGCACCTTACCATTACCTTAGTTGCGATAGTCTATTATATTGAACAAATTTTAACAAAAGAATACTTATCCTAGATTAAACAAACAAACAATTCCAAACAAAATTAAATAAGACAGATCATTAACCCACACAAAAAATATTATGAAATCGAGTCTCCTAATTTCACTATAAAACTGTAGTTGTAATCTTCTTTGACAAATTCTCTATCCATTCTTATTCATCATTTGTAGCAACTTGCATGATTGATATAACTTCAAAACCACCTTCAAAGATATTTTATAGAACAACATCATCGTTATACCATATGAAAAATTCATATTTATCTTCTACTTTAACAATAAGGTCTTCAACTTGTTAACAAGTACATAGACGAAGTACAATAATGGTAAACAAAATACCCACTAACTTTCATTCTCAAAAACCTAAAGAATAATTTACCAAGATTTCTTTCTGAAACAAAAACCTCAATCACAGTCTTGTGTTTGCAGTAACATCTTACATGTTGTCTTCCCTTGTAACTAGCTTGAGCTTGTGAAGTTTTTGAACTCTCACTTTGAATTGACTTCCTATTGGTATAAATTCCACTGAAAGAAAGGGGGAAGGGGAAGAAGGCACCAATTTGACGAATATGTGAATAATGAAAAAAAATCCTAATTTCAAGACATGTAGAAGGTGATGTCACTTTCAACAACCTAACAACATTAATATATGACACTTAATGTACCAAATTAGCATGTCGTTACATGAAAACTGATGAAGGGACTGATTTACAAGTAACTGAGGAAGTAATGGAGATGTTTTTGAAAGTAAGGAACCAATTTCCAAGGTTATAAATAAGTGAGGAACTAATTTTTCCTTTTACTCATAGTTCAAATCATTTACCATTCATTATAGACCATCATTTTTCAAAAAAAAACCATCATTATACAAACTCCACGGTGATGTCACATCCAACTACCATAATATTTACCAACATACTTCAGAACTAACACCGATACTAGTTATTGTGATTTCCACTTTTCTTTTTCAAAATTATAATACTCTCAAATACAAAATTTTATTTTACTGGCTTTCATCCCTTTATATATTACTACCTATTAATAAATTTAAAGATAATAAAAATGGTTCATTACTATATATAAATAAAAATTTAATAATTTTTTTTAAAATTATATAAATATAAAAAAGATACATAATATATATATATATATATATATATATATATATATATATATATATTTGGTCTACATGTTATTTAACAAATTATCAATAAGTAGATTGAAGAATTAAATGGTCCAATAATTTATAATTGTAATGACAAAAATAAGATTTTTTTAAAAAAATCAATATATTTAACATATAATCTAAAAATAATATTTATTCTTTAAAATTTTAATAATATAAAATAATTTAATTAAAAAACATCTTCCCATCTAAAATTAAACTCATTCATTAAATAAAGATAAACATAATTTATCTAAAAATTTAAATTATATAATTAATCATATCATATACATTATAAAATTATATAAAAACAAATGATGTTTCAAAATGTTACCATGATAAAAATAATGTACCGTTGCTTAAACTTTTAAATTTAACTTCTTTAAAATAAAAATATGTGCTTTAAGAAAAAATATATTTATAACTATTAATTAAAATACAAACTATTAAAATTACTATAAAATTATATAAATATATATCAATCATTATTTTTTAGTTAATAATTAATATTTTAATAATTATTAATATTTTAAGATATAAAATATACTTACAATCCTTCGGACTGTAACTTTTTGATGATGCTGACTTATCCTAATTTATTATTTTATATACTTATAAAAAAATTAACTTTTAATTTTATTATTATATTTAATTAAATTATCTATTATTTTAATATATAAAAAATTTAATAAATAGATTTAAATAATATTATATATTTAATTTTAACATATTATTAATATATTTTTATATTATTAATTAATTAAAAATTATTTTATGGATATATTTATTATTACATAAATTAATATATTTTGATTATTTAACAATTCTTAATTAAATAAAATAAAATTTTATATTATTAATATATTTTAATTAAAATTTATATCGTATTTAATCCAAAAAATTATTAATCTATTTTATCATATATAACAATTTATAAAAAAAAATATACTTTAAAACTTTCCCTTTTAGAATGTATTTAGTAAGTTAACGGAGTGAAAATTAAAAACATAACTAAAAAATAGAAGCTAAAAGTTAAAAATTGAAAAATTAGATAAAAATTGATTAAATGAAAAATGTCTCATAAAACTAGTTGTTGAACTAGTTAATAAATACAAAAATAATAAATAAAAATATAATTAAACAATGAATTAAAACATATTAAATATGTTATATTTTTAAAAAATATATTAAAATTTAATTAAATAATTTTTTAAAAATAAAAAATTTACTTTTAATTTTTACATAAATAAATTTCAAATAAAATATTTTAAAATAATATTTTATAATTTTAACTTTTTATCAAACAGTTTAATATTTTTAATAAAATAAAATAAATAATATAATAACTAAAAAAAATAATATATATTAAAAATAATTTAAAATATAGTATTTATGATAATATAAATATAAATGTATCAAAATTAATAATATTATTATAAAAAAATTAAATAATATTAAATTTATAAAAATAAATAAATAAACAAAATATTAAATTATAAAAAGGTTAAATATATTTTTAGTCCCTCTAAAATACTTAAATTTTGGTTTTGATCCTTTAATTTTAAATTTTTTGATTTAAATCCCTTATTTTCTAAAATATTATGATTATAATCCTTGATATTAATTTAAGTTACATTAAGTTAAGTTAGATTAATCATTATTAGAAAAAATTTTGACCACTTATAAAATGTTTTGATTATAATCCTTAAATCATGATTAATTTATTTTGATTTAATATAATTTAAGTTAATATATGGATTATAATAAATGTATTTTAAAAAATGAGGGATCTAAACCAAAGATTTTAAATTTAAAGAACTAAAACTAAAATTTAAATATTTTAGAGGGACAAAAAATATATTTAATTCATTATAAAAACATATTAAAGATAAAAATGAATAAAATATTAAATTAGAAGTTGAAAACATAAAAATTAATTAAAATAATTTTTTCAAAAAATAAGTAATCTTAAAAAAAAACCAGTAGCTAGTAAAATAATTTACTTTATCAAACATAATTGAGATGTGTAACAAACATTTTAACTGATGAGTCATCTCACTGAAATATCTTACCAAAAGCATTTTTAATTTTTTTATTACTCAATTTATTTAAATAATTAAAAACATATATGATTGAAATTTTAGAGTTTCTAATTAATTTAGGATAGAATAAAAATGGAATGCAATTATAAATATTTTAAACA
Source organism: Canavalia gladiata (assembly GCA_037954105.1). Lineage (NCBI taxonomy): Eukaryota > Viridiplantae > Streptophyta > Magnoliopsida > Fabales > Fabaceae > Canavalia > Canavalia gladiata. The sequence goes on from CM075667.1 coordinate 19,281,884, forward strand.
AGATAATGACCAATTATAATATTTTATTAAAATTTTAATTTTTATTAATTTAAGTATCAAATTTTAAAAAAATATTGTGTAAATTAATTTTATAAAATTTTAAAAAATTAAAAAATATTTTATAATTCATTAAATAACTTCAATTTAACATATAATATTTTTTTTCTAATATATTTTAAATTAATTTTATTTAAAAATATTAATTTTTTAAAAATGTATAAACAAATATTTTTTTATAAATACACAAGGGTAAAAGATAATAATTTAAAAAATTTAAATGGAATAAAATTAACAAAAAGATTAATGTTATTTAATCATAAAAGCAGAAGGAATCAATTAATTTGAACAAAATTAAATTATAATAAGATTAATTTTGATATATTAATTTATTAAGTGAGTAAAATTTAAGCTAAACATAACTTTAAAAGTAATGATTACAAAATTAATAATTTTAATAAAATAAAAATTTATGACGAGATGACTAGATCACCTGGGTGAAAAACGTTTACAGCTTCAGTATATTTCAGAAAAATTTAAATATATTTATGCTAAGAAAAAAAAAAAAAAAAAAAGATCAAAGCAGAATTTTGTTTTTCTTTATTCCCCTCCCCCCCTTTTTTTCTTTTCTCTGAACCACAATGGTGGAATTGGGTTTTCGCTGGTTCGTTGTTCATTCTGGCCACTAGTTCTACACCCTAATTCACTTCTGTTTAAAATTCTATGTTACTGACGGCGATGGCTAGGGTCAAACCCTGCTTTGGCAAGTCTTGATGTTGGAAACGGTATTATTGTGGCAGTTACTGAACCGCATACATCAAATGTTGGCAAAGACATGTGGTTGCTATGCTATCATCCACATTGCATTCTGTACCCAGACACCTTTTATTGTCTTCCCTTCAGAAGTGTATTCCAAAATCATGGAAACAAGCAACAGAACCATTTCACAAACACACGGTGTCTAGTAATGCACCTATGGTTGGTGTTCTCATTGCATCCCTCAAGGACATTGTGATCCAGGGGCACTTACCAAATGCATTCAAAACCTTCTTTCACATCCAGCACCATGCAGCTTCTTCTGCTTCTTTCCACATTCTCTTACACCCCATCAGCACTCTTCTTTTAGCTTGCACCAACCTCAATTCATTGCCACAGGGTAAGCAGCTTCATGCCCATGTCATTTCACTGGGTTTTCATCAACATCCTATATTGGTTTCAAGGCTTATTAATCTTTACGCAAATGCCAAATTCCTTGTTGATGCTCAAATTGTTACCGAGAGCTCTAATAGTTTGGATCCTTTACATTGGAATATAGTTATCTCTTCGTATGTTAGGAATGGGCTCTTTGTGGAGGCTCTTTCTTTGTATAAGAAAATGTTGAATAAGCACATTAAACCGGATGAATACACTTACCCATCTGTTCTCAAGGCTTGTGGTGAGTTATTAGATTATGATACTGGTGTGGAGGTTCATAAGTGTATTGAGGAAAGCTCCATCGAATGGAGCTTGTTTGTGTATAATGCACTGGTCTCCTTGTATGGTAGGTTGGGGAAAGTGGAGGCTGCACGTCACTTGTTTGATAATATGCCTGATAGAGATGTTGTTTCTTGGAACACTATAATAAGCTGTTATGCCTCTAGGGGTATGTGGCAGGAAGCTTTTCGGCTATTTGGGAGCATGCAGGAGGAGGGTATTGAAATGAATGTAGTTATATGGAACACTATTGCTGGAGGGTGCTTGCATTCTGCCAATTTCAAAGGGGCACTTAAGCTGCTTTCTCAGATGAGAACTTCCGTTTGCCTGGACTCCGTTGCAATGGTTGTTGGATTAAATGCATGTTCCCACATTGGAGCCCTTAAGTTGGGAAAGGAGATTCATGGCCATGCTGTGCGAACTTGCTTTGACTTGTTTGACAACGTAAAAAATGCGTTGATTACAATGTATTCCAGGTGTAGAGACCTTGGGCATGCGTATATGTTGTTTCTTAGAAAGGAAGAGAAAGGTTTGATCACTTGGAATGCCATGATTTCTGGGTATGCTCACATAGATCGATCTGAGGAAGTTTCCTTCCTTTTTAGAGAGATGCTTCGGAAGGGTGTTGAACCTAATTATGTGACCATTGCGAGCGTTCTTCCCCTTTGCGCTCGCATAGCAAATCTCCAGCATGGTAAAGAGTTTCATTGCTACATTATAAAGCGTGAACAGTTTGAGGACTATTTGTTATTGTGGAATGCCCTTGTGGACATGTATGCAAGATCTGGCAAAGTTGTAGAAGCCAGAAAAGTGTTTGATTCATTGAGAACACGAGATGAGGTTACATATACTTCCATGATTATGGGATACGGTATGAAGGGAGATGGAGAAACCGCTCTAAAACTGTTTGAAGAGATGTGCAAGCTGAAGATTAAACCGGATCATTTAACTATGGTAGCAGTTCTTACGGCTTGTAGTCATTCTGGTCTTGTAGCCAATGGGCAAATGCTCTTTAAAAGGATGATAGATGTTGATGGGATAATTCCCCGCCTTGAGCACTATGCCTGCATGGTTGATCTCTTTGGGAGGGCCGGTCTTCTAAACAAGGCAAAGGATGTTATAACAGGGATGCCATACAAGCCAACTTCGGCAGTGTGGGCCACTCTCCTAGGAGCTTGTCGAATCCATGGAAATACAGTGTTGGGGGAATGGGTTGCGGGAAAATTGCTGGAAATGAAGCCTAATAATTCAGGTTATTATGTGTTGATTGCAAATATGTATGCAGCTGCTGGTTGTTGGAGCAAACTAGCACAAGTGAGGACTTATATGAGGAATTTGGGTGTGAGAAAGGCTCCTGGTTGTGCTTGGGTTGATATTGGCAGTGAGTTTTCTCCCTTTTCGGTCGGGGACACTTCCAACCCTCATGCGTCAGATATTTACCACTTGATGGATGGATTAAATGAGCTAATGAAAGATGCTGGATATGTTCGTAGTGAGGAGTTTGTTTCATCCGAGGAAGATTTTGAGACGAATATCATCGGGAATGTATACTGAGCAGAAATTGAACATATTGGTGGCTATTCTTGTAGTTTTGACCCACCGCAGTTTGTTATCACAATCCCATATGTACAGCCTAAAAAGCAGAACATTTTTGCTTAATCAGTTGCTAGAACAAGCAGAAGAATTGCATTCTGCACGCTAAAATTGAGTTTGCATTCGAATGACCATTTTACTTCATTAGCACATTGGATCTCATTCATCTATTCCCTAATGCAACCATTTCATTTACTATTAGAGATAAAATGACAAGTCAATATTTTCCAAACGGTAGGCCTGTGTCTATAATCTGCCTTATAATTAGTAATTATCTCCGTAAGAAAGACTAATAATTGCTAATAATGAAAAAAAGTTGATTTAGACACGTGCACACATCCTACTTTTCTCCCGAGAAAATAAGAATCATATCATGGCATGTGAATTTCTTGTTCAGTGACAACGTAATATATTTTACACTGTAAATTAAACCCAACTTTAAATCCTCAAAATGCATTCCCAAAAATGCTGAACGCCTTGATATTGGAAGCAAATAAAAACTATAAATTTGTCCTGTTTATACTCGTAAAGCTGTGAATTCCCTAATTCAATCCAAAATTTCCTACTTAGGTTCTGACAATCTCAAGACGGACCACCCACTTTGGACCAAAAATGGTAAATGTGAGGCTAACATTCCCCAGGGTGATGGGACCAGACCATTCCGCAGCTAAAACTGTGAGAGATAGAAAAGGGAAGCAAGGACTGCAGCCCGTAAAAGTTGAGAAGTCAGCGATCAACATCAACCAACTCGACATCAAATACAAGCCACGAATTTGGTGGTATAGTTCCAACTCGCTTGTCTGCATATCTGCATGACAAAAAACAAAACACTTAGCATAAGCAAAGAGACAGTTTTTAGCAATAAAACTAAATGAAACCAATCAGAGTCATCAAGAAGAGCATTCAGATTGTAAATTTAATTTATCTGACATTTAACTCCTTAAAAGTGTAAAGAAAATTGGACGCATACACTGCTGATTTAGAATTAGTTTAAGTTTACAAAATACTTTAATTCAAATTAATGATGAATGTGATAGATACCCATTAGCTGTTAGTTAGGGTTAATAAGATACCCAGTTTCTTACAGAATGCATCCTCACTTAATACATTTGCTTACTCTAGAAGCCAAATTCAAAAAATAAAATGCAACATTGGCAATTTCATACCCCATAGACGGTGGAATTGTGATCCTTCTTTTGTCCCCAACCCTCATCCCTGACAACAAGAAAACTACAATAAGTATAAAGAATAACATTAGATAGCATAAAATCTTATTACTATATATTACCATTGATCCCAACTTCCCACCCTTTGATGACTTGCCCTACACCTGCAAACACAAAAAAGCCAAAAAAGTTTGCTCAAGGCATACATAAAAAAGAAAATCCCAGCAAATTCAACACATAACGTAGTATATATACCAAGGCGAAATTTAAAGGGTGCTCTTCCCACATTTGAGTCAAATATTTTTCCATTTTTTTGCAGTTTGCCAATATATTTAACACTGACCTGAAATCAAACAGTAAGTTCCCATTAGAATAAAATACATTTAAAAAAGTAGATTACACAAAATTACTCTTCAGTAAAACTCAATCAACAAAAAATCAGTAGATAATGAATAACCTTCTTTCCAGGAGCAGCTCTTTTGCCATCAGGTTTACCCATAAATAGCTCCTCAGTAACCAACCCATTTGGAAAGGTTCTCACTTGAGATGGCTTGGATTCAGTTTGTTTCTTCCTCTTTTTCTCTGAGGTGGACAAATTCTGATTTTCAACAGCTGTAGTAATTTGATCTGCAGCAGCTACACCTTCAGACTCTTTGGTCTTTTTCTTCTTTTTCTTCTTGTTTTTCTTCTCAACAAGGACCCTGCCCACAAATGCCACAAAACCAAATAGTTAGCAACACAGTACATATAATATTAAGAGAGCAACAGAGAAGGAAGGAAATCCAGCCTCCTAAATTTCCAAGCTTTAATGTCTTAAGCAAAGAAAAAGTAATTGGAAAATTTACCACAAAGCCAGGCAAGACCTGACAATTTGATATCTTAAAGAGTCAAATTCCAATCTACTGAAGGTAAAATATCAAATGAGAAGGCAAACCCAATACCCAATGTCTCATTTCCAACAGAATTTTTAGTTCAGTTGATCAGGTGTTCTGAGGATTTAGTCAACACAAGAAATTAGGCTTTGCATATCAATATCAGAAATAGAAAAATTAAATATAGATGAAATATTTCAATCAACAATCAGACCAGTAACACCAAAAGCCCTGTGATATGTAACTGATATTCTGGTTAGATGGAAGTCCTTACTCGTTATTGGATAGCTTTCCATCATGCTCATTCTTTGCATGAGAAACATCATTAGTGTTGGTTGTAGCTTTAACCTCCTCAGGATGCCTTTCATCTGGTGCAGTAACATTCATCTCATCGCTATTTCCTGATGCATGAGCATTTTCCCCTTTATCTTGTTCTTTCAACTTGCTTTTCTTCTTCTTCTTCTTTTTCCTGAAACCATTTACCATTAAAAAACATTTGGGCAAAACAGCTAGCACAAATAGATGTAAAGACCAAATTATTTATTTTCCAAAATTAAAAAAAAGGTTGGGCCAGGGTAAATGCCAGATTTAAATCCATTTTTTGGGAGTTATTAAACTGGTAAATCATTCTCACCCCTTTTGCGGTTGCTCATCTTCATCAGCGCTCTCAACTTTTCGTTTTAAGCTAGTAGAATAATCAGCATCTTTTTCCATCATATTGGCTTTCTCAGTCTTCTTATTGGCTTGCTCTCCTTTTATTTCTGCTTCTGCTTTCTGAGAGACAGACTTAGCTTTCTCCACACTGGAAATTGGAAAACCATCTTCATCTTCACTTTCCAGAACAAGGTCGGTCTCACCTCTAATGACAATTGGAAGCTCAGGGCTTTTGCTGTCTTTCTCTTTCAACTGAGCTACCTGTTTCTTTTTCTTTAATTGCTTAGTTGGACCATCTCCATTTTCAGGTTGATCATCGTCCACTATTTCCTCAATTACCACTGAAAAAAAGTGGAAAAAAGCCTATTACGTCATTCATGTTGGATTCAATTGAAGAATCTTGTAAACTATGAAGCAGTAGAACTTCACTCAATTTTTTCCTTGCATATTTTAGTTTTCTTTCCTACTTTTGTGCACTGGGAATGAATATGGAAGGAAAGTATGAGGCGAATGCAACATGAAAGACTGATTACTATTACTAAGTACGACGGAAATATAATGATAAAACTTATTATAATGAAAGAGAGAAATGCAAGATGGGATAGTATAGCACATCTATTACTTATAATTATATAATAACAAACTTACATGTCCACAATCAATGGAAAAATTTCTCGGATCATTCTAGATTTCCACAGGAAAAACATAGTCATAGGATTTGAGTATTTGAATTTTAAAAGAAATTTAATGTGTATCTATAAATATATAAAAACACCATGGGAACATCAGTTAGAAAAGTACACAGTAACAAGAAAAAGAAACATAAGAAACACATAATATATATATATATATATAATCATTTCATGGCTTCAAGAAAAGTTGATAATAGAATGAAAATACCTCCACTATTTGGGACTGGCGAAGATGGGTACATGTCAATATCACTATCACTATCATCAATAAAGTCATCAGCATAATCATCTTCACTATCATATTCAGATGACTCCTCTGTCTCAGTTCCTTCAATATCCTCTCCCAACGAATCACTTTCACATTGTAGTAAGAAATCAGGAAGATACCATAAAATTTAAATTGCAATGCAAATAATTCAATAAATGGAAGTTCTTCAAAAGGATACTATTCATAGTCATCCCTAAGGTCATCCCCGTCATCAGCCACAAAATAACCAGAAAGATGGATGCTTCGTGAACCGATCACCGAGAATGCCACTAGGTCATCATCATCAAACTCAAGGTTCAAAGGGCAGGACTCAATTTTATTTGGTAGCAATGAACACAAGAAAACAGGACTTTTGTGTCCAGAAGAGCACTGAAGAATGCTATTCTCTGTTGATGAGCCAATGCCTAGAGTAGCCTGAAATTTTAGGAGAAGAAGAGAACAAACAGAAACAAAATAGTTATTAATACCGTAACATTTAATATGACTCAAAGAATATCAACAGACTTCAGACCCCAGGGTGTCATTGCATAAAAGCGCATGTAATTATATAAGAATGCAAATGTTATCGAAATCCAATCATGCTTAGCTGGACAGTGCTAGAATCATAGGGTCCCCGGAGTTTCCAGAATTATTATTTATCAGCTAAGACATATCGCAAAAAAGATGCAAGACAATATTTGACAAATAAACCTCAACTAGAATCAAGCACTTTCAATCCGGATGAACAAATACCATCAAGCAAATTTATTCAGAACGAGTTCAAATTAAAATCCACGAGGCAATTACATTTTAAACCTTACAGCCAATTACAGCAGAAAACCCTGCAAAAATTGCTGAGAACTCCAATACTCAAATCATTTACAAGACCAGAACAAAAGCGTCGCATTGCCCCAATCCAGGATACGAAAAACAAACGGCCTCTCAGAATCTCTAAATTTACTAATAAAATGGAGTAGGAGTTGAGTTAATGAATGATGAAGAACCTGAGTAATGTGAAGCTTTCCTCGCACATTATCTGCATGATAAGGATAGGGTTTGCCAGGTTTCACTTCAATCCCTAAGTTAAAAAGAACAAGTTAAAGAAACACGAATAAGCAGGTTCAGTAGCTGAGTGAGGAACACAAGGTTAGAAGAAAACGCAAAAATCACAACGATATAGCAGCAGGTATCAAAGAAACAACTGAAGCAATTGAATGAAATGGAGGAACCAAACGCATTAACAAGCGGGAGGAGAATGGAGATTGAAAAGCAAGATGACTAACCCCAGAATCCCATTGTCAATTGAAATGAAATCCACGTCAGTCGTCAGGGTTCCAACGTTTTCTATAAACCCTAAAAGTGACTGCCGTTTTGGGTACACACTGTCGTTCAAGTCTAACCCTAGCTAGCATCTATGACATGTAGTCCAAACAATTTTCGTTTTGGACCGAACAGGTAGTCCACTGAAGCATACACGTAACACGGATTTCGCCAACTGGTCCAATCGCATTCTTGTTCGTTTTAATGGGCCCTGGTCTCCGGACACATAATGCAATGTGCATGAACGCCTACGCCAGGCTAGTTTTTTCTTCCTCCTAAGGTGCTTCACTACTTTGTTACGGACCAAATAAGAAAGAAAAACAGAGTATATAGTATTTTTATTGGATTAATTTGAGAGATTATAATCTAATTTGATAAAAATAGTTGTTCGTGGTATTATTTAAATTAGTTAATTTATCCGTACTACGGAAGGAGATTATTTATATTTAATATTAAACATGATTAAAATATTTATTAACTATATATTGTAAATATATTTTAATTAATAAATCTAAACAATTTTACTAATAAAATAATTATAAAAATAAAATTTAAGAAAAATGAGTGTAAAATTTTTATTACAATCTTAATAAAAATAGGTTTTCTATGATAAATAAAATTTTGTAGATTTTGGTTATAAATTAACAAATTATTTTATATTTAAATTTTATTGTTCTATTTATTATAAATAATTACATAGATCATTTATGGAGGGAAGATACAAAATAAACATAATACAATAATATACAAAAAATAAGATAAATAAGATAAAGAATAATGTTCATAAAGAATTTTATATTATTATTTACAAAGATTGAGGAAGAAGAGTAATAAATTAAAAGTCGAATACAAAGGGATGGATGTTTGATACAAATTAATATAAAGTTGAAATGATCCAAATTAAAAATAAAATTTTTTAAGAAGAAAACGGAAACTATAAACCTTTACACAAGCTATAAGCTACAAGTTCTTAGTTAAGTTGTACAAGCTCTTAGTAGCTTTACAAATTTTTTCTAATATTTTTTTTCTATGGAACTATTTCTTTTATAATTGTCTCTAAGTGTGCATCTCTTTTTTTCTATTATGCCTCTATTATAATTTAGATACTTTTTAGATGTTCCTGCCAAAATTGCTTATAATTGATTTTTTAGTTGCTCCTGCCAAGATTATCTAACTTCTTGATTTTTTAGTTGCTCCTGCCAAGATTATCTAACTTCTTTTTTAATCTTCACAAGTTATGAGGTGCTTTAACTATGCTATTCACAAATTATTATTTTTTTAGTTTTTTCTCTCTCTTTTTTTTTTTCTTATTGGGATGCTCCTAACACTTAATAAGTGCTTTTATGAATGTATTCATTTTTTATTCAAAAGATCCATGCTAATCTTATAAGTCTTCAAGATAATTTTGCATACTTGATACCACTTCCTCGTCATCTTGTGTTTTTCCTAATATCATTTTTAATTGCACTTGAAATTTGTCCCCAAATGTTGTTGCTGCCAAGACTGTCAATATTTGTCTTACATGATTCCCTTTCAATTTCATTTTTGTCGATAGAGGTGCAACTATTTGGTAGGTTGATCCACTTGCTATTAGAGATTTTTCTCCATCATCAATAGTTTTTTTTACCTATTTTTTCGATATCAAAATTGTTCCACCATTTTACTTTTACAACTCTTACCAAGAATTGGACATTGATATTTTCTGTTAGTTTAACTAAATCATAATCCCATGACATAATCCACATATTCCTTTGCTATATATGACATGAATTGATAGTCTTTTAAAAATGTTGCTCTACTTTTAAAATATTCGAAACTAAGGAATGTCTCTTCTAGGGAGAATGCCTATTATTGGTTCAAAGTCAATGAATTATTTTATAAACCACTTGAGAAATTGTAATGAGATTTCTCTGCAAAACCAAAAGAATCATAAATGTAGACTAGAAGATTGATATAGCACATGGAGCCATGCATTAATGTAGTCATAATAGTTATAAGTTTAAGGTTCAAATTTTTTGGTAAAAGGTTTAGTCTCATATAAATTCCGATTTCACTCTTTAAGAGTAAGGATTTTCATAATTTTAATTTTGAAAAATTATATTTTCTTGGTAATAAGATCATTATGATGATGTAGCTCAATAGACCCAATATCAATTAGGATGAACTCATAAAAGGTTCAGGTTTTTTAAGGATGGACTTGTGTATAATGGAAGGATATTTAAAAGATGTTTTTATACATTGTTTTTCTATCCAAGTGAAACCATCCTTTTTTATGGCACAAATTGGTCACAATTCTGGTTTTTCATGATACTTACATTTTTCTTTAGTTGTTAAATTGGTAAATATGTCTAAGAGTTTAATGGTTGTATGGCTGAGAATTTATTTTTAGTTGGTACTAATGATTTTGATAAATCACTCTTAATCATTGTTGATCCACTATTAACCGCCTGAGACATTTTCAAAGGCTTTGATATTATTGATGAAGCTTTCATATATGATTCTGCTCGTACATGGTTATGGGAAGACCATAATGATCACTTGTAATAGGCTTTTTTTTTTTATGTTAAGCATATCCCTACAAAAATTCTTTTGTAAAAGTCAGGTAAAGTATTCTTTTCTCCTTTCATATGTGAAATTTCAAAATAAAAGCATGATAAAATAACTTGCCTTCTTGAAAAAAACAAGCCTAGAAACTAAATTTATCACATCATTTTGCAAGATATTAAGGGTCTCCTTATAATTAGTTCTTACTAAAAATATTTTATTAAATAAATCATCTTGAAACTTAGTAATACATAAAACTATTGATAAAATTTCTCTTTTAACTATTGGATATTTTTCCCAGACTTGATGCCATATACATGAATAATATTTAACAATTTGTTCTTTTGAAGAATGTTGAAGAACTTGTTTAAGAATCGTGCCATATCTATGGTTAAAGATTCCTACGCATGGAAGACTTTTGATAATACTCTTGACTTTTATGACCACGTGAGTCATCTCGTCATCGTATGAAGGAGGACGTTTCCTAAGATGCTTTTGTAATAAAGAACATATAATTCCGATATTTGGAATAAAATTTTCTATATAACTTAAACATCCCAAAAATATTTTCAAGCTTCTTTTATCTTTTATTTCATTTGAATATTTTTTTTTAAATTCTAGTAACCTTTTAATTGATGTAATTGTACCTTAATATTTTTCATATCCTAAAAATCTTCCTTTTGTTTGAAATATGTTCATTTGTTAACTAATATTGCTACCCCATTATATTTTATTATATTATAAATTTTTTTAAATGTTATATAAATTGATTGATTCCTCTTGAGAATACTAATACATCATCTAAATATACAATTGTAAAGTCCATGTAAGAACAAAAAATATTATTCATAATTTTTTGAAACTTACTTAGGGCCTTTTTTAATATTAAGGAATTACACTCTGCTCATAATGTCTAAAAAGGACTATAAAAGTTGTTTTATACATGTCTTCTTCTCGTACTAAAATTTGATAATAGTTTGATTTCAAATCAAATTTTGAAATATATTGTGCTTGTATTAGTCTTTTGGTTATATTAATTTTATTGGGTAAGTTATATCAAATCCATTTTAATACCTTATTCGATGGTTTATAATTAATTACTAGCCTTGAGACTTCTTTTTCTAAGTATGATACTTTTATAACATAAAATCCTAAGCAACTCCCGAAGATTTACGATTTACAGAGTCTAATCAATCCTTTATTTAGATATTCTTAATTTTCTTCCTTATAATATTCTAGATATTCTTTGTTCATTTAGATGGGTTTAACTTTAGTTGGTATATTTTTTCATCAAATCCTTCTTCATACAACAAGGAGATGTCATGAATTTTTCTATAATGAAATGTTGTACGATTAGTACCATAAATTTCTTTTTGCATTCTATCTTCTAAAATTTTTATTTTAATTTAACTTTTGGTACTTGTAATTTCTTCTATTCTTCCATATTACTTTTCTATTTAATAAGTTTATTTATTTTTGTTTTTATTTATTTATTAGATTTACTTGGTTATGGATGCTTCTTGTAATAGATTTAATTTTTTAATTCTTGGTAGTTGTGGAAATTCAAAACATGAGATTTTCTGGTACTATATTTGTAATTATTCTCTTTTTTGTTATTTTTAATGGATAGAATAGTTATAAAAAGAAGTACCTAAAATTATTTGATTAAATATGTTTCTTACTAATACAAATGAGGTGATAAAACATATTTTGTTTTTATCAATTTTTGTATTTAATAATTTATAATTTATTTATATATTTGAATCGTTTACACTTGTAAGTCTTTGAATAGTTTTTCGTAATATGTGATTGGAACTAATCCTTCTTATATACAATGTACATCTGTCCCACAGTATTTTAAAGCAACCATTTCAAATCTTTTGCCCTTACTATTAAAGTAATTTTGCACCACCATGTATGAATAGTTATTAAACTCTGAAGATTAATAAATGGTTCTAAATTTGTATTATTTTTTCTAATTTATTTTCTTATTTTCTTATGATTTTTTCTTCTTTTAATTTTTATAATCTATACTCTAGTGAAATATTTTGCTATTATAACTCTAATATTTCTTATTTGAGTATTTTTACTTCACTTTGTAATTCTTTTACAGAGATCTCTTCTTTAAGCAATTTAAACCTTGCATAAACTTCTTTCACTTCTACTAATTTTATGTTTTTTTTTATTTTTTTCCTTCTTTTTTTATTATTTCATTTAATTGTTGAAGAAATATTCTCTAAATGGAAAATCTTCTAGTCTATCTATTATTAAAATTAATTTTTATATTTGATTTCTAGTTAATACATTTATTGTTTTTTTTGGTACAATTATCATAGATACATAATCTTGATCCTCAGTAATAATTTTCTTCTTCTATACTTTCTGATTCTTCTAAAGAGTCATTATCTAACTGATATATTTCATTATCTTGAGCTTTTGCTTCTGTTTTTGTTTTTTTTTTTGGTTCAAGATCAAAGTTTATCATTATTGTTAGTAATGCTTAATTTAATTTATTTCATTAATTTTTTTGTTGTACTTTGCAATTTTTTGAGTAATGTCCAGGTTTTCTGCATCTCTAACCTATATTTTATTTTTTTAATTATTTTTTAAATTTTTTCTATTTCTAGTTATAATTTTGTACAGGGACCTTGTTTTTCTAAAATTATAGTATTTCTGGGACTTATTATTATGTTTTTGTACTTGTTTTTATGTTTTCAACTAGGAACTCATAATGGTTCCATCCCATATTATTGACAAAATTTTTCTATTTTTTTTTTACTATTTACTTATTTTTCCTTATACTGTTTTGTATCTTAGTCTAGACATATCTCTATTCTTATTTCTATTATAGTATTAAGAAGGTGTCCAAATGTGATTGTAATTTTTGAATTACTTTTTAGCAAATAAGCTTAATAATGTTACGATAAATCTTTCCTTCCAATAGGATGTTGATGCATTCCTTCTTATTATGACTTTTAACATAAATTCAACTTTATACCATTTGTAATAAGACATTGTTGGAAACCTTAAATTTAGTAATTATGCCCCTATTTTATTTCCTAAATATACTTAGATATCCAATAAAACTTTTAATGATTGTAAACATCAATGTAGTATTAACATCCTCTTCATTTGATTCTATTTTTATTTTGTTACTTATTAGTTCTTTTTATTTTATGGAGATAAGAAGTTATCACATCATCCTTTTAACTATCCCATAATAAAAGAATGGAATTTAGATAAGTTAAGTGAACAAGCTACATTAGATATAACATGTTAGAAGTTATCCCATCATCCTTCTATGAGTATGTTTGGCGTAGATTTTAGCTAGCTAAAACTTTATAGAGGATTTTTACTTGGTTTGGTAAGGAGATGAAATAGGTTGTTATTAGCTTCTTTTTTTTTTTTTATAAAGGCTACTTTAAGTAGTGTTCCTAACTTTCAACTAGTTGTTAAAAATAATTTTACATTTTTATCCTTTTCTCTCTCATTACATATAAAACCTTTTTGAGACTTTTTGTTCATCCTCTTCCAAACTCATTCTTGTAGTCATTGTTCCTCTATCAATGTTACTCTCCTAATTTAAAATAGGTATGTATTATTCATTATTTTTCTATTTTACTCTTTCTTTTTTTTTTCTTTCCTTTATATAAAAGCAACTATTGTATTACAGTTGAACTTTTGTACTCTTTTTATTTAAAGTTATGTTTGTCTTGTATTGTAAACATGAAAGATTCATGTTTCTTGAAACAACATCTACATTAATTGCTCTGCCAAAAGAGCATTTAATACTATGATTTTTGTTTATACAAAAGCTATGAGGCTTTGTCACATCGAATCCAAAAATTCAAATTAGATTTACATAAAAAAAACAAAATAAACTTAAAGTTAAAGAGTTAAATTAAACACTTGCTAACTTTAAGGTGGGAAGAAAATAATCTAGGTGATATACTAAAAAGGTAAAGAATCCTACATGATAAAATTGGTCATTGGTTATAATTACAATAATCATGTTAAGGCTTATAATAACTCATTTGTATCTTGTAGTGCATCGACCAAACCATATCTCAAATGCTTTTATTGTAGTAAAGTAGGAAATACTGCATCTACTTGTCATATTAGAAAGTATGGTGTTCCAAATAATAGATATGTATGGATTCCAAAAAGAACTACCTTGTTGATTAACCCAAAGCACCCGATGCAGATTGGGTGCCTAAGGAATGCATAAAACTATTTTGTAGGGATGCTTAAAGGTCAAGAATTTAAATTGGCATTTGGATAGTGGATGTTAAAAATACATGACTGGAGATAAGTCAAAGTTTACTCATCTTTCACCAAAGTCAAGCAACTATGTTACTTTTGGTGACAACAACAAAGACAAAATTCTTGGCATAGGAAAGGTTGATAAGACTTTTAATATCACTATTGAAAATGTGTTGTATGTTGATGGTCTTAAACATAACCTCCTTAGTATTAGTCAACTTTGTGATAAAAGATTTAAAGTTATTTTTTATCCTACTTGCTGCATGATAGTTAATAAAAATGATGATAAGATAAAATTGGTAGGAAACTGGATCAATAACATCTATATACTAGATCTAGATTCAATTAATGCATGTGATTTGAAATGTCTCTTATCTAAATAGGATGAATCATGGTTATGGCAAAGGAGATTAGCTCACATAAACTTAAATCACTTGAATAAATTGAGAATGAAATATTTGGTTGTTGGTTTACCTAACATCAAATTTAATAAAGATAAGTTATGCAATGCGTGTCAAAAAAGAAAGAAATTAAGAAATTCATTTAAACCAAAAAATGTTGTTTCTACTACTAAACCTTTGCAATTACTTCACATCAGCTTATTTGATCCTTCCAGTACTATGAAATTTGGTGGAATTATTATGCACTCATGATTGTTGATGATTACTTTATATATTCTTGGACCTTGTTCATTGCAAATAAGAGTGATGTTTTCTCCATTTTTAAAAGGTTAGCTAAAGTGGTAGAAAATGAAGAGAACTTGAAAATACCTATTATTAGGAGTGATCATGGTAGTGAATTTAAAAATCATGCATTTGAATCCTTTTGTGATAAATATGATATTTAACATAATTTTTTTATCACCAAGAATACTAAGTAGAATGATGTTATTGAAAGGAAAAATAAGCCTTTTGAAGAACTAGCTAAAACAATGCTAAATAAAACTAACTTGCCTAAGTATTTTTGAGTTGAAGTTAATACTGCTTGTTATGTCTTCAATAGAGTTCTAATTAGACCTATGTTGAGGAAAACTCCATGTAAACTTTATAATGAAAGGAAACCAAACATATATCATTTCCATGTTTTTGGTTGTAAATGTTTTGTGCTGAATAATGGTAAAGATAATCTAAGTAAATTTGATGCTAAATCAAATATAGGCAACTTCCTAGGATATTTTATCACATATCTATATGGAAGGAGTAAATTTTGATCATCATAATAGAGGAGAAGAACCAAATGGCACCTATCAACATTTAGATCTTCCAAAGAAATGGAAAACGCACAACTAGACATTCTTTATCGCATGCATATAATCACATAACATTTGTTTCACAAATTGGACCTAGGACTATATATGAGACTATGGAAGATGAATTTTAGATATTAGCTACGCAAGAGGAACTTAATCAATTTGAAAGAAACCAAGTTTGAGAATTAGTTCTAAAGCCTTTACATAAACAAATAATAGGAACTAAATGGCTCTTTAAAAACAAACTAAATGAAGATGGAATTATCATAAGAAATAACGCTAGACTAGTGACTAAAGGATATAATCAAGAGAAAGGCATTGATTTTGATGAAAACTATGTACCGGTAGCTAGACTAGAAGCTATTAGATTATCATTGGCATATGCATGCATAATGGATTTCAAGCTATATCAAATTGATGTTAAAAATAATTTTTCTTAATGATTATATGGAAGTATATGTTGATCAACCTCTAAATTTTGAAAACTTTGAATATCCATACCATGTATATAAGCTTAAGAAAGCTTTGTATAGATTTAAACAAGATCCTAGAGCTTGGTATGAAGGTTAAGTAAGTTTCTCTTAGAAAAAGGATTTAATAAAGGCAAGGTAGATATAGAAATATTCATTAAAAAGAAAAATTATGACACAAATTTATGTAGATGACATTATATTTGGTTCTACTAATGAGTTATTATGCACAGAGTTTTTCACTATTATGCAAAGTGAGTTGCAGATGTCCATTATGAGAGAGTTAACTTTCCTTCTTGGATTGCAAATAAAACAAATAAGCAATAAAATATTCATAAGGCAAATTTAAGTATTGCAAAGATCTGCTTAAGAGGTTTGACATGGACAATGGCAAGGAAGTTGCTATCTAATGAGTACATCAATTTATCTTGACAAAGATGAGAAATGTAACCATGTTGAACTTACTAAATATAAAGGGATGATTGGTTCATTGTTATATTTGATTTCTAGTAAGCCTGATATTATGTTTAGTGTATGATTATGTGTTAGATATCAAGCAAATCCTAAAGAATCACATCTTACTACTGTAAAAAGAGTTATGAAATATCTTAAAGATTTAATTGTTGTTGGCTTATGGTATCATAAAGGTAGTACATGCTTTCTAAAAGGCTACTTTGTTGAAACAATGGACACACAAGGATGCAAATCATGATAACTCAAATAATAATCATGTTAATGGTGGAGGAGATTCTCAAGTTGATGGAGAAGAAACACCAAGATTGTAATAGTCATTCCTAATAATGATGAAAATGATAAGAGGGAGGAGATTGAAATACTAAGCAAGATGGATATATTGGAAGAAAATATAAGAGTTATGCAAGGAATGAGAGCCTATGGAAGTTTAGACATGTAAGATTTCTATTTGTTTACTAACATTAAAATCCCAAAAAAGTTCAAGGTTCTTAACTTTGAGAAGCTTGAAGGAAAAAGGAATTCTATTATCGATTTAACCATGTACAATCGAAGGATGATTGCTTACCATAACTAGAAGTTGATGTAGTTTGACTGAGTTGTTTGTGAAGTAGTACCAATTTATCACTCACATTTGCCCGGATAGGTTTGTTTTGCAAAGAAGGAAGAAATTTAAATAAAAAACATTTAGGGAATACATTTACAAGTGGAGAGAAAAGGCTTTCTAAGTCCAACTTCCTTTGAATAAGAAGGAAATTGTGAGCCTATTTGTAAAGGTCTTAGATGGAGCCTATTTAGAGAAGTTATTGGGTTGTGTTACTAACTATTTTTTTGATGTGATGGTCGGAGAACAAGTGGAAGATGCTATTCGAGAAGGTGAATTAAGTGGGTCGAGTGTGCATTAAGATAAGTTAAAAAAATCAAACTTTTAGAAAAAGAATGAGAGATCCAAGTGATCAATTCTACGAATCATTCACATAAAAATAAATCGCACCAACCTACTTACCAGTCAATATCCCTTCTTGTGCTACTTATCCAACTGTATCCTTACTATCCTTACCTCCTAAACTATCCCAACCCATACTTTCCTAACCCATCAACTGAAACTCCAACTCATTTCCCAATAAACAACAAGAATTTTCCAATAACCCACAGGGCCAATTTTATCAAACAAAAAATGGAGACCAAAAATTGACCCAATAAGAATATCATATTCAAAGCTTTATGATGTTGGTTATACATGCAAATTTCATGTTCATGGGAACTGTCCACTAAGGGTCATAGAGCAGTTTCCTTTTAGAAAAGTGGTCATATCCTAACCTCCCCTCTATACCCATGAACTCATGATGATACCCACTAACCTTAGGGGCAGTTTTTTTATGGGAAGAAATGCCTATAAATAGTCACTTGAGTAGATGTCCCTGAGCATAAAACATTCAGTACTAAATATTTCATCTAAAATGAGTTTTGAGTGTTTGGAAGATCCTGAAAGTGCTCTGGTTTCACATCCGGAAAGCTTCAATCTGGTTTCCCAAACGCAAGCAAATCACATAGCAATTAAGGAAGGTATTTGATCCTGTTCCACTATTTTTTATGCTTTTTATATGCATAAAAGGTCTTACATTTGGTATCAAAGCATAATTACCTTGTATCTTACTTTATGAGCACATTTGTGATTTTTGGATAAATTTGGTTTTGCTTGTTTTTATGAAAATTAAAGTTTAAATCATTGTAAAATTGATTTATAAGATTTTTGGGCATTAAAACATAATTTTCGTGTTCAAAAATTGGAGTTTTTATTTGGGTTGGAACTGGGTCCAACAGACCCGTTTTGGTTAAATCTGGATGAAGAAGATGATGAATAGTACTCGACCATGTTTTGTTAAATATAAATAATGTTTATATTGAATAAACATACACTAAAGGCTAAGTGGTAGTTAGCGCTTGTATGTGGTCTCGAATTTGATTCCCCTCATCAGCATTTTTGCTTATTATGAATATAAAGCATGGGCACTTGGAAGCATGCAAAAATATTGGCTGGAAACAGCATCCACGCACATTAGCGTGGCTTCACATATAGGGAACAACACCCACATTGGCGTAAATAATAAAAGACTTTCAAAATTTTGAACTTTTTTTCAAAATTTTTACAATTAAATTATAATTGTGATTATATGTGTATTTTAGATAAGTTATATAAATTTTTAGAAATAATTTAATTACATTTATTAGATAAGGTAATTAATAGTAAATATTAATTTAATATCTAGTGATTAAAATAATTTTATTTAATTATTATTTAGTCACAACAACTTTAGGTAGATAAAATTATTTTGAAATCATATAAGGAGTTTTAGACATTAATGTCTTATGATTAATGTAATTTTTAATATAATAAATTTATTTTACACGACATTATTATATTATATTGTAAATTAATTGGGATGAAATATTAAATTATTTACTTAATTACCCATAAAAATTAAGGAAAGGAATATAATTTAATATTTTTATCAAGATGGTTGTATGAGTCTATTTGAATTAGGAATTTAGCCCATAGACAATTTCTATGTCATAAAATTCACATTTTATTGTATGATTTACATTGGTAAAACATAATTATTTAGTTGCCTCATTTTATAAGCATGCTAAAAGAGACATTTTATATGCATTTTTTCAACTTGTGAACATATCTAATATGAAATGTGAAATTTCTGAACTTAAGGGCGATAATTATAAGGTGTGGAGGAAGAGAATTTTCCTTCGTTTAGGTTGGACGGACATTGATTATGTCATTCGTAAGGACGAACCACCTCTGATTATGGAAGTTAGTGAGCTTGATGATGTTGATCTCTATGAAAGGTGGCAGCGATCTAATCATCTGTGTCATGTTCATAAAGACCAACATCTCTTCTGTCATTTGGGGTTCTGTTAGTAGTATGACAATGTCCGAGTCTTACTGAAGGCAATTGATGAGCAATTTGCAACTTCAGACAAAGCCATAACAAGCACCTTAATTATGAAATTTTCTAACGCGAAGTTCACCAGTATTAAAGGAGTGTATGAACACATCATGCGCATAAGGGATATAATGATCCAACTTAAGGCTCTTGAGGTTACTATGTCAGAGTCTTTCCTTGTGCATTATACTGAATTTTTTGCCACAACAATATGGATCATTCAAGATTTCTTATAACACATGTAAGGACAAATGGTCTATCAATGAACTTATGACCATGTGTGTGCAAGAGGAAGGAAGGTTGTTTGTGGAGGACAACGAGAATGTGCCTCTTGCAATTCAAGGAAGGAACAGGAATGACCAAGTCAAAAAGAAAGGAAAAGAAAAATTGTCTCCTAAAGGAGATATAAAGAAAGAATCTAATTTCTTCTTTTACAAAAAGAAAGGGCACATGAAGAATAGCCTTAAGTTCCAATCCTCGCTTAAAAAGAAAGGTAACCTACTCTCACTTGTTTGTTATAAGTCTAATATGGTTGATGTTTATAATAAAATATGGTGGACTGATTTTGGATCTACAATCCATGTTATAAATACCTTACAGGGTTTGTAAAACTTGAGGGAACCAGAAGGAGCTGAGCGATGTATCTATTCAGGAAACAAGATGCAGTCGCATATGGAAGCTATTGGAACTTGCAAATTAATACTTAGGAGTGACTTTATTTTAATTGTAGAAAAGACATTGTATATTCCTAGTTTTTCTAGAAATTTGATTTCTATTTCAAGACTTATTCCTTTGGGATATAATTTGAATTTTATGAACATTGATTTTAGTTTATATTTTAAATCTAAACATATTAGTAATAGTGATTTATGTGATGGTCTTTATTCCCTCGATTTACAAAATACTGCCACTCATGATGATTTGCATGTTCAAATTGGTACTAAACAATGTGTTATTAATGAAGATTCTTCTACCTTATGGTATCGGAGATTAGGACATATCTCTATTGAGAGAATTAAGCGATTAGTGAATGATGAAGTAATTAGTACTTTAGATTTTACTGATTTTAAGACTTGTATAGATTGCATAAAGGGAAAGAAAACTAACAAGTTTAAGAAAGATGCCAAAAGAAGTTCAACCATGTTAGAAATCATCTATTCTGATATCTGTTGTCCAGATATGGATGTTCATGGACAAAATTACTTCATCACCTTTATAGATGATTACTCACGATACGTGTATCTCTACATGCTTCATAACAAAAATGAAGCACTAAAGGCCTTTAAGGTTTTTAAAGCAAAAGTAGAGAAACAATGCAATAAGCACATTAAGATTATGAGAATTGATAGGGGTGGTGAGTATTATGGAAGATACACTGAAGATGGACAAGCACCAAGTTCATTTGTGACGTTTTTTCAAGAAAATGGGATAGTTTCCCAATATACCATGCCAAATTATCCTGATCGGAATGGTGTAGCAGAATGAAGAAACCGAACTTTAATGCACATGGTTAGTAGTATGATTAACGGTTCTAAATTTCCAAAATCCTTATAGGTTGAAGCTCTTAAAACAGCAGCGTATATATTGAATCGAGTTCCAACTAAGGTTATCTCTAAGACCCCAATTTGAGTTATTTAAAAGTTGGAAACCAATTTTTCAACATATACACGTATGTGGATGCCCATCTAAAGTGAGAGTTTACAACCCACAAGAAAAGAAACTAGATCCAAGGACCATTATCGAGCATTTCAATGGATATGATGAAAGGTTTAAAAAGTATAGATTTTATTGTCCATCTCATAGTACTAGGATTGTCGAGTCAAGAAATGTCAAGTTTCTTAAACATAACTTGATTAGTAGGAGTGTCGTATCATTAAGTCCAAGATCTGAGTTAGAGAAATCTAACCTACAACCTTTAACATCAATTCATAGTAAAACTATAGTTATTTATCATACTCCTTCAGTTCAAGTACGTGTTGAACAACCTATTCGTGAAGCTCCACAAATTGCTAAAATAATCTAGGAGATCCTGTTCAACAAATGTCAGAAATTGATGAACATCTAGTTGAACAACATATTCCTCAGGAAGATGTTGATCCAATATTAAGAAGATCTACTAGAGTAAGAAAATAAACTATTCCAAAAGACTATGTAGTGTATCTGCGGGAGCTGAAAATGATCCTGAATTCTTTTCACAATCCATGAGTTGCAAAGATTCAGAATTATGGTACAATGTCATGAAGGAAGAAATGAACTCCATGAAGAGCAACAATGTCTAGGATCTTGTCTTGTTTGTGTAAAAGTCATTGGGTGTAAATTGGTTTATAAAACCAAAAGGGACTCATTAGGAAACATAGAAAGGTATAGGACTAGGCATTGGTGGCTCATTTTAATCTTGAGTTGCAACAAATGGATGTGAAAACAACTTTTCTAAATGGAAATCTAGAAAAAGGGGTTTATATGAAACAACCTGAAGGATTCTCCTCTGGTAATGGTGAGCAATTGGTATGCAGGTTAAAGAAATCCATATATGATCTAAAACAGGAATCTTGTAAATGGTATTTGAGATTTAATGATGTTGTCTCTTCATTTGGTTTTGTTGAGAACATCATGGATCAATGTATATACAAGAAGGTTTAATGAGAGAATATTTTGTTTCCTTATTCTATATGTGGATGACATTTGCTTGCAACAAATGACATAGGCATGCTGCATGAGGTGAAACAATTTCTTTCTGAGAATTTTGATATGAAGGACATGGGTGATGCATCTTATGTCATTGGTATTAACATTCATCGTATTAGACATAAAGGTATTTTAGGTCTATCACAAGAAACCTATATAACAAAGTGTTAAAAAGGTTTCGGACGAAAGACTATTCACCAAGTGTAGCACCTGTTGTCAAAGGTGATAGATTCAATTTGAATCAATGCCCTAAGAATGACCTTGAGCAAGAACAAATAAAGAACATTCCATATGCTTATATTGTTGGGAGCCTAATGTATGCTCAGGTCTGCACAAGGCCTGACATTGCATTTGTTATGGTAATGCTAGGAAGATATTAAAGTAATTTAGCTATTGACCACTAGAGAGCTGCAAAGAAATTCATGAGGTGCCTTCAAGGGACGAAGGAATACATGCTTATGTATAGACACTCAGATAATTTGGAGGTGATTGGGTTCTCCAACTCTGACTTTATTGGCTGCGTTGATTCGTGAAAATCAATATCTAATTACATTTTTATGTTAGTCAATGGAGCCATATCTTGGAGGAGTGCCAAGAAGACTTTGATTGCTACCTCTATGATGGAGGCTAAGCTCATTTCATGTTTTGGGGCTTTCTCACATGGAATATGGTTGAAGAGTTTCATTTCTAGGCTTAAACTTCTGGATTCCATTTCTAGGACAATAAAGATATATTGTGATAATTCAGATGTAGTATTTATGACTAAAAATAATAAAAGAGGAAGTCGAAGTAAGCATATTGACATTAAGTATTTAGTCATCAGGGAGTGTGTCAAGGATATGAAAGTAACCATTGAACACATTAACAGTGAGCTGATGTTAGCTAATCCTTTAACTAAGGGCATGCCACCAAACAAATTTAAGGATCATATAGTCACTATGGGACTTGGTTCCACTTTGTAAATTGTTTTTGTTAGAACAAAAGTTAATGAAACTCTATTATCATTTCTCATATCTAGAATTTATGTATACACATTAATTTTATTTGAGAAATGTCACTACAATATAGACCTAGAATAAACATTAGGTTTATTCAGTAAGTAATATAGATAAGATTTAAAAACAAGATATATTGTGATACATGGAAGATATTACTTAATTTAAAAGGAAATATCGCCATGATTCATGTATTGTGTTTCTGAAGTACATGATACTTCATGGGTATTTATTGAAGGTATACAGACAAAGTGGAAGATTGTTGGTTATAAGTGCAAATTGCACATTCATTGGAACTGTCTACTAACGGTCATGGAGCAATTCTCTTGTTAGAAAAGTGGTCCTATCCTAACCTCCTATCTATACCCATGAACCCATGATGATACCCACTAACTTAGGGGGTTGGTTTTTTTATGGGAAGAAATGCCTATAAATAGTCGCTTAAGCAGTGATCCCTGAACATAAAACATTTAGTAATAAGTATTCCATCTAGAGTAAGTTTTGAGTGCTTGGAAGACCCTGAAAGTGCTCTGGTTACGTATTCGGAAAGCCTCGATTCCCTAAATGCAAACAAATCACATAGCAATGACGGGACGTATTTGATCCTATTTCACTATTTTTAATGTTCTTTATATGCATAACATGTCTTACATATGATACTTTGTTGAAAGATAATTTAATTGCTCTCGATATATTGTAGGTTATATCAAGTCCACCTCCAAAATGGTACAACCCACATGAAACATTCAAGTATCATATGGAAGCTCCTGGAAATTCAATTGAGAAATGTTGAACATTCAAGAATTATGTGTAAAAAATGAGAGATGCAAGAAGATTAGTCTTCAAGGAAAAGACTAATTTATTAGGCAAACACTAAGCTTAGGGTGTGAGGGCTTCTAGTTTTGCCATTGCTATCTTTATGTTCTTGCTACTTTCTTTTAATATTTCTATCTGAACTTTGCTTTCGTTCTGAAAAGTCTTATGTAATCCTGTTTTTATTCTAGTAATAAAATTGTTATTTGTTATCCATATAAAGTTTCATACTGTAGTTACTAATCTTCAATGCAAGGAGAAAAAAGTATAAAAAAAAGATAGATAGAGAAAATAAGTGGATTTCATAAAAGTTTTATTTGGAAATTAAAGTTTTAAGAATAAGCAATCATGATTTGAGATGAAGTCTAGCTATCTTTCTTTATCCTTAAAAAAATTATTATTATCCTTTGTCATCTATTTTGAGCCTAAAAGTAAAGAACCTTTTAAGTAATCTTAGATAAGGATCACCTTTAGATGAGGGGAATGAATATAAGAATTGATGAATATTTTCCAACCATTAATATTACTAGAAGAGAAAAAAAAAAAAGATAAAGTTTGAAAAATCATGAAAAATGAAAAAAATAAATACAAAGAAAAGTGGAGAATTTTTTTTTTGCATGATTAAAGATCCTTTATTTTAGTGAACCTATAAACACCTATTTAGCCCTTGAATATCCTTTCTTTCATAACCTTTAAATCCTTAACCATGTAACAAGTTTATTAAAGCCCATTTCGATCAACAGTGATTGCTTCTATTTTTTTGAAACCTTAATTTTAAGATAACTCTATCTTGGTATTTTTTTTTTTTAGATTTCTTGTTCATTACTTATATAAAAGAAGAAAAAAAAGTTGAAAAAAATATATTTCTAATGTTTACTTGATGAAGATAAATTTTAAGCTAATTCATTAAAAAATTGAAGCAAAACCAAATGTTAAAGTCTTAACTTGGGGAATAACATTATCTAATGTCAAAGAAAATATGAAAATTAGGAGTTTGTTTATGAAATTGGTGTTGGAGTCAATTTTCATATATCCTTATCATCACCTTTCAAAAACAAACTTCATTTCCTTCTAATCCTTGAGGCCTCCCCTTTAACAAATAAGTAAGAAGGGGTCATGACTCAACGTTGCATGCCCTTAAAATATCTTTGAGCATAAAATCATTGGTTCTCTCATGTATTTCAAAAATTGGTCTTGGTTTGTGGAATTTCTTTAAGTTTCTTTTCCCTAAATTTTTGACTAAGCTTTGTAACTTGTCCATCATTTCTTAACTTTGAGTTATCTAACGATCTTTTTGACTTAGAGTCACCCTTTTTTATTTAATTCTTGAGTTACCTAGTTTGGTTTTGTGGGTTCTTGAGCAATCCTTTCTGATTTTAATATTTAGCTTTTCCTTAGGTGTTACAATTCCTTAGATTTGTTGTCTAGCATTTGTTACATTTTTTCAAGTGTTAGAATTCTCTAAATTTGTTGTTTAGGTTGTTGAGCACTGTTAGCTTTTTCTTTTTCTTAGGCATTAGAATTTTCTAAATTTGTTATCTAGGTTGTCGAGCATTTGTTACATTTTTCTTAGATGTTAAAATATCTTAAGTTGTCGAGAATCTACTACTTTTTCCTTTTCTTCAGGTATTAGAATTTCCTAGATTTATCTACGTTGTCGAGCACTTGTTACATTTTTCTCATATGTTAGAAATCCCTAGATATGTAATCTAGGTTATTGAGCATCTATTTTCCTTTTCCTTAGATGTTAGAATTCTCTAAATTTGTTATCTAGGTTGTTGAGCATCTACTATTTTTTCCTTTTCCTCAAGTGTTAAAATTTCCTACATTTGTTATCAAGGTTATCAAGTATTTTTTATATTTTTCTTAACTATTAAATATTAAATTTTTTTTTCTAGATTGTCGAGTATCTATTACATTTTTTCTTTATCTTAGGTATTAGAATTTTATAAATTTATTGTTTAAGTTGTCAAGCAAATGTTCTTTTTTTTTTCTCTTGTATGATATCCTTTATTTGATTTATTCATCCAAAATAAAATTGGATGTTTCTATAATTTGTTTATCCATTATATCCAAAGGATAAGAGATGTCTGTGAGCATCCAATTTTACCTTTATAAAAAATTTAATAAATAAGAAAAGACAAAAATCATAAAACAAAAGTTAGTTGGTCACTTGTCAATTAAAAATAAAAGTTAGTAGGAGTTTCTCAAAAAATAGGCATTGTCCATTACTTCAATCTACATGCCCAAATACACCTCAATAAATTGACATTGCTGAAAGAAAAATAAATATTTTCTTGAGGTAGCACATGTCATTATTGCACACCTTTGGACACTTTCAAAAATCTTTTTCGAGCATGTAGATTACATACTAAATTTCCTTTAAGGATTTTTGGGTACACTATTTTCTTTTATACATCCTCCTCTTCTTGATCCAAACTAGATCCAAGGATAGAAAAATGCATTTTTATTAGCTATTTTCCAAACCAAAAAAGGTTATAAATGTTTTAATCCTCACACAAAGAAGATACATGTGAGCATGTATGTTACTTTTCTAGAAAATCAACCTTTTTAAAAAAAATTCTTTAGAAGAATTTAGATTAAGATAATTTTTTGCATCGACCAAATACAGGAAAAATTATGGGACTTGGTTCCACTTTGTAAGGATATTAAGGATAATTTTTCACTATCGACATGCTAAGGATACAATGTTTTGCTCGACATATTTTTCCAATGTTTATTTATTTTTATTGCGTGAATACTCATATTTTCTTTTATTATTCCAGAATTTATTTATTTATTTTTTCCAGAATCTTCTTTTATTTGAATTTTAGAATTTTCTTTTATTTTTTCTTTCTTTTTTTTCAGAATTTATTTTTCTCTTAAATTTTCTATTTTCCTTTAATTTTCTATTTTCCTTAAAATTTCCAGAATTTTATTTTTTCTTAAAATTTCCAGAATTTTATTTTTCTTTAAATTTCCAGAATTATATTTTTCTTAAATTTTTCCACAGTTTTATTTTTCTTAAAATTTCCAGAATTATATTTTTCTTAAATTTTCAAGAATTTTATTTTTCTTAAAATTTCCTGAATTTTTTTTCTTCAAATTTCCAGAATTATATTTTTCTTAAAATTTTCTGATTTTTTAATTTTTGTTCCTCTCTTTCCCAAAATTCAATTTTATTTTAGATTCTCCCCTTTTTTCTCTTGTGACTTTTATTTTTCAGATTTTGATTTTTCTTCCTCTTTTTGTTTTGGCTTAATTTTTGATTTTCCTTGATTCCTTTTTATTTTCCTTATTTTCAGTTTTTCGCAGGTTTTTTTTTAAAAAAATTTAATTAAAGTTTTTTCCTTTTGTAAATTACATTATTTAAATTAGGGTTAATTAACTTTAGCGGCCTGGGACCTCGGACGTAATTGGGTCTTTACACACAAGACCCGAGGCGGCTACGACAGCACGGGGCCAATACACTACTAAACGTTGGACAGCAGGTTAACCGCCAGTTCCCCATTTAGAACCCGTCGCGTGAGACCAAAGATTTCAAAATATTTGAAAAAATAGTTTTTGTTTTTAAAAGGACCTTTATTCCACCCATGCACAAGACTCGAGGCGGCTACGACAGCATGGGGGCCTGTACAGACTACTAAATGTTGGACAGCAGGTGAACCGCCAGTTCCCTATTCAGAGCCCGTCGCGTGAGACCAAGAATCCCAAATTTATTTAAAAAGAATTTTATTTTAAAGAAGAGGATCGAAAAAGGAAAATTTTTTATAATTATCAGGAGTAGAGTGTGCTTTTGGAAAGGAAGCAATTTTATTTGAGGTTAGGGGATTTATTGGCAATTAGGGAATTTTGAGGGGCAAAATGATCATTTGACGGGTAAGGGACAGTTTGGTCCTTTTTGGAACAGTGAGGGAAAAATGGTAATTTTGAGGCAAGGGACAATTTAGAAATATTTGAAAACGTGAGGGGGTAGAATGGTAATTTTGGGGCAAGGGACCCAGTTTAGGAATTTTTGGAAAAGGCTAGGGGCAAAATGGTAATTTTGGGGTAAGGGACAATTTAGGAATATTTGGAAAAGTAAGGGGGAAAAATGGTAATTTTGGGGCAAGGGACAGTTTAGGAATTTTTGGAAAAGGCAAGGGGCAAAATGGTAAATTTGGGGCAAGGGACAATTTAGGAATATTTGGAAAAATGAGGGGGCAGAATGGTAATTTTGGGGCAAGGGACAGTTTAGGCATTTTTGGAAAAGGCAAGGGGCAAAATGGCAATTTTGGGAAAAGGGACAATTTAGGCATTTTAGAAAAGGCGAGGGGCAAAATGGTAATTTTAGGGCAAGGGACAATTTAGGATTTTAAGAAAAGTGAAGGGGCAGAATGGTAATTTCGGGGAAAGGGACAGTTTAGGCATTTTTAGAAAAGGCAAGGGGCAAAATGGTAATTTTGGGACAAGGGACAATTTAGGTATTTTTTGGAAAAGTCAAGGGCAAAATGGTAATTTTAGGGCAGGGGACAATTTAGGAATTTTGGAAAAGGCTAGGGGAAAAATGGTAATTTTTGGGTAAGGGACAATTTAGGAATATTTGGAAAAGTAAGGGGGCAGAATGGTAATTTTGGGGCAAGGGATAGTTTAGGCATTTTTGGAAAAGGAAAGGGGCAAAATGGTAATTTTGGGGTAAGGGACAATTTAGACATTTTTGGAAAATGGGGCAAAATGATAATTTTGGGGCAAGGGACAGTTTAGGAATTTTTAGAAAAAGCAAGGGGCAAAATGGTAAATTTTGGGCTAGGGACAATTTAGTAATATTTGGAAAAGTGAGGTGGTAGAATGGTAATTTTATGCATATGATGCATGCTAATTAATTGTTTTTATTCTCATTTCTACTTCACTTGAAGGTCTCACCGTCTTATCAAAGTTTAAGACTTTATAGCCCTTAATCAATTATTTTATTATTTAATACAATATCTTCTTAAAATTTAAATAAGTACTTTCTAATACATCAAATTAGGTCTCCAACCTCCCATCAACATTTTGATATATTTAGACCAATACATCATAAATAGTCTAATAAGACGTTTTATCCTTTAATAATTTATATAGTACACTTATTGAATTCTAAATCAAAATTTTGTAGAAATTATTATTCTTAAGAGTTTAGAATTAAATAATTTTTATTCTAATTATTTAAAAATCTCTTAGAGGAAGTAAAAATTAAACATTCTAACGCTATCTAGTTATAAAATAACCTAACAAATTAACTTATAAAAATTTTATAAAATAAATATTAATATAAAATTACTCTAAAATTTTCATATTTTATCTTTATATATCATAATTCGAATATAGAATTTTCTATTTATCTATCAATATATATATATATATATTTATATAATAAGTTAATTAAATAAAAATTATATTCTTTTAAACACTGTGAATAGATTGGAAGTAAAAAGAAATGGATTCTAAATATTTTTATAAATACAAAAAATAATTTATTTTTCACTGATTACTTCTTTATACCTATTATGTAGAATTATATATGTCTAAACCTTTTTTTACATCTCTAAATTTAAGTATCACAACTTCTAAATTTTATATAAAATCGTATAAATTTATAATACCTATAAAAATTCATGGACATATTCCACAAACACAGATCATCGAGCACATAAAAGTTTACATTGAAAGTCTCACCTATAAGTAAGAATCACCCAATTTAAAATTTTGAGTTTTAATATACTATTTTCTTAGTATATTATTTCACATAAGTTTAAATAGTTTTATAATACAATTTCTATCCAATCAAATATTAATTTATAATCAATCAATTCAATCCAATAATTCAATTTAAACATAATTAAGAAATTTATATTTTCAAATAATAAATTTTCATTCTAGATCTATCAGAACACTAAAATTACTCTTAGGTGAGTCTCCTTCCCCTATCTGAAGTGGAAGAACAATGGTTATAGAAGATTATGAGCAAATTCTTTTGACTAAATTTGACTTCGTGTCCTAATCATGGTTCGAACCTCCGTTATGTGAAATAATGAAGACTTGGAATTTTATCTACATTTGGATGAAATTCCTTAAGCACCAAGAGCAAAATTAATTAAAAGGAGAAGAATGGTTGACGAAAATCAACTAAGAACACATCAACATATATTACTAACTGGAAAGGGAAAAATAAATGACTTTGAGAAGTTGAAGTTAGTATTCTACATGAAAAAATGTTTAGATGATGGATTTGAAATCAATTTGAATAACCCATGAAATTACTTTTCCTTGTGGATGGATGAGAGGAAGATTTATGGAAATCTTTAGCTTTTCTTCAAACTCATTGTCAACATAGAAGATGAAAACTCATATGCAAAAATTAATAATTGCGTAATGAGTAATCAGGAAACGAAAGTACAAAATATTGGTTTGTGAATTATCATGAATTTCTTCGAATTTTATTTTTGTTATATTGTAGCATACTACGATGCCATTGGCTGGAACATGAAATTGATGGTGAAAACAATATGAGCATCCATACAATAAAGCTCATGCAATTTTCTTTTCCAAAACCAGTTACATTATATATATATATATATATATATATATATATATGTGTGTGTGTGTGTGTGTGTGTGTGTATAATATTATTTAATTAATAAAGTACAAATATTACAACAAGGAAAGTTAAGAATAAGGATAAGAGGAATTCAAGAGAAGTGGAAAATGATAGGCAAGGGAGATCAAGAAAGACACCACTATTGGACTTCATGGTGGTTGGAAGGAAAAGAGAGAGGAACCACTGTCACCCACAATGGTGGTGACAGCGAAGATAAACTAGAGGGGAGAATGATTGCAGCGATAGATTTTGGAGTTAATGACAAGAAGAAAAGATACTATTGAATGGAAATGATTGTTGGGAGAAGCATAGATGAGAGTATTCACGCAATAAAAATAAATAAACATTGGAAAAATAAATAGCATGTCGATAATGTATGGCGCATATTATTTAGAAAATAATGTGAAATCTTTATCAATTTTGCTTAACCAAAACTTTTATAAAAATATTTTTTAAAAATAAGTTACAAATTAAAATTGAGATGAGGAGTAATTTACAAGAAAAATATTAGTATTCTATGTTGTTTATTATAAAAAAATATTACCTTAAATTAATTATATAAATTTATTTTAATTATAAAAATATTTATTTAAGTTCTTAAATATATATATATATAATTTATCAACAAAATCAACATAAAAATATTTAGGAGCAAATATTAAAAATAAATAAATATTTACAGGTCAATAAAATATAAATAACAAAAGTACTTCATGAAATTTTCAAATAAAATAAAAAAAATAATAAAATAAATATTTATAAATGAATGATAAAATTAAAAAAAATAATTAAGTAAGAGAGTTGAAATAAATATAAAAGAAATAAAAAATAAAAATATTTACAAAAATTTAATTTGTAAAAATAATATGCATCTATTTATTCTTAAGTGCAATATAAACTTAAAATCAACATAATTTTAATTAAAAGGAAGAAACTTGCCAAAAATCTGAAGGAGAAACTTGCCAAAACTTTTGAAATCAAGAAGCTTGGACCATTAAAATACTTCCTTGAAATTGAATTTGCTAGGTCCAAGGAAGGTATTTTTAGGAACCAATGGAAGTACATCCTAAACCTATTGAAGGAGATCGAATTACTTGGTTGTAAAGTTGATATAACACTCATGGAACCCAATATAAAATTGTAGCCTGCAGGACCAGAAAGTGCAACAAATAAAGGAAGATATAAGGGACTAGTGGAAAGGCTAACATATCTTTCTCACACACGTTTAAATATAGCCTTTTCTATTAGTATGGTAAGCTAGTTTATGCATGACCAAGCCCAAAACACATGGAAGTTGTGTTTAGGATCCTCAGATACTTGAAGGGGTCACTTGGAAAAGGATTACTTCACAAAAATCATGGTCATCTTCAAGTACAAGCCTACACAAATGCAGATTGGGCTAGAAGTGTCATGGATAAAAGATCAACATTTGGCTACTGCACCTTTGTTGGAGGAAATCTAGTTAGTTGGAGGAGTAAAAAAAGAGTGTTGTGGCAAGGAGTAGTGCAGAAGCTAAGTTTAGAGCATTGACTCATGAAATTTGTAAAGCATTGTGGGTGGAGAAACTCCTATACGAGTTAAAGGTTCTTAATTCACTACCAATAAGTTTATACTGTAACAATTTTCAATTTTTATTGTTCATGATTCAGTACTACATAACATAACCATACATGTAGAAGTTGACAAATACTTCATAAAATAAAAGATTGAAAGAGGATAGATATGCATTTTATATATTCCAACTATAAAACAATAGTGGATGTTCTAACCAAAGAAGTACCCAAGAAGACTTTTGATAGCATAACAAGAAAGCTGTCAATGAATGATAACAAGAAAGTTGTCAATGAATTTTATCTTCAAGCTAGCTTGAGGGGGGTGTGGATAGAGTATTAAAGAAGATATTAAATCTGATTTGATTCTCTTGATTCTTTCTTATTTAGTATTGTAAATAGGATAAATTTATTATTATTCCTTTCCTGATTATGTCTCTGTAAATAAGATTAATTGTATTATTACTTTATAATATTATTGAAAAGTATCTTCTTATCAGAAAATCTTTCCTTATTTTAGGCTAATCACTTTCTCTTTATCTAATGATTTACCTTTTCTAATCCTTTTATAAAGAGGATATCTTTTTGTATAATAAAAAATATATTCCAGACATTTTAAGTTATTCATATAACAAATTCAAGCAACATTCACTGCAGAAAAAAAAAAAGTTATTTTGTATCAATTCTTTTCTATTGAGTTGTGTAACAGACAAATTTATTAATGCAATAGGTTTATACAATTGTTGGTCATTAAGATGTTTTTGGTAGCAAGTCCACTTGCCTTGATGGTGGTTCCTCTGAGAGATGTATTCCTCAATCCATTGTTCAGAGCCCACTTTTTTTTTCAATTTAACATTTTTTTGTCCTATCAATTTTTCTCACACATTGTTGTCTTCTTCAATTTTGTTTCGAGAAACCTTTAAATCTCTCTTTATCTATTCTGTGTTTTATTCATGGTCCACAAATAAATTTATTCATGAGAATTAGTTTTATTTTTAATTTTAAGAATTTTATCACTTAAATTCTTATTAATATAATATGTTTATTATTAATTTTATTTAAATATAAAAGTATTCATATAATTCATGACAATATGCTAGTAATAATGTAATAATAATTGAAAACTAAAATCATTTAAAACTTGAATCTATAATAATAAAACTACAAAAAAAAACTATGTTAAAGTGATAGTTTGGATTTGATTATGAAAAAAATAACTTATTTTAATAATTAATTATAAAATATATTTAAATATGTCAAATGTAAAAATACTTTTAAAATATGTCAAATGTAAAATAAATATTTTATAAAAATATAAAAATTATTTGTAATAAGTTCTATATTTCTTTTCTTATATTTTGTTTATTTTGTGTCTCTCCTTCATATATGATCGCTGAAGCTTTGATATTGGAGCCAAAGTCGTGGGAGAGACGGGTGATAACTTAAGTTTCAGATTCTTTGATTGTTAACCCAAGACAGGGTATAGTGTAGTTATGGAAGTTGTTTATACGTTGGTTAGTCCAGATAGTGGTCCCAGTAATGAGTCTTGAGAGAGTTTGTGAAACTATTGGTTAGCTAGGAAGGTGTCGTACCAAGAGACTCTATTAGAATTAATGGCAACCTACTTAGAATTCTAAGTAATAAGAATTTGGAAAAAAATAATTTAATAATAATAAGAACAAATAATGAAGAAGCTTCCTTTAGTAATAGCGCCTCATCAAAATTAAAGATAGAAAAATTGAAGAAAGATTATATAATTGGTCCATACTAATTATTAAGAAAAATGAAGTATATAAAAGTCAACACTTTTGGTTCTAAAATGAAGAAGAAATACATATGTTTAAATATAGTTATCCTGACACGGATAATAATAGCATTATCAATGTATTAGAAGAAGAAAAAAATAAAAAATATATACAAAAAAATTATAACTTTATACATATAGGACTTATACAAGTTGTAATAAAGCCAAACTTTATGTTATAGATTAGTACACCTATACTAATACTTGTAAGAGATATAATCTTTAAACAATTTAAAGACTCATTGATAGCCATACTAGAAAGTGATTATCACGATGGGCATGTATTCTTTAACTGTTATACAAAACTTTCAATGAATTCAAGGAATGAATATACTTCATAGGTTTTAAAATTATACATAAAAACTCTAGATAATATAATAGAAGAAAAATGTGATCCATACCAAGTAATCTATAGAATTTATTAGTTACAAAAATAGACTATATTAAAGTTTGAGACACTCAGTGAATATTTTTTCAATTAATGTTAACATAACATGAATTAATAATCGGATGTCAAAGGTAGCAATCCCTCTATATGAAGATAAATCAAATTATTTATCAACATCATCACAAATATTAAACACTATCACAAGAGGAGAATCTTTTAAAATATATAAGGTTCAGATAAAAAATATTTTGAGGTAGAATAAAATAAAAAATTAAGAGAATATTTTTAAAGAATTTTTAGAGGAAAAGATCAAGAAAATAAAAAATTTATGTTATAAATATATGGAAGAAAATGAAATTAATTTATACTTCTTCGATTGACTTAGAAATTATTATGAAAAAAAAAATACTTTAGAAATATGTCCTTTAATAAAATTGTAACAATTTGAAAAATTTTGATAGAAAAAAACAATAGAATCATGATATCCTCCTCAAGAGAATATTAAAATGCAATTATAAAAAATACAACTATAAAAGCATGATCCTATAAAAACATAAATATTGAAGGAAATATAAAGAAGAAAGATATTAAAAAGGTTTATGAATAATTAAATTATTCAAATATTATGTTAAAAATAATGAATAGACAATTAGTAAAAATAAAAAATAAAAGTCAATAGTTCCAATTATATTAGAAACCATATATCACCAACATAGAGAAACTCATGCAAAATTAATAGTAATCCTAAATCATTTAAGCTCAAAAGTATATTACAATTAAACATTGATGAGATAAAAAAATTAAAAAATTAAGTTTATAAAAATAAACAATTAATATAATAAATTTAAAATTAATTATTTTTAAAAAAATAATAACTATCCAAAATCTAAAAACTATTATTCAAGATCTACATTGGCATATGTAAGCTTTGAAAAAGGAATGTAATTTGTATAATATATATCCTCCAGCACTGATATAGGGTATGTTTGGTAAAGTTAGTAGAAAAACTATTTGAAAATTAAAAAGTTAGCTAAAAATTGAAAATTTAACCAATTAAATTGCAAGTATTTTGTAAAATTAGCAAATGAACTCCTTGATAAAAATAAAATAACAAATAAGGTCATAATCATTATATTAAAATTTAAATATTATTGTCACAATTGAGGTTAAAATAAGGCTATGAATAAGAAAATAAATAAAATAAGTTTGTAGAGAGAATGTTTGATGTTTTAGAAAATATCGTGGAGCTTCCACCATATTTTTTTAATTTAGAAAAATTAAAAAATCTATTAATTTTTTTTTAAAACTAGTATGTGAATCAAAGTTCAATTCATTTACAAATAGAACAGATATTAACATGCTAATCGTCCATTATAAATATGGTACCTTAAATTGATTACACAAATTTACCTTAACTTTCAAAGTATTTATTTAAACTCTTAAAATAATATTTATGAGAAAATACTTAAACAAATAATTATTTACAAGTTAATAAAATATAAATAAGAGGATTTCTTACATAATTTTTTAAAGAAGTCAAGAAAAATAATAAAATAAATATTTACAAATGAATGATAAAATTAAAAAAGAAATAACAAATTAAAAGAATAAAAAATAATATCAAACATATATGAGGGAAAAAAATATTTATAAAAAATTGGCTTCTGCAAAGAATATGCGCCAACGTATCTATAATACAATAAGAACTCAAAGCCAACATAGTTCTATCTGATTAATTTACCAAAAAATAAATTAAAAACATCTTCAAGAAAATCTGTTTATAATTAAATTTTGGAAAATTGATCATTTTAAATCAAAATCATTTAAAAAATGAGAGAATTTATTTAAGATATTAAAAAAATAAAATTTGTATTAATGATTTTGACAAATTTATCTAAAAAGAAAACTTTCGAAAAAGGAGATTTGACACAATTTGCAAGATTTGAAAGATTTTCACAAAGGTTTAATTTTTATTAAAAAACATCTTAAATCCATATATGCATAAAGTTTAAGACAACAAACACTTACACTATAAAAGAGTACATACACTGCAAATATAAGGTTTGTTGCGTGAGATTTAGAATTAAAATTTATTTATCAAATAATAAAAGGTTTAATTATTAATTTAAAAAACATCCTAAATCTGCACATGCATGAGGTACTGTTGTACTGTAAATCATTACTCTTTCAAAAGGTATGTAAATGTAGAGTACATTACACATATAAACATAATATTTGTTTCGTAAGATCTAGAGATAAAATTTATTTATCAAATAGTAAAATATTTTATTTTTAATTTAAAACAATCCTAAATTTACATATACATAAAACTTATAACAACATATAATTATGTTGTAAACCCTTTCAATATCAAATATATGGTAAGGTAGAGTACACTACACATACAAATTTAAGAAAGTTTGTTATGTGAAATTTAAAAGTAAAATTTATTTATCAAATAATAAAAGGTTTAATTTTTAATTATCAAAATATTTTAAATCTACCATGTACAAAATTTAAAACAACAAGCTATTTCACTATAAACGTTTACAATTCTAAAAATACATAAATATAGAGTACATTTCACATCCAAATTTAAGGATTGTTGCATAATATTTAAAATTAAAATTAATATAATAATATGTAAATTTATAAAAAATAAATAACTGGATATATAATTAAAAAATACAAACAAGAAAAAAATTTAAAATTAAAATAAAATATTATTATGAAAATATAATAAAAATTATTATTATTATATAATACATTAAGTTAGATTAATATATATATATATATATATATATATATATATATATATATATATAATTATGCATTAGCAAATGTTTACATCAATTTAATAAAATTTCATATTCACGTGATAAGTATTATCATATAATATATTATTTTATTATATATATTATAATATATAAAAGAAAAGATCATTCACATAAAAAAATAATAAATTAAGTATTTATGTTTAATTGAAAATATTTCCTCAACATTACGTTTAGATATTTGAAAAAGGTGTGGCTTAAACTTGAAAATATTTTTTCATTAAAATAAAGTTATGGTTTTAATTTATTAGGTTCTTTCAAAATGATATGAAGTATTTTTTATCTTTAATGTGGGGGAGAAAAGTGAATAGTTGCTAAAAAAAATAAGAATAAGGAAATGGTAGTTAGCCAACTTATAGTATTTCTATTATAAGGGAGAGAGTCTAATATTTTATGGAAAAGAAGTGTATAAATTAAAATAAGATCCTAATGCTATAGAGTCAGAGAGAATGAAGGGTATCTTTATGATGAATTTTGGTGGAATGGATGGGAGAGTGCACCAGGGACTATGCGAGTGGAAAGACAAGGGAGAGATCTATCTGGATGAGTGAGAGAACTCGCTAAGAGGATAAACTAGGAAGAGAAAAAGTTGGATCCTAAGAAAAAAGATAATGTGCTCTATCTCTAACTGGTTGTTTCCTAGCCTCGAATGAATAGTGAGGGTTTGATTAGGATAGAGAATGAGAGCATCTTATACCTTGGGACAATGTTTCGAGTTTGAATAAAGGAGAAGGTGACAAAGCCTTCATGTGAATGGATGCTGAGATGAATTACAAGCCAATAAAGAAATGAAGTAATAGACAATGCCTATTTTTTGAGAAACTCCTACTAACTTTTATTTTTAATTGACAAGTGACCAACTAACTTTTGTTTTATGATTTTTGTCTTTTCTTATTTATTAAATTTTTTATAAAGGTAAAATTGGATGCTCACAGGCATCTCTTATCCTTTGGATATAAAGGATAAACAAATTATAGAAACATCCAATTTTATTTTGGATGAATAAATCAAATAAAGGATATCATACAAGAGAAAAAAAAAGAACATGTGCTTGACAACTTAAACAATAAATTTATAAAATTCTAATACCTAAGATAAAGAAAAAATGTAATAGATATTCGACAATCTAGAAAAAAAAATTTAATATTTAATAGTTAAGAAAAATATAAAAAAATACTTGATAACCTCGATAACAAATGTAGGAAATTTTAACACTTGAGGAAAAGGAAAAAATAGTAGATGCTCAACAACCTAGATAACAAATTTAGAGAATTCTAACATCTAAGAAAAAGGAAAATAGATGCTCAATAACCTAGATTACATATCTAGGAAATTCTAACATATGAGAAAAATGTAACAAGTGCTCGACAACGTAGATAAATCTAGGAAATTCTAATACCTGAAGAAAAGGAAAAAGTAGTAGATTCTCGACAACTTAAGATATTTTAACATCTAAGAAAAATGTAACAAATGCTCGACAACCTAGATAACAAATTTAGAAAATTCTAATGCCTAAGAAAAAGAAAAAGCTAACAGTGCTCAACAACCTAAACAACAAATTTAGAGAATATGAGCAAACAAATCCTAGAGAACTTGTGCTAAACATAGTGAACAAAAGTTAATGAACAAAAGTTGATTGCTAAGGATATTAAGGATAATTTTTCACTATGGGACTTGGTTCCACTTTGTAAATTGTTTTTGTTAGAACAAAAGTTAATGAAACTCTATTATCATTTCTCATATCTAGAATTTATGTATACACATTAATTTTATTTGAGAAATGTCACTACAATATAGATCTAGAATAAACATTAGGTTTATTCAGTAAGTAATATAGATAAGATTTAAAAACAAGATATATTGTGATACATGGAAGATATTACTTAATTTAAAAGGAAATATCGCCATATTCATGTATTGTGTTGAATACCTTTATTTTAAAGAAATTCACCTATGTTTTTATTAAAATATTTAGTGCCATTATTAATTCTCAAAATTGAAATTTTGGTGTTAAATTATGTTTCTACCATTTGTTAAAAGCATTTAAATATTTTTAGAACCTCATTTTTCATGCATAAGATAGATCCACAATAATTGTGTGTGATTATTGATAAAGGTTATACAAACCATTTTTTTTTTCCAAATTGAGTTGTTATTTTTGAAGGGCCCCATACATTGCTATGAATCAAATAAAAAAGTTTAGATGCATGATAAGGTTGAGAGTAATAAGGAACTCAATGACTTTTAGCAAGAACACAGCTTTCACATTTCAATAATGAAAAATCAACATTTTTAAATAAACTTGGAAACATATGTTTAAGATATTGGAAATTAGGATGCCCTAGTCTATTATACTATAGCATTATTTGGTCTCTTGCAATGGAGAAACTTGTACCAATAAATCCTTGAGCTATTTTAACTTCGAAAACATCCTCAAAATAATAGAATTCATCTATCATCTTAGCATTCCCAATCATCTTCCGTGATGTTTTGCTCTGAAAATTACAATAAGTGTCATAAAACTTCATAACGCAGTTAGAATCCTTGCAAATTTTACTAACAAATAGAATATTACAAAAAAGTTTTGGTACATGTAGGACATTTTTAGGGTAATGTTTTTGGACAAGTTAATCCTACCTTTTCCTGCAATGTATGAAAAACTACCATATGGAATTCTAACTTTTTCACTTCCAGAGTAAGGAGAGTAAGTTTGAAATAAAGGAAAAAGACTAGTCATATGATCAAATGCATCTAAATCAAGGATCCATGGTGTACTTAGATTTGAGATGCAGTTAAGGGAAATGAGGGATGGGTACTAAAATTACCTGTTTAAGCCAAAGAACCATTAGGAGTACTAGATAAAGAAGTAGACTTTAATAGCCTTATGACTTACTCAACCTATTCCTTACTCAAAGATAGTTTTTTAGCCCCACGAGTACAACAAGTTTTAGGGCCCGTTTTGCTTCCTTTGAGATGTGCTGGTTTTCCATGAATTTTTCAGCAAGTTTCTTGAGTGTGACGAGGTTTGTTGCGGTGATCACACCAAAGATTTGAGAGGTTTTTTGATTGGTTGAACTCTTGAATGCAGCAGGTCCACTAAAAATGACCAGGAGTCGATTCAAATTTTGTTTTACCCATCATCACAACTCTACAGGTTTCCTCTCTTTTAACTTCTGCAAAAACTTTGCCAATTGATGGTAGGTTTGTTTTTTCGATAATTCTTTCATAAACTTCATCTAGTCCCTGTAAACACCCAATTATGTCCGGGACCCATTTTAAGGTGATCAATGTATAAAAGAAATTCAAAATGAATTAGAATTATAATTAAAGAAAAATATTCCCATTCAAAACTAATACAAAACTAAAATCTGAAAAAAAAAAACAAAAACAGAAAACAGGCAAACAAAAAACAGACAACAAACAAACAGAAACAGATAATAAAAGTTTTTCTGAAAATAAAAATAAAAATGAATTTGTAAATTGGTCCTAAATCAAAAATAAAAAATTAACTAACAAAAAAGAAGAAGAAAGGAAAACAAAAAATACAAATTAAAACAAATCTGGAATTTCTGAAAAATAAGATTGAAAATGAAAATAAAACCTGGAAACGTTAATAAAAAAATAAAATAAAACAGGAAAAGGAAAACGAATTGAAGAAATTAAAAGTTTTTGCCAAAATCAGTTTTTTAAAAATGCAGAAAACGACGAAACTTTTCAAAAAAGGAAAAACGAAAAAAACAAAATCGAAAAGGATGTACAAGGATTGCTATAAAAGGCTGAAAGAAGCCTTGAGGGAAGGGCTTTTTTTTGGCTATTGAGAAGAGCACTCCAGAACCAAAACAGAACAAAAAGTAACCAGAGGAAAAA
The DNA here is from genome assembly GCA_037954105.1 of Canavalia gladiata. Taxonomy (NCBI): domain Eukaryota; kingdom Viridiplantae; phylum Streptophyta; class Magnoliopsida; order Fabales; family Fabaceae; genus Canavalia; species Canavalia gladiata. The sequence goes on from CM075667.1 coordinate 19,323,407, forward strand.
GCTCTCTTCATCATCAGAGGCGACTGGATTCGGCTCCAAGAATTCCTCTGGAGATCATCTTCGCCGCTGAAGAAAAGGAAGAGGTAAACCTCCCAGAGTTCATCACACCTGCAGATTTTTAACCACTACCAGGTTCACTTAGCTTATGCATAGCCTTTATCTGAAATATACATCGCAAGAATTGGAGTGAGTCTTGAAATCCTTTGCTCTGTGTATGGTGTTCAGTTCATGCATTATTAATGAAATGATGTGATTAAGGTAGCATAGGCTCGGTTTGGCTAAAAACTGATTCAAATATGTGATATTCAATCGTTGAGGAGTCTTCGAGAGTCTCTGTTTCTTTGCATAAAATCTTGGAAGAAATGGATTCGCCCAAGAATTAGTTGAAGTTAATGATCAAACGAGGCAAGATACTCGTCCAAATAATTTGTTGAGAGGTCATTATACTTGACTAGATTCAGGTCTAATAATCACCTCCACCGAGTTCATCTTCTGTGCCTATTGAGGGAATTTGTTAGCTTAACCAAGAAACTACATGTTTAAATAAAGGATATAGATCCTAGATCAAAAGTAAAGTTGTCCAAAGATTGAGAGAAAATGATCATAGTTTGGATAATGAGCAAAATTATGAATGAACTAAAATCTGTTATTAGCAATGTTCTGTAGTTAGAGCTTCGGTCTGAAAAATTCATCTATACAGCATGCTTCGAGTCAGTGTCACCAAGATTTTGTATTAAACATGGAGCCCAAACCCGCATGGTTGCTGCGATGTGATAATGATAGGCGGCTTGAGTGAAACTCTAATTCAGTTTTGTCAGGGGCGTGAGAGAATTCTGTGATGTAATTTCCATCTATGAGATATGGTTGCTGGAAGGTTTTAGAAAACCTGGGTTTCTCTACATAAATTGTGAAAAGAACTAAATGCCTATGATTTATTTAGTGGAAAAATGCCTTTATAGTCATAGCAGTTGGGTCCTTGGAATCTGTAGTGAGATACTTCAAGTCCATGACTAATGTTCTAAGTTCCGGTCACAGTGAAAACCCACCCCTATTAGCAATTCAGTTTCACACATTGTTAAGGTCTGAGCCTTCCTACTTCCTATGCTGAAACTACATGAGTCCGTTAGGGGATTTTGACAGAAATCCTGAGCTGGTAATACTCTAATGAACATAGGTAGTTTCTGCATAATTAGGCAGAAAACAACAAGCACTACCATAAAAACTTTCAGTTGCCAGGTCACAAACAAATATAACCATCGGGATGCATTGAGGTGTGAGTCAATATGGTGACTATAAGGAGCCTGATTTGGGGAAATAGGATTAAAGTGCAGTGGTATATAGATGTCAACTGAGTCCAGGAAAAGCCATGAAAACATTTTCAGCAGTGAGCTCCTTTGTATTATAGTTGAAAACATTGGCCCGTATAACACTCTCATGTTAGAAATTCTAACTCTGCAAAAGTAAGACAAGTTAATTACTCTTGAAGTTTCTGTTGACCAGCAGCAGTGTCAATTTGAAATATGTCAAACATTGAATCTTGACTGATCTTTAGATATCACAGTGGGTGTATGTGCTACACATTCTTCCCTTTTCTCCTGATCACGTTTTAGTTTAGGATTCATCTGCTATGTTTGGATTCAGCCAAGGATAGGGGAGGTAGTGCTGAATGAAAATTGCCTTTGAAGTAGATCAATCAGGGTATGTCAGTCGCTAGAATAAATTTGATCAGAGTTAACAGCAGATCATGGCTTTGGCCATTAGTAGTCTTGGTATTTAGCCTTTAGGAACCTAGTAATCAAAGGCTGAAATCTGTTATCATTTGGAATTTTTAGCTGAATCCCTCCAATCCACATAATTCCACAATGATGGAAAAGGGAACAGATTGATGGATGAAGAAACCAGTGAGAAATCAATTAACTAGAACTGATGTGGGTGAGCCACTATGAAGGGTCATAGTAATGGCCTAGGCTTCTATGGGTTTGATGAGCTAACATAGGCCAGGATGGTTCAATGGATTGAGAACAGTAGTAACGGATCATTTGATCATTTAAGGTCTTGGCATGGTAATATGAAATGGGCACGTAGCTACTGAAACAGGGCCTACTGTAAATTCCCGGCCACTCGGTATTTATTTTATCTACGCCCATTCAAACTAAGCACCACAGTCTGGCCTAGTGGTCAAGCAGGCGGTCCATAAGCCCCAGGACCCAGGTTCGAGCCCCACTGGAGCCACTTTTGCTCATTTATTTTTCTCATATTAAGCCACGACAACCCTACTTAGCCTTTGACCTCACAGCCCTGGTTTCGAACCCCAGGGTGCACATTTTAATCCCTATTGACCTCAAAAGCAGCCTCAATTACCATATTGCCCTTGAACATTTTTTCCAATTCTGTCCACGAGCCACGAAATCACCAAAATGTCCTTAACCTTTCCAATAATCTCATTCTGTCCCTAAACATAGGATACCCAAAATGCCTTAGAGAATTCAAATAATTCCCATTATGTCCCTAAATATAGAATACCTAATATACCCTTGCCATGGCAATTACCATGCCACCCCTAGCCAATTCCATTAATGCCAAATCAATCCTTTCTTCCAGAAATTAATAAAAAATAGAAAAATCAAAATTAATAAAAATTTTCAGAAAAACAGAATTAATAAAAATAAAAAATAGAAAGATCAAAATTAATAAAAAATTACAGAAAATAGAAAAAATTAATAAAAAATTCCAGAAAATTAATAAAAAATTTCCAGAAATTAAGAAAATTAATAAAAAATTACAGAAAATAGAAAAAATTAATAAAAAATTCCAGAAAATCAGAAAATAAATAAAAATCAAAGAAAATTACATAAAAAATAAAAAGAATTCCAGAAAATGCATAAAAATTAATAGAAATTATGAAAATATAAAAAATGATAAAAGCAGTAAAAATTTAGAAAATTGAAATATTGCGAAATAAATCATAAGACACTTCAAATTCCTAATTGCCTCCAAAAGTCAAAAAAATGAAGAATCTTTTATTATATTCAAGCTTTCTTTTATTCAAAGATCGATATCCTTTACAAATTATTTCTAGCTCAAAAATTTAAGGATTCTTTTTTGATATTTTGGGATTTTTAAGTCTCACGCAATGGGCTCTAAACGGGGAACTGGCGGTTTACCTGCTGTTCAACATTTAGTAGTTCGTATAGGTCCTTGTGCTGCCTTAGTCGCCTCGGGCCTTGTGCATGAGTGGACTTGAGGTCCTTTTCAAATTAAAAAATATATATCTTTTCCTAAATATTTTGGGATTCTAGGTCTCACGCAATGGGCTCTAAATGGGGAACTGGCGGTTTACCTACTGTTCAACATTTAGTAGTTCGTATAGGTCCTTGTGCTGCCTTAGCCGCATCGGGCCTTGTGCATGAGTGGGTCAAAGACCCCTCCTAAAAATAAAACTTCTTTTCGAATAGCAAAATCTTCAAACATTCTTTCAAAACACTCTTCGAAGGTCAAGCCTTCACAAACCAGAACTACGTAAGCCTTGAGTTTCCCATTGCACCGGGGAATACGTAGGAGCAGGATCAAGTCCTGTCAGGCTAACCTCCATCAAGTATTTATTTTCACTCTAATAAAAGGGATCAAACTATTTTCAAATAATCACACACTCAATTTAAGGGTACTGTTCTTCGGAACAGGCGAGTGGGGTGCCTAACACCTTTCCCACTCGTAACCGACTCCCGAACCTAAATCTCATCCAGTGTTTTTCTAAATCTTTTTCCCTTAAACAAAAATTTGGTGGCGACTCCACATCATCAAAATCAACTTTTTTAAAATTTTAGCGAGTCCGTCGTCTCGTCGGAATTACGGTTGCGACAGTCCCTCATTGAGACCTGTAAGAAATTGAAATATCCTACCTTTTTCCACTTTTTGTTGGTGGTGTTTAGTATCCTCAACCGATTTCCACTTATAGGTGTTGAACTAGTCAAGATCATGTCATACTCACTTTAAGGTGTGAAAGTATTTTGTTGTAGTGTCATCCCCTAGCCGAATCTCTCTAGCTTGTAGGGTGAGTTTATAAATCTGAGATTTATTTCCAAGGTTAGAGTATATCTCCTTGACACTATCCCATAATTCATTGGTTGTGGAATAGTACGTATAGTTACTGCTAATATCTTCCTCCATTGAGTTCATCAGCCATGTCATTACCATAGAGTTTTTAGCATCCCACACATTATATTGTAGGTTAGTGATGTCAAGCAGGTTTAACTCACCAATGAGGTAGACAAGCTTTCCTCTGCCATAAATGTACATATGAACCGATTGAGACCACCAAAGATAGTTCGACCCATTGAGTCGAAATATGGTGATCTGAACTGAATGGGAGTTGCCAACCAGCACCCATCATTCAGATTTCTACCGGATCAAATTTGTGAGGCTGGGAGTGGTGCTCTCTTTTTTTTGGCCATTGCCAACAACTAAGGAATTGTCAGCCATGGTTGTAAATTACAAGCATAGTGCACAAAGATCTTGTTCTAATACCAACTTAAAATGTTTAGAATATAATTTTTATTATATAGAAAACCATCCTCTTTATAAAAGTATTACAAAAGGTAGATCATCAAATAATAAAAAAATTATTAGCCTAAAATTTAATACTTTCCAATAATATGATAAAATAATAATACAATTAATCTTATTTATAAAAACATAATAAAAATAATAATAATAATACTAAATCTATTCTATTTATAATAATAAATTAAAAAAATTAAGAAAATCAAATCAAATTTAATATCCTTTTTACTATCCAGTAATATAACTCTGTTATTTATGAAATGGGCCTCACTAGCAAGCCACCAATGAACAGTAAAGATGTGAACTGCATCTCACTATAATAAAATTCAGACCGGGCTTCTTGTCGGATATAGTTTGAGCTACTCAGGAATATCTAACCTTCAGCCATGCCATCTATGTCCAGTGTACCGGGAAATAAAAATAAAGATTAAAGAATATCAATTATATTTTGTCTCAACCTTCACATTACCTACAATACCCCAGCTCCTAGTTTATATAGGTTAAAGTTTCTATGTGGATTCAAGGAATAACATCAAATAACTCAGTCAGCTCTTCTTTATTTTGCTGAGCAACCAATAACTGAACAGCTTCATCCCAAGTTTAGTTCTTCACAAAATCCAGCATTTGTCATCTCCATGCTTTAATATAGAAACCAATTACTCCTTTGAAAGACCAATACGGAAGACTAGAAAGAAATTGTCTTTAATCCATTTATATGGATAACATACATAGGTACCCTACAGAGGAAAATTGCCGCACGTATTTGATACTTTATTAAGTCACCACTTGCCTCAGCTAACTCAACTCACAAATGAAGCCAACAAAGGGACACCAAGTCTAATGCTTGCCTGTAGTCATTACTGAAATTTTGAACATTAGGCACCCACCATTTCTAAGATCCCAACCTTGTTGACCTCTCAATGGTTGTTACTGCATTACGTAGATATTGATCTTAATTGAACATTTTGTATCTGGTTGCGGCGAGACCCCTAACAATTTTGTTTCAAAGCAACACCACTTAAATCTAGAAACGAGAAAATTGAAGTCTATCAATGCAACTACTACCAAAAGTTTTGTTTTCTGACAAAATCATAGACCAAAGATAGCAATGTACTCAATGCTTGGCAAGTGTGTTGATGTGGAGTACTACCAATAGTCTTTGCACGAGCAGTTTCCATCCTCAAAATAATGAAACCTATTTGAATCTCTCACCATTATTTTTCTTTGAACAATCTTTGATATATATTTGATGGCTGTGTGACAGTCTACGCAAGTTCTTAAATTTTTAAAAACCTTGAGAGGAGTTCCTGATGGAGTTGAAAGGATTCCAAAGGCAACAGCAAGCTTCTCACTGTGGTAAACAAGATTGTGTTCTTTCTGCTCCTCCTCCACGTCATGTAGCACAAAGTTTGTGTCCGGAACATATCCTTCTGCCTTCATTTTCTTTGAGAGTTCCCCTAAGAATTCATGTATATCACGCATTTTCGGGTGGGATGTATCTCCTACTAAGAACACGTGCACTTGTCTTTTAATCTCAATCCAGCTCTTACCTGGCTTCTTTACTATCCCCCTATTTTCCATATCCTTTCTAACTTTGGCTTCATCAGACCACAGACCAGCATTAGCATAAATATTAGCCAATGTGATATACGTAGCTGGATTCTCTGGCTCGATCTCAAATAATGCTTTTGCTGCTCTTTTAGCTAGTTCAAGGTTTCCATGTATTCTACATCCACCAAGTAAGGATGCCCAAAGGAACTTATCAGGCTTTATGGGCATGTTATCAATGATATTCTCCGCCTCTTTGAATCGGCCAGACCGTGCCAATAAATCAATAACACATGCGTAATGATCTGCAGTATGCATTAATCCATGCTTCTCCTTTATTGAATGGAAATATTCTAACCCTTTATCTACTAATCCAGCATGAGTACATGCAGAAAGGACCCCAACAAAGGTAATTTGATCAGGCTTGGTGCCTGATTGAAGTAGTAATTCAAAGAAATGAAGAGCCTCGTCTGGTTGACCATTCTGAGCATATCCAACAATTAGAGAAGTGCATGATACCAAATCTGGCCGAGGCATCTGATTGAACACCCTTCTTGCCAATTTAATGTTCCCACACTTTGAGTACATATGAACAAGAGCACTTACAGCAAATGCACACGGATCATACCCCACACGTACCATGTACCCATGAACCTCCTTTCCCATGTGTTCAGCAGCACTTGCAGCACATGCATTTAAAACTCCAGCAAACGTATACTCGTTTGGTCTAACACCTGACAGCATCAAATCCCTGAACAATGAAAACCCCTCTTCCTTTCTTCCATCTCCAAAGCATCTATGAATCATGGTAGTCCATGAAACAACATCCCTGTTCGCCATCTGTTCAAAAATACACCTAGCTTCATCTATACTCCCACACTTACCATACAAATCCAAAAGAGCACTCCAAACCACCTCATCCAAGTTAAACCCGGTTCTTATCAAGTAGCAATGAATCTCCTTCCCAAGACGTAAGCAAGAAATAGCAGCAGAAGCAGCCAGAGCACTAGACAAAGTAAATTTATTTGAATTTGAACTCTCATGCTTCTGCATCATCCTAAACAATTCAAGAGCTTCCCAAGGCCGACCATGGCTAACATAACCAGATATGGTAGCGTTCCAAGAAAAGTTATCTCTGCGGGGCATTTCATCAAACAGTTTCCTAGCCTGTTCAAGGCAGCCAATCCTGGCATAGCCAGCTATCATGGTATTCCAAGAACACAAATCCCTGTGAGTCATTTCATCAAACAGCATTTGGGCATCCACAAGGCTCCCACATTTAGAATACATATCGAGCAAACGATTAGAAATGAAAATCCCGGGAACAAAGTTAGATGCTTTGGTATGGGCATGGACCCTCCTTCCCAGTTCGAGAGCTCGATGGTGAACGCAAGCAGCAATGACGGTGGAGTATAAACCAGCAGAAGGTCGATGAATGCAGTGGAGCAACTCAACCGCTTCCTTGACGCGCCTTTGCTGACATAAAACACTAACGGCTTCCTCAAACTGGTTACACTCCAAGAGGGTACTTATGAGAGGGTCATTGAGCCTGAGATTCAGAGCAATTTTATCATAGCGTAACTGAGACCGAGAGGAAGAGGAAAAGGCTTTTACAAACTTTATAAACACAGGTAACCTCATCCTCCTCCGAATGTGGAGGAAGTGATCCAAGTCTCAAACTGGAGAAGCCAGTGTTTTCTATATGTTATTGTTACTACTTCCCACGGTAATGAGAATCAGGGAATAATCACCCACAAGTTATTTGGTGACCTGCTATATATATATATATATATATATATATATATATATATATATATATATATATATATATATATATATATATATATTTCACAAGGATCTACTTATAAACATATGTTTATTTAGAAAAACAGGGACCAAATTAAAAATTTAGGACAATTATCCGTAAAAAGTAATTAGTTGAAAATTTATAACAACCTAATTAATAAATTTTTAAAATAGAAAATATGTTAAAAATAAAATTATAAAAAATATCTTAAAATTCACTCATTTTTTAGAAAAAAATTAGAAAACTACACTATAATATAAATTTTGAATAAATACTCAACTTTGTCTATAAAAAAATTACTCACCAAATTTATTCCTTGAAAAAAAATATCAAATAGTTCTTTAAAATTATAAACGTAGTATACTTTAATCTTTCTATCCGTTTAAATATAAACTTTTCATATATCAAATTAGGCTATTTATACTCATCTGTGAACTATTTAGTGATTTGTTATATATTTCAAGGATCAACTTATACACATATTTCATAAGCAGGGATCACATCAAAGTTTTAGTTGAATTATAATTTATAAGAACCTAATTAAGAGACTATTTTAAAAAAGAAATAAAAATTTATGATAAAATTCAGCACATTTATATTGACAAAAACTAGAAAAGTACAAAATTATATAATTTTGAACTAAATACTTAATTTAATCTACCGAAAACTTTAATATTTAAAATTTGTGCCCTGAAAAAAAAAACAAAGTCACCAAAAAGTTCTATAAAGATTATAAGCGAATGATATTTTTATCTTTTTACATATCTATTTAAGTTAAAAAAATTTAGACCAATTTAGGTTATTAATGATTTTAGGAACGATTAAGTTAGGATAAAATTTATTGCTTTTAGAGAACAATTATGTTCTAAAAATATAGAAAAAATAACAAATATTATGTTTGAATAAAATAATTTTAAATCATTAATTACATATGTTTAAATGATAAAGAAAAAATTTAAATATTATAAAGTTCTAATTGAATAATTTTTATGTCAAATAAAAAAAATTCATATAACACCTCTTTAAAGATAATTTAAAATCTTATATTATTATTTTTAGAAAATTTAATTATCACATACAGCTTTTTATACTTAATTTTTCTTTTTATCATCTTTATTATTGATTTCACATTTTCTAAATTTTTAAATTCTTTTCATCCAAACACATGAAAGAATTAAAATATCTTTATAACCTTAAAGAACCATCTGGTAGTTAATTTTTTCAGAAATTAAATTGAATCAGATAATTTTTTTAGAAATCAACGTACGAATTTACTGTTAATTGTATGCTTTATATATACACTCGCGCACTCACAACGCTTTCACCTGTTGTGCGTTGGCGAAGTTTATGTTACACACTCCAACTACAACCAAATTAACATAGTAATTGTGCAAGAGCAGGAACATTGCCCTTCCAAAATAATGCTAGAATTTTCACTATAACCGGTCTGCCAACAGAGGAACTTGCTGCAGAAGCCATGTCAAACTCCTGATCACTGCCTGCATATTTTATAAATTGTTCTCCAAGAGAATCAAACTCAGTCAAAGGAAAAACACAATCACACTCATTTCAAGTGCGTTGACAACATATATGTTTTTCTTCATAATCCATGTATTCTAGCTCTTTTCCAATAACGACATTGAATTTAAACGATGACAAATATGATTATCCAAAAATAACAACGAGATAAATATCATTTAAAACTGAATTTGAGTATTTGACCATTGTGCAGAAACCAACAGCATATATTGGCAACGGCATTAGAATTAATTTATCAAACCAAGGACAAAAGGACCCGAGAAACAGATTGAAAGAACATGAGAAACTGAATCTTTCTTTTCCTATATTTTGAGGCTCATTCTGAACTGATATAGATGGGAAATTTGAGGCTAAATGATAACAATGGCAATATTATGTTATGGGTGTAAGAGATGAAAATGCAGCGATTGTCATAATTTCGGTTTATAATTAAAAAGAATCAGTTGTATTTAGAAGGAGTAATTTAAAATTACTGAATTATGTATTTAGATGATAGGGGAAGAGTTTTAAGATAATTTTTATGTTAAAATAATATCCCATCATAAAGAATTTAAAAACTCTTCTATTATACTTCACTATTTTTGGATTATCACCCACATTTAACTCTCCTTTTAATCATTCCTCATTGTTAGTTTCACCTTCTCTGAAATTTTAAAAATTCTCCATCCAAAACCCAAACATAGGGTAAGGGTTCTGAAAAAAGATTTGGTTTGATTTTGCGCAATTATTCCTGGGTATTGTAAGATTTGAGGATAATGGTAAACAAGGAGATTATTTACTCTTGGTGGTTAACTGACTTTGTTTAGAGTTTGGCTTTTCCTTCATCTCTTATCAGTTATCCCTGCCCCGTATGTGAGAACTATAAAATCAATTTGATTCTAGGATGAAGAAGAATAAGGCTCGTAGTTCTTGATCTTTTGTAACAGCACCAGTCTTTCGTTTTTTTTTTCTTTATATACATACTTCCTTTTCTTTACCCCAGTTCCCATGACAGAATCGTTGTATGAAATGAAGAACAATTTACATACCAAAGTTGCATCCCCAGGCTTGATTGCAGGTTCAACACTGTCTCGCCCATATCTATTTAAGAAAATTTAAGATTTATCTGTTAGTTGCCTTTAACCATCATCTAAACAAGAATCCCATAGAGAATCTTGCAAATGCTATCTGTATGGAGATATTACGAGCAAGCAGAAAATACAAGCTATGTCTATAATATAAAAATGAAATAACTGCCTAGATTCAGAATAGGGGTTTAAAAATGAAATAATAAACATCAAAACTCGTCTAGCTTCATCTAGTTAATGCACATCTAAAACAAAGTATCACTTACGTTATTTGTCTCTTGCCATTAATCACCTCAAGACGATAAAAACTGCACCCTTTACTAAAGGGAAAAGGCTTTCCCTTCCACTCTGCAGCCATTACCAAATGTTAATTATACACTTTTATTCCTAATACAATTTGAAAAGAAATAAACAAGCAATATAGAAGCCGTATAATAAACTTGTGATGCACCTAAATGCCATATCACCCCAACGGATGAGGAGTCCTCGGTGGACAAATCATCAATAACAAATTGCAGATCTTTGCTGGTAGAATTAGTGAATTTTTTGAAGAACTCCAGAATTTCCTGCACAAAGCTACAACTAACATTAGAGTTATATTACTCCTACATGCACTTTTCTTAATACATGTTTGCAACTCATTTTTTTCACTCAATCTCTTTTATCATACTATGCATCTTATCCCCACTTCTCTCTCCTTTCTTTCCATATTTCTCTTAATTGTTAAAAACAATTATATAAAAATGTTGTACAAATAGAATTTATCAAAACTAATTCCTTGAAATTGGAAACATCACCTCATGGCACTTTGGATAAGGGAAAACAAACTGAAAGTCTGGAATCTTTATCATTCATCTTTTTACAGAGTATATTAAGAAAACATAATTTAAAACCTCTATCATTACTAAATAAAAAAAGTGTTTACTAAATATTTAATGTTTATTTAATACGTATTTTTCATAAGGTGTCGAAATGATTGATAAGAAGATATAACCAATAACAGATTTGTGGTTTTTGAAGAGGGAGATGGTGTAAATTACCTTACGACCTACAAAGGGATGGGGGAAGACAAGGTCTTCATAAACACAATTCTCGGCGATAAGGTCCTGTACCGAATCCACGTCATGCGCATTGATTCCTCCATAGAAATTCCTCACCACTGTTGACGCTGATTCCACCACAACGTTATCATCATCAACATTTGGTGATGCTGCGCTAACTGATTGCTTCTCACCACTCTCATTAACGGCTCTCCATTTTTTTGCTCCCAGCTTAGGAAGAGCAAACGAGGCATTAACTGAATTGTGTTTCAGTGACGAATGTGGAGAACGCAGAGACAAAGGTGAAGCTGAATTCCAAACCAATAGAGTGGAAGTGGAACCGATGATAAACATTTTATGGTCCACTTAAAATCACTCTTCACACCTATCTCCGCTTCCTCAACGCTGATCCTTTCATTTTACGTTTTACCTTCCAATCTCCTGCTATTAAGTAACACTATAAAACACTTGTCCATTTAATTTTTAACTGTATTTATTTATTTATTGTATCAAGTGAAATAATGTTCAGAATTAACCAACTACCTCCGACGAGTGGTGTGTGGACCACGGATTTGATAGATAGGTTATCCAATAATCCAAGTTCGAATTAAACTGTTGTGTGCTTTTCTTTAATAAAAACTGAGAAGCAGAAGCCCAAGCACAAGCCCAAAACGAAAAGAAGAAAGTGAAATCAAGCCCAAAACCTTTCACGCTATAGATAGCATCTGAATCTTTTGCTCCATCTCTTTTGGAGGGTACTAAATAAAGAATGACATTAAAAAGTAACATGATGAATTAATCTTACAAGAAATCATGTCAGACAAAAAGAAATCATACTCGAACTTCTTCATCTGCATGACAAATGGACTTCCAATACATGAGCTTAATTTATTTAATAATAAAATAAATCACACCACACTCTTCCACAGCCAATAAATAGAGAGTCCGTGGCCCATTGGGTACACATATGAATCTCACCCACTATCAATAAACATTAATTAAACAAATCTACCCATATAAACCATAGTTTGATAGTTAACACTAATCACTAATGGGACCCCCTTGTCTGACAACAGAAATTGCATTTGGAGGAGCAAATGGAATTTTATCACTATTCCATCAAACAGTAAGTTGTGTCCTTCTCAAATCTCAATCTGCCGTATAGCCCACAGGTTTCATCTCCAGAGGGTACACCCAAATAAAATGTACCGTATATAGTATACTACTGCGGATGCAGTGAAAATCAATATCTCACAGTTTCCTTAATTTACGTCTTTCTTTCCTGGAAGAAAGAAAATAAAATAAAAACTAAAAAGGAAAAGGAAACAAAACAATGACCCGTTCTCCGGTTTTTTCGAAATCTATGACAAGTCAAGCAGTGTCACCATCCCACACCCGTCTACTCAGTACTCACAGTCACATATAGTCACCTCACCTTAATTAATTGATTAGTTACAAATATGTAATTAAATTTAATATAATGCTTAATGCCAATTAATTGAAATACGAAGACGTCGTATATTTTGAGTATTGGTATACCGTATGAATGTATGTATGTATCTAAGGATCCCAAAGAGAATCGCACTGCATATCCTCCCACTCGTTATCCTCAAACGTATACCCATTCGCAAACATCATGGATTGATCATCCAACATGAACGTGTCAGGCATTTGCATCCACGTGCGAGGCGAGTCGAGAGGCGAGTCATTGATGGCCTGAATCTGAGTCGGAGAGAGCCTCACGGTGAGTGGCGCGGCGGCGGTTGAAGCGGCGGAACCACCAGTCTCCGGCGTGATAGGGTTAGTCCTAAGCCTCAAAGCAGCTTCGTGTGCCGCCATGCGTATATGGTCAGCATTGTTACTGATAGGGCGAGGAAGAGTGGTAGCTAATTGGGGGAAATTGAGCCTCGCTTCGCGTCCCCTGAAATGCAAAGCTGCGACGTCGTATGCAGCTGCTGCCATCTCTGGCGTTTCGAAACTTCCTAACCAGATTCTGGTTTTCGTTCCTGGCTCGCGGATTTCTGATACCCATTTTCCCCATTTTCTCTTGCGAACACCTCTGTATGCGGAAGAAGCAGCACCAACTTGGTTTGAACTTGAAGAAGGCATGTCCATGCAAGGTTAAATTAATTGAAATATTAATATATATTTTTTTATAATGTTCAAATGTTTGGTACCAATGTGAGGGAATCTGTCCTTGGTATTTATAGATGTGGATGTGCCTGCTTTTTCAATTGAAACGTGGACCGATTGCATCTTCCTCGTAGCTGCTTCTTCACTCAACCAGACACTTTAATTAATACTACCAACAAAATCTATCTATGCTGTGCTAGCTAGCTGCTACTACTACATTTTTATCTTGTTATTTATTTTTTTATTTTTTCATTGGATGAATGTACGCTCATGCTTTTTACTTTATGAATCTCTGTTTATGCTACTTTAATGGTGAAGATTTTTATTTTATTTTTAATTAAAGTTTGGAAAGTGAAATTGGGGAGATAGCAATTAATGAGGGTGTGCCATGTGTATCTCTGTGTGTGTGTCTGTGTGTCAACTTTTGAACTCGAAATTTGGGGAATGGATAGGCGCAGAATTGATGGAGACGAAATAAAGAATTGGATTAAGTGACAAAAGAGTTTCCTGTTCAGGACGCGTTTTGATAACTTAGGTGGCATGCCCACAAATCTAAATTCGTAGAACCTAATATAAGGTTTTGGAAATATATTATATAAGCATGGCCATGGAGACTCATATATATATATATATATATATATATATATATATATATATATATATATATATATATATATATATAGTTATAAACACGCATTGTCATCGTCTGCTTTTTTTTTTTTCTTCCGTCAGTCACCCAGGTTGGTCTAGATTTTCTTGCAGATAAAAACTTTACAGGTGACATCACATTCTATAATAAAAGAAATTAACAAGCTTTTATGACTTATCGCAGAAAATGAAGGAGGGCTATTATATTGGTAAGGATTATTAAATTATCAAGGATCGCATTCTTACACCTCCTCTGCTATCTATCATATGATATAATAATCGTTAATAATGTTTCATTTTTATGTTGATTTTTGTTCATAACTTATATTAATATGGTACATTTTAGAAATGTGTGTATTTGATAATAAATTATTAATAAAAGATAATGTGTTTATACTAGGTAATATAAGAATGTGTGTCTTTGACGTCAAAGAAAACAAAAGAATGTGGTACGGTGACATGATAAACCCGACTTGAAAATATAATTTCCTTTAGTTGAATGAATTATTTTCAGCAATACAACATAGTTTTCAATTTGAACTTTTTTCTCTAGAGGTAAATGATACATCAAAGAATATCGAATGGAATATTTTTTTTGAAAAAAAGTATTGCTCCAAAAATGCTGCTTAATCAATAACTCCGTAATGGCATTTCTCTGGTGTAAAATCTTCATTTTCATTTTGTTCTCTAAAGATAAAAGTATAAAAAAAACTAAATAATTTGCATTACATTAAATAAATGAAATGATATATACATATATGTATGTATAAATTGACAATTGTTTTTTAATGTATGAAAGACAATCAATTTCTTTTAATAAAAAGAGAGTAGAAATTTAACTTTTGCACGTATTTGTGCTTAATAAATGTGAATTCGAGAAAACTCGAGGTTCCGTCACCAGCAAACTAAAGATTTTACTGGTTACTAATGTTTTCAGCCAGTGATGGCTTGGTACAGAATTCTTTTTTACACATATATATGATATAAGAAAAGAAAGTTCTTTTTTTAAAAAAAAGAAGGAAAAGGGTAATTGTATCCTTGCCATGATTCTTCCTTATATAGCGGTAATTTTCTTAGATACATTCAGAAATTAAATTTGATTACATTTCAGTCATTAATTAATTAATTATTTTTATAGTTAATTAATCCTATGTAGTTAATTGATTAATATTTTTTAAATTAGTAACAAATCACATATATAATCAATAATTGATTAACCACACATGTAATTATTAAACATCTAAATAATTGATTAATCATATTTCTACAATTAATTAATAATTATATTTTTCATTCATTACTTATATTAAATAATTAATTATATTTTTTAATATTTTTAACTATAATAATTAATTTTGTAATTAATTACAAAAATTTTATTATTGAACATATTTTGCTGAGTATATAAAGTATAAGTACAGTGTATATATAATTTTTTTAATTGTATAATTATAAAGTATCTTTCGGATAGTTTTTATAGTTATATTTTTTATGATTTTTTAATATTGATAACTGTTTCAGTGGTTAATAAATTATTAAAAATATAAATAAATCAACAACACTGTACTTTTATATAATAATTAATATTCTTTTAAAAATGATGACTCATGACAAAAAAATAAATCACTCTTTCAAGAGAGAATAGAATTTTATATATATATATATATATATATATATATATATAATTTGTTTTTAGCAAAGATTTATCCCATTAAATCAAATCAGCTACATAAACATTGTTGGATTCGATAAAAATTAAATTTTCTAACATATTGTTGATATAAATATGTTTAGTAGTTTCTTTAAAAAAAAAAATTATCCTTTTTCATCGTTTCATTGGATTGAGAACCTTCTCATCGATATTTATAATAATCCTATTTTTGCACATCTAAATTATTTTAACTGGTTTTCTGTTATTTTTTCTAAATAAATGCATAGAGTTTGGTTTTCATTTCTGGTAAATTATAGAGGAGAGACTATGCGCATGTTTGGTTGCACGTTGAGGAATCCTGGATGTACACTGCATACACGCATAAGCTATTATAAGCTTTGTTCGTGTGGATGGGGGTTTGGGGAGAGAAAACGCCGGTCCAAACGCGCTCTATGTATGTGTAACTTATAAATTGGGAAAACAAAAATGTTAAAAGTGACCATTGAACTGAAACAGTATAAAAGTGAATCATCGTCGATGAAAAGGTGGTAATTACTATTTTGCTTTGCACCTTTTTTTTTACTTCCCTATTTCTCTGATGTGCTTTTGTGCTTGGCAGCTAGATCGTAAAATGTATCCTCGTATTATAAACCACTCGATATATAACTTGACCGAATGTAACTTGATATGAACCTGATTTAACATTTTTTTATTGAACTAATTTTTAATTACTCTAAACTTCACCTAATCCCTGTTTGCTAAAGATTAGGTCGGGATGAACCGACTCGGTATTCAGATAAAAGGTATAAATTTAGATGTTATGCATAGTTAAATATATAATTAAAAAATAACTAAAATTAAAAGATGTTTTATAATTATATTTTTAATTAATTACATACACGCAAAAATATTACATGTTACACAAAATATTAATTTATGTTATACAATTTATTATTTATCATTTTTTAAATAAATATCAATTTATTAACCAATACTGCAGGCTGGATTTATAGAGCCAACTCGATCCAAAATTTACTTAAAAAAATCTATTTACTAACAATTTATCGTTAAATTAGTCTTTATTCAGTAAAAATTAAACTATCAATATAAATATTATAATTTTATACTAATAGTAAAACATATTATACTGATAAATAATGGTATTAATGTGTGTGTATATATATATATATATATATATTATCAATATATTAAATATTTATATAATATACTATTTATTAGTATAATATTTGAAGAAACTTTTGTCTGTTGATAAACACTTTTTTTAGTATTTAATTTTTGTAAGTAGAGGTTAGCCTATTTAACTTCAAATTGAACCAATATATTAAAATGCACTAGGTCGTCATCATCCTTATATTCAAAGCAAAACAATGTTTATGCACTGCCAAAAACTAATGAATTGGCTCGAACTGGTTGATTTGGAAAAAAATGATGAATCTATTACGTTTTTAGTTGGTTTAGAAAAATTGATTCCTGCATTTTGTAATAATATATATATCTATATATATATATATATATATATATATATATATTAAAAATCATATAATTTAAATATAACTTTATCTGAATAAATGATAAAATTATTAATCTAAACAACTAAAAATGACAAGTATAAAATTTATAAAAAAATGTTAGGCAACGTTTGATTTGAAAAATATTTTTATTTTTATTTATAAAAATATTATCTTATTTTTATAATTTTATAATAGAAAAATAAAAAAAATATATTATACAAAATATTAAAAAATAAAATAGGAAGAAGATGATATTTCTGTAAATATACATATAAATATAAATAAATATTTTTACAAATCAAAACTTTTATTATATGAAATGGTAGAATCATTCAAAATTAGTAAAAACTAGAAAAAGTAATGATAATAAGAATGATTCAACTACTCATTACTATATTTTTTTCATTACTTAAAAATATGAAAGAGATAAAATCTTATATATAATTGTACATAAAATATTATATTAAGCATTATTAACTTTTTCATTTACAAAACATATAATATAACTTTTATATTAGCTTTAACGTTTTCTAACTTAATTATTTTAAAATTATATGATAATTTTTTTAATATCTTACATAATATTAAAATTTATTCAATTATAGTTTCATTTGTATCATCATTAAAAAACAAAATATTTTCAATATTTGTTTGTATTTATAAACAGGAGAAAGATAAAAAAAACATAAAAATATCATTTTTAATAATTTTTAATTTTTATATTTTTATCTCTTAATAAAAATATTTTTAAAAATAAGAAAATCTAAACCTTTCCTAACGATGCTTGTAATATATTCTGATCATAATGGATGTTTTATTTTTCTTTTCTAAAAAAGAACATCACCACTTTTCGTGATTGAAGTCACTTCAGAGAATGAAAAGGGCCTGTGCAGGTTCAATCACTACTAAACCAGCAATCAAGTGTTGAACACTTGAACTAGTGACCTAATTCTAACAAATTTATTATGTAAAATTAAATAATTAACATTGTATTTAATATAATAATAATACTATTTTATCTTCTACTTAATTTTGTCCTTTTCATATATACACATCTCAACGATATTTCTCACAATTAAAAAGAGACAAGAAAACCTGTTTCGCTTTCAATATACAAAAAAAAAAAAATCATTTTCCAATTTTTAAATCACGGATACTATCCTCAGTACACATACCACGTGAAACCAGGCAAGTCGAGAAAAGAAAGCACCCCATAGGTTGTATGTAGGGTCTGTGTTTTTATTTATTTATTTATTTTATTTTTTTTTATGTCAAACAGATTTGAAATTGACTGATTCAAAGTCTAAATGCCCCACTAACATCAAATGACCACTATAACATCCACACCATCCGTACCTCTGGTTGCAAATGAAACAATTGTTTATTTGTTTTTCTTAATGCTCCTCTTTTCCCTTTTCTAGTGGCCAGTGACAGAAATGTAATTTAACTAGTCATTTATTTCCTTCATTTTAAATTATAGAAATTATTAATCAGTGATTTAAGAGTATTAATTGATAACTTAAAAACCTTTTTTAATATATTAAATATTATTAATATACTTTCATTATAATTTTGAATTAAAATATTTTATTTATTAATATTTCGGTCATTATTATTAAAACACTTGTTAATATAAATCATTAGAATTGATTCTAATATTTAACACTTAAAACTGATAAGTTAAGACAGTTTATGTAAGATTTTAAAATTATATTTTATTTATAAAAATATTTATTAATAATATTTTAAATTCTTTATTGTTTAATATATATGATTTAAAAAGTATTAATTAAAAAATTGTTATATATGTTATTTTTTATTTAATTATTTTTCCTTTAATTTAAAAATACTTTATTATAATTCTTTTATTTCTTCAACTAATTAAGATTTATTTTAAATATGAATTTTATTGTTTGTTTAGATAAAGAAGAAAAAAATAAAAAATTTAAAATAAAATTATTTTTATTTTTGAAATATTATTCTAAACTTAGAATAGTAACTTAATTAAAATAATTTTTTTTTTATTTTGAACGCTCCCACTCTTAAAGAGGTGGGAAATTTGAATTGGAAGATATTTTAACTTCGCTCATTTTTTCCTCCTTTCCAAACGGTTGAACTAAATGGAATAATTTTTTTAAAAAAAAAACCTCCAACAAAATAATATGTCAATTGGCTAGGTCGACAAAAATAAATTTTTTAAAATAAAATTACATAAACTCAATTTTTTAAATTATACCAAACTTAGAAACAACTAATTAGTATTTTTAAGTTATAGTTTTGAGTCATTAAATTTTTTATACATTTGTTCCAATAATATTTTTCCATTTGAATAAATTATTTAAAAATTAAAAAAATAGTTACGAATTTAAAAAGTAAAAGATAAAAATTAGCTAAAAATTAAAGGTTAAAAAATAAAGCTCATAGATTAACCTATTAAAATGAAAGTATTACGCTAGTAATTATTAAAAAATATCGATAGTTATTAAAAAGAATTTTATCAAATAAAATTGTTTTAATTTAATATTTTAATTGAAAAATTAATTGTCAGCTAATTGAAAAGTATCACCAACCATCCCAAAATAAAATCAAACTTCTGAAATGTTGTCAGAGTAGAAACAACTAACCAATATGATTTACCTCTATGCTGCAGACCTAAAGTCATAGTAGAAAATATTTTATAACAAACTGTACACTTTTTTTTTTACCACTTATTTTTTTTCCTCCATCTTTTTTTTCTATTCGACATTTCAAAAGTCATAACCCCTTCATTGTATATATTTTATTTCGTTTGGATGATATATTTTAACTTTTTTTATATAATTTAAGTAAATGTTTTCTAGTTTTATTTTAAGTGAAATGGGGTTATAAACCCTTAGAACTTATTTGATAAAATATTTCCAAGGTTAAACTATCATTTGTGGAAATCAAATATAGTTGTTGCGATGAAAAGAAAGAAAATAGGGATGAAATATTTTTTAATTTAAACAATATTATTATTTATTTGAAGATTTTAAAAAACAGCAAGGGAACAAATAATTTTTTTTTCTTTTTTACTCAAAATTTATTCATTGGATTTTTGATATTTTTTTATTTTTTAAAAATAAGTAAAATAAAACTATTTTTTATCTGAACTCATTCATATGTATCATATTATAACTTCATGTTTTATAATTACAAATATATAATTGAATAAAATTACATAATTGTTTTATATCTGAATCGTACACATTATTATTTTTATCATGAATGTTCGTTTTTTTATAAAAAAAAATATGATATTTAAATATAAAACTTTATATAAACTATTCAATTTTTTATCATTAAATTAACTGACGATAAATTTTTAATTTGATTGGAAATGTGATTTTTATTTTTTATATAAAGATTGGGTCACAATATCTACACAAGTTTGTATGCGGGAATTTTTTTATAATTGTTGTATTTAAATAAACTTAAGCCTTTATTATTTTTGAGAATCAAATAAAACCACATATACGATCTCTTTCTCGCTTAACTATATATTATTTTTATTTGATAACATGTGTTTCTTAAATTAATATTTTTGTAATTAATTAGTCAATCAAAAAATAAGTTTGCTTTAATTTTAATTAATGCCTAAAATTTCAATAAATTTTTTGATATCAATTAATTTTTTTTAAGAAATTTTAAATTTTTTAAAATTTTCTTATATTCTATTTTATTATCAACAAAATGATTTTTTACTAATTATTTTTATATATAAATTAAAATTTATATTTTAATATTTTATATATCTTTGAAAGTGTTTGTCACTTAAAAAAATATTTTTTATAGTTTTTTTTATGATTGTATAAATTAACAAAAATATTTGAAATTGATAAAAATATTTTAAATTGACAAATTTATATTTAGTTCCGATAGTTGTACTGTTTGATCTTTATTAAAATATTTTAACAGATAATTTTTTGATAAATATACATTTGTTTAATTTTTTATTGATAAATATTAAATATTATCACTATTTATGAAACTATCACTAAAATAATTTTTTTTAATCTGTCCATCATGAAAATTTTATTAATGTATGTTTTTAATTAGCAACTAATATATCTAAATTAATGTTTTAAAGTATCATAATCGAGTATATATTAGGTTTAATTGAAATGTTAGTTTATCTAATTTTTACTATATTTAATTTTATTTTTTTAAAATCATTTCTAGTTGAATGCTTTTTTGTTTTTAAAATTTAAAAAACTTAATCTATCATACTTTTCTTTTATTTAAAATTTAAAGATTTTTCAATTTTACTTAAATTTTTTTATAAATTAATTTGATTAAATTATCATCCCATCTAAAACTCATAAACCAAAATATCAAATTTTATCTAAAAAAAAAATTATCTATTCAAAATTTAACCTTACATTATGTAAAATCATTCCAATTTAATCAAATTTTCATTAAACTTTACCTTTAAGCTTTTTAAATTATCTTATGCTTTAATTTCATTACAAATCCTATCAAAATTTTTCATAAAAAACGAAGGTTTAAAGTATAAAAACAATATAAACTTAAATTTACTAAATTCTAAAAGTAAAAACTTAATTATTTCAAAAAATTAAGAAATTTAAATTATATATGATCTAAATTAGATAAATAAAAAATATAATTAAAGCTAAAATTATTTGAGAAAATAATTCAAGATATCATAAAGAAGATGAAAAATCGCTAAAAAAATTACTCAAAGCATTCTTATTTCATTAGCCAACTTAAAATTTACTGCTACCTTGGTTACGGTTTTAGTTGATATATTTTACAATTTTTTTATTTCTTAATGTTACTCTTAAATTATTTTAAAAGAATACTTTTAGTTCCTAGTAACTATTAATTTAATGTAGCTAATAAAAAATTAACATATATTGGTTATTTATACAATTATATAAGTAGAAGGAACCAAAACATATAAATTATATAATTATAATAAAATTAAATAAAATCCCCATAAAAATATAATAGCTAACAAAAATTAAGCCGAAGGTCAAGCGTTCATTCTAGTACTAATCAGAACAGCTTTTATGCGTAGTTTTTTGCCCCCATTGTAATCAATTTTTTTACATTATTTCTTTATGAGAAAAAAATTATTTTACATTTTACCTCTTAAAAATAATTGTTTATTTGCTTAAATTTTTAACCTATGTTCAAAATTATTTGATTAAAAGTTTTAAATATAATTAAATATTCCCAGTTTATCATTAAAATAATATTTGTTACTTTTAACTTTTATTTTTCAGTCATTTTTAAAAACTCTGAACTGCTTATATTATTAAATCCATTAATTTTAAATTTTTTATTTTATTCTTTCCAAAAAAAACTCGTTATACTTTTACTTAGCATTTTTTTATAAAAAAAATCTCAACTCCTTATGTTATTAACTTTTTTATCCAACTTAGATTCATAACAAAAACTTTTTAATTATTTATTTCCGTTTTGAGTAATTTTTAAATATTTTAAAATTTAATTTTAGTTTTATATTAAAAAATATGAGTCAATTTATTTTATTTTAATTTTTTATTCTAATTCATTAAAAATAAATAAATAAATATTAATTTAAATAAATTAAAAAATATATTTCTAAAATAATAAAAATTAAAAATTAAAATAATATTATAATAATAATAAAAATATTATTCTTATTAGCTATAGTGATAATAATAGTAGTGCAGTTTAAAAAATAAATTTAAAATTAAGAATAAAAATTAAAATTAAAAAAGAAGAATTTTTAAAATTTTAAAATTATAGTAAAACTATTTTTAAAATATATTTAAAATAAATTTAAAATTATTTTAGTTGAATGAGTTTTGTTATTAATTTTAATTTAAAAATTAAAAATGAAACTTGCAGCTACAAACACGATCTTAATTACAAAATCCGTTTTTATATTTTTGGTTGATTTTATTTTATTTTGTAACAATAGAAGATGTCAAATAAAAAACGTAAGCTCTAGGTTAAAAATATGATAAATAAATAAAAATAGTTAAAAAATTGACAATTCATATTACATTAATTTCTTCCACTAATTTTTTTACGGTCCTAAAAATTTTATGCAGGGCCCTGCTTTGTTGTTATCCTTTAAAAAATATCTGAACCTGTAACTAACAAATTCACATACGTTAATGTGAAGCAAATGTCTAACAATAAGCGCGTTAGATTTTTTTAGCTCAATGGACAAGCGGAGAATACACCCTTCAAAGCATTTACACGTGTAAGAAATTTAATTATTTGGAAAAGAGATAACACCTAACCTCAAAATTAACCGAGTTTCTGCCCCCCACAGAAAGGAATTATTTAAATATTAGATATGCCATATCAAATATTATAATTTCGAAAACGATCTATATTTACTTTAAACCCAGTGTAAGTCATTTCTAATTGATTTTTCGTGAATGAGAAGCCCGGTTTGTAATAATTAACACATGGAAATTTTTTTAAACTCATCCAAATAATAATGTATCCCACGTCTGCTTATGTTCGCTTCAAATGATGAGGACAACTAATCAGGTTCCACGGTTCTGTTGCTTGTGCCTTGTGTTATCTTTTTGGGGTTAAAGAATGTCAACTTTTAAGATTATGGATACTGCGATAAAAGTGAATAAACGCACTGAATCTAGTGGACTACAACAAATGACCATATTTGATGCATAGATTTTATATAGAGAATGGGGAGTGTATTTGATGAGAATATAATTTTTTATTAGAATAAAAGTAATAAATATAAATTTTATAATTAAATATAGATGGTTATTAATTTGAAAAGTTATTTGGTTATTTAAAAATATTTTATAATTTTTATGTTTTAGTTTTAATTATTTATGGTAAATTTTTTCTTGTTTAAAATTTATTTTTTATTTTTATAAACATTTTTATTTAATATATTATGTAACCATCATATTGAAAATTATTAATATGTAAATTAAGTTTATAAAATTTAAAATATATTTTATTTTATTAATTTAATTATGATATATACTTTAAAATATAAATAAATATTGACTATAATATTACATACTTATGATTTTCTTAAATTTGGTATACATAACATCATATTATTTCATATTATACAATATATAGTTAAATTTATTAAATTTATATCTTGTAAAAAATATTAAGTAAAATAATTTTGGTATAAATTATTTTAAGAATAAGCTAATCATCATCTTATATGGGTGGAAGCACACCATACTATTAAAAAAATTATTATACAAGTTAAATTTATAGAATTTTATAAAAATTATGTCATATAATATTTTATTGAGTTATTTTAATGTAATCTATAATATACTCCATATAGTATTTCTTTTATAAGAAACAATATGAATGATTTATTTATTATTTTTATTTGTTGTTTAAGGTGGTTATATATATATATATATATATATATATATATATATATATATATATATATATATATATATATATCAAAACAATGAATTAATATCCTCATTTGTATTGGAATTTTTATGTAATTTTTTATTATATCATCAATTTTTTTTATTAATTAATATCGTTTTCTAAAGGTAAGAGTATAATAGAGAAAATAAATAAATGTTATTTTAAAATTTTAAAATAACAAATAATTATTATTATTTTAAATATTAGATAAAAATAAAAAGAGTTTTTTTAGTTTTAATTGTAAAAAATAATTGAAATGAGTTTACAGTGTTAATTTTTTTTACATTGTAATCCGATTATAAATTATTATATCATTAAAAATAATTAATTTTTATATTAATTATTTTAAAAAATTTCTATTATATTTTTCATTTATTAACAGTATAAAAATATTTACAATAATAATATATAAAAATTAACTATTTCTACTAAAAAGACGCTCATTTATTTTTCATTCATGTCACATATTTAATCATTTACATCCTCCTTCCTTTTAATTTTTTTTCTGATTATAAAATTATATAGACCTATTTTAGATGTATTAATTGTTAAATTCCTTTTATATCTTTTATTTTACTATAAAATTTATATTAACAAAATATTTTTCCATTTTCATTCTATTAATTCAATTACTCAATACTAAAAGTTTTTATAAAATAAAATTTAAATTTATGACATATTAATTAATTTAACAGTTTTCATTGATTTGAAAAAATAAATTTTTAAAAAAGATTGGAGACGTTATCTTGTAAAATATGAATTAATATTATATATAAATTTTTAAACTTTTTAATACATTGTCATTAAATTACTATTATATTATTTAATAGTTAATTTTATTAAATTTAGATCTTATGAAAAATTATTAATTTATATGTTATTGTAAAAGTTATTCTAATATTAAGTAAAATAAATAATATAATAAAATAAAAATATCATTAAAAATTAAAATAATATTATTCACATACATACACATTAATATTTTTATAATCATATATATTAAATTTAAAAATATATTATTTAAATATTAATATATATATATATATATTTAAATAAAATATTAAATATTAAAATAAAATTATATAATAAAGTATCTACTAATTTTTATTTTGTATAAAATTTTATAAACATAATCTGCTTAATAAGAAATTTTAAATCAACAGTTTAATTAGTAAATTTTGTATTTTATAAAATATTATTAAGTTGATATAAATATTAAAATTTAGCATGTAATATCAGTAAATTACGACTCATATATATATATATAAAACAAAAGAAAAAGTCCAATAATTATATATTTACTTTAATATATTTTATATAAATATTGTTAAATTATAATAAATTATGGATTAACAAATTTGTAATGTAGAACAAAAATAAGCTATTTTTTAACTTAATATATTTTATAATTTGTGTATTTGTATATTATACTTTTTTATTTTAATAGCACACTATTTTATACTTTTGTTATTTTATTATATTGGTTATTAGATAATGATAAAAAATATATTGAGTGGTAAAATAAATATTCAAAAATAAATAAATCACAAAATGTTTAAAGCATCTTAATATATAATGATTTATCCACCTAATTTAAAAAAAAAAAAACAAAGAAAAGAAAGCAACCATCACCAATAATTACACTAGATTAAAAACCAGACAGTTAGATACCTGTTATAAGACTACCACCTATATCACACTCAAATATATTTCATTGGATTGTTAATATAAGTAAGATTAAAAACCAGACAGTTAGATACCTGTTATAAGACTACCACCTATATCACACTCAAATATATTTCATTGGATTGTTAATATAAGTAATAATAGAATACGCAAATGTGACATCCATTGTCTTAACCCATTTCCAAGATCTTATTTGTATCTATTTTAAAATCTTAATGTTACCTTTGATTGATAAATTAACATTATGTTAATTTTATGCCAACTAAATGGTCTAAATAATTGTAAACCAGATTGTCATCCATCTGTTTCTGTTATATTAGAACTTGATATTAGACCATAAAATTTTCAAAAACTCAAAGGTTAGCATAAAAGATTATACTATATCCAACCCATTTTAAATACAATCTCTAGATCATACTCACTATTTCAAATTCCAAAAAAAAAAAATGTTATATATTTTATCTAAAATAACCACAAATAGCACATGCTTATAAGTTTGCTTCAATGACATCTTTCTTAATTAGGTTCTCCTTAGAAGGTATTCTATATAACATTATATTTCATACAATGACTACTACCTTTGTTGGTATCTTATAGCTTTAGAGGTTTTTTGAAGAAAAGATTTGTATTGTATGTCCTTAACTCGATTCTCCTAAAAAATGTATATGATGATTTTACTATTTAATTGCCCAAAGAGTCAACACACTATTCTCATTTTTCCTTAAAATTTTCTTACAAATAAAAGTGAGATAAGATCTTAGAAAGAAAAGAACTAGTTAGTTTTATATTTGGAATAATTGTTCTTTCCAACTCTGGTTCCACTTAAAGACACTTTTCCTTACTTTTAATATCCGTAATAGAAGCATTCTTAAAGTTTGATCATTATGCAATCTTATAAATGTATTAATAAGGTCTAATTATCACTTGGAAGCATGTTTATGATTTCGTTCTACCTAATATCCTTAGTTCCATGTTTTGATGATGACAATATACACCATAAGTTATTATGTTCTACCTAATATCCTTAGTTCCATGTTTTGATGATGACAATATACACCATAAGTTATTGTCTTCTGACAGGAGCCTCTATCTCCATTTTCTAGTAATTTTAAGTTAAAAGTTCTCACATCTTTCACATGTAGGTCCCTTGCCTCCATGTCCTTACAAACTATCTTTGTGGCATATGTTAGGATTGATACTTTTGTGATAACGATAAGATGTTTATCCATATTTGTATTGGTTTAATTCTCCCTTTTGGATGGTAGAATTATTTTTCCACAATTGTGACAGATTTCTGGGAATGGAAACGTGACGATCTTGAGATTTTATGAGGGAGGAAAACAAGGAAATTCTTCTAAAACATGTGGAAAATTATTCCATGCAGATTGGCTATCACTTACTCTTGTTGAATTCTTATGGACCAAGAAAGGATTCAATGTTAATCCCTTTAAGCCAACAATACTCCACATATAGAAAATAAAGAATAACGTGTAAGTTATGGATAATAGAAAGAATTGTTGGATTCTGTGTAAATAAGATAATGATATCGTAATTAGAAAAAAAGATGGAAATGAATAAATAAAGTAATTTAGTGATGTTGCAATTATTGTAATGTTATAGTTAAGAGAATTATACTATTATAATTATGGTAATTAGGCAGTTGGATATCTTTTTAATTAACTCTTGTATCAATGATTTTTGTTATAAATACTTGTTTTGATGTGTGATTAAGAAACATGAATTCATTTTATATCTTTTCATTTCTTTCTCTCAATAAGAACCATTTCACTTTCAGATTCTTCTGCTAACATGATCAAGACAGGATTCTTAAAGGTCAACCTTGGTTCTTTAACAAACATTTCCTTACTTTGTAGAAATTGAACATTGACCAACAACCTTCAATAGTGGATCTTTACTCGAGACCCTTCAAGGTCCAAGTTTATGATCTTTCCATGAAGTTTAGGGGTAAAGATAAAGGTCAAAGAATTGGAGACATGATAGGTGACTATATTGATTATGATTGATTTAACAAAGCCAGGTGGGGGAAGTTTTTATAGATCAGAGTCTATTGATTTATGAAAACCTATTAGAAGAGGTTTGGTCATCAAAACTACCAACTACAAAAAGTGTAAGATTTTGAGTATGAAAAATTTCCAAACTTTTGCAATCTTTGTGGTTAGTTAGGCCACACGTATAAATTATTCTTAGAAACAGAAATGGATGTAGATGATGATGAGATAAACAACATCCCTTTTGAAGAGTGACTAAGGGGATCTATTATTAGAAATAATTGTATGATTAAAGAAAGGTTGTGGGATAGGATCCTTATCAATTGGTAAAGAAACTTAGTATGGAAGAAAGGGAAAGGATATGATCATCTCTTTGTCTAAGTAAGAACTAGAAGAAAGTTCTCCCAATGAAAAGAAATATGACCTCACCACAACCTAACAATGGAGGTGCATCCTTCCCTCGAAGAACTACAATTCACCGTGATGCTATTATAGGAGTTGAGAAATCATTAAATTAGATTGATTTGTAAAGCTATTATCAGGATGGAAGGACCTTGGTAGAGGATATATCCCATGCATACACCCATTAGATCTCGATAACAAAAATATCTACATGGAAGAAATAGTCCTAAGGGAAGCTTCATACCTTGAATCAATCCTCTTCTAATAATGGGGTGATGGATTCACCAAAGAAAAGGAGGCATGAAGAGTTAGAGGAAAAGGAACTAATGGAGGTGGACAAAAAACATGGTAAAATGCATAAGTTTTTAAGAGCAGTGTTAGGTGACCAACACTACCAAGAGCAATGAAAATTCTTGATTGGAATTGTTGTGGGCTTGGGAACCCATGTGAAGTTATAGGCTTTCTTTGTCTCTTCAAAAAGGAATATCCTAACTTATTTTTTAATGTAAAAAAAGAAAATAACAAAAGAGATGGATATGATTACCATCACTAAAAACAATTGTTGGGGAATACTTTTGAGAAGGAAGAAGGAGATCAAGTGGCTTAGTATTGGTATGGAAAAACCATATAGATGTTGCTTTGGTATCTCATTCCAATAACCATATTCATGGAAAGGTAGAAGATTGAGTATTGAGAAGCTAGTGTCTTTTTGGTTGCTATGGTTTCCTGGAAGGTTCTAATAAGAGCTATATGTGGTGATTTTTGGTAAGCATATGCAATGATACAATTGAAAATCATATATGTATGAATGATATCAACATCACTCTTTCTCATACAAAAAAGAAAAGGGGACCCTTAAAGGTAGAAATCCAGCTATAGTCTTCTTGTACATGTATGGATAAGTGTGGATTACAGGATTTGGGTTATGCAGGATATCAGTTCACATGAGACAATGGGAAAAAGGAAAACAAAATGTTAGAAAATGTTTGGATTGGGGACTAACTACATCATCTTTCTTGACTTTTTTTCCAACAACTTGCTATATGGTTTTGATTATATTCCTATTTTTTGTTTGCATGAAACCAATCATAACCATACTTTTGGTAAGAAGTTATCTTTTTCAGTTTGAAGAAATTTAGACAAAATATAGAAAATTCTCAAGTGAGTAAGTGATATGCAATGCGTGATACAAATTGAAAACAATAACGAGGTATTTAGGTTACATAAAAAAGGTACAAAGTCTGGCTAAACAAATTAAAGCCCATTAGGAGAAAATTATCACAACTTCCAAGTTAATCCCCACAAAAAACAATATTCAATTGCTTAAGAAACTTCACCAAGAATTATTTGACCTTTTGGAATTGCATAAGATTTATTGGAAATAAAGATCCCAGGTGTTATTGCAAAAAATGAGTCATATAAATAAGTTGCAACATAGTGATGATACATGAACCATTAGGTATTGTTAGAGTATATTAAAATTAGTTTAGCAAGTACTAGTTTCTGTTAAGCTGTTACAACAACATTTTGTTAGATGCAGAATTAGTTTTCTATTACACAATTTGTTAGTTACAAAATTAGTTTGTTACGCATAGTAAACTCCCTCTATATATAGAGGATTGTACTTTAAACCATGCAAGTTAAATAATATTCTACTCTAGTCCTAAATCACATTCTCTCTTTGTCTTCTCTTTCTAAAGTCATGATCTCTATTCATATCTTTTCTAACATGGTATCAAGAGCTTTTTGATCCTCCAATGGCTTCCCTACAAACTTTTTCCCTCCCTTCATCTGTTCCAACTATTTTTTCTCACCAAATTACCATAAAAAACTTGATGAACGGAATTTTCTGCCATGAAAACAGCAGGTTGAAGGAGTGACTTGCGATCACAAACTTCAAAGGTTTATGGGAAATCCAGATATTCCATCATTTTTTCTTAATGAAGAAGGTTGAGATCTAGGTAACATAAATCTAGCCTATGCAGAATGGGAGTAACAAGATTCATTGCTCCTCACATGGCTTATTTCCTCACTCTCCGAATCTATTCTTCCTACAGTCATTACCCGTGTTCATTCTTGGCAGTTATGGGAGGAGTTGCATAATTTCTTTTAGGCGCAAACTAATGTACAATCCAACCAGCTTAGATCTGAACCCAAGATTATTACCAAAGGAAATAGTAGTATTTCAGAAATTTGCAAAGAATTAAAGCTATCTCTAACATTCTTCTTTCCATTGGTGAACCAATCTCATATATAGATATACTTGAGACAATTCTTGATGGCCTTATCGATGAGTTTGATGCTTTGGTCACAGTAATTCAAAATCGTTCAGACTTGTGCTCCATCACTGAAATTGAAGCCATGTTGCTAGCTCATGAAGCACGAATTGAAAAGAACAAGAAGAAACTTCTTGATGGATCTAATTCTCTCTTTATGAATGTTACACAGGTGTGTTGTAGTCCCAAGTCTCACTTAATCCATCATCTAATTTTGGAAACTAGAATGAAAAATATCATAATATACAGGGATTGAATCATCATTTTGGTCGAGGAGGTCCTTATTGAGGTTGTGCCGATGGTCGCTTTTGGCGAAACAAAGGTCGCGGAGGTAGGTATGATGAACATGGCTCTGTTCAATGCCAAAGTTGTTCCAGATTTGGCCATGATGCCAACATATGCTATTACCGTGTTTCAGGATTCTTTCTTCAGCAACCATCAAGTCAAAATCAGCCATATCAAGGACCAACTAATTGGTTTAGACCTTCTCCTCTAGTTTCCCATCCTCTGAACTACCAAGTCAACTTTCATTTTCCAGGATCCTGAACACTCCAACTCCAACTCCTGTTTCTGACCAGAAATCAACAGGTGCTATTGTTGGTGTTTACAGAGAATACACACTAAAGTTGGTTGCTTGTTTAGAAGGAAATGGAGAGAAGAGAATGAAGTTCTTGCTACGAGAGTTTGAAGTTTGAAAAATCTATTTTGTATTTGAAATACTTCAGAACTTAAATATTGATATCCATGATCCTTAACCATAACTGAAAAAAGGATTGGATCCTAAAAATAAGCGACTATCAGATACATGATCAAATGAAGGGGAATAACTAACTCCTATAATCAAGGAGCACTACTTTGGATTATTCAAACATTAACAAAACAGAAATGGAAAAGTGGCAGCAATCTTGAACACGTGACTAACACTGCTCCTTGTTTAGATGCTGCAAACTCCAAGTTTCTTCCTGAAGCTTTCGAACTTGCTAAGTGGAAATGGTTTGGTGAGAATATCTGCAACTTGATTTTCAGTTTTACAGTAACAGAGAGACACATCACCATTCTT
This sequence comes from Canavalia gladiata, assembly GCA_037954105.1. Taxonomy (NCBI): domain Eukaryota; kingdom Viridiplantae; phylum Streptophyta; class Magnoliopsida; order Fabales; family Fabaceae; genus Canavalia; species Canavalia gladiata. The sequence continues at coordinate 19,355,790 of CM075667.1, forward strand.
CTGAACTTCTCTTACAAAGAATAACTTAATATTAAAGTGCTTAGTTTTGCCATGAAAAACTGGATTGTTGGAGATTGCAATAGCAACTTGGTTATCAACAAGAATCTCTGTGCTTTGCTTCTGCTCCAGGTTTAAATCAGTCAAGATCTTCCGTAACCAGAGAGCTTGATTCACAGTAGCCGTTGCAGCAACAAATTCTGCCTCAACAGTGGATTGAGCTACGGTTTCTTGCTTCTTTGAGCTCCAAGAAAACATCCCTGATCCAAGGCTAAAACAATATCCAGATGTACTTTTCATATCATCAATTGAGCCTCCCCAATCGCTATCAGAAAAACCAGTTAACTTGTTCTCTCTATGTTTCAAGAACTTAACTCCATAGTTCCAAGTTCCCTTGATGTATCTGATGACTCTCTTTGCAGCCCTCATGTGAGTCTCATTTGGACAATGCATGAATCTAGATAGAATGCTTACTGCATTTAGAATGTCAGGTCTGGTTGCTGTCAAGTACATTAGACATCCTATCAAGCTTTTGAATTCAGCTTCATCAACTTTGGCTGAACCATCTTCTTTGACCAGCTTCTCCTTTTGATTCATAGGAGTATTCATTGCCTTGGAGTCTTCCATTTGAAACTTCTTTAGTATTTCTTTCGCATACTTCTTTTGACAGAAAAACACTTCATCTTGGCTTTGCTTAATTTCCATCCCAAGAAAGTAAGTCATTAGGCCAAGGTCTGTCATTTCAAAGACCTTCTTCATTTTCAGCTTGAACTGATTGACCTGATCAAGATTACTTCCAGCTTGAACTGATTGACCTGATCAAGATTACTTCCAGTAACTAATAAATCATCTACATAAAGAGAGATGACTAGAATGTCTGCATCATCACGTTTGACATATAAGGTGAGTTCAGATATACTTTTCTCAAACCCCAAGCTGATTAGGTGATCATCTATTCTGCTGTACTAGGCCCATGGAGCCTGTTTCAGACCATACAATTCCTTCTTCAGTGAGTACACTTTGTCTTCATTTCCTTTGTCCACAAAGCCTTCAGGTTGTTCAACAAAAATTTCTTCTTGTAAAATTCCATTGAGGAATCCTGACTTGACATCTAACTGAAACAATTTCCAGTTTTTTTGAGCAGCCAGAGCAAGAAGCAATCTGATTGTGTCAAGCCTAGCAACAAGTGCAAATGTGTCTGAATAATCAACTCCAAACACTTGAGCATATCCCTTGACCACTAGCCTTGCTTTGAGCTTGTTGACCGAGCCATCAGGATTTAACTTGGTCCTAAATACCTACTTCACTCCTATTATTTTCTTGTCATGTGGTCTATCAACCAGCTCCCAAGTTTTGTTTTTCTCAATCATTGACAACTCCTGCTTCATTGCAGCCATCCAATGTTGATTATGTTTTGCATCATGATATCCAGCAGGTTCACAAACAGCCACATTGCATCTCTGGTATATATCAGAGAGCAATCTTGTACCTCTAATCGGTGTATCATCTGTTAGTTCATCCTTCCATTCTTCATCTTCGTGTTCTTTTAAAATGTTGACAGTGGGTAAATGCCTTGACTTACTTGAAGTCTGATTTTCCCTATTTGAGTCTGCCCAACTCCATTTGTCATCTTCCACAAAATAAACATCTCTGCTCACAATAATCCGTTCAGTTTGTGGCTGAAACACCCTGTAAGCCTTGGAACTGGTACTATAGCCAATAAAAATGCCAGTTGTTGCCTTTTTGTCAAGCTTATCACGTTTGATTTATGGAATATAAGTGAAACACAGGCATCCAAACACTTTAAGGAATTTGAGAGATGGTTTATGTCCATACCAAGCTTCAAAAGGTGTTTGATCTTTCACTGCCCTTGTTGGAATTCGATTTTGTAAAAACACAGCGGTGTTTGCTGCTTCTGCCCAAATTTTTTTTGGAAGACTCTTCTTATGAAACATGCAACGAGTCATTTCCATTATGAATCTATTTCTCCTTTCGCTGACTCCATTCTGCTATGGAGTGTATGGGGTTGTTAATTGATGCTCAATTCCTGCCTCCTCACAAAAATGATTGAAAGTTTCTGAAGTATACTCCTTGCCATTATCAGATCTTAGAATCTGAATTCTGCAACCACTTTCATTTTCCACCCTGGCCTTAAACTTCATAAATACACTAGCAACTTCTGATTTTTGTTTCAAAAAGAAAATCCAACACATTCTTGTTAGATCGTTAATGAAGGCTATATAATAGAGGTTACCATTTAATGATGGTGTTCTTTGAGGACCACAAAGGTCAGTATGAATAAGCTGCAATTTCTTCGAAGCTCTCCAAGCTTGTTTAGGGAATGGTTGTCTGTGTTGCTTCCCAAATTTGCATGCTTGACAGTAGGTCAGTTCATCATCAAGATCAGGAAGTCCTTCTACCTGCTTCTTTGATTGCATTTGAAGCAGCCCTCGATGATGAAAATGCCCAAGTCTTTTGTGCCAAACTTCAGTGACACTTTCTTTGGATTTAAAGACCATGTGCTCCTCCTCCATTGGATTGAGAGCAAAATTCTTTCCCTTCATTTCAATTTGAAACAAATCTCTGCCATCAGCATCTTTGATCAAACACTGTTTATTTTCAAACAGCACTTTGTAGCCCTTTACCAACAATTGACCAACACTCAAAAGATTTTGATAAATCTCTGGCACGAAAAGGACATCTGTAATGGTTTTTGTACCTTTATAGCCTTTGATAGCTACTGTGCCTTTTCCTTTCACCACTAGGTGTTCACCATTTCCAATCCTCACCCTTTTAATCTCGGTAGTTCTCAATTCCTTAAAGAGTTCCTTGTCATGTGTCATGTGTCATGTGGTTGGTGCAGCCACTATCAACTAGCCAACTCTCACTTGATTCTCTGCTTGAGAAACAAGTGGCCACGAACAATTGATCTTCCTCTTCTTGGTCAGTAACTTGAGCATCTGCCGCTTTCACCTGATTTTTGCATATCACTGCTTCATGTCCAAGTTGGCTGCATTTGGAACATTTGGCATCATGTCTTCTCCAACATTTGAATGGTGGATGGCCTTTCTTTCCACAATGTTAGCAGGGTGGATAAGTTTTCTTTGAGCCTTCTCCTTTGCCCTTGTGGTGATTGCTGAATGAATTCCCTTCATTTACTGGCTGGTTCCTCGAGTACTTCTTCTTTTTATACCTTCTGTTATCCTGATGTGTGGCTGGTAAGGCTTCTTTCACAGCTCCATCTTGTCTCATGGCCCTTCTTTGCTCTTGTGCTTGTAAAGCATTTTAGAGCTCTGCAAGAGAAATCTTTGATAGGTCCTTTGTGTTCTCCAGGGTTGTTATGGTGGCTTCAAATCTCTCTGGAACTGTTACAAGCAGTTTTTCCACAATCCTTGAATCATTTAACTGAGATCCAAGCAACCTCACTTTGTTGGCAATACTTAAAAGTCTGCCAGAGTACTCTTTTATTGATTTTGACTCCTTCATTCTCTGCAATTCAAAGTCCCTGATTAAATTCAGCACTTGCATTCCACGAATCCTCTCATCACCTGCATATTCTGCCTTGAGGTAATCCCAGATTGCTTTTGTTGACTTCAAGGACATTATTCGCGTAAATATCATGGGAGATACAGCTGCAAATAGGCATGTTTTTGCCTTTGATTTCTTTATCTTCTTCTTCTTATGTAATTTCATTTGTGCCACGGTGGGGTTTGCTGGAAGTGGCTGAATTTCATAGTCCTCTTCTACAGCTTCCCACATCCGATAGTTTTTTCCATCAAAGATTGGTGGTGCCATTGCTGAAAAATTGGACTCTCCTTCCATTGATGCACTTTACTAACCTCACAGATTCCTCAAGAAAAGAGCTCTGATACCAATTTGTTGGTGTTTCTAGAGAATACACACTAAAGTTGGTTGCTTGTTTAGAAGGAAATGGAGAGAAGAGAATGAAGTTCTTGCTACAAGAGTTTGAAGGCTGAAAAATCTATTTTGTATTTGAAATACTTCAGAACTTAAATACTAATATCCATGATCCTTAACCATAACTGAAAAAAGGATTGGATCCTAAAAATAAGCAACTATCGGATACATGATCAAATGAAGGGGAATAACTAACTCCTGTAATCAAGGAGCACTACTTTGGATTATTCAAACATTAACAAAACAGAAATGGAAAAGTGGCAGCAATCTTGAACACGTGACTAACAGCTATCAATGACTTCCAAAGGCATGCTCAGGTATTTCTCACTGGTTCTGATCTTACAGTAAACTAGGCCTATTTCCCTGACTTAGGGGCTACTCATCATGTTACCAATAATCCAATCAACCTAATGGGAAACACTTCTCTTCTAGGAATTGATCAAGTGTTCATGGGAAATGGACAAGGTTTGCCTATAACATTAATAGGATCTATTATCTTTCACTCGCCTTACAAATAATATACTCTTCTACTTCTCAAAAATCTTCTTTTAGTTCCTTCAATCACTAAGATTCTGGTTAGTTTTAGCAAGTTTGCAAGTGATAATTGAGTATACTTTGAATTTCACCCTATCTTTTGTCCTTTTAAATCTCATGCCACTTCTGAGGTTCTTTTGCTTGGCACATTGGGCAAGGATGGACTATACTCATTTTCCAACATTCAAGCATTCAGACATAGTTACGGGAATGTTTCAAATTTGGAGCCCTTCATTTTTGCTGTTATACACGAATCTGATAACACCAATACAACAAGTTGTAATTTTGATTCTACTTTAGGTCCTACTTCATATTACAAATGGCATTGTAGATTAGGGCATCCTCATCATGAGGCACTAAGAGTAGCTCTTAAACTGTGTAGCATTGTTGTTCCAAATAAATTAGATTCTACTTTTTGTAATGCTTTTTGTCTTGGAAAAGCACATAGATTGTCATCCACTATATCCACTGCAATTTACAATTCTCCTCTATAATTGATTTTCAATTATCTTTGGAGACTAGCCCTCATAGAATCTTCTTATGGATATTACTACTTTCTCACTTGTGTTGATGCCTTCTTAAAATATACTTGGATATTTCTTCTAAAGCATAAATATAGTGCATTGAAAATATTCCTTCAATTTAAAACTATGGTTGAATTACAATTAAATGCAAAGATCAAAGTTGTGCAGACTGATTAGGGTGGAGAATTCAAACCTTTCTCAAAGGTCTTCTGATATTTGGGTATCATTCATAGACTAATTTGTCCATACACTCATCATCAAAAAAGAAGTGTTAAGATGAAGCATCATCATATAGTGGAAACATGAATTACACTACTTGTTCAAGCTAAACTCCCTTTTCAATATTGGGATCATGCCTTTCTTACAACCACCTACCTTATAAATCAACTTCCAACAAGTGTACTTCATTCAAATTCTCCATTCTTTAGAATTTTTAGTCAACAACCTGATTGCAAGTCTCTAATAATTTTTGGATGTTCGTGCTTCCCATTTCTTGAGCCTTATCTATCTACAAAACTCTCATTTCGCTTAAAAGAATGTATATTTTTGGGATACTCACCTTCTCACAAAGGCTACAAATGTTGAGATACCCATGATAGAATTTTCACATCAAAGGATGTGCTATTTAGTGAATCCAAATTTCCTTATTTGGAGCTCTTTCCTCCAAAATCCAGCAACAATTCCATTGAATCTTATCTCTTCCACACCTCCATTATTATCACACACTAGAGCTACTGCACTCTTACCACCCTTCTCTCCATGTCATCCTTCCATTCCATCACAAGACATGTTATCTTCTTCTTCTTCTTCTTCTTCTTCTTCTTCTTCTTCTTCTTCTTCTTCTGCTTTAGTTGTTCAAGATCCAACTCCCTTTGTGCATTCCGGAAATACTTATGCAATGCAAACTAGAGCTAAATCAGGTATTATCAAACTACATCAAATGCTAGTGAAATGACTTCATTATGATCTTCCATAAATGCATTTAGTGGGTGTGTGGTGTTAATTTCATGTAATGAAATTTACACTTGTGTCATTAATATATTTTAAAATTAGATTATTATAAAATTAATTAATAGATTATGTTTAAATCTAGCCATTCTCAATAGTACTTAGACATGTAGTTACAAATAGTTTATATTCTTTCTATAAATAGTAGTGATGTGTGTGATGTAGCTTACATTGTTTTTTAATTAAAATATTTAATTAAATTATAAAAAATATATTATAATTTAATTTAAATTAATTTAAATAAAATTTTAAATCAAATAAATGTAATTTGTCTAAAAAATAATTTAAATTGTGTTAAATTATTAGTTTTTTAATTTAGTTAAAAGATCAAAATAAATCATATTTTATTATTTATTTTACATTATTTTTACTTTAAATTTATTTTTAAAGAAAATATAAAATTTGTAAAAAATAAATTTGTGTTTCATATTTCTATTAAATAAAAAAATATTTTTAAAATTTTTAAAATTTATTTTTTATATTGTTTTTATAATTTACATTATATTATATTAATTTATAAATACAAATGATTTATACATTATATCATGTGGGAATGCCTTGGGAGCTATGTGACTTTATTGTTTTTTAGTAAATAATAATTTTTCTAGTAAAAATTAAAATTCGTTATATTATTTTTGAAATATAAAATTAAGATAATGAATTATTTATATTTTAATAGTTAAATAATAAAATACTTATATTTTCAAAATTAAATAATAATTTTTAAATTTTAAAAATTAAGCTAACCAATTTTTAATTTTAGAATAATTAAAATAACTATTTATTTTTTCTTCTATTTACATTATACAACATGAATGAATAATATATATATATATATATATATATATATATATATATATATAACTTTTTTACTTTGTTAGGATGAAATAAAAAATAAAAAGAAAAAACATAAAATAATGAAAAATAGAAGATAAAAAATATAATGAAAATAGAATGAAATAATAAATTATTTGGATAGATAATTTGTTTTATTTGGTTGAGTGATAAAAAAAGTAAAAAAATTAATGAAGAAGTTTTATTTTATATTAATTAAAAATTAAATTATACATTAAAACTTTAATTTTTATTGTATTATTTCTTTACTAATATAATTATTTTTATTTTTAAATTTTAATAATTTAAACCGTAAAAATAAAATAGAATAATTATTTTTCCCTGTTTGTCCTTTATTTAGGGATGATTATTTTTCTTTAAATTCTACTCAAAAATAATTTCTTTCATCTTAATTTGACGATTAATCAAATATAAAAAATTTTTTTGTTCAATTTTATTTTATTTTTTTCCATCTTCTTCCTTTCTAATTTATTTTAAATAAATTTAACATTAAAATAATAAAAAAATAAATACCAATAAATATCATATAATTCATGTATGAATATTTTTTGTCTAAATTATGTTACAGTGCGATAACAAGCTTTATAAGAATAATAATATTAATAATTTTAAAACAATAAATTAAGTTTTTAAGTATCTTAAATATATTAATTAAAAATAAAGAATAAGTTTAAACATTAAAATTTATGATAAAGAATAAATTTAAAAAAAAAATTAAGGTAATTATTAGCTTATTAAACTATTTCAAATATTAATACAACTAAAACAAATCTATTTGGTAAGGATATATTATTTTACAAGTTTGTAGCATTTTAAACTAGTAGTTTATATTTATTTTTGAAATGTTACTTATAAGATTTCACTTTATTATTTTTGTTATAAATTTATTTTAATTATTTTTTATCTTCTTTTTTTTATCATATATTATTTTATTTAAAGGTGTTAGATGATACATTTATATTTTTTATTAATGCAAAATAATAGTCTTGTATTATTATTAGAGATTTATTTATTTTTAAATAAGATTATTTTTATTTTATTAGAGGTTTAAACTCTGATTATATTATTTATCCATAGTTACCTAAACTGTTGGAAAATTATGCACGGCAAATAAATTACCAACGCTTTTAAGTAAGTTTGGGTAAATCTTATTCAAACCGTTGGTATTTATCAACATTTGTCTATAACCGTTCTTAAATATTAAATAGTTTCCAATAGTTTAATCCTTATTAATTACCTACAATTTATGTAAAATTCTACTACTTATTTCATATTTTCCAAAATTCAAACTTCCATTACTTGCTCACGGTTTAAAAAACCTTTGCTACATTATCGATAATTAGTCTAACTTTTGTTAAATATTTTTTATTTTTTCAATGGTTTAAAATTTGGTTAATATATTTATTTATATTTTTACTTTATTGAAATAAATAACAAAGATCTGGTGTAATAATAAAGAAAATAACATTAAGAATTGAAAAAAATTATAACAAAATATGCATTGACATTTTAAAAAAAATATCAAAGCATAATGTAAGTATTTAAATTAGGATTATAATATCTAACATCAATATTATAAATATACTAAAATATTAAAAGTACTTAAACGCAACCTTCACTAGACATAATAAAGAACAATACAAAAAAATTAGATCCTATTTATATGGTATTACACTACCACGTATTATTGTATCCTAATAAAAAAAAATGAAGAAAGAGCCACTCGTTCAACTAAACCATTTTAGTACCTTACAATATAAAAAATAAATAGCATTTTAGTCAAATTAGTTAAGAATTTATTTTCATATATAAGATAAAATCAATAAAGAGGACATAATCATCCAAGGAAACATTTTAGTATCATATGCTCAATCAATAATATAAATGTAAGAATTGTTTGATGGTAGAGTAATGCATCATGGTTAAACTTAATATAAACTAGTCTAATCTACACATTGTCCAAAAAAGATGAACATGAACTACAATTTTAAAATAATTTACCAAACTCAACAAATGAATTATTCCTTAGGTGTAGAATTTGTTGGAGAGTAACCAGTCAAATTAGTTGGATGTACCAATATTTAATCTGATATCTAAAATGTAAAGTAGGTCACAGTTAGAAACATTAAAATTATATTATATAATATAAATTTAATCTATCCTATCAGTATTACTGGTAAAGTGTGAAATGTAGCTAAGTTTGGAAGAACTTGACCCTAAAAGTTATGCATAAAAAAGTTCATTATTGCATCAAATTTTTTATTTTGTTCAACAAACTTTTTATTCTGTTCAAAAAGCTTTTGATCATGTTTATCAAGCTTGTCAAGATTTTCATATTTACATTTAGTTGTGATTTCAATGCAGAAACCTGGTTTTCTAACTCCTTGTAAGAAGGTATACATGAGACCATCCCATTATAAGAACGAGAGAAACTTCTAAAAACTTGGGATGGACAAGAACCCAATTCCAATCCCTTTTGAATATTTTTATTAAGAGAATACATTAACAAGTATACATTGTTAGTTAAGAAATAAAGAAAAACTCATCATGTTATAGTTAGATAAATATAAATAGTTAAGGTTGGATAACATGTGTTGGACATTAATATCAAAATTAATAGAAAGAAACCTATTTCCAAAAAGATGGAGGTTATATAGATTTTTAAGCTTTGAAAATTGGTGAAAGTTTGCAACACCCTGTGTCTGTTGATGACATACTTAAGTTAGTAAGATTTTGGGGTTTAAATATTGAAATGGGAAAATTACTTATAGTTTGTTATTAGAGAGATCCAAATATTTTGAAGAATAGGTTGAGAATTTACCAATTGATCTAGTGAGATGGTTGTCGCTAAGATCCAATTCTAACAACAAAGTCAAAGAATAACACCAATGTGAAATTGTTCCATTTTACATGTTAGCCGTTAAAAATATAGACCTTAATTGTTCAATTATTCCTTGATAAAGATAAATCCAAAAGTTAAGTTAGATTAAATAATAATGATGAAACTAGTGCGTCAAAGTTGCATCTTTGAGAGCAGTACTGCATTGATCATGTTTCTAGAGTTTATTTTCCTAAACATTTCACAATAATGGTGATGAAAAAAAAATGAAACTATCTTAAAACAACATAACAAAAATTTCATAAGAAATATATGGTTTCTTGATAGTAAATGTTTGGCAATGTAATTTTATTTTATTTTTTATTGTACTTATTAATAAGATTTATCTTTAGTCAGTGATTAACTACACTAAGAACATTTTTAATTATGCAAAACTAGGATAAAACAGGATAAAATAATCTTATTATAATTTTCTTATGATAACTGGTGAGACTGCAAAATTGATTGAGATCCAATTCCAACCATTTGAGTTGAGAAGTTAAATGCATTTGTAGCAAAACTAAATAACTTTGTTGATCATTCATAAAGGGAATAAATATGAATCTATCTACAATTATAATTAATGAGTACAGTAATGGTAACAACACATCCTTTGTTATTAAATGAAATACATGTATGTTCAACTATTTTGGAAGTAGGTCTCACTTTCAAGAATGTGTGACTCATCCAATTTAGTGAGACATTTATGTTCTTTATTAGCATTTTCAACCACAGAAAATTAGAGAAAAGGAATTAAAGCAATAAATTTTTTTCAACTCTATTGCTAACATTTCTAATGCAAGTGAGTTGGGAAACATACCAAGAAATAGAGAGGGAGATGCTAAAGTAGACTTTCAAAAACCAAAATAGTAAGACTAGGTTGAAGTGAGTAGATGAAATTTCCAAGCAACTATGTCACTATTAAGACTTTCCAAATATAAACCTTGAGGAAAAACTTTTAACATGATTTTTGGTAAATCCTTGAGCATATTTCAAGCATTCAAAAGCTACAGGATTCAATAGTTAAAAAAAAACTAATTAGATCAAATTCTAGAAAATGTTCAAGTTTTTGTTTATGCCATCAAATTTCTTTTAGCCATTTAGCTATTTTATCAAGCACCTTACAGTTAATATCTCTATATGTGATTTTAGAAAATAACATTAACAACTTTTGAATCTAAGTTAGTTCTAATATAAAAAATCTAAACCACACAAAATAATCACATTATAAATAAAGTATTCAACAAGATCAAAGTAGAATAAAATGAAAAACTAAATGTATAAAAAATCAAACCATAATATAAATTCATGAAGTTAAATAAATTTTTTTACACAAATTAACTAAAAGTTAGGAAGAGAAATGAACAATGTTAAACTTAATTGAGAAAAATACAAGATGAAATTTTTTTACTTTGAGAAAAACAAAAAAAAAGTTTGGTTGCTCTTATGAATGGTGATATTACTTAATTTAAAAAATTTTCAAATATTTTTAAGTAAGAAAATAAGATATTTAAGAAATTTTCCTTTATATTTATCTTAACTCAAATTATAGATAATTTTAAATATTTAATATAAATTTAAAAAATTATGGATATTTTAAAATTTATCCATAGTTTTTTTAAATCCTAAATAATAAGCCATTGTTAAAAATATATTTTTTAGTAGCATATTTTTTTTCATTTTATTTTGATTTTTAATAAAAGAATTTATTTCCACTAAAATTTTAAAATTATATAGACAAAAGTGAATCTATTTTTAAAATAAGGTTATTTTAGAATTTATTTTAAAAAATTATTATTTTTTTTAAAACATAATTTTATTTAATTAAAATAAAATTTATTTATTTTCTAATATGTCAAAAAATTACATCACAAAATATGGTTAAAATTTAAGAATATTAGCCTAATTTTCTGTGATAAATTATTTAAACAAAATAACATAATTATTTAAAAATAAATCTAATTTATAAATTTTAAGTTATATTTAAGTAAAATATATTTTTATGTCGTATTACATTAATTTAATATTTAAAAAAAATTATTTTTATCAAATATTTTAATTTAATCAACTAATTCATCAATTTACATATATTAATTTTTAACTTTTACTTAACTTTTAGATTTAGCTAACTCATCTAATTTTAACAAATATGTCTTAAATGTATCAATAATAAATTGTTTTAATTCAATATATATATATATATATATATATTAATATTTTCTATTTTAAAATAAGAAAAGACCAATGATTTATTAACATAATTCAAGAAATAACACAAAAGACATATACTTTAAAATATTTAATTCTTAAATTCGCATAATCATTGTCAATGAAAATTAGTTCATTTCATAAAATTTTAGATTTATATTCAATTAAATTATGGATTCAAATTATACTTTTAATATTATGAGAACTTCATTAATGAGTAATCTGTAAATATTTTTGTAAACATTTTTTAACCTTTAAAATATATCTTAATCTTGGTAAGTTCCGGTGAAAAAGGAAAAAAAGAATCTTGAATTTTAGTGGGAGGTTGATAGTGGTCACTGCTCAACGTGAAACCAAAATTCAGTGGATAATAGCAAAGAGAGGGTTCCAGTAAGCCATTATTAATTAAAGTCAATGTCAGCATCTTTAAGAAGTATAGTATGAAGTGATGTAGGTAATCAATATTTAGATGTATAATTTCCCATATGATTAGTGCCCATGCGTAACAACCAAATCAATATCAATATGATGATGGCTGCAAGAGTTTGAGAACAGCTGGATCATGCTAAGCTTCAACAATTCAGTGTTCAATAAATTAATAGACACTTCGTTTTCAGAACAATTGCCATAAAACTTTCCTACCTTGCACGTACACAAAACAAAATCCCCCATAGTTCCACCCTCCATTCCATGCCATATACTTATATATACGAACTCCGCGTTTTCTTAGGACTTTTCTTTGACTCCTATATTCACATGCTCCAACCCTAAAATTCTCTATTTCGTCAATTCAAGAATTGAGTTCCCATTGACATGTTTTAACCGTCAAGGACTCCTTATTTTTAAGTTTTTTTTACCGATCTTATAAAACCATTTTTCATTAATTTAGTAAGATTATTACTCCTTCCTGTTTTTTTTACCGTGCAAAGTGAGAATGTGTACAAATGCTATTATAACCCAATTAATATTATTTATTTTATTAATTTATCTTTTATATTTTATATTTTTATTTATTACCGTTAATAAATGTAATAAAAAAATTAAATTATGTAGATAAATAGAAACAAATTATATATTTTTTAAAACAGATTAAAAAATTAAATATATACCTTAAAATATTATTTTTGTCTTGGTATGAAAACTAGCTAAAACCATCCTAAACCATATTTGTAAGAATTGGAAAAAAAAAATACAATTACCCAATAAACCTTTGATGGGATATGGAAAACCAAGTTTTAAAGGTTGCAAATGGTAACAAAAACATACATTTGATATAATAACAACAGTTTATGATTTATAAATATGACTATGTTATTTAGCTTGATGAAGCTTGGGTTTGTACCTACTTTTTTTTTATTAGGCTTCAATTAGTGAATCTAAATTTTTCATATAAGATTAAATTACTAACATGTCTAAATATTTTTCTAAGAAATTTAAATAAGTTATTTTAATTTAACATTTTTCATTTAATTAATACCTGTAATTTAAAAAAATTAAACCCTTAAATTTATTTTAGTCACTATATGTAAATAATCATATAACTATATAAAAGATATCTTCCAATTAACAACGAAAGACTAATTCCTTTAAAGGGTGAAAGGTTAACAAAGTACAATTTATCTATTTCTACATAATCTTTTCCATACTAGTCTATAGGAATTTTATTTCTTAATTGTCTATAACATTAATTTTAATTTTTTCTTTCCTACATAAACTTTTCCATACTAATCGGTAGGAATTTTATTTCTTAATTGTCTATAGGATTAATTTTAATACTTTCAGAAAGAATAGATTTAGAATCATTAGAATCAATGTCGTAATTATTTTATAATTTAAATTATTATTTACTATAAAAAGTAAAATTTTTGAGTTAAATTCAATAATAATTTACTGAAAAATTGTACGTTACAGGAATAATTTAAATAATTTTAAATTTGTTTTGAAACGTATAAACAAGAACATAATTATCCTTACATTTTAGTGTTTTATAAGTTGATCATGACATATCACAAATTATATAAAGAGTAAATATATTACTATTAACTCACTTTTAAAACATTTCACTTTAAATCAAAAGTAACTTTATCCATTTTTTTATACATGAAAAAAATAATTCCTCGGAGTTGTAAGGTGTGAAACAAAGATTAATTAAATAATCCGGTCAATTAATATGTCATGATGTTTTGTTCAAATGTTAACTGAATGAAGGAAGAAACTTTTGTTCCACCGACAATTGTTTGCTTTGCGATTAACAACAGTGTCAAATTATAATTTAGCTTTAACTAAAGATTCTTCAACATTCTTTAATATTCAAAAAAATATTTCATAAACCAAAAGACGATAAACAGAACCCCACCGTGGATAACATCGATCCTACATGGAATTTCCAACATTCAATTCAAGCCAAGTATATGCCTCAGAAACAAAGAAAAACACGTTAAAATAAAATAAAGATTATTACAACAAACGCTAATAGTTAATTAAAGTAAATAAGATATTAACTCATATAATTTAATATTTATATTATAAAAAATCTCTCTGTTACTCTTGTATAAGAATTTATTAATATTTAATTTTATAAATTAACTTTTTATTTAATTTTTTGTTAAATTTTAATTTTCATAAAAGCTTTTAAATTTACCCTTGATATTAATGATAAAGACTAATTTGTATTATTATAAATAAATAAATAAATTTTTAAAATTTTTAAAAGTAGAATCTAATTTATATTATGTTAAAAGTTAGAGTTTAATTTATAAAAGTTAGAGATTAAAATATTAAAAAAATTTAAAATGCTAAAATAAATTGTTATATTTTATTTTTTTACAAAACATGCTTCTAAATAGTTTACATTAAAAAATTAATGAATAATAAACATTGCATCACTCAAATATATTTTATAATTTTTTAATCAGTATCTGCGAAAGATTTTCAAGATTAAATGAACTCATACAATCCTGCATTTAATTTAAACAGGATATAAAATGAAAAAAAAAATGCACTCATTAGAAAACGGGTGTGACAAATAAAATAGATTATCCCTTGATACTAAATACAAGAAATATATAAAGCCTTGACTTGGTTAAGAAACAAGAATAATTAAGAAAGAGCAGAGCATCAATGCACGGAGGGAAACAGCTGCAACACACATAGTTAAGAGATGTTCAACACTGAGTATTAATTAATGAGAGACTAATTATACTAATTCATAATAATAAAATAAATAGCATAGTAAACGACATTATTTTACTTTTGACTCAAATTGATTGGGCAATAAAGCACACGCCGGTGGTCATACTGGTAATACGCAGGATCTTGTGGGACCCAATGCTGGAAATGGCGGTGCTGTGAATCTGTGATTAAAGGTTGTGTTGGACACTGAACACTTGACAGCAGTCTCAAGTATTTGACGAACAAAGAAAGGAGTGCTGAATGAAAATAAATAATTATTATTTATGTATACAAATTAATTTATATTTTAAATTTAATAATGGATAATTTTATATTTTTATAAAAATATAAAAATAATACAATTATAAATTTTAAATAAAAATAAATAATATATTTATTTATGTATAACAGTAGTAGCAGACATGGTTTGTGCTTGAATCGTCAATCTTCATGTTCCTCTTTTTCCCACTTGCTCCGCTTCATTCGAACATCACCTTCATATCCGTAAAATCAGCTCCTAAAATAACGACAAAAAAAAACTAATTACATTAATCTTTAGGCTTTTGAAGTTCCTAATAGGTTTTTAAATTATTTTTAATTGAATCGATGAGTACATGATTTTTTGAATTTTGTTAAGTATAAGTACATAATTAAAAAAAATTAACCAATAATTTCATATAGTTAGTAGATAATTATGTTTAATAAGAATATTTATAGGTGTTTTAAAATTTTGTCACGTTGAGTTGTTTTTTAGTTAAATTTCTATAATTTCATATAGTTAGTAGATAGTTATGTTTTATAAGAATATTGATAGGTGTTTAAAATTTTGTCATGTTGAGTTGTTTTTTAGTTAAATTTCTATAACTTAATATAGTTAGTAGATAATTATGTTTTATAAGAATATTGATAGGTGTTTAAAATTTTGTCATGTGAAGTTGTTTTTTAGTTAAATTTATACCTTGAACAAAATTTTAACTGAGAAATTTATTAAAACAATTTAAAATTTTTTTAATGTATTTTTAAAATTGATAAGATTTAAATTTAAAATTTTATATAAAATTATTCTAATACAAAACCTTTTATCATTGAATCAATATTAATAGTTTAAATAATTTTGAAATTTAATAAATTACTACATATTTAAAAAGATAATAACTTTTTGAAAATTTTCAAATAGTTTAAGAACTTTAAGATTAATGTAAAAAATTTAAAATGATTTGTTCAAGTATTACTTTAATTCTATTTTTCATTCTCCCATGTCAAATTAATTATAATATATCCTAATTTAATATTATTCATTGCAATTTTTTCCATCAAATCTAACATTTATTATTTTTAAATCTAAATCATATATACATTATTTATAGAAACTAATTTTATTTAAATTAAAAATATTTATATCATAGTAGTTAATTTAAATTTTAATATGTAACAACCTAATTTTTTTATTTGAAAAATACTAAATCATGTGTCATATTACATGCTTTTCTAATCTCCATGTCGAATCTACATATAGAAGATCAACAAATGTCACAATTGTGACTAGTGCGTTTTTTTATTTTCTTTGTTTCTCTTCGCTTCTTTCTTCTTTGAACACTGCATCGTCTTTGATCACCACTTTCACTTCCAACTTCTAAGCGAGCTCATTACATTGCATACATTAAAGTGCAATATTAAATTTAAAGCCATCGAAAACAACCATGCAAAGTGAATTTGGAGGAAGTACTTGAGAAATACAGACATAACGTATAGTAAAATT
This sequence comes from Canavalia gladiata, assembly GCA_037954105.1. Taxonomy (NCBI): domain Eukaryota; kingdom Viridiplantae; phylum Streptophyta; class Magnoliopsida; order Fabales; family Fabaceae; genus Canavalia; species Canavalia gladiata. The sequence continues at coordinate 19,372,642 of CM075667.1, forward strand.
TTCTAAAGGAAGATCAAAAGTTCAGTTCTTTGTTTGTTGTACAGTTGAAGAATTAAGTTAATTTGTAATTGTTCTAAAAATAAAAGTTTACATAATTTTTAATTAAAAATTTAGAAGTAGTTTAGTGATTTTCTTAATTTTAGAGTATAAGTTATTGATTAATGTTTTGAATTTTATAAATTAACTTATTTATGTTGTTTTTAAAGTATAGGATTGTTTATAAGATTATGGACATTTTACGTTATAAATTAAGAATGGTTGAAAGTTTCTAAATGTTAAAATTATATTTTTAGTATTAAATTCTCTTAGACGTCATTTTAGATAAGTTTTCATAGATGAGTTGGTAGACAAATTTCTATAAACAAGTCTATAGATGAGTTTGCATTAGACGAGTTCATGTAGATAAACATGTAGACGACTTCTTATAGATGAGTTCTAATAAATAAGGCTATAGATGGTTTTTTATAGATGAGTTTATAGATAATTTTTTTAGACATTATGGTAAACTAAACAAAGTTATTTTAGACAAGACGATACTAAACTGAACAATGCTACTTCAAACTAAGAAAGGCTATTTTCAACCATACAAGGATGTTTCATAGTAGACGAGTCTACTTCAAATCAAATGAGGTTGTTTTAGACAAAACAATGTTGTAGATTGGATAATGCTAGAGATCAAATGATGCTAGTTTCGATCGGAGGAGGCTACTTTAGACCAAACATGATAATTTCATATTAAACTGCCACATATCAGACGATATGATTAGACAAAATTGTTAGACGAGACAATATTGTAGATCATACGATGTTACTTCAAAATAAAGGAGGCTGTCTTGGACCTAACATGACCATTTCATATTAAACGAGACTACTGTAGATCAAATGATACGATCATATGAGATTGATTTAAATGTGGAGATACTATTTATATGATGCAGTCTCATGATATCCTTAGATGGATCCCAAAGTACTTTAGAATAAATAACATTTCTATAAGGAACTTTGGGAGACTAAGGAATATAAGCTAAACAAAAACTCTAAAACTTAAGTGAACTAACAATGAATAACGGGTGAACCTTGAGAGGACTAATCCATAGTTGTATAGAAAAGTGATATGATCATATAATCCTCATGGATGGAGGTGATCATTTGAATGTAACTATGTTTGAGGCTAAAATGTCTAAATTATTGATATGCGTGTATTATTTTTGGATTAGACGAGTAATTTCATATAATGCCTTGGAGGCTTTAAATTTAAATTATTCCCTAGTGAAGTTTATACATATGTTGAATGGAGGATGATAATGCAATCCTACGTTTAAGAAGAAGACGAGACCTTCAATTGATATTTGAATGAAATATGATGTGACTGGCTATCATGCATCATATGCATAAAATATTAAAAATCTTCAATATGAAAGATTATCTGTGAGCTCTTCTATATAAGGGAGATGAGAAATCTAGGGGGCAGATCACATGAAAATAGACCATAGTTCATGAGAAATGAGAATTTTCAAACACAAGGAGTACACGAATTAGGTATAAGCCTCTCCAATGGCTTAAAGTTACTACCTATAACTAAAACTACTCTAGTTAGGATTTGTCTCCTTGATGAGCTCCTAACGATTATCATTACCAATTGATAATTTTGGTTTATCTTGTTGAGAAAAGTGAAGTTTGAAATAATGATGATGATGATGGTGAAAAAGATGGTAAGAAGAAGAAGAATAAGAAGAAGAAGAAGAAGAAGAAGATGATGATGATGATGATGATGATGATGTGAGTGTTGTTAAGGATGCACTGTTGTGGAAATTAAGTCTTGATATTACTCATTATTTTGATAAAACGGTGATAATGATTTTGGTTCACATGCATTTGTATATTATAGGGATGACTAACTCTAGATTAATGAAAATTATTGTGATAAGAGACGCAGTATACTTCAACCAAATCTTGAGTCTTTTATCATGAAAATTTGAAGAGAGTATCATGAAATGGTTTATGTACATTGCATTCGTCCAGACCTTATTGTAGGTCGTTATATCATTAATAAAATCTTGTATATGATACACATATTATGATAATATTAGTATGGTTGTATATACATATCTTTGTTGTTACTTCTATTCAAACTGCTATTTGAAAGAAATGTCCCTCTTTCTTTTGTCTACTATTTTTTTTATGTATAGAACCATTTCCTAATAAATTTACAATGTAGAAAGCTCTATTATGAGGCATACATGATCATTAATGTGGCATGGAAGTTAAATTTTGTAATGAATCTACGATGTAGATTATCATCGCTACACATGAAGATAAATGTTGAAGTAGATAATAAAGAAGATTCTAACATTTCAAATACACATGCAACACCTTGATATAAGTTACCCTACAAAAATGAAAAATTATAAAAAGTTATAAATCTCATAACCGTCACCTTCTACGTGAAGTCTCATATTTTAAATGTAACTCTTATATTTTTAATTTAATAACATAAACTTAAATTTGCTTACCTATTGAGTGATTTAAAATATATATAAATAATTTAGAAGATTAATACATAATACAAAATATTATTTTAAAAAAATTAAATATTTATTTTTTAAATTAACCATTTGTTATTAGTTGATGGATGATTTTTGGATCATTTATTATTAGTTGATCAATGATTTTTAGATGATTATATATATATATATATATATATATATTCTTAAAAAACGTTTAAAGAATATACAAATCGTTAATCAAAATTACTTTCATGATAATATATATATATATATATATATATAATTTTATAATATTTACATTTTAAAATATATTAATAATAATATTATATAAATAATTTTATTTACATCACACTATATTGTAAGAAATAAATTATTTAAAATTACTGATAAAACTATTATAATATTTATTTAATATTTTAAAAAGTATTTGGTAACAATTTAAGTATAAGATTATTTTATAATTTTTATATTTGAATTTGTATTATCATAAATATTTAGAAGATAAAATTAATATATAATATAAATACTTGAATGGTTAAAAAAATTAAAACTTAAAATATAATTTATAAACTTTTATATATATATATATATATATATCATATTATTTTTCATATTATGAGAATCTAAGTATTGATTAAAATTATTCTATAATGTCTGTTTTATATTTTACAATAATTTAGTTAAAATATAAAATCTAATAAATATTTTTTAATTTTAATATGATATAAAAATTTAATTAAAATATATTAATACTATAAATTTGCTTATAATATCCAATCATAAATTAAAAAATTATTAGAAAAGTATTAATTTTTATAATTTATTTGAAAGATTATATTTAGAATGATTTTGAAATAATTTATAATATAAAAACTTTTATATTAAAAATGTAACAAAATTTAACTTTTAAGAAAAATAAAAAACTTGTAGATAGATAGCTTTTTCTTATTATCATATTAACATATTTTAAAATTTTTATTAAATAAATATTTATGTATTTAATTTTATTCTTTTTACTAATTACTATTACTAAAATAATTAAATTTCATACGATGAAGTATATATTATTTTTCAACTCATAACAATATATACCAATATTTAATTTATAAAATCATGTCATTTTATTAATTAAGTATAAAAGTTAAAATAAATTTTTTAATATTATTTTATTTATATTAATGGAAATAAACATATTAAATAATATTATATTATTGTATTTTTATTTTATATTTTAAATATTTTAAAAATTAACTAAAATATTAAAAAATAAATTTAAAACATTTGAATAACAAATGATAAAAAGGTGCAACTTTTTTTTCTTGATTTCTTTCTCACTTTCACGCAAGAGTTATCGGAAAACAATTTTTTTTAGATATTTTTCACATTTGTTTTAAAAAAATTTCTATTCATTTTAAATTTATTTTCTATTTTGTTCTTTATAAAAAAATATTTTTTTCTTTTTTTTTCTCAATCTTTTTATTTTAATTTATTTCATAACAGCCTCAATCTTAATTTCTCAATCATTTTGTTCTGAATAATAATTGTGCTATATAAGACGATTTATACCGGATATATCTAAACATAAGTTATTATATATATATATATATATATATATATATTAATATTTTTTAATTTTATTTTTATCCTTTTGTCATCATCAGTCTTTTTTATTTTTTTCTATTTTACGATCAAACATAAAAAAATCATTCCTTGTAATTGAATTCTAGTAATTTAAGTTTTGATATGCAATACTTTTAAATTTATAATGCTCTTTGTTAGTAACTCCATTTTCAGTGATCTTTCATCCATGGGTTGGTCGGTTGTAGAAATTATTTTTTAGAAAATATATTTTAAATTATTTCTCTAACTTATATTTAGCTTAAACTTTATACTAATTTAAATGAAGATAAAAAAAAAGATAAATTTTTTTATAACTTTCTTAAGATTTTATTGTAAAAAGAGATTATGATTTTTAAAAGTGAATGTTTGAATTTATATTTTGTTAAAACAATGATAGCTAAAAAAATTATATATACATAAACATACTATAAATATGAATTTATTATTTTCTATTTTATTATAAACCTTAACAAAGGTTAAATCTAATTTAATACAAGAGAGGTTATTGACCTGAATAATTAGTATAATTTATTTTTATGGACCTTCTTATTTAGTAAACAAACTCAATCTGATGACTTATTTTTCATATAGTTTCTACTTATGTTAAAAAAATAAAGATTTAAAAAATAATAAAATAACAATAATATTATAATAATAAAATAAATGTAAATAAATTTATAATTTTAAGAAGATTATAAATAAGTAAAAAAGTTACGAATCCTATAGATAAAAACATATTTTTATAATTTAGATATCTATATATTTTTGTAATTTTTTATATGGTACAAATACTTATATATGTGATTTAGATATTAATATATTTTCATATTAAGGTGAATATTTTTTCATCCATAGAAAATATAATTCTGACTATCATGTAGATGATAATCTTTACCAACAAAAATAACACATACACCTCTTTGCTTGACTGAAAATGTTTAACGTTAGCTTCAAGTTTTAGCGTGAACTTACAATAAACTCGTTCTATTGTTGAATTAACTTTTCATTTAAATCATTTTAATGATCGTGTTTGGAAAAAGGAATTATCATCTTGTGTATTCCAAAACCCTGTAATTTTGAACTTTAACTTTGTCAATTTGTTATTTTGGAATATATCTTTCTTTTTCTAAAAAATATATATTTATTCTTATAGGTTAAATATAAAACATCTTTCAAAAGACCATTTTTTAAATGATATCGAATGTACTTTCACATATTTAATGTAGATAATCATTTATTTAAATTTTTATACTCCTATGTGTAATATATACTTAATTTTATAAATTTAATATTAATATGTTGACATATAAAGTACCTTCCAAAATTGTATTTGAATTAAATTAAATACTATTTATGTAAAATTTAAATCCCACAAAATGTTATTATTCTTTCTTGAAAGTCATTTCTAATAATAATAATAATAATAATAATAATAATAATAATAATTTATATTACAACTTTCTTCATATGATGTCAAGTATATTTTTCTAAAAAATAAAATAGATAGACTTGAAAAAATATTAGTATAAAGTTGTTAAATTTTAGAGAATAAAAAATAGAAATTTTAAAATTTTAATGATATTATAAATTATAAAGTTAGAGAGAAAAAAATATTTTAATTTTTTTGAGGTGTGATATTGAAATTAATTTTATGAATTTCAACAAAAAAATTTCACATGTACGATTATGAATAGAAAACTATTAGCATGATTTAGGAATATTGTTATCTACTTGTTATATTGGATTCTGTGAGTAAATATAATATGAATTAAGATCAGTTGAGATAAGGTGTCAAATTTTAATATTTACATCAACTTATAATTTTATAGAAAATATAAGATTCATTAATCCAACCAAATCATGTTATAATATCTTTATAATTATGTATATTAAATTTTAAAGAATTTGAAAATGTGTAGGTATATTATTCAACTATTGATATTTACATATATTTAAATAACATATAAGCCTTTAAAATAAAGTTATGAGATGAAATATTTATCAATTTTTTGTTTTCTGTGAAATTTTATATACATGATCTACTTGATAATAATTTTTAAATCGATTGGATTGATGAAGTTTCTATTCTATATAAGATTATTATTAAGTTGGTAAGTGTTAAAGTTTGACACTTAGTGTCAACAAATTCTGACTCATATAATATATACTTAAAAATGTTACTTTTCTATGCTTGAAATGTCAATCTAAATATTTTTATGCAGATGGAATTTTTTTAATTTATTTATTATAATATTCTTTAAATCTTTTAAACACATTAAGTACATTTATAATATTTCTAAAAATTATGATTTATAAAAAATTATTTTGAAGAATGAAAAAAATTAACATCTGGTCAAAGTAAAATTATAATCTAAGTTTATTTTGAAACCATTTTCTTTTCGTAAAATAGAAAGAATATCAATCTTATATTTTATTATTATACTATTCTAAGCATCAAATGATGTTTTTTTCACATCATACTAAGACATTTTTTAATAATATTATTTCAAATAATAATTATACAGTTTTTAAATAATATTTCTATACAGATGTAATTAATGTGTAAAGAGATATTTTATTTATGAACTTTTCAAGTATTTCAAGTCAAAAGGTTTTAAATATGTGTGTGAGAGAGAAAGAGGGATGAAGACAAACTCAATCTTATCACTTATGCTTGCAATCTCATTAAATATTGTTTACACAGTTCATGCGGTGTATATATGCTTTCATCTTATTTGATACACCGTGCATATAGCTAGTTGTTACTCCTTACCTTTTGTTGAGTTATAAATATGTTCTTGCAATACCACCCACAAGATAGTGGTTGGTGAATTCCAATAATCCCCTAACTTGGTAAAAAAGGTTGTAAACAAATGGAGAGGTAATTCCTAGGCAAATATATCAATAATTTGGTGAGATAAGGGTATATGCAGTAGTTTCATCAGATATCATAATTTATCTCTCATGATACGATAATAAATTTTGACATGTTTGATTTGTTCATGAAATATAGAATTCGCTGTGATGTAGATTAAACTTTGATTATCACAATATAATGTAATACCAAAGGTAGGAATCATGTGCAGGTCATGCAAGAGATATGTTATCAATTGTAGCTCAGAGGTGGCATGTTCAAGTGATCTTCTAACAAAGATCGTGTCATTATGTTCTACTTCTTAGTTTTTCATGAAATCAAGAATTCTCGAAGGAGGAAATAATAACCAGATATTGATCATCATGTATTAGGAAACATTATCCTATCAGCATTGCTAAATCCTTTTATCTGGACCAAGGGAAAGGATGAAAAGAACAACCCTTGTATAAGGGTTTCCTTCAAATACCAAATGATATGTATCCGTGCTTGATGATGAGTCTCAATGGGCTTATCTTGGAATTAACTTAGTTGCTAAGTAGAAAATTTAAAATCTAGTTGAGTATTTGTTAAGTATAAAAGTTTAACCACCAATCTTTGATAATTAACAATGTCTAAAAATAATGGCTCATCATCACGATGAAGATGCATCTCCAACAATATGGAGATTGATCTACATTCTAACTTACCCAATGATAAAGTATAAAACATGATATTTTTCTAGTGATATTTGTGGAAAATAAAGAGCATTTTAGAAAATAATTGAGTATAATTCAAAAATAATTGATGAACTTTTAATGTTTTAAGCAATTCTTAGTAGTATAGTAATTTCTAGAGTTTTTTCTATTATTTATTTAAATTTTAAAGTATTTCCAGTACCTAGGTTAATCATATTTTTCAGGGAAATGGGGAATTAAAGTGGTTAGAATGTTCTATCATTTTTACGTGGCCTAACACAATACTTTACATTGATTAATGTGAAATTTTGGAGAAAAATAAGCATTCTTGTACTTATACTTTACTTGACACCAAATTTTTAGTTAAGTAATACAATTTATTAGACAACAATATAAGAGATGTTTCTCTCTCAAATTCTTTAACAGTTAGAAAACAAAAAGCTCTCTAAAATTCCTTCTTGTGCGACTCTTGGTGTGAAGGATTTAAAAATTTAAAGGATCAAAGTGCAAGATTCATCAAGTTTCATGGAGTTTCGCTTGATTTATTCTTCCCTTATTTTCTTCATTTCTACTATGTATAACTAAATTTTAAGTTAGGTAAAGAGAGATTTTAACCCTAATTTTTTTGTTATCTAAATTGTTGCTTCTAATGCAAGTTTATTTTTTTAAATTAATTGTCATTATCTATTCTTAATACCTATATAAATTGGTCATTTTTAGTTGATTTTAAATTTTTATTTACAATTGGAAAATTAGAATAAGAGTGAAAATTGAGATAAACAACACAATTGAGGGTACTTTAAAAATTAAAATCAACAATTATAAGGTCTTTAGAGTCCTGGAACCTAATGATTACTTTAGTTGGAATTTCTATGGAATTTAGTTTCTAATTTGGTGGAAGAAGTTGTTTAGTTGAGGAATTGAATGTCAACTATTCTATTGAATTCGATCTTCAATTATACGTTTAATATTCGTATTAGGATGATAATTTAGGGTGCTTGGGTGAAGATTTGGTGAACACCAACCTTAACATTTTGATAGATTGATTCTTTTCTTATACTTGTATTAATTATATTTTAATTCTTATATACTAAACTCTATACTTTCTATAAAATATTTATTGAATAGTTGTCATGTAAATTTCGTTCTTTCTACACCAGTTCATTTTAGAAACTTTCTTATTAGATATAGAATTTATAGTTCATATCTTATTTAAATTCATATGAATTTCAATTCCTTCATATTGTTAGTTCAAATAGTAAAAATGTTAAAAAATCAATACTTGAACCAAGTCTTTATTGCAACGATACTCTCTCATCATTTATTCTTGAATATGGTACACTTGCCATAGATTTTACCAACACCCAACTTCTTGAAATAGGTGTAGGAAATATTTTCATTAGCATAGGTGGATTCCTTGTGTCATCAATAATCTGTGTCCAAACCAAATTTCAATAATTTAATGAAAATAAAATAAAATAATAAAATTTAAATATTTAGCACTTCTTCCAATTATCTTAGTTATGTTTTAGAAATACAAAAATGCTATAAAAATTTTCTATGGTCCATGAAAAGGAAAAAAGAAATAACTCTCATATGATCAAAATTTCAATTTTTCATATTCTTCCTCTTTTCATTTATAAAAGGTTCCCAAGAAAAAACAAAGATGAGCAATCCACTAACTCTCACAAGCTAAATATGAATTTCTCTTTCTTCTTCCATATATGGAATTCACATTGTATGTAGGTTCTCTTTCATTTCATTCACGCTTCCAGCATATATTTTGATACCTTTCTCTTGTTTCCCATCCATCACATAGCAACAAACTTTCACTCCTTCCATTAACTTGTAGCTGCACTTATCAACATCCTACTAAAAAACAAAAAATAACAATCCTTCACTTTTCATACCACCATCTCACTCTAAGAACATTTCCCCTCAACGCCCATTTAGTGATTTTTTTCTTCTCATCCTCACACTTATACAACCACTAATATAGGCATGTTCACCCTCTCTTGATAACACTCCCACTCTTGAAAAATACCATGCATAGTATCCAGCCACGAAAGGGATCTCCCTCACCTATACTTCCTCTCCATGAGCATATACCTCACTAGCTAGCAAGCGATGATCCCTAGCGATTTTGGAGCGTATACTCAATAGGAAGCTAGGTATCTTAGCATCTTTTTTGTTGGTCTCTCTCGCCCCTAGAGTTGGCAGGCAAACCCACTTTGTCTCTAATGATGACAAAAAAACTTGCACATAATAAAGACTCACTTTGAGGTCTTGGCTCACCATCGCTATACAATGTGATCATACATGCATATCATAGCTATTCTTTATCCTTTCCCTTTGTTTTGTTTAACCGAATCTTACTCAAATTTCTCTAAAAATTATTAATCATGTTATTTGACTATTCGTCATGAAGGAGAAGTTGAAATATGATCTTGCTTGGACCATTTAAATTCAATTTGGTTCTACTACTTTTGTTGGTGTGGGCCATTGTCGCAATTGAAATTATGATGAAATTACGAATCTGAAAGAATTTAGAAAGAATCATTTATGATTGTGGAGCTGCCACAAAATTTTATTTTAAAAGGAAAACATTTAGAAAAATCCCAACAAAGGAAAAGTTCTAGGTTTGAGAATCAATTATGAATAAGGAAGGTGTTAGCCCCATACTTGCTCGTTTCGAAGAACAGTACCCTTAAACTAAGTGTGTAATTTGAATATTTTTGAAAATAATTTGATCCCTTAAATAGAGTAAAAATAAATAGGTTAAGGAAAATAGTTTGACAAGATTAGATCCTACTCTTTCATATTTCTTGTTGTAATGGGAAACTCAAGGCTACGTAGTTCTAGTTAAGAGACTTGATCTCTAAAAAAATAAAGTATTTAGGGAGTTGAAATTTTGTGAAAATATATTAAGGTGTTAATTCCACATGTGCACAAGGTCCGAACTAAGCGAAGGTTGCACTGACACCTATATGATTCTTAAAATACAAAATGGTAGAATATTGCATCCATTTGTAATAAAAGCTCGTTGTGTAAGATTTAGAGATTTTTAAAATATTAAAAATTTATTTTTTTATTATCATAATAAATTTAAATGAGGCTTTTATTTCAAAAATTAAATCAAATATAATATTTATGTAATCTGTTTAAATCCACATATGCATGAGGTCCAAGTTAAGCGAAGGTTACATGGGAATTAGGCTTGTTTTTATTTAGCATTTTAGGGTCCGATGAGAAAAAAATATAAAGCAAAGGTTAATGTTTAGAAAAATGGATGGTTATTAATAAATGCTACCACAAGGTATTGAACCTACAACCTATGGGTTTATTGACCGCACCAATCACTAAGCCAAATTAGGATATGTTAACTAGTGTCTAAAGCAAGTAGTAATTAAATATTAAAAAAGAACTTATTGGATGCCTACTTATGAATCTGGGCCCAGTAATTACATAGCCCATATACCTTAATTCAGATTTAAAGAATTGGAATAACTTAAGAAATTTTTTTGATTTGGAAATTTAGGATTAAGTGCAAAGGGGGACATGAGAGCGGTGACGATGATGCTTAGTTGAGGAGAGAGGAGTCATGTCGCCACCAGGTAAGGAAACGTTTGAGACCAGTCACCATGGCCTTGTTGGCTTTAAGCGAGAAACATCTCTGATCAAGGTTAAGAGAGGGAGAGAGAGATGAAGTTGGAGTAATAGAATTAGAGTGAGAAACAATGACCAACTACCATTGATGGAAGTAGTGATGACAAAGCATCAACTAGCTGAAAGAAAGTGAAAACTCCATTGGAGCTTTGTAGAGAGTGGGGGATTTTAGACATGCATGTCTTCTTTCGTAGGAATGGTGAGTACAGGGAAGAGACAGAGATGAACAAGGGCATCTTGACCATGATTATGGGGTGAAGGGAATATGAAGTCTAAGTGCTTATTTCTCTAATAGGAATCATGACAGCCGAAGTATATATAGAAAATAAGAGGGTAGAGAACAAAGAAGAAAAGGAAGACAATTGAAAAAAAAGGGAAGATTTTAGGATTTTTTATTATTTAATGAAAATTTCTTTTCAATTAAATTGGTACCCATGCATAAGGTGGTGATTAAAAGTTTAACTTTTAGATAATGGGAATTTAAAGGCCATTTGGCCAAGGTAATATAATTAATGAGAGTAAAACTTTAAAAGCTTATAAGTTGGTTCAACTTGTTAGCCTACACTCTAAATTGGTGTGAATCATCCTCTAAGTGTAAGGAAAAGAACCATAATTTCCTAGAAACTCAAGTAATCAATTCAACCAACCATTGGGTAAACTCATAAGATATGTTGAATTGGATGGTTAAGAGCTTTTTAAGTGAGATATGAGTGAGGAGACATGAATTCATAAGCAAGAAAATGAATAAGTGAAGTAACTTACTGGTTCAAGCTTAATTAGTTGGTTAATGGTCAAGAAAGCATAAAAATTCGAACATTTCAACTTGAAATAAAGAAACTATGTATAAAATATCTAAATTGATGAACACAAAGTAGATTAATCTTCCTAGGTCATTCAGCCAACTACGCTAAACTATACCTATTCATAAACTTAGATTAAAAGTATAAGAGAAACATAGTTCTAGAGAAAAGAAAAAGTTGAGAGACAACTTAGAAGAATCAGTGGAGTAAGTTCCCTTGAGAAACTTTCCATAAATCTTAACAGATGAATAAGATTGAGAAACTCTAAAAAAGAGATTTATGCTGCCCAAAAGTTTAACACTAAATATAAATAAGTAATTTTGATTTGAAGAGAGATATCTAGTTAAAATGACTATGTTATCTCATTATGTGCTTCTTGAATGTATGCATTTATACATAGAATACATGAAAGGCTCTCTTAAATAGTTCAAAGAAGTGGATTGAATTACAATGCTTATGTCTAGATGAACTAAGGGAAGCTTGAATGGATTAGAAACTTTATGTGCATGACATATTAGTTGGATTGTTTGATCATGCATGTTATTTGGTAGTTTTAAAAGGAATCTAAATAATGAAGAGACCACTAAAGAAAGAACTTATGTAAAAATTTAATATTACTTTTAATATGCACTATGAACATTCAAAAGGCAAAAGACTCATTCTATAGAGGAGACAAAAGGATTCTCCAAAAATCATTCTCTTATGAAGCGTTGGGTATTTAATAATTATGATGGTGACAACCATCAATGAATGAGTCATATCCTAAGAATAAAAGGTAGGGTAGCAGAGCCAGTGAAAAAATATTGTTTGACTAAAATGTATGATATGCCTATGATATATATTATAACTAAAAGGGTGATAAAGAAACGAGAAGAGTTACAATTAAGCATGAATGAAATAAAAGTCAAACGATATCTGTGATATGATGTAATGTGATGTAACACCCTAAAAATGAAGTTTGTTTTACGCTTAAGCCATGTTAGCAGTTTTATTATTAGACTATTATCTCATGATGCAGAATACCTTTTAGAAATTACTGATATTGAAAATACGGGAAAATTTTTCTTTTAAAACCATGCTAAAAAGTTGAGCCTCATCATAAAAATTAACTTAACTTAAAATAAATGTCCGGATGTCAACACTTAAATCAATTTGATAACTCGCTATGTTATTTAAGTACAACAGACAACCATACATGCAATATAGTTACATGTTACTTATATAAGCTCAATATTTATTACAACCACTTAGGTTCAAAAGTACACAAAAACATTTATACAACATGAATAGTATAACATTATAGTCACATAGTTCATTAGGTTAAGCGAAAGCTAAGTTAAGGCATCAGTGCCTTTACCTACTTATTTATACACATTATATTACAATACTACATATCACTATACATTCATCCTTGACTATATTACTGAAATGTACATTATTGGGTGGAACACAAACTTCAACTTCATCAGGTTTGGTTATTGCGTATGTAGTGGAGGCCTCAGTGCTCTAACCACAAGCTCTCATCCAAGGAATAGTAGGCTCCATCTTCCAGCTTTTGATAAGTTTAGAGTGGGTATGGCAGGCGTTAAGGGGAATTACCCTATGAAAACTACACATGGGAGAATTGTAGTAATGTAAAGGTGTCTGTAGGTTTCTCTCTCATTTAGAAGATGAGGAGACATCCATGTGTGCTACCCAGGGCTCCTTATACCCCAATGGCTGAGGAAAGGCCGCATTAGGGTGAAAATTCTCTAGGCGTATGATGAAAACGATAGTAGAAAAATTTGGGCTCAAAACAGCAGACATGAAGATATGACCCAAAGAAAAATAAACTCTTACGTTGGTTTGATCTATGATTAGTAGCCCATGAGCATCAGCCGACCAGTTGACATTCTTAAGGTCAACAAACACTATCGTCGTCTCGAAAGACATCCTCGGCGTCTGAGGAAGAAATGGAAAAGAGGTCAGAAACTAAGTTCTTAGTAGGACTCTACCCTATAGATAATGTTAACATTTTTAACCCAAACACTTTAGTTTTTTAAGAAATGTGACATGTATACAAATTCCCTTTTAATTTTGAGAAAATATTTAGCCAGAGTAGATTTCTTATTACAGTTATAGAAACTAACTTCTATTATAAGCATACAATTTACTTATTCTGGATTTCATACATCTTAGATACTCTTGCGATCATATTACATCATATCACAGATATCATCTTACTATCATTTCATTCATGCCTTAATCCTAATTCTTCTCATTTCTCTAACACTCTCTTAACAATAATCTATATCATAGAAATATCACATATTTTAGTCGAATAATATATTTTCACTGAATCTATTAGTCTACCTTATATTCTTAGGACATGATCTCATTCCTTGATGGTCATCATCATCAAAGTAATTGAAGACCTAGCACTTTATAATAGAAGGATTTTTGGAGAACCCTTTTGCCTCCATCTCAAAAGGACCATTTTTCCTTCTGAACATGCACAAGGCGCATTAAGAGTAGTACTAACTTTTCACATAAGTTTTTCTTTAGTGATTTCTCAATTAATTAGATTCCTTTTTAAAGTTTTCGGATAACATGCATGCTCAAACAATCCAACCAATATGTCATGCACATATAGTTTATAATCTATTCAAGTTTCGCATTTATCTTCCACACATGAGTATCATATAACACACCTCTTTGCTAAATAAATCAAGAGTATCTTTCATATAGTTTGCACACATATTTGTGTACTCAAGAAGCAACATAATAAGTTAGAATAATTATTTTAGTTGAAAACCAATCTCCTAATTAAAATTTATTAATTATGCTTGATATAAATTTGTTAAAAACATGCAATCTTCTTCCAAGAATTTTTCCATCTTGCTTTATTCCTCAAGTTTTATGAGAAATCTCTCATAAGAACTTAGTGAACTCATCCTTCTAAGTTACCTCTTAACCTTTAATTTTATCAAATATTAAGTTTTTCTTAATATTTGTAATGTAAGTTCATGAAATGGTGGAAGCTTAGATTAGTTGCTCGAATGATATATTTAGGTCAATCTTCTTTGTGTTTATAAATTTAGATGTTTTATGCCCAACTCACTTATTTTAAGTTTGAGTGTTTGAAGTTTTATGCTTTATTGACGATTAACTTTACTAATCAAGTTTGAGCCACTAATTGATTTATTGATTTACCTTCTTGCTCAAAAATTCAAATCTTCTTATTCATGTTCTATTTAAATGTCCCTAAGCATCCCATTTAACTTATTTTATACATTTATCCTATATTTGTCCAAATTGACTTCTTAAGCCCCTAAAGTATTATGGTTCATTTTTATTTTTTATTTTACATTTAGAAGATGATTTGTACTAGTTAGGACTTAAGATAATAGTCTAAAGAACCTTAAAAATTTTTAAGACCTTTCCTTCTTAATTACTTGGTATGGCTCAGTGGCCCTTTAAACTTCCACAACCTTATAGTTGATTATTAATCACCCCTTTATGCATGGTTGAGATAATTGTTGAGATAATTTTTTAAGTCTTCACAAGATTTTATCTTACTTTCACTAATTTCAACTAAGTATGGTCGAATTGTTACCATCACCATGTCTCTCTTAAATTTCTAAATCTTTTCTCATACATAGTTATACTCTTTATTACACTTTAATTGAAATTTGAAACTCAATTCCCCTTAATTAATTTAGAATGGTCAAATCTACACCCTTGACCAAGTAGGGGTAATTTTCTCAATTCATTCTCACTTGACTTTTGTATCATAAATTTTAGCACTTGTTGCATCGTTTTCTTTTGGGTCCATCAAGATTTATCTTTACTCCATAGCTTTGGTCGTGATCATGGAGGATTTTAAGAATCTCTCGTTCAACTTTTTAGTCCATAAATCCACCCTTGATCTTACTAGTTTGAAGGTTCAAATTTAGAGTTAAGTTTGTAACTTTTGAAACTTAAAATTTTTAGTCTTGTAGGATTATTAGCACATGGGGTTAGATATAGACTTTATCAAAGTCTAAGTTTAAGATTAAATCTTTTAAAAGATGACATAAGCAGACATACAACTTTTATGGTAAAGAGCGTAACAAAAATACTTTTCAAGATAATTGAGTGGAGATCCACTAGATCTACTCCAAGTTTCATTTATCCCTTACTTTTAGCATCTCAAAACTCTTAACAGAAACTCTCAAATTTTCCTAAACTTCTAAAAATCATTTTTAATATATTTTAACTGATTAAATTGCTTCAAAGATTTCAAGAAGTACTTTAATCCATCAAAATTTCTTTTTAACTTTCAAAAATCACTAAAAATTTGCTGATGCTCATTTTTAATAATCAAGGGAAGTTTTGAAATCCATTAAGCTCAAGCAAGTGGGATCCATAGAATTTAGAGACAGATCCACCAAAAAGAGAAGGAAAATAAGTCATATCATATAATTAGAAACTTAGGAAAGTTTATGGTAAAAACCCTACTTGTTGAAGAGTTATATAAGGATATGGCGGGTCTTTTAATGTTGATCTCTTTATCCTTTGTGGTCCACACTATTGCTTCTAGTGATGGTGGTGGGGCTTTGTTGGTTTGTCTTATTATAATTTAAACTTCAAAGATGGAAGTTCAGGCTTAGTGTAAGTTTATGTGTTTTAAGATAAGTTGGAATTGTAGGTAAGTTTAGAGAGTTTACTCAAGTATTTTGAAGGATTTTGATGAAACAAATGATCTTCCCCTTGGTCTATAGCAAATTCAGCCACTTAGGAACACATGAGAATTAAATTCTCGCTTAAGGACATTTTGGTTCATTTTCATAATCAAATGTAAATACAAGTAATTATCCTTAACATTAATCATGATTGATTTATCTTAAACATGCTTAATTTTAATTAATCAATGTTACTTTGATTTAACTATGGTTAATTTTATCTTTCCTCATAAATATTTTTGTCTTATATGGTAATAATGGTGTGATGACTCATAGGATGAGTCATCTACCCATTTAAAACATGTCAAATTTCATGCATAAGGATAAGCTCCAAGTTACAGGTCTCTGCTTTGCAGTTTCTTGCCCTTCCAGCTTCCAGAGGTATTTTGGTAATTTTCTGAAAATTTTCTAGAAAGTTTCCAGACTATTATCTCGATGTTTCTAACATTGATTAGTTAGTTCTTGAATCGTTCTTATGTCATTTACCAATTTTTTGAAAACAATTTATCCCTTATAGGAGACAGAGCTCTCTAAGGTTGTTTTAGTGACGTTTATGTTCTCTCCTTATTTCTAATCTTTTCTCGTGACTTTCTAACCATCATTGATGGATTCTAAATCTTTTAGAATATGTTCACTTTTATTTTGAGTTACCTACACATTTATATGTGTCATCTTAGTGCAGGAACATTTTCGTCATTTGTTAAAAGTTCTCTAATTTCTCTCATCTTTTGTTCTTATCTCTACTTTGTTTATTACTAAAAGACATTTGTAACTTAGAGAGTCTATCTTTAGAAATTTTGGGAACTACATGTGATCTCAAGAATATGTAAAGTGTATGAATGTCTCTTAAGAGAAGAATAAAATTAAGAATAAGTAACTTGTATGCTTAAGATAGAATTTAGTTTCTACAACTGTAAAAAAAATTCACTTCAGCTAAGGATTCCTTTTAAATTTAAAAGAGAACTTATATGCATGTCATGTTTCTTAATAAACTCAAGTGATTGGTTTGAAAATGTTGACATTATTCATAGAGTAGAATCTTACTGAAAAATTTAGTTTTTCACCCCTTCCACAATTTTCTATCTTATACACTAATAATGTCGTTTGTGAAAGTGGTGGTATTCATAGAAATTAACAATGTAAACCAAATGGTTGGAGCCACAAGATCCTCACAGTTGGAGTGTTGTTAGGAATTTTTCCTTATCCAATAATGTAAATGTTCGTAAATAATCATGTAATATGTATGTTTGATAGTATGAGTAGAAGTATGTAATATGTGAAATAATTGTATAATATATGTATGTGATGTATGAAAAGGTACTAATTCTCTTAAACTAACTTTTGAGCATAAAAGTATGTATAAATGATCAAGGTTTGTATAAATAATATAAATTGGTCCTCTATGCATGATTATGTTTTAGATCAAGTAATCAAAGTAAGTTAAAACATGAATGAAGATACTCGATTGTTTGTTTTCTACTACGACGAGGCTCGTATTTTCCACAAAGGTTTTAAAAGAAATTGTTTTTATTATAATTTCAATGTCAGTAAATTCTAAAAAAATTTCTCATCATGAATTAATAGTCCTAATAATAAAACCACGAATACAACTCAAGTGTTCACGAACTTTATTTTTATGATGTTATAGGCAGCCTTTATTTGTCTTGAACCTTATGCAAATGTGAGTTTAGAATATAAAAAATTGAATATAAAAAATATTTTCTAATTAAAAATTATCTATATTCTTTTTAAAAAATTTAATTTCAAACAAATATCCTCCATAATTAATTTTTCACAAATACTTTACCAAATTATCAAAAATCAAATGTAATGTAAAAAATTATTCTTTTAAAAAATTCTATCAAAATTTAATTTCAAACAAGTTTCTTCAAATTATTTATCAACAATTTTTTCTCAAAATTAAAAGATAGAACCATGTAGCCTTGAGTTATCCATTGCACTAGGAAATACGTAAGAGTAGGATCCAAAATTCTGTCAAGTTATTTCTTGTACATAATTTATTTTATTCTTTCATATATATAAATTTGTGCATATAAATAATTTAAATATATAATTTTGATATTAAAATGGATCAAATGAGTTTTTATTCAAAATTATTTTAAAATTACACATTTAATTTTGGATAGTATTCTTCAGAACGAGCAAATATGATGCTTACACCTTCCATATTTGTAACTAACTCCTGATCTTAGAATTCTTCTATTATTAGGTTTTTCCAAATGTTTTCACTCATAAATATAATTTGGTGGAAGCTTCACATTTTTATATAATTTTTTAAATTCAATTTTTAAGGATTCGTCGTCCCAGTGTGGTTTAGGTTGTGACACCCTGTGACAATCTTTCCAGTTCAAAGCTTTTAAAATATTTTAGTGTTCCCAAGTCTTTAATACTAAATGAAGAATCCAACTTCTCCTTTATGATTGCAGATTTCTTCAAGGAAGTTCCTTTGAAAATGATGCCTTCCAATATAGATAAGTAGAACTATTATCGACTCATGCACCTTTTTTGTGAAAAGGGAATGGTTCGAGGGAGCTTGAGTGAAACATTCTTTGAGGAAGAATGTTGTCGAGCAATCATAACATCATTAACTTTCTTGCGGGAGACCATACAACAATTTCAAAAAATTTCCATCTTGGTTTAGTTTGCTGTGATTCATCCCTTGATATATCTATGTAAACTTCTTCTTCCAACGTCCCATGTAAAAAAATATTATCAACATCTAATTAGTGTAAATACTAATTATATGATTCTACTAAAGATAAGACTACTTGTATAGTTGTAGGTTTGAATACTGGTAAATAAGTCTGAAAATAATTGAGCCCTCTATGTGATTGTATCCTTTTGCAATTACTCTTGCTTTATGTCATTCGATAGTTTCATATGAACATTTTTTAATTTTTGAAAATCCATTTGTGCCAATAAGCATGACTTTGGCAACCAAATGTAAACAGTCTAAGTGTGATTTTGTTCCAATGCTTGAATCTCTATAGAGATCGCTTAATGGTAGAATTCTGTTTGAAAATCCTCTATATAAGTCTTTGGTTCTTTATCAAAGTCAATGTTCATTGTGTATACTCTATGATTAAGAGATAACTAATCATAGTTTATGTGGGATGAGATGAGATATCGCAATGAAAGCCTACAAGTTATATATATATATATATATATCATAGGAAAATAGGGAAGGGGTTTGTGTAGGATCAAGAAATGAAGGGGTATTGAATATTTTTCAATGAATCTCAAGAGATGTTAATGTAATTTTCCCAACTTAAAAAGTCTACAAACTTAATATATTAAAATAAATAATATATAATTATATTTCATATTATATATTAATATTTATGTATTTTATTATATATTATATATTATATATTAAAATATGTTATAAAATTATAATAATTTATATATTTAAACAAGCTCCTATAAAGGTTAAATAAGTTTTTTTCATAAGTCTAAGTTTAACTTATTCTTCTAAAAATATTTTTTAATAAGTCTGAATCTTTCTATTTATTAAACAAGTTAAACCTAATTAGACTTTAAATAGGCTAGGTCGTAGGCTTCCATTAAAGGACTTGACTCATTTCTATCTCTACTTCAAAATAAAGACAATCTATCTTCTTGTTATGATGCAAGACAACCAATCTTGATAGTAGGCTGGTCTTGGTAAGTACTATGATCCTACTTTGAATTTGATCTCCCAACATTCCTTTCTTGAAAAGGAAATACATTCTCATGAAAAATTACATCTCATGAAATATGAATGGCCTTAGCCTTAATTCTTAGCAAGATGTATCCTTTTATACATTGGACAAGTTTATCTCTATGTAACCCATGGGTCCACTTTATCTCTATATCATGGTTGTGTGAAAGCATATCATAAGGATCTGAATACTTTTAGGTATTATAAATTTAGCACCAAGCCTTGCAGTTTCTCATATAGGATGGCTTCTTTTTGGACTTGTGATGAGGATTAATTGAAAAGATTTCATGTTTAATCACATAGCTCCAATAGCATTTCAGGAGTCAAAATTGTAACATGAGGCTTTCACTAATGGCTAATATATGTCGATCTTTCTTTCAACTCTTCCATTTTGTTGGAGGGTATCTACACAACTAATTTGATGCTCAATAATATTGTGGGCATAGAAATCGAGCATGATGAATTTTCTCTATTATTTGAACATATAACCATTAACTTCTACTTTGTAAATTAACAATCACCATACATAACAACTATAATTATCTGAAAAAATAAAAATAAAATAAAAGTCACCCTGAAAAAAATTAATATGGAAGGGTCCTAAATATCTGCATGTACCAACTAAAATATATCTTGAGTCATTGAGTCACTAATATGAAATACTAATTATTTCTTTTTGGAAAGATGACAAATATCACATGACTTACAATCATCTTCCAGCGCATAAGGGAACTTTCTTTATAATGGAAAATTTATCATTTGAAAGGTGTCCTAGGCCAAAGTTTAATAATGCAAAAGAAGGGAATGTGGTCTTAACTGTGTTCTAGTTTATTGACAAGTCTTTTGAGATGGGTTATGTTTTGGGTCCAGGTTCAAGTAATAAAGACCATGGCATAGCTCATCTGAACCAATCCTGTTCCAGTTCATTCCATCTTGAATATCACATTCATTAACATGGAAATGGAAAAACAATATACAAGTTGGTACAATTTGGACGTTGGAATCAAATTAAAGAAAAAATTTGGGATATAAAGTGCCTTCTAGATTGTCCAATAAGGAGAAAACTAAATTGTACCTACATAGTTTATTGTTACACTATCACCATTGAGTAATTTTTCATGAAATGGGATTTTCTTCAATATGTCAAAAGTCATTATTTGTTCGAACATATATGGTGAGTAGCTCCCAAATCCAATATCCAAACATCCAAACCAATATTATTAACTCACCATAACACAACTGTCTTACCTAGATCTAATTCATTGGTTTTGGTTTTGCATTGAACAATCATTTGACCAATGTGAGGGTTGTGCATTCCTCCGATCATCATATTTGATCATAGAAAGTAAGACTTGATATTAATCAAGGGTGAAAAGAAATTGCGATCCCTTTTCTACTCCATCTTTTTTTATCATCGAATCATCATCCTTGTAATCCTCCATGCTATGAACTACATTCACAAGTGTGCTTAGCTTGAATTTTCAAAACATCAATGGATATCCTTCTTCTTGTAATAGACTTCAAGCATGTGGCCTATTTTGCTACAATGTGTACAGTACTCCTTATGACCTTTTTATTGCATTGTATCTTCTCCTATGGGAGAATATCTTCGATTCCCATCAATCATGCTAACAATTATTTTGCATTTATCATTTATACAAGTTTGTCTTTTATATTATAATATCATATAGGATGCTTTATTAAGAGTTGGTTGTGGATCCATAAAGAGGATTTGAGATCTTTCCATCCCAAAACCATCATTCGGTCTAATGAGGAAACATACTGTATAGTCTTGTCATTTATATTCTCTGAAATTTTTCATGGCTGCACACACGCAAGGATGTAAATATGATACTATGGCATTGTACGATAATTTTCGAGTTTCTTTGAGTAAGTTTTAAACTCTATAAAGAAACTAATGACCAAGAGTTCAACTTGCTTTAGATTATAAATCTCTTGTTGAAGTTCGAAGACTCTTATTAGATCTTTATGAGAAAATCGTTTCTATAATCTATTCCAAACATCAAATGCATTGTCCATATGAATGATACTTTGAGCATGGTTTCATAAACCAAATTTAAAATTCAATTATGAACCAGATTGTTACAACATTTCCAATGTTCATACGAAGAATGAAATGAGTTAAGGATAGATATGACAATTTTTCTTGTTGGCAAAGTCCCTACCATGGTTGCGAATATATTTTCATTAGGGTGGATAAAATATGGACTAATTTAATTTTATGATTAATTCATACTTTGGTGAACATTGCTATTAGAGAAGCCTGAATTTCATACCAGAAACATAAGAGAGCTTTGATATCATATAGAAAGGTAACTAATATGTAAAAGGGAAGACAAATTTTATTTATAAAAATTTCTCAAGTATTACTATTCAAGAGGTATATATATATATATATATATATATATATATATATATATATATATATATATATATATATTTGTGTGCGTATGTATGCAAGCAAGAGAGAGACAAAAAGAGAAAAAAATTAAGTATTATCACTTATGCGTAGACCCTATCTAATAATATTGATTAAAATGATTCTCGTGATGTATATATACTTGCATGTAATTTGTTACCGTGCTTGTGGTTAGTTGCTACTTACCTTCTATTGAGTTATGATTACATTCTTGCAATAATTTTAAAATTACTTTTAACGTGGATTGTTTATAAGTAACAATAATTTATTAAAGGACAAATCAACTAACTTATGTATTCCTTATTCGTTGACAACAAAATTGATTAAAAAAGATTCGAATCTATTTTTGAATTACTTATTTCATGTTTACATATTTATATTAGGATTAGGGATGGAAATGAATAATATTATTTAATAAGGTCTATGGCTTGGTGTAAACTAAAAAACCTTTTTAGATAAACAAGTCAGATTTAAACTTATTACAAAGTCTACTTAACCTATTCAAGGGTTTATTTATCTTTATATATTATATATTTATATTTACATAATTTATTAAAAATTAAAATTTTTAATTTTTAATTTTAAACAAAAGAAACTCTATATTTGTGAAATTATCTAATATTTATTATAAAATTTATGTATGTTACTTTAATTTTAAAATAAGTATTTTATATTTTACTTTAATTTTTATGTGTATTTAAATTTGTATATACATGTGTACATGCTACACACGTGGGTTATATTTTTTTATATGTTATTATATTTGTATATAGTTAGTATTCAATATAAATGCTCTAAAATTATATAGTTAAGGTTACGAACATTTTATCTTTCTAGTTTTAAGGTTTAAGTCTTTTTAATCAATCATTCGTATAGGCTTTGAGCTTATTTATTAGCCTTCTTTGTATTATAGATTTTTAAACATGTATACTTGTAGGCTTTAAAATAGGTCAGACATTGGCAAAAAATAAAAAATAAAAAAATTCTATGATAGGTAAAGTCTCAAAATTTTTAAATAAACTAAAATTGAATATTCAAAATCGCACTCAGCTCAGCTTTTTCCATGCTTAACTAGGATATAAAGTACAAAATTTACTATATTTAAAATATTCTTAATTCTATTTGAGAAATATTTATAAAAGTATGAAAATAGTTTATGATCTTTATAAACTCTTTTAAACTTATTTTTCATAATATTTTTAATATATTATCAACATAAGTTATTTTTAATTTAGTATAATAAGCTTTAAAGTTAATTTTATAACAAAATTTTTATATAAAAAATTTATTAAGTAAATACTTAATTTTTTTATTTTAATGACTCCTTACAATAATAATATTAGAGAAATCATTGTATGAGAATATAATGTGTTAAACTTTTCTTAAAATATGATCGAAAATGTATGTATTATAAATAAAAAATTAGAAGCAGATTTTATGTGGTTGTTAATTTAGAAGCTTTTTCATTAGGCTCCTAAAGACATGTAACTTAAGATAGTTTGGGCCTATCGATATTAAAGAATTGTTGGCTTTTCATATTTCATCAAAGGCCCATACTTCTCTTCTCCTAATTTTTTTTAATATATATTTTACAAATTAATTTATAAAATATAAAAATATATATTTTATAAATTAATTTAAAAAATATATTTTAATATTCGTTAAACTAATTTATAAAATATATTTTTATATTTTACAAATTAATATACAAAATATAAAAATATACATTTTATAAATTAGTTTGCATAAGGTATTTATTAAAAAATAAAATAAAAATAAAAAAACAATTCCCTTCGTCAAATTAGCTTATGTAAATTTCTTTAACTTGAACAATGTAAACTTGTTTGACAAAATAAACAACTTAAGCTTGAAGACAAAAAAAAAAAAAAAGAACTTAAGCTTTCATTGCCCCCTCCCCCCACCCTTTTCTCCCAGAAAAAAAAAATAGTTTAAATTATAGTGCTCACTCAAAGGAATTGCATTGAACACTAACAATAAGTGATTACTGCTATATAACAAGATGAATCACAGCAATTTATGAACACAACATATATAATGTCATATTATCCTTATTAAGCTGTTTAAATGAAAAATAATAAATTTAGGTTGATAACATAACAAAAAGAAGTTCTATTATTATTCCTTTAACAGTAATCATTATATCTAGATTGTGTTCTATTTGAAAATGATTATTCTTAAAGGAGTAACTTATCTTCCATTGTAGTATTGGAACCAAATTAAAGTCTAAAGGAACTATAGTTTGCATTTTAATAGCACGTGATTGAATGACATGACTGAATAATTGAAAGACTTATCCAATGTCCATGGTTTGTTTGTAGCAAAAGGGTAACAGCTGGATGGAGCCATGCTTTGAATTGAAAGTTGGAACCACAAAGCGAAGTTAAATTGTGAAGATAACGTTACAGAGCCACCGTCCCAAACCGTACTTACGCGTACACACGCACACCGTCACCACACTCTTTGACTATTTTCAAAACTCTTCAATCTTCATCACCACCTCCATTAACTACACCCTCTCCCCCATCCTTGCCCAATCAAAATAACCCATTTTTTATTCATTGTTTCAGAGTAAATTAAGGGAATTTTAAGTTTGTCAAATGCTAATAAGTGATGAATATTAAATAAAGAACTAAAAAGTGTTATTAACTCGTTTCCATTATGATATTCAATTTTCACTGTGTATTTCAATACATAATTTATTAGTAAAAACCTTCAAATATTGAAACTATAAAAGTCGTAACGATTAAAACTAAAAATTCATACTGCAACATTTAAAAATAGTTAATATTGAAATCAAAGTAAAAATATCATTAGTAAAAATGAAATGCTGTTGATACCTTCCTAACTAACTAAGAAAAATAACAACTCTAGTAAACTTTCATTTCTGTGCCCAAATTATTGGTGAATTGTATAGGTAATTTTTTTTCCTCATCTATAATCCTTCTATTTTTCTCGTTATCGTTTTGATTTATTCAACCTTCTTATTCTATTTTTCTTAATCAATGAATTAAACCTTATCTGAATCTTTAAAAATTAACATCAAGTGTTTATTTTTTATTTTCTTTTGCTTTAACTTTTCAACAACTTTGGATCCATATTTTCTCGCTTTTGCCTTTCTTATATTTAAAGACCGTTTTACCATTGGGGTATAATTTTTTTTCCTATATTTGTAATTTATACTTTATACTTTTTTTGGATAGAGAATGAAATAGGAAGAAAAATAAAGAATAAAAGATAACTGAAACTAAAATTTTTTATCACTTATTTAAATAGAAAAATATTATAAAAAATAATTTAATGAAAAACTTGAAATTTTTATTATAATCCTTTTCTTAATACTTTTTAAAAATTATATAAATATTATTTAAAAAATCCACAATCCTTTTTTCCCATTTAAATTAAAAATATTATTTTTAATATATCCTATATAAAATTCATTTTTTCCAAATCAGAAAAAAAAAAAAGAAAAAAGAACCCGATAGCGATATCAAACACAAGTCTTAAAAACGAGTTTTCACAGCTGTTATTGTTGGAAGTGAATGACTAATCTACTTTTACTAATTCAGTGATTGACTAACTTGACAGTGAAAAAATGTATATATTCTAGAAGAAGAGATTAAAGACTTAAAAGTACAGCCATAACCACCACGAGGTTTGGTGGTAGGTAAACGGAGCACCGCCATTTATTTCAGAGCAAAACTGCAAATGTCTATCATAATAACCCAACATAATCAGTGTTTCTTAGCTATTTTAAAATTAGGTTTTATTTCACTAATTAATATCAAGTTATGTATAATTTTTTAACCTGAACTCTTTTTCCTGTAAATTCAAGTTGTGGGATGTGATTATTTATTTTATTCTATTATAAAAATATTTTATTTCATTATTTTTTATTTTATTCAAATTAAATATCTAGACTTATTTATCATAAAAGAATTGTAATTCAAGCAAATATATTTTTGCCTCTAAGGAGGTCTTCTATGGCTTTATCTTCCTACTTACAACATAAAAAAATAATATTATATACTAATGTTTAGACGTTTTTATTTATTTTTATTTAAATTTGATTTAATAAATTAAAATTAAGTTATTAATAAAAATATTTTAATTTTCTCTAATGATGTAATGTATTATAATATAATTTTAATGTTAGCAGATCATTAGTATAAATATTTTTATATTATTAACAAAATAAAAGATATCTGAAGTATAAACTTAAAATGATTATTATAAAAGTAAATTTTTTTAATAATATGACACTAATCATTGGTTGATAGTATTAAAATATTTTATATTATAAATATATATTTAATTTTTATAAAAAAAATATATTATTGGTATATTATATTACGAATATAATATATTCTATTGCTATTATAGATTGATAATGTTTATGTTATAAATTTATTTTTATTAAATAAAAATTATATTCAATAAAAATAATATGTTATCTGTAAAGTCACTTCAAATGATATGTCTAAAGTATTATATATAGGTAAACATTCTCTCCATTTTCTCTAGGTAAACATCCTTTCTATTTTTTTTTTTCTATTTTCTTCTCTCCATTTCTTTTGTTTTTATCTTTCTTTATGTTTTTCTCTCTCTTAAATGCATGTAACCATCCCACATATCCTATTTGTCTCTTTCTCTATGTTTTTCTCTCTCTTAAATATATGCAACCACTTCACATATCCTCTTTGTCTCTTTCTCTCTTCCAAATGGACCTCTTAGATCATGGCTCATTATATGTTATATGTAAAATCATTTTAAATGATAAATTAAACGATTGATTTTCCTTGTGTTATGTCTTAGTTGCATTGGTAAGAATAACAAACTAATAAGTTTTCAATGTGCATCAATATTAAATTTCTTATGTAACAAAAACTTTCTATATTTTTTTGTCTCCTTAAAATTTGTACATGATGCAAGATAGAAAAAAAATAAGAAATAAATTAAAAATTTATAATCCGAATAATAACTAATCGGAGTAAGTAAAAATTTGCTTGGTATGTACAGTGTTTGATTAAGCTTAAAACGAGTATATATACTTTTCGTATCATACGGATATATGCTTAAATAGTGGATAAAAGATACTGAAGGGGACATTTCGGACAATATATACGAAAAGGTGTCGTATCAGGTGATTAATTCAAAGTGGATCAATCATTTTTAATTAAAACTATATTTAATTAAAAATCAATAATCAGATTGAAAACTAATCTAATTCCATGAAATGAGAGATAGCATCCCCAAAATTTGACATAAGGTTAAACAAGATTCTTCCACCAAATTCACTTTGTAAGTCGATGAAATTTTTATGTTTTCTTTTTTATTTTTCCCATCGTTTCATAAACTTTAACTTTCTATTATGCCAAGTGGCTCTTAGCTTCATTTACACTCACCAATCCTTTGACAACAAGCTTGGACTATACGATGCCATTTTTTTAAAAATAAATAAAACTGATAACGAAACTGAGCAACCTTAGGGTTGAAAAAAGATGTGAATCATCATTTTTTAAAATAACAAGAAAAAGATTTCGACACAAATTAATTAAGTAGAAGAGAAATGAAAGTGAGAAGAAGGATTTATATATATTAATTAATAAATTAATTAACTGTAGTATATATTAAAATAAAAAGCAAGGTGTGACATGAGAGAGACATATTGAATAATGAAATTATGCAAGAGGGTAATAAACGTGCCCCATTGCTTTATCACTGACAGCATGTTCCCCACTTACGTGTAACTACGACGAAGCTTACCTCTTATCCTTTTTTGTCAACATAACCTTTTGTTATATATGATCACATAACTCGCTCACTCTCTTGTGAAATTTTCATTCTCTTCATTCAATGGAAGAAGAAGCAATTAGTAGCATGCAAGAATGTGTGATAGCTCCAACATCATATAGAGGCGTTCGCAAAAGAAAATGGGGGAAATGGGTGTCAGAAATCCGTGAACCAGGGAAGAAAAACAGAATTTGGTTAGGCAGTTACGAGGCACCAGAAATGGCAGCAGCAGCATATGACGTGGCAGCGTTGCATCTGAGAGGACGCGCCGCGAGACTCAATTTTCCTGAATTGGTTGAGACTCTGCCACGTCCTGCAAGTTCAAAACCTGAGGATGTGCAATTTGCAGCTCAACAAGCAGCATTGATGTTAAGGGCATCACCAATTATATCTTCTGAGGAGTGTGGTAATAATAATAATAATAGTAATAGTAATAATAATAATAATAATAATAATAATAAGGATAGTGTGGTTCCTGTAAGGGTGGGGCTGTCTCCTACTCAAATTCAGGCTATCAATGAGTCCCCATTGGATTCACCAAAAATGTGGATGCAAATGGCAGAGGCACTCAAGTTTGGGTTTGATGAGTCTACGATGATGCTTTGCTGTGGTGATGATGTTGATTATGCTTTGGAGTTGAGTGGATGGGAAGAAATACAGCATGAGTCCTTATGGGACTCATGAATATTTATAATTATTTTAGCTAGAATAATCAATGCACCCTTGATTTAGGGCCCAATATATAGTACAAAATTAAAACACTATGACCATATTGTTTGAGTGAGACTAATTCAATGAAGCAAAGAGTAATTATTTGTCAAATGCATATTTTATGTCCCATTTGTTAATTCTTCTTTGCTTCTGCACATGTATGTATTTTATGTCCCATTTATTTATGGCGCTTGTTCTTCGTTTACTGGAGGAATTGGAAATGTGCAAGAGATACTGATCTCCTTTATTGACATATTAATCAAATCCTGGCTAACAGTTATCCAGGATGATGAAAGAGAAAAGGTAATAAAACTAGTTATAAAACCTAATATAATGTAGGAATATCATTATTATTTTTTATGAATTATAGTTAATCTTGACGTTTTCTATAGAACTACACTTGTATCTGTGAGTGAGTCTCTCTCTATCTTTCTATATACATATGAGTGTAAAAGAGAATTTGATTTTTTTTTTATAAAAATTTTAAACAGACTTGGAAAACAAATGCATACACTGACTTCCAAGCTCGATGTATATTCACTATGTATGTTTCTTATTTTAGTTTTTAGATGCAACAAAGCTTTGTTTCAAGTCGAATTTATTTATGTATATATAGTTGATTGTCACATGGAAGCAATGGAAATAAATCGGGCCTTTTAACTTCGAACTTCTTTTTCTATACATTGAAATTCCTCAATTCATTGACGTCGTCGTTTCTATATTTATTTATTTATTTATTTCTACATAACCAATTATCGGGGGTTGTTTAACGAGTTCTTTATACCAAAATGAAGATATAAAGAGAAGAATGATAATAATAATGTAGCAATCGATTTTGTAAGCCGACCAAATTTATTTGGACCTAACGGGCATGACTTTCGTGTTAAGAATTTACCATTGACATTTGACAGTCACATTTCTAACTAACACTACTTTTGAAAATTAAGAAGGCTAACCGCTGCTTTTCTTTAATTTTCAATTAACTTCCTCTCTGCGAGTAGGGTGTGTCACATGCATGCACAATTAATCGATACTTATTATAAATAAAAAAAGTAATCATGTAAAATGTTAAGAGTTTTTTATTTTCTATTTTTTAATGCTTTGGGTAAAGGATATGTGTGTTTCGAACAGAAAGAAATGATTTCATAAAACTCGTTTGTCTATTGCTGATTCAAAATTAAACTGAATGCCAAGTATCTTTGCAAACTGAGTTTACCGTTCCCCTGTCTTATTCTTGCGAAACCCAAGATATTTGTAGAGAATATAAGTTACTAGAAAATACATGTTTTTTATTTTTTGGAATTGAATAGAAAATGCAAGTTCGGAAGCAAATTATTATAGAAATTTACTTCTTCTTTTTTGTTGGACGTGTAACAATTTACTAATTAAATACTAGACACATGCCATGAAATGCGCCGAAACATAAAATAAGTTTGTACTCTCTTCTATACCCTTACTTGTATGCATTATTTTGATCTTGATGCTTATTAAAGGTTTAATTCTGAGTTTAATGATAAAACTAAGTGTTCTTTTAGCTTATGTTTATAAGGATGAAAATGGAAGAAAAGTAAATAAAAAAAAAGAGATTACTTTTTTCATTATTTGAATGAGTAAACAGATAGAAAAAGAAAAGAAATGAAGAGATGAGATGAGATTCGATACACTAAAAAACTAAACGGTTTAAAAGATATTACTTTTTCATTGCTATTAACCGTGAACGTGGAAGAAAGGGGCGGACATTTTTTAATGGTTTAAAAATTAAATTAATCTTTTATAACATAAAAATAATGAATAATTTATATAAAAAATAATATAATATAAAGTTCATTTTTAAAGTTAAATTTTTTAATCAGTATAGTTTTATATCACTTTTTTCTAACTCTTTTCCACTCTTTTAAATAATAAAAAATATTTTTTTAATTTTTGTTTATTCAAATAATATATCCTTTTTATTTTATAATTTTTATTTATATCATTTTTATTTTTTTATTTTATCTTCTTTATCTCACTCCCAATTCCTTCAAAACTTAATAACTTTTTTCACAAGTTATTTAAATTTATATATCTTATCTCCTCTTAATTTTTAAATCAACAATTACAAATATACTTTATCTTTTAAAGTATCACACCTCATTTTATAGGAAAAACATCCTTTTGTTTATAATAAACTCTATGAAAAGATTTATTAAAACAAGTTCTTTTTAACATATTTCAATAATCTTCATAGTTAAACTTATAAGTAAGTTCTTTGAAAAAATATTTTATAAGAATAGTTTTTTATCATAAAAAATAAAAATAATTAATATAAACTATTAGATCTTATTAATTGATTAAGATAGAAAAACTTATATTTTAGAGTGGTTATATAACTACTAAGCAGCTTATAATCTTAACATGCATGTTATATAATTCAAATTATTTTCATTCACACTTTGATTTGGAACCTATTTAATAAATACTTTACTATTTACTTAAATGTAAGTTTAGAATAAAATGGAATAATATTTAACGTAAATTTTTTCCAAATGATTTATGAGATTTCATTCTCAAAATATATGCAATTTTGATCTTTTTTTTAGAATGAGATTTCATATAGAGCTTGTTATGATTTTTGTTTAATTTATCTTAAATTGTTTAAATCTTGTATAACATTAATGTTCAAATGTACAAATATTATCTCTTTACATCAAATATTGTACCGGATCATAATTTTTTTATATTATAAATTAATTGTGAAGTTACATGTTAAAAGATCGCTATGATCCATGTTTTATAAACTTTTTATATTCCATATACCTAATTAGACTTTTCCTATTTCTAGTTATGATTATTCATGTCATTTAAAGTTAATTTATATTTCAAATCTTATTCTATTCCATAAACCTAATTGCAAAATTACTTTCAAAATATAAATTTTATTGCAACTTTTCCTAGAGAAGTAAAGGACGAGTAAGAGTAAAATGCAAGCAATTGCAGGGACTACAAAACTTTTACACTCACCATTGCTGCTTAAAAGGGAAAGGAAAAGGACAGAGTTTTACATAGAACCTGCTATTTTTACCCAATTACCCCTTTCAGTTAAATTAGTTTTATTAGATTGAAGACAATAAAATAATTTAACATTTATTTAAATACATTTCTACATTTTTTTTCTTGAATTAAATTGAAAAGAATGTAAATTACATTTTCCCCCATTAAATAATACCAAATAAGGATATTGAAACTGTACTTCCTTGTTCCTTTCTACTATATGATTATTTCCTTCTTTTCCTTTTTCTTCATACCAAAAACAACCCTCAAAGAACCCACCTAAAACACTGGATACACAACTTGTAATAAAGTAACCAAAACGTAAGTTTAAATACACAGTCCAATTGCCTCTATTAGATGACAATAGAAAGACCAGTAACCAAACACACTAAAATCCCATGTCATATACCCAGCATCATGCTTTGCTTTAACTTTAGCCTACCCTCCTCTTTCCCATATCGGTTCAGCTAAGCAAACCAAAGTATATCATTACAAAAACAATGAATTCAGCCAAGAACTGCTGTAAAGTGTGGTTCCCTTAAATCAGATACTGATAAGAATGTTTCAGTGTTCAATAAATAATTTGTTACACCAGCCAATATCTGGCAGCTTTTAGAGAAGCAATGCAAAATGAACAAAATAGCATTGCAGACCAATGTAGCCTACATTATTTGCCAAAGATACAGTACCTACTGCACGGCATAACTAAATGTCCGAAAATTAAATCTCCAGAACTTCAAAATTGAATGTATGAGAATATATTATCACTGGGCAGTGGATTGTTTCAGATATGCAATAAGATCAGCACGTTCCTGGGGCTTCTTAAGACCAGGAAATACCATCTTTGTCCCTGGAATATACTGCACAAGATCATAACATAAAACAAGCAGATCAGTGACATATTGTCGCAGAAAGAGATTTCAGTGTCACCATGCAATATTAGCTTATTACCGGACAATTCAAAACAGCAGAAAACATATAACCATAATAAAAATTATACAAAGTAGGGTGTGTGTGATTGATATTTACTACCTATTCAAAGATGTTGGTGAAGCATACTTATAAATGGATAATCAGTGATTAATAACCATTCAATATAGAAGTGCAAGTTTTTATTGTACCTTTTTGGGGTTAAGCAAGTAATCATAAAGTGTCTTTTCTTCCCAAGTCACAGCCATGTTCTTGTTAGCTGCGGAGTAGGAATATCCAGGAGTAGTGCCCGATTGCCTTCCAAACAAACCATTAAGATTGGGTCCTGAGTTGTCCAAAGAATAAATATTAGAAAATTAGAATAGATAACAGCATTATTCAAGAGGGTGATACAAGGAACAGAAAAACAATTATATAACTGGTGGAAGAGATTGTCATCAGATGTGCAACAACCAATATTATGGAGACAAGGAAGCAATATAGAAATTATTGGTCAAGTAAGATTTGTTTCTTCTACACAATTTGCACAAAAACAAGAGAGAATCTAGAGACAATGAAAACATGACATAAAAAAAGACATGAGAACAAAAAACCATCACTACAAATTAAAATGCATTGTAGACTTTTATAAACAGTAAAGAACATAAACAGTAACACTAACATTGATCTTTCAACTTAATTACACCAATCGTGCAATTAAAAAAACATTTTAAGATTTAAGATGGATGACTAATTAGGCTAGAGAAACCAGTTTAACCAACCATTCAAAATCAAAACAAATTTCAGTGAGATGATCTGATTGAGTTCCAACCTCATGGAAAAAATAAAATACATAGAAGGAACATTCATATAAATAGAAAAAATATTAGAAGGCACTGTTAATAATAATTCTACAGTGATAAAAGATGTATAGCTTACACCAGACAGTTAATATTATAAGCAACTGTAGATCTTCAAAGGATTCTTTTTTAACTACTTATATATAAAAATACTTTTTGGCACCCCGAAAAATATAAATAATGTTTGGTGCATCTTTGGGATCTAGATACTGGTTATTACAGGTAATTTGTTTTTTCTTTCATGTGTTAAAAAATGACAAAACATAATAATAAATTAGGGAAAAATATTTATAAAAAAGAAGAGCAACACTCTAAATACAGGTACATTTTTTTCTATATATTTTATTGTTCCTTTGTATTAATATGTTATTTAAAACTTTGATAAAATTATATATGATTAATATAAATTTTAGTTAAATCATTTTGGCTAGTATCTCTAGTGGCTCCACCAGAGATTTCAGTCAAGATCCACCACTGATTATAAGGACTGATGCCTTTTCAATTAGGAGGTTTTTAATAAATGTCTGAGCATAGTTATCATTACTTAATTGATCAAATTGTTCAATAGGCACACAACTCACAAGTACTGAATTGGAAATCAGTGTATTCACAATTTTGTCCCCGCAAATTCTTTTCTTCATCCTTTTGTTTAAAAAGAAAAATTACAAGAGTAAATCACTCAAAGGTCCTAAGACTACCCACTGAAATCAGCTTTGGTGAAATCATAATTCCAAAATTATTTTAGTTAACAGTAAAGCTATAGCATGAAACAGAAATTCTAGGGTGGAAACTTTCTACCTAAGGCATGCAAAAATGAACTTTTGACATGTGTAAAGCTGTAGTAATATCAATATGCGCATTTTTTTAACATAGCCCACAGCCCAACACAACTTTAAACATGTCAACAGTTGACTTGAATGCCTAAGGTATACAAAGTTCCTATCCAATAATTTTTTCACAAACAAAAATATATGTTTTGTCTTGACATCTGCAAACAGAAAAACCAAAGTCAATCTCACATGTCTCGGTGCTTTCACTGCCTTGTTCTAATCGCCATTAAATTCTTAAAATCGATAAGATTCTCTCATTTCAAACCAATTTCAGATTCTGCTTCAAGGATGAATAATTCTCTTTGTCCAATCATTATCACATGAAAGAACAAGACAACAATAATAGGGGGATTTAACTACAGTTCCTGAGCTTCAGAGATAGATATCTCCCTCAGATTTCTATAACAAGAAAGGGGTATTATAGACACAGTCCACGACCAAATCAACCATATCCTACAATCGACAGCATCCTAAGCTTTCAGTAGACCACAATAATTCCCTTTTTACCGCACTCTTAACGGAATTATTGAACTAAAAGTGCTACTTATCGACAAACACTCACGTTTCAACGGAAGATCGCTTTTGCATGGTTTCAACCATCTTTTCGATAGTCAAACCGAAATTATCACATGAAGGCAATTGACAGAATAGAATCGAATATTAAAACAAACAAATGAAATTAATATTTAGGGAGATCATTCAGAAGAAATAAAGAAGCTGTGCACCAATAAGGCAGCATAGCAATTACATATTACAATACTAAACACAGATTACACAACGTACGAAGAGAGAGGAATTAACATAAAAATAAACAAGGCAAATGTAAAACTACAGTTAGATTTTTAGATCTACGCCTTATTTTGCTTAAATTCAACAAATAAGATAGAGATCCAAACAATATTCAAATTAAAAAATGAAAAACGATCATCTGTTTCAAGAACCGTGTTAATAACGAGGAGTAAGGAAAGGGAAAACTGACCTTGCTTGTGACCGGCACCTTTTTCAACTGTGTGGCACTGAGCACACTTGGTCTTGAAGATTTTCTCGCCGGACTTTTCATCGCCGGGAGGTGCCAGATCGAACGACGCCATTTTTAAACGGCGTTAGCTTCGCGACAAAGACGAAAAGGTTTGGAGAAAGCGAACGGAATAAAGAGAGAGCGAAAGTTGTATGGAAAACTGGCAGGGAAGGGACTATTCAGAATATATACATATATAGCCGAGGCGCCAGGGTGGGAAATTGGAACGCGGTCGCCACGGGGCTCCTAAGCGAGCCTAACTTTTTGCGTTGACGTGGACCGTTCATGGCGCTCCAAATTTTTTAGCTCCAAATTTTTTAGGTCAGTAGCGTTAGCGTGAGGCGAAGGTCAAGTTTGGCATGTGATTTGCGTGAACTAACTGTGTTTGCATTTTGTTGTGCACGACACGAGAGTATTTTGTTGGGACTGCCTAATTGGCTAATATAATATTGGAAAGCCCTAAGGAAAAAGAACCAAGGCTAAGTGTACAACTGTGTGTCGTTTTAGTTCGAAGTTGACAAACTAATTCTTCTATTTTTAATAAATAATTGTCATTGATTTTAATATATAGTTGAATAATGTTTAATAATTTAAAATTAATTTTATCAAAACCAGTACTTTTAAATTTAAAACAAATGGACTCATGTCATTGAAAATTAGGTAAAACTTTTTAAAAGAATATATTTGTTTTATTGTTGAACAAAATTGCTTTTGAATTATTGAATATAATTAAGTAAGATAAAGAGAACAAATGTAAATGTTAAAAAATATAATTAATGTTATTAATTTTTTTAAAAAAATATTTTTTTATTTTTTACATATAAATTTTATTTTTATCTTTTTTTATTTATTACAGTTCATATATTTAAATATATATATATATACATACGAAAAAAATAATTAATAATCTCTTAAAAATTAAAATAGAGAGATAAATAGAAACAAAATTTTTCCTTTTTTTAGACGGATAAAAAAGAATGAAGGGAGTATGTATGTTTTTTATTAGAAGATACAAGAATTATTTTTTTATAAGTGTAAATATTGATTTTTGAATGATAAATCTAACTGATACCAAATAACAGTTTATTAGTTTCGTCATTGAATTAAGCCAACTCCGTTCGAGCTGCGCATTTGCTAAAAGAACATATTAATTTACCTTGATTAGAGCATAGATTTTTTCCTCCTTTTTCTTAGTAATATTTTGTTGTATGCGATAAGAAAAATATATATCAAGCTAATATTAGGATCTCAAAAGGATTCATGATATATTTTATAAATTTAACAGTTAATTTTATAAATTGCTTTTATTCTAAATTTATTTACTAGTATCAATTTATCTTTATTTACGCGTTATATTTACGGATTTTCTCACGTTCTATAATGCTAAACACATGCTGTATGACAATGTTTTTGTGAATATGTACCGAGGATATTATATCCAAAAACTAAACTAATCGCTTTCTAAATATATAAATTAAAACCTTTTTACAACCCTAAATATATAAATTACGTGTTACAGTTTGATATTTATCCTGAAAAGAAGATTTAGAGGCTAAAAGGTTTAAATGTTTTTTCAATTGAAAATAATTATATATATATACAATGAATCAAATTAATCTTATAATAATTCATGTTAAAATTACCTTTTAAATTTTTTTAAAATTGTTACATTTTATCACTTGAATCATCAAATTAAAAAATCAGTATGTAAATCAAATTTATAAAATTTTTAAAAATTAAGATTTTATTAAATAATTTTAATTTAAAATATATTAAATATAAAATTATAATTAT
The DNA here is from genome assembly GCA_037954105.1 of Canavalia gladiata. NCBI lineage: Eukaryota > Viridiplantae > Streptophyta > Magnoliopsida > Fabales > Fabaceae > Canavalia > Canavalia gladiata. The sequence goes on from CM075667.1 coordinate 19,410,611, forward strand.
TTAATAGCATCAAATCTTTTTAAAAATCTACACAATAAATATTTTAAAATTAAAAGCTAAATTAATAAAATTTAATATTTAAAATCATTAAATAGAATAACTAATATAAATTACTCTTTAAGTAAATTCATCCCTCCTCTCTTTATATATACACACACTACAATAAAAAACTATTTTCAAATTTTAATAATGTAAATCATGTGTGATGCTATTAGAGTATGCTTTAGTGAGTAGGGTAATGATACTTCAGATATTTAATTAGTATATTTGAACTTTTTAAATACCCATTACAGTCGTCTTAAAATGTATATTTAATATTTGGTTGGAACATGAAAATTTCAATGAATTAAGATCAATCTTCATCATGTACAAATTGAAAGTCAATCACCAAATATTTTTATAAGCCCGACCAAAGGGTTTAGAAGTCAAACATGTGGTGCTAAGGTTACCATTTTGGACTTCATCTGAGAGACAACCAAAATACATTTGTTTTAATTGTCCCTTTGGAATACTCCATTATACCTTAAAAAGTGAGAAATAAATAACGTCCCGTTCCCAGAAAACAATCACATATCCCATCAACCTTTCTTCCCAGATGCATAATTTTTGCCATTGCTTGCTTTTTTGAAGTATTTATAACTTTAAATATGATATGCCTAAAATTAACTATGGATAATATTGATGGGGATACTCACTTCGCTAGGTAAGTGCACAAATTTTATGTTCAATCTCATCTTAGCCAACTGCTCATCACATTTGACAATCTAAAATATATAATCGCTTCACCTACACCCCTCCTTCCCCACGAAACATAGAGGTATACATAATAATATTAATACTAAGCTAAAAGGAATGCCAAATGATGAAATCCATCATCATTCTGCAGTAGTTGTCATTCTTGATTCATATAACAACTGATTCAAGATTTCGAAAACGCCGGCTTTTTGAGGAGGCCAGGAATCTGAAAAATAATTTTATCAAGAATTATGTGAACAAAATATCAAGTAGTGCAATAACAAATTAAGTCTAAAATATCTATATAAAGATAAAGCACGTGGTACAATGAATTTTAATTTTTAATTCTATCTAAATTATAGAAGAAAGCAAGTTAATAAAATGCAGATGAAACTTTATCTTTCAAAGAGGCAGGTGTAATTCTTTGCCAACAAAATACAAAAATTATAGAGCAGGAAAGGAAAATACAAAATCTAGGAGAAACCAACTATTCTACAATATACCCTTTTTTGTTTCGTTTTTCAGTTGCTCGTAATGTAACAACTAGAGAGAGTGTATACAGCTATACTTGGACAGCAATTCATCTTTTTAAAAGGTGAACGTTACAAGCTGAAGTAGGTTCTTGATGTTTATGATTTCAAAACCTAAAGATCTCAGAAGCAGACAGAAGAGTGCAACATATTGTCAAAGAAGATCCATTACACTGATCATAATTAAATCTACTTTCGCATACAGACAGGTAGTTAGTGTTGAATCAAACTACAAGAGGACCAGAACTGAAGAATATCTATCTTTCAACCAGATTATGGGTATGCTGCTTCTACTTATTTGTATGCTTCTTATCTTTCACCAAAATGGGATGACGAAAGCACAATTTTCAAGGTGGCTAATCAAACTTTCCAATTGCCTTCCTTGGGATATCTCTAGCCTGGTATATATGCCCTCCTCCTTCCCAAGCAGCGATGGTTGCAATAGAACAGGGTGAAAAGCTTCCCCTGATGGTTGCTTCACCACTAAAGGTGCATACATGCTTCTTACTGAGGACCAACAGAATAGTGAGAACTTGGAGCTAATTTGAAGTTGGAAGGGTGACTAAAAAAATTAAAATGGTGATGCAGCCCACCGCCCATAACAGCCTTCTTATGGCTTTGAGAAATTATTGAGGTAGAGGAGACACTCCAAAATGCCTTCTCTATTCAAATGTTGTCAAAACAACTCTCCATGAAACTTGTGACTGCCCTATAGCTTCTGGGGTTTGGATTAGTCAAATAGCATCCCATAAGACTACTCAATCTTTTTCAGATGATCTGCCATCTTGGATTCTCATTCATCTTACCTCTAATTATATTTGTGGCGTTGATTCAAATTATAAATGGCAGGATTTTTTTTAAAGTCACCACTCGGAAGCAGAGAGATGTTAGATGAAAGGTCTCATAAACCAACTAATGTTACACAGGATATTTGACGTTTATAGCATTCAAGGTGCTAGTGAAACTGAAAGTCTGAATTACTGGAGAAGATAGTTATGAATTGTTTAGGGATGAAATTGGGCAGTGGTTGATAGGATTTACTCAGCACATAGGTCATGGAACAGCTCTTTCAGCTGAACTAAGGAGCATTATCAGGAAGCACGGATACCAGAAACTTACTATTGAGAGTGATTCAGAGGCTGCCATTTCTTTGATCAATCAACCATCCTTAAGCCACTCTATCAAAGACAGAAGAATCATATACTGGAGAAGCAAAGATTGGAATTGAATTTATCCTTCCCTTCAAAGAAGGCAATTGTTGCACATATTAGATATCTAAGCAATGCGTGATATGACTTTGGACTGTATGAATGGGTATATCTTTGCTTTTGATTTCTGAAACTTAGGGGGCCTATCTGCCCCATCCGACTTTTGAAGCTTCTTAGTTTTTTTTTTCCCTTCAATATACCCCACACATCCCATCTCCCTGGAAAAAAAAACTACTTTCCACTAAGTTGAGGCTGATGCTCCCAATTAGTGCCTGTTTGCAATAAAAGCTTACAGACTTAAAGTAATCCATTGATTCCACCTAGAATCCAGAAAATCATCCTTAAATCCTAATACAATAAACTCATAAAGACAAAGCCAAAATATTCTCATCATAGGGACAAAACCCCCCCATAAATGCTAAAAAATAGTATTAGTACCGTGTCCACAATAGTGTAAAGAGATCAGCAAGATGCATACCTCAATTCCATGCGGACCTATTCGGTTCCGAGAGATGAAGTTGGTGATCAGAGTTGCAAATTCATCAGGTACATCTTCCTAAACATTTTAGATTAGAAGTTGTTAGATTACAAATTAGAGAAGAAATCCAGAAACAACTTAATGAATGCAGAAAGAGACATGGCCAGTACAGACCTGAATAGCATGCCCTGTATGTCTTACAACTACCATCTGAAACTTCCCTTGCATTTGACCAATTGTGAGAGACCTGTTACAGGAATAGTGCCAAGAAAATATCAGAACTCCAATTCCACTTCCGCACAACCTTGAGAGAGAAAGAATAGGAGAAACAAAATAACACAGTACACAACAGTATTTATACTGAAATTATTCATGTAAAAAGTTCATACTAGCATCCCACTATATATTTACCCACCTTCATATTAAAATTTATCCAAGTCCTTCTTGTTCATCTAATACAAATAAAGAAACTTACAATCTACATATTGGTGCATACCAGAATGATCCTATGGGTGACCTAAGTTTTAATTTCTATAAAGAATATAGATTATGTTTGCTTGTTTTCATGAATTTCAAATAGGAATTCAGGATTATTCTTATAACTGCTACCATTATGTACTGCATCAAAGGAACAGAAGGAAAAGGAAGAGTCAGTGTGTGGGACAACATTTCTGACGGTGCTGGTGCACGACAATCAATAAACTGAGAAATAACTTAATCCTCATTACTTCATTGCTCTTTTCTAGAAAAGAAAATATTGAAAGATATTTAGTCAATTATCAATTACCAGATTGGGCATTTGAATTGTGGCTATTGATGAAAGCAACTAAAAAATTGAACTCATATCTGATCACAATCTTCTATAATACTTCAACCATACAGTCATCATCAAAACCCTTTGGAGATAAGATATGAAGTCACAACAAAATTTGCATCTGACTGTTTTAATTCCATTCTAACTATAGAAATTGGCAAACTACAACAATAGAAGGTTTCAGTTTTCAACTGAAAAGTAAAACCAACAAATAAAATTTTCGGTTTTGTTAACTTCAGTTTAAGGTTGATTTTAAGCTACTAAAAGTGAAAGCTTTTTATTGGGAAATAATTCATTTATTACATTTTTTTGTTTCAATGCAATAAATGCTTTCTTCTCAAATAAAAATGTAAGTTGCTTAAAATCAGTTCTAAGGGTTAATGTTGATAAAATAAAATTTAAGATACCACCAAAAATTAAAATAATTCAAAGGAGGTGGTGACCTGTCTAATCTATCCGTTCCTGCTAATAACAACAGCTTTGGAACAGGACATGACAAAAATTTGTCTGAAAGGCCTTCATACCTGTAAAAAAATGTATATATAAACTGCTTAATTGGACCATAAAGATACTATAAAAGTTACTAGTTCTATCAGTTTAGAATCAAGTTATCATGTTTTGTATCACAAGGAAGTAAATCAACATATAATTTGTAATGATCCATAACCAAACTCCGCATACATGCAATATCAGGCAATTATCCAACAAAAATCACAAGTGAACCCCCACCAGCAGTACAGATGCATGATTCAAAAAATCTACCTCTTTGAACATGAAAAAAATTAAGATAAAACATACCAGCCTTTCCAATATTGTTCAGTCTTTTCCAGCTCAGTTCGGTAAACATAGCTGCAACATCAAATCAAGATCATGCCAATCAAGCATAAAACTAAAAATCAAAGTCTATGTAACCAGCTTGTTTAGAATGGATTAAGGAACAAAACTATACTTTGGATTGTTCTACTGATGATGAAAGGTTAAGAGACAGGTACCAACCATTTCTTTGAATCATCATACTTTAATGTGGCAGGGATTGATACGCGAGCAGAGTCAACATTTCTTAAAGAACCACCCCTGACACTCCATTCAATCTGCAGAAGCAAAATTCACCAGTACAAATGAAATAACAAGGTCGATAACCTTTATACAAATGAAAAAACCTAGATCTTACTATCAATCACTATATTATATAAGTAAATTAATACAGCCATATGACATGTAATAATTGCCTCTCCACTAAATTCTCAATTGAAGTTTTCCCACTTATGGTGTGCCATTGGCCAGTGAATGGCAGAGACTCAACAAATATAATAAAGCAAAACCACTCTATAATGTATGCTAGTAAACTTAAGTTACAGTCTAAATAGCCAAAAGGTACCCATTCTTTGTTTCTACATACTTTAAAAATAAATAAATAAACAACACCTTCCTCAAATGAACACTTTTTTTGGTGCTCTTGGTTCTTGCCTCCAGCCACATGGCCCCATCATCACATGCCTAGTAACTACCTAGCCATGAAGCTGGTAGAATTAGTTCTCTCAGTCTAAGAGCTGACAGTTTACAGTTATCTGGCTTCTTAAATCATTAAAAGTTAATGATTATAACTTTGGTTGAGATATTCTACCAAGAAGAAAATTAGAAATTCTAAATATAAGTTCTAAATAAATATCAATTTCTAGGACACTTCTAAAACAAGGCCCAATATCCAAGAGGTGTATAATAAATTAGGGTGACATACAAAAAGAAATATTTAAAGAATGTTTTAACAAACAACAACAGAGGTAAAGAAAGAAAATAGGATGCAAACAAGAAACAGTTGTCTCAACCAAATAACAAAAAACATGATGCGTGGATGAAACAAGGTATAGAGTCAGTGCTTACAGCTTTTTCAAGGTTTGAAAAATGTTGCATCCTACTTGACAGGATTTTCTGCATATGAATCAGTGAAGCCATTGCTGTTCCCTGAAATTCTTGTGACATTCAACATTCTGTGCCAATGATGAATAAGTAATCATGGAAAGCAATAGGGAAGTTAATTGCAGAAACCAACCTCTACAACATCCACAACAACCAACCCAGCCAAGGTGGACAATGACCTCCTTGCAGCAACGTGCACAGCAATTGATCCTCCCATGCTTTGATGAAGAATCAAGTATGATTAATGATAATTAATATTATAAACCAAAGTTGAATATAATTTAGATGAGAGGAAATCTAATCAAGTTAGGTTCAAATATTTCTATAGGTATAAAATTTATCTAAGAAAGAAAATAAAAGTGAAATATGGATGACAAGTGGTGCAAATGCAGGCAAAAAAAGAAAAGAAAAAAGAAAACACGAATATCCACAAGAGTAAATGGAAATGTGAAATCAAAGCAGCCATGCCTTACAATTATACAGAATATCCTTGTGTTGAACTGAAGTTCACCATCACATACAACAAAATAAAATCGTTCAGCCATGCCTTATAGTTTTTCAAAAAATGCATTATGTTTATGATTTATGAAACATGATGTAATCTGATTGAAGGATGAATCTAGTCGGATGGAGTAAAGCTGTGGTAATGATACAGGTAACAAATATTAGGGAAAAATGTTATTAGCATTTGGTTAATGGCTTCTTCATATTCAACAAAGAATGTAAGGTTCTTCATTTCTCAGCTTAGTCCCTTCTGTTGATTATTTGCCAATACCCAAAATCTTTGAACACCCAGAACCAAATTATATTTCCTTCAATTAAATTTTACACAGTAAACTAAACATTTATCTTACATAAAAATATAAACATGCAACCTGGTATAGATTATGCATGCCATTAAACATGACTCTACACAACATAAAATATAATTAGAAGAGCCTGAACATTCTCCCCCATAAATTATAAGGAAAAAACCCCTAACTTTTACAAGGTTATTGAGAGTTGTATCATATCATCATATCATGAAGGCAGTGATGGAAGAATTAAATCAAAGTTGAATTGTACAGATATATTTAAGAGGAGAGCTAGCAAGACACTCTTAACTATTGGTTAGAATTCATGTGAACCTCACTATTATGAGCTCCACTGCTAAAGTGGCGGATGTTACTCTCAAAGTGATAGAATCCACATGAATTTTAACTGATAATAAAGAGTGTGGACTGGAAGGAGCATGTTAAAGAGTGTGTTGCTAGCATTTCTCTATATTTAAATATATTTTTCTGCACATTTAATCTGGAAAAGGCTCTGAAGTTACTTCCAATGACCAACATGCTTAGCAGAGATAAAAACCAGTCAGTCAATAAAGTGGAAAATTATTAATTGATGCCTCTGAAATTTGGCTTCATATATGAAAACCTCAGACCCAGAAGGCTATAAAATAACAGAAATCCAAGCAATTTAGTTTAAGAAAGAGAATCACCTGTGACCAACAATAATAATTGCTGGAGGAGAATCTCCATATAATTCCTTTATAACAGCTAATACATCATTGCACATAGTCTGCATAAAAAGATTATCACCTCTACAAGCACATGAGCAGTATATTTTGTTCAACATATATACTACTTTGTACCTCAACAGATAAGTCGAGATCATTTTCTGTCAATGATTTCCCATGACCTCTCAAGTCCATCACAACTACCCTAGCTTTCTCCTTAATTTTATTGGCTGAAACAGCAAATGAAAGCCTGCAATGAAATATAATGTGAAGGCTTTCGTCATATTGCAAAATTTGCAATTATAATTGAAAACAAAACATTAATAAATAATGTATATCTCAATTCATATGTTCTAATATCTAGAGACTTTTTAGGCATAACAACAACAATTGTGCCTTTTCCCATTGGGTGGGGTCAGCTACATGAACCACATTCTATCCGGTATGAAGTGCAACCATAGACCCTTTTATCTCTTCTAATAGTTTGACCAGTGGTTCTCTTTGGTTTCCCTCTACCTCTAACAATTGGACTATCTGTTATCTTGTTAATCCTTCTTACTAGTGCTTTTATGGATTTTCTCCATAGATGCCCATACAATCTAAGATGGCACACTACTACTGTTTTACAACAGGGACTATCACTGTTTTCTCTATAATAATAGTATTCCTAATCCTATCTTGCTTTGTATACCCACTCATCCATCCTAATATTCTCTTTTTTGTGACATTGCTCTTCACCACATAACAATCAGTCCCATACAGCATTGCAAATCTCTTAGATGTGCAGTAAAATTTTCCTTTAAGACTTTAGGCATAAAGAAGCATAAGTCTTTAAGTAGATACGGAAATTAATTTCTGTGCATACACTTACACATACTGCTCATAAGAAGTAGAAAACAAGATGGAAGAGACCACAACTTTAGTAATATGTTCTTGGGGCAGTTACTCTCCTTTTCGGATCGAACATAGCTACGATGCTCTAATACTGTGTCATGAAGCAACTAACCCTAAAGTAGAAGCATTTGGGTTAATTGGTTTATGACAGTTGCTACAATCTTATTTACAAGTTTTGATATACTCCATCTCCCTCAAGGTAAATGGTTCTAGAAATAATCCCTCCCTTCAAAAGCTTTCAGTTATGATAGAGCTATATTGAGATTAGGCTGAAATTCCATTATCAAAAATACCCTCCACAGTTTGCTAAAGGAACAGATAAATTCTATCTAGCGGAAGAAGTTCAATAGGACCAAACTATGTACTCTTTCTAAAACTGAGACCAGCTTCACATTTCACACACAGCGGTCTCTTCTTTAACTGAATGGATACCAAATGTAGGGATAAAGAACAGTGAAGACAGCATTATCAGCATAAAGCCTTTTCCTTTGTATTGACAACGCCCCAAAAGCTACTTAAAAGAACTGCTCCAAATTCAGAGGACACACCCAATATTTACCAAAGTTTCCAAATAAGTTACTCCAAATCAGACTTATTAATGTCAATAATAACTCCAAAGCCCCAATGCAAAAAAATAAATGGATGATTGCTTCTGAACTGAAAAATGCTTGGTGCACATGTCAAGAGAAACTATTGACATTCAATAATCCTCCACAACATATGATGTAAAAACATTATTCCTATTATTTTATTTCTAATCTTAAGGAGCAGGCCACCTTTTAAAAACTTCTGCATCAAAGGCCACACTTTTCTCTGCAGCACCGATTTGTGAAATGTGACATCATTGTTAATTGATTTCGCGATTGTGTATATATGTTAAAATTAATCATAGACAAGCATAGATTAGGCATTGTCCCCTTCATTGCTCAGCAAAGCCAAAGGCACGCCAGCACATGCATCATGAACAACAGCATGTCATTACAAATACTCATCAATGGAGCATGATACACCAAATTACAGAACATGAATATATACTGCAATGCGAGAACATCTAGTTTTCCTTTGAGATCAAGAAATTTGAAGTATCATCGCTGAGAAAAATAAATGTAATTAACCAAAAATTTGACACACTCCACTGGCAATGGTTTCAAGTAAGAATTAATTTTTAGAGGTATGCGGCAATAATCCAGTTCCAATAATACTTCATGGACCATGAAATATAAATTGGAAAACGCTAACAGATGCCTTAGGGCACTGGTTAAAAAGTTAGACGTAGAAAACTTTTATTAAAAAAAAATTACAAATGCATAACCACTGTAATTTTCAATGCATTCCAAAGGTATTTTCAATAAAAATTTTCTACTTTTGCTTCCTTAAAGGGGCACTGGTTAGCAAAACCCATATAAAATAAAGAGACAAATGAATAAGTGATACATTAGCAAAACCACCATACCCAGAATAACCACCACCGTGTAAACAAAATACAACGGGCCCCTCAGTTCCTGCCGTGTAAACATGAAAAACCTGAATAGATGAAAAAATAAAAAAACAAATTGTTAGAAGAAGATTCATCTAAACGGAGGAAAAAATCACAGAGAGAGCATGATTTTGATTTTGATTTTGATTTTGCACACTAACATCATTCGTTTCCGGAATTGCAATATCCTCTTCTTTGTCAAAATACACGGACCAATCTACGGGTGCGTATTTTTCTGATGAGCTCCTACAACAATTAATAGTTGAAGAAATGAAATGAGAAGACGAAAACGATCATAAACGCAATCGTGCACATGCAGATGCAGATAACGATGATGGCAGCTCGTGAGAAGTGAAAACATAATCGCGCACGTAAAGAGATGAAGATCGCAGAAGCTTACTTTGTTGGCGGGCGCCGGGGAACGGAAGCGAAAGCAGAGGCGGGTTGAGTAAACTGTTGTGAATGTTGGTCGGTGGTATCTTCAGGAAGCGAAGACATATGAGAAGAATCCATAGCGCTCTCTTTCTGTTACTCTTACTCTGTCGATCTCGAAAGTCTAAACTCTTGTAGGACGGAACCGGAACAGAAGCAGAAACAGGTGCGGTTTCACTTTCCTTCTAGCGTCTAACTTCCTTTTTTGTTTTTTTTTACGGAGGAAATTATCACTTTAGTACTTTAATTTGTATGTTATTTTATTTTAATCGGTAGCTTGTAGCAAACCTTGTTTTGAGCCCGGGCTTATATAAAACCCTTTTTTAGGCCATGTTTATTTTGTTTAGTTTTTAATTTTTTTATAAAAAAATTTTAAAACTGTTTTAAAAATGAAAATAATAAATAACTAGAAATACAGTAAAAAAAATATGAATAGTACATAGTAACCATAGAAAATTAAAACATGTTACTAGAAAAATAAAAAATTACTTTTTAAATTTTTTTTTACAAAAACGTACTTTAGAGTGATATTTTTTATTTTTGATTTTTAAAACATAAAAAAATTCAGAAAAAGGAAAAAAAAAGTCTTTAGTCTCTAATTTGTTCAAGCATCCATCTAAATTATAACTTATAAGTTAACATTAGTATAAATTAAGCAAGAGTGTAAAATAAGGAAGAGACGTGCCAGCAATTAATGATTAAAAAATTGAATTGGTTATTGAATCATAAATATAAGGATTTACAATTTTTTTATTTAACCCATTAATAATTAAAAATATTTTTAATATTATATAATAATGAAATAATAAATTAATATGAAAATTATATCATATTTTATAAAATTTATAATAAATGATTAAATAATCAAATTTTTTTATTTTAAATACTTAATAGAATGACACATTTTAAAATAAAATAAAAAATATATTCTATATTAAAATTGGTTCAACTAACTCTCAACATAGATTTTTATCTTATTTTAAAATATTAATACTATTTTTTATTGATTCTAAGCATTTCCCTAGTATACCAACAAAATAGATTAACATGAATAATAAAAAATTAAAACAATTTAATAGAAAACTATAGAAGATGTTAAATTGAGAAAATAAGGTATTTACGTATTGGAAAGAGTAAATAATGTTTCATTTATAAAAAAATATTTCTGTTTTATTTTTATTTATAATGTCATACTATTTTATTTAAAAATTTGGTATTTAAAAAAACAAAAATAAAAAAACCTTTTCCTTATTTTTCATATTTTCTATAAAATCATAAAATAAGAAACAAAATTATAATAAAATAATATTTATAAATAAAAATATTTTTGAAAAGACATAAAATTAAAAATGAATTTGATAAAACTAACGGATACATTAATTAAAATATATTTGATAAAATTATTTATTAAATTAGTTAATAAAAATAAAATAAGAGATAGAAACATATCATTAAATTTTAGTTTATGTATTGTCATTTTTTTATTAATTAATATTTTTATATTTAAATTAAAATTTATTATATTAAATATCAAGATAATATTTTTTAATTTATTTTTATTTATTAAAAACATTGTATAAATAAATTTATAATTATTTTAATAATTATATATTAAAAAATTGATAATTTTATTTATTTAATCATTTATGATGTACTTTTAATAAAAATATATTTTTAAATAAATATTTTGTTTTTTCAATTTAAAATTTTAAAAATTAATTTCATAAAATTAATACTTGTTTTATTCTTAAATTTGTTATCAATAAAAATTAAATATTTTATTATAAATAATTTAAATAAAATATTTAATAACTAAAATAAATAATATAGAAAACAATTTTTTATAATGAATGATAGATTATTAAATATAAAAAATTTAAAAAATAAGATAATAACTTTTAACTAATAATTAAAATATTGAATATCAACAGAGATAATATTTAAAAAAATTACCTATTTTATTTAATTATCAAAATAGTTATTTGTTATTAAAATTATTTTAAAATAATTTCAACTAATTATTTTATATTTTATATAAATAAAATATCTTGTTAAAATATGGTCAAATTTTTAATTTTTCAACCATAAAATAAAAAATATAAACATACATAGATTTATGATCTTCAGAGTTTTATTTATTTTTTAAATCTAACGATCCACATTCATAAGCACCGTTCCTATGTATCCCAATCGGACTGACCATGAAATTGGGCGAATGGAAGCCCAAGGGTTAAATATTTGTTTTTGTTTTCACAATGACGAATCCAATAGGTCAATAGGTCAGACACCCACGCTTCATTAATTGGACCCTCATGAATAAAAAAAGCCCAACAGCCCATGGTAGACTGAACACAATAATAGATAACGGCCAGGGTTTAGCCCAAGGGTGTGACTGGCGTGCGTAGGTCGTAACCCTAAAACCAGAACCATTGGCAGGGTCACAAAATATCTGAGTTTCAGTTCCTCTCGATCGAACTTGCGACTCATTTCCCTCTCATCATTTCTCCTCACTCCCGCGCTTCTCTTTTACAGCTCATGGCGGAGGAAGAAGTCGTTGCACCCGCTTCCAGCCCCGTCCCCTCTGATCACAAGCGCAAGCTCGAAGATCTGCAACCTGAACCTACCGAATCTAATGTCGACTCTAACAACGACGCCGAGAACGCCGATGCGGCCGTTTCCGACGAGACTGAGAACAAGCGTCCCCGCCTCGACGATCTCCAAGGTACTGTAACCGTCAATTTCTTTTTTCAACCCAAGTATTCCTGCTATGCAATGCCTGCAACATATCCGTTTTTCTTTCACTAGAATAATATTATTATATATATCCTTGATAGTTATCGTTTAAAGACGCTGTATGGAGTAACTTTTTCTGGTAAATACTCGCGTGATATATTGGTTGGTTATGCATTCATTATCCCTTCGTTGGACCAATAATATTATGTTAAATGACCATTTTTTGTTGTTACGGTTACTGCTATGTTAATAACTGATAACCGGTTTTAAGAAAATGCATTGGTATGATAATGGTATTCTGCGAAATGATGGCAACATATTTTTCTGTTATTGGCTGGAATCTATTGAGTCATAAAAATGTGCCTACCACTTGTTTATAATAAATCAAACTCATGATTTCATTATTCCAAATAAATTTTAGCTAATAGTAGTGTGTTAGAGCATGGGTTGCTAGCACTCCTCTTGGTACTTTTCTTGCTAGGAACTTCGTGTTATTAATACTTTGGTTTTGCTGTTGACAGCTAATGCAAATGGGCATCAAGATGAGCAGGATGCTGAGCCTGGAAATGAAACAGGTGAAAGATCCACTATGGAGAATGTCACTCCAGAGGAGGGTCAGACTATAGCCAAAGATCCTCCAGAGCCAGCTTCTAATGAACAAACTTCTGGTGAGATTGGTGAACCAGCTGATGCCAAAGAACTTCCTGTTGAGGATTCTGGGCAGGAAAATGCTGAAGACCCGTCTAAAGATACTCAACTATCACCTAAGGATTCAACCGAGCAAGATGCTTCTTTGGAAGATAAGCAACCCAATTCTGTTGACCCTGCTTCAGAGAATGTGGAAGTTCCATATAATAAGGTGTTGGTTATGATGCTGAGTTTTTTTTTTTTATTGTGTGAAGAATATTTTATTTTAGATTTCTAGACATGTGAATAGCATCTTTATTCTTTACCTATCTGTACTTTCTCTAAAATATTATGTCTTTCTATGAATTTTTTGTACTTGCTTTCAGCAAGATGCTTCTTCAGGACAAAAGCAACTTACACCTGGGGCTGAGACAACAACACGGAAAATTGAGGTTCCTAACAATAAGGTATTTGAATTCTCCTAGATGCATATTATTGGGCTCAATTATGTTGCATGTTTATGTCAATATTAGATTTTATGGGTACCACTGGACATTTATCTTTGATGAACACAATGCAATTGAGATATTTACCTTGCCATGGTTGTAATTTTACTTCATCTGTTGTGTACCTAGTATCAGTTATATGCTGGACATATCCTTATCTCATACCAGCTGTAGTGGTATTTAGAATTGAACACAGTTTGAAAATCATAGCCAACATGTGCATCTATGTTTTGGGCTCTGCAGTTGTTTCTTCTTGAGGTTGAAACATTTGTATTTGCCTGAGTATGAGTTTTCTCTTACGCTCTAATGTCTTGTGGGCAAGAATGTGAGGGACAGTAGAGGAAAGAAAAGAACCCTGGTGGATTGAGCTGTCTCCTGCTTAGTGGCAGCATGCAGCTCCTTGCAAAAGGTAGAAAAAGTTTAAATGTGGATAAAACACTAGTGGAAGCTGGAAGTTTTCTCTAGAAAATACTACTTTCCTCTTATTATGGATTGTAATTTTTGCTGACCTCATTTTATAAGTTAAGGATGGAGCTTTTGGTGTTGTTACATGGGTTTGTAGGTAAATTAAGTTATCATGGGCATAAATTTTAATGCTTTGAAAATGGAAACCAATAATATTAAAAAATATCTACCACAAATCTTTATTCCTTTTGTTCAATTATTTATCTTATGGATGAATGTATTTTGTGTGTTTCTTCCGCAAGGTAAAATTCATTGTCAAGATGTTCTACTCTGGCAAGCACCATGGCCAAAATACTCTCTTATAAGACCTCGGCAATCCCTCACCTTTGAGCTAGTTTTTTGAAGTTGATTTAGGTCCAATCTATCTCTAACATAGGATTGAAGTGTATCCAATCTTGATGTTGGGCCACCTGTAGATGTTCAATTCTCCAAACTTTGCAGTCTAGATATTCAGTCCTCTGCATGAGGGTGTGTTAAGATGTCTCATGTCTAGTAATTATATGGCTAAATTACTCATTATAATAAAACTAGACAATCCTTCTCCTTCCCAACCCCCACGAACTCTTTGTAAGCCTTTTAGGTTGAGCTAGGTTCAATCTATATCTTGTACATACATTATATATATATATATTTTATAGAACTCGTCGGTTTAGTTATCTTATATTTCATATATTACATTTTGTCATGTACTAAAGATTTGAATGTAGGGAAGAAGAAACTCATGATTGGCCTCTTCTATTTTAGGAGACATGGGTCTGAATTCCTTTATGTTATTGGTGCAGTTGACTAGTACTAGCTAGGCTAACCCTTTTTCCTTTTTAACTGAAATTTTAAATTTAGTAGAGAGCAATGTAGAGTACAACTAGAGGGAAGATAATATGTTCTCAAAGAGCTAAAGATAAAGACTAACATGGAACATTGAAGATTCAAGAGTGCAACAAATCTTCCTTCTAGCTTCCTTCGTTAAGGACTTCAATTTGTATAGTCTCTTTGTCCTTATTTTTTCCTCCCTAAATCCTTCAAGTATTAATGATGAAGTCACACATGCATATTTGTTACTTATATCCTCTGGAAGCCATCTTATGTCCTAATCTGTAATTGAATTTCTGTGTTGGAATGGAGGCAGTTTTTTTAACAAATGTATTATACTTATGTGCAGGTTGGTGTACTTATTGGCAAGGCTGGAGATACTATACGATACCTGCAATATAATTCAGGTGCAAAGATTCAGATAACAAGGGATGCTGATGCTGATCCTCACTCTGCCACAAGATCTGTGGAATTGATTGGAAGTTTAGAAAGTATTGATAAGGCAGAAAAGCTAATGAATGCTGTGATTGCAGAGGTTTGATATCCTATCCAATCTTAATCTCTTGCCATTCTCCTTTTTTCCTAGTGTTTACTTAACACTTTTTTGGTTGTTTCATGTTGAGATTCTACAGGCTGATGCTGGGGGTTCTCCTTCACTTGTAGCTCGAGGCCTCTCCCCTGCTCAAGTTACCGTGGGGTCTGAACAAATTCAGATACAAGTTCCAAATGAAAAGGTGATAATCTAATGTCTTTAAATGTTTTATTTTTTTAAGGTCATTATTCATGTTTTCCATTAATGTATAAGATTGAGTCACATGGGTTTCTTTTATACAGGTAGGATTAATCATAGGGAGAGGTGGGGAAACAATTAAAGGCTTGCAGACCAAATCTGGGGCTCGCATCCAGGTAGTTGTTATCGTTTACCGTGAACCTTTTTTGTACTAAACATGTGTGTTTCAGATGGGGTCTAAGTTGGGAAAGGATTAACCTGTTAATATTGAGTTTATTGAAGCTTGAAAAGTTATCAGTAATAACAGTAGTTTGAATCTGTTAGTAGTGATCCAGTGATTCCTTTGCATCTTGATATCATTCATATTTTTTAAATGTATGGTAGTTGTGAGAGTTCACTCATCATAAGATAGTCAATAGATCCATAAATATGAATTGTTTATATTCTTTTGTAAAAGAGAATAGTGAAAGGACCATTTCCATATCAATGTGTATCACAAATGTAATTATTTTAAAATCCAATTATTCAATGCTATCATCCTTTTGTTGAGCAATTTAGCTGCGTTACCCTTGAAAGGTTTTGTAGCTTTTAATGTCATAAACCTTATGAGCCTGAAAATTGATCATCCAATTTGACTGATATGTCTGAATAGCCTATATGAAATTGGCATGCATGATTTTGATCAGAATGGGCTGCAAATATGCAAAAGTAGAATTGCATGTATCCTTGGAAAATATATATTGACAAATTACAATCATTATATAGCGTAGTGAGCACAACTAAAGAGAGAGAGAGAGAATAAGTATAGTAATTTGCAAAAAAAATGAAAAGGAATCAACTTTTCCATATTCAAGATTTTAATTTGGTCTTCTGCTTGTTTACGTTCGTGCTGGTGTGGAGTACAAGATTGTAGCAAAAGTAACTAGTCAAGCATAGTTATTAATAATGTGCTATAGCACTGCTGCTGCAGCCTTCAGCGACTGCTGAAATTCTGTCACTGGGTGTTGTGGCTTTGCAAATGGTACACCTGCTACCATGGCTGTTGTGACTGTGACTGTGAACAGTGGCAATCCATCTCTGCCTCCTTTTTTCTGTGCTTTGTGACCTGTTTTCTGGGGTTATTTATTGCTCCACTCTTTCATCAAAATACAAGGGTTTGAAAACCCTTGTATGAATACTCTGATACAAAGCCTTCTCTGTTTTGGCACAATGACTTCAACCCCCTGCTTGCCTCCACAATTTCAGCGAAGCCTGGCATTTTCTAGCCAAACCTTGCAACCAATTGCTCTGTTATGCACATCTTCTACTACTCAGTTTATACAAGTCTATTTGTCTCATACAGGTCTTGCCTTCAGTCTCTTGCTCTGTTGCAGTGTTGCTCACCAATTTTTCTTTTGTGCTTTCTGATTTTATTTTAAGCCTGGAGCCTTGAACATATTTTATTCTTTAACTTTTGTTGTTATTGACTTGTGTGCTTAGGTTGAGACTGACTTTTGAGTATTAATTATCAATGTGTTTAATTCTAGGTAATTTTTCTGTACTTTTTGTTGAGTTTCTAACACCATTTGGTGCCAAACATCTCTTAGAAGTTTAGCATCTTAGAGTTTGTACAATTTATGGTTATTTGTTGATTATTGTCCCCTGTAATGAGTGTTTTATTAATAGGTTCTATAATTTGGTAATCTCTTAAATCTTGTACAAGACATGACAGAAGAGTTGACACTTGAGAGAGGGAGAGTTGAGTGCTGCTTGTGTGATGAAATTCTTCTTGATTTTGGCCCTTGCACTCCCCCCCCCCCCCATGGATATATAGCTTGTGAGTTCTGACAATGTTCATTTTACTTGTTTCAGTTGATACCTCAACATCTTCCAGAAGGGGATGATTCTAAAGAAAGGACTGTCCAAGTTACTGGTGATAAGAGGCAAATTGAAATTGCACAAGAATTGATAAAGGAAGTCATGAATCAGGTTTGTTTGACTGCACATGTCTTATGCTGAGAAAGTTTACATTTTTAAAGTTCAGATAATGTTAGTGCTTATTTCTTTTGACCTATTTATTATATTAAGCTAATGTTTCTGCATTCTCAATTATTTATTGAAATCCTTTTTTTGTTTTGTTTTGTAATTTTAGGTAAGATATATGCATATGTTGATGACATGTAATAGCCTTGATTATCTTGTGTTACTGGGCCTCTGTAACCATATTTGTGCCTACTTCCTTTGCTCTTTTCTTTGAATGGGAAACTGAGGTTTATAGGTCATGTTCACTGTGGAAGTTGATTACCACCACACATTGCTTGGTTTTATTGTTCTTGATTAGTACCTGTAGTGTTCGTAAGATACTACTAAAGGTTCAATGTGGAAGGATGCCAAATTTTTGCTTCTGTGGCCCTGCTTGAAATTATGTATAACTAGTTTGTTAGATTTGGTATTGTTGACTGAGTTTGAATTTTTTTGTAACTACGGGTCTATTTATCACTTTATTTGAAACTATCATGCAAAAATCTATTAATAAATAAATACTAAAGAAATGATTAGTTGTATATACTATATAGGTATCCATGTAAAATTGGGATCTAGAGAAAAACTTCATATTTTTGTTTATTTTATTTGGGTTCAGTGCTTCTCCACAATTGTATTTGAGAAAGCGAAACGAAACTTGATTATGTGCAAGGAATTGTCCATGTATTCCATTCCTGTATGATCCATTTATGGAAGTATTGTATCAATTGCTACAATAGAAGTGAGATAGATCACCTGAAACAGTGTTCGTGAGTTTGGAATTTGATCAATAATCCATGCCAAGGTCAATTAAATCTTCTAGGAAGATCGTATATGTAAACCAAGATGTCAGTTGCAATGATTTATTTATCTTGAAGGTGCCAATTTCGAATTGGTTGGCTTTAAAAATGCAGATTTGGCTATTGCCTTTTCCCTGGGGTCAGCATTGCTTTCTTGATGTAGCATAGACAACCTATTCACTTTCATCCATTGAAGAGAGGTGGCTGGCATTAAAACCTCAGATTGCAGGATGTTTAATGGTTGGTAAGATTGCTTCAAGACTTAAAAATCATGATTCACTAAGACTATATTGTGCTGGCCTTGGTGCTCAAATAGAGCTGCTGTGTGATTTGCATGAGACCTTTTGGGAAGATAGAGTCATACCTCGTGAAGTCATGGAGTTTGATGATTTTTACTGTGTTGGGGCTGTATTCCTTTATATCTTTATCTAGTTCTCTATTATAAAATAAGGAATATTATAATAAGCTATTCATGTCATCTGGTGTGTTTTGAGGTTAGGGAAATTGCAATTAAAGTAGTCATATGATCAGGGATCAGTGCAAGTATATTGTGTTAATTTATATGCTTGCTAACATATTTTTGATCTTATGATACTTTTGGTTGAAAGGGCTAGCATCATATTAGATGCATGTTATGTTGGTGTGTTGTAAGTACTCAAGTCCAAGAAATCTAGTTGATCATGTTGGTTAATGAAAAAATTAATTTTGAATATTGACTTATATGTGTTTTTTGTGGATTTTTGTGACAGTGGAAGGCTATTGAGCTTGATGCTTGGTATTAAATTAACATACATTCTCATTCTCTTTTGGAATGTCTTGTCTTCACCTTTCTTGTCTGATTAGCGATTATAGGCAACTTATACGTATGCAATATATTTATTGGTCTGTTCTCTATGAACCTGATACTTGTTTGCAATTTTCACCTTATTCTGTTTTATTAAACATTTTATGCCTCAACATGTTAGTATGTAGTTAAGTGGAAGAAATTAAACTTCAATGTCTCATCTCTTGTAAGATTGGCTAGCTCTGGCTAGTCATCCCTGAATTGATAGATTGAAATTTAGTTTATAGCGCTTTTGCTTTGTCATTGTCAGGCTCCTTCCTTTTCCCTCCCTTGTTTGCTGAGGTGAGATCTTTTTTCTCTGAGATAACATCAAACATATGGTGTGGTTTTATTACCTACTGTGATTGAGCTCTAGGTGATGTGACATGCTATAGATATTGCAATTTTGACAGCCTGCTCCATGTTATTTTGTCAGTTCTCATTCAGCTTCAATTCTATTCATTATATAAAATCTGATGACTTGGCCTTTATGCCCCATTTGTGCCAGTTTTGTGGTAATGTGATGACAAATGTAATTCTGTTGACATTATGACATTAGCTTTTTAATTTTGAATTTTTTTTTGAGGTACATCTTTTTTAACTTTAAATTTGACTAATCATGGTTATGAAGTGGGTTCTCAAAATGGGTATGAAAATTTTCTTGACTTGGCTTTTATTAACATCATTGTACAATTATGTGAAAATTAATGCAGATATTATTCTGATTAAGAAAATTTTCCTATTTACTTACTTTATCTTATGTTTTCCTTGGATAGCCTGTCAGGCCACCAACTGGTGGTTTTGGTCAGCAGGCCTACCGCCCACCCCGAGGATCTGGTGGCCCACCTCAATGGGGTCAGCGAGGTTCTCATTTTGGCCACCCAAGTGCATATGATTATCAGCATCGTGGGCCATATCCTTCTCATAATCAACAATATGCTCCACCATATGGAAGCTATCCTCAACACATGGCTCCAAGAAGCAGCTTTGGTTCTGCTTGGGAGCAAAGGCCCCACCACAGCTTTCAGGGGCCACCCCCACACAATGGTGGTTATGAGTATTATGGAGGACAAGGGGGTCATATGTCTGATGCTCCACCGTCCACACAGCATCCCAGTACAGCTCCTCCCCATGGTGCTGGTCCTTCCCCTCTACCTTCCATGGGCCCAACCCCAGCTCAGGTGAATTACAACTATGGACAGCCACAAGGTCAGGATTATGGTCATCAGACATCTTATACTCAGGCAGGACATCCTCAACAAAGTTATGCACATGGATATGAGGAGTCAAAATATGATAATCGTGCCCCTACTCAACATCCCTATGGAGGACATGTAAATTCTCAACCGACCTACCCCCAGGCTGGTGCTCAACCTAATTTTGCTGCACCGCAGCAGTATGGTAAGCCACCATTATATGGCATGCCATCTCAGGGGCAGCCTCCACAATCTTATGGTCACCCTAGAGCTACTCAACCAGGGGATATGCCATATCAAGGTTCTACTCCTGCCCAGTCCTATGGCACAAATATGCCAACACAACAGCCATACCCATATGCATCATCTGCGCCATCACAGGCTGCATATCCTACTTATGGGTCTGCACCAGCTGCAGATGGCTACAATCACCCACCGGCTGCATCTGGCCCACATTATGCCCAACCTGGTGGCCAACCCAGTTATGGCCAACCAGGTGCCCAGCCTGCCAGTTATGCACAAGTTGGTCCCACTGGTTATGGATCATACCCATCTTCACAGCAAACTTATCCTGAGCAGCCGGCTCCTAGCAATGCAGTTTATGGCTACCAAGCGCCCCAAGATCCTAGTTATAACAGTGGCACTGCACCAGCATATAGTGCGGCACCAAGTGGGCAGCCAGGTTATGTTCAACCCACGCCAACTCAAACTGGTTATGAACAGTCTAACCCACAATCAGCAAATTATGCAGCTGTACCAGCAAGTGCTCCGGCCGCATATGGCAAGACATTGTCGCCTCAGCCTGCTTATCCTCAATATGACTCTGCCCAAGTTTATGGTGCTCCTCGATGATGTTTTTTCATGTTGACAACCAAATCCTAGTATTAGCATGTTCTAATTTGATGTCTTCTTTTGGTGTAACTTGCTTTTGATTTTCATGTAATCTGTATTGCTTTACGTTATGAACATGAAAATATAATTTTTCTTAGTACTCATGTGATTTCTGGAAAATCAAAGTTCAGTTAGGCTGTTGTTTTGTCGAAAGGTTTAAAAGAAAATTAATCGAAAATAAGAGGACTGACTTTATAATCTCCATACTTTGCTGATACTTTTTCCTTTGATACATTTTTTGTTTGCAAATACTTGGAGTCGAGTGGTTTTAAAAGTAGCATAAATTCAGTTTAAAGAGATTACGCATTTCGTTAACTTTTTTTCTTTGTCGAATTCATTTACTTGTTGCTCCTTTCTCCCTTGCCTTCTCACAATATCATTAAAGTTTACGAGACAAGGATCACGATTAAAAATATCTTAGTTGATAAAGAGCACCTAGCAATAGACGTCGAGGAGGATGTTCAAGAGAAATTGATATTTCCTTCAGTTCTTTTTATTGAAATTTTTTTAGTCTTTTTTCTAGATTATTATGCTAGTTTTTTTATTTAAAAATCTTTGATAAATGAAATAAATTTCTTGGTATTTTTGAAAATGGTTAGTTACAGTTATGTCTCATTTACATTAATTAGTTAGGTGAAGAAAAGGATAGTTTTTAAAAATATGTAAATTGATAACAAATCTAAAATCATTTATTAAATTTCTCAATTCTTGTAAAAATTTTAAAATATTGTATATAAATAAGATACAAGGTAGTATTAAGGAAAGGAAAATTATATTTCTAGAAAAATAAATTTATAATTTTCGTTACAAACAGAAAAGAGGAAGAAATGTGAAAAAAATAAAATAAATGATAAGATATATGATTTGATTGAAACAAAGAAAAAAGTTTTATAAAGTTGTACATAATTTTTGTGGACGAATAAATATATCGATAAAGAAAAAGGTGTCGTGTACAAAAATATGGAACAATAAAAGTTATCTCCTTTAATTTTGGGATGTATTTTAAAGATGTATGTATACAAAAACATAAAAGATGCTGAAATAATTATATATGGTCTCATCTTTTTTTTTAAAAAAAATAATGGAATAGGTATTGAAAATCGTATAATGTATATATCTATGTGAATCATGATTCATTGCAATATTTGTAAGTTTTTTATCCAGCTCGTATGTATTAAAATATATGTTTTCAGAATAGTGTAGTTTTAAAAGTATTTTTTTTATAGCAGATCCAAATAGTATTTATGCAAATTTTTTTGCATTTCATATATGACACGTATTTAATAATGCATTACATGATAAAATGCATTACACAATGAATAAGACACATTATTAAAGATGTCATACATGATATGAAAAATGAAAAAATATCAAAGCATTTACTACGTTGATAAATGCAGTCTTGAAAATCCATGGTAAAAATTACAATGAGTAGTAATATAAAAAAAACTAATAAATGAAAAAAAATATCTTTAACCGTTTTCATCTAAATTTAAAAAACGAATAGTGAAAATTAAAACGAGTAATAAAAAATATAACATCTTTAATCATTTCTATTTAAATTTAAATATACATGATAAAATTAAAATCATTATTTAAATATATCTACTATCAAATACTTAAGGGAAAGACATTCTTCCATTTTTTCATTTATAAAAAATTTTAGTGAACTGTAAATCCAGGTAAAATTATACAAACATATACTGTTATGATGATACCGGCTCCTTTCACTAAAATTTAAATAAATAAAAAAATGAAAGAGTATTTTTAATTTAAATACTTGATAATAGATATTTTAAATAATAATTTAATTATTATTCTTTTCTTTATTATTCATTTTAAGTTTCATCATGTATTTTTAAATTTAAATAAAAATAGTAAAAGATGTTATCTTTTTTTCATTTATTATTATATTCTTTCCTTTATTACTCATTTGAATTTCTACCAAATGTTTTTAAACAGTCAAAGATGTTACCTTTTTTTTTCATTAACTAGTATATTTTTTCTTTTATTATTCATTGTAACTTTCACGACCCCTTAACTTTTAAAACTGCAATTATGCTTCTGTTTTTTAGGTGATGCATAATGTTTTGTCCCTCATGCATGAGACATTTAATAATAGACACAATATTAAATGCTGTGAGGCACAAAATTATGCATCATACTATTTGGGCCTCACGAAAATACTTTTGAAACTACACAATTCTAAAAATATGATTTTTAATACATACCAGCGGGATAAAAAGCTCGATATGTGTATGACATAAACCTGTTTACTTTTATCTTTTTCTATGTAAATAAACTTGTCCACTTGGCGATGATAAAACGGTCTAGTAGGATTAACAACCAATCATTTTTAAATAAAGCATAAATTTGGTCTCAGAATGAGCCTCCTAAGATGTATTGTATTAACAATTTTTATATATGCTTATGTACTCTCACTTATACGCCAGTCCAATGCGCCTTGATCGAACATAAATGAACTCAATGGCTTTCTTTAAGGCTAAAAAAAATGTCCGTAAACTACGTAATCAATGCAAATCTACGCTACACTTTTTGAGATAAAAGATAGGTAAGCATCTGAATAATTAGTTATTTTTTGAATTATAAAGTAAGAATATCTGGCGTTTCATTGGAATCGAATAAATAGATATTTTAGTTTAAAAAATTAAGAATCAGTTATATTAATTCTTTAAAGACAAAAATCATGATTCCTAAAAAATAAAACATTAATTATTTTTTGCAAGAATTAAAAAATTAAGCTTCTATTTTTTATGACTAATATATCGGACCAAAATAACCATTTCCTCCGTGAGCAAAAAAGCCTTTTAATGCTTACTCAAAGGGTCAGTGTAATTGGTTTTGGAGAGATCAAGTTGCAATGAAGATAAGCCAGTGATACCAGGGTTTCTAAGCTGATCAAGCTGTTTGTTACCTCGGCGAAGTAAGTACTCAATGTAGAGAAAATTTTTGCGATCTACTTCCTTGGAATTACGGCGAAACTCTTGTGAAACTATTGACTCTATCTTGCGGCGTTCCTCGTTTGATTTGGATCGTGCTGCACGCATAAACCCTCTGTATAGGCTAAGTACCTGCTTCTGCATCCCAGAAAGCCTTTCGCCTCTGGAGCTTCCCATTGCATATTCTTTGTTGTGTCTACCAATATGTAAGTTTTCAAGGCGAATTCTGTCCATAAAGAACAACAATACAAATTAGTTAAGTTCATTCATATTTGACTATGTCAGATTAGCACTTTTTTGGAAGCGTCAAATAATATGAACAATCTTTGCAACATCAGAATCGCAGGCATTTTACCAGAAATTTATGAGGCATTTCATCAAATACGTTATAGAGAATAATCTCTTAATTTGATTACCTCAAACTCAGAGGGGACGAACCAATTATCTGAACTGAATCGCTTCGGATTCAAGCAATGAAGATGAGATTAGGGCTTGCCATCCAATCCATCTGGCAGGCATCGATGCATCGATGCGGTATGTGGCCTGAGTCTGATCTTGGAAAAGTGAGGTTTAGTTAGGTCGCTTAGGTAAGATCTGGAATGGGCTCAACAGAGAAGTATTTGGGCTGGATCGGTTTGGATTTGAGCCCCTAACCTGAACTTGATAAACAAAACCGAGTTCTTATATTAATACGACCAAAAAATAAAATAAAATAACCTACTTCGACCAAGCAGATTTTCTGCACTTTTGTAGTATTTCTCTTTGTAATTTTTTATTACTTATGAGAAAATTAAATAAGAAAAACTAACAATATATGTGGGGTGTTTTACTTTAAAGGGGAGGGAGTATGTCGTATACAATACGGAGATGACTAAGCTTATTAAATGGATTTAGCTTCTTTAAATTGTATAAATTTGTAAAATAAAAAAGTAAAAATGTAAATTTTAATCAAGGTATCTCAATCTTATATAACTTTAAATTAGGTAAATATTAATTTCTAATTTTCCACCTACTAATTTTAAATGAATCAAATGCCTTGTATCTAAGTTGATTCACATTATTATATTATATTTGTCTCTAAATTTATATGTTAATTATATTAGAACATTCAAGAATATCATCAAGTATAATTACTATTTCTAAATATTATCTTTTTATCTATTTAATCAATATTTATATAATATTTCATGTAAAATCAGTTTTTTAGAAAAAAAACTTTTATAAGAAAACATTAAGAATAGAGTACATGATTTAGAAGAGAATTTCACCAAACATGATTTTGAAACAAATGAGCAGCTAATTTATGACTACAAACATTTAAGTTTCTATTAATGAAAACAAAAGATATATCCTAAATCCTATCAGCTAAAACTTTGCAAGCCTAAATAATTTTCATCAAATTTGGATGAATGTAATAGCCCCCAACCTTTTGAACCTATAATGAGTCTCACCCAACTTGAATATTAGAGAAATTCCAGTTGTGTACTAAACAAAGACCCCACTACATCGCAAGACACCCAACAAGAGCTGCATCTAATCTGTAACCAACATAAAAAGTAGCAGCTACATGGATTTCACCATTTTATTTTTTAACCATAGCTCCAAAATCAGTTCCTCTTGCTCCAGCCCAACCAGCATCCAAGTTAAGAAGCAGGTTCTTGTCTGCGCTTAAATTCTGAAATCAGCTAAGGTCATCCACCAAATTAGAATTCTCAGCGTATGATGATCTCCACTGGTTCCATAGGTTAAAGTTAATGATCTGATGTAGTTTATTTGTCTAGAACACCCATTGAAACCAATATTATGTAGATGTTTCCATAAAGCCCACAAAACCACCATATTCTCTTCTAATTCTAATTTAATAGAATTTTCTAGCAAACTTTTCAACTAATCTGAAGCATAGCTGAATGATAATTTTCCAGAATCATGAAGGGAAAAAAGAATTACACCAAGTACAATTGAAGAAATAATGATCCCATGACTCAACAGTATCAGTATCACCAAATACAGAAGCAATCTAAATCTAAATCTAAATCAAAATCTTTCTTATTCACAAAGTAGCTCCTATAGACAGTGCATTACACACCACCATAAAGAAAAAATGTTCAATTTTGTGTGGGACATTTTCTTCCCAGATGTGCCTCTATAAAAAAGACTGGCCATCAGAAGCTTCTACTAAACTAGACAACTTTGAGTTCATTAAGAGATGATATGCATATTTAACCGAAAATATGTCATTCTTTGACCACCTCCGCATAGGAACATCCTCAATGTTACTCCAAGGAATAAGAATGACTTTAATAGCTACTGCTTCAGCTAGGTGAAAAATAGAATCAATGAGTTTAAAATTCCACAAATGACATACTGCAAAGTTAAACTATCTAAGTTGGCATCCATGGAAAGGGAGTTTGGAGAAGAAATTACATAACCTGAGTGTGGACCAAGGATCCAAGGATCCTTCCACATGCAAATTTTTGATCCATACCCAACCACCCATTTAAGATCATATAGTAGAAACTTCTTAGCACCCCAAAGACTTCTCCAAGTATAGCTAGGATGGAATCCTACAAAGAATTCGATAAAAAACTTTCTAGAAAAATACCAAGCCTTAAGAGTCTTAAACAAAATTGACTTCTCATATGTTATCAGGCACTAACATTTTTTAGACAAAATAGCATCGTTGAAAATTTGCATGTCTCTGAAGCTAATCGCTCATTTAATCTTTGGTCTGCATAATCTATACTAGGCCATCCAGTGAATTTTGCACTCTTTATCTACCTGATCCCACCAAAACTGTGCTAATGAAGAGTTCATATGTTCACAGACTTTCGAAGGAATTTTAAAATAAATCATGACATAGATGAGAATTGCTTATGCACAGATTTAATCAGGATCTCTTTACCAGCTCTGGACAGATATCTCTCTTTCCATCCTTCTTAGACCTTCCAACATCCATAGGAAGACCCAAATACTTATTATGAGAAGTTACAACTTTAAAATCCAACCTATTTGGGATCAATACTTTACAAGATTCGCACATGTTTCAACTAAAAGAAAATTTAGATTTTTCAAAATTAATTTTTTGTCTTGAAGATTTTCCATAATTCTCAAGAATTTCCATTAATGCTTCTACCTCAGAAAGAGTTTCTCTAGAAAAAATTAAGCTATTATTAGTGAAAATCAGGTGAGAAATAGGACCATTCCTAGCCACCTTTACACCATGAATTAACCCTAGGTTTGGTTTTTCTTAAATCATGCTAGCTAGCACATCAACACATAAAGGGATATAGGGTCGCCTTGCCTGAGACCTCGATGCAAGAAGAATTTATCTCTTGGTTCACTGTTAAGGAGAATAGAATAAGATACTGAAGAAACACATCTCATGATTACGCTTACCAAAGCAACAGAGAAACCCATAGACTTTAATACAACTTCCAAAAAGCCCATTCAACTCTATCATATGTCTAGACATGTCCATTTCTAGTGCCATACAACTTTACCTCTTGTCAAATATTTCATATAATGAAAGAACCCAAATCCAATCACAGCATTATCTGTTATAAGACGGCCTAGAACAAAAGCATTCAGTAATATTCACCACATCATACAGAATCAATTTCAATCTATTTGTGACCATCTTCAAGATAACATTGCATAAACTTATAGGGCATAACTCTTCAAGCTTGCTAGGGGATTTTACTTTCGGGATTAGACAAATAAAAGTGTAATTAATATGAGAAGGTCAACAAAGTTATTTAAAATATTAAGAACCAGCGATGTCACATTTCCCCCCTCCCCCCTCCCAACAATGTGTAAGAAACTCTATCAGAATTACAAGAAAAACACTCTTTATTAATAGAAAACAGCAGCACAATCCAAGTATTCGAGAGACCTGGTTCACTCTCAATGCCTAAAGGCCCTAATCCTCTCGCATATTGACTCCCTATTCCCCTGCTCCTTGCCCTTTATTTATACACTTTAGTTTTAACTAACTAAACCTAATTAGTTATATCAACTAACAAGTAAAAAGTAACTAACTAATTATTATTTAATAATACTTCCTTCCTGGAGATTCACCTTATACTCGGTGAAGGTTTGACCCAAACAGTAGATGACAAAATTTTACCAGGATCTCACTCTTATTCTCCTTCCTCGCCAATGTCTTTATTGATGATTAGAACTGGAAGTTGCTTATTTTTGCAGACATGACCTAGTCCAAATTTTTCATCACATCAGTAGCACAACCCTTTTCTTGATCTTTCTTGAAATTCTTCATCGATTAACTTCTTGAATCCCCTGCCTTTGTAAGATTCCGTTGTTCCAATGTTGTTGGACTCCACAGCAAATCCCTTTACATCTCCCATATGTTATGTTTTTCTTGCCCTCTCTTCCCAAGTCACATTTCTTGAAGAAGGAGAATTTCTAGGTGGGTTGCTCCCCTTATTACTCCAAGAAACCTCTTTTTCTAGTAACTAATTATTCTCATCAATTCTTTGAGCACAATCCATTAATTCTAGTAGAGTACTCAACGAATGCAGTTTAAGTCCTGCTCGAATCATCCCTGTCAATCCATTCAAGAATATTCCTTTTAGGTATTCTTGATCGATCGCCTTCAATGATCCTACATAAAGTCCAAATTGCTCTCTATACTCCTCTGCAGATGCAGATTGTGTAAGTTCCAATAGCAACTCATATGGGTTCTGCATCATAGAAGGCTGGAATCTCCTAATTATTGCAGATTGAATGGGATTTTTGATGCAGAATTCCCACCATTAAAACCAAGTCAAGGATTTTCCTTCCATTGCTATCATGGCTACTGACAGTTTTTCCTATTCTCTTACCCCTTTCATATCAAAATATCTCTCCATTTGGTTAATCCAATCATATGTGTCCTCTCCAAAAAATAAGGGAATTTCTAATTTCCTCCATTGGTCTTCAGTTAAGTCAAGTCTTGAGTCTGCTTTGGTTCTACAGTTTCCCTCAATTTCATTAAGACTATCTCCAGGAGCATTACTAGAATGGCCATCCTTTTGGGTATTATGATTGAGGTTCTCTTGCAATTCCTTGAGTCTTTTCTTGGATTCTTGCCTATCTTCCTCGAGCTTTTTTAGGAGACTCTCGAAATCCCTTTCTAAGCTTTCCAATCGACCTTCCATCCTAGTGTTCACCATGTATGGTTGCCCAGGATCTTGAGCTCTTGATATCAATGGTAAGGAACTAGATCAGAATTACAAGAAAGACAGTCTAACAGAAATAGCAGTACAGTTCAGGTATTTGAGAGACTTGATTCTTTTCCAATACCTAAAAATCCTAATCCTCTCACAAATTAACCCTCTATTCCCCTGTTTCCTACCTTTTATTTATACATTTTACAAACCTCTAATAGTTTAACTAGCTCAACCTAATTAGTTATTTCTAACTAACAAGTAAAGAGTATCTAGCTAACTAACTATTATCAAACACAATGTTTCGATATTTATGAAAGCATAATTGATGGTAGGATTTATATATTGATTTACATTAAGTAGTTATTATTATTTTTTGTTTATACTAAAAATATTTTCTAACTCATAACTAAAGGTTAGAACCAAGCTTTTGATAACACACTTAAAACATATAGTTATTTACCAACTATATCAAATTTTATTAATTATATTAAATAATTACTTAAGTTTTTGTGTCAAACTATTTTTATATTTAAAATAATAAAGTTATCTACTTAT
This sequence comes from Canavalia gladiata, assembly GCA_037954105.1. NCBI lineage: Eukaryota > Viridiplantae > Streptophyta > Magnoliopsida > Fabales > Fabaceae > Canavalia > Canavalia gladiata. The sequence continues at coordinate 19,440,859 of CM075667.1, forward strand.
TTGACTTAATTTATCCAACTTGTGCATCCTAAGTTTACACAGGCAAGGTTTATTGTTGCGTTTAGGTCACAATTGAGAAGATGGTAATGCATTAAGTGATGTTAAGGCCATGACCATTCCAGCATAGGGATTCATATAAGCTTCCTAGCCTTTGTCATAGGTTTTAAATGAAAAGTAAATACCAGAGTCAGATTGTGATGATATTGGCTTGAATTCATAGGTGTTTGGATCTGAATGTATTCATAGTAGCTGGAAACAAGTTCAGTGCTATGTTGATAAGCTTCTTATTCCAATTTCCGAAAGACTACCATCATTCGATTGACGTACTTCAATTAATCAGCGATCTGAACATTACCCTGAAGAGTCTCCAGATTACGGTTCTCTTAACGTGGGTCAACACCGATCCCTATAGTCCTTGCAACTTTCTTCCAAATACAGCCTCCCTGAAGTACAGAGGAAAGGATTCAAAAACTTTACAGAGCTTGGTTAGGTAAGCATAATGCACGTAAATACTTTACGTTTCATCCCATGTAGGTCAAAAACTCAAGGCATAATTGAAGATTAATTAACATTTTAGTGAAATATGAAGCCAATTAACAGACCTTCAATTCTTCCAAAGAGAAGCCCCTAGCGCCGTCACTTTCACGTTGTATTTGAGATTCTGATCACAAACAATAGGATGAAGGAACATGAGTATATCCAAGATGCTTCAATGGGTTAGGGTCGGGCTATGGTATCAATTATCAGGTATTGGGCTTTTTTCTTTTCTGATTTTGCTGCTTCAACAAGAATAATAAAATTAAAATAATTTCCGTTATTATTTATTTTGAATGTTATACAAATGAATTTAAAAAGTAATGAAATCCTTTTCAACTCAACATTTTTTCTTATAAAAATAATTTACTTGTTTTTTAATTTTTTTAATTATCTGATAGTAATTTAATCTTATTTTTAATAATTCAAACTATTAGCATTTCACACTTTAATTCTAGACAATATTTATTAAACAGCACATATTGTACATCATATTAATGATGAATTATCTATATAAAAAAAATCACTTGTTTCTGCATACACTTAAGAGTGATTTGACTTTATTTGGTTTTTTTAAAAACACATACCATCGTTTTTAACTTTTTTCCTAACAATACAAATCAGAACAGGACACCCTGAAAGAGAATGAGAAAAAGTATACACAAAAATGTTACAAATATCACTGTTAGTTGGATTAGTTGTAATTAATTAAATGTTGATTATTTAGTAGTTGATTCACCTTATATATAAAAGCACTTTTGTACCTTATTTCATCAATAATAAAAATTCCGATTTTCTCATTCTCTCTGATTCTCTTTTCTCTTGAACTTTCTCCACGTTTGTCAACATAAAGTGACTTGAGTGATCCACTCTCCTATGATCAACATGACAATTTTAGTTGCTAATAATCCTTGTTAAAAAACTTGTCAAATTTTCATCTCGGTCAGTTGTTTCTCCTGTTTATTATACCGTCTTCCTAAGAATGAGCGAAGTGTTTCTTGGAGAGAGTGAAAGAATGAAATGATTCATACATGCAAACATAAATATTAATATATAGGGCGGTAAATGTTATGAACATCTTGGTTATGGACTAGAAATAACAGGTCAAAACAATTTGTTTACAGTTCATGTTTATGTCAGGCAGATTGCTATCTGTACAATTTTATAAGGCTGCAGTGTTTGGCATCACATTACATTACATTACATTACGTTGCTTGTTTTGCACCAGTTGGCTTGAAAGTCCTTTGTTTCCCAATTGCATTTGGTAGGTAAGCTTCCCGAATATATTTCCTCTTCTTAAGCTTCTTGATCATCCTGATCCTCTTCAGCCGTTTGGGGTCAACAATTTTCTTGCTCTTTTCCAATTTCTCTTTCCTTCCCTCAGTATAAGCTTCAATGGTTTTACTTCTCTTATCATCAGGTAATAAAGCTAATCTGGAAAATTTCCTGGGACTCACAATTTCCAGTTTGTCAGTAATTTCCTTGAACGCTGGAACAAGGCCACGCCTTAGAAAGCATCCTTCGATAAGCCGTATTGAATTTGATTCAGGGAGATTTGGAGCATCTTTCAACTCAAGATCCAAGCAAAATGGGGAGTCTTTTAACCACATCCTGAGGGAGTGAGCCTTGGCCACAAGGACACCGTGTCTTGTCTTACAAGGAAGGAAAGGCGAACCCATTTCCCAAAGGCATGCTTTCAATGTGCTATCCAGGGATACCATGTTATACTCTGCTGTTCCTGTTATAAGCACAACTGATTTTGGTGACTCTGGATAGCCCTGCAAGGAGGCATCCTGCCATGACATTGAAGTTCCAATGTTAAGGTCAATCAAACAGAGGTGAGCCAGAGCTAATAAAATGATGAACATTATATTTGTGATCAATGATAACAATGTTTACAGCTCATAATGCAATGCCCAAAACTCATAAACCGAATTGATTAACCTTCTTTGCACACAAGTTTTAATTTATAAAAAATAAAACAAACTTATATGTATGTAAGTATGCAATCAGATTAGGATCTAATATAATAATAATGCTTTTGATCTCATATAACAAGCGATTTTAATGTGGTTGACTGGTTGACTGAATTCTGTGGTTATGTTGAACATTGTGTAAAAATGAAAACACATTTGCGGCACAGTATAACACATTCTAGCTCTACAAAGTTTTGAGCTAACATCCAGATTTTAGACTTTAACAATAATCATAAAAGACATAGTTATAGTCAGAAGATGATGGCTTTGCGGATCTTTATCATAAAAATTATATGAAACATTGCTGAAAGCTGGGCACAATTTCAAAATTTGGCAAGTGTTATCACCTTCAAAATAGCAACAAACAATGTAGGAGTATGTAGTTCTAAAACCTTGAACCTTCGAAGTGAAAAGCCATAGACAATTTTGAAGGCAACTTAGAAGGGAAAGAAAAGTCACCTGCATGTGGTCAAGCCATAACGTAAGACCAACAAGGGCTGAACCAGCAGATAGTTTTCTAAAATCAGCTCCCCAGTCCTTATCAGCAACTCTGCAATTGATTGATACAAGCAATGAGGAACTTCATCCAAAGTATATCACTGTCAAGAACTATGAAAAGTACCTATAATTCCTACCTAAAAATATCATGGCGATAAATGCTTCTCTTGATTGCTAATTGGAAAACCCATGATGCAGTGGCCCGGAGTTCAAATGCCCACAAGAGATCCACCAAAGCATTGACAAAGTTAAAGGCTGCATTATCCTCCAGAGTTTCTAGTCTCTCCAGACATTGGTCAACCTCTGAAACTAGTGACTCAGATTTTTCTCTTAGAAGCCTGTAGAACAATTAGCATACATCATTAACTGGACAAATAAGAGAGCTCTGTGCTTCTTCCTAATGATAAAAATAATAAATAAATAGTACCGGATTGGGAGATCAAATCCAATACATTGGAGTGCATTTAAAAGAATAATGGCTTTGTTTGCTCCCTCAGACAAACTTGCAGCTCTGATAAAGCATGTCCATATTCGATGGTCAGGCTCTATGTTTGCTTCCTTCATCTCTGTGAGCTTTTCAATTGCAGCTTTAAAATCTCCTTTTTTGAGATATGCATCTGTAACAGAGCTATAAGGTAGAGTATCCAGAACCACGCCAGTTGTTCTCAAGTTTTTAAGAACTTTCTCGGCTTCCTCAGGCTGCCCTGATTTACCATAGGCAACCATAAGCAAGTGCATGGTGGCAATAGTGGGCTCTATCCCTGATTCTTTCATCATGGCCAGTAGATTTTCAGCTTTCAGATGATCCCCAGAAGTTCTATACATTTTCATCATTAAATGATAAAAAGAGCGGTCCAGTTTGTAACCATTTGATCTAAGCTCTTCAAAAAGTTCCTCCGCATGTTCATACAGATGTAGCTTACTAAATGCTGCAATCAAGCTTCTGTATGTGTCTGGCTTAGGCTCCAGACCAAGACTTCTCATTTTATTCATCAATGAGAGACCTTCTTCTGGTCTAGAGTCTCTGCAGTACATTATAATTAATGTATTGTAGGTTTCCCCGTCTGGTTTAAGACCAGCATCTTGAATCTTCTGGTAAATGAAACCCATGCTTCTAAAATCTTCAATGTTTAAATATAATTTAAGCATAGAATTGCAAATTTGAAGATCGGGCTTAAATCCTGCTTCTTCCATCTCACCTAACATGATTTCTACATCCCTTACTCTTTTGCATTTGCATAGCAATCTAATCATAATTCTGTAAAGATGCATGGTAGGAAAATAACCAGCAGCTTTCATTCCATTGTATATTTTCAGCACCTCAAATAAGTTTCCTGCCTGAGCAAAGGCTTCAAGCGTCAAAAGAATAGAACTTTTACTAATCTTGAACCCCATGTCTTGCAGCTCCAGGATTACCACATAAAGCTCATTCAGTCTCCCATCAACAATTAAAGCCTGTAATAGACCATTTATGGAATCTACAGTTGGGGAAGGTCCATCTCTCATCATTGTATTAAAAATAGCTCTTGCTCGCTCATAACAGCCACTGAATGCATAAGCATGTATTAAAGCATTCCACACCTTTCTATCCATTTTTGCACATCTTTGCCTAAGACTCCCCACTAAGCTTTCTGCCTTTTGCCATATCTTTAACTTCCCATATGTTTCAATGATATCTATATAAACAGATACGTTATCAAGTATAAAACCTTTTTTCTCTGCATGATACAACAAATGGTTGGCTGTCTCTGGTAAGCCCAATCTACAGTAGACAGACACCATACCTTGGTACACACATTCGGATGGCTCAACACCATTGAATCTCATGTCAGAGAAAATCTGAGAAGCTATGTCGAAGAGTTCATTTTGTATACATTCCTGAATAAGGGATTCATACATAGTACAACTTCTAAATGGACCAAGTCCTCCTTTACTTCTGTATTCCTCCAAGGCTGCATCTAACTTTTTAGCCTTGCAAAGTATAATGATGAGTGCTTCTGTGATCATTTGAATATCATCTGGAGCATGCTCTCTCAAGAATTCAAGAAGTTCACACGCTTCTGAATACCTAGCAGATGAACTGTATGAACTCATGATAGATAAAAAATTCTCATGATCCAATTCATAGCCAGTGCTGATGGCAACTTTCAACATTTTAGCAGCATGATCATAACATCCCCCCTTCACAAGAACTGAAGAAATAACTTGTGGATTCATACCATTCAGTTCTTCCATATCTCTAATAATTCTGTCAACGACATCCCACATGTTTTCCCTCACAAGTGCTTGCAGCATGACCTCGTAGAGATCATTATCTGGTGTGACACCATCACGAATCATTTCCTTATACAACGTCATAGCCTTTCTCATCTCGTTAAACCTCAGAGAGAAATGCAACATAACTGAGTATGCCAGACGATCAGCTTTGATCCCTGACCTACGCATGCAACTAAATGTCTCTTCGGCCTCTGCTCGTTTGCCAGCCTTTGCATAAGCACAAATTAAAGCACTGTACGTGTGCAAAGTGGGCTTAACTCCTGCATCCAACATTTCTGACATCACATTTGCAGCTTCCACAACTTTACTTGCTTTCCCAAGCGAATCTATCAAAACAGTATACGTAACTGCATCCGGATTCCTACCAGAAGATTTCATGTCTCTGTAAAGCTGCAATGCCTGGTCATGCCGGCCTTGCTTTCCATACATGTGTATAATAGTGTTGTATGTCATCTCATCCTTGCCAAACCCCTTTTTCACCATTTCCTCACAAATATCCCTCACCTTTTCCGTATTCCCCTCTTTTGAAAAGGCATACAACAAAGAATTATACGTTACAGCATCAGGAAAAAACCCTTTAGAGTCCAATTCTCTAAACAGCTGCTCGGCTTTCCTAGAATGCCCACATCTACCATACACCGAAATCATAGCATTGTAAGTCCACAGGTCAGGTTGACAACGCTGGGATTCCATATCATTGAAAACCGCAATGGCTTCCTCCAAATTGGACTCTCTTGAACAAGCACTAATAAGGGTATTGTAAGTTATTATGTCAGGCTTAATACCCGCCCTCCTCACTTCATCTAAAAGCTGAATAGCCAAATTAGGTTCCATTGCCTCACTCCTGGTCCGTGCATTGATCAAAGTATTGAAACTCACAAGGTCAGGCACACAACCTCTCTGACGCATTAAATCAAGCAGTTCCTTGACCTTGTTGAAGCGACCATTGCGCGCATAAACACCCATCATAGCATTGTACACTTGGACGGTGTCTCCAACGCTTGGTTCAGCCCTTGTGAAGATTTCAACAGCGAGTGCTTCTTGATTAGCCTTTCCCAGCACACCCAAGATGGTGGCAACCATCCTCGCATTGGGTGCATACCAATGACGCAAATTCAAGCATTCATAGAGTTCAAGCGCGCGTTGCCAGCATCGTTGACCCACCCATTTGACCGCGAAACAGAAATCGGTTGGTGTCATCTGAACTCTGCGTTCTTCCAACACAGAAGCAACAAACTCGTCCGATTTCAACGCCAGAATCGTATCCGTGAAGTAATTCACTCTTTCCCTCCAATTCTTGTCTCTCTTCAGAGCCAACTTGTTCATCTTTTTTACCTTTGTTTTGCTGCGCCTCCCCAAAGCTTCTTCCCGGGATTTCTGGGCTTCCTCCGGAGGCTCCGAAGATGACGGAGCCTTGGGGGACAAAACGTCGTCGTTTTGTGGGGAATGAGTGTGCGTAGAAGTTGAAGGGTAGGTTTCGGAGAGTTTGAGATTGGGCCATCTGACTGAAGGTGATGCTCTGCTATAGTTAAACTTAACAGTGTTGGATTGTGGAGAGGAATCGGTGTCGGTGTGACGGATAGTGGTAGAAGAAGTTGAAGAGGAAGCAAGTGCTGCAGCGTGTCTAGGTGGAGGGTTGTTCGACTCTGGTCGCTGAATGGAGGGAAAACTGAGCAATCTTGAACCAGAGACAGAGACAGACATGTTTGTTTCTTGTGTTGCGTTGTGTTTTTCAGGAGCAATTGCAAGTCATGTATGTAACAATATGTTGGGCTTTTCTTAAATGCAGCATTTATGTATGGTTTGAGTTGTCGATTCAGAAAAAGCAATGCAGAATTATGAGATGGAAGAGGGTGAGTGAGTAGCAGAAGAAAGAAAGAACCCAGTCACACTTGTGTTGTGTCTTTTATTTTCTTATCCATGTGAGGTATATTGATATTAGATATTTTACTTGGCGCCGCGGGTATGTTCACTCTTTTTTTAGAATAAATTTGATTTAAATTTTTTAACAATTAATTGTTAGTTTTAGTTGTTATAAAATTTAAATCTTTAAAAATAATTTCAATTATTATTTTTAATAAAATGTTCAATATATAAACATATTATACTATTTATTATCTTAAACATAATATAATATCGTAGATGTATGTTAAATAATAATAAAATTATTTTGAAAATTTTAAAATTTATAAATAAATAAATAAATAATTGAAAAATTAAAACTCAATTTTTGATATATAGATCCTTCATTTTTAAGTATAAAAATGCCGTAGCATGAACACTTAAATTGGTTGTAAAATAATATATATATATATATATATATATATCATAATTGTTATATATGAAAATAATCCCTTATTTAAATAATCTAAGCTATTCAGAAGACATACATGGTCTAAACAAAATAAATAAATAAAGTAAAAGAAAAGTTGGCACTTTGAACCTTTTGTAGCTGAGAAGCTCAAATTACTCCCAAGGTTCAAGGCTGAAGAATGGGTTCTTTTGTGTTTAGGGTTTAGGGTACTCCGTTTTCTGCACCATGCAAATTTCATTATCATACACTCATGCTAACCCTCTTCTCTGTTTTTCTCGTGCAACTCTAACTGTTACCCAATGTAGTAAAAACCCCATCTTTCTCAATTCCTCTAATCGCCGGGTTCGAATTCGAAACAAGGGTGTCAAAGAAGTGGGTTCAGAATTTGATAGCAAAAGCAAGAAAAGCATAATGCTTTCTCATAGACTCCGGGATGCTGAAGAGCTTTCCGATGAGTTATACGGCCAATTAATTTGGGAATGTTGCGAAGAAGGAGACTTGGATAGAGCCATGTCACTTCTTGCATGAATGGAAGCTCAGGAGTTTCACCTTGGTTCATCATCCTATGCTTGTCTAATTGAAGCCATTGGAAATGCTGGAAGGACTTCAGAGGCTGATATGTTTTTTAAAGAGATGATTTGTTATGGTTTTAAACCCAAATTGAATTTGTACAATAGTTTGCTTAGAGGGTTCTTGAAGAAAGGTCTGTTAGGACTTGCTAATGGGCTCTTGCAGGAAATGGATGAATCAGGCACTTGGAGGAGTCAAGAGACATATGAGATCTTTCTTGATTACTATGCTGCTGCTGGAAGGTTGGAAGATACTTGGTCAACAATCAATGAGATGAAACGAAAGGGGTTTCGGCTTAACTCAATGTGGTATAGCAGGGTTGTTGGGATTTATAGGGACAATGGGATGTGGAAGAAAGCAATAGAGATTTTGGAAGAGATTAGAGAGAGGGGGATTTCTTTAGACACTCATATTTGTAACAGCATTATTGATACCTTTGGTAAATATGGTGAATTAGATGAGGCAATGAAATTATTTAAGAAAATGCAGAAAGAAGGTGCAAGGCCTTATATAGTGACATGGAATTCACTGATTAAGTGGCACTGCAAAGAAGGTGATTTCATGAAAGCCTTTCATTTGTTTACTGATATGCAAGAGCAAGGTTTATATCCGGACCCTAAGATCTTTATCACCATTATTAACTGCTTGGGGGAACAGGGAAAGTGGGACATAATAAAGAAATATTTTGAAAGCATGAAAAACAGGGGAAATACAAAATATGGGGCTGTTTATGCTGTTTTGGTTGATATTTATGGGCAATATGGGAAATTTCAGAATGCTAGGGAGTGTGTACAAGCACTGAAGTCCGAAGGTGTGCTAGTTTCTCCCAGCATTTTTTGTGTGTTAGCTAATGCTTATGCTCAGCAGGTATGCCACTTCCTTCGTTTCTCCTGTTTCCTTTTTTTCCAACCTTCTCTTTGGGTATAATTATTTATATAAGAAGCACATATACATCAGAATAGTCGATGTTATGGTTTCCTATTTGTATCCAATACCGTATTGGTACTGTACTTGAACACCTAAATGGTGGAAAATGTCAGATACATTATTGATCCGAATACCGGTGTTAATTTAGGCTATTCATATGATATTTCCTTTTATATACTTTGTTGGTATATATTAAGATTAATAACCAACAATGTTAATATTATGGTACAAAATTTAGCAATCTTACCGGAGAAAAGTTAGATTGTGAAAAATTTGTAATTAAAGAAAAAAGAAGGGAAACAAGAAGTCCAAAACAGAGAGATGCTTACTTGCTTTGCTTATTTAAGATTGCTAGTATTGGATATGACTTATTTGTTTTCTTTTCAGGGCTTATGCGAACAAGCCATTAAGGTGCCGCAGATCATGGAAGGGGAGGGAATTGAACCAAATGTTGTTATGCTCAACATGTTAATCAATGCATTTGGCAATGCTGGGAGATATAGGGAAGCAATGTCAGTTTATCATCATATCAAAGAAAGTGTAAGCCGTACTAATTAATTAGCAGTGGAAATATTGTCTTCATGTTTTATCAATGCAATATTTCATTTTCAATCTCTGATGATGTTGCTATAACTTCATGAAGGGTGTTAGCCCTGATGTGGTCACCTCAACTACGCTTATGAAGGCATTTATAAGGGCCAAAAAGTTTGATGAGGTGCGATGAATTCTTCAGTTATTTTTAGTCCAATATTCTATGTGATAAAAGGAAGAAACTCAAGCTGTAAGATCTAGTTGGCTAATTCATTCTGGTAATATTATGCTCGGGTTCCCATTATCTACAAGGAAATGGAATATGATGGATGCACTCCTGACAGAAAAGCTAGACAGATGTACAAGATGCATTAACGGTACTTGAACGAAGAAACTCATGACAACTATATTTAACTTGGTGGGGACTGTGGTAGCTGGTCACTGGTTCATGATCATGTATGGAAATTGGACAAGTGTTGCTAAATCCAGAGTGAGATTTCTACTGTTTTTTATATTGTTTTGGATGATACAAGTACTGGATTAAGTGGAGTGTGGTTTGTAAAAAGAGAGTTGAGGTTTTCTTCAACATCTTCCCTTGCCAGTGTAACTGGGATGAGAATTGATGCAGGATATGATCCCTTGTGTCATTGTGTGGCAGTCTCCATGAAGGCTGAAAGGTGGTGGAAGATGCAATGTTGGTATTGCAATTTAAAGAGCAAGGAAAGTCAAGTTAGCTCAGGATACATGGGACATCTATCTTCATTAGCAAGACTCTAGTACATGAATGATATTGAGGGATAGAACAAAGAGACTAGGACTACATACAGTCACATGCCTAATTTCACTGAGTATTGATTGCTAGAATTTAATTCAACCCATGGCATGTTTTCTCAAAGTGCATAATGCATTAATTTAAAGAATTTCTTTAGCCAGATGTTGGTTGAAGACCATAAGCCTCCATGGGGTTGTGAAGCTCAGTCAAGATGGGTGCCTCCCCAAGTACGGATGGTCAACACAGATGTTGATGCTATCACTCACACTCTAGTTTCTTGTCATCCTCTGCTTCCTGAGTGTTGTATTATTAGTCAATTATGCAAAATAATACTTGAGAGAAAAAATATATTTATGTATTTCTTTTAAATATATATTTTTTATACTAAATATTTTTCAACAATTCATACATATATTTTTTATTTTTATCTTTCTTCATCATATTTCACACTTCTTTCTCCCTCTTTTTGTTGTAAAAATTTGCTAGTAAGAATATTATTTCCCATTATTTTATGTACTTTGAATGTCCTAGTATGTGAAAGCAACAATGTTCTCTAGAATTCAAATATAAACAGTTAACTGATTTGATTAAAAAGTATAGCTTTCTAATAGATTAACAATTGATTCAATCAAGGCATATTTTTTTCTTTAAAAAGGTAATTATATTTATACATGAGTAGTGCTATTCTCACGTGTTAAAATTAAAAAATAAAAAATAAAAGAGAGAGGCTAAATTAAGATTTTAATCTCCCATTTCACTTGATTTGGTATTTGTTATTAAAGTTTTTTATATTTTTAGTTTTAATATCTAAAAAAGTGTCAGTATATACAATTTAATTTCTAAATATATTTACTTGTTTATAAATTTTGTTAGTTAATAAAACTTGGTCCTAATTATATTGACTTTATTTATATTTTATTAACATTTTTATGAAAAAAATATATTAAAGTATACCTAAGTTAACACATTTAAAGATCAAATTATATGCACATACTTTTAGCACTAAAAATATATAGGATGCAATTTATAAAAATTAAACTGTATATTTATTCAAAAAATATTATTACTAATTGAATTTTTCAAGGATAGAGATTAAAATTAATAGCTTTTATAAAACAAAAGATTAAAATCATTAAAAAAGATGATAGAGATTAAAACAAAATATATAAATAAAAAATATGAAATTAAATTTTTTATTAAGCCAATAAAAATATATATAATTAACTCATTGAATAATTGAGTGTTTATCAAATTAATGACTTGCATAATGAATATCAGCCAAAGGTCAGGGTTCATTTATTTTTAAGTTGGGTAGAAATAATTTTAATTAATTATATATTTAAGATGTGTGATAAAATTAATCTTAATCATAAATTTTCATTTAAAATTTTATTTTTTATTAAAAAGTATAAAAATTGATTTTACAATTGTAAAACAAAAAACACCTAAAAACATCGAAGTTCAAAACCCGACATTCATCAATATAGATTACAGTAATTAACTAAACCAACAAAAGAATATTACGAAATAATTCTCATTAATTACTTGTTAATTGAATCATTGAGATAGTTTATTTATAATAAATTAAAGATATTAAGTTCTAAAAAATAAAATTTAAATATGATTAAAGAAATAAGCATATTAATAAGAACCCATCAAAAAGGTTATTAGCACAATGCAGAAATGCTTGCATTAACTGCATTGCATGGGGTTCAATGCGCAATCCAACAGTCACCGATTGAGCATCCAACTATGCAAAACACACTACGATGGTACTTGGTGCTGTGAGTAACTTCACTGCATTGATGTTATGCTCCAGCAAGCTTGTGCATCGTGTGTTCTCCAAACGATGCTTATTAAGGAACCTTAGTACCTCTAGTGCAGAACCTGAAACCATTGCCACAAACATTGATGCAAAGATACGTGCTTTTTCCTTGCAGGGAAACGTTGAAGAAGCTCTCTCACTTCTTTACACCCACTCTTCTCTGTCCCTTCAAACCTATGCCTCTCTGTTCCATGGTTGTGCTCAGAAAAAGTGCCTCCAACAAGGCATGGCTCTGCACCATTACATGCTTCACAAAGACCCCACAATTCAAAATGACCTCTTTCTCACCAATCACATCTTAAATATGTACTGCAAGTGTGGCCACTTAGCCTATGCACACTACATGTTTGATCAAATGTGTCATAGAAATATTGTTTCTTGGACTGCTCTCATTTCAGGGTATGCCCAATCTGGCCTCGTCAGAGAGTGCTTTTCTCTCTTCTCTGGCTTGTTGGCTCACTTCCGGCCCAATGAATTTGCTTTTGCAAGTTTGCTTAGCGCATGTGAGGGGCGTGACATCAAATGTGGCATGCAGGTACATGCGGTTGCTTTGAAAATGTCTTTGGATGCCGGTGTATATGTTGCAAATGCTCTTATTACAATGTATAGCAAGAGCTCTGGTTCTAGTAGAGGTTATGATCAAACAGCAGATGATGCCTGGACCATGTTCAAGTCAATGGAGTTCCGCAATCTCATATCTTGGAATTCAATGATTGCAGGGTTTCAATTTTGTGGGCTTGGGGACAAAGCTATTTGCCTGTTTAGACATATGTACTGCAATGGAATTGGGTTTGACCGTGCAACGCTACTTAGTGTCTTCTCTTCCTTGAATCAATGCGCTTTTGATGACATTAACATACATCTCAGGAAATGTTTTCAATTGCACTGTCTCACTATTAAAAGTGGTCTTATTTCAGAAATTGAAGTGATAACTGCATTGATAAAATCCTATGCAGATCTTGGAGGACACATTTCTGACTGTTATAGGATCTTCCTTGATACAAGTGGCCAACAGGATATTGTGTCATGGACTGCTATTATTTCTGTGTTCGCAGAACAGGATCCTGAGCAGTCTTTCCTCCTTTTCCGTCAACTTCATCATGAAAATTTTTTGCCAGACTGGTATACATTCTCAGTTGCCTTAAAAGCTTGCGCATATTATGTGACTGAGCAACATGCCACGGCTGTTCACTCACAAGTAATTAAAAAAGGATTTCAGGAAGATACAGTTCTTTGTAATGCCTTGATACATGCCTATGCCAGGTGTGGCTCCTTAGCTTTGTCTGAACAAGTATTCAATGAAATGCATTACCGGGATTTGGTTTCTTGGAATTCAATGCTCAAGTCTTATGCCATACATGGGCAAGCTAAAGATGCACTGGAGCTCTTCCAGCAAATGAATATCTCTCCAGATTCTGCAACCTTTGTTGCGCTTCTCTCAGCCTGCAGTCATGTTGGGCTTGTGGATGAAGGGGTGAAATTGTTTAACTCTATGTCTGATGATCACAGTATTGTACCTCAACTAGATCACTATTCCTGCATGGTTGACATTTATGGTCGAGCTGGGAGGATATTGGAGGCTGAGGAGTTGATACATAAAATGCCAATGGAACCCGATTCTGTGATTTGGAGTTCATTACTTGGATCTTGCCGGAAGCATGGTGAGACTCGCTTGGCTCAAATAGCTGCTGATAAATTTAAGGAGTTAGAGCCTAAAAATTCATTGGGATATGTACAAATGTCAAACATATATTCCTCAGGTGGTAATTTTATTGAAGCTGGCCAGATTAGGAAGGAAATGAGAGACTCTAAAGTGAGAAAAGAACCTGGATTAAGCTGGGTTGAGATTGGGAAGCAGGTTCATGAGTTTGCCTCTGGTGGTCAACATCATCCACAGAGGGGAGTCATATTAAGCCGGCTTGAGATATTGATTGGACAATTGAAAGAGATGGGTTATGCGCCAGATCTTAGCTTAGCCTTGAAAGACACAGAAATGGAGCACAAAGAAGACCAATTATTTCATCATAGCGAGAAGTTGGCATTGGTATTTGCCATAATGAATGAAGGACGTTTGCCTTGTGGTGGGAATGTCATCAAAATAATGAAGAATATTCGTATTTGTGTCGATTGCCATAACTTCATGAAATTAACATCATATCTATTGCAGAAGGAGATTGTTGTGAGGGATTCAAACCGCTTCCATCACTTCAAATATGCAACATGCTCTTGTAGTGACTATTGGTAACACACCACCAGCATCCATCAGCTACAGTAAACTGCGCCTTCGTGGTGGAATTTTTGTGGTCTAGTTTCTTTAGTTGAGGAAGCACGCAACTTGCTAGAGAGCAATGCAATGCATTTGTATGGAGGACACACTTCGCTGCTTGTTCATGGATATGCTGAACTTGGAGATTGGGTAGCAAAAACATCTAACTATATTTCATTATTTCTTCATTCATTATATTGATAAGGATGGAATAATTACAAAGATTGGTTACTTGATATGAATTTTAAGGTGAATAACCACAAATATTTTAAGAAATTTGTAGACCCAACCGATCATCCGCATGGCCAGCACATTTGCTTCTTTCTATTGTTCACATGTAAATATTGTAATGGATAAAAAAAGATATAAATTTCGTAAAATGCTACTAATATTCGGACTTTTGATGTGTAGTAATTTTTTGGGTTAGTTTACTGTTGAGTGATTGTTAATTGAATCTTATGTAAAATCTAATGACAATAGCATAACAGGTACCGCAATAAAGAGCAACCTACTGAAGTTGTTTGTGGAATTCTTAGATAAACGCCAAAATGTCTAGGCCTACTAACTTTTATTTCTATAATCATTCTTTGAGCATCTTCTAATTTAAGCCTATAATTGCTGACCGCATGCTTTTTAACATGATAAAATAGGTTCAAATCCCCCACACCTTGACTCATCAACAGTTCTCTGTCAGTCCTATATATTGATTATGATTTTTCATAACCTTGTAATCTGCTGAGTCAGGTTTAACAGTTTGAAATCAATATATAACTAACTTCTTTTTCTTCTTTAATGTTAAAAAGGAAATTTTTGCCCGGTTAGATTGATCCCGATGCTAGCAATTAGGTACCACGGTATAAGTTGTTTCATTTGCCTTTTAATGGGAGAAGGGTAAAGATGAAACTTTATAATATAACTAGGCATTAGAAACACTAAATTTTCATGTACAACTGAGTATTTGATATTTAGTTCTAGATTTCTCGAAGAGAAGTTATAAAGTCAAACTAAGAAAATAGGATCATAAGCATTATAGTGCAATTTGAATGAAACATAGGCCTCTGTCACGTTTGCAACCCTTTACATCAAACATAGTGGGGGTGGGAAGGACGGTTGTAGCATTACTGTTTGGAATCAGACTGCATTGTCTGGATTGGCGGAGCTGTAACTACAGCCAGCTTAATATCTGTGGCTTCACAATCCCCAGATCTTTCACGTATCTCACGGTACTCTTGACAGATGGCACAAAGGTGACAGAAAAAATGGGTAACAAAATCCCCACAAGGTGCTTCCTACATAAGACAAAAAGAATCATTATAGCATAGCACCGTCCCGGTATTTCTTTTTTCTTTTTTTAAATAAGAGACCATCCAAAGTTTCAGATTGGGAAATTCATATAGAATATCAAATTTTTGAAACATCACAATGAGAATTATCCAAAGTTTGAAACATTACAATGAAAATGGAAAATAGAAGGAAAAATAATGCTATAAGAGTTCATGTAAAGCAAAGTTGTAATAGCATTACCGGCAAATTATACTTTGACCTTAAGCTCCTGCGGTAGCCACAAGCATAACATGAAACAAGGCATCCCGGTAAACCCAAAAACAAGCCATCAGTTAATAAGCAGCAGGCTGTATTAACCACACTCCATAATATAAAGTGGGTAACACATGATCCAAGGAAAGTTCCAGAACCCAGAAATTCAGCATTCTTCCCAAAGAGAAAGCAAGGGCAAAGACAGCCTATACAACCTGCACAGATGACAAATTACATGTTATAACAAGCTCTTTACTTGAAAATGTTGTTTACCAGTTATGAGCTGAATGTTGATACATTTTCTTTACTCCATGCCCTTATTATTTTATGTAAATCAAATACGAACAGGTGCATAATGGGAAAAGAGTCATTAAAAGATTTTTCTAGTCACCAACCATAAATAAGTTCAATGACTCAAGGGTCCACATAATTAATAATTTTAACATGGGCAAGACAAACAAACACAATATACATGCTAACATTATGCCAAAAAATAGAAGAGCTTTTCCATCATGATCCTCATTGTTTCCCCTGCCACTGTTCTTAATTTCAGTTTGTTGCTATGATTTCTGAGATATAATCCCTCAACTTCCTTTGCACCATCTGAAGCAAAGCAACAATAATCTTAACCTTCTATCTTTTGCATTCCCCCAGAAAAAAATTAAGACCATGGGGCATGAATTAAGCCTAACTGTTCTCCTTATTGCTGTATTAAAATATACACCTTATCCTTTAGAATTCCTTTTGCCCATGTTTTCTGCCTTTTGTCAAAATTTTCAACAAATTGCGGACTATTAATAGGATTGCAATTCACCTGAAATACCTAAAGATAGAATGTACAAATTACCCAATATTGATAGAAAATAAAAGCATAATAATGCAGAGTAAAATAATACTCTTAGGGTCTTAAAGAAAGGATTCCATATGTTTTTACAGAAAAGAGTTTTATCATAAAATAAAGAGAAATTCTGATGTTTAGAACACTGATAACAAAAGTTGAACAGAGGGTGATCAGTACACAAGCCTCCCACCAAGTGGGGCCTGAGGAGGAGGGTAGATGCACACAGCCTTAGTTCCACAAGCAAAGAGGTCATTTCCAAGATTTGAATCCATGATTTCTAAGTCATAAGGCAGCAACCTTACCATTGCTCTAAGGCTAAACCTCAAAACTTGATCAAAAGATGTTAACAAAAATGAATATGACACAAAGTTAAGACCTAATAATAACATTTTCAACAATGTTACAGTACAGCCACGATCCTTCACTTGTTATAGAAATAAGGGCAGGGTGGTGCTCCTGCTATGTGCAAAGCACAGGGAAGGGTTAGACTCCAAATGCATTGATCTATGGCAAGCAGCCTTACCTTGCATTTGCAAGAGGCTGATTCCACAACTCCAACTTAGGACCTCTGGGTGACATAGTTGACAATTCCATTTTGATTTCATCATTAGAATATCCAAACAACAGGTTCAACCAAATGAACTAACTAATATTTAAACTACATGGTACTTAACATGATTAGGATCAAAAGAGCAAGGACACAACCAAATTTCTTAAACATAATCAAGAGGCACCTTTGAACTAAATGAGGGTCACAAGGTAAGTAGCATACAGCTCTGCATATCATCGCAACAAGCACATATTCCAGAAGACCATTGAGTCTGCATTTGGTTTGATCCATTGATACTAGGATGTTGTTCACTGCGCTGATGCACAGAGACATCAAACGCCTCTGAATCTGACTGCCCCAAAGGGATGTAAGCAGGTGGCACATAATCGTGCTGGTTCTTCATATTGCCTCTAAAAAAGAAAAAATTAATCAAAATTCTTCCTCTATAGCAGTTTATCAAACATAGATTGACCAAGACAGCATGACACTGATAAATCCAGCATATTCTCATTCAAAATTTGATTATAATTGAACTTTTCCATCAAGCCAGCTGAAATTCAAATCTTAATTATATAAACGGAAGTAACCCATCCAATTATTTATCATGGCATGTTTATAGCACCTCAGTAATGAACAGTAGAAGCTGAGTTTTCATTGTGATCTCAAAGAACGTGTGAAATCAGATCTGACCCAAATCTTTTTCATTCTTTGGAATGAATGATAAACGAAGAAAAAAGAAGGTTTACCTTGAGAAACAGAACCCAGAAAAAGGAGCTAAAAAAGTGCGTTGTCGAGAAGAGAAACCCCAACTTCGTTCCTTTCTGAGAGAGACTCTCCTACTCCCAAGTGCTTCTCGGATGTTACTTGCTTTCCAAAGCTCGTTTCTATGCCTTCAATGTCCGTTTCTTTTTTTTATTTCTTTTTTAAATTATGATTTGGTTGATGTCAACTTTTTGGACTCACTCAAAAGAAATATATTTTTCTTAAAAGAATTACTATGCTTTTATATTTTATGTAATAAATATTTAATTTTTAATAAATTTATTATTTTAAACATTTAAAATCTCTTTTAAGAACTGAATATAATAATTTTTAAATTATCATTAAACTTACTTAAATTTCTAATTTATTATATTGTTTTCATATTTTAAAATTTAATTAAAATATGTTGATAATATAAAATTTTTAAGAACAAATTACCATTACACTTTCTAATCCAAGTACACACCACTTATTATTTTTAATACATAAATCCTACATAAAATCTTCCTAATTTTTTTAGAAGAGATAAAAAAAACCAAATACATGCAAATAATATGTTAGTTAAAGTTAGTTATTTTTTTTTTCAACTATGCAACATTGTAGACACAAACTAATGATTTTCTTTGCTAATAATATATTTTATTCCACTTTTAATAATTAGTAGTTTTGATTTTTTTATTAAAATAAACTTCACTTTTTTTATAAATAAATGATGATTTATTATTGAATAAAATTAGTATAGTGTGAAAATGTTTTTTATTGATTAATCTAGCATGCTTCATGCCAAGGCCATATTATCTCAAGTACCTAAATTTCAATATAATCACGATACCGTGATCAAATCAAAATAAAATAAAAATAATGAAAAAGGTAACAACCTTGTTCATCTTTTAAGAATTTTGACAATCAGTTAGTTCAGTTAAAATATTAGAAGAAGGGGATTTGTTCTTAAGAGGATAAGAAAAATAGAATCTAAATTAAAAATAAAAATAATATCAAAAAATGACCAACTCACCAACTTAACTCCTAAATAGACTTATTATAGGATTGAGAAAATAATTTTAATTATAATTTTTATTCTTATTTAATTTAATTTTAACTAATTGAACATCAATTAAATATATAATTTCCTACTAAATTAAGAATCTAAAATTTAAAATAACAAATGTTTAGACAACTAAACATAATTCAAACCACTGAATTAGTCTTAAAATCCCAAAATCAGCTAGACCCCGCATAAAAAATCCTATAGCACCATAGAATGGTGATATGCATACAATATGATATTCCCATTCCTAACAAATTTACGAAGCTGCTTCTCAACATTAATGGAATAAAATCGCAGTCGGTCCAATTATATGCGACATAAAAAGAAAGTCATTGCTTGGACTGCACAAGAATAAAAGTTAGCGTTTGTGGCTAAAAAAAAATACATTTAATTTCTTCCATTCATTCTTTTAAATTTTTGGAAATGAATTTTTTGAACTTTATTTTCACTTTATTCGTATTTCTTTTTTATGTTAAATATTATTCGATCATCCTTATTTTCACCGATCAGTTTATATTTATTTATTTTATTGAATTTTCAATTTTATTGAAATTTAATAAAACTGATGGCAAAGATGGTTAAAGATTATAGAAATAATCCACAAATTCACTTCACCAAAAAAAAGAAGAAAGAAGCGTATTTGGGTATTTCTTTGCATTAATAAAAGAGCAAAGCGGGGGGAAAGGGTTCGACAGATACCGAATGAGACTCTGTTTGGGAATGTTTGCCTTTGCAAGCAGAGGAGATAAGCCTCAACTCAACTCGAAAACTCTTCGTTTTGTTTTCCACTCTCTTTTCCTTTACTTAAGAAAGAGTTTTGGAATGGGATTATGAATCATCAACTCAATGATTACTTCCACTTTCCTCCATTCACGCCCTTCTTTCAAATTCAACCCATCTCTCTCTGCGCCTCTTAAATCCCCTTCCTTTCTAATTCGACTCAAACCCTACCACACCAATCGCCAAAGCTGCAGGGCCGTGTTCTCCGACGATGCCCCCTTTGCCGCCGCAATCGGCGCTTGCATGCTCACTTCTTTGCTATTTCCGGTCTCTGATCCACCACAAGAAGAAGATAATGCTGATTCCACCACCGATGCAAGACTTGCCGTCATGGGAATTCTTTCTTTCATCCCTTATTTCAATTGGCTCGTATGCTAACTAACTAACTCTTCCTTCCATTTTCTCAATAACATTATTCACATTTTAAATTTACTTTATAACAAATCAATTTTTTTTTATTCTTATTTATTGAAATTTGTATGCAGAGTTGGGTTTTCGCGTGGCTGGATACCGGGAACCGTCGTTATGCTGTTTACTCACTTGTTTATTTGGCTCCTTATCTCAGGTTCATTTTCAATTTCATTGCTTATTTGGGTTCCTTGGGTTCTTCATAATTGTAACTTCACTGATTACAGGATAATATTCTGCTTTTGCGTAATTCATCCAATGTGCTGCTGATTCCTTACCTGTTTTTTTTTTTTTTTTTGGGAACATTTACCTGACATCATGAATTTTACTGGTAATTGTGTCTGTCATTGGATGCATGGCTGAAGATTAGATAGTATCTTGCATTTCATCCCAACAGAATTTCGTTGCATTTGAATTATAATGTGTGTAAATCCTATGCA
Organism: Canavalia gladiata; assembly: GCA_037954105.1. Classification (NCBI taxonomy): domain Eukaryota; kingdom Viridiplantae; phylum Streptophyta; class Magnoliopsida; order Fabales; family Fabaceae; genus Canavalia; species Canavalia gladiata. Next base: position 19,461,714 of record CM075667.1, read on the forward strand.
ATTTGAGAATGATGCCGTTTATTGATTCTTCAGGTCAAATCTAACACTGTCGCCTGAAGAGAGCTGGCTCCCAATTGCTAGCATTTTGTTCTGCGTTGTTCACATTCAGGTTCAAGCGATGACAATGGTTTTGTAATTACATTTCTGGTGCCCTTCCGGTTTACAAGTATTGGCATTTGCTATGTTTTAACCTTGATTAAGCAAAGTTGTTCCTGTATCAAGCGGCTTGGTTTAGACCAAGCATTTTGAAGCCATGTTATGGTTCTGGTTGTTTTTGAATTGATAGAATGGTTTATATTGCAGCTGGAAGCTAGCATTAGAAATGGAGATATTCAGGGGTTTCAACTATTCAGGAATGTTGCCGATCAGCTATCATCAAGTCATAGGGAGAAAAGCCATTTGAATCAGCATCAAGAAATGTCTGAGGAGGTACTCTATGCGGTGTTAACATAAATTGGTATCTAGTATCATACTGTAAATAAGTTTTGTATTTCTCTTTAACGTGGATCTCCACCGTTGTGAACTGTGATGAAGGGAAACAAGAAAGACAAGAAGAACTTGCCACAAGCCCAAGAACAATCAAGAGATATTGGGGGTTGGGAAGATTCTCAAAGGCCTTTGAAACACCGTCAGCGCTTGAATGAAGACGTAGATGATGGCAGTGAAGAAAGAAGCAAGCACTAAAATTTAAGATGCATGCATTTGCAGATCATCAATTAAACTCGGAAGATTCACACAAGTTTCATTCCTGATGCTGGTACTGTTGAGCTGTTCTATTAGTTTTGGGACATTTTAATAAAACCATAGCGTTGTCTTAATGTTGCCCGGTTCCTATGTTACGGTCATGGATTCTGTTCACTGTTGATGTCTTTAGCTCACACTTATTTGCTAGACGACATTGAAGGTGCCATGTTCATTTGCCATAGTATAAAAGGATAATGCCAGGGCCGATAACAGTTCCATAACTGAACACCTTTGCAAAAGTCATGTGCCTCTGTACTGCTACTAAACATTCGGCTGCTATTATTACTGTGTCCACTAGTTTGGACTAATTAAGTTGGTTCAATTTGGTTTATTTGTTCAGATCTAAATTAAATGGAACTAATAAAACTCAATTGGGATTAGATAGGACATCAGTTCTGTGTTTCAAAATTCAATTACTTATCAGTGAATGTTAAGACCAGGGATGGAGCTAGAAAAACATTTGGGTTGGTGGTTGTTGGGGGCGAAAATTGAATAGATTTTAACTAAATTCAATAATGACTAATTTTATAATAAATAATTAACAATAGATTAATTAGTACGAGAATTTAGTAAAGTTTAAGCAAAATCAACAAAACTTCTACTTTTGGGCAATTTATTAGGCAAAATATGCTATTGGTAATATATATTATTTAAGTGATCAATTTTATTCTTATATTTTTAGACATTTAAAATTAAAGAAAATTATCATCTTGTTCAAAAAATCTGTTTGATTATCAATCAAATGGAAACGGGGTATAGAAAATTTGAAAACTATATTTTTATAAACAAGAGAAAGAAAGAAAAGTGAATATATATATATATATATATATATATAATATGAATGATGTGACAGAGAAAGATAAAAAAATTGTTCTGTAAGTTGTTATTATCTTTATAAAAAATACTTTTGTAGGGAGTTAGAGGATGACAAGTAATCACGTGAATATTATATATTAAAGAACTTTTTCCTAAAAGGTACGACTATCCTAATTTTCTTTTATCTTGTTTTGTCCTTGGTTAAGAATCTGTGAATATTAAATTTGAAATGGTATGAAATGATTATATACAAAGAGATATCAGAGTGATATCTATTGAGGAAATAACAAAAAATTGATTGAAGTTGCTTGAATACATGCAAAGAATATCATTGAAGATATATAAAAAAATTTGGTAGAATAATTTTTAGTTCAGTAAAATGGGATAAAGGGACATTAAAAAAATATTTTGAAAGAAATTAAAAGAATAAATAATTTAAAATTTTTTTTAATTAAGTTTAATGATCTTATATGATCCATATAATAGATTTTATTTATAAGAATATAAGAAAAAGTTTTTATATCTAAATCAATCAACTTATATTCCATTTAAGATATATTTTTTATTTCTACGGACACATGGCATTATTTCGGTTAAAAGGGACAGTTACACGAATTAATCAATTTGAACTTCATAGTTTTAGTTTAATTTTGTTTATACGCATAAAATAACATTTTGGTTAAATGATAGTAATCTAAATCAATCAATTCTAAATTCTTCAATTATTTTATAAAAAACATTCAAACTTAACTTTGTTCGTGATAGATTTGGTTTAGTTTGAGTCTGATAAACATAATTCTACGAAAATTAAATTATTTTCTTATTAGTTTAGGTTATGTTAGAGTGGTTTTTTGTTTTTAAATTTTAAATTTTTAAAATTAAAATTAGTTTAGTTTTTAATTTTGAAATAAATTTAAATTTAACTTTTAATTTTAAAATTTTATTATAAAAGTAAGTCAATTTATTTTATTAAATTGTTTTGTTATTTTATTACTAATAAAATTTAAATTATTATTATTATAATTACGTTAACTTAATAATATAGTGATCGTAACAATAATAATATTAGTAATTACATAAATAGTATTGATAAGGTAGCAATGATATGATAGCTATAATAATAATAATTATAATATAAATATTTATATAATTATAAATTTTTATTTTATATAGTATTTAATAATTAATAAATAAGATAAATAATTTTATATATTATTATTATAATATATATTTTTATATTATTTGATATTTATTTTATATAAAATAATATATTATAACATTATATAATATAAATATGTATTAAAATATTAAAAGTCAAATATAATTTATATATCAAATTATATTATTTATTTTATTATAAATTTAGCAAAAATAGATAAATAAAATTTATTAATTAAAAAATTAATAAAAATTAAATTTTCTCAAAATAATAAATGTTAAAATTTTAAAAAATAATAAAATTATTATTATTATTATTATTATTATTATTATTATTATGGTTGTGGTGACTATAATTATAATATAAAAATATAATTTTTATTATATATTATTTTATAATTAATATACAAGATAAATAATTTTATATATTATTATAATATTTGTTTAATATTCGTTGTACATAAAACATATATTATGAATAATTATATAATATTAAATTATATAATTTTATAAATTAAATATCATTTATATTTCAAAAATATTATTTAACTAATTGTGAATTTATAAAATAGATAAATAGAAAAATAGAAAAAATTGTTCTAAAAGTGATAAAAATTTAAAATTATTCTTATTATTATTATAATGATTATGATGATGATGGTAATGATTATAATATAATAATAATAGTGATATTTAATTATGATAATAGTAATAATAATGATTATGATAGTAATAATGTTGGTGGTGTTGATGGTAATTTAGTGATAATGACAATAACTACGCTAATAATATGATTTGGTAGGATTAGGAATAAAACTATTTCAAAATTAAAATTAACAATTAATTTTTTTTTGAAAAAAATTGAGTTAAAACATACATTAAATATAAATTCAAAATTATTTTTACCAGAACAAATTTTATTTTTAAAAATAAAAAATAAATAATTTTCAACTCCAAAACTTTAAAATTTTCTTTCTCGCATAAACTAAGTTCTTAAAATTTTCTTTCTCTCATAAACTAAATCGAACTAATGTGAGCACACTTTAGACCATAATGTTGATAAATTTTCTTTCTTGCATAAACTAAATCCTTAACGTTTTCTTTCTCTCATAAACTAAATCAAACTTATGTAAGCACACTCTAGATCATAATGTTGATGAATGAATAAGGAAAAAAAATCTCAAAGACTAGGATTCAGCAGCTACTTTTGGCACAATCCTTTGAAAAATTTTTTGGGATGGAGGTAGGCTAATCCGAGTTAGACTTTAAGTGTTTAAATATGGTCTGTTTAAAAATTTTGAAGCTTGAATCTGAGCCTTACTTGGTAAAGGTTTTTTTTTTTTTTTTTCTGTCGAGGTCTGACCTAGTTTAAAGCCTACAAGACTTACAAACCTATTTAAAAGCCTACATTCCAAAAAATAGATCAATAAATAAATGTAAAACTTATATAAATAATTGATTAGAAAGGTTTGCAAACTTAAAGTCTATAAGATAAAAAAGTTATTAAATAGGCTTAAAAATATATATATATTAATATTATGTAAATAAAATATAAAATAAATATTATACACATATAATATACTAAAATAAATATAAATATATAATACATAAATATAAATAGGTTTTTAAATAGGTTTTTTTATAAGCTTAGGCATGACTTGTGTATCTAAAAAGACTTTTTAACAAACCTAAACCTATTTGTTTATTAAACAAGTTGAATCAAACTAGATTTTAAACGAATCGAGCTGTATGCCCTTGTTAGACATATTCTTTTCCATCTCTAAAAACTTTGTAACTAATATAGTGTCATTTGAATTGTTTTAAAATTAATTATCAATATAAGATTAAACTAATATATGCATGGTCACTTTAAAATATGTTATATATATATATATATATATATATATATATATATATATATAATTTATTTTAAAAATATGTAACATCATATATGATTCATTTTAAAAATGCATCACATTATATATGATTTATCTTTTAAATATATCATATATAATTTGACATGATTCATTTATAATGAGTTGCACATGAATAAATCAATCATAATATAATTTTTTATGAAAAAATGTATCACATAATAAATAATAATAATTATATTTATAAAAAATATAAAAAAATTTAAATAAATTAATATTATAATATTTAATGTAACTTTTCAATATTTTTATACTAAATATATTAAATTTAATAAATTTTAAATTAATTATCACTTATTATTTTTATAATCATATGTTTGAAAATTTATTTATGAAAAAACAAACATAATATGATTTTTCTAAGTATATTTAGAATGATATTTTATTTTGCATGTTATAGTATTATTTTAATTTATTAAAATTTAAGTTTTATTATAGAATACATTGTAATTATGTTAAAATATTATATGTTTAGTATAAAATTTAATACATTATTTTTTAAATATTATTTTTATTTACTATTTTACCTTTCAAATTATCTACATTTTCTTAACTTTACTCGTATAATGTTTCTGGCATATATGTTAAAAACCAACATCCGTGCGACCTTAATGTACCTGATTATCAAATCATACACATTTAAACATCAAACTCATTATACATCATTATCAAAAATACATTAGTTTCACATTCTCCGTAGATAATTTAAAGAACCACATCGAGGTGATATAAAAAAATTCAAAATAAGGAATCACACCCAGATATTAAATAGAAATTAGACTATCCTATCTAGAAGTAACCATTGAGACTACGAAGATTTCTCCATCTAATACTTGCCCTTAGTGGAAAGAAATCATCCATTATCCTACTAATAATGAAAAAAATTGAAAACTCCAGAGGTCTTCATTAGCATCATCCTCATCATTGTTATCATCTCCTTTATCTTTGTCCTTTCCTCCATCATTGTACTCCATCTCTAGATGATTTAGATGTGCACAAGAAAGATTTCGTTCATCGTGATGAGAAGCAATTTGAGGAAGATGTCACAAGGTTGACTTCCTTGCAATTTAATAGCAATAAGATATTCCTTGAAAATCAAATGTAGGTGATGAAAATTAAATCTCAGGAAAGTCCAATATAGCAAAAGATAGTTCATGATATTAAGGAGTGTCTCTTGATGATGTTTGAAGAAGAAGATATGATTGATCATCTATGATATACTTGTCTAGAAATAAATACTGTAACATTTGCAGGTATCATCATCAGAACCCACAGTGAAAAATGTACTAGAGAAGATGCTTCAGCCATCCAAATGATCGTCTTGTCTTGAAAAGTACTTCTATATTGACTTCCAATGTTGAGTGGTGATGTTGAGGTTGGATGAAGGCACATCCTTAGACAATAAAGGCAACAACTTGAATGGAGATGATGAAGTTTGGAGTGGATGAAATGGATTCAAAGGAGAGGCACCACCTAACTTGGACAAGCCTCTGTGCATGTGCCACCTTGAAATGAGGTTTCCTATTATATGCAAACTTTACATGGAGAAAAAAACTCCTCTCAAGTCCAAATATTTTTTTACCTACCATGATCTTGAGGAGGGTAGAAAGGATCCTATTTACCATTTTTGTTTGACCATCAGTCTAAGGATACTAATTGGTATAGAATAGGAGTTTAGTTCCTAATTTACCCTAAAGGATACTACATAAATGACTGAGGAACTTAGTGTCTCTATTAAATAATACATTCCTAGGAATTCCATGTAGCCTAACAATTTCCTTAAAGAAAAGTTCAACTACCAGACTAACATCATCTACTTAATGGCAGGGAATAAAATGGGTCATTTTGTTAAAGAAATCCACTACCACAAAGATCGAATCCATTCCCCTTTGGGTCCTAGGTAATCCGAGGAGAAAGTCCATACTTATGCCTACCCAAGGGAAATCTTGAAAAGTAAGGGATGTACAAGCCATGAAGCTTAGCATTTGATTTGTCCTGCTTATAGATTATTCCCCTTTGGCAATAATTTTGGACATATTTCTCCATGTGTGGCCAAAAGAAGTTTTCTTTTAAAATGGCCAAGGTTTTCTAGGCGCTAAAGTGTTCATCAGTCCCTTTCATGAGACTCCTTACAGAAAATGTATCTCTTGGAGCATTTAGACACACGTAATCAATTATGTCTAAAAAAAACACCCTTGGTATGGTACCTAAAATACTCATTTCATGTCTTATAGGCACAATCCTTGTAGAGTTTCGCAAACTCTGTATTCCCTTAATATAAATCCTAGAAGTGCTCAAACCTCAGTAGTTTGTCACTTAGAGAGATTAAATATGTATGCCTCCTAGATAGTGCATCAATAACTTTGGTGCTATCTTTATTTTTGTGTTTAATGACATAAGGGAATTGTTCTAGAAACTATACCTATTGTTTATGACTATATAAAAACCCTTGGTGCCTAAAATACTCATTACATATCTACCTAAAATACTCCTTGCATGCCTTATGAGCACAATCCTTGTAGAGTTTCCCAAACTCTACATCCCTTCATATAAATCCTAGAATTGGTCAAACCCTAGTAGTTTGGTACTTAGGGAGGTTAACAATGTATGCCTCCTAGAGAGTGTATCAACAACTTTATTGTTGTCTTCCGTTTTATGTTTAATAATATATGGGAATTATTCTAGAAACTCTACCTATTTGACAAGTCTTTTATTTAGTTTACCTTGGGACTTAAGGTTATTTAGTAACTCATGGGCATTGTGTATTGCAAATTTCTTGGACAATAGGTAGTGTTGCCAAGTTTGCAAGATTCTGATAAGAACATAAAACTTTTTATCATAGATAAGGTAATTGAGAGTTCTCTCTTTAGTTTCTTATTGAAGTAGGCAATGAGATGTCCTTCTTGGAGAAGGACTGATGTTATTCCTATGTTGGAGGTATCACACTCTAGCTTAAAGGATTTCTCAAAATTAGGCAGAGCTAGAATAAGTGCCTCAACAAACCTTTACTTCAGAGTATTAAAGGCTTGTTATTGTTTCTCTCCCTAGTTAAATTTTACATTTTCTTAATGAGTTCATTCAATGGAGAAGCAATGGTTATAAAATCTTTAACAAATCTCCTATAGAAGGTTGACAGCCTATGGAAACTCTTAACTTCTTCATCATTTTGGGAAGATGACCATTCTTGAATAGTCTTGACCTTCTCTATATCTACCTAAACCTCATTCTTGCTTATCACAAACCTTAAGGAGATTCCTTGGCCCAAGCAAAAGGAACATTTTTCTAAGTAAGAAAATAATTTTTCTTCCCTTGAGATCAAGAGAACCACCCTAACATGCCTAATATGCTCCTCTTGACTCTTAGAGTATATTAAGATGTCACCAAAGTACACTACTACATGTCTTCCGATGAGATTTCTTAGCGCATGGTTCATAAGTCTCATGAACGTGCTAGGAGAATTGGTTAGTCCAAAGGGCATGACTAACCACTGATAAGTGTCCAATAAGACACTTATTTGGAACATAATTCAATGTAATGCAAGTAATTGAAGCATAAAACACCATTAAAATATGAGAAAATGACATAAAACTGAATAACCCATGCACAATCTGGAAAATACAGTTTTAGAGTCTTTTGGGTGATAAATTATCATAAATCTGATGTGTTTTAATTTTTGCAATCTGTTACAGGGTTCCGCGTTGGCAACGCAGTTGGGCCGCGTTGGACATGCACGCTACAGACCAGTAGCTATAAAAAGCCCAGAACAGAACAAAAACAGGGCATCATTCACTCGATCATCTGATCATTCACTCTATCCACTAATCTATCTCCAGAGCGAAATCCCAGAAGATAGAGCCGTTGTTTCCCCATACGCTGGTTCTATTATGGGTGAAGGAGGAACCATAGGACGAAAGACGAAGTGCATCTGCAGCGTGCTGCCATGATCATGACTTTCTCTTCTTCCTCTGTTTTCTTCTTCTTCATTATGTGTAACTAAGCCCCTGTTGGGGAAGGATGAATCCTTAACTGATCTTATGTAACCTAGATTTTGCATTTATTTAAGATTGTTTTCCTTTAACGTTGATTATTCATCTCTTTGCTTAATTCTTTTATGACTTGACCACTTATAAATTGAATCTAAATTCTTCTTCGCAATTGGGAAATTGTTTTAAGAATTGGAACTGGGATTGAATAACACAATTGTGAAGGCTCTGGGGATAGAGGTTTGCAATTGTGAGATCGTTTAAATTCTTGAACTTAAGGCTCACGTCAAATTAGGAATCGCTAAGGGATTAGGATTCCTAATTTGAGTGAAGAATTGATGAGTCAAGGGATTGACCTTCAATCAATAATTGTGAATTCGATCTTCAACCATATTTTATCTTGAATATATGTAATGATCAAAGGTTACATAGGGGAAGTTTTGGTGAAATCCAACCCTAACATCTTCCATAATTTGAATTCTTACACATTTATATCAGTTGTTGAGTGTTTGATAGTTTAGATATTATTTTGAAGTATTCTTTGCGTACTCGATAGAGTTCCAGATTTGTGATAGATTCTGTGAATTCTTGTTGATTTCTGTTTGCGTTGCCTACGTGACCCCATAACTGAGTTCAATTAGTGGACTAGTAGGAATTCAGTATTTGAACCAAATCCCTGTGGAGACGATACTCTACTCATTCTCTCGTTCTGATTTGGTGATAGCCAGATTTAAGGTCTATCTTAGAGAAGATACATGACCCATGGAGGCCTTTTATAAGGTCATCTAACATATTGTGATCTAGTTGATGACCCTACAATCTACACACATCCTCCAACTACCATCTTTCTTGGGAACCAGCAGGAAAAGCATAACATAGGGGCTGAGACTCTCTCTCACCCATTATTTGGCTAGAAGTTCCCCTACTTACTTTTATATTTCTTTGGTTTCCTCAAGATTACTCTTATAGGCTGGCCTATTTGGTAGAAAGACACCAAGAATTAGGTTTATTTGATATTTAATGTCTCTCAAGGGAGGAAGCCTTATTAATATCTTCTTGGGAAAGATGTTTTCAAATTCTTCTAATAGTGGTTGGATGATCCTAGAAATGGTTTCTACCTCTTGGAGCAAGAGTTGCTCCTTGGGTAGTATTAAGTATGTGGTCTTCCTAGCCATTAAGGCTTTCTTCACTACCCTTGGATCTACCAACAAGTTACTAAGGATGGAGATCTCTTCTCTATTACCTTTAGACTTCTTCTTCTTCTTCTTCAGTTTCTTTCTCTCTTCAACCCTTTTCTTCCTTATTTTCACCTGGTCTTTATAGATCTCATCAAGGCTAAGGAGAACCAAAGTTATCTTTTGAAAATTAAATAAAAAGGAATACCTATTTTTATGTCCGTCATGATGGACATTTATATCATATTCATGGCCTTCCCAGTAACACATGGCTGGCCTACATGAGGATAATATCACAGGTGACATTGTTCTCATACCTTCTAGTGGTGAGGCTGAGGAGTACTTGTTGGTTAACCAACAAACCTCCCTTGTCACTAAGTCATTAAAATTTTAATTGATTAGGATGAGGTGTGGTTACTAACCCTAATTTGTTGACTAGCCTAGTGCTAGCAACATTAGTGAAACTACTCCGTCAATAATTAAGGAGCAGGTGTGCCTTTTGATAGAACGTCTAGTATGAAAGATGTTCTCTCTTTGAGTCTTTTCCTCCCCTTTAACAACAATATCCAATAATCTCCTAACAATTAGAAGGTCTCCCTCAAGTGTAGGGCTTCATCGTCACAGGAAGTAAAACCAATAGACTCTAGTGATGAATAATCACCACTGTCCCAAAAGACCATGGTTTTCTTATTTAGGAATTGGGACATTTGATGGATGATTCTTTATCTGAGGGAAAACTATGAGCTCCGCCCTTCGAATCCTTTATGTCCTTGGCCTTTTTAGGATCTTTAGGCTTAAAACTAGAGTATTTCTTCCTATCCTTCGAAGATTCTTGTGTGGATGACTTAAAGGCAGTGAACTTACCTTTACCCTTTCTATTGAGTTGTGACTCAACTTTAAGTGTTTGATGGTAAAGTTCATTTAAGCTTAAGTAATGGTGGAGTTCTACCACATCTTAAATTTCATACCTAAGTCCCTCTAAGAACCTAGCCATAGAGACTTCCTCACTCTCACTTAAGTTAGCTCTGACCATTTCTATCTCCACTTATGTGTTATATTCACCTACACTCTTAATGCTTAGGTGAGTCTTTGGAGCCTATTATAATTTCACAATCAAAATTCAGTTGAAGTAAGTAAAAGAATAAAAACCTTTAATTCAATTACTTAATTTCTATTCTTCAAACTTTTGGAAAATGATTAACCAATCAAAATATTATTAAAAATTAATTATGCATTAGCCAAAATACGTCAATCGAACAAACTTTGATTAAAAGAATGCAATGGAAGAATATAGTAAAGTAAGGTAGAAATAATCTATTAAGCATGTAAATAAATATCAAGACCTCAAAGTTAAAATAAAAATAAGCTTGAATCTTGGAAATGAAATTACAAACTTAACCTTCCTTGAAGGAGGAAAAACTAACAACAAAGAAAAACTTAGCCTTATATGAAGGAGGCAAAACTAATAACAAAGAAAGAAAGATGGATAATGGTATTGGAGTTAATATCCAAAGGTGTCTTCTCCTCTTGTAAACCTTCCTATTTATAGAGGATTTTTTATACATTATCTTCATAATATCTCCCATCTTTTTTTACTTTTTCCATCTTTTCATTTCTTTCACATGCCCTTGATTTAAAATGTAAAACACATTTGACTTTCGTTACCAATGAGCACACCAATTTTGATGTTGATTGTAGCACATTTTAGGATATTTACATTTCCAAATTAGAGCTTAAGGTCTGAACAAAAATTGTATCCGTAGATGTTATCTTTCCAACCGTTCTTATTTCATCTCAATATGACTTCTGTATCTCAAGATATGGCCAGACCTTTGCACACTATTCAGGTTCAGTAGCAACAACACTATCTTGTATTTTGAGATAATTTCTAAGTCCTATACATCCAATTCGATCTAAAATCTTCCTCTTTAACTGTGGAAATTCTTTAAGCTTTCGTTCAACATAAATTTCATGATTTTTGGATTCTTAAAACTCTTATTAGGCTCAAAATACTATAATAGTGTCATTTTAATGAGTTAAGTAGAGAAATTCAATTAAACTCCATATGAACCCAAACTCATAAAATATGATAAAGGCCACTTAATTGAATATTTAAGACGTATTAATGAGCTATATATGAGAGATAATTATTTATGAAAGTTATGTTTATCAAATTCTCTCACACTTATCTTTTGCACGTCTCGAGCAAACTTATGTTATAGATTGGTAACTCAATTTTTATTTTTTTATTTTTTTATTTTTTAAATTAAAGAATGTCAAAATTTGAGTTGATTTTTCTACAATTCATAAAAATGTAAGAAACATTCTTTCATCATATTTTTGAAATTAATTAGAAAGGAAAATTTTTTGAAATTATTTAGAAAGGAAAATTTAGTTGAAAAGCATAGATTGAGAAAGATAAAACCTTACATGATATACTCTTAATCTCTTAAGTGTTTGATTCGGTAAATGTTTCTGTCATATTCAATCCTTGAAATATGAACTATTATTGGCTTTCATATCTTCTACTTCTCTACTACTTTGTACACATGTAATACACAAATCAAGAGGTCTTTATTTTGGTTAAAACAGAATTAGAAAGATGGAAGGATATATCAAAGAGATACAATGTTGGATAAAGGAAATTGGGAGAGGATTGGGAAATGAATCCAAGTGAAAGTGTGAGAAATAAAGATCAATTTTTCAATGTAATAATTTTTTTTCAATTTTTTTATTTCTTTCTTTGTTTGGTTTTTTTAACCATGATATTAATAATTAAGAACACAATTGTATTCTCCCCACATTTATTGAAACACTTATGGTATGATAAATCCGATATTCCTCACCTTCTATGGTGAGACAAAGGTATTTTTTTCTTCCATTTTAGGTTTGTAATAAGCTAAAAAAATGGTCAATTGGCTCAAGGGGCTAATCAGAGGGTAAAATTACATGCGTTGGTTATTTGGCTAAGTGGTTTGCTCAAGAAAAACAATGCCTCAATCATTTTTGTACAATTTATGTGAAAATGTAGCTACAAAAATAATCAATGCTAGTTCTGAAGTAACATATTCCATGGATGAAAATCACACAAGAAAGAAAGTAATTAATAAGGCTCAAAATCTTACACGTAATATATTTATCAAATCTAATCTATTCAATTCAAATATCTGTTGTTAAACTAATTAATTTCAAAATGTAAATCATTTTGCTTCAATACGTTATGAAGTCTAAAGAATAACATACTTCCTTATTTCAATTTTTTTTTTAATTTTTATTCAGAAGATGCACATCAAGAGTCAAGTGTAACTCCTTACTGAGCCATGTTACTCAAAACAAGTTTATGATTCTAACCTAATTTTATTTTATTTTTATAATCGAACCATCCTCCCCCCTACCTATCTAAGACACTATCCCCAATGTCTGAGATGGAATTTTGTATACATAATAGGAAAAGAAATATGAGAAAACCACCAAAATAATGAAATGTTATAACCGAAGAGTGGTATCTGGTTCTCTTTTATCTCTGCCATCCTAATTGAGTTGGTTCACCAGTTGCATATCTTGACTGAGCTTAGATGTAGGATTTTTCATTTCAAGTAGCTATTCAACAGTTGATGCAGATACTATGATGTTGCACATGGATTGGGGCATGAATTCCTATTTTATTGCATGATCTAAAAAGGACAAAAAATTATTTAAAAAAAAGTCATTAATATTCAATAAGCCCAAAGGTTTTTTATGAAAAGTCCTATAGGCCCAAAATATGATGGTAAAAATTTCTTCCATTGTTCCAAGACCACAAGGCAATGCAATAAATGTATTAGAATTATTCAACATGTGTCTCATACACTCATGCATGGTTGCAACCTTAAATTCAGTACCCAGGGTGAAGTAGAAGGTGTTCGCATTTTTTAAGACAATACCTAAGGCTTTTGTGAGTGCAGATCCTGTAATCCATCCTTTTAAATCCTGAATCCCTCCCCCGTAAAAATATTGATTTTTCTTGCAACTAATATCTTACCAAGGTTATAAGTTTCATATTGAAACTCTCCATCCTTTCCAAGGTTAGAACCACCAAAAATACAAATAATATTAATCCTATCCTTAAATTGTGTTTCGCTCTCTTTTGGAAAAATACATCGTAGAGGCTAATAATTTATAAGAACTCAATACCAGACAAGGAGATCATTTGAATAGTGTGGAATTAGAATTTGGTAATAGAAGTTTGAATTTTTGTTCAAAGGAAAAAGTGAATGTCAGAAGGAAAAGACATGAAGCAGGGGTGCAAATTTCAAAAAATTATGGCCTAATAAAATGAAAAGACAATGTAAATGATAAACATACACGCATGAGAATGAACAATAGTTGTGATTATAACTTACATCTTCCTCTTGTTTTACATCCAATAACATCTGAAACACCTTTTAAGAGTCAATGATATGCTTCCCATTCAGTTTTCGTGTAAACTGACAACAAGGTTTTTTAAAGTCAGATTTCCAATACTATAACGTTCTTTTTCCTTATGAAATAGTTCAAACAAGTCAAGAAGCACTCTCTAAACATACCCACTAGGATGTGTCACAAGAGTTTGAATGATATCATCCAATGACTTCTTACTCTGTCCATCCTTTATGAATTGAATTTTGTCCTCTCGATTTTTTTAAAACCATTCTGGGGTTCTTGCATCTTGTGTTACAAGTCCATCTTTCACACTTGTAACAAAATCCAATTCTTTTTTTCCTTCTCTTCTTTGCATAGGAACTTCTTCCCATACCTAGCATGTTTTTAACAAATGATTCTTGAAATTCACCTGCTAAATATACCTTAGCTTCAATGATCCAATGGACATCTTATGGAAGGCATAAAAGTGTTAGTACCCTCAATCGTTCAAGTCTAAAATTTTGAATGTCCTTAAGAACGTTTTAAGGAAGAGTAGGGAACCAAATTTTGATCCTTGTGAGAGCTTTCTCCATTTTTTTTGACAAACACTCAAGTTATTATTCCTGCAAGCTCAATATGGTGTAGTAGTTAGGATGATTTAAGAGATGAGAAGAAGAAGTTGAGAGATTAGTTAAAACTTGGAAGCGGAGAGTGTGAGAGAGAGAGAAAGAAGAAGAAGAGAGAGAAAGAGAATAAAATAAAGTTCCTAACCTTAGATCTTTCCCCCACACTTTATATTATACTTTTTCTAATTCAAGGATTAGTAAATTTAGAAAGTCAATGACTTTCATCACCAATAATTATGTAACAAGCAAAATAAAAGACGTGGGAAAAGGGAAAATTCTCTTGAATTTATATTAAGCATGTGGCATTGTGTAGATGCATTCTTCCACCGTGTGCTCTTGAAAACCTTCGAAAAATGGTTTAAGATGATGTCCATTTACCATAAAGGTTTTTGTAGTTACCTCATTTTTTATTTCCACTGCGTCATAAGAAAAAACATTAGTAACTACAAATGGTCCTAACCATCTAAAGGATAGCTTACTAGGCATAAACTTCAGTTGAGAATTGTAAAGGAGAACTTTTTGTCCAATGAAAAAATCCTTTCTTGCCAACTTTTTTCATGAAGGGCTTTGACCTTTTCTTTGTAAATTTTGGAGCTTTCATATGCTTCCAATCGAATTTCTTCAAGTTCCTACAATTGAAGTTTTCTGCGGATTCCTGCTTGGTCTACCATGTTGCATTTTTTTATCGCCCAAAATGTTTTATGTTATAATTCAACTGGAAGATGACATGGCTTACCAAAGACAATCCTATAGGCAGAAAGGCTAATGGGTGACTTGTAGGATGTCTTGTATGCCTATACAGCATCATCAAGGCACAAGCTCCAATCCTTCCTGTTGGGCTAAACTGTTTTCTCCAAGATTTTCTGAATCTATTGATTAGAAACTTTAACTTAACCTTTTGTTTGAGGGTGGTATGAGGTGGAAACTTTATGCATGACTCCATATTTGTGGAGTAGAGCTTCCATTGTGTGGTTTCAAAAATGAGTACCTTGGTCACTAATTAAAGCTCTAGGAATTCCAAACCTGTTAAAGATGTTAGACTTGATAAAATCTACAACAACTCAAGCATCACTAGTATAAGTGGATTTGGTCTCCACCCATTTTGACATGTAATCAACAGCTAGGAAAATTTAAACAAAGCTAAAAGTGACAGGGAATGGACCCATAAAGTCTATATCCCGTATATCAAATACCTCACAAAAGAGAAGTGATTGTTGGGGCATCTCATTTTTGCGTGAAATACTCCCTGTTTTTTGGCACTACTGACAAGTTATGCATAATATGTGTGCATCACAAAACATTGTAGGCCAACAGAAACCTGAGTCTAGTACTTTTCTAGCTGTCTGTTGTGGCCTAAAGTGTCCACCACAAGCTAGGGAATGGAAAAAGGTAAGTACAAACTGGACTTCATGATCTGGAACACATCTTCTAATGATCTGGTCACTATATGTCTTCCATAGGTATGGTTCATCCCATATGTAGTGTTTGGCATCACTTTTCAACTTGGCAATTTGAGATTTGGTGAAATATTTGGGTATTTCTTTAGTAACTAGATAGTTTCCCAAATCTGCATACAAAAGGATCCTTCCTTTGCAGATGATAGAGATGCTTTTCTGGGAATGAATCTGTAATTGAAGTTTCTTCAAAAGGTTGCTAGATCTGACTTAAATGATCTGCTACAAGGTTCTTTGCACCACTCTTGTCTTTAATCTCTAAATCAAATTCTTGCAACAAAAGCATCCAACGAATCAATCTTGGCTTAGCATCTGCCTTCTTTAGCAAATACTTCAAAGCTGCATGGTTAGAGAAAATGATAACTTTAGATCCAAGCAAATAGGAGTGAATTTTCTCTAATGCAAACACAATTTCCAAAAGCTCCTTCTTAGTAGCTGTGTAATTGGATTGGGTTGCATCCAATGTGTGAGAGGCATAGACAACATGATATCTCTTGTTAACTCTTTGAGAAAGTACAGCACTAAAGACATAATTACATGCATCACACATTAATTCAAATGGAAAAGTCCAATCAGGTGGTTGAATGATGGTAGCAGTTGTCAAACACTTCTTTAATTCATCAAATGAATCCTTGCATACTTGATCAAACACAAATTTTGTAACTTTTTGTGGCAGTTTAGAAAGAGGTTATGCAATTTTAGTAAAATCCTTTATGAATCTTTTATAAAACCCTGTATGATTAAGTAAAAAATGTATTTCTCGCACAGAGGTGGGGTAAGGTAGAGAAGTAATAATGTCTACCTAGACCTTGTCAACCTCTAAGCCTTTATTACATACCAAGTGTCCTAAGACTATACCTTCTGTTACCATGAAATGACATTTTTCAAAATTAAAAACAAGGTTAGTCTTAATGCATCTGTCCAAAAATCTAGAGAGGCTTTCTAAACATGCATTAAAAAAAAGAACCATATATAGTGAAATCACCATAAACACTTCCATGCAACTTTCTTTGAGATAAGAGAAAATTCTTACCATGTGTCTTTGAAAGGTTCCAAGGGCATTTCAAAGACCAAAGGGAATCCGTTGATAGGAAAAAGTACCAAAAGGACAAGTGAACATGGTTTTATGTTAGTCTGCTAAGGTTATATGTATTTGAAAATAGCCTAAAAATCCATCTAGAAAGTAATAGTGAGATTTTCGTGTTAATCTTTCCAAAATTTGATCTATGAAGGGAAAAGGAAAATGATCCTTGCAAGTAGCTTGGTTAAGCTTCCTATAATCTATGCACAGTCTCCAACTACTTTGTATTTTGGTGAGGATTAGTTCATTGTTGTGATTTTTTACTATAGTCATGCCAGTCTTCTCTGGAACTACTTGCACTGAGCTTACTCATTCGCTGTCTGAGATAGGATAGATGATACCAACTGCCAAAAGCTTACCTACTTCCTTCTTTACCACATCTAGGATGGTTGGATTCAGACGCCTTTATGGCTGTTTGATAATTTTGGTGTCTTCTTCTAACAATATCCTATGCATGCAAGTAAAAAGGCTGATGCCTGGAATTTCAACCAAAGTCCAGCCAATTACTTGTTTATGACTTCTTAAGGTTTGGAACAATCTTTCTTCTTGTTATGGTAGAAGGTTCTTCACTACAACCATTGGAAGCTTTTCATTTTCCTCCAAATAAGCATATTTTAGATGTTCAGGCAATGACTTCAACTCCAAAGTAGGTGGTTGTATTATGGAAGGTAGGGATCTATTTGAGATTGAAATGTTTGTAACACTTTGTATTTGTTGTATTTAAAGTGTCATCTTTCCAAGAAGTTTGGTCTGAAGCATTTTGCAAAACAACATTCATCCTGGAACACATAGTACATGGATCAAATTCATCATATGTACAAGTAAAATTATCTAAATAATTTAAATCAACATCAGAAAATCAAAAAGTAGATCATTAATAGAATAATCATCTGCAAGAAGGTCTATGACATCAATTTGAAAAAGTGAATGATTCTCTATAGGATGCTTCATGGCTTTAAATATGTTGAATTGGATAATATCATCTCCAAATTCCATAGAGAGAGAGAGAGTCCTTTTGTGCACATCTATCTTTGTCTTTGCAGTTTTGAGGAAGGGTCTCCCTAGGATTAGGGTTGCTCTGTAGATGGACGACTCATCTTCCATATCCAAAATATAGAAATTAGTTGAAAAAATCAGCTTGTTCACTTGAACTAGCGCAGTATTCCAGCTGTGTGTGCTATACTTCTGTTGGCTAATTAAATCACCACACCAATTGGCTTCAGTTCTCCAAGATTCAAAGATTTATAAATTGATGAGAGCATAACATTAATGGAAGCACCTAGATGCAACAATGCATCACTAAGGGTAGAGTTTCCTATTGTGAAAGGAATGGTGAAAGTTCCTGGATCTTTACATTTCTCAAGAAAGGTAGGTTGAATTAAGGTAGAAACATTGCACCCAACACTAATCTTCTCAGCCCTTTTGAGTTTTTTCTTATGTGAGCATAAGTCCTTCAGAAATTTAACATATTTAGGAATTTGCTAAATAGTATCCATAAGTGGCATGTTTACTTCCACTTTCCTAAAAGTATTTAAAAGCTCCTTATCATATTTTGTATGAACATTAGGCTTGGAATGTACCATTCTATTTGGGAAAGGTAAAAATACCTTTTGATTAGCACAATTCAGGAATTTTGTTTCATCAGATGCTTCAAGTGCAGATTGTCTATGGCAAGCTTCTTTTTGTTGAACATCCAATGTCTTACCGAAAGTTGGTGTAATTTTTCCATTAGGTTTTCCCTCTATTTCAGATGGCTTATTAGAGATGTCTCCAAGTATAAAGATAAATGCTTCTCTTTGGTGTGGATTAGTCTGGTAGAAGCTTTGTTACTTTAAGATTGTAACCCTTCCTTGCCACTTCTTAGGGAGATGACACTCACACTTTTAGGATTTATGATGGGTTGAGAAGGTAATTTATCAGAACCTTGAGATTTCAATTGGTTGACAGTGGTAGCCAATTTCCCAATTTGAGTTTGTAAATCTTGAATGGTGAAACTTACATTCTGTTGAAACTGAAGATTATTGGTAGCTAATTCTTTCACCAAGTCATCAAGAAAAGTTCAAAAGCATTAAAAGGTATAGATTGTTGCATGTGCTATTGTTGTTGTTTGAATGGTGGTGGTTTGTATTTATTTTAAGAATCAGATGTTTGAATCCTTTATTGTTGTGGAGGACCATAGATCAAGTTAGGATGGTTTCAACAACTAGGATTATATGTGCTAGATAGTGGTTCAAACTTCTGTTATTGATAATGTTGAGGAGGCTTGTATTGTTGTCCTGTGGCAAAACTACCATTAATTATAGCATCAGATATCTCACTTTCTAACAGCGTTGGGCATGCATCAGTAAGATGGTCTACAGAAATGCAGAAGCCACATGTTTTGGTTTTATCAACAACATTAAGTTGTTGTTGTCCAATGGCCAACTGTCTTACGATGGAGGTTAGTTCTTCAAATTTGTTCTCCAATCATCTATGGTTTTTCTCAGTGGTCATTTCATGGACTCCCTTGGACAATGAATTAGTTCAAGAATTTGCTAATAATTTTCTGCTATATTGTTAATCAAATCTCAAGCTGCTGTAGGATTTTTTTTCCATAAGTGCTCCACCACTAGCTGCATCAACCATGCTTCTGTCTATTGGCATGAGTCCTTCATGAAAATACTGGATCAGTAATTGATCACTAATATGATGGTGTGGATAAGTGACACATAGTTTCTTAAATCTCTCCTAACACTCACAAAGAGTTTCTTAAGAGTTCTGTTTGATGCCACAAATTTCTTTCCAACAATACTCGCTTCATATCATTCCAGCTTGTAACAAATGTTGGATGTATATAGTATAATCAATCCTTAGCTCCATCATTTAAGGAGAAAGAAAATGTCTTCAGCTTGATATGGTCTTTAGGAATTCCCTATGGCCTCATTGTGGAACACACGATGTGAAATTCTTTGAGATGTTTATGACAGGGTTGCAAGGCCGGGACACTTAGGTAGCAAATGTATTAGCTAGAATTTCAAGTCAAATGGTGCATCAACATCAGGGTATTGAATGCACAAGGGTTGATAAGCAACATCGGGTGCAACTAATTCTTTTAGGGTTTTATCAGCCATGTTATTAACAGAATGTTCAAAACTATCAAAATTTAAAGATGAAAAACCACTATGATTACTTTCTTAGTTATTACTAACTGATTGCCTTCTATATGTTCTTTTCAAATGGTGGAATGTCTTATCAATCTTAGGATCATATGCATATAAAACTTCACGATTGGATTGGGTTATACACAACAAGGTGAATTCATACAGAAAATCCCAGAATATTATACCTAAAAGAAAAAAATATTGTTAGAAAGGTAAAAGGATTGATACAAACTCCTAATATGCTTGGGAAACTAAAAAAAAATGATCCCACGCAACAACGCCAGATTTTTAGAAACGCTAGTTGCAAACGCCCAAAAATAACTTCTAGATTTTCTCAACTATGATATAGTGTAAGCTACAACTTAGGTCATCTCCCAAAGACCATTTAAGATTCTCAAGCAAATTAGGAAAAAGTTAGAACAAGGGGGTTTTTGTGAATATTTGATATTAGGTTCTAAATATAATATGCAAAATAAAATTAATTTGACTTAATGATTATCAACTCAAGGAATTCAGAGACTATTTTCTTAACTAATCATTGATTAGTAAAATCATAAATTATATTTATCAACTCAGGATCATACAGAACCCCTAAAATGATCCTTGAATTCTCTACTAAGAAAGCTCTCAGGATTCAATTGAATATGATCAATAAAATTAAGTAACCACTTTATCTTCTATTAGATCTAAACCAATTTCATAATCAGAATTCAGTTGAAATAAGTAATAAAATAAAAACATTCAATTCAATTACTTAATTTCTGCTCTTCAAACTTTTGAAAAATGATTAACCAATTAAAAGTTAATTATGCGTTAACCAAAATATGTCAACTGAACTAACTTTGATTAAAAGATTGAAGAATATAGTAAAGCAGAGTAGAAATAATCTAATAAGCATGTAAATAAAGATCAAGACCTCAAAGTTAAAATAAAAATAAGCTTGAGTCTTGGAATTGAAATTACAAACTTAGTCTTCCATGAAGGAGGCAAAACTAACAACAACAAAAAAATTTAGCCTTCCATCAAGGAGGCAAAATTAACAACAAAGAAAGAAAGATGAAAAATGGTATTAGAGTTAATATCCAAGGGTGTCTTCTCCTCTTGCAAACACTCCTATTTACTCAGGATTTTTTATGCATTATATTCATAATGTCTCCCATAATTTTTTACTTTTTCCATCCTTTAATTGTTTTCACATGCACTTTATTGAAAATGCAAAACATATTTGGCTTTTGTCACCAATCAACACATCAATTTTGATGTTGATTAAAACATATTTTTGGATATTCAAGTGTCCGAATTAGAGTTTAAGGTCGAAAACAAGGTTATAGCCTTGGATGTTATCTTTCCAACGGATCTTATTTCATCTCAATCTAACTTCCGTATCTCACGATACGACCAGATATTTGCACACTCTTCAGGTTTAGAAACAACAACATTATCTTGTCTTTTGAGATAATTTGAATCCTATACATCCAATTTGATCTCTAATCTTCCTTTTTAATTATGGATAATTCCTTAAGATTTCATTCAAGATAAATTTCATGATTTTTGGATTCTTAAAACTCTTATTATGCTCAAAATACTATTATAGTATCATTTTAATGGGTTAAGTAGAGAAATTCAATTAAAATCCATATGAATCCAAACTCATAAAATATGACAAAGTCACTTAATTGAACATATAAGAAGTTTTAATGAAATACATATGAGAGATAATTATTTATGAAAGTTATGCTTATCAAAACACTTAGCCAAACTCTCTTAATTCTCTAATCCCACACTTTAAGCCTAAGTCTCCAACTTTGAGACTTAAGCCAAATCAACGCCATAAACACCCAGCCCCACCATCTTCACTTATCAATCATGTGGACTAGCCAAAGAGGGGACCAAGGCAGCCATCATAGCCCTACTGCCACTTAGTAAAGAGTCCATCAAGTAGAACCTTTCTACTTGTTTTTTTTAAGCTTTCAACTTGTCTTTTTATGATTTGTTTTGTTTTGTTTCTTTTATGGATATTTTCTTTAAAATCTGCACATATCCTTTTGTTTTGACTTGTGAAGGCTTAAAACTTTATTTCAACCATTCAAAATCAGTCCCACTAATTTTTTTTATTTTTGAAAAGAAAAACAAAGTTTGGTTGGTTTAAAGTGCTTTTAAGGCACTTAGAAGAAATTTAATCGGCAAAGTTTGTTTAAAAATTATTTTTAAAGCTTTGATCAGTTTTGAGTACTCATGAGCAAATTTTTGAAGAATTCTTGAAAGGAGATATGTGGATCTTGGAGTAGATCATGAGAATCTACACTTTGTTTTATGGACAATGTGGTATGTTGCCTATTTTTGTGCTTAAGTTTCAAAGTTGTGATTTTGTTACTTGTGGTGATCACTGGACCAGATCTGAACCTCTGATCATAAGTGTTAAAAAGTGAAATAAATTTATGTAATAAGTCTCAAAGGCTCACTTTGGGTAAAGGCTAAGAACCATTAAGTAAAGGTTGGATTTTTGAACCTAAAAATGGAAAAGGCTTTGTATAGCACTTAAGATTTATGTTGGTTGGAACCTAAGCTTTGGACTTTGGAGTCAATAGGCATGGACCAAGGAAGAGATGCTCCAAGTGCATAACATCAAAGAACCAAGATCATGTGAGGTGAAAGTTTGGAAGAAATGACTTTAGCAAGTCAAGGAAGGCTTCCGGCCACCACACTATAAGCAAAGATTAAATTGGCTAAAATATTTCTAAGGGACTTAAACTCTATAAATAGGATTTAAATGCACTAAATCAACCTTTCGAATGAATTTAATTAGAGAAAAAATTGTTCAAAATCCTCTAGGTATGCATTCAGCCACCCTAGAATGATTTTAGGAAAAATGGGTTTAAAAATTGATTAAGGGTGAATTAATAATTTTAAGAAAGTAAGGAGATTAATTAGAGGTTTAATTAATATTTAAAAGTGACCAATTTCAGAATATTCAATATAGGTAAATTTAAGGTAAAGTCCATAACTAGTATTTGGTGAAAATCTTCAAGGAGCATGAAATGGGTAACTAAAAATTAACCATAACCTAGGTCAAACTAAAATGTGATTTTCGGCCATTTCACTTAGTCTAGGTAAAAAGCCCTAAAAATAATTTTGAATAAGTCAAATCTAAAGTAATACTTCATCCCCAAGTAAAGGTCTACCTAAGCCTATTAGGGTTAAAGAATGCTCAACCTAAGTCAACTAGGGTTAAGAAATGGCAACCCTACACCTAGCAAAGTGGCATTCCACTTTGTGATTAAATAACTTAGGAGAGGTTTTAATTCCTAACTAGGTTTAATTAAGGACCATTGACATGATAACATAATGGATTAAAAGTGTGAGAAAGTCTTAAGATAGTTAAAGGGACCATTTGACCACTTTACGTAAATGAATCTAGATTTAAGAAGGAAATTGCAGAACCCTAAGTCTAAGGAGTGACATTTGGCCACCATGAGTTTAATTAACTAAATATGAGTTTTAATTATTAACTAGGTCTAATTAATGATCCTAAACATGTAAGTATAATGTATTAAGAATGTAAGAAAGATAGGACTTAAGAAAATGGGTCATTCGGTCACCTTGGAGTAAATTGACCTAGGAGAAGAATTAATTCCTAATTACCTTAACTAGAAATCCTTTGGTTTAAAACAAAAAGGGTTTGCAAAGGTTAAAGAGTTATTTAGACCTAATCACTAAAGTAGTAAAAAGGAAATCAAAAGTTAACATACTTCTAGACTAAATCTAAGCATGTTTAACAAGGGTGGTTAGAACTTAAAATATGAAGATAAAAGGTAGTTAATTCATTCGGCCATGACATACCAAATTAATGAGGAAGTTCTAAAAGTTTCTAAGTTAGATAGCAATTAATGAATTAGTATCTAAATGACATAAATCAACTCATAAGATAAGAAAAAATGAATTAGAAGGTCGTAGAAACCTAGAGTTCACATTCGACCATTCTATGTTAATAAAGAGGAAAAGAGTTTAAAATCTAAATTTAGGTAATCTAAGAAACCTTATAATGTTAAATGAAGAATTAAAAGTTTAAAAGAAGCTAAACAAAGACATAACCCACCATTCAGCCATGTTCAAGTAAAATAACCTAAATAAGTTAAAAAATTTGTAAATACTTAACATTTGAACTTAGTATATGTAGGACTTGCACAAGACTTAAACAAATAAAGAGCACAAAGAATAAAAACTTAAAAGGTATCATTTAGCCATCTAGAATAAAATTCTAAGTTGTAAAAATCTCATGAAACTAAGTTGAATTTGGGAAAAGGAAAGGATGAGGAGCAACTTAGAAGGATGAGGAGCAACTTAGAAGGTTGAGAGAATTAAGCCGCTTGAGTGATTCAACATCAAAAGCTGAATTGAAAAATTAGGTTGGATATGTAATTGTGATACGTAACAATGTTATGTGATTTACCAGTCAACTTGTATCACAAACTGTGAATGCACACTGTTTATGTAAGATTGATATGATGAATTCTCATAAGTAAGAAAATAATGATGTTATGAATGAGTATACTTATGTTTGACAATGAGATGAAATCCGAGACCTATATGTTCATTCCATATTGGTTGGAAATTTGTTTGAGCATGCATGATTATCTGGAAGCCATTAAAATGAACTTAAAAAGATTAAGGGATCACTAAAGCAAACCTTGATGTGAAGACATAAGTCTACTCTCTTGTGCTTTATGCACCCAGAGCCCTACTAAAGAGAAGGAGACAAAGGTATTGAGTCCTTCACACCTTATGTGGTAGTGACGATCACTTAGGAATGATCTCATATCCTTAGAAGTATGAGGTGAGAGTAGAGCCAGTAAGAAGATGTTGTTTGACAAATTTAATGCGTGTCTATATCTAATTATTTTTCCCTAAAAAGCTGGTGGAATTCAATTTATAAGTGTCGCAAAGAGTGGACTAGAGAAATCATAAAGACAAAGAAAAGTAATAAAGAATAAAGTTTAAGACATAAAATAATATGTATATCAAATGATATCTTTATTGTGATCCCAAAGCTTAAGAATATTAAGAGAAACGTATGTTTAAAGATTGAGTTGTATGTTTCTGAATAAAATTAACCCATTTCAAAAGAATGTCTTCAAAGGATTAAAAGTAACCTTTTATTCATGAAATGATTTCTTAAATAAACTGAAATGGCTGGGATAAAAAGTGATGACATTTGAATAGAGTAGAAAGCCTACAGAGAAACTTAGTTTCTCACCCCTACTTCTTCCACTTTCTTCCCACACGACGCTAATGTCTTTTGCGATGGTTATAGTATTCGTTGACATTGGCAATGTCGATTGGACCGCAAACACTCGCGTTTTACTGATCACGACACAGCCAATGTTCACATCTATTTCTCTCGTAGGCATCTATTTATTTCCGAAGTTCTAAAAGCTCGAACTTCTTGACAACCGAATTTGCTATACCCCCAGAGGATTTTCACCATGACGGAGTGTTTCCAACCCCATGCGATAATCAAAGGCAGTGGGTGGCGCAGTAGATTCCTTTTACTTTGAAGGGGAAACCGATCCGCAGACCCCATCCTATTACCATAGTTGTCACACATTTGGTCCTCACAGGAAAGCTCTCCAACAACGATGTCTTACCCCTTTTAGACCTACCAAGAAATGCCGGATGGAACGTACATGTCGTTGGATCCAAACATATAGATGGACAATTTCCATCAGTAGGTCAATAGAGGCTGTGGGTCTCCCAGTTTCACCAAGGAACCAAAAGAGTTTGATGACATACCAATAATATACATGTTGTATATAGCCGGATGTAAGCATCCTAAGTATATGTATTATTATTATTATAGTATGTTATGTGAATTTGTTAAATGTATAATAGTTGTAGTATCCTACATATGTTTTATTGACAAGGCTCTCATTTTATATCAAACAATTTTTAAAAAAATTACCGTATTTTCATACAAGTATTTTCAAAAAAAGATTCTGCATCATGAGATAACAAACTAATAATGGAAATGAATGAATGACCTAAGAGTAAAATTGGTATTCATAATTAAGGTGTTATAGAAATAAGAATTAGAACAATTAATTGGCATGCATCATGTGCATAAAAGTGTTTTGTAAATTGAATGAAGGATAATTTGCGAGCCCTTCTACGAAAGAGAGCTGGGAAATCTAAAGGTCAGCTCATATGGTAATAGATAAGAGTTTATGATAATGGAAACTTCCAAGCCTAGGGGGTACATGAGCTAGGTTTGAGCCTCCTAATGGCCTAGGATTTCTCCTTGTAACTGAGACTGCTCTCATAGCACTTAGCCGTCTCAACAAGATCTTGAAAACTATCATTACCGATTGGGAAATTTCGTAATGTTGGGAAATAATGATGATCATGATTTTAGTTTCTGAAGGCATACTATGATTTGAAATTGGATCTCGGTGCCCTATTATTTTGATAAAATGGTGAAAATGTTTAGGCCCACATGCATTTGCATATAAGGATGACCAACTCTAGATTAGTGAAGATTATTATGATATAGGACGTAATAATCCCAACTTATTCCTCAGTGTATCATCAAAGAAACTTGCGAAGAAGATGATAGAAAAATCTCATTCATACTTTACATATGATGATTTTCTGATAGTTCGTTGAAGAAGTCAAAGAACTTATTTGTTCTTTATGTTAAAGTATAATCTAATATACTAGTCCTATCCTTACTTTTACTTGAATGAAGTGTCTCACTCCCCTTTGTTATATTCCTTGTGTGTAACTACGATTCCATAGTAACCACGCAACATGGATCACCCTCCTCTCAACGTTGAAGAGACTATCGACGTAGTAAATAGACAAAGAAGTTCTTACTCCATGAGCAGAGGCAATGACTACGAGGCATAGGCACCAGTTTGAAGAAAGGAAGTGATCCTATAGTCTTTTGTTTCAGTAGAATAACTTTAATTTGTATGCACACATCCTATCACCTTAGTCATAGTACTCTAGATTACTTACATTCTGAAATTGTGGAACTAATGTCACTTGGATATGGACGCATATATATCTACCAGAAATTTTTTTATTCAGATACATGTACAATTTAAGGAATCAAGTACATCATGAACGTATAAGTGTTCCATAACCAGTACGTATATGTAAAGAATAATATGCGAGTAATGTTAAGAAAATATAGGTAATTTAGAGACTATGACAATAGTAAGATATTTACTTAAATATGTGAAATTTTAAAATAATAAATATAAATATAAAATTACTTATAATAATTAATTTTGGGTGTAGTATAATTAATCATTAAAAATAAAAAATTAGCCACAAAAATTGATAACTTTTTATTATAAATTTCAAAATCTTCTTATGTTAAATATAATTTTTGTCAAAAAAACAATCAAAAATTTAAATAATTTTATGAAAATTATCAAATAAAATTGAATAATATTTTTTAGTTTCTTTTTTCATTTATATATCGAAAATAATATTTTCCAAAGACACATTTATTCTTAGGTAATTTGATTTGCTTCTCACGTTACCAGTGAACTTATGTTCAACCAAACCATGAAGCTAAAACTAATAAGCATAAGAGGTGATAACACCTTCCAAATTTATGTGCTTTACTTGCCCAACCAATTCACTGAGAGGTACATTTTGAACCAAACTAAAATTGACTTACCTATGTACTCAAGCATAGTTGTACCACAAATCATAATATGCTCAAATGACTATATGACTCCAAGCTCTCAAGGAATCCCATCCATCATAATCATATTTTTTTTATATCACAATGCCCTCTCTTACTCTTCATTTTATGGAAATTACTAGAACTATACTTCCATTACCTTAAACAATTCACACTAGATCCCTATAAATAAACGTAGTAGTTGAATTTTATTCGTTTCCTTCATGTCTATTTTTATTTGTAATTATTTCTTAGAGATACACATTACAATATATATCAATAAGAACATAAAAGATAAAATTAGAATATATGTACCTGTTATCATTGACATTCACAATTTTCAATGTTGCTTAAGCATTTAGAGACGAAGAGATGAGGAGAGAAGAAGAGAGTTATGCTTTCTTTCTAATGAGTGAGGTGGTGAGAGTATGTGTCTTCTGATAAACAAAAATATATACATATAAACTCTCTAATATGTAACAGTTTATTAACCAATTCGCAGAGACCAAGGACTTGTTTACCAACATAGATTAGGATATCCAAACCCATAAGAGACTATTCATACTAAAGGCATATTATTATGTTCATCAATATTTATAATTAAATATTAATGTCATAGTTAATATAAAATAATTTATATTAATAATTGATTAAGTATTAATCCAATAATTAAATAGAAAACTAATTATAAAAATATAATAATTTTTCACTTGGATAACATTGGTCTATTGTAAAAAATATATGAATCAATAAAAATAAAATATCAATTATGATATTTGTCAACCCACAATATAAGAGATATGAGTTTCAATACTACAAGTAAATATCCAATAGGGATATAAACCACATATAACAAAACTCATTATATAAAGGATGATAAGCATGAAAAAATATAATATTATTAAGAGAAAAGTATAATTGTAAAGGGTGTTCAAGCATTTTAAATGTTATAAGAGATACCATGACAAGAGATATCAACTTATACATATCTCATAGAAAAGGAAAAAGAAGATAACAATGATCTTATTATAATTTAGACTTCCACTAACCCAATACAACAAAAGACTTTACTATACTCTTATAGATTACATAATTATGGAAATTCTAATATTCAACCCTTTGGTTAGTGGATATAATAGTATTATTAAGACACTTAATTCTAGTCTAAAGCTCTTAAGATTTTCTCTTGAGCAATTTGGTATTTTGAATGTATAGAATTTGTTATTTTGAGAGATGTTTGACACAAATAGCTTCAACAACATGAAAATTAGAAGTATAATCCACATGAGTTTAGCTACTTATCATAGTCTAATAGCAAAATTAATAATAAAATGGGATAAATCAATAAATCATTTATAATTCTTAACATTTTAATAATTCAATATTGTATAAACAAGTGACTACGTTAATCCAAATATAAAAAAATTCAGATTTAATTGGATAATACAAACACTTAGTTTAAGACAAAGAATGTCTTGAATTAATAAGATTGTAAAATGTCTAAAATGAGTAAGCACTTACATTTATTAGTCCAAATAATAAGACTTGCAAACAACTTAATAATGTAAAAAATTATACTTGATAGGAGCATTAACTTTATACATGTAAAAAAGATACTTACAAGTCAGTAACCTTACAAATATGTGGAATATTGGTTAAATAGAAGCACAACAAAATTATATACTAAATGTGCAATACCATCAAATGACCTTAACGTCTACTTATGGTGTCTTATTAAGATAAATAAAAATGTATATAATAATATATAATAGTAAAGTGTGCATAAATATACATCTTTGGAAGCATGTCATATGATCAATAATGCATAAATATATAGTATAAAAGAAAATCTTAAAGAATATATTATTTGAGTACTAAAATGCACAAAATATACCAATATAATAAGTCTCATGTCAAACAATTATGTTCACTTTCAACTAACTCAATATACTATGATATTGATAGGTTTTCATTAGAGTCAACTAATATTAAAATACTCCAATGATATTTAATAGTAAGATATAACTTTTACTAATATACTCATTTTGAGTCTAGAATTCATAATCTTTTTTCGCTTCAAAAATTGTACTTTAAGAGATAAATGTACTAAAGCAAAGAAAACAAGAAAAGTGATTATAAAATAGAAATATGAAACTCAATAAAAAAAAACTTTAATCAAAATCTTACAAAAGTTAAGTTTCATATTTAATCGCATACTTTGCATACAAAATTAGGAAGATTATAAATTTCCATTTGACATTTTAAAATACAAAATCTCCTTACAATTTCTCTAATAGAATTTAATAAAAAATTATAACCCATAATTTATAAATTATGATGGTTATTTAAAGACTTACCAACATGGAAGTGAGATTTTAATCCCTATCCTATTAAATTGAATATAGAATCACTTGTAAAGTTTTAATAAATCACTCACCAAAGTCAAGTGTGAACAATAAAAATAATAGAAAAACACACTTGAGTAGACATTGGGTTATTAATAGCGAAAGAAATGGTACGAGTACTGTGAATACCCAATTTTGTTCGAGAAATAGAAATAGAAGTCCCATATTGGACAGAGTTAAAAGTTTAAAAGTCATTTTGGTTGTCCTACATCGGAAGAATAAGACTCCTTCAATCATTCATCCTACTATATACGGAGTTGCAAGTCCCACATCGGACAGGGTAGACTTTAGGAGTTTCACATTCTCCTATATAAGGAGATGTCTTTCCCAAGAAAAAATGGGAAACCACTTGAGCAGCAAAGCTCGTGTTTGGGAGTACGCATTAAAGCGTAAACTCATCTTTTATAAAATTTTAGATTTCTTGTGAATAGTTTAATTTTGGGAGTATGCAGAAATGTGTAAGTTCATCTAGTCCTCATTTCAAGAGAGAGAAGCTCATGGGTCACTTCAAAACTTTTTTTCAGGTAAGTGGAACTCACCTTTTTTTTTTAATATTTAATATTTAATATTTTATTTTTTTTATTTTTGTTTTTAGTTTATATTTTTAATTTTTTAATTACTTTACTCTCTTTATATTTGTTTTTAGTTTAGATCTATCTTTTTTGTTATCTTATCATTCTTTTTAAAGAGGAAAATTAAAAAAAATATTTTAAGTTTGTGCAATGGTCAAGTGATCAATTGAATGGTGGATCCATCTTTAATATTATTTGGAAAATAAGAATTTAAGTAGTCATTTACTACCTTAAATTCTGTGCAAGAGCAAAGTTATTTTTTCTTAAATTATTCCTTCTAAAAAATTTTAAAAATATTTCTATTCTCAAAAATTATAAATAAAATAAAATAAATAATCAATTTTTCAAATTCAAGTTTTAATATTTTCAAAGTTCTAAAAAATAAAAATCACAAAACTAATTTTCTTCTAATTTTTCAAAAAACATTTTCATGAAAATCAAGTATAATGTTTTCTAAAAAATCCAAAAGCACCATAATCTTTTTTATAAATTTAAAATGCATTGAAACTATTGTTTTTAAGAACTACAGAGCTTTGATTTCCTCACTGCACCTGAGGATACGTCAGGAGCGGGAACCAAACCCATCAAGCCCAAATAAACTTTCGAATCATTTTTCTCCACTTGTTTCATGAGACAAAAAATTAAAAAACTCTTTAAATAACTTATATAAAATAAAATAAATCACTAAAAATAATTTTCTTTTGGAGTGAAATAAATATTTTTGAAAGTTAATTATAATTTTGCACAATTAACTAGAAGATAACCGTTTTTTTTACGGACATCGCAGGTGCTAATACCTTCCCTATGCGTAAACAACTCCCGAGTCCAAATTGGTTTCAAAGATCATAATTTTTAAGTTTTTCCAAAATTTTCCTTAATAACTTCGATGACTGCTCCTCTGTTTTTTTTTTTAAATTTCCTTCTTCGTCGTCCCGTTGTGATCTCGGTTACGACAGATGACGACTCCACTAGGGACATTTTTGAGAGTTAAGTCTAATATAATTAAGCCATTGATAAGGCTCAAACCTCACTCACGTATCCTCTAGGTTCGGAAGTTCCCAATTATCATGAACTATGATCTACTTCCATGTGAACCGACCTTTTGAGTTTCCAGTTTCCTTTCATAGAAAGACTTGCTGATTATCTTCCATATTGAAGATTCTCAAAATATTCCTTTTTATACATATGATCAATTATCATGACAATGAATCACCTCATACCTCTTGTTCATCTGAATTGAAGGCATCGCCTTCTTCTCAAGCCCAAGACCTCACTATCCTATTATGTTCAACATATATATATATATATATATATATATATATATATGTGTGTGTGTGTGTGTGTGTGTGTGTGTGTGTGTGTACGAACTCTAATTAAGAGTAATTTATATTAATAACCTCTAAACGATACATGAGATTTCCAACATCTAGACACTTATTCGTCTTATCGAGAACAACCTGCGCACCTTATACTTCAATTATAATTAATTTAAAATCATTATTTTTCTCCTTGAGAGTATCATAATTATATCATTTTTCTACACATACATGGATTATCCCTCTCAAGGTTTATCAATTAGTCATCTTTGATTTAATTACATTTCATAGTTAATGTTTAACTCATATTCTTCGATCTCCCAAAGTTTCTTATAAAAATATTATTCTTTCTAAAAGACCCGTGGGATCTATTTTAGGGATCTCTTGAGACAATAGTCTTGTCTGGTTGTCTAATAGTATCATCTTGTCTACAATCATCTTGTTTAATCATACCATCTCATCATATCGTCTGGTTTGCACCTGTCATGTCTAATATAAAGTGACCATGTTTGGTTTAAGGTAGCCTATTTGACTCTAAAGCAACATTTTCTAGTCTACAACATCATCCTTTCTAAGGTAGTTTATCTAGTCATATCGTCTAATCTATAGCCATCTTATCTACCATTGTATTTATACGAACTTGTTTATTGTCTTATATATAGTAGCATGTCTAGTATCTTATGAATAGTGATGTGTCTACTGTCTTATATACAATAACTCGTTTATTATCTTGTATATAGTAATGTATTTATTGTTATGTCTACTGTAACTCATCCATTGTCTTATATACAGTAACATGTCTATTGTCTTGTATACCATAACACGTTTACTATAATTCATTTAAAATAATGTCTAAGAATGTTTAATTCTATAACATCATTATTCAAGAAAACCAACTACTCTTAGTTTCCAAATAAAAATAAATTGCCTAAAACCTCAAATGATTCTGGACTTCAAGAATAACAATAGATGAGGAAATTTTAACAATAGTCTTGAGACAATAATCTCATCTAGTTGTCTAATAGTATCATCTTGTCTATAATCATCTTGTTTAATTATACCATCTGGTCATATCATCTGGTTTGCACCTGTCATGTCTAATATAAAGTGACCATGTTTGGTTTCAGGTAACCCATTCTACTTTGAAGTAGCATCTTCTACTCTATAACATCGTCCTTTTTAAGGTAGTTTATATGGTCATATCGTTTAATCTATATCCATCTTATCTATCATTGTATCTATATGAACTGGTTTATTGTCTTGTATATAGTAGCATGTCTAGTATCTTATGAACAATGACATGTCTACTGTCTTGTATACAATAACATGTCTACTGTCTTATATACAATAACTCGTTTATTATCTTGTATACAATAATGTATTTATTGTGATGTCTACTGTAACTCATCCACTCTCTTATATACAATAACGTGTCTATTGTCTTGTATATCGTAACACGTCTACTGTAATTCTTTGAAAATGATGTCTAAGAATGTTTAATTCTAGAACATCATTTCAACATTCAAGAAAACCAACTACTCTTAGTTTCCAAACAAAAATAAGTTGTCTAGAAACTAATAAATGATTTTGGACTTCAAGAATAATAACAGATGAGCAAATTTTAACAATTTCACAGCATCAATTGGTAAATTATATTTTAAAGTTAAGAAAAAACTATAGGCTACTCCTGAATTTATATTTGAATCTCCTTCCCCTTACCTAAAAATAGAAGTTTGATATCGAAATTATCTTCTTGAGTGCTTCCAACTTAACTTAATTCCTTCCTCTGTCCTCATTTGGATCTACAACTGTGGAATGACTAACAACCTTGCAATTAGATTGTCAATAAAGAAGGGTAGAACTTGGTTTATGAGAATAAATATAATTTAGAATGGTAGAGAAAAACAAAACCAAATGAAGAAATTTTCTAAATGCTTTTAATTAAGACTCTCTAAATTTAACTTTCCAAAGTCAATACTGTTTGGCTTCTATTGCTGAAGAAAGAAGCCCACGTGTGTCTAAGGCTTCAAACATTTGGTGGCCACTTGGATATACTTCATTTAACATGTGTCTCTCTTTGTTTTATTATTATTGTTATTGTTGCTGGTTTTGTTACAAAATTAATTGCTTTTGCTGAATTTTAGTGAAAGATGGGTCTAAATGCTCTAGTGGAATTAAAGCAGGTCGCAATTACTTGAATTATGCTTGACACCTTTTTCTTTACCAAAATCTGTTATTACACTACAAAATTACAATTATCATGCCCATAATTTAACAACATCAATAATATGCACAAAGCACATCAATTAATACAAAATAGGCAAAATATAATAGACTTTAAACTAATTTCTTATAATAGAAAAGGTTTAGCATATTAGAACCTTACATATACTACAAGAAATATGTAGAAAATTTTAGGCTAAAAAATTCCAAGGTAAAGTATATATTTAAACCAATTAATTTTGGATTAATCATTGTAAAATATTTAAGATATTAAAAAATATAAAGAAGGTTAAATAAAAAATTTTGGAATAAAAAAAATTGGCCAAGGAAATAGTCTCACAAACATCTAAAATATACATTCAAGCAATGGCAGGGTGATATTCAAGCAATTCTCCTAATATTGTGCGTCATTTGTAATAAAATTCTATAGCTAGGATTGTTGAGAATGTTTGGATATAAGAATATTGAAGTTTTATGACCCGTAAATAAAATATGGTTTAAGCATATTAGAACATTACATATACTACAAGAAATATGTAGAAAATTTTAGGCTTAAAAATTCCAAGGTAAAGTATATATTTAAACCAATTAATTTTGGATTAATCATTGTAAAATATTTAAGATATTAAAAAATATAAAAAAAGGTTAAATAAACAATTTTGGGATAAAAAAAAATTGGCCAAGGAAATAGTCTCACAAACATCTAAAATATACATTCAAGCAATGGCAAGGTGATATTCAAGCAATTCTCCTAATATTGTGCGTCATTTGTAATAAAATTCTATAGCTAGGATTGTTGAGAATGTTTGGATATAAGAATATTTAAGTTTTATGACCTGTAAATAAAATATGGTTTAATTCTCTTTGAATACTTAACAAAAGTTTTTAAAATTTTAGTATGTTGGTAGACATGTATAATCAAAAGTCTTCAAAATAATCTAAAAAATATTGATTCATATGTAATTTTGGATAAAAAATAACATCAATAAAAATCCAAAAATTTTGAGAAAGAACCATGAATTCTATCCGTATATATAATTAAACACTATAAAAAAATTTATTTGATTCATAGTTAATAGGAATGGAAATAAGCTAAGTTGTCCGATAGGAAGTCTACGACTTGACTTGTTTAAAGTCCAGCTTAACTCAATTTGTTTAATAAATAGATAGGTTCAAATTTGTTAAAATTAATTTTTAGATAAACAAGACTTATAAAGAAGCTTGTTTAACCTATTCATGGTCTATTTATCTTTATATATATATTAGTTATAATTACTATATTTATTTTAATATATTATATTTATATAATATTAATATATTTACATAATTTTTTAAAAATAAAATTTTTAATTTTTATTTTCAAACAAAAGGGATCCTAAATGATTTTCTTCTTGTCTTCAAAATAGAACCTTCATTTGCCATCTTCATCTACTTCTACAATTCCAAAGTTTTATTCTACATATTTACAATTATGAACAAGATATAGTTCATGTAATCCACCTTTACTCAATCCCTAATTCTTAAGGTAGAGCTATCAAATTGGTCCATGACCCATGGGTCAGCCTATAGGTCCTGAGTTCTAGTCCTACATTATGTGTAACCCATAACCCACATAACCCTCAAATTAAGTGGGATGAATGTGAGTTAGCCCATATGATCATATCTTATAATATTTTATTTTATAACTCGTTAAAAAGTAAGATTTTTTAGGCATTAATCTATGTAACCTTCAAATTAAGTGAAATGGATATAGACTAACTTATCTAATTCTATCTAATAACCTTTTTATTTTGTAGCTAATTTAGAAGTAAGATTTTTGAACTCTAACCCACTAACCTTTAAATTAATTGGGATGGGTGGGGCTAGTTCATTTGTCCCTATCTTATAATCCTTTATTTTTTAGTTATCAACAAATTGAATTTCTTAAACTCTAATATACAACATTATCAAATTATGTGAGATAGATGTAGACTAACTCATATGACTCTATCTTATATTTAGCTTTTTTATCAATTTTTTTATACTTTTATATTTTCTTTATTTTTTTTTTCTAAATATTTTTCTCTCTATCTCTAAAATTATTTTTTCCTCCCCCTCTATACAAATTTTCTTACTTATTTTATTTTATTTATCCTTATTTTATTTTAAAAGAGGAAAAGAAAGTAAAGAGTGAAAAAAATTATAGAAAAAAATTAAAGAGAAAATATTAAGTTCATGAGCTAGTCCTAACCTGTAGTGTTTCATGGGCTTTACAAGTGTAGGCTTTTATACACTTGTAGGTCATTTTGACCCTAGCCCATATGGGCTCAAATTGGGTTGGGTTGGACGGAACAAATTAATACCTATACCCTAAGGTGATCTTATGCAAGAAAAATATGTTACACGTAACACATCACCTAATATAATATCATAACATAGATAGTTGTAAAATTCTTTAATGTTTGTTATAAGTGTTGTGTATATTAATTTAATTTGATAATAAAGGCTCTATATTTTATTTTAATTTTTATGTATATTGTAACATCCCAATTTTTCTATGATAAATGTTTGATGCTATAAATAGTTTCTAGAATGAAACTAAGTGAAATTAGAAATCAAAAGCAGAGAAATTAGGAAGTTTGGTGCAAATGATGAAAATGCCTTTGCACCTAGGCAGCTCAAATAATGAACCAGAAAAATGGAAATACAAGTATAAGACATCCTAAAGGGATTATAAACATCATGTATGGTTAAAAGTAGTGAGAAAAATTTAGAAACCTGAGAAGGGACAAAAACGCCCTTCGAAAACCCCGAAAATGACCAAAATGCCCCTAGGAACTATACTTTTTGCACAAAGCTAGTCAGTTCCCATAAAAATAGAAAACGGCCTTAGATTAACATGGGAATGAACCAAAAAGTCTCAGAAATATCAAAGGAACAATTTTGGAAATTTTCCAGCAATGCTGAAAAAAATTACGAAAACGGCTCTGGTAGGCCGGGAGGGCAAGATAAGGTGACAAGCATGCCAAGAGTGGGCCCCACACCCATGTGCACGAAATGCAACAGCTGGAAAGGTGGTGGTGAGTCACCAAAATGAAGTCAACCAAGTATTCCACAAAAAGACAAAAGTGAATAGTAAAAAGGTTTCTTTAACCATGGTTAAAACTAATTAACCTTGATTAATTAAAAGTAAAGCATGCTTAGGATAAATTAATCATAATTAGAGGAAATATCAACCTAATTAACACTAATATAAGCCTAAAAAGATAATTCCTTAAATTTTGATTTATTTTGGAAAATAGGAAAAATCTAGGCAAAATTACTAAAATACCCCTAAGTGCAAAACTAATTCCACTTGACCCATAAGAGTTCGAATTTTTTGGGATCCTTGTGACTCCATTTGCTTCAGATTTTTTAGCTTAGAAACTCATCAAAATCCTCTCCATTCTCTCCAGGCTTTCCATAACTCCAAACATCCAAAACTTACACTTTAAGCCTAAGTCTTCATCTATAAGACTTAAGCTATATTAAAGCTATAAACACTTAAGCCCCACCACCATCCTTTGTCCATATCAAGAGCAGACCAGAGGGGACCCAAGACAGCCTTTAAAGCCCACAAAAACACTAAGGAGGTCTTCAACAAGTAGGATCTTTCTACTTGTCTTTTTATGCTTTTAACTTTCCTTTTTATGGTGTGTTTGTTTTCTTTCATGCATCTTTTCTCCAAGATTTTTTTGTCTTATTTTTTTTTCACTTTTGAGAGTTTAAAATTGTATTGTTTTCGTTCAAAATCATCCCCACCCATTTTTAGTGATTTTTTAAAAGAAAAATAAAGTTTGTTCGGTTAAAAGTGCTTCTAAGGCACTTAGAATAAATTTAATCAGTGGGTTTTGTTTTAAAATTATTTTTGAAGTTTTGATCAGTTTTATGCTCTCATCAGAAATGTTTTTAAAGCTTATTTGAAAGAGGATTTGTGGATCTTGGAGTAGATCATGAAAATTTACTCTTTGTGGCTTGGAAAAATATACTATGTTGTTATTTTCATGTTTGTTTTTATGCTTAAGTTTTAACCTTGTGATTTTCTTGTGTGATGAATTTGGTATGACCTATGCTGGATCTGCACCTCTGAGTATGCATGTTAAGAGGTGGAATAAAGTTTTGTAATAAGTTCCAAAGGTTTCCTTTGAACATTAGTTAGAAAGTTACCAAGCAAATGATGTAATTTGTAGCTAAAAGTGGCTAAAATCCTTGTATGGAACCCTAGACACATCATGGCCAGCACTTAAGCATCAAAACATGGATGAAATAAGCATGAATCAGAGGCAAGAGGGGCTGCACAAGCCTAACACAATTAAACCAAGGTGGTGTGAGATGGAAGATTTGAAGAAATTACCTTGACTAACCAAGGAAGGTTTTCGGCCACAACTCCCAAGCAAGTTTTAGTTTCGTTAAAATTTTTCTAAGTAACTTAAGCTCTGAAATAAGGTTTTAATGAACTAAATCAACCTTTAAACAAATTTAAAAAAAAAAAGAGTTAAAAACCTCTAGGAGTGCATTCGGCCACCCTAGAGAGATTTTGACAAAAAAAAAAATACACTTAAAATGTGATTAAGGAAAAATCAAGTATTTTCAACAAGTAAATAACTTATTTGGAGGTTTAATCAATATTTAAAAGGTTAAGTTTCATAATATATGGCCTAGGTAAGTATAGGGAAAAATCTCAAAATTACTAAGTGGTAAAATTTCCAAATAAGCTTAAAATGGGTAACTAGGAAATTCACCATAACTTAAGTAAGGGTAAATGTCAAATTTGGCCATGCCATTAAATTTTGGGTAAAAAGACTTAAGGTTACCTTATAATATGTCAATTCTAAAGTTTAAACTTGGCCCTTAAGTAAAGGTCAACTAGGGTTAAGACTTAAGTCAACTAGGGCTAGGAAGAAGAAAACCCTAAACCTTGAAGAGTGGCATTCGGCCACTTAGTAGTTAATTAACTTAAAAGAGGTTTTAATTTCCAGTTAGGGTTAATTAAGGACCATTTTTATATGAATTGGACAAATTTAAAGTATGAAAGAGTTTTAAGGTGGATAAAGAGACCTATTGATTTTTTTAGGAAAATGATCTTATGGTGAAGAAGGAAATTGTGGAAACCTAAGTTTAGGAGATTGGAATTCGGCTACCATGTTTTAAATTAACTAAGAATGAGTTTCAATCCTTAGCTAGGCTCAAATAATGATCCTAAATATGTAAGAAAAATATAATTAAGGTGTATGAAAGGTGGAATTTGAGGAAGTAGGTCATTCGACCATTTAGGAATAAATTGACCTAGGAGATTAATTAATTTCTACTTAGATATTATTTGGTTTAGAATAAAAGAGACTTTAAAGGTTTAAGAGTCAATTAGACATAATTATTAAGGTAGTAAAAAGGAGAGCATAAGGTAATATATTTCAAAGGTTTAATAAAGGCATGATTAAGAAGGATGGATATAACTTAAACTTGAATTTAGAAGTTCACTAAGTAATTTGATCACAGCCTACCTTAGTGAGAAGAAGTTCTAAAAGTATATAAGTTGATTCAAAGGAAGAAGTTAGACTTCATATAATATAAATTAACTTATTTGGAGGAAGGAAATGAATTAGAAGAAATTAGGATCCTAGAGCTTATATTCGGCCATTCTAGGTTGATAAAGAGAAAATAAGTTTAAAAATCTTAATGTGTATAACTCAAGAAATCTTAACAAAAGAGAACACAAAAAGTAAAGAACTTAAAAGGTATCATTCGGCCACCTAGATTAAGATGCTAAGACGTAAAATCTTAATGAACAAATATAAATTTGAGAAAAGGAAAGGACGAGAGGTAACTTAGAGGATGAGTGAAGTAAATCTCGTATGTGATTTCAATATCAAACCGAATTGAGGCATTAGATTGGTTGTGTAAATGTGACATTATGCTATGTGATTTACCAATCAAATTTCATTATTAGTTATGAATGCTCACTATCTATGAATGAATAAATGATGGATACTCATGAATGAGAAAGGATGATGATCATGTATGAGATTGGTTTATGATGATGATTGAGATAAAAATTTGAAACCTATATGTGCATTCCATATTAGTTGGATATTTGTTTGAGCATGCATAATTATTTGGAAGCCACTAAAATGAACTTAAAAATATTAAGGATCACTAAAGTAAACTTTATGTGAAAACATAATGCTACTCTCTTTGTGCCTTATGCGCACTAGTATCCAGAGGATCCTAAAAATCTCTACTAAAGAGAAGCCTAAAGTTGCTTTTAGGAGACTTAAGTTTCCATCAAGAAATCCTTCTACTGTGAAGACTTAAGTTTCTTCACCAAGTTATAAGGTGGTGACGACCACCCCGGAATGAGCTCATATCCTTAATTTTTAGTAGGAGGTGGGAGTAGAGTCAGTGAGAAGATATTGTTTGACAAATTTAATTCAAGTCTATGTCTTATTGTTTCTCCCTAAGGTGGTGAAACTAGATTCATAAAGTGTCCCAAAAGTTGGACAAAAGAATGATAAAAACAAATATAAGTAATAAAGAATGAAGTTTAAGGCATAGAATAATTGTATGTCAAATGATATCTTATGTGTGATCCCAAAGTTATGAATGTTAATAAGAATGTATGTTGAGACGCCACAATTTATAAATGATAAGATAAATGCATATTTAGACACTCAGATGTATGTTTGATAAATGTATCCACTTCAGAGAAATGTTTACAAAGAATTAAAAATAACCTTTTATGCAAGAAATGATTTTCTGAAATAAAATGAAGTGGCTAGGATTTAAGTGATGACATTAGAACTAAGTAGAAAGTCTACTGAGAAACTTAGTTTCTCACCCCTACTTCTTCTCACTTTCTTCCCAAACATTTCAGATGTTGTTCATTATGGTAGCAGTTCACATACTTGAAGTAGACGTGAGGCACACTCTCTGGAAGATGTATATTGCACTAATGTAAAAAAAAAAAAAAATTGGATGCAAGCATCCTAACTACTAATATGTAGTATTAGCTAACTTATTTATAAATATTGTATAATAGTTGTAAGTTTATGGTTTGTAATAACTATATGATAAGGCTCATGGGCCTATGACTTATGGTATGTATGAAATGTTATGTATAATTATTGTGTGACATGTGTGTTATGATTGAATCTTGTTTATTTATTATAGGCAAATGATAAACGAAAAGAATAATATAAATGCTTAGTATTCCTAAGGTTTTAAATGTATGTAGAAATCTGCTTAATGATTTATTTTACCGCTATGCACATTTTATCGACGAGGCTCGCAGCTTATATCAAACAGTTTTAAAAAAAAAATTACCGTATTTTCATACAAGTATTTTCTAAAATGAATTTCGCATCATGAGATAACAAACTAAAAATGGAACCGAATGATCGACTTAAGCGTGAAATCGGTATTCGTTTTTAGGGTGTTATATATATCTAAACTTGTATATACATGTGTGCATGTTAAGTCTTTGTCAAATTTGTTAATTTGCATATTTTATTTTGTATATTATGATTTATTATGTATGTGATACAAGTTGTAGTATTATCTAGATTTAAAATGATATATTGGATTCATTGTTAGTTAGATAATTTTGATTTATTTATTATAC
Source organism: Canavalia gladiata (assembly GCA_037954105.1). Taxonomy (NCBI): domain Eukaryota; kingdom Viridiplantae; phylum Streptophyta; class Magnoliopsida; order Fabales; family Fabaceae; genus Canavalia; species Canavalia gladiata. The sequence continues at coordinate 19,504,050 of CM075667.1, forward strand.
ACATGATACGAATAAGAGTTGGATTAAAAGGTTCTACAACTTAAAAAAATATTAAAATATATTTTTATAAAAAAATTTAAATTTTTTTAAATTATATATATATATATATATATATATGTTTTAAGCCTATTTAATGATATTTTTATCTTGTAAGTTTTAAATTTGTAGGTTTTTTTAATCAATAATTTATATAGGTTTTAAGTTTATCTATTAGCTTTTTTGTATTTTAAGTTTTTAAATAGACTTGTAAGTCTAGTAAACTTTAAAATAAGTCATATTTTGATAACAAAAAAAAAAACATATAACAAATATCAGAGAGAAGCTTAGACTTCAAAATTGTTAAACAAATCAAATTTAAACATTCAAAACCTAACTAAACTCGGTCTATTTCTATCACTAATGGTCAACAAGGAAATAAAATTACTAATCAATTTCGAGAATCATTAATAAAATTTAGAGATCCTAAATTTAAGTAAACATATATGTTTATATTTTGTTTTTATTTTTTTTATTTGAACCATAAAATGTATTCATGTTTGACTTTGATACCATATTAGAAATTGAGTTTAAGTCTAATCCTATCCTCAAATACTAACTTATAAGGTGAGATTAGACATCTAAAACATGAAATTTGCAGGATCAAACATCTACGGTTGGCGCTCATTAACGAATCCAAAATAGATTTGATACTAATTGTTGGAATAATTTAGAATAACAATTTAACCGTTGTTTAAAGATACAAATTATAATACATATAATAAGAACATACAAATTATAATACATATAATAAGAACATAAAAGATATAATTAGATCATGTGTACCTGTTATCAACTGAGATTCACAATTTTCGATGTTACTTCAACGTTCAAATACAAGAGAATGAGGAGAGCATCTCTCTTTCTAATAAGTGACTCTCTTTCTAATAAGTGAGATAGTTAGTGTCTTTGGATAAAAAAAAATATACATACATAAATTGTTTAATAACTCTTTATTAATCCCTCGGTTGATATCAAGAATTTCTTTCCATACATGAATTAACTTCTCCACAAACACATTAGGATAGTTTTACCCCTGACAAACTATTTATACTAAATATCTATTATTATGTTTATAAATGTATATAATTAAAATATTAATATCATAATTAATATAAAATAATTTATATTAATAATTATTTAATACTAATCCAATAATTAAATAAAAAATTAATTATAAAAATATAAAAAAATACACCAAAGGAAACAATATATTTTCTATCTTCCAAAATGTAATAATATTGTATTCCCATTTCCCCCACTAGCGTGTGGTTCGAATTCAGGTTAAAAAAACCTCCAGGTTTTGCTGCTCCTTGATGAAGAAATTTATCTTCAAAGGGAACGTTGATGGAGAATATCTGTGCATGCATTAATACTAGCGGGTCCAACTACAAATTTGTACTAGTGTATCTTTGAATTAGCTGAAAAAATATATTTTAATAATTAATCATGATAAAATCAATTATTTATATGTAATATAATTAATCATTCAAAATAAATATAAATATAAATTAACTAAAAAAACTGATACCTTTTAACAATACATTTCATATTTTTGTTAAAAAACAATTAATTTTTTAAAAATTATCAAATAAAATTGAATAATATTTTTCAGTTTTTTTCATTTAATCTAAAAAAAAAATCTTTCCCAAACACGCATTTAGCTTTCTTTGTCAGGCAATTTGGTCTCCTTCTCAAGATACCAGTGAACTTGTGTAAAGTGTTCAACAAAACCATGAATGATTAAGAGAGCAAACGCTGGCAACTAGAACGGGGTGATAACAGTTTTATTCTGAATGTGATTCTCAAGGTCCAAATTTACGTGCTTCACCTGCCCAGCCAATTCACTGAGAGCTACAGTTTGAACCAAACTCAACTTGCCTTACCTATGTACTCAAGCATAGTTGTACTCAAATGGACCACATGACTCCAAGCTCTCAAGGAATCCCATCTGTCATAATCTATTTTTTTGTCTCAATCCCCTCTGGCATTTTATTGCAATCTGGAACTATACTTCCATTACCTCAGTGATTCATCCTCTGCACCTATACAAATAAATCAACAAAATCATACCAGGTACGGAATCTTCTCTAATGCAGTTTACTCTACTAATATAAATACCAATTTGAGAATTTGAATTGCCTTTATGGCGCCCCCACTATACGTTGTCTGGACCAGTGGATCAGCAGTGATCTTGATTGTTTCTGAACCTCATTCGCAGGATTAGGCACAAGTTTTAATAGAAGTTAATGAATGTCCTGTAACTTTGGAACTCACATTAAGGGTAACAGAGAGTGACCCCAGCCCTGAGTTTAAATAATATCTATCTCATGGAAGTGCTATTAAGAAGAACATACGAGTGACAACACAAAATAAGCAAAAGCATACGCATAAGTCTGACATTAGAGTTGCATGAGAACAGAAACAAGAAGCGTACATCCATAGGGTAGTTCATATCTAGCTATGTGTAATAAAAGTTCCAGTCATACACTCTTTTACGGGCATAAACCAACCTGCAGCGCAGTCAGTGCGCACTTCGAAACTCAGCACTAATATACACAAGCTAGAATAACCACACACCTTCCACTTGGTCACTACTCACCAGTGTCTTTTATTTATTTGGTATTATATAATATATACGCACATATATATATTATTATTATATGTCCTAAATGAAAGGGCAGCTAAGGAAGGGAGTGGGGCTTCTCCAAGTCCTCGAGACTGGTGGGGCGAAACCAGGCCTTCTCTTCCAGCACCGAGTCAGCAGTTGCATCCGAGTGAAAGCTACGTTCTCCACCGGAAGAGGGAGGAGAAGGAGTGACTTGTTCGCCGGGGGGCCCAAATACCCCAGTCTGTGGGTGTGGGGCCCAGTATTTACCGGATTGAGTTGCGTGGATCACATCGTCTGGGACCGGCCCTGAGTGGATCTGATCATCAGGGTTCTTGTCGTACACCGAGCTGCTGCTATATGCTGCTCCCCTCCTGCATTCAAACAATAATCCATCCCATTTCACCATCAATATAGGGCCATTTGTACATTTCACCAGCCATGGATTACAATGGGTCCCACTACGTGTAACATTAATTCTAAAAGTTAACCAAACAAACGCTAATTGAAATTTTTTTAAAAAGTTTGATCTTAAATATTTTTTGGTACAAAAATTTAATCTTAAAATTTTAAAACGCAAAAATTGGATGCTTATATCTAACAGGAGTTCAACGGTCACCAAACCTCATAAAATGTAGTTATACTCTGTCAACAAGGAAATCTTATCTCCATCCACGTGGCACTTACTGGCATATACATATGGGTGATTAGGTGTCAAAGCTAAAATTGGCAATCACGTGATGGGCATATATGAGCTTATTGAGATTTGGACCACCAACCGATTCAATTACTTTCGCAATTAAGTATTCGGTACGCATTTTCCACGCCTTCTTCAGGGCACATTCGTAGATGAAAAAGGATTTTTTTGTTTTAAAATATTTACTTTTAATGGGTATATGGACTAAAAAAAAGTTTTAAAATGCACGAATTAAAATATTTGCTTTTAATTTGATTTTAAAATACAATAACATAACTTACTAAATCACCAATAAACTTTTTTAATGTTTGAAAAATAAACTCGTTTTAAAAGAGCCTTGATAAATATATTGAAGAGAACAATAAACCTCTCATGTAAAATATTTACAAAACATTGGTATATAAAGACAGAAAACGTATCTCAAAAATACACATCACCATTGATCTGAAGATTGCAAATAATATTAAACATACATTAGCATCCAGTCCCATGCCATCATGACCGGCAAAAACAAATACGAAGTATTGAAAGCATGCAACACGCGTCTATTTTGTATGTTAAAAACAACTAGCTGGTACTGCTGTTGATATTTGTTCCATGTTAGATTGAATGAGTACTTTAAACTGAAGAACGCATTAGAAAAAAATTGAGGAATCATAGTTACTAATCAAATAAATTAATGATTGAAATTTTATTATATATAATAAATTATGTAACTATTTAAATCTTCACCATTCACTTTTTAATTAATAATAATAAATTTTTATTTTCGAAATAAATTTTGAAGTCAAATATTGATATTATACTTTTTTACCCATAAATGTCGATGTTTTATTATATATATTAATAGTGGCACTGTTGATGGACATATAACTTTACTACAGCTAGCCATTCGACGATCGATTAATTATACGGATGAGTTACATCGAGGTTCAAAAAGAAAGACACGGAAAGAAAATGCTCAATGTACTATTGTTTGGATTCGTAATAATAATTGCATATCAGAATAAGCATCACTTTAAAACAACAAAATATTAGCCATTCAAATTTATTTTTTATTTGAATTATAAGTATCTTTAATTAAAGATATTTTTATAATTAAAAGTAAACTTCTCTCACCGATTAAAATAAATACAGTATTTAAAATCGTGTGCCCATTGAACAAAGAAGCTGATTCATCAAAACGAAGATAACCCATTTTATATCATATCTTACTGAAAAAGGCACAAAATATGTAAAATGAAAGTCACAAACTGTTATGCCCCCAATTTTTATTTTTACAAGCTAGCCCCCAAATTTTATATGGGATAGCTAGTAAAAAAACTTAAAATCGTGAAAAAGATATAATTAAGAGGATAAATAATTTTTTTTCACCACTATGGTGTACGGGAAAAAATATTTTTCTAAAAAAATTTATACATCTATAACACAAATTTATAGATTACAAAATAAATATCAATAAATATAATAAAATAAACATAATAAATATATAACGTATTTATTTATACGTTACATAAAACTATGATACATTTATTTATATGTGAAAAGAAAATGACACATTTATTTATATATAAAAAAATATAATATATTTATGCATTATAAATACTGTCCACAGCCTTTGAAAATATTTTTTTCTATTTTTTAGTTCCGTAAAAATTTTTAATGTTTGCCCCTTCCCGTGAAAAACCCCATAATTATCTACGGTCAGAAGACGAGCCTAGTGGCCCGGATTTTTAATTTTTTAGGAGGGCAGAGATGTTAATACTCTAGTGTGGAGAGGAAGGTCTGTGACAGAAACACAGTTCTCACCAGATAAAAACAACCCCAGCTCCTTTCTATCAAAAATAAAAATAAAGAGAAAAAACCTGGGTCCCACCTACATAAGCCTTATCTTATCTTATCATTATTAATTTTCCACGTTGCCAAAATTCAAGCAAGCTGAATTAGAACAGAATAATAGCTACACATCTGCTAAAATATATATCCATAACGAAAGCCCATCAATTGACGCTTAACTCTATCAAACCAGCAACAATCCCAATAATTCTTCTATGGAAGTGTCTATTTTCACTTTTATCTAAAATACCTTTTTTATTTATCAAATTAACAATAAAAATATTTTTAAATAAAATCTAGTTACATGAAAATGACAATTTAGATGTATAGGTATCCCCTTCTAAATATTAGACTAATTAATTTCTTATTCATTGACCATTGACCACCGACTGAACGCAACCCTCATCCTAACAGAAAGATATGTTATCAGATTGTAGATTTTTAAAAAGACTGAAAGCACGGTCAAATTAATAATTAGTAATTTATAAGGGTTAACTATAAAAATTGGCATAATCTTTTATTCAAGCAAGTTGATAGACAGTTTCCCATCACAGGATACAATGCAAATCTGGGGACATACGGAAAGTGATGTGGTGGGTTGAGGAGGATGAGTTGGAAAGCAATTATCTCCATCCACTTTCTTTACTTTGTCTTGCGTCCCCGACCAAGGACCGGATAGTATTTTCCGTTGTCAAATCAATACACTAACAGAAAGATAAAAGATAATAGCTACCAAAGGAGAAGATGCCTTTATTTTAATTCGCTTTAAATTTTGTTGAATGCGAAACGCATAAGTCATCTTTTGGGGGGCAAGGACGAAATTAATGAAAAAAATAAATAAAAAATAAAAAACATAGAAACGGGACTTAATACAGGTATGGAGGCGTCAACAGGATTAACAAGACAGAAGTTCATCCCAGACCAGAACAGTCCAAGATTGAAGGATATGGACATTCCATTATAATAAAATAATACATAAACTGGCAGCCCACAAAACCAGAAGGGTGTGCTACAACAATACTTTATGATGTCAGCCAAAAAAGGTTAAAGAGCAATCAGATAAGGTATAGGAAAGATTACAGCAAAAGAAACTGAACAAAAGAAAAAGAGAAAGAGAGAAAAGAAAAAAGAAAAAAGCAAAGACATCTTTGGATAGGGGTATGAAAATAATAGTAGTTCCCAGATGGATTATTGTTTGCACAGTTCATCCATTAATTTTTCCAGCGAAAGGGAAAACAATATATATGGTGACCAAAAGGAAGAAATTAATTGAGAGACTTCTTTCTAGAAAAACCTATATTCACTATTCTAATTCATCGGTCTGAAGATTTTCCCCCTATAAACGAACAGGGAATAAAGGCATCGGAATATTAGAAAATGACATAGTGATCTCCGAATATTACGAATTATTGGCAATAACAAGCCGTACTAAGTGTGAAGCAATGGCTAACCCAAAAAGTTGACAAAATCCATGACTCAGATCACAAAATTTCTTCATAAATTAAAATCACAGTTCGATTAATTAGCAAGCGTACTTTGAACTACACAAGAAGTATCATCATCATCGTCATATTACTAGTCTTAATTAAGCAATAAATCTTAATTAAATAACAAATTTACCAAATAGACAACGAAACCGAGAAACAATCAAAACAACCAGCAGATAGCAAAATAAGAACACGTTTCAGAGAATAGAACAAATAAAAATAACCTAATTATAGAAGAAAAATAAAAATAGGTAGAGATTTAGGATTTGGAGTGCGTACCTAGATGTGAGAGGAGATGAAGGGGATTTGGAGGTCCAGATCCGGTTAGCAACTCGCTTCCCCAAGGTGGTGATGCCTCGGCTACTCGAATTGGCGGCCATACAATGAGACTAACGAGGAGAGAGAAAGAGGAAGAACACACAGAGAGGGAGAAAGGATGTGTAGTAGGAGTAGCTTGGTATGTTGTTGGTGGCGTGTTAAATGTTGATGGATATTTATACGCAAAAATAATGAGAAGGGTAGACACAAAGGCAGATGGAATGGTGCATCATGCCGGTTCCTTTGTTCGTACCTAACACGTACGCACAACACTCCCCGTTAGTTAACGTCCCGTTTCATTCCCCTTGCACGCCGTTACTTGTTTATTATAAAATAAAAAGGCCAACTTAGCCAATAGTTTCTTAGGTAAGTAATTACTCAGCCAATAATACATTATTTGTTAGATTAATTATAAAATGTAACAAAGTTTGAAACTTTAATATAAAATTTTGTTCACTCATAATGGTATAATCTCATGTTTGTATATTAGTGACTTCTACCCTCCAATGACAATTACAAAATTTGTTGACTTTCTATCAATTAATAACCTTTATAACCTAATAATTAGTCTGAATTCATTTTGGATAATTGACTTTTAGCTATATATTTTCTCTTTTATATTTTATAAGAAATAATTATTTAATTTATAAAATTAAAAAATTATTTAGTTACGTTAAATTTATTAGTAATTTATAAGTTAAAGTAAACTTTTAATTTTTATATGTATTTTATAATTTTGATTTGATTTTATATATAAAAAATATAATTAAATCTTTATATGTAAAAAATTATGATTATATTTTAACATTAGAGGTTGTCTTATGAGTAAGTGGTCCTACACATGTAAAAGATAATTAATGATGTGGAAAGATCAATTTGAACTTTGGCATTTTTGGTATATTCAACTTAATACTTATGAATGGTTGTCCAGCTTAACTCATTCAAGTAATTGAACCCTAATATAGAAGGAAGTGAAAGTGTTAGATCACATGTGCAATTCATCATATTCGTTGGTGATAAAGATGAAATAAAAGCAAATAAAGTGACCAACAACAGAAGAATTACAGTAGAGTTGTTATAGTTGAACTAATATGGTGAAAAATATGTACATTAATGACTCTCTAAAATTTGAAAAGGAAATTGTGATGATGTCTAGAGTACGAAATGAGTGGAATTCCTTAAATACTTTGAGAAAAAAAATTATATGTAATTTATTAAATATTATTTAAATTATACTTCTTTATTTTTTTCAGAAAAAATTAAATTCTAACTTGTTTAAGTAGTTGGATGATGTTATATCTAATTGATTTGTAAACATATTTAAAAAATAAAGAATATCGATAACACAATTGAGGAAAGTAAATTTAAATGTATATGTTGTTGATGTGTATTTTATATAAAATGTTATTAAGGACGATGTGATGAAACTAATCTTCTCTAAGAAATAAAATATTGAATTTTTTTTTATAATTAGGAGTTCAGCATTTTTTTTTCTAATAGAAAGAGTATAGCGGTATATTAGGTTGAAATCAAGAGGAAAAACAAGTTCGCCAAAATACAAATAAATTTTTACAGAAGGAAACTATTAATGATTTTTTTTTACATACTTGTTACGATATTTGTTATTCATTTTGTTAGAAGTTAATATTTACTTTAAATCAATTTTATTTGGATAATTAAATTATTTTTAAAAAATAAACAATAGAAAATATAGAAATTTATGAGAAAACAGTTAATTTTTATATAACTAATGCAATTGTCCGTTATAAAAAATTAAATATCCTTCATATTTATGTTCTGCTGTGTAATAAAGTACTTTTCTTATTTAATAAGATATATCTTTTGAGTTTCTATATTGGAAAGATATGAAATTAATAAAATATTTATAAACCCTCATTCAAATGATGTTTTATCAGTTAAATGTTCATTTAAAAATTAAAATTTTGTAATACTAGTATTTTTTATTTCTCATATAATAAATTTTATCAAATAAGTTAATTTATTTAGAAGACTTTTATATTTTATTTGTACAAAATATTGCTTGTATTACCCGCATTGCCAATTTGCAATAAGGAATTAGGATAGGAATGACGCGTTTCGGACACGGAATGGGGAAAGGAATATTCCGATGTTTTTTCTTTTCTGTTTTTTTTTTTTTTTTTTTTTTTACTTTTTTGCGGGTGAAGACTCAAGACTCATGAGTCCAATTACTCGTCGAGATTTAAATGATCTCATTGCGAACTTGTAGGCTACCGTTGCGAACTTGTAGGCTACCGATTGGTCAGTCATACAAAGCGTATGACAAATGTAGTAGTTAACTTTACTGGTTGAAATTTAATATAAAAGTTATTTAATAATTTGTATACTCCCTAGATTTGAAATTCAATAAATTATTATTATTTCATATTAAAAACTAAGTATAGAATTATGTTTAATAAATAGTAATTTTTGTTTTTTAAAATATTTTAATTCCTCATTATGTATCAACAAAGATATTTTTCATGTAATCCCATAAATATTTTTAAATTAAATAATTTTTAAAAAAAATTATTCTTATAAGATTCTTTTACCTAGATTATACATTAAAAAATATAAAATCACAAAATGTTGACTTTTTTATATAATCAAAATGATGTTCGAATTTAAAATCTAATGTAAAATTGTTTAATTGTTTAATCCTCAATTTTAAACATTAAATTAATTTTAATGAATTATAAATATTTTAATTTAAAAAAATAATACAATTTTGAAAACTTGTCTATTATGTATCATTGCGGTACTTCAAAATCATTTAATTTATGAATAATAAATATTAAAAAATAAGAAATGCTTCTAATAATTTGTCAAAATTCTTATATTATAAATCATTAAATTTTTTTCAAAAGATCTTATGATAAGAGCTGAGGGAGTAAAAAATAGTGAGTATCCTTATTATTGATGAATATATTTATTATTAATAATAAATATTATATTAATACAAAACTTAAATTATTAAAGTTAAATAAAAATCATTATTAAAATTACAATATATAATTTTTATTAAATTAATATATTATATTTTAAAATTTTAAATTTAAATTAAGATAAACTATAATTATAATAATTTTAATATGTTTTATTTAAAAATATAAATATCTTTAAATTTAAATAATCTATTGATATTTGATATTTAAATCAAATTAATATTTGAACTAAACAAAAATTAAAAAAATAGTTTACGTAGAAAACGCTATATAATTTAATGGAAAGGATATTAGTTCTTAAAAATTCTATTATTTAAGAATAATAATTTTAATTTATTATATAAAAATGGTTGATTACACAATAAAAAAATTATATCTGAAATTTATTAAACAAAACTAGTTTAGTAGCATAAATTTTTAAGAACCTATTCATTTCTAAAATAATTTTCATTTAGAGTGTTATATGAGAATTGAAGAATTTAATTATTCTCCTTTTTAAACGATTTTTTTTTATGATGAGACTAAAATACCTTCTTTTAATTAGGAAAAACAATATTCTTAATACGTCGTTTTTTTAAAAGAAAATAAAACTTTGATTTTACAAGAAAGTAGAGAAAAAAAGATAAATTTTAAAAAATTATAAGTATTTTCAGAATATTATAAATAATTTCAAAAAATTAATTAAAAAAATAATTAATTTAAAATTGAGGGAGAGTATTTAAAAATTAATTGACCAAATTAAAAATTTATTACACATAACTATATGTCCGGATAATATAAGTAGTTATAATTAATTATGAAAAGATATAACTAATCAGCTACAATTAACATAACATAAAAAGAAAAAAGTAGTTTTGTACGCGACAGATTCCCTTTTTCTTTGCTGGTTCAAATAGAAGTAAATGTTATATGTTTTTCTTTTTATTTTTCGGCAAAAGTATATGCTCTTTTTGTCTAGAGTTCAAGCTAGCAATGAAAGAATAATATATGTCAGATGCAACTTTTAACGCTGAGGGAAAGCCAATCAAAAGAAGCCAGTTTTGTATCCAATGTCTCTTAGATCAAAGCCAAAATGCAAACAATTCTTGCGAGCATTCAATCTGACTAATGACTGATTCTGTCTTCCATAAATCAAAGGATATATAGTCATTAATTCAAATGATTTAGAAGGAATAAACAGTCATATCCTTTCACAATGAACGATTAGGCTCATTTAGGATTCAAGGAGGAAACGTGGCGGTTGAGAGTCGATCAAGATTTTTCGTTTTCCCTTTTATTCAGTCAAACCAATCCAAATAGGACGATCAAACTCCGCTCGGTTGACATATGCTTTCTGTGGATAACATAAATTAGAAAGAAAGAAAATAAAGTTCATAAAAATAAATTTTGACATTTGTTTGATTATAGAAAACTAAAAATAGAAGGGAAGATGGTCGAGCATTCAGAAAAATAATTTTTTTAAAATAGGAGAAAATTAAGAGAAAAAATTTATTTTATTTTTGTTTAAATTATTAAAAATAAAATAAATAAAATAATAATAATTTATTATATTAATAATAGAATAATATAATAAAATTAAAATTTTAAAATTTAATTTAATTTTTTCATTTTTTATTTATTAAAATAAAAAAAATTATTTTCTTCTATTAATATCTATCTAAATAACTTATTTTTATCTTATTTTTAATTTATTTATTATCCTATTTCTTTCTTTTCCTACCTCATCCAAATAAAACGTTAATCTTCAACTTCCGAAATTCAATCGTGAAGGAAAGATCATCCAAAGAATAAATTCGAGCTATCCGAAGGCCTGCAAATGCAAACTAAATGACAAATGAAGCCTTGCAGGATTTTGGACTTAATGCCTCAAAACCTAGGAGGGGCTGTAATGACCTTGTCCTTATTGGGCTTCTTTTCAAATAGTTTGTGGCCAACCAGAACACTCTTCTCTTGGGTTTTTGGGTTCCTTCACCTTTATCCGGTCTCAGTTTTTTTAAATAATAAAATTTAAATTTTAGATTTCATACAAATTATTTAACTTACACTACTAATGGCATTGCCAGGTGTCAGATAAATCTTGCTAATTACACCTGTTATAAATTTCACACTTAATAACCAATTTCTTTTTTGTGAGAACTCTTAATAACAATCTAATGTTATTTATTATAGTTCCAACCATCTTTACTGTAATCTGTAGTAGATCAACATTTTGACATCACAAGGATTCTTTTTTTTTTTTTCTTTTTTCTAACTTGACTTTATAGAACAGACACTACTTATCAACAGAGTCTTAGAATCAATTTTCAAAATATATTTAATGGCCAAACTCATGTTTTCATTGTTTTCAAGACATGTTGAAAAGTCGTAATTATTTTTTGCTTTTCTCAAAATTCATTCCGAAGGAGGGATAAATAAGTTCTACATCTTTTGCAAAAGAAAAAATTTCACATTACTCCGTTAATGTTTTGCTCATATGCGAATTAATTTCTAAAATCTTATAAAGTATAATTTAATCTCTAATGTTTAAAAATGAGACACGGTTAATTGACATTACATGTTTTGGATAATTTAGTTATAAATCGTCTAGTATTATCTTCCTTAATATGTATATGAATTTTTATATATTTTAAATATTTATAAATATATTATCTACTAATAATTTTTATATATTTTATTTTAAATAAGCTATTATACATTAACAGAATAAAACAATGAAGTATTAATCGATTATTGACTTGTATAAATTTGGTGAATTTGATTTTTTATAAAATAATTTTAATTTAATAGTTGAATCATTTAAATTTATATGCTAAAAAATTTATTAAGATATATAAGTTAACAATATTAATATTAATAGATTTTATCCTTTTATGATCCTTAAAACGGTGGTTAAAAAATTAAAAGTAGAAAGTTTTATTAAAAAAAGTTATTAATGCATAACTATACCATAACCAATTAATTTTTTATTGGTATAAAAGTTATTTTTTATTGTGCTAAGTCATTATCATACGAACTTGTATTGAAAATTGCAAAGTCTTACTCAATGTGTCATGAATGTTGAAAATTATTATAAGGAGATGGAAATTTTCATGATAAGAGCTAATGTAGAGGAGGATAAAGAAGTCATTATGGCAAGATTTATTGGAGGGCTAAAAAGAGAGATAGTTGATGTGGTGGAACTATAACATTATGTGGAGATGGAGAAATTTCTTCATAAATCTATTCAGGTGGAAAGAGAACTCAAATCTAGGAGCACTCAAAATATACTTCTACTTTATCATAAAAGTCTAATTGGTCTAACAATAAGGAAGATCCTAAACCAAAGAAGGAATCTCAAGGAAAGTCTGCAGTACCTATTTCCAAAGGTAAATTTGAAATTAAATCTTCTTATAAGTCAAGTCACATTCGTTACTTTAAGTGTCAAGGTCTAGGACATATTTCTTATCAATATCCAAATCAAAAGACCATGACCATTGTTTACAACGACAAAGTGGAAAGTGTGAACTCGGAGGAAGAAGAAATGCCGAAGTTGGAGGAGTGTAATGATGTGGAGGTAGCAGAATCGGTGCATGGAGGCATATTGGTTATAAGACGTGCATTAAACATTCAATCAAAGGATGAAGGAGATTTAGAGCAAGGGAACATATCTTTTATACTCGTTGTCATGTAAACAATAAGGTATGTAGTATGATTATTGATAGTGACAGTTGCACCAACGTTGCTAATATCTTGCTGGTGGAGAAATTAAACTTTCCTACTAAGAATAATCTTAATCCTTATAGGATATAATGGATGAATAATTGTGGGGATGTAAGGGTTAGTAAGCAAGTCCCTATGTATGCGGTGTTGTTTGACGTTGTCCCTATGTATGCAGGACACTTATTGTTAGGACGTCATTGGCAATACAATAAGAAGGTTACGCATGATGGATTTTAAAAATAGGTATTTCTCTAATAGTAAATAATCGAACAATTCTATTGATCCTATTAAGATCTATTACGACTTATTCTGACCAAATGAAAATTTTAAAATAATGTAAAATGAGAGAAAAATAATTAGAAAATTAAGAAAGATAAAATAGAGAGAAAATTTAGAGTAAATAAAAAGGAGAAATTAAAAAAAAGTGAGTGAAAAGAAAGAAAAAAAAAAGAAAGTTTGTTTATTTGCCCACAAAGAGAAGGTCGAGAGTGTTTTGAGGGCAAAATATCAAGTTCTTGTACTCATGTACAAAGATATTTATTTTATTAACAATCATAACATTTTTTTCTCTAGTGTGGTTGAATCTATGTTGCAGGAATTTGATGATGTATTTCCTAAAGAACCACCAAAAAGTTTACTTCCTAAAAGTGACATTGAACACCAAATTGATTTTAGTCTCGACGTTACGATTTCAAACCGACCAACCTATAAAACTAGTCTTGAAGAGGTCAAGGAGATTTAAAGACAAGTAGAGGAGTTGATATAGAAAGGCTATGTGAGGGAAATTCTTAGCCTATGTGCGGTTCCTGTTATCTTGGTACCAAAGAAGGATGGGACTTGACACATATGCATGGATTGTAGAGCCGTCAATAAAATTACGGTAAAGAATCAATATCTTATTCCGAGGTTAGATGCTTTACCAGATGAACTGTATGACTCTTGTTTGTTCTCTAAAATTAATTTAAAATGTGGATATCACCAAATTCATATGAAGGAGGGTGATGAATGGAAGACTAATTTTAAACAAAATATGAATTATATGAGTGGGTTGTCATGCCAGTTGATTTTTCTAATGCATCGAGTACCTTTATGAGATTAATGCACACTGTTTTGCAAAATTTTATTGGAAAATTTTTGTTGTTTATTTTTGTTATATTTTAATATATAGTAAGACAAAAGATGAACACTTAGATCACTTACGTATTGTGTGTATTACCTAACGAACTCATGAATTGCATACTAATCTTGAAAAATGCACTTTTTGTATGGAATCAGTTGTCTCCTTAAGATTTATTGTAAGTTCTCAAGAAGTTAGTGTTGATGAAGAAAAATTTAAGGCAATTAAAGAATGACCCACGCTTACAAATGATAATGAGGTAAGAAGATTCCATGGTTTAGCAAGTTTTTATAGAAGGTTTATACAAAATTTTAGTTCTATAACTACCCCTTTAAATGAACTTGTTAAAAAGAATGTTAATTTTAATTGGATAAGAAACATGAACAAACTTTTAATTTGTTAAAGGATAAGTTAACAAATGCCCCCGTATTAAATTTACTTAATTTTGATAAAGTTTTTTAGATTGAATGTGATGCTTCTAGAATGGGTATATGAATTATTTTAACGCAGGATTCCAAACTTGTGACATAGTTTAGTGAGAAACATGGTGGAGCGACCCTCAACTATCCAACCTATGATAGGGAGTTCTATGCATTGGTGAAGGCCTTACAAACTTGGCAACATTACCTTTGGTTGAGGGAATTTTTCATCCATTCTGATAAGCTCAGCTTGAAGTTTTTAAAGTCCTAAGGTAAGCTCAACAAAAGACATGTCAAGTGACTAGAATTTATTGAGATGTTTCCTTATGTTATCAAGTATAAAAAGGGAAAGGAAAATATTGTAGCTGATGCTCTGTCACGAATGTATGTATTACTTATGACTCTATAAACCAAATTACTTGGATTTAAATTACTAAAAATCATGTATGCTGATGATGATATTGAATTTGGAAAATTGTGGGAAGCATGTTCTAACCATGGTTTTGAAGTCTACTTTAGGCAAGATGGATATTTATTTAAAAAATTAAATTGTGTGTGCCTAAATTTAGTGTAAGGGAAATGCTTATTAGAGAGGCTCATGCGGGAGGATTAATGAGACACTTTGACATTCAAAAAGCTTATGATGTTTTACATAAGAATTTATTTTTGTCTAAAAAGAAGCATGCTATTAAACTTATTTGTGAAAAATGAATTACTTTCTTTCAAGAACATCTAAGGTAATTCCTCATGGTTTATATACACCTTTACCTATTCCTGAATATCTCTGGAGTAATATTTCTATGGATTTTGTACGGGACTGTCTTACACCCTAAGAGGAAAATATAATATTTTTGTGGTTATGCATAAGTTTAGCAAAATGAAACATTTTATTACTTGTTATAAAACTAAAGATGTCACTCATATTACTGATTTATTTTTCAAAGAGATTGTGTGTTTACATGGCTTACCTAAAACTATTGTAAATGATCCATATATTAAATTTGTTAGTCACTTTTGGAGAATCTTACAAGGTAAGTTGATCACTAAGTTGTTATTCTCTATTGTAACATCCCATATTTCTTGCTTAGGTTGCATGAATAAGAAATAAATGATTATAAAATTTTTCCCTAAAATCTATAAGGAAATTAGGAATTTTCAGTAAATGACGAAAATGTCTCACCACTTGGGCAACCTAAATAATGTGCAAGAAAAATATAAAATAAGAGTTAAAAGATATTTTAAAGGATTAAAGAACATCAAGAATGATCAAAGATATTGAGAAAAACTTAGAAAACAAGGAAGAGACGAAAATGCCCTTAGTAAACTCCGAAAACGCCCCTTAAAATCTCTGGTTTCTGCATAGAGCTAGTCAGTTCCTAAAAAGATATCAATAGTTTTCGGTGAAAGTTTTTATGATAGTGATTTGACATAAATCTTCTTCTCATGGTTACGTTCATCTCTTTTCACGTTCGGATAGGCCTCTCTTCATACCTCCTCTTATTAAGCATAAACTGATCCACCAAATATTAGCATAATCATTAAAAGATATAATGACTAGTTTTACCTTTTTCTCCTTCAAGTAATTGTAATAATCAAACACATGCTCCACCTTTTTCTCCCATTCAAGATAAGTTTCAGGTTCATTCTTTTTTTAGAATGGTGGAAGGGATCATTTAATACTCCCAGAGTTACTATCTTTTTCTTCTCAATATCATCCTCTTTCTCTAAAACTTTCACCTTCTGAATTTAAGTTCTCCCCCCCAATTTGTTTCGTCATTAGAGTGAAGTAATCTTTGGGGACTACTTCGATGATAAACTTGAGACCTCCTTCTCAACCAACCCTCCATATCATCCAAACTCCTGTTCAACTTTTGGAATTTATCTTGAACTGATTTTATGAACATTATTAGATTTGTCTCATTTTGATTGAGTTTACCACTTATGTTGGAAATGTTGCAAATAGAAAAAAATAAATAAATTAGTATGATAAAACCTCACCAATCACTGCATTAGTATTTACCCTCAATATTAACACTCCTCACTCGTGTTTACACTTAAATTGACTTTTCGTATAACTCTCTCACCAACTTTTACCTTTTATATCTTGATTCTCCTTATAAACTCTTGAATTAAAAACTTCACAAGTTGATTTTCCGATAGATAACGAAAGAATCACAGATACACAAGTTGAATAAGGTAAGGAGTACTAGTTATACAAATAAAAGATTAGGATAATTTAGAATCAATAAATCAAATATTATATTGAACTAAGATTGAATTTTCTTTAATATCAAATTGTCTTGAGCTTTTTTTTAACTAGAATTTCTATCATATTTTTTTTTTTTGCTTATTTTATTTTTTTTCTTATTTCACTTGTCTATGGAATACTTGGTAAACAAGAACTTTAATGATGCAAGAGACAGAGATATAGTTATATATATATATATATATATATATATATATTTATTTTCTTAAAGAGAATTTATAGGGTAGATGATAGAAAAAATAGGATAAACAAAATATGAACGAAAATAAGAAGGATAGTGGAAAATAAGAAAGATACAAATAAAATAAAACAAATGATAGATGACACCTGATTTCAAGAGTCAAAGCTTTGATGTCAAATGATATGATTCACCTTACATGAATAAATTAGAATGTGAAAACATTAATTGGAACGTTCTGAGAATCAAGATATGATAGGGTAAAGGAGTTTGATACAGACCACGACCTACCAAAGAGCATTGAAGTTATAAAAGAGGAACGTGACCTTTACCTCAACATGCCAGAAGAACCAACGTTATCAAATATAGTTATTTTTCCAAAAAATGGAGGGAATCAACTCATAGAAAATAAAAACTCTCAACATCTACATTGAATCTCTAAATCTTATTATATAGATAACTTAATTAACTTAAATTAAAAAAATATATAATAAAATATAAAATATAAAATCTTAATTAACTGATAATTTCAATGACACGGTGTAATGGGTATAATAAGTCTATGAGGAGGGTCAGTGTCACTTATTTCTCAAATAGGTTCTTCCTTTGGTGGCAAGAAGTTTTCCCAATGCTCGCTCCCATTCCACACCGATGAAAAAATTTCCAGCAGAATTAGTTTTGGCAAAGGGAGTGAAGTGTCCAGGCCTGGTGTGGTTTCTACTCCTTTAGTTGCTAAACAAGACCCCACCCCATATTTTGTTATCTTATTAGGCATTAGTGTCGCAAATGCTTATTTGCCATTTAGTAGTTCTTCAAAGACTGTTGCAAAGGGTAACATGTTCCTTGATTCTGGGACACCTCCAACTATTATACCCTAAGATTTGTATGATCGGGTTACGAATCAAGTGAAGAAACATGTTAATTTGACACAAATTACCAATGATCCGGAATTGGGTACCCAACTTTGTTATCGAACAACCAAAAATCTTGATGGGCCTACCTGAAGGCCCATTTTGAAGGTGCAGATGTTTTGTTAACCCCAACTCAAAACTTCATCCCACCGAAAAATGGCGTTTTCTACTTTGCATTTACCAACACTAGTAGTGATGGGGTTATGGTAACTTTGCACAATCAAATTACTTGATTTGGTTTGATCTTGAAAGACGAGTGGTATCTTTCAGGCACTTTTTTTTCACCAAACAGTAGTACAGTCCTGGGTAACTTCTAGTATCCGCATAAAAGCACTTATTTAGAGTCGATCATGACTCCCTAAGGAAATAAATATATGGCTTTTGCTTAAAGAGAATATCTTCGTTTAAGTTTCAGTTTCCTTTCTAGATATGCATTCCATTTAGGTCGCTAAATAACACGTTATTGTGAATTTATGTATGATTTTTTATTCTTTTCATCTATCTGGTACCATTTTTTTTGGGTATACCTCACTTACATACATGTAAATAGGTAGAATTGGAGATCCACATATATTGTGACATGTGATGAAAAGTAATATGAAGTGAGTGAAAAAAAAGTGTGAAAAATACTCTTTTATTTGAAAGGGGTAAAGTTTCTCTCCATTTTTTTTTCATTTTTATTTTTTTATTTTTTTATATTTTTATTTTTCTTACAAACACTCCATACACTATTTATTTATTTATTTATTTTAAATAGACCTCTTCAGTAACTAAAAAAGATCTAGCTCTTGTATTACCATTTTGACTTTTTAGCAATATAACTAATTAAATTTTTATAATAATTATATAAAAAATTAATATAAACAAAATATTAATTATATTTTTAATTTATATGTTATTACAATAAATTACATTAAAAATAATATAAAAAATATATATGAGAGATAATATAGATATTAGAAAATTAAAAAATTATCATAAATAAATTAGTAATTGTATTTTTCAATCAATTTATTATTATAGTTGTGCTATATAGGAACGGTTTTTCACACGATATATTATAAATTTCAAAACAACCAAATCATGATTTCCGGTTTGTGTTTTATCTTATTTTTTAATTAAAAATATATTAAAAGTAAAAAATATTTTTGTTAATATAAATTATTTTAAACACTTAAAAAGAAATAAAATATTTATTCATTTATATTTTCCTAATATGTTCGGACTCCTTTCTATTTCTTATGTTTGGCTCGTTCCATTTTTTACTTAAAATTCTCCATATTTAAAATATATTTTAAATTATGACTAATTTAAGTTAAATAAATTTACTTAAGAAAATAAAATTTTCCCAAACCAATTTAAAAATCAAGACTTTACTTAAAAAGCAAAGTTACAAATTTTTTTGTGCAAACAATGTTCCTTATTTGTTGCACCAATATTAGTTTTTTTGCATTCCTCATCCTATGAAACTTATTACATATATTAATTAAATAAGTCTCATGTGGAAAAAAACTATTCATCCATTGTTATTTACGGTACAGAGAAAAAGAAGAAATTGTATAGATTAAAAATTTAATACTTTATTAAATTTATTTTGTAAAATTTTTAATGTATTCTTCATTTATTTAATTATATATATTAAATTAAATAAATTCATTTATATTTTTATCATAATAAAAAATATTAGTAAAAACAGCCATTATTTTAAATTTTTAAATCAACAGATAATTATAAATGTTTTTAGATAAATAAATAGGATAGATGATAACATTTTTTTTAAATGTTCCTTTATCAAATAAATTTCTATAATTTGTCTCCTACGTATAAAAAGAAAAAAAGTTTAAAAATAAAGTTATAATTTTGTGAGAGCACATGTCATGGTGTGTTTAACTGTGTGTTTAGTTAAATAGAAGATTAAATAGTTAGTTAATTTTTTTTAAAAATGTTTGTAAGTTTATTTAGCATAATAGTTAGATGAAATTATTTATATTTTTTTTAATGTTCCTTTCACTTGATTTTAAGATTTTAACTACTAATTCAAAGTTTTTTTCTTTTATCTTTAATATATTTTGATAATTTTATATTTATTATGAAATATTAAAATTTTTATATTATTGTTTAATATTATAAAATTTAATCTAGTTATTAAATATTTTATTTAAATTATTTATAATAAAATATTTTATTGAGAAATATATTAAAAATAAAATAAATAATTTTTATATAAATATTATTTAAAAATTATTTATAAAAATTAAAAGTAAATATTTTTAACTTAAAAAATATTTAATTGTAAATATATCATAAATAAAAAATAAAAATGACCAAATTTTCCTTTTTGTAATATATAATCATTATAATAGTTATAAATTTATTTATATAATATTTTTTATTTAAAATATATATAAATAAGAATAAATTTAAAAATATTATCTTTATTTTCAATATAATAATTTAACTTTAATAATAAAATATTAAAATTTATAATTAATAAAAAATTATAATATTTAAACTTTAATCTAACGATCATGGTTTTAATTATCATGTTATTTTTATCATTTAATTTAAAAGTTAGTTTTATTAAATATTTTTTATTTCAACAAATTTTTCAGCTTATATATTTCAACTAGCTCTTTTTTTTAATTTATACTTATTTTTTTAATTTTTAACTAATTTATTTGATAATTTTATCAAATACGTTCTATGCTATTATCAAATAAATTTTATATGATTATCAAAAAAAATTTACATAAATTTTGTTATCCGATCTTATGATATATTTGATAAAAGTAATGATGTTTTAACCTATCATTTTCGGTAAATTAATCCATTCTTTCACTATTAAATTTATTTCAATATTTTTATCCATAATTTTACTTTATATATATATATATATATATATATATATATATTATTCTCATACATCACACATTATAAACATATTATATAATTTTAATGTATAATTTTTTTATATAATGTTAAAAGTGATAAAATTCAAACTTATAATCTTTAATAAAATTCATTATCTTTAAAGAAATTTAGATGTATAATTTTTTGATACAATGTGAAAAATTTTAAGATCACATAAGACTATTATAATTTTTAATTTTTTATCACTGACTTATCATAATGATTTTGATATATGATTTAACTATCAATATATTTTTTTTAATACATAACATATTATAAAGATAACAATTTTGTCTAAATTATTAAAAAAATAATAATAATATTAAAAAAATTAATTATAAATTAAAAAATAAAATCTAATTTTAAAAATTAAATATGTGAAATCAAAAGAAATAATTTTTACCATTTCATATTTTATATTCTTTTAATTTATTTTTAATTGTTTCAGTAAAAAATAAATTATAAAATTAATTAAAGAGAATAGCAAGAGACAGTAAAATACGGCGCTAAATATTCTCATCAATCAAATATTTGGTTCTGGTCATCCTATATTAACTTAAAAAGAATGAAATCGTTTTAGATGCATATATATATAAAAGCAGATTTGATTCATGTAGTAAATACATTAAATCTGTACAATTATTATTATATATTTTAAAAAAATTATTTTAATATCTTTTACTAAATTTTTTATTATATTTTTTTTTTCTATTTTAATCTTTTTTAATTTCAATAAATTATGTTTGAAATTAAAATAGTTTATCCGTATTTTTTTTATACCTTTGTAATTTTAAAAGTACATTTTTAATATATTTATAACATATGTCATACTAGTAATTAATATGTCATAATATAATTAATATGATAATTTTTTTACTTTAATATATTTTATTTTAAAAATATTTTAAAATTATAATTTAGAAATTGATTTCTCTAATAATTATTAATTAAATAATTATTTATAAATTTTAAATTATATTAATTTCAAAAAACTCTTCTAATAATTTAATAACAAAATATTATTCTTGTCTTTTCAATTTAAAATTACAACATAATTTATAACATCCTCAAATTTTTGTAATAAACTTTAACAACTAGAAATAATTTATAAAGTGAAAATAAGTAGAATAAAGAACTAAAAATAAATTAAAAATTTTAAAATTTGGTATTAATAAAAAAAATATCCCTGCATCTAGACAATCTAAATAATTTAAAAAAAATGTGAAACATAATTAAAAAACATTCTAAAGGATTAGAAAATATCATGGACGATCAAAATTAACGAAAAAGACTTAGAAAACAAAAAGGGATGAAAATGCTCTTGAAAACGCTCAAAACATCCCTAGAAAGTTTTGTTTTTTTTTTTTTTGCATAGAACTAGTTAGTTTCCAGAAAAATAGCAAATGACCTTGGATTAAAATGGGAACAAACAAAAAAGTATTAGAATTGTCATATAAATAATTTAGGATTTTTTTGAACAATCCTGAGAAAAATTATGAAAACGCCCTTAAAAGGTTAGAAGGGAAAGAAAGTGTGAGGAATAAATTATGAGTGGACCCCATATTGAGTTACACGAAATTTATCATGTGGAAGATCCGATGGTGACCGACCAAGTTAAGTCAACTCAAGTCAACCATAAAAGAAAAAAATAATTAATATTTATATTCCTTTAAACATGGTTAAAACTAATTAACCTTGATTAATTAAAAGTTAACCATGCTTAGGCTAAGTTAAGCATGACTAGTGATAAAATCAGCATCATTAACACTAATCAAAATATAAAAGGATAAGTTCTTAAATTTTGAATTATTTTAAAAAATAGAAAAATTCATGCAAAATTACCAAAATATTCTTAAGTGCAAAATTAATCCAAATGTGTCCAAGCTTGGTCGAACTCACTTAGCTGATTTGGGGCTTCATTTGCTTCAGTTTTTACTTCCCAAAACACTTAGCCAACTCTCCAAAATCTCTCAAAATCCATCGAAGTTCAAAAAACCCTAACCATTTACATTAAGTCTAAGTCTTCAACTTTGAGATTTAAGTTAAAACTAAGCCTTAAACACTAAGCCCCACCACTTTCACTTAGAGAACCTTGTGGCCTAGCCATAAGGGGGACAAAGAGCGGGCATCACAGCCCCACCATCACTACACAAAGTCACCATCAAGTAGTATCTTTCTACTTTGTTTTTTTAAGCTTTAAACTTACTTTTTATAATTTGATTTCTTTCTTTTGTGGATCCTTTCTCTAAAATCCATGGATCTCATTTTATTTTAACTTATAAGGTCCCAATAATGCATTTAAATGGTTCAAAATAAGCACCACCATTTATAGTGATTTTTGAGAATAAAAATAAAGTATGGTTGGTTCAAAGTGCTTCTAAGTAACTTAGAAGATATATAATCGGTGAAAATTATTTTAAAACCCATTTTAGTGCTTTGGTGGGAGATGTATGGATCTTAGAGTATATCTTGTGGATCTACACTTTTTTGTTTGGAAAAAATGTTGTCTTGCATGTTTTTATGTTTAAAGCTTGAAAGTGGTGATTTTTCTTCTTATGGTGAACTTGTGTATGGATTTGTCCATATCTGAACTCGTGAACTTAAAGATTTAGAGTGAAAGAAAAATTAATCTTGAAGCCCAAAAGCTTGCTTTGGGCATAAATTTAAAAGTTACTAAGTAAAAGTTGAAATTTTGGACCCAAAAATGGCATAAGCTTTGCGTGACACACAAGACTCATCTTGGACACAACCCAAGCTGTGAAATTTGGACAAAATATGTATGGACCAAAAGCATAAGGTGATACAAGTGTATAATATCAAAGAACCAAGGTTGTATGAGAAGAAAATTTGGAAAAGTGATCTTGGTAAGCCAAGGGAGACATTTGGCCATGCTAACATAATCAAGGATAAAATTTGTTAAAATTTTCATAACTAACTCAAATCATGTAATTAGTTTCTAATGAAGTAAATCAACCTATGAACGAAAGGAACTTGACTAAAAATGACCCAAAAATCTCTAGGTGTGCATTCGGCCACCCTAGAGAAACTTAAGGAAAAATAGGCTTAAAAATTGATTAATGGTATATTAAGAATTTTCATTTAGTAAAGAGCTTAATTGGAGGTTTAAGTAACACCTAAAAGTGACCAAGACCATAATAACCAACCTAGGTAAAATAAGGAGAAGTCCTTAATTATTAGTTAATCTAAATTTCAAGAAAGCATAAATTGGTAACTAAAAAAATGAACCATAAGTTAGGAAGAGGGGGAAGTGTAATTTTAGCCATGACCCTTTGTCATGGGAAAAAGACCTAAAAATCCATTAAACTTGGTCAAACTTGAAGTCTAAACTTTAACTACAAGAATTCGTCAACTAGGGTTAAAAATAGAAACCTTAAATCCTTGGAGGTGAAATTCGGCCACTATGTATTTAATTAACTAAGAAGAAGTTTTAATTCCTAATTTGACTAAATCTAGGATCCTTAACAAGTAAGCATAATGGATTAAAAGTGTAAGAAAGCCTTAAGGAAGCAAAGAGACCATCCGACCACTTAGAATGAATGGATTTAGAAGAAGATTTAATTCTTAACTACCATGAACTAAACATCCTTGGACTATATATAACTAGAAGGGATTACAAGTAGGGAGTAAGTCTTAAAAAGCTTAAAGAGTTATTTGGACATAATCACTAAAGTGGTAAAAAGGAAGTCAAGAAGTCATCATAATTCAAGCCTAAACCTAAACATGTAAAACATTGGTGTTAGGAATAGAATATGAAGATTGGAAGCTAAGTTAAGTCATTCGGCCATGACCTATAAAAATGGAGAAGTTTTAAAAATTCTTAAGTTAGATAACAATTAATGCATTAGTCTTCCATTAATAAAAATTAACTCATAAGACAAGAGAAAATAAACTAGAAGGCCGTAGAGGCCTAGGTTCACATTCGACACTCTAGGTTAAATAAGAAGAAAAAAGTTTGAAATATTGGTTTAGGTAACTTAAGAAGCCTCAAAATGTTAAATTAAGAATTAAAAGCTTAAAATAAGCTCGACAAAAACATAGACAACCATTCGACCATGTTTAAGTAAAATGTCTTAAACAAGTTAAAAACTTGTTAACACTTAATATTTGAACTTATTATAAGGAGGACATGCATAAGACTTGAACAATTGAAGAACACAAAGAATAAAAATTTAGAAGATGTCATTCAGCCATCTAGAGGAAACTTCTAAGTTGTAAAAATCTCATGGAACTAATGTAAATTTGAGAAAAGGAAAGGTTGAGGAGCAACTTATAAGGTTGAGAGAATTAAGTCTCTTTGAGTGATTCAACATCAAAACTTAAAGAGATAAATAAGTTGGAAATATACTTGAAACATGCAATAAAGTTATGTGATTTACCAATCAACTTGTAATGCTCTCATGAATGCATATTGTTTATGTGAGTTGAAATGTTGAATGCTTAAAAGTAAGGAAAAGATGATGTTATGTGTGACAAGTATTTATGATTGATGATGTGATAGAAGTTGAGATCTATGTGTGCATATCATATTAGCTGAAAATTGTTTGAGCATGCATGATTA
Source organism: Canavalia gladiata (assembly GCA_037954105.1). NCBI lineage: Eukaryota > Viridiplantae > Streptophyta > Magnoliopsida > Fabales > Fabaceae > Canavalia > Canavalia gladiata. Next base: position 19,530,074 of record CM075667.1, read on the forward strand.
TTTGGAAGTCATAAAAAATGAACCTAAAGGATTTAAGGGATCACTAAAGCAAACTTATGTGAAAATTTAATCTAGTCTTAATATGCCTAGTGCACATCATATTCTAGAGAGCAACTAGATCTCTATTGAAAAGGAGGCAAAAAGGTTTTCTTAGGAGATAAAGGTTTCTTCAAAAATCATTCTACAGTGAAGACAAAGGTTTGTTCACATTTTATAAGGTGGTGTGACCATCTAGAAAGGAGCTCATATCCTTAGTAGTAAAAGGTAGAGTAGTAGATTTAGTGAAAAGGTATTGTTTAACTATAATTAATGTATGTCTATATCTAGAAGTTTCTCTGAAGTTATGAAACTTAATCTATAATTCCCTAAAGTTGTGGAATAGAATAAAGACAAAGATAAAGTTTAAGATATAGAATAACCTATGAGTTAAATAATATCTTTATTGTGACCCTAGACTTATGTAGTTCAGAAAGATATATGCATAAACAATAAGTTGTTTCTGTATAAAAATAACTCATTTTAGTAAGATGTTTTTAAAAGATTAAAAGAAATCTTGCATGTATGTCATGATTTTTATAATAAACTGAAGTGGTTGGGATAAAAGTGATGACACTAAAATAGAGTAGAAAACTTACTAAAAAACCTAGTTTTTCACTCCTCTTCCCACTTTCATCCTAGACAACGACGATGTCGTTTGTGACAATGGTGGTCTATATAGACATTAGTAACGTGGACTTGACTGCTAACCCCCACGACCTTCTGATTATTGCCCAAGAAAGTGTTAGGATATATTTTTCTTTAGGACATCTCTTCCTTACAAAAGTCTTGAGCTTGAACTTCAGCACTATGGGTGTCGCAATTTCCCTAAAGGCCTTTCATCTTAACGAAGTGTTTCCACATCCTCTTGGGTATTAGAGACAACAGACTACAATTATTGAGGAATATTCTTCCTCAGAAGGGAAGACAAATCCCCAGACTCCATCCCACTACCACAGTTCATCACACATATGATCCTTACAAGGGAGCTCGCCTTATCTGATGCCGTACCCCTTCCATGCTTATCAAGAGATGCTCGATGAGACATTCATGCCTTTAGACCAGAGCATGTGGCAGGAACGTTTTCACCACTAAACTTATGGAGGTTTGTGGGTCCTACTGCTATTTCAAGGAATTAGAAGCTGAGAAGTCATACAAATAATGTACACTTTTGTGAATAGGTGGATGCAAACATCCTAGATAATAGTAAGAAGTAGTATGCTGTGTATATATGATATATGTATGATAGAATGTAGTAAGTATGTATGTAAATGAGGAATGCAAATTATTGTTTGTAATAAATTGTATGATAAGGTCTTAGTGCCTAAGACTTTGGAATATGTAAATGGAGTGTAAAATTATGTGATATTATATTCTATACAAACAAGTTATGTTTAATTGTTTACTGTGAATTCGAAAACAAATAATACAACATATCTTGTATGTGCTAAAAAACGCCTAATAGTTTATTATTGTCACGCACATTAAATGAGACTTGCAATTTATAACAAACAATTAAAAATTTTTTTTATCATATTTTCTATACAAGTATTTTATGAAGAATTTTATACCATGAGATGACAAATTAATAATAAAACTGAATAACAACCTAAGTGTAAAATCGATATTTATTTTTAGGATGTTATATAATTTTTATAAGATAAGGTTAGAATTTTAAGTATTTAATATTTTTTTAAAATATTTAATATTATAATATAATAAATTTTAAAATTTTTAATAATAATTATATATCTTAAATATAGATTAGTTGATAATTATTTTATATAAAAATATTAAACGCATTCTAACTTCTATAAATTTCAAATTATTTGATATAAATTAATGTCATTAATAAAAATACATTTAACTTTAAGTTAAACTTATATAAAAAATAAACTATGTTATAAATTTAAATTAGTTGATATTAATTTAAAATATTAAATTAAGTCATACTAGTAATTAATACAATAAATTTTTTTACTTTAATATGTTTATTTTTAAAAATATTTTAAAGTTATATTTTACAAATTGATTTTTCTTATAATTATTAATTAAATAAATATTTATAAATTTTAAATTATATTAATTTCAAAAAAATCTTCTAATACTTGAATAACAAAATATTATTCTTTCTTTTTGAATTTAAAATTACAAACATAATTTTTATTAGATGAGGTTAAAATTTTAAATATTTATTATTATTTTTGAATATTTAATATTATAATATAATAAATTTTAAAAATTTTAATATTAAATTATATATATATCATAAACCGTTGACAATTATTTTATATAAAAATATTAAACGCATTCTAAATTTTATTAATTTCAAATTATTTGATATAAATTAATGTCATTAATAAAAATAAATTTTACTTTAATTTAAATTTATATAAAATAAATAAACTATATTGTAGATCTAAATAAGCTGATGTTAATTTAAAATATTAAATTTTTTCATCAAATTAATTTAAAATGTAGTAATTAAAATAATAAAAAATATTTATTAAAAAATTATATTAATATTAAAAATTAGTTATATTAAATATTCCATTTTAATGGAATAAAATGTATATTAATTTTTTTAATTTTTAATATTATACATCAAATGAAATTTGTAACCTGAATTTCATTTAACTAACAGTAATTTTTATATAAAAAATATTATATTTTTATAATTTTAAATTTTTTATTATATAGTTAAATTTTAAATAAATTCAAATATACTAGTAAAACTATATTTTTTTTATTAATTCAAGTTTTAAAATTTTAAAATATATTATAAATATAAATTACTTCATATAAATTTAAATTATTAAATTTTACTGTAAAATTTTAATATATAATTTAACTATTAAAATAAAAAATTAAATATTTTTAACATATATCAATATTTCAAAATAATTCTATCACATAATTTAACTTCTTTTCGTTTTTTCAAACATAATAAAAAATATTTAAATTTTTACAATTTTAAAATTATATATATATATATATATATCGTAAATCTGAATTAGTTAACAGTAAATTTTTTTATATAAAAATATAATATAATTTCAAAGTTAATAATTTTAAAATATTTAATATTAAGTAAAATGTTAAAAAAATTTAAATACGTTAATAAAAATATATATAATCTTAAGTTGAATTTATAAAATAAATTATATTATAAATTTAAATTAGTTTACATTAATATAATTCAAATATAATTTAAATTTATAAATAATTATTTAATTATAATTATTAAAAATTTAATTTTAAATTATAATGTTAAATTTTTTAAAATAAAAAAATTATTGACTATATTTATTATATTTTAATAATATTAATTACGATTATAATAAATAACATGAATATATTAAATCACATCACGTACCGTTACCTCAAATTTAGAAACGTATCTAATAAAATACCTAATTTATATTAGGTACTAAATTTGAACATCGTATTTTCTTGATTATACATAATAGCACGGCTTTTGTTAAGCCATCAATCAGTTAGGACGAGGCATGCAACATAACAGTGACGAAAGCATATACAAAAACCAATGAGACTCGACAAAAATGCTTCATCTTCTAAGCCTCTACCGTTCTCTCATCTGAACATAGATTGACACTGCTTCATCTTGTACATATAATAAACAACAATAATATTAAAGTAAGAAACCTATTAAAATTTGTAGTCAAATTTAAAATTTAAAATTATTATTTATTCACCATAATTTTAATTTTTTAACAAATAAAAATTAATTTATATTTTTAATAATTATTTATATGATTCAGTCACCATAATTTTAATTAGTTTTAATAGTTTTTTTTATCTTAGATTTATTTTTTATATTTTAAAATTTTTTGTGGAGGATAAAAATAATAAAATATGAACTCAGATTTCATGAAAATTATTTTAATTTTCCATCACTAATAATTACTTTTCAAAGCTTGTATGCATTTAATAGCTTCTAAATTTTTAATATGCATTTAATAACTTCATCAATTATATCATTATTTACTTGTTATGCTAAAATATATTTTATGAAAATAATAATAATAAATAAAAATTTTAATATATATATATATATGACAATAAAATTGTCTATTTGAGATAACAATTAAATATAGTACTTAAGTGATAAATTATTTAATATATATATATTTATCAATTTTATATTTATTATATTATTATAAATTTGATTTTTTTTTCATTTTAAAACATGTTTATCAACTAATTTTAAAATAATAAGTATTCTAACACAAATTTACAATATATGTTTTAAAACTAAATTTTGAAATAATATTTTAATAGTTTTTATTATAAAAGGAACACATTTAAAAAATAGATCTTATTACAATTATCAATATTATTTAAATTAAGTACATATTATATTTAATAAATATAGCATTTTTTAGTCAAAATATAGCATTAAATATTGTAGTGCCGTGAATTTTACACATCTATAATTTCAACATGCTATATAGGCATATAGCTTTTCAAATTTAAAAAGAAAAGAGCCTCGACAAAACTTCTTCATCTTCCGAGGCACTTTGGTTCTATCACATATACATAGATTGACAATGGTTTTCCCCAGACCATTTCATCCATGCTTCGCAACAATCACTTGTGTTATGTTTCTTCTTTTACATTTCTCATCAATTGAAGCGAACAGTGGAGGGTTCAGCATTAAACTGTTTAGGAAAAGGTTTCCCCATGTTCTCACTCGACGTGTTCTAAAGGGATCACGTAATGCACAAATCGTACAAACCAAAATAAATGCATATCTTGGTCAACACCTCTTGGAGCTCACAATTGGAAATCCACCCGTAAAAATCGTTGGTATTGCAGACACGGGGAGTGACCTCATATGGACCCAATGTGTACCATGTCCCAATTGCTACAAGCAACTTAACCGCTTGTTTGATCCTCGAAAGTCCTACACTTATATCAACATATCATGTCAATCAGAGCTGTGTCATACACTAAACACAGTGTGTTCCCCTCAGAATGGTTGCAATTACAACTATGGCTATGTGGATTCTTCTGTAACACAAGGCGTTTTAGCACAGGAAACACTCACCCTCACCTCAACCAAAGGGAAACCTGTGCTCCTTAAAAATGTTGTTTTTGGTTGTGGACATAACAACACAGGTAATTTTAATGACCATGAAATGGGTATAATAGGTCTAGGAGGAGGGCCACTGTCACTGATTTCTCAAATAGGTTCATCCTTTGGAGGCAAGAGGTTTTCCCAATGCTTGCTCCCATTCCACACCGATGAAAGAATTTCTAGCAGAATTAGTTTTGGCCAAGGGAGTGAAGTGTCAGGGCCTGGAGTGGTTTCTACACCTTTAGTTGCTCAACAAAACCCCAACCCATATTTTGTTACCTTACTAGGGATTAGTGTGGGATATACTTATTTGCCATTTAATGGTTCTTCAAAGACTGTAGCAAAAGGCAACATGATCATTGATTCTGGGACACCTCCAACTCTTTTACCCCAACATTTGTATTATCGGGTTGCAGCTGAAGTTAGGAGACAGGTTAATTTGACACCCATTACGAATGATCCGAGCTTGGGTACCCAGCTTTGTTATCGAACGAGAACAAATCTTCGTGGGCCTACGCTTACGGCCCATTTTGAAGGTGCAAATGTTCTGTTAAGGCCAATTCAAATATTCATTCCACCAAAGGATGGCGTCTTCTGCCTTGCATTTGCCAACACTAGTAGTGATAGTGGGATTTATGGTAACTTTGCGCAATCGAATTACTTGATTGGGTTTGATCTAGATAGACATGTGGTATCTTTCAAGCCCACAGATTGCACCATGTACTAGTAGACTCATGCCTAAGCTCTTGTATCCGAATAAAAGCATTTCTTTAGAGTCGGTCATGACTCAATAATGAATTATATTATATACGCCAGTTGCCTACAAAATCAAAAATTTTAATTCTTTCGTAGATTCCATGTGTTAATTAGGGATTCCATGTGTTAATTAGGGATATAAATAAGTTGAACCGAGTTATATTTTTAAATATTTAAGTTTTATATGTTTAAAAGTTTTGAAGTTTGAATCTGAATATATTATCTATTAAAGCTTTATTTTTATTTTAATTAAAGTTATGTTTACAAGACCTGCGAACCTGCTTAAAAATTTACATTCTAAAAAAATCGATAAATAAACTTAAAGTTTATATAAATAATTGATTAAAGAGATTTGTAAGCCTAAAATATACAAGATAAAAAAATTATTAAATAAACCTAAAACACACAGAGACACACACACATATATATATATATATATTATATAAATAAAATATATTAAAATAAATACTATATAAATACAATATATTAAAATAAAATAAATATATAATATATAAAGATAAATAAGGTTTTAAACAGGTTAAATAGGTTTTTTCATAAACCTAAGTCTTATTTGTTTATCTAAAAAAACCTTTTAACAAGTCTAAGCTTATTTATTTATTAAACAAGTCAAGCAGCTTTAAACAAGTCGAGTTATAAACTTCTATCAGACAACCTTGTTCACTTCTATCCTTAGTGTTGATATACCACAAATAAATAAAAGATGATTTTTATATTTATAAATATCAGAGTACTAAATCTTTAATGGTCTGGGTTAATAAAATTTTACCATATATTAATAAATATTAAATATAGTCAAAATGTTTATCAATATGAGTATTATTTTTTTAAGGATATGTTAATATCAAATTTTTATTTTTGCTAATATATATGTATATATATATATATACTAAATTTAAAAATTTAAAAATAAAATTAATGAATAATAATATTGTTTAATTTATTATTACTATTTTACCTACTTTGTCCTTTTCAATTTTTAATCTTCTATGTTCTCTCCATCTGGTAACTCTTTGTTTGGATTGAAGGAAAGTATGAGAGAAAAAAGTTATTTTATGGAGTTGGATAAATTTTATTTTTCTTTCTCTATTTGTTTACATTTATTTTTTATAAAAGTAAATGATTAATTTTCTTAGGATCCATAGAAATATTTTTTTCCCTCAAGAGTAGGGATGGAAGTAGGCCAAACTAAGGTAGACTTTGAGTGTTTAAAGTTGACCTGTTTAAAAATTTTAAGGCTTGAGCTTGAGTTTGTTATCTGTTAAAGGTTTTTTTTTTGTCAAGGTCTGACGTGATTTAAAGTCTATAAGACCTACAAGTCTATTTAAAGTCTACATTTCAAAAATGACCAATAAATAGGCTTAAAACATAGATAAACGATTGATTAAAAAGACTTGCAAACTTAAAGCCTACAAGATAAAAAGATCATTAAGTAGACCTAAATCATATATATATATATATATATATTAATATTATGTAAATAAAATATATTAAAATAAATATTATACAAATATAATATATTAAAATAAATATAATAAAAATAAATATATAATATATGAAGATAAATAGACTCTTGAATAGGTTAAATAGGATTTTTTTATAAGCCTAACCCTAGCTTGTTTATCTAAAAAATATTTTTAACAAACCTGAACCTATCTATTTATTAAATAAGCTGAGTCAAGCCGCCCCTGTCGGATGACCTTGTTCACTTCCATCCCTCCCTACTCAAGACTAGAGAAAATAAGGAGGTCAATTTTTTATTTATTTATTTTAAATTATTAAATTTTTATTAAAAATAAAATAAAATATTAATAAAAAATATAGTAAAAATATTAAAAAATTTTAAATTTAAATTTTAAAATTTAAAATATATATAAATTAAAATTTATAGCACTAATATTTCTTTCCACTCTATGTAAATAACTTATTTTTTCATTTTATTTCCACTCTAATTTTTATCCTCCTATTTTCTTTCTCCTTAACAAGGATAAGTGTTGGAGGGCGTGAAAAAGATTGAATGCGAAAAGTTCAAATGGGAAAAGCTTACATACTCTGCTCATGCTTTCCACTTAGTTTCTCCTTCGCTTTCCTACTTCTAAGCCTTTCTAATTAGCTTATCAATAATTATAGCTTATAACAAAATCTCTCCTTTTATCATTAAACTCCAACTCTTCTAAATGAAATGGAGATATACATATTCCTTAAAAAAGAATAATATGAGCAAAATTTACCAAATAAAAAAGAATAGATTTTATTTACCAAAATAAAAAACTCATTTATTAAGTTATAATATTAAATTTATTTAAAATTTATATTATCATTTTTTTATTTTAATGTATTTATATAATTTTTTTTAATGGACTAGATTGAAAAATAATTTTAAAAGCCTTGAAAATAATTTTTAAAAAGTTGTACACATGTTTAATTGTAGTAAAGTCATGGTGATACATGAAAGTATTTTATTGGTCCACATTAATCAAGATTTAATACCTGTCAATACTTGAGTTATTTTGATTTTGACCATTTGAAGCATGAAGAGGACCTTTTTGTTTGAAAAATAGCAATTGAAAGAAAGGAAAGGAAAACTCAACATCAAAACAAAGAAATAGTTAAAAGACTTAGTTAATTTGTATTGAGCCATGGTGATGATTATAATATTTTGTAATGTTCATATAAGTAAATACACGTACGCAATACATTCATATAAGTCATATGATATGAAATTACATGTGTAATGTTTAGATTAAAGAATTGTTGAGTAATTATTATGTACTAATGCATATAAATAGGCATAAATCAATTATAAATAAGGGAATCATTTCAATACACAATCAATTTTTGTACTCGTTTAAGTATCTTTTACAACCATCATCACATCCTATAAATTGAATGAAGGTTAACCAAATGATTTTTGTAAGTATAAATACAACCTGATTGAATATCATGCTTTTATTTGTTGCTTTAAAATTTGTAAACACTCAATTATGTCCGAAATCCGTTTTTAAATTTAATTAGTGGATAAACCATAATTTAAATAAATAACAAGAAAAATAAAACATGACAATAAACAGAAGAAAATAAAAGGAAAAGAAAGAAAACAAATAAAAACAAAAAATAAAAACAACAAAAATAAAATAAATAAATAAATAAATAAAGGAGTAAAAAACGAAAATTGAAAAATAAACAATAGAAATAAATATAAGAAAATAGAAAAATAAAAAAAGTAATCAGAAGAACTAATTTAACAAAAAAAATAATAATAAAAAGTAAAAAATGAAAATCTGAAAAATAATAATATGATAAAAAACTAAGAAAAAATAAATAAACATAATAAAGATAATAAAAAATAATGTAATAAAAAGAAGAAACTAAAAATAAAATAGAATTTTTGAAAAAAAAAATAAATAAAAAAATTGAAAAAAAAGAGAAAAATAAAAAATATATAAAAGAGACAAAACAAAAAATAAAAATAGGAAAGTGGAAAATTGAGACAAAAAAAAAGAAAAACAGAAGATTAAAAAAGAAAAATTAATAAAAAATAAGATAAAAATAAAAAATGGATAAAATAAATAATAAATAAAAACAAAAATCTAAAAGAAGGATGAAAAAAGGAGAAATGAAGAGGTGGCTTTTGGCTGTGGAAAAAGGCTTGGCTTTGGCCAAGAGGAAAAAGTGGTTTTTGTCCCCTTGAAAGAGCTTGACTCTTGCCTAAGAAGGAGGATACAAAGCAAGAAAAAGACGGGGGAGAGAGAGAGGTTTTTTTTCTCTGTAAATAAGAGAATTTTTAGGGGATCTTTGGATGGGAAAAAAGGAACCCGAAGGTTCTAAATCACTGAAGGTCAAGCTAAAAATGGGAGGCATTATGAGAGATTGAGGCCAGAGGCTCCACTAAAAGGCTCTTGAGTAGACACTAACGGAGGAGGAATTCCTGTGATTTTGAAAAAGAACGCCGCACCAGAGAAAGACGGGTACGCGCCATGTTAGAGTAAGAGGAGAGTTCTGTAGAGACTTTGCACAAGAATCTTGATGCGTCCTCAGCAAGAACCCCTTACAGGTACGAAGAAATCTTTCACAAACTCAAGATATCTGCATGCATCCTTCACAAAACTTGTAGTTTGATCTTTTCAGTGTTTATAAACTTGAATGTTCTTTAAATTAATGGCTGCATGGGAGGTTTTTCCTTTCTGAATGTTCCAAGAAAGACCAACAGAACACTATTATGCTTGGTATCATGCACGCTTTGAAAATAGACTTAGGTCCTTAACCTCTCATAGTCTTGGCACCGTGATGGTAGTACATCTAGTCATTTAAGCAAGTAACCCAGTCGTTGTAGCGACCAAGGCTTTACCCTAGTTAATTTGCAAAGGTTCGGGTTGATATGTGTTATTGGAGTTTGTGGCTTTAATTCATTAAGCCCTTGAGACTTTCTGCCAAGACAAGTTTGGTACAGACTTGGCCACTTAGACTCAGAGGGGTAGCGACGCCATTGAATGTCATCGCCAAGGCTACTGTAATCCCGGACCTTCGCAGGAGTCAATGAGTGACCACCCATCCTAAATAATCACTGAGTTGGGATAGATACTAGTGGTAGTGTCTGGTTGTTCATTGATCGTGAAGTGATATCTTCATCCATAAAGATCATACATGTTGCTTAAAGGGTGTGGTTGATGTTACCAAGACTTGGTGGTAGATGAACAAGGGTGTGCACACAGTTTGGGCGCCCAGGACTTCAGCTCCAAACACTCTATGGTGAAGGATGAAATCGGTTGATCAAGCAAATCAGAATAGTCCTTGCTATAGGTTGGGCATAATAATGACGTTCACTGGACCAAGTTAAGTTGACTTCTGCATGTGATGCATGACATGAAGCATGTATCAAGTTCACGCTATAAGGAGTATTGAATGTCATAACTACACACAGGGATCAGGTTATTCACACATTAAGTTAAAGCTCGGCTTGATTGTCATCATTGTATGCTTAAGGTTGCCACCCTTGCACTCCCGATTGGCATCTGAAACAGGCCATGCATTGGACGTACACCATACACCCCAGCAAAGGGAGCATAACTTGTTTCATTTTGACAATAAGCTGTGGCCCATGAGCTCGTACAGAGGGTAGTGCTGCAGTAGCAAGTCAAGCTACGAAGGCTAATATGCTAGGCCTAGATGCTGTTTCCATGGTTAGCATGTCCATGTCCACAGATGAGACCAGTCATTGAGCGACCAACTCGTACCCCAACTGTTTAGCTTTCAGGTGATGTCATCAGGTGCTATCCTTTAGGTTGGACGGGGCCTTTATATGTAGGTGTTGCTGAATTCAAGATCCATTTCAAGCTGGCTTCTTAGGCTCCTGTGGAATTGCACCAATGCCCCATGTTACACCACAATGTGGGACTCACCCTAATTCTCAGACTTCGTCCTCTTTGACCACTGGAATCCTGCATGGCTCGTTTGTAAAAGTCGTAACAGAGCTGAGACCTTAGGAGCTATCTTTTGGAACGTGAAGAAGGTTTTGAGACCCCAATTTAGGGGCTTATGGATTCTGCAAACACTAAGTTCGATACCTCAGCCCCTATTACCCTGTTGGGACTATGATTGGGTTCCTTCACGTAGACGTAGTCATATATGAAAAGGATGAATAAAATAGTCGAATGAGTGGGGTCTTCAACACAATGTGTGGCAAACAAGGTTAAGAAGCAGAGCACGAAAATTATCAAGGCTTTACTGGCCTTTCGGTTGCAGCGGTCATGGAGGTCTCTTTAGGCTACATGAACATGGGCCTTGAAGGCTATTGTTATGGCATGCGATTAATCCAGTTCCTTGAGACACACTGGCCTCAAACAAAGATGAATTTGGCTCTCGAAGCTTTAATGTATATGCTATAGGATCTGGTTGTGGCACTTAGCTAATACAATAGCCATAAAGGGTAAGCGGTGAGCAACATGATTTCGTCATTACGAACCCCCAAAAGGCGTTGAATGTTAGCTGCTGCACAAGGGTGAAGCAAGAGAAAGCCATGCAGGTTCATGCAAGGGCTAATGCACGTCAACAATAAGGGAGATGCTGAAGAGAAAATCAGGTAGGCCCCATACAATATTAGACATTCTAACCTATAGGCCAGGGTGTAAACCCAACACTCGGTATAATTGTTAGGGAGACTGCCTTCGATTCCCATGACAAATGTTCTATCCCTCCTCTGGACTATTCCTATTTTAAATGGCAATTAAACTTGGGTACCTCATCTAAATATATATAGAGAAGAATACAACTTAACCACGAGCGTGGCCCAAGTGGTGTTACTGGCGGTCCGCAGCTCCCTGGACATGGGTTTGAACCCCCTAGGGAGCAATTTTCCCTTTTAAAACGTCATTAAGCTGCGAGCCGCATAAGCCGCCCAAAGTAAACCGCCAAGCCGCCATTGAGCCAACAACCCTCCAAGCCATCAAAGCCATACCAAGCCATATGAGCCAGTCCTAGAATTCCCAGAATTTGCAACTATGCCCTTATATTTCCCAAAATTACAAACTGAACCCCAAAATCTCCAAAATTTCCAATCAGCCCCTAAACTCTTCAAATTTGCAATCGAATCCCAAAATTTACAAACAAGCCCCTACTCTTTTAAGCTCCAAACTTCCCAAAAATTTAAGTTAAATCCTTTTCTCCCAAAATTCAAACAAAGTCTTTTTTCTTCAAAATTCAAATTAACTTGTCTCCTCAATATTCAAATTAAAATAAAAATTCAAAACTAAATCCTTTTTTAGTTCCTTTCTTCAAATAAAATCAAATCGAACTCAAATTAATTCTCTTTCTCTCAAACTTCCAAATCAACTTCAAATGCCCTTCCTCAAAATTATCAAGTCCAAGTCGAGCTCATTCTTGATCAAGTCAAATTTCATTTCCCAAAACTCAAAATCAAATTCACTTGAAAACAAATTCCTTGTTAAATCATGTCATTTCTTTTCTTATCTTTATTATATTCAAATTAAAATTCTTTTTCAAATATTTCGGGATCTTTGGTGTCACGCAACGGGCTCTAAACGGGGAACTGGTGGTTCACCTGCTGTTCAACATTTAATAGTTCGTATAGGCCCCCGTGCTGTCGTAGCCCTCTCGGACCTTGTGCATGAGTGGATTAAAGGTCCTTTAAAGAATAAAAAGCTCATTTTTCAAACATTTTGGGACCTTTTGGTCTCACGCAACAGGCTCTAAGCGAGGAACTGGCGGTTCACCTGCTGTTCAACGTTTAACAGTCTGTATAGGCCCCCGTGCTGTCGTAGCCACCTCGAGTCTTGTGCACGAGTGGACTAAAGGTCCTTTCAAAAATAAAGTTCTCTTTCTCAAATATTTTTGGATCTTTGGTCTCACACAACGAGCTCTAAACGAGGAACTGACGGTTCACCTGCTGTTCAACGTTTAACAGTCTGTATAGGCCTCGTGCTGCCGTAGTCGCCTTGGGCCTTATGCATGAGTGGACTAAAGGCTCTTTCAAAAAAAGGAATATAATAAAAATGAAATTCTTCAAAAAATCATTTGTCCTTTAAAACACCTCTGAAGGTCAAGCCTTCACAAACCAGAACTACGTAAGCCTTGAGTTTCCCATTGCACCGGGGAATACGTAGGAGCAGGATCAAGTCCTGTCAGGCTAACCTCCATCAAGTTATTTATTTCCATGGTAATTAAGGGATCAAACTATTTTCAAAAATCACACACTCAGTTTAAGGGTACCATTCTTTGGAACGGGCGAGTGGGGTGCCTAACACCTTCCCCACTCGTAACCGACTCCCGAACCTAAATCTCTTTCTCGAGTCAGGGTTTTTTCCAAGTATTTTCCCTTAAATAAAAATTTGGTGGCGACTCCACACATATCAAATAAAAATTCATTTTAAAATTTTAGCGAGTTCGTCGTCTCGTCGGAATTACGGTTGCGACACAATTCAATTTCATTTATTCTCTTTTTGTATTCGTTTACTTATTATATACAAGTGCTCGTCTTCCAAAATATAAAGATCTAGTACTTAAGTTATCGATCCAACCTGAAATAATCTTAAAAAAATATATGGTAATCGCTTAAGTCAAGAGTTGAAATTGATTTTTTTACATAAAAAAATTGGCACGTCTAGTGGGATTATTTAATCTCAGTTAATTGTTTTTTAAAAAAAATTTCAACACATGATATTAAGAAGTAGGATAAAATTAATGGCTGCTAGAAATAAAAATTCCTCATCAATTGCTTAACCTTAAGAAATGATGAATAATAATGTCACAAATTTTACAAGAAAAGTCTTAGAAGTGATATAATAGGCCTTAATATTGAAAACATAGGCCCAAATCCAATGCCAAATCCTGTAATGGAGATTATGCCAAATTCTATAGTGGCAATTTCACAAACTAGTGCATCTAACTAAGAATTAGGTCATAGGATGGCTATAAATCCTTCAAGTCTCAATTATCAACTACCATTTGGATATATCCTTGGTGTCACACCACAACCAAATCTTGTGATATTAATACTTGGTCCTCAAATGAATCCAAATGCCAATATCCCTAGGGTAAGTTCTTGGGCAGAGGAGACATCTTCTTATCACATTGTGTCGAGAGATCAAATACCCGCCATATCCTTCACTAATAATGTATCATTTAGACAACAAATGGATGAAGTAATCACGATATGGTTAATATGCTTTTTCATCAAATGATCACAACTTTTAATCCTCCCTTAAAAGTAACTAACCAAAATTATTAGATTCTTCTTGCCCAAATAGGTTAACTTATCAATGTTTTTGGCATGCCTCAAAACAAATAGGCAAGAATTCCTGTAGTATCTCTTAGTATTACAAACCAAGAAAACAATGGGCATCAAGGAAATAACCTTAATCAAGTGGGTAATCATGCATAAACTAATAGTTTTCAATTATAAAATGGTAATCAATGGCCTCATTACATAATTAATAGGAATAATATGCAAATGATGTATTAAATAATATTAGGTAAAATATAATTAGAGGTTATAGTAATATAACTAATATGGTCGAAGGGGTGTTAAATAGACATGTTTTCAATATAGGATATTCTAACCATCCATATTTTACATTAACTTTTTTTGAGATAGTCCTCTAAACAAAAATTACTAGAGGATGAAAGATACCTAAGTTTACTAAGTTTTCAGGGGAAATGGAGGAGTCAACAGTTGAGCATATGATAGGTATATGATTGAGCATGGAAAATTTTCCAATAGTGAATTTTTGAAAATGAAATTCTTTCCTTGTTCTTAAACAAAAAATGCCTTTACATGGTTCACAAAATTATCCTCAAATTCGATGCATTCATGAAATCAATTAGAAAAGAAATTCCATAAGTATTTCTTTGAAGGAGAAATTAAGGTTAATTTAATAGATTTGATCATGTTAAGAGAATGGAGGAAGAAAGTATTGGCAATTATTTGAATTGTTTTAGGATCATGAAATCTAGATGTTTCATGCTAATTTATTGACAAAAATTAATTCAAATGGCTACTCGATATTGAATCGTTGAATCAGGAAAAAGTTAGTTAATATTCATATGAGAGATATATGTCAATTAACCAAAAGGTTAGGCAAATGAACATTTAAACTTAGAAAAATAGATGCTTACCAATTTAGAAAGAGTTTTTTTTGGAAAAATATAGTCATGATTGGATGATCACCATTATTTAATAGTGATAAGGAAGTTGAATTAGATGCTTCAGATATTAACATAACTGAATTGAAAAAAGGACCTCCATATGTTTGCAAATCATTAACTCCTTAAAATGATAAGGACAAAGAAAATCTAAATGAAAAATATCTAAAGCATACATAATTTTTGATATTTTACTTAAAGATGGAAGAATAGATTTGAAAAATAACCATAATATTTTTTGTAGATCAATGCAAAGGAAGAAAATATTTAAGTATCAATATGTTTAAATATTAGACTAATAATTGTATTCATTTCATAGATTTGATCTAGAAAGCTATGAAAAAAGGAAGGTTACAATTTGTAAAGAAGAACCAAATGGTAATAAAGATTGATTATGATACTCTCAGCTTGAGGCTAAGATGGTAAAAATATATGATGTATGTATGGTTGATGTTCCTGCCTCTAGATATGTTAAGGAGGAAATTGACATGGATATTCAAGAATATAAGAAGGAGTTTAGGAAGATTTTCTCCATCTAAAGAAGAATTTATGTTGTTTCTTTGATGCATCACCATTTTCAATAAGGTTGTTACTAAAGACTTTCAGGATTTGAAAATGAAAAACATTATGAGACTATAGTAGTTTCTAAGTAAATTCAAATAATGAAAGATCTTAGAGTTCATTGAGGTTGAAGACCTTGAAGATCAGGCTAAGCCTATTAAGACCTTCTTACCACCTCAAAAGGTATCTCCTAATAAATGGATTCATACTTTATCTTCTTGATTGAATGACTAGTAGATGGTGAATTTTAGGAATGATTAGTAGATGGGGAGTTTTAAAGGATTTTTAGGTTAAGTTTTTAATCGAACATCGACTAGTTCATTAAGAGGGAATTTTTTCCCTAATTAAATCGCATGTAGCTTTGACATACCTAAAGAAATTGCAAAGAAGTGTATGAAATGACCTAAAGGGAGACCAAAAGATAATTCAAAGATACTCATGCTTAAGTACTGTAGAGCCAAAACACGACTCAACCATATGGGCCTTAATTATTGAGACCTAATAGGAATCAGGAGAACACTAAGAAAATTCCTATGTCTTTAACTCAATAATTAGATGATTGAATGATCATAGAAGTTTTTGAGTCAGGACTCCCTGAAGAACTGCATCAGATATCTAGGGGCAGTTTCTATGTTACTCATAGAGTTTGATGAATATACAAAGATCAATGATTGAGAGGATTATTACATAAAAAATGAAGATAATGATAGTCTCCTTTATTATTACATCATTGATTTGAAGAATTAGAAACAGACTAAGGAAATTTTTCATAAGCCTAATCAAGACATGTAGGGCCACCTTAAGCTGCTATTTGTGTCAGCTAGAGTAGAAGGTGTGTTTGTAAAAAAAAAAATTTACCAACGGAGAAGCGACTATAAATTTGATACAATATTTTATGTTGAGTTGATTCAATAAAATTAAGTGACCTTATTTCCCATGATATGGTGTTAATATATTACTTAGGAAAATAATCCCAAACTCAAGAAATGCTAGTGGTCTAAATTTAAATTGGTACAAAAATTAGGCCAACTATGTTTGTATTTGTGGCTTCCAAGGCTAGCTACAATCTTTTATTAGGTTGAGAATGACTACATGGAGGCTTGATCATACCCTTCATTGTTCATCAGAAACTATATTTTTATAATTTTGATGGAGAAGTCGAATACAGGGATAATGATTAAATCTTCTTTAATTATAATATGAATAAGGTCGAGGACTTGGTGTATGACGAAATATGAGCTTGATTTAGCCCTTATATCATCAACACCACAAAAAAGCGTTAAAGGTACATTACTAGTATGTATGTCAATTGAATTGAGTTTTGGCTTCATTACATATGGTGAATGATACGTGAAGCTAGACAAATTTTGTAGCATAAATAAGTTATGCCAAAGTGATAGCTCAAATTTTGGCTTATATAACCAAAATCAACTTCAGAACAATATAACTAATACAATAATGACTAAAAATAACCATTTGGATAGAAAATATTGGTCAAAAATAGTTGGTTGGCTATATTATGGGCATTGTAGACTAGGAAAATTCTATTTGGTAATTAGTAGATAAAAATAATAAAATAGAAGATGAAATCACTTTGAATCATAAAAAAATTAGATTGCATATACAATGATTATACATTGGAATTAAAAAAAAAATAAAATAGAAATGGTCTAATAATGGAAGACAAATACCTTTTGAAAGAACTCAACTTAGGAATCAATGGCTTCAACAAGCCAATATATATCATTAGTGGCTTAAATAAAAATATAAAAGCAAATCTTTTAGCACTACTTCAAAAATTCAAAGATTTCTTTCCTGAGATTATGATGAAAGGCTAGGACTTAGCAGTGGCTTGGTTGAACATCGATTACTTATTCAATTGAGTAAATGACTGGTAAAGAAACCTCCTTTGCTTATGACTTTGATTCCAAAATTAAGGAGGAGATTGAGAGATTATTAAAGGAAAAATTCATACGACCTGTGAGGCATGCTGATTGGATATCTAATATTGTTCTTGTTATTATGAAAAATGGAAAATTAAGAGTCTTTATTGATTTACATGATTTAAATTTGGCCACACCTAAAGACGAATATTTGATGCCTTATGCAGATATGCTCATTTATTTTATTTTATTTTTTATAGGAAATGACATATTATGTTTAATTGATAGATATTTTAGATATACCTCAATCTTTATAGCCAAAGAAAATACCTCAAAAATGACTTTTTGATGTCAAGGGGCTGTTGAAGCTTATGAATGGAAGGTAATGCTTTTGGTTTAAAAAATGATGGGGCTACTTACCAAAGATCTATAAATATAATTTTTCATTATCTAATTGGAAAGATAGTGCAAGTTTATATTAATGATATTATTGTCTAATATAAGACACGACAAGATCATTTAGATAATCTTTGACAAGCTTTTGTAAAAATGAAGAAACATCATTTATTTAAAAATGAATCCTTTAAAGTCGTTTTTGGTGTTTTTGCAGGGGACTTCCTTGCCTTTATCGTCCAACAAGATAAAAGTGATTCTTAACACCCAACCATTAACAAACTTGAAATAGCTATAATATTTCTTGGGCAAGGTCAATTATTTGCAGAGGTTTATCTCTAATTTTTCTGGAAAAGCTTACTTTTTTTCTTCATTCCTACGGTTGAAAAGAGAATATGAATTTTGAAGAGGGTCAAAACATCAACTGGTGTTTAATAAGATCAAGGAATACTTGAGTAGACCTTCTGTTTTGGTATCATCAAGGAAAGATAGGCCAATGAAATTTTATATTATGGCTTCATAATTTACTATTGGAAGCATTCTAGTTGAAGAGGGTGAAGATGGAGTTGAAAGGGATGTTTATTATTTAAGTGGATTTCTTGTAAATGTAGAAATTAGATATTCTGCTTTAGAAAAACTTTGCTTATTCATGTATTTCTCATCTACAAAACTAAAGCATTATATATGTTGTGTTGTTTTGGCTCATTTTGATGTTATTAAATATATGTTGACCAAACTAATCTTACATAGTGGAATCGAAAAGTAGGCTTCTTAAAATCAATTAAAGGATAGGTTGTAGTCAATTTTTAGTCGATCATTTAATTCCCCTTTCACAAGAACAAAATTTGGTCAAATTAAAATTTTGGAAATTGTATTTTGATTGCTCTAAACATTATAATAGAAAAGGAATTTGGATTTTCATAATTTCTTCCAAAGGTTATCTTACTCATCTAATGTTAAAAGTTGAATTAGCATTTTGAAATAACGAGATTGAATACTTGGCTTTAATAAATGGTCTCAATAAAAAATGAAATTATTCATGGTGACTCTAAGTTAGTTGTAAGACGAATGAATGCATCCTATAAATGTACAAGTGAACATTTATTTGAGGATTTTAGTTAAGCCACAAGACTAGTACAACTTTTCAATTGAATAATCTTGAAGCATATGCCTTGAATTGAAAATATTGAAATGAATGCTTTGAAACAATTAGTGTTAGGATGCAAGATAACTCCTGAAGTAATTACTAAGTTATCTAATATTAAAAAATATTTATCTAATGAGCAATCATAAGTTTTGTAAGTTGCAAATCTCAATCCCCAAGATTGGAGAACACCAATTGTAAATTATATACAAAACCCAAATGCCCATGTTGATAGGAAATAATATTTTTGGTTGCTCATTATTTAATTTCAAGTAATGAGTTATATTAGAGAGAAGTTGATGGAACATTGTAAAGATGTTTAAGTTGAACTGAAGCTTATGTAGCATTGGTAGAAACCTATGAAAATTTATATGGTGCTCATCAATCTGATCATCAAATGAAATGGGTTTTAACTTAAAAAATTGTCTATTCTCCTTTGATTTTAAAATATTGTATCGAGTATGCAAAAACATGTGAATAATGTTAAAAAATTTTCCTTTACAACATGTGCCAACATTTAAATTACATTCGATAATTAAACCTTGGCCATTTATAGAATAAGATTAAATATAATAGGATTTATTTATCCTTCGTATTCTAAGGGACATCATTTTATTCTAGAGACTGTCGCAACCGTAACTCCGACGAGATGACGAACTCGCTAAAATTTTGAAAATGAATTTTATGGATTTATTTGATGAAGTGTGGAGTCGCCACCAAATTTTTATTTGAGGGAAAAAGATTTGGAAAAAACCCTGACTCGAGGATGAAATTTAGGTTCGGGAGTCGGTTACGAGTGGGGAAGGTGTTAGGCACCCCACTCGCCTGTTCCGAAGAACAGTACCCTTAAACTGAGTGTGTAATTATTTGAAAATTGTTTGATCCCTTTAATTAGAGTGAAAATAAATACTCGATGGAGGTTAGCTTGACAGGACTTGATCCTGCTCCTACGTATTCCCCGGTGCAATGGGAAACTCAAGGCTTACATAGTTCTGGTTATGTTTTGAAAGCTTGACTTTCAAAAGTGTTTAAAAGAGTGTTTGAAATGTGCTCGAAGGCTTGACCTTCGGAGCTACTTGGAAAGTAAAAATGGCTTGACTATTTTTGAAAACTATTTTTAGGAGGGCGATCCTCATCCACATATGCACAGGGCCCAAGACAACTACGGCTGCACTTGGACCCATACGAATCTCTAAACAACGAACAGCAGAAAAAGCTACCAGTTCGTGCTTAGAGCTCGTCGCGTGAGATTAAGAATCGCAAACAAGATTTTTATTTTGAAAATCGTGGGATAAAAATGAGCAAGGTTTTTATTCTGTAAAAAGGAAAAGCAATCCTAATCCACACATGCACAAGACCCAAGACAACTACGGCTGCACTTGGACCCATACGAATCTCTAAACAACGAACAACAGAAAAAGCTATCAGTTCATGCTTAGATCTCGTCGCATGAGATTAAGAATTGCAAAACAAGATTTTTATTTTGAAAATCGATGACTAAAACGAGCAAGGTTTTTATTTTGAACCTTTTGAGGAATCTATCAACTAAGGAATGTTATGTTTCATGGATTATTTAGAGATTTTGGATTTTTTATAAACTATTTAGGAATTATAGAATTTTTATGAATTATTTAGGAATTATAGAATTTTTTATGAATTATTTAGGAATTATAGAATTTTTTTATTAATTTCTAGAATTTTTTTATTAATTTTCTGGATTTTTTGAATTTTTTATTAAATTTTATGGATTTTTAGAATTTTTTATTAATTTTCTGGATTTTTAGAAATTTTTATTAATTTTCTGGATTTTTAGAATTTTTTATTAATTTTCTGAATTTTTAGAATTTTTTATTAATTTTCTGCATTTTTAGAATTTTTTATTAATTTTCTGGATTTTTAGAATTTTTTATTAATTTTCTGGATTTTTATAATTTTTTATTAATTTTATGGATTTTTAAAATTTTTTATTAATTTTCTGAATTTTTAGAATTTTTTTATTAATTTTCTGAATTTTTAGAATTTTTTATTAATTTTCTGGATTTTTAACATTTTTTATTAATTTTTATGATTTTAGACTTTCTTAATTTGGTGACATATATCCCAGGCAACCTTCCCAGTGGGTCCCGCTCTATTTAATGGTTGTTGTATGGGAACGTTGACCCTCCTGACGTCCCTTCTTGCATGGGCTCGTGGAACCTGTCAACATACGCACCCCTATGCTTTGTCCTAAACAAATCCTATTCCTGCTTATACATGCCTGCATGCCAAGGGGCTTGACGTGCGGCTTTACAGAACTTTTCCCCAATTTTACGGCCACAGAATCATACGTGAATTAGAACCGATGCCAAGAGCTGGACCTAGTGGGACGAACTCGTGAGGGTATGGAGGAGTTGCGAGTGTATGGTGTCCTCAACCATATGGATGAACGCATGGTTAATCGAGGTTTTGTGACGTTCGCTGATATGCCCAAGAAAAGCAATGCAACGCAAGGGATTATAATGTATCATTAAAGGTAATCATCGAATCGGAGCAACCCGGACCCCCATGTCATTCGATGTTAGGAGCCTATACATACAGTCCAAAGCAGAGTTTATAGGAGTGGTGTGACCCTGGTCTTGTTCGATGGTGAACTCCAAAAGCGCTGAAGGTGATAGTTTACATGGTTTGGGGATTGATGACTTTAGTGTATGACTTGGATTTGGCTATGGTCTTATAGCACAGAATTATTAATCTAGGCTCGAGGAAGGGATAGAATTTACCACTACCTTGGTCACCGTTATCGATCTTATATCCTATGAGTGGGGTGAGCGATTTGTATAGCTCGAGACAGATGCCTTCAGCCATTGCAAAACGAGTTCCTATCACTTTTACTAGAATAGTTTGTAGTATTGTGACTAAATGTTCCTCAACCTTACATCGAGCATTTACTGATGCAGTTAGATTGATTCTTGAGTGCACACTCATTCTTTGAACCATACATCACATGTAGCAATGGTATCATGTTATTCACTGGAGTCTCGCCTAATTCTTGATTAAAATTCGACATTAACATCACATTATCGATTCTTGATTTTCGACGAGGCATGCAGCATTAATATCATGTTATTGTAATAGCATCAATTCTTGATTTCTAGCACAGGACGACACTGTAGCATGAATATCCTATTTCTATTGCAATTTCACCAATTCTTGATTCTTCGCTTAGCATGCAACACGATGAATATCATCCCTCGCCATTACTCTTTTGACGTATTGCAGTTCTTGAGGTGTAGCAGAAGACAACTAACCTGGATATCCAACACTGGTGCTTCTCGCTCGGGATCGATAGGATCGGCGATTGTGGACTAGTTCTGGGGAGTTTTTCTCTTCTTCCCTTCCAAGTTCTCCCAAGAATGTCACTTCCAGAAATTTTTTTTTTCTCTCTCCCCGTTTTTGAACCCCTCACCCCTTTTATATATGCATTTCCTTTTTCCTTTTTTTTCTTTTTGGTGTAGACTTTCTGATTTTTCGTTTCCCAATTCCTTTTTTATTTAACTTCGCTTTTTCCTTCTGTTTAATCAGTTTTTCTTTTATTTATGGAATTTGGATTTTCATTTTTCTTTATTTTCTTTTTCTGATTTTATTTGTTTTATCTATTTGATTATTAATTTTTGTTTATATAAAAAATTGAGTTTTAATTTTTTCTATTTTTTTAAAATTTTCTGTTATTACTATTTTGTTTTAAAAGATTTATTCTTTTCTTTTTTTTATTATTTTTTGTTTACTATTTCTATTTTTTTACTTGTTTTAAATTCAGATTTTATTTTTCCATTTTCTATTATTTTACTTTTTATTTTATTTTCCTAATTTTCTTGTTCATATTTTTCCTTTATTTTTTTTTATTTTTATTTTTTGATTTATATTTTATTATTGTCTGTTTCCCTATTTGTCTGTTTATTCTGTTTTCTGTTTTTATTTTTTATGTTCAATTTTTTGATTAATTTTGCTAATTGGAAGCCTCGGACATAATTGTGTGTTTACAGAGACCATTGATTATTTTACTAAATACGTCAAAATCATTACTTTAAAAAATTTGATAATGGAAAGCAATAAATTTTATCAAAAAATATTTTTTTTTTCAGCATCCCAGAAACTTTAACAACTTATTAATGAATGGTTCTTTACTCGATAGAAACTGCACCAGTTTACAAAAAGTATGAAAATTAAAGTGATAAAGTCTATCTGTTACTATACGTAAGCAAATGACCAAGTTGAGGCTATAAATAAGATTATTATTGGCTTAATCAACATATTTGTAAAAGGCCAAAAAATTGGCATGAAATTTTAAAACAATTCTTATAGGCCTATCATAATTCTCCTCAAGAGGCTATAAGTACACATTATTTTGATTAACTTATGGGCATGATGCAGTTTCACCAATTGATGTAAATTTACAATCAATTCAAATAAAAAACAAAATGAGTTATCAATATTAGATTATTATAATCTTATGTTTGAAAAATTAAATTCAACTAATCAAGAATGAATAAACACATTGAAAAATATAGTCAAACAAAAGGAAAGATTTGCTCGATTTTATAATAAGAAAGTGCAAGGTAAAATGTTCAATGAAGGGAATTTGGTTTAGAAAATGATTTATCCCTCAATAAAAACTTAGGATTTTTTTTTTCATTAGTCTCCAAGTTAGAAAGGACTATTTGAAGTAATTAAAGTTTTATCTAACAACGCATACTCAATTCAAATCACTAGTAGAAAAATAGTATTTTATAATGGGATTTTACGTCGGTTGTCCGTGAACTGATGTAGAAAAAAGGCGGTGGCATTTTTGTAAATAAAGTTGACACTTTCTACATCGGTTACTCTACAATCAATGTAGAAAAGTAGGCGGTGACATTTTTGCAAATAAAGTTCAAACTTTCTACATCGGTTATAAAGCAACTGATGTAGAAAGTGGTATATTTTAAAGCTTTTTTACATTGGTTAAGTAGAGTAATTGGTGTAATAAGTGCTTTCTACGTCGGTTCTTTGTAACAACCGACATAAAATATCCTTTCCCTCCTCTAAACCTAATGCAACCGTTGTCTCTAAGCGTAAGTCTAAAAACTCCATTGTTGTCCTCCTCCCTGCTAGCCCTAACATAAGTCCCTTGTCATTGCCAAGGATGTCGTTGTCTCTAAGTATAAGTCCCTATGTTGTCGTCTGAACGTTTTCTCGAAGCACGCCGTCATCTATCCTCCGTCGCTATCGCTAAGGTAGGTAGCATTCTTACCCAGCACCCTTCTTCACTACCATGTTTGCTTAGGTTTAGGGTCTCTGATTCTGCATTACCTTTGTCATGGAGGATTCGTTTTGCTCCATACTTCCAGAGCAGTTCTCCATATCTGTGATTGAGTTTTGCTCATGGGAGAAGAAAGTCTTGTATTCGTTGTTGCTAGCACCTTGAAGGTTAGTTTCTTAAACTTATTTTATTGTGTTAAAATTAGTTGAATGCTATGTATAAAATGAGCTTGCATAACTATTGTTGGGATCGGTAAATGAGCTTGAATTAATCTTGTTAGCAGTAGTTGGTACCATTAGTAGAATAACTTGCTGATTGGTGGGGTCAATTCCTGTGTATAAAGTGCTTTGTAAAAGGGTAAAGCCCTTTGTAGAAAGATTGGTCCTTGGTTTTAGGTTGTTTTGAGCATATCCTTGTTAATATTTAATTCCATTGGCTGATGGAACTGTTGGTTTGTTTCAATTAGAATGTGTTATATGGCTAGAATGTGATTTACTTTCTACTTGTTTGTTTCCTAATATTGTGAATATCTTTAGCTGAACGAAATATGAATCAATTATATACCAACATTACAGTTCATGGCAAGCAACAATGGTGCTTCTTTTGTTGCGCAAGCACTTAAGAGTTGATTGGGTCAATCATATGTTATGTAATTTCATCTATAGCAATTAATTTTCCCTTGGATTCTATGCTAATTATAGTCACCTTTAGATATGCCTCTACTTCTATAAGTTGGAGTTGCAACTTTTTACTTATATAGTAATCTTTAACCGACATATGCTTGCTTTGCTAACTACATTTGTGGTTTAAACAGTTGAAAGTTGTGCTCCTTTTCAATAGATTCAATGAATTATACGCATGTCTACACAAGTTGTCTTCTTATACTTTGTGAGCTTCCTATTATATATGCATGGTTGGATCATAACCCTTACCCTGTTAAGAGATATTATTTTTCCATGTTGTGGAAAACTTGTGCTATGATATCTATTTATAGAATCGAATCTTATACTCTTTGGTAAAAGGTGTGTGAAATCTTGATTGTTAGAAATTTTTAGTTTTCTTAAACAAAATAGAAATTGAAAATACATGTCAAGCTGGATTTATTGAATTGTAGACGATCTGAGTTCCTATTTGCATGAAAAATCCTGCTGGCTATTGTTGAAATTTGCACATTGGATATGATAGAAATCACAGAAAGAAGTCATTAACTATTGTTTAGAAAGAATCCTCTAAACAAATTGCAGTGGGTCTATCAAAAACTCAAAATTAGTGAGGATTACTTGTAAAATTCTTCCCTCTGCATTTTAGTTTCACATATGGGTTGGGGTGGAACCTTAGGGGTTCAACACTAATAGAATCATTTTTTTTAGTATTCTTGGGTACCAGTCCCTATCATCAAGCTTCGTATGTTTGGTTAGAAAAGGAAGAAAAGCACACAATGAATGAGAGATGCCTAGGAACTAGAAGTGAAGCAACATGTGGCATCATTGCAGAGTTATCTCCTCCCTCAATCAATACAACATGCATTAATAGAATGAAAAGTTTATGCAACCCATGATATAACATCTCATTATATCACCATTCTATGTTTATTGTTTACTTATTTTAAAATGATTATTACTTCTTTCATATTTAGTGTAGTTTTTAACATATTTTTTTCTTTTCTTTTAACAGGTACATGGCTGACCCGTATGAGAATCCTTCTTCCCAAAGTAGGTCTGAGAACCCTTCTTCTCGGTAGAACAAAGGAAGACGAGCCACACAGTTAAGGGAGCTAACCCTTAGCCGGAGTGGCAAGCAGAGGATTCCCATAGAGTTTGATCAGGCCACTGGGAATCCATTAGGGCTAAACAAGACAAAGTTTAAGAGTTATCTGGCCCTCCTTGGACGAAGCAAAGCTAGTATTTTGAAAAAGGATTGGGATGATGTTGAGATGCGAGTGAAGGATCAAATTTGGGAGACTATCATGATATTTAACTTCAAAGCTTTAAGTTTCTCCATATATTTATCATTCACTAACTAATTACATCTTCTTTTATGTAGCTTACATATGATGTACCGAACACTAACTTCCTGAAGAAGAAGTGGCTTTCATTTGCTAGTGAGCGTTGGAGGGGCTTCAAGACACATCTCACCAGCAAATATATATATATATATATATACGGGTAACTCAAGGATGTGTCTCCTTGTGAGGAGTACCAGTTCCTTGATGATGACACTTGGCAGAGATTTGTTGAGTCTCGAATACATTCGTTATATGTATCTTTCTAAACTTATGTTTTTTAATTGACTAAAATAAGCAACATTATGATTAATTGATTTAATTTCTTATAACAGGAGAAAAAAAAGAAGGCTCAACAAATTTCTGTCAAGAACTATTACCCCCAGAGATTATCTCGTGGGGGTTATAAGTTGCTTCAAGAGAGGCTGATGGAGCCGAAATTAAAAAAACGTCAGCAGTCGTTTGAAGCAGATCCCTTTACACTTCTCTCTCCACCTTCACGCCATGAGAAATGGAAGAGGGAACACCAAAAGGCATCTGGAGAGTACACATCAGAGCCTTCTCTCATTGTTGCTGAGAAGATTGTAAGTAATTACACAATTTTGTGAATTTTCTTTTTATTTATATTCAAATATGTACATTACTGATAAGAGTCATTTTTTGTTTTGTAGGATTCTTTGGTTGAACAAATCTTAGAAGGAGTCTTTGTTCCAGCTGGTCAAGATGACATCTTGAGTATTGCTATTGGCCAACCGGAGAATCCAGGTCGTGTTCGTGTAGCTGCGCGAGGTGTTGGCCTTAGACAATTCTTTGGATTGTCTTCTAGACACACTTCCAAAGAAGGTCTAGTGTCTAGAGATGAGTTAGAGGCCATGCGTGAAGACACGAGGCAAGCACTACGACAAGAACTTCAAGAAGAGCTTAGACAGGAGCTTGGACAGAAGCTTAGGTAAGAGCTTAGGTAGGAGCTTGCATCTTTGGGACTTTCTTAAACACAGGCACAAGGTCACCATCCATCACATTCTCCTAGGCGCGTGAGCATAGAGGGAAGTTGTGCTCCGACAGAGGAGCAAGCATCAGAAGAAGAGGATGTGGATGCAGCTACAAACAATAATGAGTTTTATGTTGATGATCCATATCGTTTGGTAGCCATTGGAAAAGTCTACACCTTGGGTTCAACCATCCATCACCAGCAAATTGATGATGATCATATTAGAGTGGTGGTTGAATGGGTTGAAGAAGCAAATGCTCCTGTTCCTGTGCCTACTGAGGAGGTTCATGTTTTGGGGCAAGCCCCCAATCATTTTATTATATGGCCAAGAAGACTTGTGTAGCGAGCTCAACCTCAGGTATTAAATAATTTTAGCCTATGTTACTAATTTTTTAATATATAAATTGTATATATATATATATATATTTCTTACTATTTTGTGAATTTATTGTAGGTTTATAAGGAAGATCGTGGGAAGGATATTGATTTCAGTGCTAAAGAAGATCTTCCTGAGCCTCCTCAAAAGAAAAATGAGGTTGATTTGCTCACATGTCTATTTGGTATTGCCATGAACTTAGTCAATGAAAATTTGCAAATAACAATGGAACCAGATATCATAGGGAAGCCCACACCTATCCCCTTCTATATTACTAAGAAGGATATATTGGAGTTGGTTATGGGTAATGATCTCCTCTGTGTACCAGTTCTACAATTATGGTTGATGTAAGTAAATTTCTAAACCTTACTTGAATTATTTCATTATCAAAATCTAACATATGAAAATTATTTGCAATATTACGTACCTGTATCGTATCTGTACTCAAAGAGGAAACTTACACCTTTATGGATTCTTGGACCCGGTTCATATGCAGAAAACCAGGAACAAGGTAGCTGAGATACATGGATACCTTCTAAGGGACTGCAGGCTGATAAAGACTATTACCTAACCGCTTATTTTCAATCGTAAGTCAATACTTAAAAGTTTTATTTAACGAATTCATTTAAATTTCTAATTTTGGTTCATTGTCATTTATATTTTGTAGGGTCCATTGGCAATTAATCATTATTTGTTCAAAGCGGAGTCTAGTTGTATTTCTATGCTCTGCTTGGCAAAAACCAAAGAAAGACATATAGGATATTATAGATTTGTAAGTTTTTAGGATTTTGGTATTTATATTCATATAATTTTTTATTTTCAAAGGTATTCATTTGTTTTTTATTTTACTGTAGAGCAATGAATGCTTGACTTTGGTTAAAATGGACGTATTCATCAAATATAAAAAAGTCTTTGTGGATAATTCCAAAGGTAAGTACTTTATTAAAGTTATTTAATTATTTTATATTCTTTTATCAATATATCATCATCTCTAATTATATTTAATACTCTTTCTATTTTTTTAAAGTGTCCAAGACAACCTGGAGGAACCGAGTGTGGATATTATGTGATGACACATATGTTTCTCATTGTCTCGGCTTCTACTATTAATTCTTGGAACCAGGTAATCACAATTGTCCTAATTTAATTATTTAATTTTAATGCATAACATGACATTTTCTCTAATTTTATTCAAAAATATTTTGTAGATATTTGAAAATCGTCAACCTCTATTGGATGAAGAAATTGATGATATCAAAAGACGTTGGGAGAATTTCTGATAGAGGTCGCCAATTTGGGTTGAATTCATGTAATTTTAAGATATTTAGTTTATTTTTATTATATTTCATAATAAATATTGGTGTATTTAGTTTAAATATATAGACTCTATTATTTCTGTATTGTCTGCCTGGTATTCTATTTGTATATGCAGGTATTGTGAATAAATAATATGATAGTTTCCCTAAACAAAAACAACATTTAAAAAAAATGGAATTTTTACATCAGTTAAGACCACAACCGATGTAAAAAGTGACTTTCTACATCGGTTATGGTCTTAACCAATGTAAAAAGTCATACTTTCTACATTGGTTAAGACCATAACCCATGTAGAAAGTGTACTTTTTACCAATGTAGAAAGTGTACTTTTTACCAATGTAAAAAGTCTTATTTTCTATATCGTCTGCTTCAATACCGCTCAAATAACCGATCTAAAAAGTCCATAACAACCGATGTAAAAAGCTTATTTTCCACTATTGAATATATCAAGTTTGTCGACTAATCTACATATTTCATTGGACATTGATATATTCAATGCACCAAATACATAATAGCAAGTACAAAATATTATTATAATTATGTATAATTATAAAAAATAGAAAATGTATAAAAATCTAAACATTGTTTGGAAAAATTAAAATAGAGGCTTGGCACAAGTTTATAAGAAGATTCCACTAGTCGAACATTGAGTCCTAACCTCTTTGAGCTTTAGTTATTTCTTGTTCTTTGTGAAGAAAATTCTTCAGATATCTATTAATGCCTTTGATAGCCTCGATCTCTTTTTTGTTCGTCTTATCACATGATACAATATCCTTTTGGTTGAGGATGTGTTCCCTTTTTTAGTTTTTTCAGCTAATACTCCAACTCTTTGATTTCTTTTGACAAATTAGATGATTGCTTTTTGGTAGCAGTGGAAGATTCATTAAGCCTAGTAAATTGATCTCAAGGCATGCTTAACTTATCTGTAGACTCCTGCCACTTTTGATCTATTGATTATTTTTATTAAAAATATGTTTTGTAGTTGTCTTTAGGTTGTTTGGTTCAATTTAGTCAAGAAGTAACTCGTATACTTTAAGAGCAAGCAAGCACTTTCTAAACGTTGGAAGCAAGCAAGTAGTTCCTATAACTTATTAGCAAGTAAGTAGTTCCTAAACTTTTATGAGTAAGTAAGTAGTTCCTAGACTTTAGGAGCAAGTTACTTTATAAGCAAGTCAATTTTTTGTTTTTATTATCAATTTACTATAAATGTAATATTTCTAAGTGAATGAAGCAAGTAAACAATTCTTATATTTTCCTTCTCCTCACAATTTCAATATCCTATCCCTTTGTTTTTCTGTTTTATTTTTCCACTATAAATTAACAAATTGATATCAAGAGCTATTTTTCTTATGAACCTATGATGTGGATGTTGAATTAAATTTCTCACAAGTTGCTCCTTCTATCTTTGATGGGGGAAAACTATGATCTTTGGACTATTAAAATGGAGGCTTACCTAGAGGCTTTAGATCTATGGGATGTTGTTGAATACGAAGTTCCTTTGCTGCCACACAACCTCACCATGGCCCAAATAAAGCTTCATAAGGAGAGAAAATATCGAAAGGAAAAGGAAAAAATTATGTCTTTTTACCAGTGTTTCAATGACCATCTTCACTAGGACCATGACTTTAAAAATAACAAAAGCAATATGTGATTATTTAAAGGAAGAATATGCAGGAGATGAAAGGACTCGAGGCATGAAAGTGATAAATTTGATGAGAGAATTCGAGCTCCAAAGAATGAAGGAGTCTCAGATTATTAAAATATATTCAAACAGGTTGCTTAGGATAGCTAACAAGGTAAGATTACTGGGCACTGATTTTTATGATTCTAGAATTGTAGAAAAACTTCTAGCTATAGTGTTTAAGAGATATGAAGCATTAATAACTATATCGGAGACTAAAAATATTTGTCCAAGATCACTTTGTTAGAAGTGCTACATGCCTTTTAGGTCCAAGAGCAGCCAAGGCTTGTGAGACAGAATGATGTGGTTGAAGGTGCTCTACCAGCCAAGCCTCATAAAGCTGGAAACAACAGAAAGAAAAATTACAAGAACCAGCCAGCAAACAATGAAAATAATGCTCATAACTAAAGCAAGGATAAAGGTAAAAATAAAAATTACCCACCTTGCCAACATTGTGGCAAAATGGGTCATCCATCATTCAAGTGTTGGAAAAGGCCAAATGCAAAGTGCAGTAAGTGCAATCATCTTGGACATGAAGCAGTGATCTGTAGAAAATAATTCCAACAACATGAAGCCAATGTCCTAGTTGTTGAGCAAGATGAAGATCATATTTTTTTTGCAACAATTTTTTCATCAAGGAGTAGTTTAGGATGCTGGTTGATTGATAGTGGTTGTACAAAGCACATGACATATGATAAGAGTTTATTCAAGGACTTTGATCCCACTAAAGTCTCTAAGGTCAGAATAGGGAATAGTGGTTATATCTGTGCAAAGGGAAAAGAAACCATTATAATTTCAACAAGTTCAACTACAAAAACAATCTCAGATGTTCTTTATGTTCGTGACATTGACCAAAACTTGTTAAGTGTAGGTCAACTAATTTAAAAAGGATTTAAATTATCCTTTTAAAATTAACATTGTTTTATCTATGACATTGCTGGTCAGGAGATTTTAAGGATTAAAATGAGAGATAAAATCTTCTAATTTGATATAACAGAGATGGATCAAACATCCTATTATACTTAAGTTAGTCCCACAAAACTTTGACATAAGAGACTTGGTTATTGATATTGTAAACACCAAATTATGTCCGAGGCTCCCTTTTTAAAATTAATTAACGAATAAACCATAACTTAAATAATAAGTGAATATTAAGATTAATAAACAGAAAATAAGAAAACAAAAATAAAGACAAAAATAAAAATCATAGGAAAATTAAAAATAAAGTTGAAATATGAAAAAACAATAATAAAATGAAAATAATAAATAAAGTAAAGAAACTGAAAAATAGCAAAAAGAAAAGAAATAAATAATATATAATAACAAAAATAAAGGGAAAAAATATATAATAATAATATAAAAAAATAAAAAATATATAATAACAAAAAATAATTATAAAAATAAAAAATACATATATAAACAAAAAAGAAGAAAAGGAAAAGAAATAAAAATAGAAATAAAAAAATAAAATAGAAAAACAGATTAAAAAAATAAAAATTGAAAAAAAGAGGCAGAAATAGAAAAATAGTAAATAGATTAAATAAAAATAACAAAAACAGAAAATAAAAAGAAACAAAAAATTGAAAAATTGAAAAAATAATAGTGAAAAAAAATACTAAAGCTAAAATTTAAATAAGAATGAAAAATTAAGATAACAAAAAACAAAAACTAAATTTCAAAATAGAAAATGGAAAAAACTAAAAACAAAGGAAAAAAGCAGAAAATAAAAAAGTGGTGCAAGTGAAAAACGGAAAAAATGGAAAAGTAAAAACTGAAAAAACCAACTAGAAAAAAGAGGATTAAAAAAACGGGAATCGAAGAAAGGTAGGGGGAGGGGAGAGTTTTTGGATCTATAAAAAAAGAAGAATGACTCTAGTGATTCTCTCCAATTGGAAGCTCTCTGGATCGGAGGCCAAATTGGGTGATTGATCTTAATCCTGGGCCAGTTTTCTAATGAGACCAAGAAAATGTTCCTTCTTAAATTTCCTGGTAAGAGATCAAGACTCTAATCTCCTTTGTTTTTGATTTAGAACTCAAATAAGCAAGGATTGAGGTCGATTCTAATTGCTTGAACTTGTGTATTTCTACCTCCGATTCAAACTTGAAATTCATCGTTTTTGCAAAATGAGTTGGAAAGCATCGGTTGCTTTAATTCGAGAATCATCCATTCATAAAACTTCCATTGAAATTCTATGATTCCTAAGAGAGATGCTGATTAGTGAATAATCACAGTAGGAATGAAAGTATCCTTGCATGTAGCCTCTGTAATCAAATTAGGAAGTTACAAAAGACTCTGCACTCGTGAATGGTCTTTTCTCACTAATCTACAAATTTAACAAATGTCTAGTTAACAGTAGGTAGATGTTGAGGAAAATGAATCATAAAACGAATCTTGTTAAGTGAGCTTCGATCTTCTTAATCGAGTGGCCTGTAAGCTTAGGCACACCTAAACAATGAGGCATACTAGCCATAAACATCCCAATGCAAAGCTAAGGGTCCTATTCTTGACATACGCACCAGAACCCGACCTATCAATTGAGGTGCAAAGTGAAATGTTGCACCCTTCTAATCCATGGAGAAGGTTTACCATAATCCAAGGTCAGTGACTAAAAAGAAGTGCGGACAAGATGTTACCAAATGAAAGCTCCATAATGACTCTATTCCTCTCACTGTGGTGGAGAATTCAACCAACCCAACGTCTGCCTCTTCAAAGATGACATGGAGCCATGCATGAATGCTTACAGCTTCGCCTGGGAATACCACTAGAGATAAAGTATCCTCTTTCTTCACTTCTCAATCAAGGAAGGACCCCACGTGTACGTGAACAGCGTTGAGAGGCTTATAAATAGAAATATGGTTGCACCCAGCTAGTTCAGATCTTACCCATGGGCTACTTTTCATCGTAGAAGGAACCTCGTCCAAACATCAGAACTCTGGAGACAGTGCACTAGTTCTAGCTAGATAGTGCCCTTGTTTTCATAACTCAACCTCTCTGCACACTTTAGAACACTAAAAGATGTATTGGTATGTAAACACATGTTTCTATCCGAGGCCCCAATCATTAATCATAAATTAAATAATAAGTGAACATTAAAAATAAAAACAAAAATTAAAGACAAAATGGGAAACAAATAAAAAATATATAGTAAATAAAAAGATAAGAAAAATGATTTGAAAATAATAAAAGCAAAATAAAAAGAAAATAAGTAAAAAAAATAAAAATTAAATCAAATAAATAAATAAAGAAAGATAAAATAAAAAAAGAAAAAAGAAAAAAGAGAAGTAAAACAAAAAATAATAAATATGGAAAATTAAAAAAATAAAAGATAAAAAACAAAACTGAAAAAGATTAAATAAAAACAAAAATTGATTAAATAAACAAAAAAAAGATAAACAATAAAAAAAATATAAATAAAAGATATAAATAATAAATAATAATAATAAAAAATAATAATGATAAATACTAATAAAAAATAAATAAACGATAAATAAATTTTTTTAATAAAAACAAAATTAGGAAACAAAAAAATAATAAATAAAACTTTTGAAAAACCTGAAAAAAGACAAAAAAAGAATTAATTGAAAATAAATTTTTAATAACAGTTTTTTAATAAAAAAAATAATAATGAATTAACAACAAAATGTAAACTAAAGGGAATAATTGAAAATAAAGTAACAGACAAAAACGGGGGGAACCAAAAACGGTTTTAGAAGAAAGAAGAGAGAGATTTGTCAAAGAGGATTAAAATGAAAAACTGAAAGGAGGAGGGGGGACGTGCAGGAGGAAAAGGGATCTTCTTTGGGAGGAAGAGATCAAGAACAAATGGTAGAGACTTGAGAGAGGTGGCACGCCGTTGGAGAATGGACAGGCCTTGGTGTTCACACTGAAATGAGGCAAAGCGTTGTTGGAATACCACGAAGAAGGAAGATCCAAATACATTAAAGGCTTTGCACCAATCAGCAGGGGCGTAGAACTTGTGATATTAATCTCTTGGAGGAAGATGAAAGACTGAGGATTAACTCCGTTTTGGATTCGAGGCAAGAAACAAGCACGCCACCCAGGGTCGTCTCTCTAAAGGTTAGGTCATTTAGTAGTGTATTATCTCTCTTGTGATTTCAAGCCTGTTATCAATTATTCTTTAGATTCTTGTTTAAATGTTGAAACAATCTGCATGCACGTCAAATTCCAAGGATTATGAGATATGTATTGGCACACTTTATTCATCCCCTAGGTTTATATAGTTATTTCCCTGAAAAATCTTATGATTGCTATGAGTTGTCTTATTGTCACTACATTTTGTCCAATATGATAACGGACGACGAACGAATATATGGCGAGGCTCTTTGCCATTAAGATCCTATTAGTGTAAAAGATTGTGAGCAAAGGTTTCATCAGATTCTTTAGTCGGATCTGTAATGCCGTATGCAAGTCTTTAGGATAAGTGGGGATGCTGCCCATCGCTTGGAATGATCCGAGCTAGGTGATCGTCAGTTTCTGTAGAGTAGGTGGTTGTGTTCTCTCCCAGATCTTCTCAACGTCTGGTTGGGTGCTCCATGTCATGGGACGACCTTCACACGCGTATTCTTGGACTTATAATAGAAGCTCCCGGCGCTGTAACCATAAAAGAAATCACCCTTACAACGAGCTCACCCGAGATCAAAAAGGTACTCGAAATGGCAACAATTGGCTCAAATGTTACTACTTTCAGTGAAACATCTCTTAGTACAAGGTCAAGATCTTGAAAAGAGATGAGCTCCAGGCTAAACCAAGAAAGTGGGGTCTTTGACACAGTGTCTGGAAAACAGAGTTAGGGAGCAGAGCAAGAAAGTTATCAAGGCTTTACTTATCTTTCGGTTGCAGCAGTTATGGAGGTCTCTTTGGCTACAAAAACATGAGCCACAAATGCTAATGTTATGGCACGTAATTAATTCAGTTCCTCGAGACGCACTGGCCTCAAATAGAGACGAGTTTGGCTCTCGAAGTTCTAATGTGAAAGCTACGGGATTAGGTCATGAAGATTAGCCAAGATAATGGCCATAAATGACGGACGGTGCGTGCAACATAAGTTCATCGTCATGAGCCACAAAAGGTGTTAAATTTAAATTACTGTACAAGGGTGAAGCAAGAGAAAGCCATGCAAGTTCATGCAAGGTCTAACTCACATCGACAATAAGGAAATAGGGTGAGCCCCCACGACTTGATATTTGGCAAGCTGATATTCTGGAATTGGCTTCATGCAAAAGGGCATGGCCACTTTTGAAATTTGAAATCTTGATACGAAAAGGGAGAACCCAGTTCCAATAAACGTTTGTTCATCACTAAGTTTTACGGAGGCCCCAACCAATTCAAATACCCGTGCTTCTGTTAGCATAGTTGCTAAACTTTTTAAAGACAAAATCAAGCATTTATCAGTTCTTCTTCTTGCCATGTACTGAGAGGTAAGTGCAGATGTAAATTCGAGAGTATAAGGTCCAGGGCCAAGACCTTATCATCTGATGTACTAGCCCCTATCTTGAAGCTTTACTTCTCTTGTTGCACTTTGCATATATGACATTGGAACCAGATGTAATTTTGGCCTCTACCTTCTAAAGGTTTGCCTCAGATCCAAGCTCTTGACCGACGTAGCATGGCATGTGAGAGAAGAATAATACCTTCGAAATTGACCAAAGAGAAGAGTGAGACCCACGCACGCTGGGCGTCTCAACGTGGGAAGGTTTCCATGCAAAAAAGAAATGCCAATTAAAATCAGGGAGGGACCCACCAGTAAGTCATCCTTGGTATAAAGGAAGTAGCCCATCCTGCATACATGTACCTGGCTTGAGGAATATAAGCTATAAATTTGTGTAGCACAAGTGGTTCAACGCATGGCCTACTACCCTGGGTTCGCATGTTTGATCCCACACCTTGCAATTTATTTTAATATTCTAACGTGTGTACTTCCTAACATGATGCACGTTCATGGTCGCCCACTCAGCAAAAGCATATGGAATTTGAAACTAGACCACAAGTTAGGCTTATGAATAACTCTAGGAAAAAACAACAAATGGCCAATTCAAATTCAGTTTATTTTAGAATCAAATAATTTTTCCCTCAAATCCTAAATCAGTTTTTTTTAGATTCATTTTAATCCCAATCAAATTTAAACTCATCAAGTTGCAAATAAAAATTCCTTTCAATTTCAATCAAACCTCTTCATCAAAGTTTCAAATAAAATTTGTTTTTGTTTAATTCCAATCAATCCTTTCATCAAGTTTCAAATAAGATTTATTTTTGTTCAAATCCACTTTAATTCTTTTCCTCAAGTTTAGATTCAAATGCTTTTTTTCAAGTCAAATTTAATTCCTTTCCTTAAATTTCAATTCAAAAATTCACTTCGATTCAAATGCTTTTTTTTTTCAGTCAAATTTAATTCCTTTCCTTAAATTTCAATTCAAAAATTCACTTCAATTCAAATGCGTTTCAAATCAAGTCAAGTTTAATTATTTTCCTTAAATCTCAATTCAAAAATTCACTTCAATTCAAACTAGTGCAAATCAAATTTAATTCTTACCTCAAGTTTCAATTCAAGTTTATTTTAAATCAAGTTCATCTTAAATCAAGTGCGTTTTAAATCAAGTTCAAAATTAAGTTCCTTTTGCTTAAATAAAGTTCAAGTCAAGTTTAATTCTTTAAATCAAGTTCATCTCAAATCAAGTTCAATTCCTCAAAATTCAAAATCAAGTTCATTTTAAATCAAGTTTCATTCTCCTCTTCAACTTAAATCAAGTCCATTTCAAATCAAGTTCGTTTTAAATCAAGTTTAATTCAATTTCTTGAATTCAAAATCAAATTCACTTCTTCAGTTTAAATCAAACCCAATCTTTTTTCTACCTAAGCCCATTCATCTTCTTGTCTTTATCATTTTCAAATTAAATTCTTTGATTTTAGGTTTCACGCAATGAACCCTAAGCACGAACTGGTAGCTTTTTCTGTTGTTCGATGTTTAGAGATTCGTATGGATCCCAGTACAGACGTAGTTGTCTTGGGCCTTGTGCATATGTGGGCTGAGAATCCCTTTTAAAATAATTTGAATAAAAATTTCATTTTGGAATTCTATGTCTTACGTGATGAATCCTAAGCACGAACTGGTAGCTTTTTCTACTATTCGATGCTTAGGAATTCGTATGGATCCCAGTGCAGCCGTAGTTGTCTTGGATCCTGTGCATATGTGAACTAAGGATTCTCCTTAAAATATTTTCAAAACACTCCAGCCGTTCTCAAATATTCCTTGTCAAGCAGATCCGAAGGTCAAGCCTTTGAGCACTTTTTTCAAACACTCCTTTGCAAGTTTCTCCGAAGGTCAAAGCCTTCAAACCTACGTAAGCCTTGAGTTTCCCATTGCACCGGGGAATACGTAGGAGCAGGATCAAGTCCTATCAGGCTAACCCCCATCAAGTATTTATTTTCACGCTAATTAAAGGGATCAAACAATTTTCAAATAGTCACACACTCAGTTTAAGGGTACTGTTCTTCGGAGTAGGCGAGTGGGGTGCCTAACACCTTCCCCACTCGTAACTGACTCCCGAACCTAAATCTCCTCCTCGAGTCAGGGTTTTTTCGAAATCTTTTTCCCCTAAATAAAAATTTGGTGGCAACTCCACACATATCAAAATAAAATTCATTTTTCAAATATTAGCAAGTTCGTCGTCTCGTTGGAATTACGGTTGCGACAGATGGCGACTCCACTGGGGACTTTAGAGAGTCAAACCTATTTCAAATTGAGTGTGTAGTATTGATCCCTTCCCTATTTATTTGCATGATTTATTGATTGTACGATTCATTTTTCTGTTTATCTGTTTGTTTGTTTGTCTACTTATTCTCTGTATAACCCTAGGATAGACAAACAATAAATTGTTATATATACTTGCTACAATTTCCCCAATTGCAGGTATTCGAAAATTGTGTGCCCTCATACATTGCATATGCATTTATCATGAGTGGGGCCCTATACCCGGGTCTGAGTGCAGCCTAGAACAGAGGGATCTAGTGGTGTCACTTTGGGGCCTATGTCCTGTTTGATTATCACGAAAATCCCAGTTAGAGTGCGTCTTATTTGTAATGCCCTACAATTGGTAGCTTTTTCTGCTGTTGTGGCAAACATTGCAGACTGCAACTTGGCTCTAGTGACCTCTTATACCGCAAGATTACAAACCACCATATGAGAGGTTGATGCATAAAAGGCCATAGACCCTTAGGATAGGTAACCCA
This sequence comes from Canavalia gladiata, assembly GCA_037954105.1. Lineage (NCBI taxonomy): Eukaryota > Viridiplantae > Streptophyta > Magnoliopsida > Fabales > Fabaceae > Canavalia > Canavalia gladiata. The sequence continues at coordinate 19,569,516 of CM075667.1, forward strand.
CAAAAGAGACAAGGAGGGCACACACCCCTTTCCGTGATATATGGTTCATATGTTATGAACATGTTCAAGTAAACTGAATCACTCAAGATGGCAGAGAAGAAGGGGAAATCTGAGATTGGGGGAAATACAGAAAATCAAGAAGGAAAGATCGTACAAAAAATCAAGAAAGAAAATCTAGAAAAAAAGAAAGATACATAAACCAAAATTTGAAAAAAAAAATCAAGGAAAAATCATGCAAAAGGAGAGAAAAATCAAAACAAATAAAAATTCAAGAAAAATAAACTGGAAACTTCTAGGAAAAATTAGGAAAATAATCTCTGAAAATATTAAAAATATAAAAAGGATTCAAAAGAAACAAAATGAAACTTCAAAAAAAAAAAACCTAGAAAGTCTTTTAGAAAAATTTTAGCAAAACTTTTTCAAACCAAAACAAAGGTTTTTTTTAGAAAAAAAATACCAAAAACATAAAAATCAAGGACAAATAAATTAAATCACTCAATTCTTCTCAAAATGTTCAAATCTTTAGTTATCTGTGCATAACATACATGCATTGATGCATTAAATAAATTTATCATGGAAAAAAGATTCCAAAAAATTATTCCACACATTTTTCATCTTCATTTTCTTTTGTGCATCAACATTTTTATCATTCATGATTTTTTCATTCAAATTGTTTATAAAAAAAAGTTAATTTTAACAGAAAAATTAGAGAAAGATAGCCTCCTCGACATCCTTATAGAACTCGTGCACAATCTAGAATCATGGATGAGCTGGAGAGACAAAATGAGGAACTAAGAAATGAGGTCAAGATTTTGAAGGAGCAGATGGCCAAGCTAATGGAGGCCATCCAATTGTCCAAACAAAAGGATGCAAGGGATTCCCTCCCGGGAGAACCAATTGACCCAATATATCCTCCTGGCTTCAATCCACCAAACCCTCACCATTAACTATACCTCCGCAAATCGAAGCGGTTCATTATGGGTTTCCTCATAAGCATGCACCCTCATTCACCCAAACACAAGCCCAAACACATAACCTACCTTCAAACACCGCAGGCATCCCTTATGCTGTCCCAAACACCACCTCACAGGCTTATCAAGCAGCCGTTGGGGGAACGCATCCTATGTTCACCCAAGGGCCTCACCCCATATACATACCATCTTCTCAACCTCACCACATGCCAGAGGAATACATAAACCATCCCTCTAAAGAGGATGATGAAAAGTGGAAAATCCTAGAGGACAGGATCCGAGCAATTGAGGGGAGCGCTTGTGAAGCCAGAGACGCATCTGATTTGTGCTTGGTTCCAGATGCGGTCATCCCTCCAAAATTCAAGGTTCCTGAATTTGAGAAGTATCAAGGAACTAGCTGCCAGAAGAGCCACCTGGCCATGTACTGCAGGAAGATGTCTCCCTACATGCGCAACGATAAGCTGCTTGTCCACTTCTTTCAAGACAGCAAAGGTTTCATCAGATTCTTTAGTCGGATCTGTAATGCCGTATGCAAGTCTTTAGGATAAGTGGGGATGCTGCCCATCCCTTGGAATGATCCGAGCTAGGTGATCGTCAGTTTCTGTAGAGTAGGTGGTTGTGTTCTCTCCCAGATCTTCTCAACGTCTGGTTGGGTGCTCCATGTCATGGGACGACCTTCACACGCGTATTCTTGGACTTATAATAGAAGCTCCCGGCGCTGTAACCATAAAAGAAATCACCCTTACAACGAGCTCACCCGAGATCAAAAAGGTACTCGAAATGGCAACAATTGGCTCAAATGTTACTACTTTCAGTGAAGCATCTCTTAGTACAAGGTCAAGATCTTGAAAAGAGATGAGCTCCAGGATAAACCAAGAAAGTGGGGTCTTTGACACAGTGTCTGGAAAACAGAGTTAGGGAGTAGAGCAAGAAAGTTATCAAGGCTTTACTTATCTTTCGGTTGCAGCAGTTGTGGAGGTCTCTTTGGCTACAAAAACATGAGCCACAAATGCTAATGTTATGGCACGTAATTAATCCAATTCCTCGAGACGCACTGGCCTCAAATAGAGACGGGTTTGGCTCTCGAAGTTCTAGTGTGAAAGCTACAGGATCAGGTCATGAAGATTAGCCAAGATAATGGCCATAAATGGCGGACGGTGCGTGCAACATAAGTTCATCGTCATGAGCCAAAAAAGGTGTTAAATGTAAATTACAATAAGGAAGCAAGAGAAAGCCATGCAAGTTCATGCAAGGTCTAACTCACATCGACAATAAGGAAATCGGGTGGGCCCCCACGACCTGATATTTGGCAAACTGGTATTCTGGAATTGGCTTCATGCAAAAAGGGCATGGCCACTTTTGAAATTTGAAATCTTGATACGAAAAAGGAGAACCTAGTTCCAATAAACGTTTGTTCATCACTAAGTTTTGCGGAGGCCCCAACCAATTCGAATACCCGTGGTTCTGTTAGCATAGTTGCTAAACTTTTTAAAGACAAAATCAAGCATTTATTAGTTCTTCTTCTTGCCATGTACTGGGAGGTAAGTGTAGATGTATCATCATGAAACTAGAAAGATGGATATCACTAGAGATATGTCCATTTTAATGAAGATCAACAATGAGAGTGGAAGAACTCACAAAGAACAACTTCATCCCTTCATAATATTGACAAAAATCAACTTGAGAAGCAAACAACAAAGCTGTTACAAGATGAATTAGAAGATGAACCTTCAATCCAAGGCATAAGGCTATTGTCAAACATCTATTAAAGATGTAATGTAGCAATATATGAACGTACTAGTTGTGAGGACGCACTATAAGATCCAAAATGGGAGAGTGTAATGAAGGAAGAGATGGTTATGATACAAAAATAAATAAGACATGGGAGCTGGTTGATAGGCCTAAAGATAGAAAAGTCATTAGAGTTAAATAGGTTTTCAGAACAAAGTTTAATGCAGATTCCTCAATCAATAAATACAAGGCCAAACTTGTAGATAAAGAGTATGAACAAATTTTTGGTATTGGTTATTCTGATACTTTTGCTCTCGTCTCCAAATTAGATATAATTAGATTGGTGCTAACAGTAACTGTGCAAAAGAGTTGGAAAATATTCCGATAGATGTTAAATCAGCCCTTTTGTGAAAGGTGAAGAAGATAAAGTTTATAAAAGGCACCCTATGGCCTAAAACAAACACTAAGAGCATGGTATAGTTGGATAAATGATCACCTATTAAGCATAGGCTTTGTAAAAGGCTTATCTGAGTCCACTCTTTATGTGAAACATAAGGGAAATAACTTTCTCATATTTTCCCTTTATGTTGATGATCTTCTAGTAATCGGAGATGATACAAGCTTGGTCGAGGAGTTCAAACAAGAAATGATGTAGGCTTTTGAGATGACAAATCTTGGTCTTATAAGTTATTTCCTTGGGATTGAAATCAAATTAAGTAAAAATGAAGTGCTTATTTGTTAAAGGAAGTATGCAAAGGAAATACAAAAGAAATTCCATTTGGAGGAGTGCAGAGCAGTTAGCACACCAATGAATCAAAAGGAGAAGTTAACCACAACTGCATATCAGAAAGTTTTTGAAGCTAATGAACGCTATCAGGATGAATGACATCATATAGGACACCATCAGATTGTAATTGTTCCCCTTCTCCATCACTAAGAAGATAAACAGTTTGTTAAATTCTTTCCGAGACGTATCCATCACTACTTGGGAGCAGTTGTAACACTTATTCTTTATGCAATCTTTTCCATAGTCATTATAATCTAGGATCATATGGGAGATCTCTAGCTTGACATAGTTCAAAAATGAATCCTTGTATAAAACTTGGATCGTTGTTGGACTATTCTTTGAAGATGCCCATACCACGGGTATCAAATATGCCATTTGGTACATATCTTCTACCATAGCCTTGCTTATACCAATATGGTCATCATTAACATCGCCTCTGGTCAAGGTATCTTACATAGATGAATGGGAAATTATGGGAAATTTAGCTATTAATAAATACCAGTAGGGGACTGTTGGTAAGCATGAAGAAATAAAAAGCCCTCAACTTGTTGTTGTATACCAAGCAAACTAGGTTACCAGTTTGTCTGACCAGATGAACACTCTGAGTACAAGGAAGCATTAACGCAAACATAACTTGTCCAAGTGCCTGCTCTATTTAGGTTAGACCCGTAAAGTTCCTGTGGTCCCATATACCATGAGGATGGAGGCTGCATAGTTGGAGCTTGCTTGGCTCAACGAGAAGAGGAGGTCAACTACATGGGGGAAGACTTATAACCCCACCTGGAGAAGTCACCCCTACTTGTCGTAGCGGACTATTGGTCAACATGAAGAAAGGAAAATTCCTCAACTTGCTGTTGTATACTAGGCAAACCAGGTTGCCACTCTGGGTGATTAAATGAAGGCTCTGAGCAAAATGTTAGAAGCATTAACACAAACACAACTTGCCCAAGTGCCTGCTGTATCCAGGTCAAACCCGTACAATTTCTATAGTCCCATATACCATAAGGATGGAGGCTGTGCAATTGGAGTTTGCTTGGCTCAACAAGAAGAGGAGGTCAATTGTCGCTGAGAGGACAACAAGGTAAAAATTTCACTAATAGAGTTTCCAATGTTTATATTCCCCCACACACAAAAAGAGGAAGAGTCCACCTTTGTAGAATCCAGGCTACAAGGTGTGAAGGCCCGATGCCAAAACCTATAAAAGTAGATGTCTTAACTACAGAACATGGAGGAAAGATTGGAAAAACTCATAACCCTCCTAACCCAACAAACATCCAAAGTCTTACCTGAGCAATCACTGATAAGTGCTAAAGAGAAGGCCAAGGCAAATATCCTATGGAGCTGGAAGGAACTAGAGGCACCAACCAAAGAGAAGGAAAAGAAGGATGTGGTTATTGATAACCCACCAAGAGGTTACTGATAACCTCTAAACCCCTATGGATGAGAGCCTAAAAGAGAAGTGGAAGGAGGTTGAAAAGACTATAGAAAAGAATCCTAAGAAACCCTAGGTGGATCCCTTACTAACCCAGAATACCATTTTCTCAAAGAGTGAAGGCCAAGAATAAATGTAAAATGGAAATGATGGCCTTAAAATCACCTAAGGAAGCTGAAGACAGAAGCAATAAATTTGATAGTATAGTTTGTTGTGGAACTTGTAAACCTAAGCCTTCAATTAAAGAACCTTCAATGCTCGAACTCATGCCTCTCCCTTTAAAAAACCTTAAGTATGCAATTCTATTCCCTCTTTAGTCTCTTCCTATTATTATCACTTGTAGCCTTATTACTGGAACTTTGGAAGAAAAACTATTGAAGGTCTTGTGAGAAAATAAAGAAGCCTCTTAATGGTCTATTCATGATGTTGAAAGCATCAACCCTACACTTTTCACCCACAAGATCCCTTTGAAGGGAGAGTTCATACTAAAGGTGAAACCACAAAGGAGGATTGACTTAATCCATGAAAATAAGCTTGGTATTGAGATGCGTGGGAACTCAATTCCCAACAAAAAAGGACAAAAATAGGGCATCTTAAGTACATTTAGAAACGTGAGTTCCAAACAGGTAAGATATTATTAATTTATAACTCATGACTTGGTGTATTTCCAGGAAAACTTAAGTTTAGGGGGAGCGACCCTTACAAGGTGAGTAAAGAATTTCTATATAGAGTGATGGACCTTGTCAAAGAGAAACAAGAAGCCTTGAATGGGAAGCACTTTAAAGGCATTGCTATTCTATTGGATCCTAAGGTAGCCACCCTTGGCTCCAATTAGCCATTGGGTCAAGGTACACTGGACTCGTGATGTTAAACAAGTGCTTGTAAGAGGTAACCTATCTAAGTTAAAAAGTATTTACCATAAACAGATCGAATGAATTGCCTGATTGACTTATGGAAGAGTCCACCTCAACTTGATGCTTCTTGGGGTTGGAATTATTGCACCAATAGCAAGGATGGATGGTTGTTTTTCCTTAACAGGCTTGTATCCTCGTATAACAGGATCCAACTCGACTCTTACAACTTTTTTTGTTACATTAATTGAGGTATAAATATAATAAATATGTAATAGTCCATTACGACAGCTCAGCTAATTATAAAATATTGTTATTACCAAAATTTCTTCAACTCTAACATCTATTTCTTTTGATTCTAAATGTCAGTTGAGCTTAGGTTTCTATAATAGGAGTTGTGGAAAATAATAAGTTGTTGTTTTGTTTGAAGTAAAAAAACCATAGAGAAGAGAAGTCATGCCTAAGAAGTTTCAAGATAAAGGAATTTTTATTTTTTTGATTGAGATGGGGTGCCTACCCATAGGTTTGATTCTTGGTGAACTTGAATAAAGTAGAAAACCATTATAAATTGTACAAGTTATGAGAAATATGTGGTTAAAAAAATAAATGTACCTAAGAAGCAGATGAAGTTGCTTGTTTTTAAAAGTCACAATGATGTAGCCACCTCCTCCATTCGTTCGAAGAAATAAAAATTCCTAACCCTAACACTTCCTAAGGTACATGATCAATTTAAAATTTACTTTCTTTATATCAAAATGAAATGTGATATTGCTACTGTTACTATTAAGGCACCTTTTCATTCTCGAAACTCACTAATCTCTACTTCATCATTGTAGGGTGGTGCTCTCACATGCCAAATAGAAGTCGAGTCCACCTTTATCCCTAACTATACCTATGTAAGTGATATGGACCTAGGGACTCATGCTAAAGAAGATTCGATAGCTACTGTTGAGAGACTATTAATGAGTGTGTTAGAATCAAACGCACAAACACATAATTCTCTTGATACTGAAGTCGTTTAACTGATTAGTTCACCTATATATCACCTTAATCATTTGTCAAGCTTGGCTTTGAAATAAATCTTCTTATAAGAAATTAGCTGAGGAAAGGGCCTTGGCTAATGAATTCAAGAAGGTATTACAAGATGTTGAAGAGAAATTGGAACAATATACACCAGATCAAAATTAGGGTTTAAGACCCTTTATACATATTTATTTGGAGAATCGAAAGATGATAGATTAAATGGTTAAACTCCACTAAAAAAATTGGTCAATCTTCAATGGAAAGCCTCTCGAGAACAATTTCTCAAGCATAAGAAGTCTTCTGCTATCCTTGAAAAATGATCTCCTAATTTGGATAATGGGATGAAAGACCTTAAACACCTGCTCAAGCAAATGAAAAAAAGTACTTAATTCACATGACCATCTCATCTTGCAACGAGAAGAAGTAAAAGGAAATTGAGACATTAAAGAGCATAAATCATGACATAAAACTTTCACCTGCAAAGAAAAAGAGATTTATGAAACCTGAGATGGTTTGGATGTAGTGTTCGAGGCACCTGAAACTTTTTACAAGGATCTTTTCCTTAATCCTCCCTTTTAGAATAATTGAAATTTTAAATATTTTACTTTTATTTTTTGTGTATGAATCAACTTTAAATATTTCAATGATAATTTTTTTTTCATGAATGTCATGCTATTTATTTCATACATACTTTATCAATATCCATGATCGATCCATATCTTTACAAATATTTACTGTTTATTGACGGAATATGCAATTTGCTCAAAATACCTCAAATTGACTATATATATATATATATATATATATATATATTAGATAATATCGTTATTATTTCATAAGGTCATTCCCAATTTGGGAACCATTTTCCAAAATTTTGAAGTTTTTTGTCAAGAGGAAAAATAGTTTTCCAAACTAAATTGCCTTTAATGAATGTTTTAAATCAAATCGAACCTTCTTATTATAAATTTGAGCAACTGCGTCTTTTCATTCTTGATTGATCAAACTTAACTCATCTAACATTAGATCCTAATAATCTAATGTTGGTAATTCACTTTGTCTATAAATTGGAATAGAATGTGAATTATATCAATTGGAAAAATTGCAACATGATCCTATGTTAATTGAAATGGTGTTGCACTTGTAGCCTCTGAAGGAGAATTATGATAAGCCTAGAGAATTTGGTGTAGGGTTTCAGCCAAATTTTGTGGCTTTTTATCTATATTTTTTTAATTAAGCCGATAATAATTTTATTAATGCCTTCAACTTGACCATTAGATTGGGCATAATAACGAGTTGAGTTTATAACTTTAATACCCAAAATTTCTGTTAGAGTTTTAAAATGCCAAAATGAAAAATTATATATTTTTCTACAAAGTTAATACTTTGATTGATATTTTTTAAAGCAATAGCTTCGACCCATTTAATCAGGCAGATACTATCCAAAGTCCATCCTTTAAATAGGTAAAGGTTAATTATTGAATGTAACTCCGATGCTGATACATGTTGTAAACATCAATGATTTTCACATGATTTTTAGTTCTTTATATAATCATTTAAGAGGAATTCCCAATAAATATTTTATTGAGTTAAAATCCATTTCATTTCATGAAGGATCCCGAAAAATATCTTATGAGTTTTTGCTAATGCTACATATGTTCCAGTTATACCTAAACATCTTAGTAATGTTCCATCACCCTTTTTTTAATATAATTAATCACTTAAAACTACATAATGAATAGTAACAAATCTCATTTCTTATCAACAGAAATATCTAGATTTTTTTAAATAGATTATAATTAGAGTTCTCCAATCATGTTGGTTGAGATTTATAATTTTCAAAATCATACTTTACAATTTGGAAAGAGACTTAGCAGATATCTTATATCCTAACACTCATTGTGCCAATATACTAACTTTAGTATTCTCGATTAGTAACCTTTGTAGCTCAAATAAAATTCCCAAATAAATGCCTACTAATGTATTTATAAGTCTTAGTCACTTTTCTAATAATTAACTCAATCACCATGGATGAACATATTTCTTAGACCTAAGTTAATTAAAATTTCGAGCGATTTATCAAACCCAAGTATTCAATCTCATTGCTTGTGAAAGTTATTTTGACTCTTAGCAGTACATGAGTAGGATAACCTTTCAGATATATTGTAAACAAACCAGTTCCTTTTCCATTTTGATGTTTGGAATCATCATAGTATAATTCCCAAGGTTCTAATCTGACAAAATTTTGTTCTTAAAGGAAGGGAATTGTTAAAGGTATGAATGATAATGTAAACTTGGTAAATGTTGCCCATTTTTTTTGATTTGGCTATGTAAAATTAGTTTAGTTAATATATACTTAATTAAATTAAAATGAGTTGAAACAATAATGTTGAAAGGTTTTATATAATGTTTTAACTTTGTACATAAAAAGTATAAGTACAATATAATTTTTCTAAAACAAAATATCTAACTTATGCATTTATAGGAAATCAACTTAAATAATAAATTGTACTTTCAACTCCATATTCACCTTCTTAGACTAGAATACTTCTGATTGTGAATTCTGAAGCCACGATGTACAACTTTATCAGCCTGTTCTTTATAAGTAAAAACAAAATAGGAGATATGCTCAAATATTCTTTGATCTTGTTAAACTCCTATGACACCCCTTGTTATTAACCGAATAACTGGTTATACGTATCATTGATACAAAATTATATAGTCATCATTTTAATACCTATTCGTCACATAATCATCCATAGTTTCATACTTAATGTGTGTCTCTCCATCATAGTGGGAGATATCACATTTTCCATCCCATGAGTATAATAAAATACTAACGATGCACACAAGTACATAAATATACTTAGAGGATTATTTGATACATCACTTATATGCATAATTCTCAAGTTGTTCATAAAGGCAATGGGGAATCCTATGAACTTGACTGACTAGTGAGGGTCACAGCAGAGAAGATACACACACACACACACACACACACACACACACACACATATATATATATATATATATATATATATATATATAAACCTAATAACTAATTTCCATCAAAATAAAAGCTTTCTTTTATTTTTAATAATTCTTTGATCATTAAAGTACAGATCAACCTGAGTATGGAATGATAATCGAATCGTGTTCTTTAGTATGGGTGGTTTCTACATAAAGTAAAATAGTAGCAAAAAAAAGATATAAAAAAATAGAAAGAGTGAAAATTCTTAAATATTCATGTGCATGAATAGTAGCATACAAGGTACAACATGTAGATCTATATTGACATAAGTGTATATTCTAGTGTCATCAAAAGTAAAGTTAATTTAATAATTAACATATACAAGGGTTAATGCAATGTTTATGTCATGCATGAATGCACATGAAGAACCTTCATGTTCTTAGAGAGCTCAAGTTCATAAAAGTTATCATTAAGTTTTCTTAAATATTTAGTCTATCTTAGACTCAAAATTTCATGAATGTGGGCCCCTATGTTAAGTTGTTAAGACTTGAAATTTCCATGAAATCTCTCACTGCAATTCATCAAATCTATTGGAATTCTCCTTCTTAGACCAAAGATTAATGTCTATGTAGAAAATATAAAGGAAATTAGTTATTGACCATGATAACCCTTGAGGCAAGTAAGGATGGTTGAGTTACACTATTTGATGACCTTGACACTGAAGAGCTACCTTAGATCCCATGTAGGCCATCAAACTTAGCAACTAACCCTCGAGGATCTTTAACGAGTGGCCCCTACAATTTCTCAGTATAATCAGTTGCGACTTCCTAGTCTCCATTATATTTAATATGCATGATGCATGCTTAAAATAACTCATTACATCCACTCAAAGCGTGAGATATTCACATTTCAACTTTATTCTTGACCTTCAAGTCAATTTCTTTTGATGAATCCTAGAAAAATTTTAGTAGAATCTCTTATAAGATACCACATCACCATAAGAACCATTCAAGGTAATTTCCATGCAAACAAATCACCTTTCACATAGATTATTCACTAATTAAAAATATAGCCAACACTATATATTTTAATCATTAGTTATCACAAATTGACATACCTTACATAAAATTCCTGTTCTGAAAAAAAATTCTCAATTATACCAATGGTCTCTTATCCTAATGTATATGATTCAACTGGACTCTACGTAGCTAAGCATATAATATAACATTTCAGTGTCATCAACAAAAAAAGTTTGATATAATTCAATATCCTCAAAATTTAAAATAACATAACAAACCATATTAAATACATTGCAAAATTAGTAGTATTGAAAATTACTTTTTGTAAATATCCAATTATGTCTGAGACCCCTTTTTTAAAATTAATTAGTAAATAATAAAAACAAAAAGTAAATGAAGATAAAAAAAAAAGGGAGAGAAAAAAAAAGAAAAGGAAAAAATAGAAACAAAAATAAATAAACAGAAAATAATAAAAGGAAAAAATAAAAATAAAATAATAATAATAAAAGAGAATAAAAATAATAATAAAACAAAAAAAAATAGTAGAGCAATAAAAAGAAAAAAAAACATATATTAAAAAAACAGAAATTAAAATGATAATGATAAAATATATAAAGAAATGAGAAAATAAGAAAATACAAAAAGAAGAAAGAAAAGAAACTGAAAAAAGAAATTTTTTTTACAGAAAATAATAAAAGGAAAAAGTAAAACTAAAAGATGAAGTAACAAAAAAAAAAAAAGAAAAAACAGAATTTGAAAATGGAAAACTAAAAAGATAAACCAGAATATAAAAAGATGGAAAATGCATGCATGCATAAGGGGGCTTTTTTTTTTTTGTCTATCTGTTTATGGGGGAAAACTTCTAAGAGTTTTCTAAAACTCTCCTTGGTGGATTCTTGCATCAAATTCTCTAGATTCATGGTGGCTATTTGTCCGATTAGAAGAGGCGTTCTTGGAAAAAAAATTTCAGGACAAGATATTCAGTATTGGTGGAGCTCTTGATCATTCCAGGATCGGACCATACCAAGATAATCAGATTCTTGGAGGAAGATCCAAGCAAAATTTGCAAATTCAGGTATGGATCTTCTCACCTTAAAGTAAATTTATGTCCATAACCAATAATTGTAAGTAATCAAGTTCTCGCCAAGAATCTTGCAAGATTCGGATATATTGCACCATGGTAGCATCTTTGTTGTATATCATAAGTCCCTCTGCTGTGTTTTCATCGCTCACCAACCCTCACACTAAAATTAGATTTAAGAAGGTCATAATATAGTAGGATAAAAAAAAAACTCACGCTTTGCAGACTCCAGAAATAAAACCAAGAACAGGAGGTGGCCTTTCCCTGCATAGATTTAACCAGATCCATAGATTCGACGTTGTGACATGACTTGGAAGTCTTCCGATGCACCTCCATGCCAAGCAAAAGTTCTGAGGTGTTTAGCTGGTACTTTACCTAAGTATTATTTCAGTCGATGCAAGCTGTTCGGATGTTAAAGGGAGCTCTAACCTTCTGAAGATAGTGGTCACTCTCATGGTCTGATACAGAGCTATAGGGTTGCATATTCCTTGGCAGCCTGGAAGAACTAATACATAACAAAGAGGGAGTCCATATATTCTTTGGCAGGATAAGTTGATCTGAGAAGGCCACTTAGATCTCGTTTATATGGTAGTTAAAGGGGTCCACTTGACCATGCAGGCACTAGCAATGACAGCTTATGAGTTTTCTGTACAGCAGTCACGCGTCATTCTGACTGAAGCCGCCTTGCCTCCCCTCAAGATCCTGAATCTCTTTGCTTATAAGCAAAAAGAGAAACCCTCATTACTTTGAGAGACAGATGATGCCGGATTGTCAATACTCGGAGGAGGAACTGGAGCTCCTGATTTGTTATCATTTAAAGGCTTTCAATGTTCTTCAGTCGCCACCCACAACAAGCTCATTAACCAGCACTTGGCAGCTAGCCAAAAGGATTCCATAAAACTGAAACTCATAAAAAGCAAGGTTCGGGATGCTGCTCCCTCGACGTACATGGGCATGTGCATGGTTTCACCAAACGTGCATATGCAAGGAACCCCTGATCTCGACGTACATATGCAGGGATCGCCAAAAGTTCGAGCCACGACTCTTAAGAAAAGCAACTTAAAAATGCATGAAGCTCGTAGCGCAAATCTGTGATACAGCTTAAGGCTAATTCTGGTTGTGTTACCTCCTGGCTCATGCGAACATCCCTCATGCATGCGAAGGTCATTCCCTTCTGGTTGTTCAATAAGGTATCAAAAAAACATAAGACAATATGAATATACTGCATCATCTATAGGAGACTTTACATAAATAAACAGTCTAAAGGATGTCCTCCTCAAGCTGTTGTAGTCGTTTCATCATTCGTCTACCATACTTGAATTTGAAGCACCTATTTCCTAAGTTATTTATGTGAATAGCAACATAAACTAACGTCTTCAAACACATTTTGGGAGGGAAGGAGGCAGCTCCCCAAAGATCATTTCGTTCAAGGATCGGATCGGTCGTGTTCAAGTAAATAAGTCCATCATTATCCACATTGGGGAATCCATGCAAAGCCATGCAGAATACATGTACTTACGTCCATGAAATTATGCTTTACAATTAATTTGGATGTTGGGAACTTATCGAGCAGCTTGGCTCAAATGGTAGTCTCAGCCATGGCCTAGGCAAGGGAGGACTGGTTCGAGTCTCAGACGGTACTATTTGCTTTAATGCTTTAATTTTGAACGTTACCCATGGCTTGCCTAAAGTAATCCCAAAGTTATTTGACCCCAAATGGGGAACTTAACCAAGTGGATTAGCTCGCTGCCCATATTCCTCTGAACTCCCAGATCGAACCTTGTACCCAGCATTTCCTTTTAATTTCTCTCCTATGCCACGTTGGGCCACAATGGGCATAACGGGTCACACACACTGTCAAAGCCGTTTCCTCCAGAATTGTCTCTCCATTGGGCCGTCCTCCACAAGCTAACCAAAGCCCAGCAGTTAAGCAGCTCTGGAACCATTGGGCTATGTTGGTCTTCCCTCAAGTGCCTCAATTGGGCTCTGCTGGACCGTGGCAAGTCTAAGTGGCCTCTGCTAGCCGTTTTATTTAATTGGACCCCACAAAGTCATGATAAAATCCAACCAATCTTTTTACAATCAATACGTTTAGTTATTAATTTGAAACCAATTTTTTCTTATTACATAGGTCAAGCCTAAATTCTTTATCTAATTCATTTTATTTAAAACCAAGTTTAGCTCTTTTCTTAAATTTTTATCAGGCTCACACCATTTGAAATCAAATTTAACTCTTTTTTTAGAATTGCATCAAGTTCATTTTAATCAAATCAAATTCATTTTAATTCAAGACAAAGTCAATCCTTCAAATTTTGAACTAAGTTCATTTCTTTTCCCCAAAATTCAAATTAAATTAAATTTAGTTCTTTTTTTTTCTCATCAAATCAAAAATCAAGTCCATTCCAAATCTAATCCTTTTCTTCTAATTTCAAATCAAGTGCATTTTATTCCATTCTTTTTTTTTCCAATTTCAATTCCTCAAATTTTAAATCAAGTTTAATTCAAATCAAAGTTTAACTCTTTTTTCCCAAACTCAAATCAAATTCGTTTTATTTTAAATTCAAATCAAGCTCAATTCTTCGAATTCAAGATTGGTTCAATTCCTTAAAATTCGAAATCATGTTCAAATTAAATTGATTGATTCTAAGTCTTACACAATGGGCTTTAAATACGAACTGGTAGCTTTTTCTGCTGTTCGATATTTAGAGATTCATATGGGTCCCAGTGCAGCCGTAGTTGTCTTGGACCTTGTGCATATGTGGACTAAGAATCCTTTTCTAAGTAATTTCAAGAAAATTTCATTTTGGAATCCCTAGTCTCACGTGATAAACCCTAAGCATGAACTGGTAGCTTTTTCTGCTGATCGATGCTTAGGGATTCGTATGGGTCCTAGTGCAGCTGTAGTTGTCTTGGATCCTGTGCATATGTGGACTAAGGATTTTCTTTAAAATATTTTCAAAATACTCTGTTCATTTTCAAACACCTTCGAAAGTCAAGCCTTCACACCAGAACTACGTAAGCCTTGAGTTTCCCATTGCACTAGGGAATACGTAGGAGCAGGATCAAGTCCTGTCAGGCTATCTTCCATCAATCTATTTATTTTCACTCTAGTTAAAGGGATCAAACAATTTTCAAACAAATCACACACTCAGTCTAAAGGTACCATTCTTTGGAACGGTGAGGAGGGTGCCTAACACCTTCTCTTCTCATAACCAACTCCTGAACCTAAACCTCTTCCTCAAGTTAGGATTTTTCCAAATCTTTTCCCTTATATAAAAATTTGGTGGCGGCTCCACATAATCAATCAAATCCTTTTAAAAATTTTAGCAAGTTCGCCGTCTCGTCGGAATTAAGGTTACGACAGATGGCGACTCCAATAGGGACTTTAGAGAGTCAAGCTCGTTCAATTGAGTGTGTCATATTGATCCCTTTCCTGTTTATTTACACAATTTATTTGTTTGTTTATCTATTTGTTGTTTGTCTGTTTATTTTCTGTATAACCTTAGGGTAGACGAACAATAAATTGCTATATATATCTGTACAATTTCCTCAATTGTAGGTATCCCAAATATTTGTGTGCCCTCCATACATCATGCATGCATACATCCATCTCATGAGTGGGGCCCTATACCCGGGTCTAAGTGCAGCCTAGGATAGAGGGATCTAGTGGTCACTTTGGGGCTTACGTCCTGTTTGACTATCACGAAAATCCCGGCTAGAGTGCGTCCTATTCATAATGCTCCGCAACTAGTGGCTACTTCTACTGTTGTAGCAAGCATTATGGACTCGAACTTGGCTCTAGTGACCTCTACACCCTAGGATTACTAACCACCTCTACTTCTACTTTTTCCTATTTTCTTTCATTTTATTTTTATTTTTATTTTTATTTATATATATATATATTTATTTTTTATTTATTTATTTTAATTGTTTCTATCTATTATTTTTAATATTTTCCTTTTATTAATTTATATAAATGTTCACTAATTAATTTTAAAACTAAGGGGGCTTCAGACATAATTGAGTGTTTACAATTTGCCCCTCTTTACTCATTTTCCTACCAGATAATGTGACAAATGATTCTCTGAATTATCGTGGTAGGAAATGAGTAAAGACGTGAACACATTATGTCCAAGGCAGGCTTTTGAAGAAGGTCCGAGCAGCACTAGAAGCCTTGAGCTTAAAGTGAACCTCATTGATGCCTAGAGGATGGCGGTTGAATGACGTTGTCGGCTTTGTGTGCTGACAGGGTTTAAATATGCAAGGCCGAATGGCATAGCCTAATTAGGCTAAGTGAAATAAATAAAGGCTTGTTAGGACAGGTGTGTAATGCAATGGGATTGCTTGTTAGGACAGGCAAAATGAAATGAAAATGGCCTATTAAAACAGGCAAAGTAGAAGAGACTGGCTCGTTACGACGGGCTCTGTGGAGTGGAATGAAAACAACCTATTTAAGGCAGGAAAGCGTGCAAGAATTAAAATGTAAGGTATGTACAAGGTGGCCTAACAACATAGGCTGAGGTACAGAAATCTATCTATGCTTGAGGCTTGACATCATAGGCCCAACTGTGGAAAAATTAACTTGATGGTGGCCTGACACTATAGGCCAAAATGCGGGGATGAAACTTGAAGGAGGCTTGACATCATAGGGCGAGATGCAAGAAAAGTAAACTTGAAGGTGGCCTGACATCATAGGCCGTGAATGCAGAAATGTAAACTTGAGGGTGGCCTGACACTATAGGCCAATATGCAGAAATGTAAACTTGAAGGTGGATTGACACTATAGGCCAAAATGCATAAATGTAAACTTGATGGAAATCCCGTTGTTGACGGGAAGGAATGCAAAAGGGGGTCCCGCTGTTACCGGGAAGATGTAAATGAAATCCTGCTGTTGCTAGGATAAATGCAAACCTGTTAAGATAGGTGGACAGAAATTAAACATGCTTGACGTCCTGTTGTTGACAGGAGGATGCAAATGAAGTCCCGTTGTTGTCGGGAAGAATGCAAATGAGATCCTGCTGTTGCCAGGATGAATGCAAACCTGTTAAGACAGGTGGACAGAATTTAAACATGCTTGAGGTCCTGTTGTTGACAGGAGAATGCAAATGAGGTCCTGCTGTTGCTAGGTAGATGCAAATGAAATCCTGCTGTTGCCAGGATAAATGCAAGCCTGTTAAGACAAGCAGACGAAATTTAAACATGCTTGAGGTCCTGCTGTTGACAGGAGAATGCAAATGAGGTCCCGCTGTTGCCGGGAAGATGCAAATGAAATCCTGCAGTTGAAAGGATAAATGTAAACCTGTTAAGACAGGCGGACATAATTTAAACATGCTTCAGGTCCTGCTGTTGACAAGAGAATGCAAATGAGGTCCCGCTGTTGCCGGGAAGATTCAAATGAAATCCTGATGTTGCCAGGATAAATGCAAGCCTGTTAAGATAGGCAGACGGAATTTAAACATGCTTGAGGTCCTGTTGTTGACAGGAGAATGCAAATGAGGTCCCGCTGTTTCCGGGATGATGCAAATGAAATCCTACTGTTGCCAAGATAAATGCAAGCCTGTTAAGACAGGTGAACAGAAATTAAACATGCTTGAAGTCCTGTTGTTGACAGGAGGATGCAAATGAGGTCCCGTTGTTGCCGGGAAGAATGCAAATGAAATCCTACTGTTGCCAGGATAAATGCAAACCTGTTAAGATAGGAGAAATGCAGATAAAGTCCTGTTGTTGACAGGAAAGATGCGAGCCCACTAGACAGGCAAAGGAAAATGAAAATGACCTGTTAAGACCGGCAAAAATGTAAAAGTCCTGTTGTTGACAGGATGGAATGCAAGACGCCTGTTAAGACAAGCAAAGGGAAGTGAAAAGAACCTGTGAAGACAGGTCAAACGAATGACAAGGACTAAACTATTAAGACAGGATAAATGTAGAAGGGCTCCTATTGTTGACAGGAAATTGTAAGCCTGCTAGACAGGTGAAAGAGAAAAAGGTGAAAACCTGTTTAGGACAGGCAAAGGAAAGTGAGCAATGTCTTGTTAAGACAGGTTAAATGTAATGGCCCTGTTGTTCACAGGATGAAATGAGACACCTGTTAAGACAGGTATAGCAAAACGACGAAGACCTGTTAGGACAAACTAAGCAGAATGATGAAAACCTGTTAAGACAGGTATAGAGGAAAAATTCTGTTGTTGACAGGAAAGAAATGAGCTTGTTAATACAGGAAGGAATCGTGTGGAGGTCCTGTTGTTGACAGGATGGAATGAAGATAGATGCTTGTTAAGACAGGTGTGGTAAAATGGCAGCCTGTTGATGTAGGAGAGAAAACGACCTGTCAGGCCAGGTATGGAAAATAATCTAATGTGTCTTGAGAAGGCACGTGAGGAGGGAGCATGGACTTCTTCATCAACTGCCCTGGACAATCTTATTTTGAACTTTGTTTTACTTGAATTAAAACAGATAGCTTATTCTACCTTGAACTTGAAGGTTTTTAAACATTTGATAATTATTCTCTTGAAAAAACTTGGGCAAACATTTCGCCCCAGTTTAGAAAATTCTTGATAATTGAGGGATGTTTTGATTTGAAGAAACTTTGGGCAAACATTTTGCCCCAGTTTGGAGGATTTTCGGAAATCGAGGAATGCCTTAACTTGAGGGGATCTTGGGCAAGCGTTTTCTCCAGTTTTGAACTTGATTGGAGTTGAGGAATTGAGGATTGCCTCAACTTGAATTTTCTGGGCAAATGTTTGCCCCAGTTTTGCTTCTATTTCTAGATTTGGGGATGACCTCAAATTAAATTCTTGTGGGCAAGCATTTGCCCCCGTTTGAGCTTGATCCAGAATTTGAGGATGACCTCAAAATGAATCTTTTGTGTGGGCAAATGTTTGCCCTGGTTTGGACTTGATCCAAAATTTGAGGATGACCTCAAATTGAACTTTCGTGGGCAAGCGTTTGCCCCTAGTTTGAACTTGATTCAATTGTCTCAACTTAAATTGTCTGGGCAAATGTTTGCCCCAGTTTTGGTCTGTTTCTTTGACTTCAAATCTTTCTTGGGCAGACGTTTGCCTCAGTTTAATCTTGATTCAGAATTTGAGGATGACCTTAAGTTGAATTTTTGTGGGCAAGCGTTTGCCCCAACTTGAACTTGATTCAAAATTTGAGGATGACCTCAAATTGAACTTTTTGTGGGCAAGCGTTTGCCCCAGTTTGAACTTAATTCAAAATTTAAGGATGACCTCAAATTGAATTTTTGTGGGGAAGCATTTGCCAAGTTTGAACCTGAGTCTTTGGAAGTCTTTTAATTGATTCGAGCAATTTTACCCAAGTCTTAATTAATTTTAAAAATGAATTATGAGATGTTTGGCTGACAAAATACTTATTTTGATGTTTAAATGAATAAAAAGGAGAGGATCATATTTACTACTTCTTTGATGCTTGAAATAAATTTTTTGATGAAATGGATGCTATAGGATTAATGCAAACCATGAGATGGTGTAAAAACTTTTGTTTCTCTTGATTTTTTGATTTTTTTCTTTGGACATGTCCTCTCTCGACAACCTTATAGTTGGTGTGAAAAGAATCAAGAATCAGGATGAACTGGATCGAATTTGTTTCTTGGATTCTTGGTTTGAGACTTTTCTTTCTAGGATCTTTGAGACCTAACAGTGGTCAGCATTGTTAAGTAAGATACACTCCTTTTGTCTTGGTGGCATTATGGCTGGTAGGAGGATGATATTTTGGGAAACGATCCTGTCATGTTGCAATGGTCGAGGATTCATCCGACTTGTCATGACTTTCAAAATCAATCTCTTTTATTTTTACATTTTTCATATTTCTTTTGGCATGTGCACTATTGGGGTGTGCAAAAGTGATTACAGATGGTCAATGGAAAGAAATAGAGAAGGTTTGCAAAAGATGTTTGAGGTCGTGTACTTGAAAGGGAAGAATGACAAAAGATGTGGGTTTGATTGCCCACATGGCACCTTTTGATGAAAAATGCCAGTGCTGCTTTTCATAATCTTGATTGTCAAATTAATCAAACTTGAGAAACGGAAAAATTTGCCCTATTTTAGGGGAGGTGAGGTGCAAAATGTCATGTTGTCCTGGGATTCTTGGATTGACCTTAACTTTTGCTTGGGTTTTTCCTAAGTTTTCAACCTAGCAGGTCTTTCGTTTTGCCCTAATTTTTGCCTAGGTCGTATTTTAAGGATTGTCGACCTAGCGGGCTTCTGTTTGTATGTCCTAACTTTTTCCTAGGTCGCTTCTGAGAGTTGTTGACTTAGCGGGCTTTTCGTGTGTGTGCCCTAATTTTTGCCTAGGTTGCCCTTTGAGGGTTTTCGACCTAGCGGACCTTCTGTCCGATTGTGCCCTAACTTTTTCCTAGGTCGTTTTAGAGGATTGTCGACCTAACAGACTTCTTGTTTGATTGTGGCCTAACTTTTTCCTAGGTCCTTTTTGAGAGTTTTGGACCTAGCGGGCCTTTGTTTGATTCTGATTTTGCTTGAATTATTTTTGGAATCCAGCCAGACCTTTTCTGATCATGCCTTTGTTGATTTAATCTTTTGAATTTGAACCCTGCTTTTTCCGGACTATTTATGAGTTTTAATCCAGCGGGTTTCACTTCTTCTTGAATTTTGGATTTTGACCCTGATTTTGCCTGGAAAATTCTTGATTTTAATCCAACAGGGTTTCTTTTTCTTGAATTTTGTATGGTCAGATATTGATCTTGCCTGGATTACTCTGATTCTCAATTCAGCGGATCTATTTGGCATCCCTAAATTTTTCCTGAATTTAAATTTCGATCCAGCGGGATATTGCATGGTAATTAGGGAATCCCTGGTTAGAATTTTCTTATTCTGCTCCCTCATTGGGCTTTTCTTTGAGCTTGATTAATCAAACATTCAAAATTATTTATTACAGCACTAGCATTGTCACCAACATGTATTTATTATTTTGGTGTAGGAATAAGAAATAGGTTGAGTGATGAAAAGGAATGGAAAATTTTAAAATGTAAAGCCAACGATGTGAGGCACATGCTTAAGAAACATGAAAAATGTAGTTTTTGTATTATTCATTGAGATTCATTTACAAAGACTGATTTTGAAAAGTATGACAATTTTTGGATGAATATCCTCAATCTCAACTTGTACAAGGCAACCCGTTGTGTTGCTCTCATCTCTTAGCTAGTTGATGGGCTCTCGTGACTCGGCAATGGATTGTTTTCGGTGGTGGGAGCAAGCCTTCCAAAATCCAGCCATTTTGCATCAATTAAGCTTTGCACCTTTCGTTTCAATGCTAGGCAATCCTCTGTGGAATGGCCAATAAATCTTGCATGGTAATCGCATCTGGCGCTTGCATCATACCATTTAGGATATGGTGGCTCTTGAGGTTTTAGAGGATAAGGTGCAACCAGCGAGTTTTGAATTAGGCGAGGTAACAACTCAGTGTAGGAGATTGAAATAGGGTCAAATTGGACAGGCTTCTTCTCCTTTTTCTGGTTTTGGTTGGTATTTTGGCTCATGGCTTGTGTTTGGGCCGTGTATGGTGTTGATGGTCGGACTTGTGTAGGATAGCTGTAAGTAGGAGGGTATGGTGTTTGGTATGTGTTGGCTATGTAAGGATATGGTATGTAGGGTGTGTATGGTTGTGGTTGGTAACCAACTGGACCATAAGGTGCCATCTGTGGAGTGTATTGGCCTTGACTAGAAGCCATGTTGCAGGTCTCGCCTATCTTCTTCTTCCCAGATCCATTGGAAGCATTGATTGTCCCTGTAGGGTTATGCACGATCTTTCCATGGCGCATGCCGCCCTCGATCCTTTCTCCAATGATGACGACATCGAAGAAGCTAGCGGTCACACTGCCTATCATTTTGTCATAGAAAGGATCTTGGAGTGTGTCGACGAACGTGCTGACCAGCTTTTTCTCCGATAGAGGAGGTTGTACTTGAGCAGCTAACTCCCTCCATCTTTGAGCATACTGCTTGAAGGTCTCGTCTCCCTTCTTGACCATATTCTGGAGTTGAGTTCGATCCGGAGCCATCTCCATGTTATACTGATATTGTTTCAAGAAGGCCTCAGCCAGATCCCTCCATGAATGAATGTGTGTCTGCTTTAGCTAAGTGTACCAAGTTGCGGCTGCTCCAGTCAAGCTGTCCTCAAAAGAAATGTATGAGCATTTTATCATCGTGCATACAAGGAGACATCCTCCTGCAGTACATGGCCCGGTGGCTACTCGGACAACTAGTTCCTTGATATTTTTCAAACTCAGGAACCTTGAATTTAGGAGGGATGACTACGTCGGGAACCAGGCACAGATTAGACGCGTCTCTGGTTTCATAAACGCTCCCCTCGATTGCCTTGATCCTTTCCTCTAGACTCGTCCACTTTTCTGTATCCTCACTGGAAGGATGGTTTGGGTATCCCTCAGGCATGTGGTGGGGATGAGAAGATGGTATGTACACGGGGTGAGGCCCTTGGGTGAACATAGGGTGCGTTCCCCCAACGGCTGCTTGGTAAGCTTGTGGAGTGGTGTTCGGAGGTAGGTTATGTGTTTGGGTTTGTGTTTGGGCTTATGTTTGGGTTTGTGTGTATGCATGCCCATGAGGAAACTCATAATGAACTTCTTCGGTTGGTGGAGGTATGGTTAATGGTGAAGAGTTTTGAGGATTGAAACCAGGAGGATATAATGGATCACTTGTTTCTCCCGGCAAGGATTCCCTTCCATCTTTTTGTTTCGACAGTTGGATGGCTTCCATCAGCTTGGCCATCTGTTCCTTCAGAGTCTTGACCTCATTTCTCAACTCCTCATTTTGCCTTTCCAGCTCATCCATGATTCTTGATTGTGATCTGGTTCTATAAGAATGTCGAGGAAGTTATCTTTCTCTAATTTTTTTGTTAAAGTTAAAATTAATTTCTTTGAGAAACGATTTGGATGTGAAAAATCATGAGTGATAAAAGTGTTGATGCAATGAAGAATGTGTGGAATCATTTTTTGAAATCTTTCTTTTTTGATGATAAATTTATGAATGAATGCATGCATGCTGTGCACAAATAAATGAAGATTTGAACATTTCGAGAAGAATTGAGTGATTTAATTTATTTGCCTTTGATTTTATGAATTTTGTATTTTTATTTTGCTAAAAAGACTTTAGGTTTTGCTTGGAAAAAAAACTTTGCTAAAATTTTCCTAACAAATCTTTCTTTAGATTTTCTTTTGAATTTCATTTTCTCTTTTTTTACATCTTTTCATATTTTCAATGTTTTCAAAAATGTTTTTCATAATTTTTCCTATTTCTAAGACATTCTTTAAGTTTTCTTTCGAATCTTTTTATATTTTCAATATTTTCAGAAGTATTTTTCTAGTGTTTCCTAGAAGTTTCTATTTTTCTTGATGTTGATTTTTCTTGATTTTTATTTGTTTATATTTCTTTTTGCTTGATTTTTTTTTTATTTTCTGTACTTCCCCTAATTTCAGATTTCGTCTCCCCTCTTCTGTGTCATCTTGAGTGATTCGGTTTACTTGAGCACGAGACTAACATATGAGCCATGTATCATAAAAGGGGTGTGTGCCTTCCTTGCCTCTTATGTGGGTTTCCTGTCCTAAAGATCTAAGGCCTTTAATGTATGAACCTCTCAGAGGTGGTTAGTAATCCTACGGTGTAGAGGTCACTAGAGCCAAGTTCCAGTCCATAATGCTTGCCACAATAGTAGAAGTAGCCACTAGTTGCGGGGCATTATGAATAGGACGCACTCTAGCCAGGATTTTCGTGATAGCCATACAGGAGGTAGGCCCCAGCGTGACACCACTAGATCCCTCTATCCTAGGCACCACTTAGACCCAGGTATAGGACCTCACTCGTGAGATGAATGTATGCGTGATGTGTGGAGGGCAAACAAATATTTTTGATATCTGCAATTGGGGAAATTGAAGCAGATATATAGCAATTTATTTTCGTCTATCCTAAGGTTATACAGAGAATAAACAAACAAACAACAGATAAATAAACAAGCAAGCAAATCGTGCGAATCGTGCAAATAAACAGGGAAGGGATCAATTATGGCACACTCAATTAAACGGGCTTGACTCCCTTTCGTAATACAAGGTTCATATGCTATGCATGGACATTTATTTTGAATCACCCAAGATGGCAGAGAAGAAGAGGAAGTCTGAAATTGGGGAGATACAAAATCAAGAAAGAAAAATTGAGCAAAAAGAAAAATATAAACAAATAAAAAATCAAGAAAAATCAAAATAGAGGGGAAAAGATAAAAAACTTATAAGAAAATTAGAAAAATACTTTTGAAAATACTGAGAATATAAAAAGATTCAAAAGGAGAGAAAATGAAATTTCGAAGACCTAAAGAATGCTTTTTAGAAAAATTTTAGCAAAAGCTTTTTCAAACAAAACCAAAGGTTTTTCTAGCTAAACAAAATTGCTAAAAATCAAGGGTGCATAAATAAAGCAACACTCAATTATTTTTACAACCCTTAAATCTCTAAATTTATTTATGCATAGCATGACATTCATTCATTCATTCATAAATTTATCCTTGAAAAAAGAGATTTCAAAAATCATTCCACACCTTTTTCATTTACATACTCATTAAAGCACTAACATTTTTATCATTCATGATTTTTTTCATTCAAATTGTTACTCAAAATTGATTTTTAACTTTAACAGAAAGATTGGAGAAAGAAAACTTCCTCGACAGCCTTATAGAACCCGATCACAATCAGGAATCATGGATGAGCTAGAAAGAAAAAATGAGGAACTTAGAAATGAGGTCAAAACTTTGAAGGAACAGATGGCCAAGCTGATGGAGGCCATCCAACTGTCAAAACAAAAGGATGTTCCGGGAGAACCAACTGACCCATTATATCCTCCTGGCTTCAATCCGCAAAACCCTTCACCATTAACCATACCTCCATAAACCGAAGGAGTTCATTATGGGTATCCTCATGGGCATGCACCCTTATTTAGCCAAACACAAACCCAAACACATAACCTACCTTCAAACCCCACCTCACAAGCCTACCAAACAGTTGTTGGGGGAACGAATCCTATGTTCACCCAAGGGCCACACCCTATATACATACCATCTTCCCATCCACACAGCTTGCCGGGAGAATACCCAAACCATCCTTTTAAGGAGGATACTGAAAAATGGAAAATCCTAGAGGAAAGGATTCAGGCAATTGAAAGAAGTGCATATGATGCCAGAGAAGCATCCGATTTATGCCTGGTCCTAGATGTGGTCATTCTTCCTAAATTCAAGGTTCCTGGATTCGAGAAGTATCAAGGAACGAGCTGTCCAAGGAACCACCTGACTGTGTACTACAGGAGGATGTCTGCCTGCACTCACGATGATAAGCTGCTTGTCCATTTCTTTCAAGACAACTTAACTGGGACAGCTGCCAACTGGTATACTCAACTAGAGCGGACACATATCCATTCATGGAAGGATCTGACTGAGGCCTTCTTGAAATAATACCAGTATAATATGGAGATGGCTCATGATAGAACTTAGCTCCAGAACATGGCCAAGAAAGGAGATGAGACCTTCAAGCTGTATGCACAACTGTGGAGAGAGTTGGCTGCTTAGGTGCAACCTCTCTTATCTGAGAAAGAACTGGTCAGCATGTTCATCGACACACTCCAGGATCCTTTCTATGACAAGATGATCGGCAGTGTGACCGCTAGCTTCTCTGATGTCGTCATCATTGGAGAAAGGATCGAAGGTGGCATGCGTCATGGAAAGATTGCGCATAAGCCTACAAGGGCAATCAATTCCAATGGATCTGGGAAAAAGAAGGTAGGAGAGACCTGCAACGTGGCTTCTGGTCAAGGCCAATACACTCCACAAATGGCACCTTATGGTCTGACTGGTTACCAACCACCACCATATACGCCTTATACACCACATCCTTACATTGCTACCACCTACCAAACACCCTACCCTCCTACTTACCACCATCCAATACAAATCCGACCGCCAACACCATATACGGCCCAAACACAAGCCATGAGCCAAAATCCTAACCAAAGCCAGAAAAAGAAGAAGAAGTCTGTCCAATTCAACCCTATTCCCATCTCTTACACTGAGCTGCTACCTCACTTAATTCAAAACTCGCTAGTCGCTCCTTATCCTCTAAAGCCTCAAGAACCACCATATCCTAAATGGTATGATGCAAACACCAGATGCGATTACCATGCAGGGTTCATTGGTCATTCCACATAGGATTGACTAGCATTGAAGCGTAAGGTACAAAACTTGATTGATGCAAAATGGCTGGATTTTGGGAAGCTCGCTCCTAATATAGAAAATAATCCATTGCCGAACCATGAGAGCCCATCAACTAGCTGAAGGAAATATGGGCAGTACTGCCTTGTATTGAGGAAATCATCCAGAATTTTTCATACTTTTCAAAGTCAATCTTTTGTAAATAAATCTCAATGAATAATACAAAAATTTCATTTTTCATGTTCCTTGGGCATGTGCTTTACATTGTTGGCTTTACTTCTTAAATCTTCCACTCTTTTCATCATTCAACCCACTTCTTATCCTACACCAAAAATAAATAAATACCTGTTTGTGATAATGCCATTACTGTAATAAATAATTTTGAATGTCCAATTAATCCAACTCAAAATGAGGAAGCAGAATAAGAAAAACCAGGGATTCCAAATCACCATTCCTTTTAATTCCTCTCAAGGAATATCTTGTAGTAAATATCCTGCTGGATCGAAAGTCCAAATCTAGGCAAAATTTAGGGATACAAAATATATCCGCTGAATTGATAGTAAAAAACAAATCCAGGTAAGACAAAATGAAAGATGTGACTAGGCAAAATCAAAAGAAAAAGAAAAGAAACTCGTTGGATTAAAAATAAGAAATAATCCAGGAAAAATCAGGGTCAAAATTCAAGAAAAAAAGAAAACCCGCTGGATTAAAATCAAGAAATAATCTAGGCAAAAGTAGGGTCAAAAGATAAATCGACAAAGTCATGATCAGGAAAGGTCTTGCCAGATTAAAATTCCAAAAAATTCAGGAAAAATTAGGATCAGAAACAAAAGTCTGCTAGGTCGACAATCCTAAGAAACGACCTAGGAAAAAGTTAGGGCACACAAACAAAAGCCCGCCAGGTCGGCAATCCTAAAAAACGAGCTAGGCAAAAGTTAGGGCACACAAACAAAAGCCCGCTAGGTTGATAACCCTCAAAGGAGACCTAGGAAAATGTTAGGGCATCAAACAGAAAGCCCGCTAGGTTGAAAACTCGTAAGGGCGACCTAGGCAAAAGTTATGGCAAAACGAAAGACCTGCTGGGTTGAAAACTCAAAGGAACAACCCAGGAAAAAATTAAGGTCAACCAAGAATCTCAGTACAAGATGACATTTCTGCACCTCACATTCTAAAAACTGGGGCAATTTTTTTTCCATTTCTCAAGTTTGATTAATTTGACAATCAAGATTATGAAAAGCAGCATTGGCATTTTTCATCAAAAGGTGCCATTTGGGCAATCGAACCCACATCTTTCGTCTTTTCCCCCAAATATACTATCCTAAAACCTCACATGCAAAAATCTCCATCTCGTTCCATCAACTAGCCAAAATCACTTTGCACACCTCAATAGTGCACATGCCAAAAAGAAATGTGAAAAATATAAAATTAAAAGGATTAATTTTGAAAAGTCATGAAAATCGGATGAATCCTCAACCATCGTGATATGACATGACTGCTTCCCAAAGAATCATCCTCCTACCAGCCATAATGCCACCACAAAGAAAAGGAGTGTGTCTTATTCAATAATGCCGACCACTTTGGGTCTCAAAGACCTCGAAGGGGAAAATTCTGAAATTGACCAAGAAGCCAAGAGATACAGTCGATCCAACTTGTCTTGATTCTTGATTCCTTTCACACCAATTATAAGATTGTCAAGAAAGGACATGTCAAAAAAATCAAAAATCAAGAGAAACAAAAAGGTGTTTTTTAACCACCTCATGGCTTGCATTCATACCACAGCATTCATTTCATTAAATAATCATTTCAATCATCAAAAAGCAATGAATAAGTTAAAACATCACATCCTTTTTCATTCATTCAAGCATCGCATAAGCCATTTCTCAAAACTAATTAAGACCAAGGCCAATTGCCCAAATCAATCATAATTAAAAAATTTCTGATAAAATACAAACTGGGGCGGACATTGGCCCAGAGAAAACCCAAACTGAGGCGACCCTCAATTTCAGAAAAATTTTTAAATTAAGATAAAAACTGGAGCCAATGCTTACCCAGAAAAACTCAAGTTTAGACAATCCTCAATTCCTCAACTCCAGAAAATTTTGAAACTGGGGCAAACGTCTACCTAGAAAAATTTGAATTGGGGGCGGGGGGGGGGGGTGGTAATCCGATTTTGAAAGAAGAAGAATCAAGATTCAAACTGGGGCAAACACTTGCCCAGAAAATTCAAATTGAGGCTATCCTAAATTCAAAATCAAGATTTAAATCAAGGAAAACACTGGCTTAGAGGAATTGAAGTTAAGGGCACCCTCAATTTCATCGAGATTGAAACCGAGGGAAACGTTTGCCCATAAAAATTCAAGTTTAGGCATTCCTTGATTGCCAAAAATCATCTAAACTGGGGCAAAATACTTGCCCAAGTTTCTTCAAGAGAAAGTAATTATCAAATGCCTAAAAACCTTCGAGTTCAAGGTAAAATAAATTATTCTCTTCCTTTTTTACTTTTGCGAGTCTCAATGAACATTTCAGCTTGCGTGACTTCCTCTCCATTATCCTTGGTTGCACGCTACAATACTTTTAAATTAATAAAAAAATTATTAGAAGGGTATTTGTTTAAGATATAGAAAATAATACATTCATAATAACAAAAAAAAAAACACTACAAACCAGCTGTGGACGAATTCTAGCAAAAGTTTTTGGCCGTGTACAATGCATTTACTTTTGCTTAGCCCTACTCACAATATTATTTTTGCTAATGCTCTGCATTATTTAAAATAACAAGTTAGATAATAAATTATGAATACTAAAATCAAAGTTACAAACTATAATCTTACTTGGATTGTACTATTACTCTAATAAGTCATCAATTGCTTGAAATGAGCTTTAGATATGGTAACGAGACGATGTTTTAACCTTTCCCTCAAGTTTGAGTACTTCAAAAAATATTCTTTCTTGATCTTGTATTTTTGACGCCTCCAAGCATCATTTAAGCGAGAAAATACTCCTTTTCTTCCTTCTTCAGCAATAATGTATTTATCCTAAAATAAAAGAATTGTTGTAATCAAAATTTTATAAACATTTGATCAGTTAATAAAATATAAAATGAAATTTTCTATACATTAACATATCCCCATATTTATGGTCCATTGTCTTTCACCAAAGTTTTGAAGTTTGTGTAAATCAAAGGATAGAAATCTGCATTCCTTGCTATGGTTCCAATGAAGTTTGCTAACTCATATACAATTTGATCGTTTGGTCCAATTGGCTCTCCATCATCATCTAAGACAATTTCTTGACGATTATCCTTATCTCTTGTATGCACTTTTAAGCATTGTGTTGGTCCTTGAGTTCTTTTCTTACTTGTCCCTATTTTGAAATAAAATTCATATAAGATAAAATAAAAAAAGGAAAAAACATGTAGAAGACATTAGACATGAGTATATAAAATTTTTACCTTCATTTACATTATCATTTCTTTCACCATCTTCGTGTGAACTTTCTTCTTGTTCCAAGACATTTTCTTCTTCATTATAACTTTCATCCCTTAATTCTTCTTCACCAACTTCTTCATTTTCTTTAAGAAATTTATCAATTGATATTGACCCACACATCGGAATCATTTTTTCCTTCTTCCTATGGTTTTCTTCCATTGTCCTTAATCTATCATTTTCAAGATCTACCCTCTTTTTTTGTAGATTTTTCCTTGAGATGTCATCTTCAACCACTACCCTCTTCATAGGTTATTGCCTCTTTGGATTTTGGTTTACAGTAAGGACCTTAGGTTGGGTCATTCCTTTTGCAAGATCACTTGCTTGGTTTTAAATATGAGCTTTAGGTTGAGTGATTCTTTTTGCTTGATTACTTGCTTGGTTTTTAGTACAAGATTTAGATTTAGTCATTCCCTTTGCTTGACCATTTGGATTTTTTTTATTAGCAACATTAGCTTGAGTCATTCCCTTTTCTTGGTCTCTTGCTTGGTTTTGAGTAAAAACATTAGGTTGAGTCATCTCTTTCGGTTAGCCACTTGTTATAAAATTTCCTAACTGAAATTGTTGTTGGCGACATCCTTTCTTTTGTTTGGTCACTTCTATTGATGACTTGTTTGGCTTGGACACTTGTCCTCCAAGTTTTCTCATTATCTTCTCTTACTTGATTTTAAAATGTTTAAAAAATTTAGCACTTAATCTTACTTCAGGTATATGAAAATTAGAAATACTCTTTTCACTCATATCTTGAGCTTTCATCTTTTTCTTTATGTTTGATCCGTTTTTCATTTCTTGAGAAGCAAAAAAAGTAAAATAATATGTTTCCTAACCTAATATTAAAATTATTGTGTTAGGGCCAAACATTATTTTAGAGATAAAATCAATAATTTCATAGAAATATCAAACATGTTGATATAAATTTAAAATCATGTTTACATCTTTAACATAAATTAATTTCAATGATAATCTAAACATGTTCCTACTTTATCCAATAATTTCAATGTAAATTTTTTAACTTTAATGCAAGATAAAAAATAGTTTTTAAAATTATGTCAAAAAACCAAAAAATGAAAGAAAGGACAAACAAACCAAAAAGCAAGTCATCATCACAGTAATCTCACAAACTATTCTAAGATTTGGATGCATATAATACTTACCACTGTTGTAGTCTAACTAGAACTTGAATTCACTATGTAATCATAGACTTTGTCTTGTAGAAAGATTTAGGAATGTTCCAATTTGGCATCGCTTCTTTCAATAATTCTAAAAGAGCGGTGAAAGAAGCATTGCTCCATCCATGAAGACACTTTAATAGGTACAATCGAAGTATGAATGATAGAGTAGAGAAGCTTTCACATCCTGGATATAGTTCTTGTTTTGCCTCATTTAGCAAGTTGTAGAATTTTTTAACATCGTCACTTGGACCTTTGCTAACTCCTTCTACTTCTGTCACATTTATAAATGTATCATGTAATAAACCATCAATGTTATCTTGTAAGTTCTCTTGGCCTTCCATGTCATCATCAATTTTCATAGGCAGTTGTATTTTCTCTCCATGGTTAACCCAGACATTATAGCCTTTTAGAAATCTTTTAGCTATTAAATGATCCCAAATCACATTTCTTTTTTTTCCAACATAAATTTCTACACTTAGTGCAAGGATATAATATTTCATCTCTTTAAGGTTTTTCTCTGGTGTAGGCAAATTCTAAAAATAAAGTGACACCATCAATATACTCTTTACTAAATCTTAGAAGTTTGGTCCATTCTTTATCCATAACTCTTAATCTAATTTTTGAATAAAATAAAAATAAAATAAAATAAGCAATATAATAGATAACACACCAAAGATTGTAAAATAGAACTTTAACAAGCATAATCTTATTGTGATCAATTTATGTTCAAATTTCACAAGTGTAAACTTTTTATTCATGTATTACATGAAAATTCTTAGATGGTTAATTTAGCTAATGTCAGTTTCACTTTGTTCTCTTTAAAAATATTTATAAATAATTTGTTATAAAAATAGAAAGTGTTATATCAGATAAATTTTGATTAATAATTAATATTTCTTCTATCCAAATTTTTACTCATTTAAAAATTTAGCTATATGAATGGGAAAAAAATAATTTATTCATAATTAAAAAAATTAAGAAACACAACACACATCTAAACTAAAAAAATAAAAAATAAAAAATTTTATTAAAAATATTATAAAAATAAAATATAAAATAAAACTCTATGTTTTGATTACAAATAAATATATATATATATATATATATATATATATATATATCTCGTAAGCTGGTCACCATTAACTTTATTAAATAATTTAATGTAATTTTTTATATTTCAATGACGTATACGTATTAAAATGTTAAAATTTTTAAATTTATAATTCAATGAATTTTTTTTTATTCTTACGTATAACCTACGTATAAGCATTTCAACATAAGTATGGATCATCTCACTTTAGATAAAAAGAATATAAGAATAAGAGAAATTACTTTTTATAAATTTATAAAAATTATTTATAAACTAAATTTATTATTTTTATTTATTAATAACTAATTTTTTAGTATCAAACAATTATTATTGGGTGACAATAGAAAACTTTTGGCCAACCACAAATTGTTAGAAGTAGCCATGTATGAAGAAAATTAACAAAAAGTGAAAAATAAATATATAACTATTACTTACTTCCCTAGAGTATTGTACACTCAAGATGCAACATTATTTTCATATATAACCATAACCACATAATTTGGGAACAAACAAATTGTACAATTTCTCATACACCTCATACGCAATATTAACTAAGGTAAACACATATAGAATAATCAACAGGTGATTAAAATTGAATCCCCATTTTCAAGTTTCGCCATGGGTTCTTTTACTCATTCTAAATAGTTAAGTAATTATCAACGGAGCTTGAATAAGTATTATTCATTTTGCACTAAAGTATCTCCTAATTTTTTTCACTTTCCTCTACATATTTATATATCTATTAGAAATATTTTTCCTCTACATATTTATATATCTATTAGAAATATTTTATCAGAATCTTTGAAAAACTTGAGAATGTCCTTAACTAAAAGCATAAGAAAAAAGAAGCTTCTAATTTAAAATGTCATTGAAAGAGCCATATTCTCTTTGAATAGAAACAATACTATAATTAACAAATGATTATTTTAAGATCCCTGTAAAAGGGTTTGATGATCAATATACTTTCCAACAATTTGGACTATTATCTACCTATCCTTCCAATTTGACTAAAGAGGGTTCTATAACCAGTAAGAGTCATAATAATAAGTGAAAGCCAACAAAATAAAATAGATAAAATAGAAAGCATAGACTGCATAGAGACTTAACTTTTAACTTTTAAACTATTTAAGAAGCATATACTTATATACAGAAAGATGAATTTCTTCCCAAATTGAAAACAACGAAAAATATACACGAATTCTAAAACTAATTTTATAATCAAAAGGAATAATACGTGTTTGCATAAAATAATAAGTCACCAAAAATCCATTCAATTTGATTCCTAAATATTATAATTTACTAAAATATATTTAAATGGAACGAAAGAAACAAAATTTATCGGTTTCTTGAAGAAAAACTTTTTTTTTTAGGAAACAAGGTATGTGGAATTTTCAGAAAACCATGTCGGATGAATAAGATTGCGAAGTTCGAGCAAATAAGATTGGAAAGTTTCTTCCACGTACTTCATAGCACCAAGAGAATGGGATTTCGCAAAAAGTGAATCGAGAGAATAGGATTTCGTAGAAAGTGATCGAGAAAGAGAGAGAGAGAAAAGTAGAATAGGAGATGAAAAGGGTTTAGAATAGGAGATGAAAAGGGTTTAGAATAGGAGACGAAAAGGGTTTTGAAAAGAAAGGTTTTTTTAAATATATAAAATTTGAATTCCCGAGCTTTTGTTTCCCGACTTTGAGCATATTTTTAAATCTTTAATTCAAGTTTTATATTTGTAGATATATTTAAATATAAGACCACAAATATATTAGTGGTGCAAAATAAAAAACATTTTTAAAACCATAGCCATTATTTATCAACGTTTCATAAAGTGTTGCTTGAAAAGAATATGCTACAGTTTCCTTTAAAAAATGGTGAAGCTGAATATTATATGCAATTTATTGAGAATGGTTATAAAATTGTGGCCTATACCCATTTTAGACCACAATTTACTAACCATGGATATGTTTAGTGTGGTCTAAAGACAAAAATGTTGTAGTGTATAAGATTTTAGGTTTAGGGAATTTGTGGTGTGGAGAGGGAGAAACCCAAAAACTCGCTTCCAAGAGTGCTCGATAGACAAAACCTTAGCAAGAATGACTAACATAGGTTAGTATTGATACAGAGAAAATATGTCAATTTTTTCAAATGATCAATGATCACCCATATAGAATAGTAACCTGCAGGAGTCTTCCGCAAGCCAATGACAAAGCCCATAACTATATTATCCCACTTTGGTTCACAGATCTCTTGATATTGCAAGGTCCTTGAATGCTTTTGATGCTCGATCTTTGTTTTCTGGTAGGTTACGCACGATGCCATATTCTCAGTTATCTATTTATTCATTCTTAGTCACCAAAACATTTTCTTTAGATCTTGATCTATATTGATACATTTTCATAGCACTAGGATGAATACTTAAATAACCCTTGTGTGCTTCATTTAGAATTATTTTCCTCAAATCTATACAATTAGGTATACAAATTCTATCTTTGAATCTCAAAATTCCATTTATCTTTTCATTAAATTCTAACTGATTTCCTTGCCTCACGAGAGTTATCTTTTCTTGTAAGTCTTCATCTTTAAACTAAATAGTTCTAATATCTCCTAGAAGGTGTAAACATCCAATTATGTCTGAGGTCTCCAGTTGCTAAAAATAATTAGTGAACAAACCATAATTTAAATAATAAGTGAATATTAAAATAAATGAACAGAAAAAAAATAGAAAACAAATACAGAAAGGCAGACGAACAGAAGAAAATACCAAAATAGGAGGAAATAAATAAAGTAAATTAAATGAAAACAGAAATTAAATAAAAAGCCAAAAAATAGAAAACGAGATAAAAATAATAAAACCAAAAACAGATATAACAGAAAATAAAAGAGAAAAAGAAGAGAGCAAAAAAAAAACAAAAGAGATATTAACAAATAAAAATATATACCAAAAAGGGTGAAAAATGGAAAAATAAAAGAAAAATAAGTGTAAAGGTAAATTAAAAGATAACAATAAGTAAATAATCAAATAAATAAATAAACAAAGCAAAATCAAAATAAATAAAGGAAATAAAAGAGGAAAATCAAAGCGAAAAAAACATAAAAACAACAAAAATAATAATTAAATGAAAAGTAAAAATTTTTTTTAGGATAAATAAATACTTAAATAACTAAATAAACAAAATAATAATAAATAATAAAAATCAGGAAAATGAAGAAAACGAATAAATATAGGGGAAAAAATATAAATAATAAAAATAAAAAATATGTAAAAAGAATGTGTGTATACAATGAAAATGAAAAGAGGGGTGAAAATAAATAAATAAACAAAACAAAATAACAGAAAGAAAAACAAATAAAAAATAATGATAAAAGAAATAAAAAAGAGGGTACTTAACAAAAACAGAAGCGCGTCAAGATTAACGGGCCGACTAATGTAGAGTTAGTGCTAATCTACATGGATAAACAACATATATAGGAGACGCTGGGTAGTGAGAGGGGGATTTTTTTCTTTTTTCTCTCGGCTGGAAGAACGAAAGACCAGAGGGGAGAGGGGGAGCTTTTTCAAAAGACCTTTTGGTTTTCTTTTCTGAAAACTCCGGCGAAAGCACGAGCGTGGGGAAGCACTCAAACCTTCAGGCAAAGTTCCCGATCAGAAGCCAAGAACAAGATCGCCACAGACCACGAGCGTAGGATACTAGTACACGCAGGTTAGTCATATGCTTTCTTCCTAAGCACATTCAAATTAAGGCAATTGTATGATGAAAATTCAAATCCCAAATTGTGTGATAATCACGTTTAAAGAGGTTAGAAATTCACATGATGAGAATCTTAGAATGAATTTGCGATCGGATGAAAATGGTGTAGTTAGACGTTAGGTGTTCGAATCCTGTCCAAAGAGAACCCAAACGTAGAATTAGAAACAAACGTGAAGATTCGTCTAATTACGATCAAGTTCCATAATTCAATCTGCAAAGAGGAGGATATTTAAAGGCAAATTTATATTTTGCCTTGTTCCACTTTGTCCGATTAACGGAGGGTGATCCGAAATACAAGCGACGCCGAGCGTCCGACACCGTTCTCGGAATAGCGGTCGTCAACGCCGGAGTCTCGCCGGAAACCGAATCCATCATCCGTCGTTAGCCTCGACCATAACTTCACCTATAGCGTATAAGCCACTCCAGTGTCTGCTCCGCGATCGCTGATAATCCAGAGGAGTTCGCTGAGAGGTTCTCGGAAAATCTTACAAGAACTGAAAGCCGAAGTGGTGGCCAAAGCTAGGCAGTTTTCGCGAAACCATGAATCGAAGTGGTAGCAGGTCTCGAGGAGCTACAGCCATGCTGCGCGCTTGTTTTCATCTCCCTCTGCTCATGGCAGGGCAACAGGCGTCGTTGCCGCGGGATTCGAG
Organism: Canavalia gladiata; assembly: GCA_037954105.1. Taxonomy (NCBI): domain Eukaryota; kingdom Viridiplantae; phylum Streptophyta; class Magnoliopsida; order Fabales; family Fabaceae; genus Canavalia; species Canavalia gladiata. The sequence continues at coordinate 19,605,754 of CM075667.1, forward strand.
ATGACATCGGTGGCTCAAGCCTCAGGGAAACAGAGCGCTCGGCCTGATCGCACTCGTCCCGGCGTCCAGAAAAATATTCGGTGGTTTGAAATGCAGCAACAATGAGCCCCGTGGAGTTGGTGCAGGGCACTAGGTGCAGTGTAATCCCGATAGGCTTGCCAAAGATGGGTTCCTCTACCACACCGATTTTGCTTAATACAAGGGCAGAGGGAGGACCATAAGGCTGTGGAAGAGCTAGGCTCTGAAAGGTCCGGTTATAGTGAGCCATGGCAGCCAAAGCCGCCCCTCTCGCGAAAGGACACATACATCAACAAGCCAAATTCAGAGCCATACCAGCCAAGCTTTGAATCGGGGTCTACAGGGGTAGGATAGAAAGGTCCAATACGCAGGGGAACGAGTCGCTCGCTTGGAAGTTTATTCAGCGCGAGTAGGAAGATACATTTCGGGTCATAAGTTACAATCCCCTCACGGCCAACGGTATGCCCGAGACTCCAAGGTCCAACCTAGTCCTTACACTCATGTCCATGCACAGGAATGTCAGGACTCTGTTCAGATTTACTCAAACCAGGTCACCTTTTAATTTTCGACAAATCAACCTTCGTAAGATGGTGGAGGAGGCCGTCGTCGCGATCGGCGTCATGCTTCCCGATGGAAGTCATCTTGTTTATAATCATCCAAGGCTATTAAGTTGGTCAGTGGGTTGCTATGGAAGGCTTTTCTGGCAAGCACAAGCCCACATACAGAGACGCCAAAGGTTGCCTTGGAGCAAAGACCAGAACCAATGGGTCGCGGGGAGGAGTAGACAGCCATGGAAAAATACAGGAGCTTGTAACCACAACGTTTAAGAGAAGGAGAGAGAGCGAGAGTCGTCTGGCTGGTGGGGACCTATGGCCCTTGGCAAAACCATGAAGCAAGTATGAGCCACCGTGACTGTTCGATCAATCGCATCTAGAGAATTAGACTAAGTATTTAAGTCAAACCTCATTATGGTCCTCCCATTCCCCCTATTTGCAAATCGATCCCTCCACTTCTCAACATTCCAAATTGGACCCTCGAACTCCTCAAATTTTTGATTTAACCCTCATATTTTCCAATATTCCAATTTGACCCTTGAACTTCTCAAAATTCAAATTTCACCCTCATACTCCTCAAAATTCAAATTCTGCCCCTACACTCCTCAAAATTGCAACTATGGCCCTATACTTCCCGAAATCCCAATTAAATCCTCACTGTTCTGATCAAGTCCCCACATTTCTTCCATCCTAAAATCAAGAACAATTTAATCGCATTATCAGAAAAGTCCCTTCAAAAATATAATATTAAAAATCTCTTCAAAATGCTTTGGGATCCACAGTCTCACACGACGGACTCTAAACGAGAAACTGGCAGTCTACACTGTTGTTTGATGTTTAGTGGTTCGTATAGGCTCCCATGCAGCCTTAGCTGTCTCGGACCTTATGCACGACTGGGCTAAAGGTCCCTTCCAACTGAAAATATTTTCAAAATGTTTGGGGATCTACAGTCTCACGCGACGAACTCTAAATGGGAAACTGACGGTCTACACTGTTGTTCGATATTTAGTAGTTCGTATAGGCTCCCGTGTTGCCTTATCCGCCTCGGACCTTGTGCATGAGTGGATCAAAAGTCCCTTCAAAAAATAAAATTCTTTTCAAAATGTTTTGGGATCAACGGTCTCACGCGACGAACTCTAAACGGGAAACTGACGGTCTACATTGTTGTTCGATGTTTAGTGGTTCGTATAGGCCCTCGTACTGCCTTAGCCGCCTCAGACCTTGTGCATGAGTGGACCGAAAGTCCCTTCAAAAAATAAACTTCTTTTCAAAATGTTTTGGGATCAACGGTCTCACGCGACGAACTGTAAACAAGAAACTGGCGGTCTACACTGCTGTTCAATTTTTAGTGGTTCGTATAGGCCCCGGTGCTACCTTAGCCGCCTCAGACCTTGTGCATGAGTGGATCGAAGGCTCTTCTAAATAATAAACTTCTTTTCGAAATGCTTTGCGATCTACAGTTTCACACGACGAACTCTAAACGGGAAACTAACGATCTACACTGCTGTTCGATGTTTAGTGGTTCGTATAGGCCCCTATCCTGCCTTAGCCGCCTCGGACCTTGTGCATGAGTGGACTGAAGGTTCCTCCAAAAAACGAAAATCTTTTCAAAATATCATATTCCTTTTAAAGCCCTTCTGAAGGTCAAGCCTTCACACCAAAACTACATAAGCCTTGAGTTTCCCATTACACCGGGGAATACGTAGGAGCAAGATCAAGTCCTGTCAGGCTAACATCCATCAATCTATTTATTTTCACATTAATTAAGGGATCAAACAATCTTCAAAAATCACACACTCATTTTAAGGGTACCGTTCTTCGGATCAGGCGAGTGGGGTGCCTAACACCTTCCCCATTCGTAACCGACTCCCAAACCTAAATCTCTTCCTCGAGTCAGGGATTTTTCCAAGTATTTTCCCTTAAAGAAAAATTTGGTGGCGGCTCCACACATAATCAAATAAAATTCATTTTCAACAATTTAGCGAGTTCGTCATCTCGTCGGAATTACGGTTGCGACAGAAGATTGTTAGTAATTTGAAGCATTTTGAATATAACACTTTCAAATTCACTTCAATTACTAGAGTCACGTCTCTTAACTTTTCTACTAGCTCCGTTTCTTGAATCATCATTGTTGAAGCATGTAAAGTCTTCCTGCTTAAGGCATCTGCAACCATGTTAGCTTTCCCAATTTGATAATGTAATTCAAAATTGTAATCTTTCAAAAATTTCATCCGTCTTCTTTGTTGCATATTCAACTCGTTCTGATCAAAAATATATTTGAAACTCTTATGATCACTAAAGACTTTAAATCTTGCACCATACAGATATTGTCTCTAGATATTAAAGGAAAACACTGTTGCTGCTAATTCCAAGTCATGAGTAGGATAATTGACCTCATGAGGTTATAACTACATAGATGCATACATGATAACTTGTCTATTTTTGCATCAGTACACATTTCATCCCTTGTTTCGAGGCATCGCATTACACCTCAAAATTCTTATGGGAGTTTGGAAAAATCAATACCAGTGTTAAGTGAACCTTGTCTTTAATTTTTGAAAATTATTTTCATACTGATTTATCCGAACAAAGAGTTATCCCTTATATGTCATCTTTGTTAATGGAAAGTCTATTTGGGATAATCCTTCAATAAATTTCAACAATAGCTTATCAAGCCCAAGAAACTTTGAATCTTGGCAATAGTTCCTCTCCTTTCCCATTTTAGAATAGCCTTGACTTTTGTAGGATCAATAGAAATTCCACTTTGAATGATTACATATCCTAGGAAGTTTACTTGCTCTAGCCAAAATTCATATTTTGACAAATTGCCGTACAATTGCTTCTCTCTCAAGATACTCAACACCAACATTATATTCTCTTTATGTTCCTCCTAACTCTTAGAGTGTATGGGGGAAATTATCGATGAAGATTGTGAAAAAATTTTCTAGGTAAGGGTTAAGGGTTAAATATTCAATTCATATAATCCATAAATATTGTAGGATCATTGGTCACTCCAAAAGGAATTAAGAAGTATTATGATGACCATAACGTGTGCGAAATATAGTCTTGGGAAGGTCTTATAACTTAACACGAATTTGATGATAACTTGACATTAAATATATCTTTGAAAAACCAACAACTCATTACAGTTGATCCATCAAATCATCAATTCATGGAAGAGGATATTTATTCTTGATGGTGACTTTGTTTAGCTGTCGGTAATTGACACATAGCCTCATAGTTCAATCCTTATTTTTCACCAATAATACTGGAGCACCCCAAGGAAATACACTTGGCCAAATAAATTCTTTTCCTACCAACGCTTTGAATTTCCTTTTAAACTCAAATAATTCCACGGGAAACATCTGATAAGGAGTGATTAAAATTGGTCCCATCCTAGGAATTAAGTCTTTAGCAAACTCTACTTGTCTTTCTAGGGCTAATGCTAGAATATCTTCTACAAAGATATCTAGGAACTTGTAAACAACATATAAGCTTTTGTTCCCTCTCTTAAGAAATTAGTGACTTGGTTAGTAGATATGAATCCTTGATTCTTAGACAAAATATCCTCAGAAGTATGAAATATCACTGTCTTGGTATAATAATTTAGGAGGACACGGTTGGAAGACAATCAATCTAGTCCTAGAATTACATTTAATCCAAATAGAGGTAAGAAAAATAAGATCAAAGAGAAGTACCAACTTTCAATCATCATAGGACAATCTAAATAAGCATGAGAAGTAATAACTTAGATGTCTTTTAAAGTAGAAACAAGTAGATCAAATGGTATTGAAGTCATAGGTAATTTAACTACCTCACACAATCATCAAATATAAAAGAATGGGAAACTTATGAGTCATAAAGAACACTTAAAACAGTTCCATCGATAAGGAATTACCTTTATATTTCTAACTTGGGCGGCATCTTGCCCACTCATCGCGAAAACATTCCTTTGTATCTTAGGCCTTCCAACTTGTTTTCCATTTCGACCTTCATTTTATTACCATTGTTACGATGGGTTTGGTTGGTGGTTTTTGAGTTACTATAGGAGCAGGTGTGACTAGCCTCTAATATCTTGTTCTTTAGGAAGTACCAAGGTAAGGACTCTTCACTGTCATCAATAACATTAAAACCCTTGGGCACTCCTTAACCATATATGGACCTCCATAATTAAAGAATCAAAAATGATTTGGGGAAATAGGATTATAACCACCAATGAATAAATAGGATTTCTAAGGTCCAGATGCAAAATTTGGGTATCTTGGAGAAAGTTGGTGATGTGAACATGAGTACCACATTAAAGAAAAATGTCATTTGAGAATCCCTTACATGGAATAGGAGGTTCCATGACTTGGATAGGACCAAATGTATAGAACAAGCACTTTAAGATCTCATCAAGGAAGTTCAAGAAAGGGACTACGTTATTTCAAACCCAAAATCCAATATGGTTAATTTATGTAGTCATATTCTTGAAGATTTTATGTGATAAGGTTTATGATTTTTTATTCATTGGCTATAAATTACATTAGGATTTTATATCAATTTACTAGTTATTTGTTTTAAATTATTTTCAAATCAAATTTTGATTTTAGATTGATTTATAATTTAATTATGATTTTATATTTTTTTATTAGATTTTCTCTCAATTTAGGTCAATTAGGTTTTCTACATAATAAGATTTAGAAATTCAATGTAAAAATAGTTTAATGAGTAATAATACTTCTCTTTGAGAGTTTTCATCTCTGTATGAGTTGATTCCATTGGTTCTTAGGAAAAAAAAATACAATTGATAACTTTGGTTTTTTCGCCAGGTCATGGTAAGGCTCAAGTTCCCTTTTGATAACTTCAGTACTCTTCGACAAATCGTGGTTTGTGTTGGGTTCCTTTACCCCATCCTATATTGATTTTCAAGATGTTCCAAATTAATGTTTCAGCATTCTGATTCATTCCATGAGGAGTGAATGATATCATTTGGTATTAGAGCTTATAACTCTTGAAATCATGTGCCATCTATCCCTTATTTTATTTATTTATGTCTTTCTTGTTTTACAATGTCCTTCTTGTTCTCGTTCATATTTTGTTTATGTGTTCTTTTCTGTCACGTACTCCATAAATTCTCTTTCCAAAAAAATTCCATCTTTATATCTTGCAGCATTAAAGTTTGTCAACCAAGTATTCGATAAACAAGTGCATGTATAACAAACATGAAAAGCTTCTGATAGAAATTCAAATTAAAAAAAAGTTCAAGACAATTTAGTTGAGTGTAATATTTGAGTTCTTGAGTCTAGATCATCCTAATCTTTTATTTCTTTGACTAGTATTGCTAACTATATTCTTCTTGTGTATCCTTGATTCTTTTATTATATGTTGGAAAATCAACTTGAAGTTCTTGGTTCAAAGGCTTATAAGGATAATTGAGAGGTAAAAGGAAAGAGTTGGTGAGAGCATTATAGAAAAAGTCAGTTTGAGTGTAAACACGAATAAATAGTGTTAATATATTTAGGGTAAATAGTAAGGAAGTGATTGTGAGGTTTCATTATACTAATTTATTTATATTTTTCAATTTGTAGCATTGCTAACATGAGTGATGAACTCTCAAAATAAATGGATATGAAAATATTCATAAAATTTGTTCAAGATCAAAAATTTGAACAAGAGGTTGGATGATATAGAGGATTGGTTGAGGAGGAGGTTTCTGGTTTCTCATCGAAGTAGTCCTTAAAGATTACTTCACCCTGATGAAGAAATATATCGGGGGAGAACTTAGAATCAGAAGGTGAAAGTCTCAGATAAAGAAGACAGTATTGAGAATAAAAGGATAACAACTTAAAGAGTGTTAAATTATCCCTTCAATCATTCCAAGGAAAGAATGAGTCTAAAACTTATCTTGAGTGGGAGAAAAAGGTGGTGCATGTTTTTGATTGTCATAATTACTTGGAGGAGAAAAAGGTAAATATATCCATTGTATCGTTTAACAATTATGCTAATATTTGGTGAGATTAATTTATGCTTACTAGGAGGAGGTATAGAGAGAGACTTATCCGAACGTAGAAAGAGATGAAGGTATTCAATAGAAAAAGATTTGTGCCAAGTCATTATCGTAGAGACCTGCACTGAAACTATAGTCTTACTCAAGGTACTATGGATATTGAAGATTATTACAAAGAGATTGAAATTGTCATGATAAGAGCTAATGTTTAGCAAGACACAAAAGTTGCTATAGCAAGACTTATTAAAGAGTTAAAAAGGGAGAGTTGATGTGGTAAAGGTACAACATTATGTGAAGATGAAGGAATTGCTTCATAAAGCTATTTAGATGGAAAGATAACTCAAATTTTGGAGCAATTGCAAATATATTTCTAGCTCATCGTGGAAGAATAACTGGTCCAACAAGAAGGAGGGTCCTAAACCAAAAGAGGAATCTAAAGGGACATCAGTAGTACTTATTCTTAAAAGTAAATTCGAAACTAAATCATCTTACAAGTTAAGTCGTATTCACTTCTTTAAGTGTCAAGGTATTGGGAACGTTGCTTCATAATGTCCAAATCAATGGACCCTGACCATTCTTGACAATGGCGAAATAAAGAATGTGAGCTTGGAGGAAGAAGAAATGTTAGAGTTGGAGAACTGTAGTAATGTTGATGTAGCAGAACCCATGCATGGAGATATCTTGGTCACAAGACATTCTTTGAACATCCAACCAAAGAATGAAGGAGATTCAGAGCAAAGAGAACACATCTTTTATAGGTATGTAGTAGGATTATAGATAGTAGCAATTGCACAAATGTTGCTAGTACCTTACTAGTGGAGAAATTAAACTTTCCTACTAAAAATCATTCTAATCGTGATAGGCTACAATTGATGAATGATTGCAGGGATGTAGGGGTTAGTAAGGAAGTCATGGTTTTCTTTCCTATAGGTAAGTATAAGGATGTTGTGTTATGTGACGTTACCTTTATGCATACTGATCACTATTATTAAGGTGTCATTGACAATAGAATAAGAAGGTTGCACATGATGGATTTAAAAATAAATATTCTCCTATAATGGATAATTGAGCAATTATATTGGCCTCATTAAGGCTTATTAATACTTATTATGATCATATGCAAATTTCAAAGGAATGTAAAATGAGAGAAAAAGAATTAGAAAATCAAGTAAAGTGAAAATAAATAGAGACTGGAAAAAAGTAAAAATTCAAAAAAAAAGAGTGAGTTAAAAGAAATAAAAATTAAAATTAAAGAAAAAAAGAAAGTTTGTATATTTACTCACAGAGGAGAGGTCGAGAGTCTTTTGAGGGCAAAGGAGAAGGTTCTTAAAATCATAACTTTTCTTTCCCGAGTATGGTTGAAAGTTTGTTGCAAAAATTTGATGATGTATTTCTTATAGAATCATAAAAAAAATTTCCTCCTATAAAAAGGGATTGAGCACCAAATTGATTTTACCCCCGGTGTTGCAATTCTAAACTAGCCAGCCTATAAAACTAGTCCTAAAAAGGCCAAAGAGATTCAAAGGCAAGTAGAATAATTGATGTAGAAAGGCTATATGAGGGAAAGTATTAGCCTGTGTTCAGTTTTTGTTGTCTTGGTACCAAAAAAGGATGGAATCTAATGCATGTGCATGAATTGTAGAGTCGTAAATGAGATTACGATAAAATATCGCTATCCTATTCCGAGGTTGTCACAACCGTAATTCCGACGAGCCGACGAACTCGCTAAAATTTGAAAATGAATTATTTTGATTAAAGTGGAGCCGCCACCAAATTTTTATTTAAGGGAAAAGATTTGGAAAAACCCTAATTTGAAGATAAAATTCTAAGTTCGAGAGTCGGTTACGAATGGGGAAGGTGTTAGGCACCCCACTCGCCCGTTCCGAAGAACGGTACCCTTAAACTGAGTGTTTGATTTTGAAAACTGTTTTGATCCCTTTTAATTAATGTGAAATGAATAACTTGATGGAGGTTAGCCTGACAAGACTTGATCCTGCTCCTACGTATTCCCCGGTGCAATGGGAAACTCAAGGCTTACGTAGTTCTGGTTGCGAAGGCTTGATCTTCAGAGGTGTTTAAAGAGAATATGATATTTTGAAAGGATTTTTATTTTTATTTTTTGAAGGGACCTTTAGTCCACTCATGCATAAGGTCTGAGGCAGCTACGGCAGCACGGGGACCTATACAGACTGTTAAACGTTGAACAGTAGGTGAATCGCCAGTTCTTCATTTAGAGCCCATTGAGTGAGACCAAAGATCCTAAAACCTTTGAAAAGAATTTTAATTTTGAAAATAAAGAAATGACTTGATTTGAAAAAGGAATTTGTTTTGAAGTGAACTTGATTTAAGAGCTTGAAGAAAGAGGATTTTGGTTTTGAATTCGGAAGAAAAAGAATTTGGTTTCGACTTAAAGAAAAAAGATTTTATTATGAATTTTGAAGAAAAAGATTTTATTATAAACTTTGAAGAAAAAGATTTTAGTTGGAATTTGGGGGGAAAAGGATTTATTTTAAATTTTTGGGGGTTCAATTATGATTTTAGAAAGAGTAGGGGCTTGATTGTAATTTTAAGAACTTGAGGGGTAGTTTTGACATTTTGAGAACTTGAGGGGCAGTTTTGTAATTTTGAGGATTTGAGGGGCAGTTTTGCAATTTTGAGAACTTAGGGGCATAGGTGGAATTACTGGAAAGTATGAGGGCAAATTGGTAATTTGGCTTTTGGGGTTTGCTTGGGATTACTGGAAAGTTTGAGGGCAGATTGGTAATCTGGCCCTTGGGGGTATATTTGGGATTACTGGAATTATTGAGGGCAGATTGGTAATCTGGCCCTTGGGGGGTATATTTGTCATTAGTGGGAAAGGCCAAGGGCTGATTGGTAATTTTACCATGTGAGGGTAGATTTGTCATTAGCGGGAAAGGCCAGGGGGTGATTGGTAATTTGTGGATGAAACGAAATGTTGCTTGGGTGATTGGTAATTTGTGGCTGAAATGAAATGCTCCTTATTAAAAAGGGGCTCAGCATGGATCGAACCCCTGCTCTGGGGCATGCTGGTAGTGCCTTTAACCACTCAGCCAAGCTCAATGTTGGTTATAATCCTGCATTGTCGCGCTTATGTAACAACCAAAATTTGATCACCATTTACAAGGGAAAAAGCCACCAGCTGTGAGCTCCCTACTTGGACCATCCAAAGCAAGTTACACAAGCCACCAAATCCGACCATATTGTAACACCCATAAAAAGGGGCTGGGTGAGTTACCTGGGTCTAGTGGAACTCACTAGTCTTCTCGAAATTGGATCTCTAATGTAATGGGGATGGGCAGTAGGAGAATATGCAGGCATAACCACCCAATTCTGTTTAGGAAAATAAAATATCCCATGCAAAACCCATGCACAGGGTAGCAGGTCACGTGCATTTTTGCTCGCCTTAAATCAAACCCTTAAATTAAACCCGGGGTGTTGAAAAATCAAATTAGAAGCCCAGTTTAAATGGCAAGTGAAGCGCTCCATAGCTTCCCAGCCCCGCATTCGAATCTAGGGCAATCCTAAGAGGGAGGGATCCGTTGACGCATGGGCTTGGCAGTGTACTCGAGTTACTACAAAACGATTGTAGCTTCCCCTTCTAGTTCATCACATCTGGAGTAGCTCCTACGACCTCCCTTACTGACCAATGTTTAGCATGTTGTAGTAAGGACTGTGGCTTTCCTTAGTCACCTCTGGAGAGTTTACCCAGAGAAATAGAGGTTTGGGTTTGACGAAAGGCAAACCAGAAAATAATCTGCCTGGTATCTTCGTTCTTTGCTTAGATTTAGAGTTGCCATACTCCTAGCTTTGCTTATTGCTAATTTCATGCTCCACAAATGGCAATCATTACTGCTCTAAGGCTAGCTGCCTGCTTGCATATTAAAGAGACCCCATGCACGAACATTCGCTTGGAGCTACTCACAAAACGTTGACCAAGGGGACACGCCTTAAACTATTGTAGGGAATCTAGTGAGGCCATTATTCTTGAGATGCAAGTAGGTGATTCGATGGTGCTCAAACAGAATATTGGTCGAAATAGAGAGATGAGGGTTGCAATCCAAAAGCTGACGATCTAATTGCATGGCCTCGAGTAGGAATACGTCAATTATGCCTTAGTTATCCATCGTTTCATAGCAGATCATGGACCATTGTATGAACGACAGATTCTACACTGATTATACTGATTTCGTCCCTGCTAATGCTATCCTAACAAAACCTTTATTCTTATCTGGACCTGGTGGCCTAACCACATGTGCGCAGGCACTATCAAACCATTTCAGATCAAGATTCAAGGCTGGGCTTCCAGCTGCCGACTTAACATGGGCTTTGTTTCCTTTTGTAACGTTCATGACGATTCAGAACGAAATCAGCAACAAGTGCAATAATCATGCAATCATGGATGAATGCTAGAGACATATCTCAGGCCAAAGAGACCTTCTTATCCAATATCATAAATTCAAGTGATTCAAGAATGTAGAAACAAATGAATGAAGTAACCGAATTATCATTCATAAGATCCTCCTCCACATTGAAGTTTTATTCCAGTACACACAATTTTATTTTTACGAAGGACAGATCAAGATTCATGGTAGATATCAATCCCATTCACACATTTTTCCTTATCTTTCTTGGATCAAATGTAATTTTAATTGAATTCATGCAAGGTATTTGATCCTTAGGACAAAGAATGCTAACAGAGCATCATATGATCCTACGCTGATCAATATGCATAACATACAGGGTGTACATACAACACTATACAGATTTCAATATGTGCTACATAGTCCAAGAATGAGGCTCAGAAGTCATGTCAATTCTTGATCGAAAATGGAAGAAAAAAACTAAATAAGAAAGAGAAAGCTATGGGAGGAACGAACCTGTTTGGGGAACAAATGTTGGGGGAGATATGTACGCTGGAATCTTGTGCCAAGAACCAATGGAAGTCGAAGTTTCTTTTCTCTTCTCACTTATATTCTTGTTGAAAGTGGGAAGACTCCTAAGTGATCCCCCTTCTTCCTTTTGTTTGCCTCGACTTTTTGGAGAGAACTTGGGCTTCCCCTAACTCCAAGGCATCAGGAGCACCTTTGGTTCAGTATCTTCTGCTCTCCGCTCTCCTCAAGAGCAATACTGGATGAGAGCTTTTAATCGACTTGCCAAAACTGTTTGAAGAAGATGGTGGAAGGGGGAGAAAATGCCAAACTTTCCTTTGCTTGGGTATTCCCTTTTTTCCATCCCCCCCCAAAGAGCAACCGAGAGGTGTGTGTCTAGATGGAGAGCTTTTTTTTTTTGCTAGCGATCGAAAAACCAAACAAAAACCCAGAGGAGATACAATAGCTTTCCCCTTATGCACACCTTTCTTTTTTGTTAGAATTTCCCCCTGAGTCCAGACCCAGCTCCCCCTTGCCTGCATGCATTTTTTCCTTTTGTTATTATTTTTCATTTTTTCTGTTTTGATGTCAGGTTTTCCGTTTTACCAATTCTGTTTTTAGTTGTTTTTTAAAATATTTTCAAATTGTTGTTGTTTTTTATTTTTTTCTAATTTCTTTTTTATTTACTTCCTGCTTTTATTTTTAATTTGTTTTTTTTTATTTCATTTTTTATATTTGTTTACTATTTTTCTTTTTGCTATATTATTATTATTTTTGAGGTTTTTAATTTCCATAATTTTTGATTTATTTTCCAGATTTTCTTTTTCCTTTTTTTTGTTTATTTATTTTTCTCCTTTTGTTAAATTTTCCTTTAGGTTTATTTATTTTTATTATTTTTTTCCAGATTTATCTTGCACATATTTTTGTTACTTTTTTTCTTATTTATCTACTTTTTAGTTATTCTCTAATTTCTATTTTTTAATATTATTTTTAGTTTCAGATTTTATTATTTTTAATTTCTGTTTTTGTATTTTATGAATTCTGTCTTTTTTTTTATTCCAGATTTTACTTTATTATTTATTTTTTATTTCTGATTTTTCCAAATTTTTAATTTCTTTTACATATTTTTTATTTTTCTTTTGAAATTTTTATTTTTCTTTCTTCTTTTTATTTTTATTTAGTTTACTGTTTTTATTATTTTTGTTATCTTCAAAATTTCTATTTTTCATTAGTTTTCCCTTTTAGTATATATTTTCATATTTGTATTTTCCTTTATTATCATTATTATTATTCTTTATTCTTCATTTTGATTTTATTATTATTTATTTTAGTTTTATTTTTCTATTTATCTTTTACTTTTGTTTTGTCTATTTATTTATTATTTAAATTAGTGTGGGTTTTTTTGATTAATTTTAATGGTTGGGAGCCTCGGATATAGTCGAGTGTTTACTGAGGTTAGATAGTTTATTTGATGAACTATATGGCTCTAGTTGTTTCTCTAAAATTAATTTAAAATGTGTGTATCACCAAATTCATATAAAAGAGGGTGATGAGTGAAAAACTGCTTTTAAAACAAAATATAGATTATATAAGTAGGTTGTCATTTCATTTAGTCTTTCTAATGCATTGAATACTTTCATGAAATTAATGACTCATATTTTGGAAACTTTCATTGAAAAATTTGTTGTTTCCTATTTTAATGATATTTTAATTTATAGCAAGAAAATGGATAAACACTTAGATAACTAACATGTTGTGTCTGCTGCTTTATGATCCATGAATTGCATGCTAATATTGAGAAGTGCATTTTTTTTTTGTATGGAATTAGTTATCTTCTTAGGATTTATTGTAAGTTCCCAGGGAGTTAGTGTTTATGAAGAAAAATTCAAGGTAATTAAAGAATGACCCACGCCTACAAATGCTAGTGAAGTAAGGAGCTTCCAAGGTTTACTAAGTTTTTATTGGAGATTTGTATAAAAATTTAGTTCTATAGTTGGCCCTTTAAATGAACTTGTTAAAAAGAATATTATTTTTAAATAGGTTGAGAAACATGAAAAAATATTTTAACTTGCTAAAGAATAAGTTAACCAATGCCCTTATATTAAGTTTACCTAATTTTGATAAAGCTTTTGAGATTGAATGTGATGCCTCTAGAATAGGTATAGTAGTTATTTTGATGTAGGATTCCAATTTTAAGTTCTTGAAGTCCCAAGGTAAGCTCAAAAAAGACATGCTAAGTGGTTCAAATTTATTGAAATGTTTTCTTATGTTATCAAATATGAAAAAGGGAAGGGAAAATATTGTAGTTGATGCATTGTCTCGAAGGCTGAATTTGTGCAAAAGTTATATGCCAAGGTTCATGCTAATATTGAGAAGAAGAATGAATATATGTTCAGCAAGTAAATAAAGAATGCACCAAGGTGATATTTAAACCTGGTGATTGGGTGAGGGTTCACTTGTAAAAGGAGAGGATTCCAAGTCAAAGAAGTTCCAAACTACATCCTAGAGGAGATGGTCCCTTTCAAGTGATTGAAATGATCAATGATAATGCCTATAAGATCCATCTTTCAAGTAGATCTGATAATGTAAGTGCAATTTTCAATGGTTTTGACTTATCTTTATTTGATGCAGGTGACCTTTAAGTTTCGAGAACGAATCCTCACAGAGAAAAAGGGAATGATGTGAATATGAGCACTATGTTAAAAAAGGTTGATCATTTGAAAGATTCTCTATAAGGAACGGGAGGTCCTATGACTAGAATAGGAGTAAACATACGGAACAAAAACTTTAGGGTCTTATCAAGAAAGTTCAAGAAAGGGACTACATTGATCCAAACCCAAATCCAATATGGTTAATTTATGTAATCATATTCTTGAGAATCTTAAGTGATAAGATTTATAATTTGTAACTGATTTGTTATGGATTACATTAGGATTTGATATTGATTTACAAGTTATTTGTTTAAATTATTTGCAAATCAAATTAAGATATTATATTGATTTTCAATTTAATTAGGATTTCATATTTTTTTTATTATTAGATTTTCTCTCAATGTAGGCCAATTAGAGTTTCTATATAATTGGATTTAGGGATTTGGTGTAAACAAAAGTTTGAAGAATAATAATACATATATTTAAGAGTTTTTATCTCTTTGTGAGTTGATTTCCATTGTTCTTGGGCAGAGAACTATCCTTGATAATGTTGGTTTTTCTAGCAAATCGTAGTAAAGGTCACGTTCTGCTTTGATAATTTCGGTGCTCTCTACTAGGTAGCGTTTCGTGTCAGATTCCTTTACTTTATCCTATCTTAATTTTGAAGACATTCCAAATTAACAGTTTTGTATTCCAATTCATTCTGCGAAAGGTGAATCATATTAGTTGGTAAGGTCTCCTTCTGTCTAGTCCTCTCTTAAATTGTTTCTACAGTCTAAAGCCCTTGGATTAAGCATTCGGATTTGGTTATGCTCTTCAAAATTTGGCACTTATTGCCAAGTATTGGAAAATGATAAATTTTTGCACACCAATGATCTCTCAAATCTAAGGCCCTAATCCATTCTTAAACTTCAAACAATTGGATTATTCATCAATTGTACTCTCATAATGAGGAAAATAACGAGTTAGCTCCTCGAATGTTGTAGTATACTCTCCTACTAACATGTTCCCCTTGCTTTAGTTCTAAAAACTCTATCTCTTCTTAATTCTTGATATCGTTTAGAAAGTATTTTTCGAGAAATTTCTCCTTAAACAAATCCCACATGATCTCTCGCCCGTTAAGCTCTAGCTTAGCCTTGGTGTTACCCCACCAGTGTTCAACATCATCTTGTAATACATAGGTTGCGTAAGTGACCCTGCAAATAACATTTTAACCTATTTCCCTAAATATTTTCTCAAATTCATGCATCCACACTTGGGCTCTATGAGGATTTAATTCTTCTTGAAATGGGGAGGGTTTCATTTCTTGAACAATTCCAATCCCCAAATTTTGGGATCTTTGGCTATCCTTTATCTCTTTACAATACTTCTACTAACCTTATCATGGTAGCAACCATATCCTAATTATGATCACCTCTAGTAATCAATTTCCTTTCTCATATTTCCAATCTCATTTTATCATCTTGTTTAAAAGATAATCACACAAAACATACACACAAGCAAGTTAGGCCTTTCCCTAGGCAAGTCAGAAAGAAATGCTCTCATACCACCTAAATGTAACACTCCTTGCAGTTAACTAAATAGTTGGTTATATGTATCATCGATACAAAAATATAAGATCTTCATTTAAATAATTATTCGTCACATAACAATCCTTAGTTTCATACTTAGTGTGTTTCCCTCCATCACAATGGGGGATATCATATTTTCCATCCCACAAGTGTAATAAAATACTAATACTGTATACAAATACATACATATACATAAAAGAGTATTCAATACATCATTTATATACATAATTCTCAAGTTTTTCAAAAAAAAAAAGGAAATCCTAGGAATCTGACTAACTACTAAGGGTCATAGTAGAACGATATATATATATATATATATATATATATATATATATATATATATATATATATATATATATAACATAACATAACAACCAATTTCCATTAAAACAAAAGCTTTCTTTGTTTCCAGAAAATTCTTCAATCATCGAAGCATGGATCCACTTGAGGGTGGAATGGCAGTCGAGTCATACTCCTCAATGTAGGTAGCTTCTAGACAGAGTGAAATAGTGGCAACAAATTCTTAAATATTCATGTGCATGAATAGTAGAAAACAAGGTTAGAACATCTAGATCCATATCAACATAAGTGTTTATTCAAACATCACCAAAAGTAGAGTTAATTTAATAATTGACCATACAAAGGTTAATACAATGTTTATGTTATGCAAGAATGCACACGATAAACCTTCATGTTCTCAAAGAGCTCAAGTTCATAACAACTATCATTAAGTCTCCTTAAACATTTGGTCTATCTTATAATCAAAATATCATGAATATGGGCTTGTATCTAATACCTTGGGAAGTTATCAAGACCTAGAATTTCCATACACTCTCTCATTGCAATTCATTAAATCTATTGGACTTCTCCTTAGAGTAAAGATTAATGTGCATTTAGCAAATCAACAATAAATCAGTTCTTGACCATGACAATCCTCGAGGCAAGTCAAGGCAATTAAGTTACGAAATGTGACAACCTTGATGTTTAAAAGCCACCTTAGTTCCCCTATAAGCCATCACACTCAACCACAAATCCTCTAGGCTCTTAAACAGCTGGCCCCTACAATTTTTCGGCATAAAAATTATGATTTTCCAATTTCCATTGTATTTAATATACATGATGCATGCTTACAATAACTCATTACATCCACTCAACACGTGATATATTCGCATTCCAACTCTTTTTTTATCTTCAAGTCAATTTATTTCGATGGTTCTTAGAAAAATTTCAGCAGACCTCCATTTGTACCTAAGCATTTCTTTATCCCTTATAAGATACCATGTCACCATAGGAACTATTCAAGGAAATTTCCATGCAAAATTTTTTGTGGTTCTCTAGGAAATACATCATCAAAGTCCTACAACAAAGATTCAACCACTATAGAAACAGAAGAGTTATAATTGTTAGTAAAATAAATATTCTTATACATGAGTACAAGAACTTGCTCATTTCCCCCAAAACACTCTTGACCTCCCCTTTGTGAGCAAATACACAAACTTTCTTTTCTTTTTCTTTCTTTTTTGTTTTTTTTTATTTTCATTCTCATTCTTTTCTACTTTCTACTTTTTCTTCACTCTCAATTCGCTCTCTCTTTTTTCTTTCTTGGTTTTCTAATTATTTTCCTCTCATTTTACATTCTTTGAAAATTTTTATTTGATCAAAATAAGCCTTAATAGGCCTTAATGGGGTCAATACAATTGTTCAATTATCTACTACAAGAGAATATCTATTTTTAAATTTGTCATGCATAATCTTCTTATCGTATTGTCAAGAATGTCCTAACAATTAATGTCCTACATGTATAGGGGCAACATCGCACAACACCACATCCTTATAATTTCCTGTAGAAAAGGACACCAAGACTTGCTTACTAACCCTTTCATCCCCCATAATCATTCATTCATTGTAGCCTATAAGGATTAGGATGCTTCTTAGTAGGCAAGTTTAATTTCTCCACTAGCAAGGTACTAGTAACGTTGGTGTAACTCGCACTGTCTATAACCATACTACATACCTTGTTGTTCACATGAAAACAAGTATAAAAGCTATGTTCCCTTTTCTTTGAATCTCCTTCATCCTTTGGTTGAATGTTCAATGCATGTCTTGTGACCAAGATGCCACCATGCACAAGTTCTGCTACCTCCACATCACTATAATCCTCCAACTTCGGCATTTCTTCTTCCTTTGAGCTCACACTCTCCACTTCGTTGTTGTCAAGAATGGTCATGATCCTTTGGTTTGGATTGAGAAGAAATATTCCCCAGACCTTGACACTTAAATTAATGAATGTGTCTTGACTTATAAGAGGATTTAGTTTTGGATTTACCTTTGGAAATAGGTACCATTGACTTTCCTTGAAATTCCTCCTTTGATTTAGGACCTTCCTTCTTGTTGGACCAATTAGACTTCCATGATGAACTAGAATCATATTTGTGAGTGCTCTTAGATTTGAGTTGTCTTTCCACTTGAATAGCTTTATGAAGCAATTCCTCCATCTTCACATAATGTTGTAGCTTCACCAGATCAGCTATCTCTCTTTTAGCCCTCTAATGAATTTTGCTATAGTGGCTTCTCTGTCCTGCTCCACACTAGCTCTTATCATGGCAATTTCCTTGTAATAATCTTCAACACCCATGGTACCTTGAGTAAGACTTTGCAGTTTTTGGTGCAAGTTCCTATGATAGTAACTTGGCATAAATCTTCTTCTCATGGATACCTTCATCTCTTTCCACGTTCGGATGGATCTTTCTCCATACATCCTCCTATTAAGCACAAACTGATCCCACCAAATATTAGCATAATCGTTAAAAGATGTAGTGGCTACTTTTACCTTTTTCTCTTTTGAGTAATTATGGAAATAAAAAAAAAACACATGCTCCACCTTTCTCTCCCACTCAAGATAAGTTTCGGGTTCATTCTTTCCTTGGAATGGTGGAAGAGATAATTTAATACTCCCCAAGTTGTTATCTTTTTCTTCTCGATATCGTCTTCTTTCTCTAAACCTTTCACTGTCTAATTCTAAGTTCTTCCCCTAATCTGCTTCTTTATCAAGGTAAAGTAATCTTTAGGGACAACTTTAATGAGAAACCCGAGATCCCCTCCTCCACTAGCCCTCCATATTATCCAACCTCTTGTTCAACTGCTGGAATTTATCTTGAAAAAATTTTATGAATATTTTTAGATTTGTTTCATTTTGATGGAGTTCACCACTCATATTAGCAATGCTGCAAATTGAACAAAATAAATAAATTAGTATAATAAAATCTCACCAATTACTCCCTTAGTGTTTACCCTCAATATTGACGTTTTTCACTTATGTTTACACTTGAATTAACTTTTTCTATAATGCTCTCATCAACTCTTACCGTTTACCTCTCAATTCTCCTTATAAGCCCTTAAACCAAGAACTTTACAAGTTTACCTTCGAACAGATAACAAAAGAGTCATAGATACATAAGATGAATAGGGTATGGAATACAAGTAAAAAAAATAAGAACTCAAATTAATACTGAACGAAAACTGAATTTTTTTTAATTTCAAATTGTCTTTAATTCCTTTTTTTTAATTTGAATTTCTATCACAACTTTTTTTTCATTGTCTATGGAATATTTGGTAGACAAGAACTTTAATGTTGCAAGAAACAGAGATATAATTATTTTGTTTTTTTTTTTGTAAAGAGAATTTGTGGAGCAGGTAATAGAAAAAAAAGGATAAACCTAAAGATGAACAAGAACAGGAAAGATAGTGGAAAACAAGAAAAACATGAATAAAATAAAATAAAGGATAGATGACACCTGATTCCAAGAGTTGGATCTTTGATACCAAATGATATGATTCACCATATATGAATGAATCATAATGTAGAAACGATAATTGGAACGTCTTGAGAATCAGGATATGATAAGATAAATAAACCTAACACAAACCACAACCTGTTGGAAAGCACTGAAGTTATCAAGGAGGAATGTGACCCTTACCATGACCTATCAGAAGAACCAACATTATCAAAGGTAGTTCTTTGTCCAAGAACAAAGGAAATCAACTCACACAAAAATGAAAACTCTTAAAGAGAAGTATTATTATTCATAAAAAATTTTCCTTATACTGAATTTCTAACTCCTATTATATAGATAACCTAATTGACCTAAATTGGAAGAAAATCTAGTAGAAGAAAACAAATATGAAATCCTAATTAAATTGAAAATCAATCTAAAATCTTATTTTGATTTACAAATAATTTAAAACAAATAACTTGTAAATAAATATCAAATCCTAATGCAATCTATAGCAAATTAATTGCAAATCATAAACCTTATTGCTTAAGATCTTCAATAATAAGACTACATAAATTAACCTAAGTTGGATTTTGATTTGGGTTTGTATTCACGTAGTCCTTTTCTTGAACTTCCATGATGAGACCTTGAAGTGCTTGTTACATATGTTTGGTCCTACTTCTGGTCATAGGATCTCTCATTTCTTGTAGAGAATCTTTTAGATGACCTCTTTTGCTTAACATGGTGTTCATGCTCACATCTATGGCCCCATTCTACTCCTAAAGTACCTTTCCCTAAGATGTGTTCAATTTCAACCGATTAAACATATATTGATTTAGGAAATTCAAATTGTACCCTTGAATTTCACAATTAAATGAATAATTTCTTTTCTCTTGTACCTTTCTCTCTAATTTAAGGTATCGTTGAGGTGTTGTGACAGAGAAATTCAAAAATCTTACTTCCAAGAGAGCTTCTTAGACAAACCCATAAGAAGAATAACTAATATAGGTTAGTATTGAATTAATTAGAGTTAAGAATCGGAGGAAAACCAATGATTTTCCCCCACATACATGAATCTGGTCTAGATATGGATAAGGAGAAAAAGATAGAAGTTTTCAAGAAAAATTGGTGTGTATATATTCCTTACGAGTAGAAGAAATAAATCCTAAGTCAAATTTGAAAATGATTGAATGGATTAAAAGTAATTGGAATTTCAAATTTAGAATGAAGGAGAAAATTTATTCATTGTTGTAGGCATTAAAAATAAAAAGAAGCTATGTTTGTTAACCTCCCTTACCATATTTATGTATTTATATTATTATATATAATTTATTATTTTATTATTATTTTAAGTTAATCAAACTTGATTTAATCAAATTCCTATGTTTGAAAGAGTAGGAAGTTTTGAATCATTTTAAAAGTGTTAAAGAATTATTTAGGATGAATAATTTTCATAAAAATTTATTTCTGAAGCAATCTAAAAGCGAAAACAAACTTGCATTTTAGATCAAATTAAACTCCTTATTTTTGGAAAATTATGAAAAAAAATTCTAGAAAAATATTTTAATTAATATAATATCATTTATATGTTATATAAAATTCTTTCATAATTTTCCTCGTACATTTTCTATGAAATCTCCGTCAGAACTTATAAGTCCTAATTGTCTCTGAATGTATGTTTTTCTAGGTGTTCCTTTCTAGAATTAAAATTTATATAAAATTTCTAAAAATTAGTCCAAGTAACTTTGTCAAAAAAATATACCTCAATTCATCTTATTCTGTTTATAAAAATTTTACCTTTCTTTCTTCTAAACATATGTGTAATTGTCAAACAGATGACTTATAGAGATTTTCTTTTTTAGAATTAAAATTTATAGAAAATTATATAAAATATATTAATTAAATTAGTATATATGACCTCTTTCTATTTCTTCCTCTATTGATTTCGAACATTCTTGTTTGTTTCTTAAAAAATGATAAACAACACTAACTATAAAGTCTGAACTACAAGTCTAGAAGGAGTAAAATTTGAGCATGTGACAATGATAGTTGATGTTCTTCCTCCCATCGAAATCCATCTTCTCTTTTCAGTCGCAAAAGTGGATAAAAGACATGAGTTTTTCTTGACAGGTTGAAGATGAATCTTCATAAGTAATTAACCTTGCTTGTGATGGATTGGAGCTCTTTCAAGTTCGTTTGTGATTTTGTATGGATGACAACCTCCATCTTGTTTTGTCTAACATTTTTGTTTTAGCGCACGATAAATAACAAAGAGTCTATGAATAAAGAAATTGTGGATTAAAGAGAAGATTGTAAGAAATTTAGAAAATAACAATAATGGTGGTAATTTGGCAAAAGATAAGATCCGAAAGAGTTAGACATAGGGCAGTTTGACAATTATCATGGAACCTAACTGGATTGTTTATTTAATGGAATCATAATAGAAATATTTCATGTCACTGTTGTGAGTAGATAAGTAAGGTTGACCCTCATTAATATTATTCAAAATATACAAATGTGCTTGAAGGACTTCCGCACGACCCATGCTTTTCACAGTTATGCCTCGTGTACCTTTAACTTTGTGTCTTCCTTCATGACGAGACTTAGAAGTCCTATGGGTTCCACCTCTGACAAATACTCTGTACAAAACTCAATTGCCTCTTCTGCAATGTATTTTTCAATTATAGATGCCTTGAGCTGGTGTGGATTCTTTACATACCCTTTTAATATTTTCATGTATCGTTTAATTGGATACATCCACCTTAGATAAATTGGACCATATAATTTGATCTCCCTCACTATATGAACAACCCAGTGAACCATAATGTCAAAAAATGATGGAGAAAAATACATCTCCAATTGGCATGAGACATAAAAGCTTCATTTTCCAACTCATCCAATTTTAGAGGGTAAATGGCTTTGTTACATATTGCATTGAAAAAAAAACACAACCTACTTATGGTGTGTCTAACCCTTTTAGGAAAAATGTCACGAATAACCACTGGAAGTAGTTGTTGCATCAACACATGGCAATCATGAGACTTTAACCCAACTAACTTTAGATATTTCATTGAAACAAGTCTTCTAAAATTTGAAAAATAACCTTGTGGCACTTTAACCCCATGTAGGCACTAACATAAACTTATTTTCTCCTTTTTTGACAATGTATAACATGCCGGTGGCAGATATATCCACTTCCCTATAGATTATGGCGCTAATTGATATCTTATACCCATTTGAACCAAATCTAGCCGAGAATTAACACCATCCTTAGTCTTGCCTTGTATATTGAGGAGTGTTCCGATGACGTTGTCACACACATTTTTTTCCACATGCATCGCTTCAATACAATGTCTAATATTAAGATTGCACTAGTATGGAAGATAAAATAATATTGATCTTTTCTTTTGAGTCTAACCAGAAAACAATGTTGATGTTTTTAACACGTTCATAAACTTCTTGTCCAGTTAAGGCCTTTGGAGCTACCCCTTTTTCTAACAACCAATTAAAAGCTTTCCTTAATCTACGATATGGGTGATTAGTCATGAGAAATTTTCGATGACCAAGATAAAATGTCTTTCTTCCATGATGCAGTTGATGGTAACTTGTGCCTTCTTCATGTATAGGACATGCTTTGTACCCCTTAACATTATATTCGCATAAATTTCCATATGCTAGAAAATCATTAATAGTGCAAAAAAAAACACTGCCGCATCTTGAAATTTTCATTACCATACCCATCAAACACATCCACACCTTCTTCCCACATATTTCACAAGTCTTCAATTAAGGGAGTAAGATAAACGTCTATGTCATTTCCAGGTTGTTGTGGGCCTAAAATCATCATAAACAACATGATGTATTTATGTTTCATGCACAACTCTAGAGAATGGTTGTAAATTGTCAAAAGAACAGGTCATGAATAATGCTTACTACTTAAATTACCATACATATTCATTCCATTTGTTGCAAGTCCAAACCCTAGCTTTCTTGGCTCATTCCCAACATCTGAAAATATTTGATCAATCGTCTTCCACGGTAAACTGTAAACACTCAATTATGTCCGAAACCCCGTTTTAAAAAAAATTAATTAAGTAATAATTCAAATAAAACAAACAAAAATAAAAAATGAAGAAAAGGAAATAATAATATTTGAAACAAATAGAAAAGAAACTAAAAAATTGAAAAACTAAAACAAAAAATAAAAACAGGAAACAAATAAGCAGAAAAGAAAAAATATAAATTAAAGAAAAATAATAGGAATAAAAAATAAGAAGAAAAGGAATGAAGAAAAATAAAAAAATAAAAACAAACAAGAAAAAGGAAAATAAGGAAAAATGGAATAAGGAAAAAACTTAAAATAGAAAAATTGGAAAAATAAAAAAATAAAAGAAACATAAATAAATCAATGAAAAGAAAGAAAAATAAAAACTGAAAAAAAAAAAAATATATATATATATATACACATATATAATAAAACATAAAATGAAATAAGTAAATAACTTAAATAATAAAAACTGAAAATTGAGAAATATAATAATAATAATAATAAATAAATAAAGAAAAAAAAGCAGAAAAATAAATGGCTAAGAAAAAAAGGAAAACAGAAAACAGAATAATTGAAAATTAAATAAAGAATAACAGAATAACCAAAATATGAGAAAAGGCAAAAAAGAAAAGGCAGAGGAAGCCGCTAATTTGAAAAGAAAAAGGGGAAGGCCGTGGTATAAATTTGAAAAAAAGAAAGAAAGGGGGGAGGCTAAAGATTCTCTGAAAAATTTTAGCGGGAGAAGGATTTCTGGACAACAGAAGAAGATTTTGGTTTCAAATCGCTCTTCATTCTCCAAGGATTGATGAGAGTTAGAGCTAGATTTTCTTGAGCGTTTCTCGACCACTGGAAGCTCGACGAAATCCTCTCACTCAAGCCAATTTCATTGTAGTTTAGTGGAAGTTCTATGATCTTCAATTTAGACTTCATCCAGGTCTATGTTCCCTGTAAATTCATTCGATCTATGCACTTTAAATCATTACGCTTCTTCTCACAAGTTGCTTCGGCTCATCGCAAAACTGGAATGAATGGCAATTATGTGATGAATGTCGTCTTGTAATAGATCATAAGGTGTAGAAAATTGTTGATTCTATGTTTAAATCTCAATCGGAATATTTGGATGAAGTTCCTGTACAGTTGTTCGAGTCAAGGTGATTGGAATTATGCATGAAAGATTCGATAGAAGACACGTTAAACTAATTTCTGCATAATTCCTACTATTACTGTGAGAAGATCCGGCTCCTCTAATCTTCAACAGAGGGTAGATAGTTTAACCAAACTTAAGAATGAACCTAGAGCCCGTGTGGAATTTCTATATCCTGCCATGACTAGATTTTCAATCTGAAGCCTCTGATCTATGCTAAGGTCACAAAATCCTTCATAGGAAGGTTCTTAACTAAGTGCCATGATCATTTCAGTCTTGCTTTAGTCCTCAAACTTCTGGTCAAGTCTTTGCTTACCAACTAAAACCTGATACACTAGCATCCAAAGGAACTCGATCGGCAGAAAGCTGGAGCTAGAAAATGTTAAACATCAGTAATGTAGTACACGCGGGTGTTAATCCATAGCAATTCCAAAGCATAGGTCTGAATGGGAAGATTAAAATCATTAGAGGGGGTAATTTGCAAAGAACCTAGGTCTGTCACTAGGTTGGTGAATTGATAATCCAGCCTAAGATATAGGCAAGTGGTCATCAGCACTCTTTGTGTTAGATGGCTAGTAGATAAAACTCCAAGGATTAAAAGTCTGCCGAGGTAGCTAAAGCGGGTTCAGGCCATGCACAAGCTAAGACCTGGTCAAGTGGGAGGGCTCGAAAAAGGAAGTCAATAGCTTATCATACCACTGTACAAAGAATGCAAACTTTGGTGAGCTCAGCTATACCTTAAATCAGTTCTAACCACGAAATAGTAGGCTAGTCATGGTAAACCTTGCGGAAACTAACAGGGAGATTCCTACCCCTGTGTTTTGAGAAGACCTCGAGTGGCTGATGGTTACTAGGAGTGCACTCCTAGTCATAGTGGGTCAGCAAGCATGAGACGGGGAGTAGCAAGAGTCAAGAGCTAGGAAAGACCCTTAGTTGAGAGCCATTTCTTCTGGACTCACAATAGCAAAAGAAACCCAGCAGCAGTGTAGAAGTTGATTCGATACAGTCAAAAAGCAAGGCCCTGGACGTTGTTCCCTTGATGTGCAGGTGCATGTGTATGGCCTCACCAAACATGTATATGCAGAATACCCGATATCAACGTACATGTGTATGGCTCAGGTCACGTTCATTACTTATTAATTCTGGTTCTGCCAAGCTTTTACCACATTGATGAGCACTATATATTCGTAGAAGCCTAGCTCAGCCTGGTGGTCCATCTACAACCCTCTAAATGCCAAGTCCCTAGTTCAATCCTGCATGTTGCACCTATGTTTTATTTCTTTAGCATACTGACCTGTGATTATTGGCAGATTCCCCACCACCTCAATTGAGTTTTATAAAAATCAGGGGGTCCACATTGCCGCTTCTCCAAAATCGGTTCACCATGTCCGCATTTGGAGCAAGCTGATTTCTGTACCCAATCATGTAGTTTGGGCCTTATTGATTATAATTGGATCAATTCCTTGCATGCTAGTTTGACTCATGTTAGTTTGATTTCAGGGGCAACAACCTCATTATTAAGCCTTGTTGATTCTACAGATGTTCAGGCTCCATGCTCTCTAATTTGAGCCACGCTATATGGGCCTAGCAGATTGATAACGGGCTGGTTGTCTAATTAAATCAGGTGATGCCCCTTAATTGGGTCCTCCTAAGTTACATTAACAAGCCATTTAAATTAAACCAACATAATTTTCCATCCTTCCCCAATTAACTTGTTTATATTCTTTTATGTGAAACTAGATGCTTTATTGCTTAGGTCAAGTTTAAATTTCAAATCAAGCTCCTTAAATTCAAATCGTTTATTTTAGTTCCAACTAAGTTTAATTCCTTTTTTTAGATTTCCTATCTAGCTCATTTTATTCCAATTATTTTCTCTTAATTTCAAAATTAAATCAAGTTCACTTAAATCGAATTTAATTCTTTTTCTCCAAAATTAAAATCAAGTTCATTTTAAGTCAAGTTCAATTTCTTAAACCTATTTTAAGTCAAGTTCAACTTCTTAAATCAATTTCAAATCAAGTTCTTTTTCCTCAAAAATCAAATCAAATCCATTTTCATTCAAATCAAGTTTAATTCTCCTCCTCAAGTCTTCCAATAAATGTTCATTTTAGTTTAAATCAAGCCCAATTCTTTTTTTATCTTTGTTATTTTTAAATTGAATTCATAAATTCTCGGTCTCACGCAATAAACTCTAAGCATTAACTGGTAGCTTTTTCTGTTGTTCGATGTTTAGAGATTCATATGGGTCCCAGTGCAGCCATAGTTGTCTTGGATCCTGTGCATATGTGGACTAAAAATCCTTTTCAAATAATCTTAAAAGAAACCTCGTCTTGGAATTCTAAGTCTCACGCCATGAGCTCTAAAAACGAACTGGTAGCTTCTGTTATTCAATGTTTAGAGATTCATATGGGTCACAGTGCAGTCGTAGTTGTCTTGGATCCTATGCATATGTGGACTAAGAATCCTTTTCAAATAATCTCAAAAGAAACCTCGTCTTGGAATTCTAAGTCTCACACGATGAGCTCTAAATATGAACTGGTAGCTTTTTCAACTGTTCAATGTTTAGAGATTCATATGGATCCTAGTGTAGCCGTAGTTGTCTTGGATCCTGTGCATATGTGGACTAAAAATTATGCAAAAATATAAAAATACTTTCAAAATCATCTCCCAAATTCCTTTTACTCCGAAGGTCAAGCCTTTAAACCAGAACTACATAAGCCTTGAGTTTCCCATTGCACCAGGGAATACGTAGGAGCAGATCAAGTCCTGTCAGGCTATCTTTCCATCAACTTATTTATTTTCTATTCTAATTAAAGGGATAAAGCAATTTTCAAAAAATAAAAAAATCGCACACTTAGTTTAAGGGTACCGTTCTTTGGAACGGACAAGTAGGGTGCCTAACGCCTTCCCTACTCGTAACCGACCCCCGAACTTTGAATCTCTTCCTCAAGTTAGGGTTTTTCCAAATATTTTCCCTTAAAGTAAAATTTGGTGGTGACTAAACATAATCAAATAAATTTTATTTTTTTTTAAATTTTAGCGAGTCCGTCATCTCATTGTAATTACGGTTGCGACATAAACCATCAGCTGGATGATGAAGTTTTCCATCAATTTGTCTTTCATCTGCAAGAAATCTAAGGTTCTTTTCATAATTACAAAACAATTGTTTGAACCTTGGAATTATTGGAAGATACCACAACACTTTGGTTAGAGGTCGCTTTGTGCTTTCATCGTAACTAGAATCACCATCCTTCAGTTTATAATGTGAAACTAGACATACATGGCATTCATGTAATCCTTCAAACTCATTTCTGTATGGTATGAAATCATTGGGGCAGACATGTATTTTCTTATACTCCATACCCATTAGACACAACACCTTTTTGGCCTCATAATTACACTTTGGTAATATATTACTTTGTGGAATCATCTCTACCAATAGTTCAAGTAATTTTGTGAAAATTTTATCACTCCATCCATTTCTCGCCTTCAAATTGAGTAATCTTAACATTGATGATAATAGTGTAAAATTTGTGCATCCCGGATACAAAGGTTTCTCTGAATCACTATGTAAGTTACCATACATATTTGCTCGCTCAAAAGACTCATACCCTATATCACGGATCATATCTTCTACCCAATCTTCCATATCTACATCAACCTCCACCGTCCGTGACACACCTGGCATGCCTAATAATTCACCATACCATGTCTATTTCGTGAAACTTTTTCAAAACCCATCACAAAGAACATGCTCTCTAATTTGATCAACATTCAACCGTCTCTCATTTAGATAATTAACACACGAACAGTAAAACCATCCAATACTCTGAGGTATATTTGTTTGCACAAAATTCAAAAACTCTTCCACTTCATTCTCGTACTGATCACTCATCCGTTTAACATTTATCCAACTATGATTTATACTATCTAAAACTCATAAACACATGATTTAGGATCCCCATTAACCTTGTCACTCATAATTGGTAATTTATTTTCATCATAATTGGTAAGGCCTTATCCTATTCAAGAAAAAAGTTTTTAATTCATCGATTAACAGACTTCTTAAATCTTGAATAACGTACTCGGTGAAATTTCGACAACATTTTGCATTAGTCTCCAAGTACATAAATTGATTGTGGTGTCATTTACCATAATCAAGCATGTACCCAGAGACTATGAATAATGAACTAAACCAAAATTTCATCAAGTACAATTTACAAGATTTAAGAAGAAATTGTTAACTACTGAATAAAAAACTATATTCCTAAACTGTCCAACTTGGACAATTCAAGATTAAAAACAATGAATGGTTTACTTTTTCAACAATATACTCATTGTTTGCAAGCTTGAATGGGAAACTAAGGGTGTGCTCATATTTGAACGCAAGAAAAGACATAAACTTTACTTAGAAAGATCAACAACAATTGAGACATGTATAATTATGGTAATTGTCATTTTAATAATCAACAATAAGTGGTGACCAAGTGAAGGTAACCTATCTCTTAAGTATTATGATACAAAACATTATTCTTAAGTGTTTTAAGTCTTATTGTATAAAATATAAGAAGAGTGGAGATAGGTAGGTTTATGTTTTGATCATGTGACACTAAAGGTTATATCTTAAATGAAAGAAAAAAGGGGCTGGCCAAGAGAGAGACCATGTACATAACTTGTGAGAGTTTAGGAGTTAAGAATGAGTGATGTGGTCGCTAACAATGTGAATGGTTAACGTTATGTTGTAAGAGATGCCTAAGCTTCTTAAATTTATTATGAGTTAGAGACCTTGAAGATAGAGACTAATCTTGGTGATTAACTTTGTTATAGGTTTATTTTGTTATGATTTCTTCTAAGTCCAAACTTTGTTGGGCTTATTTTGCTAAACCATCTATTACATGTGTCGCAACTGTAATTCCGACAAGACGACGAACTCGCTAAACTTTTGAAAATGAGTTGTTTTGATCAATGTGGAGTCGCCACCAAATTTTATTTAAGGGAAAAGTTTGGAAAAACCTTAACTAGAAAATGAGACTCGAAGTTCGGGAGTCGGTTACAAGTGAGGAAGGTGTTAGGCACCCCACTCGCCCGTTCCAACGAACGGCACCCTTAACTGAGTATGTGATTTTGAAAATTGTTTAGATCCCTTTTATGTGAAAAATAAATTGACGGAGGTTAGCCTGATAGGACTTGACCCTGCTCCTACGTATTCCCCGGTGCAATGGGAAATTCAAGGCTTACGTAATTCTAGTTTGTGAAGGCTTGACCTTCGAATAGTGTTTTAAAAGAATATTTAAAGATTCTGTTATTAAGAAAATGTTTTATTTTTGGGAGGGGTCTTTGGTCCACTCATGCACAAGACCCTAGGCGGCTAAGGCAGCACAGGGACCTATACGAACTACTAAATGTTGAACAGCAGGTAAACCGCCAGTTCCCCATTTAGAGCCCATTGCGTGAGACCTAGAATCCCAAAATATTTAGGAAAAGATGTTTTTTAATTTTTGAAGAGGACCTCAAGTCCACTCATGCACAAGGCCCGAGGCAGCTAAGGCAACACAGGGACCTATACGAACCACTAAATGTTGAACAGCAGGTGAACCGCCAGTTCCCCATTTAGAGCCCATTGCGTGAGACTCGAAAATCCAAAACTACTTAAAAGATTTTTTTCGAAAAAGAAATACTTCGCAATAGATGTAGGTCAAAGAAAACTAGATTTTGAGGCAATTGGGATTTAATGCAATTTTTAGCAATTATGGGATTTTTATGAATTTTTTGGGTTTTTTAATTTTTATGTAATTTCCTGGAAATTTTATTAATTCTTATGTAATTTTCTGTTTTTTATAAATTTTTGTAATTTTCTATTTTTTATTAATTTTTTTATGATTTTCTGAAATTTTATTAATTTTCTTTAATTTTCTGAATTTTATTAATTTTTTTATGATTTTTTAAATTTTTATTAATTTTTTATGATTTTCTGAATTTTTATTAATTTTTTATGATTTTCTGAAATTTTATTAATTTTTTATAATTTTTTGAATTTTTATTAATTTTTTATGATTTTCTGAAATTTTAGGGAGAGGATAGGGATTCTAGGATTTCCTAGGGGTGTTTGGGTAATTTTTGTGGCTGGGACAGGGGAGGCATTATGTGATTTCCCTAAGGACATTTTGGTGGATCTAGAAAGCAGAGGCAGAATGGGTAGGCTGGGTATTTTGTGGGTTCTTCGAGGGCATTATGGTAAATTTGTTAATCAGGTGAATTGAGAGAAAAAGGTGGGCTGGTCCTAACAGGGTTCGAAGGCTGGGCGCGGGGGATATCCTTGAGTGCCCTGACCACTGAGCCTAGCGTTCATTTATGTTTATGATGCTCAGATCCAAGTTTAAAAGCGATCTTCACGTAATTTGCATGGGATGCATGTGTCCTGACCTACAGAATGGTATATCTGGTTGACATTGACTGGCCCTCTGCATGTTACTTCAACTTCATCTTGTAAAGGAAATCCCAATTCGAGCCTACAGGGATAAGCTAAAGGCTGGGAAGGCTTGGATATCATGATAATCCAGGGGTGAATCAACGTGTTTTTCTTTACTTCCTCTCCCTCATCCCATGTTGTTAGCTTCCTTATCATTCAGACAAAACTCAAGATGCATCAACCAACATCTATCCCCCCCTAGAGAGTCCTTAGAGTGGGTGTTCGTTGTTCTCTTTGGATGGACCCGACCATACGATCATTTGCACGCCTGGGCATTGATGAGCTATACCATACGTCATCTATACTCTAAGGGAGACTCTTTGGAAGACCGGGAACTTAAGACCATTGAATCCACCCCAATGGTACTGGGAGAAGAAAAGATCCTACCCAACCTAGGTGGTGCAGAATCAGGATGCCTAGGGAGGGTACTCACGCGACCAGCAATGGCACCCTTCTTAAGACTTGAGCCATTAATATCAGTATATGCAGGAATCCTTCACTCTGTTTTTTTTAGATAAGGCTTATTTTAGACGTCCGACCAATTATCAGTGTCATGCCGACCCTGCATCTCTCCTACTTATGGTCAAGATAATCGTACGCAGAGGGCAAAGCTTATCACCCCTCAGAGGTTTGATAATTACCGATTATGGGAATGTTATTAAAGCTAGCGGCCAACCATGATATCACCATGCCTAATTCAAATTTCTACTATTGATCTTTAAGGGAAATTCAGTATGTATGCAAGGGAATTCAACATTTATCTTTTGAACTCGTCAAACCTTCATGCATATCCTAAACTATATTCTTGAACCAGAATCGCGGAATCAGAACAGGAGCCACATCCAAACACTATTCATGCATTTCTATTATGTTTATGTGGTATCAACATATAAGGGGAAACAAAGGTTTTCATTCTATAATCGAGCATGATTCAACGACATAACCATACATCATATCGTATTCTTGGGCGTCTAAATTTCTCAAACATTACCCTGATTACATGTAAATTGACTTAGACAGGTTTAATTATTAAGAAACCGAGAGCATTTCCTACAGATTTCTTAATTCCTTTCATCGAGACATTGTGTTTCAAGAATCGAATACATTTCAAGGATTATCAGTTCTTGTGTGCTAACCTGTTGGTGAAGTCGAATTGGACTTCTGCAGGGGTTCCGATCCTCCAATTAAGTGTAATGAAGATTCTTGCAACCACTTCTTCCTTCTCGTTCTTCTCTCTGTTTTCCCTTCCTTCTTTGCTCTCTGGTTTCTACCACCTTTTCAACGATTCTCTCAGAAGATGGTTAAAGCTTCAATTTCCTCTCTATTGCGTCTTCTGTACTCTCAGTGTTTTTGAATGCGCCTCCCAGAGAAGAAAATCTCTAACCTCTCCTTCTGAGTCCCTATGCCCCTATTTATATCTTTATTTTGACCCCCTCTGACTTTCTTTATCTTTCTCTTTCGCCTTTTTCGTTTTCTTGCCTTTTTCCCTTTTTTTTTCATTTTTTTTTCTTTTTTTTTGTTTTTGTATTGATTTTTGGGTTTTTATTTGTTCTCAGAATTTTATATTTTTCCTAAAAAAGGTTCTAAAATTCCACATTTTTATTTTTTTTATTTATTTTTAGTTCTATTTATGCTTTCTCTTATATATTTATTTTTTAGGATTAAAAAAAGATTTTTGCTATTTCCTTTAGAAAAAAAATTTGTTTTAATTCCAGATTTATGATTTTTTTTTATTTTTTTTTAGTTTTTTAAATTTTTATGATTTTGAAACTTTGTTTATTATCATTTGCTTTTTTTTATTATTATAATTATATCTCTTTTTTTATTTTACTTTTTGTTTTAGTTAGTTTTTTTTTATTATTATTATTTTTTTTATTTACGTCTAATTTAAAAAAAGACTTTATTTTCATTTTTCAGAATTTTTATATTCATTATTGTCTGTTTCTCTGTTTGTCTGTTTTCTGTTTTCTGTTTGTCTGTTTTCTGTTTTTTGTTTGATTTAATTCATCTTTTAATTAATCGATTTTTATTATTATCTTTGATTTTTCTTTATCTGTTTTCAAATTTTGTTTTGTTTTCTCTATTTCTGTGACATTCCTGGGGTGTTTAATTGGGATTTATTCACTAATTGACCTAAACTGGGCCCCAAACGTAATTGAGTGTTTACAATTTGCCCCTCTTTACTCATTTTCTTACTAGATAATATGAGAAATATTCTCTGTATTATCGTGGTAAGAAAGGGGTAAAGATGTAAATAGATTATGTCCGAGGCAAGCGCTGCGGTAACCTTAGAATTACCATGCCCTTGAGATTACAGAACTCGTATGCGGAAAGGAGACGAGTAATGTCAGGTTTGACTTCGCGCGTTGTGATGCTGAAATTATAAGAGACTAAAATATGGAGGGCCTGACAACATCGACCTGCAAGCAGTAAACTAAACTAGATGGATGACCTGACCATATAAGCCTGAAAGTAGTAAATCTAAACTACATGGCGGCCTGAGAACATAGGCCAGAAAACAGTAAATCTAAACTACATGGCGGCCTTACAACATAGGCTTGAAAGCAGTAAATCTAAACTACACGGCGGCCTGACAACATAGGCCTGAAAGCAGTAAATCTAAACTTCACGGCGGCCTGACAACATAGGCCTGAAAGCAGTAAATCTAAACTACACGGCGGCCTGACAACATAGGCCTGAAAGCAGTAAATCTAAACTACACGGCGGCCTGACAAGATAGGCCTGAAAGCGGTAAATCTAAACTACACGGCGGCCTGACAACATAGGCCTGAAAGCGGTAAATCTAAACTACATGGCGGCCTGCCAACATAGGCCTGAAAGCGGTAAATCTAAACTACATGGCGGCCTGACAACATAGGCCTGAAAGCAGTAAATCTAAACTACATGGCGGCCTGACAACATAGGCCTGAAAGCAGTAAATCTAAACTACACGGAGGCCTGACAACATAGGCCTGAAAGTTGTAAATCTAAACTATACAGCGGCCTGACAACATAGGGCAGTGAGCAGAAATGAAAGATACAATGTTATGGCCTGACAACATAGGCTAGTGAGTAGGAATGAAAGATGCAATGCTATGGCCTAACAAAATAGGCCAGTGAGCAGAAATGAAAGATACAATGTTATGGCCTAACAACATAGGCCAGTGAGTAGGAATGAAAGATGCAATGCTATGGCCTGACAACATAGGCGAGTGAGCAGAAATGAAAGATACAATGTTATGGCCTGACAACATAGGCTAGTGAGTAGGAATGAAAGATGCAATGCTATGGCCTAACAAAATAGGCCAGTGAGCAGAAATGAAAGATACAATGTTATGGCCTGACAACATAGGCCAGTGAGTAGGAATGAAAGATGCAATGCTATGGCCTGACAACATAGGCGAGTGAGCAGAAATGAAAGATACAATGTTATGGCCTGACAACATAGGCCAGTAAGTAGTAAATCTAAGATGCAATGTTGTGGCCTGACAACATAGGCCAGTGAGCATGACATACCTCATGATTTTGTTTGCGGACTCTGACTCCCTGGCTTTCTTCTAACACCGATCATATCCTTCAGAGTGAGCTAGACTCTATAAGCTATTTGTTTCTTTGATTACTTTGAGAGGCATATCTGTTGCATGCGTTGTTTTAGTAAGATTTTTGGGTCAAAAAGAACTTGTCATTAAGAAAGTTTCGACATAACTCTTATTTTCGCACAGTGTTAGTAATCAGCAATCGTCATTAAAAATGAGTTAATTACATTCTGTATGTACATTTTGACAGAAGAAAATACAGTTGCATATGATGGGGAATTAACAAGATAGTCAAAAGGAAATAGGGTGTCTTTGCGGCGAGGCGTCTAGTGAAGTAGTTTTGGGTTGGCGGTGATGTCTTCGAGACGATTAGTGCTAGTATTGTATTTTGGCGATCTCTTTGTGCATTGCCATCCCAGCTTTTGAAAAGCCAAAATTTTGCCCCAGTTTATTTAGCTTGCCCTAGACCGGTCTTGAACCTTTCACTAGAACCATGGATAGTTGCCCATTTTTTCCCCAGCCTGAGACGCAGATTATGATTTAGTCATGGATTTGCCCCAGTATGGATGGAGACTTCCTGTTACCCTTTTTTGACCTCCTTAATCAGGAAGAACGAATCTTGTTTTGTCAATGCCGTTTTTTGTCTTGCCCGCCTTTTCAGATTTTTGGTTTAGGATGCTCCTCGCTTGAATTGCCCTAACTTTTGCCTAGGTCCTTGGTAATGGTTGACCTAGCGGGCTTTTCTTTCTTGTACTGCCCTAACTTTTGCCTAGGTCTTTTTTATGGTTGACCTAGCGGGCTTTTCTCTCTTGTATTGCCCTAAATTTTTCCTATGTCCTTTTAATGGTTGACCTAGCGGGCTTTTCTTTCTTGTATTGCCCTAACTTTTGCCTAGGTCTTTTTGATGGTTGACCTAGCAGGCTTTTCTCTCTTGTATTGCCCTGACTTTTTCCTAGGTCTTTTTGATGGTTGACCTAGCGGGCTTTTTGCTCTAAGCGTAATACTTCTTGACGGCATCCGAATTGACAGGGTTAGGCAAGTCTTTCCCATCCATGTCGGCCAAGATCAAGGCGCCTCCGGAGAAAGCCTTCTTAACTACATAAGGTCCATGGTAGTTCGGAGACCACTTCCCTTGCAGCGTTTTTTGCATAGGCAATAGCCTTTTGATCACCAAATCTCCTTCTTGAAATTCCCGAGGATGGATCTTCTTATCGAATGCTTTCTTCATTCGTCTTTGGTACAATTGGTCATGGCATATTTCCGCCAGCCTTTTCTCTTCAATTAAGTTCAGCTGATCCATCCGAGCCTGGACCCATTCGGCCTCTTCCAATTTAGCGTCCATCAGGAGTCTCAATGAGGGGATCTCGACCTCGATTGGGAGTACGGCCTCCATTTCATATACTAGTGAGAATGGCGTTGCCCCAGTAGATGTACGGACGGAGGTCCGGTATGCGTGTAATGCATAAGGGAGCATTTCCTGCCATTCTTTGTATGAGAGAACCATCTTCTGAATTATTTTCTTGATATTCTTATTGGCCGCTTCGACCGCTCCGTTCATCTTTGGTCGATAAGGGGATGAGTTGTGATGTTGGATCTTGAATTGGCCGCATAATTCTGACATCATCTTATTATTGAGGTTCGAGCCATTGTCTGTGATGAGCTTACTGGGTAATCCATATCGGCAGATTAGCTCTCTCTTCACGAATCTGACTACCACATTGCGAGTCACACTAGCATATGAGGCAGCTTCGACCCATTTGGTGAAATAGTCGATGGCGACTAATATGAAGCGGTGTCCATTGGACGCCTTCGGCTCTATCGGGCCAATGACATCTATTCCCCACATGGCGAACGGCCATGGCGAGGACAGCACGTTCAACGACGTTGACAGCACATGGATATTGTCCGCGTATACCTGACACTTGTGGCAGGTTTTGACATGTTTGCAACAGTCAGCTTCCATGGTCAACCAATAATATCCAGCCCTGAGGATTTTTCTTGCCATGGCATGTCCGTTGGCGTGAGTACCAAAAGACCTTTTATGAACTTCTTTTAGAATTTTGTCGGCTTCCACTGCGTCTACACATCTGAGCAGAACCATGTCGTGATTCCTCTTGTATAGGATTTCTCCATTGAGGAGAAAACCTACGGCTAATCTTCGTAAGGTCCTCTTGTCGTTTTCAGACGCATCGGCGGGATATTCTTTGTTCCTCAAGAACTGCCGGATGTCATGATACCATGGTTTTCCATCCGGTTCCACCTCTACTGTTTGACAAAATGCTGGTCTGGAGCGATGCTGGATGTGGATGAGAGGCATATCCTCTTCTTGTCCAATTTCAAACATAGAGGACAAGGTGGCTAGGGCGTCAGCTAGTTGATTATCTTCCCGCGGTATATGCGAGAAGGTGATCTCCTCAAAGTATTCTAGTAGTTCCTGGAGACGGGCCTGGTACGGCACTAGCTTTGCATCTTTGGTCTCCCATTCTCCCCTGACCTGGTGGATGACCAAGGCTGAGTCACCAAAGACCTCTAGGCGTTTCACTTTAGCTTCAATTGCGACTTGAATCCCTAAGATACAAGCTTCATACTCCACCATATTATTCGTGCAGTCGAAGGCTAGTCGGGCGATGATAGGTATATACTGTCTTTCTGGAGAAATCAGTATAACTCCTATACCGTGGCCCATCATGTTGGACGCACCGTCGAACAACATCGTCCATTTCTTTTCTTCTATCTTTTCTTCTTCACCAAAGATCGCCATCAGATCCTCATCAGGGAATTCTGGCTGCATGGCCTGGTAGTCTTCTAGCGGTTGTTGGGCTAAATATTCTGCGAGTGCACTGCCTTTGACAGATTTCTGCGTCACATATAGGATATCATATTCCGATAGCACCATTTGCCACTTGGAAATCCGTCCTGACAACTCAGGTTTTTCGAATATGTACTTGATCGGATCCATCCTGGATATTAACCATGTGGTGTGACTTAGCATATACTGTCTTAGGCGGTGTGCCGCCCATGCTAGAGCGCAGCAAGTTCGTTCTAAGAGAGAATATCTAGCTTCTCCACTTGTGAAATTCTTGCTCAGGTAGTATATTGCTCTCTCCTTTCTCCCGGATTCGTTGTGTTGACCGAGCACACAACCCATCAACTGGTCTGTTACTGTTAGATATAAGATCAAGGGTCTCCCAGCAACTGGCGGTACCAAGACCGGTGGGTTCTGTAAATATGATTTGATCTTTTCAAAAGCTTCTTGGCAATCCTCATCCCAACTCATGGGTTGATTCTTGCGTAATAGCTTAAAGATCGGCTCGCATGTAGCTGTCAACTGAAAAATGAACCGGGAGATATAGTTGAGTCTTCCTAGGAACCCTCGATTTCTTTTTCGGTTCTTGGAGCTAGCATGTCTATAATTTCACGGGCTTTGTCTGGGTCGACCTCGCTGCCTTTCTCACTGACAATAAAACCCAGTAGCTTTCCTGACCTGACCCCAAAGGTGCATTTATCCGGGTTCAACCGCAGCTTGAATTTTCTGAACCTCTCAAACAACTTTTTCAGATCTGTGAGATGGTCGTCTTCTGTCCGAGATTTGGCAATCATATCATCCATGTAGACTTCTATCTCCTTGTGAATCATGTCATGGAATAGTGTTACCATGGCCCTTTGGTAGGTTTCCCCGGCATTTTTCAGTCCGAAGGGCATGACTTTGTAACAAAAGGTTCCCCAGGTCGTAATAAAGGTGGTCTTTTCTCTGTCATCTTCGGCCATCTTAATCTGATTGTAGCCTGAGAAACCGTCCATGAATGAAAAGTAGGAGAACTGTGCATTATTATCAACCAGCACATCGATGTGAGGTAGTGGGAAGTCATCTTTCGGGCTGGCTCGATTGAGGTCCCTGTAATCTACGCACATCCGGACCTTGCCATCTTTCTTGGGGACCGGTACTATATTAGCGACCCACTCGGGGTAATTTGCAACAGCTAAGAAGCTGGCGTCAAACTGCTTCCTTACTTCCTCCCGGATCTTCAGAGACATTTCCGGTTTCATCCTCCTCAATTTCTGTTTCACTGGTGCGCATCCGGCTTTCATAGGCAACTTGTGTTGCACTATAGAAGTATCTAACCCTAGCATGTCCTGGTAAGACCATGCGAAGATATCACTATAGTTCTGTAGGAGTGAGATCAACCGCTCACGATTGTCTCCAGCGATAAGTGTGCCTATCTTGACTTCTCTTTTATTTTCTTTGGTCCCCAAATTGATTAGATCCACGGGCTCCTGATGAGGTTCAATTGCTTTAGATTCGCGTTCCACCAATCTCAACATCTCGTCGGTGGGTTCGCATTCAAATTTTGCCTCTTCGTCGGCCAGGTCGTCAATACAGTCGAAATCGCCTAATACAATACTAGCACTATCGTCGCGAGGCGATTTCAGATCGGATCTGTGTGTTGGGTATGAGAAGAAGAAATAAGATATATATATATATATATATATATATATATATATATATATATTTGACATGGGGAAATATATTGAGGAGTAGAAGAGAGGATATTTTTGGATAATGCAACTATATTTATTACTTGTCAAAAATATGTACAAAATGTTTATGTATAAAATTTTGTCATGACAATTACAGAATTACATTTGAACTGAACCAAAAGTCAGAGGTAGATCGAAAATTTCCCAATTGGTCAGTTCTCTTCCAGGGGGACAGGGCGTCACCAGATCTTCAAGAGTCAACGTCCCTTTCTCGTCTATGACTGCAACCATGCTTGAGTCTTCGAAGCCGGCACTTCGGAAACTTTGTGATATGTGGCACAGAGGGACCTTGTTATAATGGGGTCTTACTGCCTTATCCTCCTTAGTGGGTTGATATCCCAACCCATATCGCCGTCTATTCTTTTCCACTAGCAATGGCCGAGATAAGCCGCCCTTATTTTGCCCCAGTTTGTCGCCTGGCTTGAACCCATTCTTTAGCATCACTCAGGCCATCATCATTAAAGCCTTAGGGGGCTGCTTATGGTCAACCACCTCTCCTTCCTTTATAGTGGTGACATTGGCAATTTCCAAGGCTTGGAATTGAGTCTCCAGAGCCTCTTCTGCTGCCTCAATATAGGGGGGATTGGTGGGTTTATTGACCAAGTAATCCTCTTCCGCTGAGATGATGATCAGCCTATCGTTCAAAATGAATTTCAACTTCTGATGCAGGGTGGACGGTACTGCCTTAGCAGCATGGATCCAGGGTCTACCCAACAGGCAGCTGTAAGTCGGCTGGATATCCATAATTTGGAAGGTTATGTTGAAGACAACTGGGCCAATTTGGACCGGCAATTCTACTTCACCCATTACCTCTCTTCTCGATCTGTCGAAAGCCCTAACCACCATGGAGCTCGGCTTGAGAGGGACATGTGGCAGTTTCGACAATGTGAGCTGAGACATTACATTTAATGAGGAGCCATTATCTATCAGCACTATGACCAAGATATGGTCCATACACTTCACTGAGATATGTAATGCTCTGTTGTGTCCGGCCCCTTCATCAGGAATCTCGCGATCGGCGAAGGTTATGAAGTTGTTGGCAGTCAAGTTGTTGGCGATTCCCTCGAATTTGTCCACGGAGATGTTGTGGACTACATGGGCCTCATTCAGAATTTTTAGTAACACCTTTCGATGGGGCTCCGAGTTCATCATTAAGGCAAGTAGTGAGATTTTGGCGGGTATACGGTTCAGCTGCTCTATTACTATATACTCGCTTTGCCTTATCAGTTTTAGGAACTCACAGGCCTCTTCATCTGAGACGGCCTTCTTTAGTTCCTTCTCCACCTCTTTGACGGCAGTTTCAGGCTCCGTTCCAGCCTGACTCTCATTTTCTTGAATGGCCGGCTGCCTTCTCGCATCTTCGGCAGAAGCGTAGATGTGACCGCTCTTGGTCACTCTTCCTATCCCGGTTATGTTGGTTATGTCAGGTGTAGAGCTCTCCAACATATCCTTTTCAATTTTTTCTCCCAGAATCTCTATATCATACCTCCAAGGCACCTCCTTGTTACTGTGGTACTGGAAGGGTCCCGACACTTTTATTGTAACAGGTCTCATCCCATTGGGCGTCGGCGAGACAGACGACTCGGTATAGCGGATAACCAGGGGTTTAGGATGCCCTGGGAAGGATTCATTGACCATGTCCGCTTCTTCCTCAATTTCAATACAATTTACCGAGGGTCCTGATCCCCCATGGTTTGGCAGTGGGTTGCTCCCCACACTAGGAGCATCCTTTTCAAAGTTGAGCCATTTAGCATTAATCAACTTCTGGACCCTATGTTTCAGGGCCAGACAGTTTTCAGTAGAATGTCCCACCGTTCCAGCATGATAATCGCACTTGGCCTCCGAATTATACCATTTTGGATATGGGGGTTCCAACGACTTCATAGAAACTAGTGCAACCAAAGAGTTTTGAATCAAACGGGGCAGCAGCTCCGAGTAACTCATCGGAATCGGATCAAGTTGCACTACTTTCCTTGGGTTATTGTGGGTTTTTTTGTTGAGGTAGGTTAGAGTTAGTGTTTTGGTTCCATGGTATTGTGGGAGCGTCTCCATGAATGTGCTAATCATTTCTCGGTCCAGCAGGGGTGGCTGGACTTGAGCGGTTAGCTCCCTCCACCGCTGAGCATATTCTTTGAAGGACTCATTTTCTTTCTTGACCATGTTTTGCAGTTGAGTCCTATTGGGTGCCATCTCAATGTTGTACTTGTATTTCCTTAAGAAAGCGTAAGCCAAATCTTTCCATGAGCGAATATAGGTCCTCTCGAGCTGGGTATACCAGCTGGCCGCTGCCCCTGTCAAACTGTCTTGGAAACAGTGAATAAGAAACTTGTCGTTGTGTGAGTGAGAGGCCATTTTTCTACAATACATCGTTAGGTGGCTTCTTGGACAGCCAACCCCTCGGTATTTCTCGAATTCTGGAGTCTTGAATTTTGGCGATATGATGACATCTAGTACGAGGCAGAGCTCAGAAGCCTCGACTATTCCATGTCTGCTTCCCTCGATAACCCTGACCCTCTCTTCTAGATGCAGCCATCTCCTTCCGATAAAGGCTTCTTGGTCAGCCGTTCTTGGCCATGGCTCGTTTAGGGCTGGCTGGCGTGATGGGGTAAAGCATAAGGTCCCCCGGGTCTTGTAGCATGACCATAGGGATGTGGTTGGTGGAGGTTTACTGGATGAACAGCAACTCAGACAGAATATGTAGGGTCTTCTGTGTCAGTCGTGTTCATGTGAGTATAGTCAGGGTGGACATTATATGGGTACGTAGTTGATGGATTAATGTGAGGAGGGAAAGATGGGTTTGTATGTGTAGGGAAAGCAGAGGAAGTGTTTGTGTTGTAAGGGTAGGGATGCATGTTCGTGTAGGCTGGGTGTGAGTGTGGCGGATAGCCGGTTGCATTAGCGGGAGGCATGTAAGTTGGTGGATTGATATGAGGGTTGTGAATGTTAGGGTTCGGGTGTGGAGGTCCAGCAGGAATGTTTGGATGAGGTTGATGGGAAGTAAGGTTTATGTGGAGTGGTAGTGCATTATGGTTTTCGCTAGCCAAGATCCCTTGGGAACCTGACCCATGAGGAGGTTCGTAGCCAGGTGGTAAGCCGTACGACCAATCTTGTTCGGTGACAGTCTGAAGAGGCATAGATGTAGTGGCTGCCCCAGGTGCCTCAGTGCTTGCGGGTTCCTCTGTGCTTTTTTCAAGTAGCTTCCTGAGCTTAGCCACTTGGTCTTTTAATTCTGCGACCTCACTACGGAGCTCCTCATTCTGTGTTTCCAGCTCACTCATGATTTTGGTTCTCTGTCTGGTGCTATATGAATGCCGGGGGAGTCGTGAGTCTACTATTTTGTTACCTGTTTTAAGAAAGTTAACTTAATTAATTTGATTAGTAATA
Organism: Canavalia gladiata; assembly: GCA_037954105.1. NCBI lineage: Eukaryota > Viridiplantae > Streptophyta > Magnoliopsida > Fabales > Fabaceae > Canavalia > Canavalia gladiata. Next base: position 19,648,319 of record CM075667.1, read on the forward strand.
AAAGAGTTTGACTATGCGGTGGATACGAAGGGACCAAAATTCGACTGAGTGCTGATCGTATGCATCTTTCGTGCTTTGAGCGTGAAATGGAAATTAATGTGGAATTGCAGAGAAGAGTCTGTTTTATTCAACAATAGATGATGTCTATTTTACATTTCTTTCATCTTGCTTGGCCAGCACAATATATTTTTTCATCCTTAAGACTAGGTCTTTACAAGTTTGAATGAAAATTTCTACTTCAGGCGGGGTGTGGAGTGGGTGTAGAGATGCTTCCGCCTTCTTGAGTGATTGCGGTATCTCTTCTATGGCCGTATTTGCTAGGCAGGCCAATCTTTGAAAGCATTTGATCCAGTATTCAGCCGTATCTTTATACCATCCGCTTTCTTTTTGTATGTCCTTTATGCCTTTTTGCTGCATCCTTATAATCTCAAGGACCTTCCATTTTTCCTCATTTACCTCATCCTGCCAGGCTATGAGTAGGCCTTCGATTTGTTGTTTCATGTTCTCTATTCTTTGCAGCAATTCATCCCTCTCCTCTGTCACACTATCCGCCTCTGCTTGGACCCTCCTTTTTGCAGCTAGGATCTGATTTTTCTCTTCTCGGCTATTGCGGACCTTGGCCCTTATTTGCTCCAAGGCACTCCTCAACTGGCTGTTCTCTTGGAGTGCGGCGTCCCTTTCTTGTGCTCTCATGCCGAGCTCTTTGTTGGCCGCCTGCAAATTCATGTGCACCCGAGAAGTGCGCTCTCATTCCCCTTTCTGTTGATCTCTGATAGATGCTAAGAGAGCTTTGTTCACTTCGTCTTCCCTTCACCACGCAGCGCTCTCTTGTCGTTCTTTCAGCAATTCCTCCTCCAGCTGAGCGTTTCTTTTGGTCATAGCCTCTAGCTTCTCTTTCAGGCTTTTGACGATCTCATCTTCAAACACCATGGATGCCGCTTGACCCTCGGATGGATGAGCAGGTGGTTTGAACGGCAGTTTGATGTGCTGTACCATGTCTCTAACCCACTGCTTGTATTCTTCCTTAGTAGCGCAACTTCGTACTCCCAGCTCTTTCCCTTTACGGGTGACCCCGTCCCATGCCTATTGAACCTTATGGAGGCTCTCGGCAAAGTCTCCTTCATACTTCAAGTAGAAAGGAGTCAGCAATTCATTAGATGGGGGTGCTTTAATAGGGTAAGCCAGCTGTCACTGCCCCAGTATCGGATTATAACTGATACAACCTCTAGCTCCCATGAGGGGTACATTCGGGAACCCCTTGCAGTGGTAGATGACCTCGGTTCTCTGTTGCCATAAAGGTTGCCATCTAACCTGATCTTCGGTCAAGCTGGCGAAATGGGAAGACCATTCGAGGTTGCTCATCTGTTTCAGCTGGTAATTCAAGAAGTCTGCTATGGGATGTTGTGTCTTTGTGTCCCTTTTGAAAATATGGGCGGTGATCCATACGAACAACACAGGTAGGCAGCAGATCAATCTTGTTCTCTTTTTCTCGTGATAGAAATTCAGCGTGCAGTAAACATCTGCCAACAAGGTCGTTACGGGATTTTCTGCTCTATCTCTCTTGGCTAAGAAGATATCGACTGTGCTCAGATCGACGAGGTCGTCTATATAAGGGAAAAGTACTAGCCCATAGATGGTAAGGGCTAACACATCCATGTATATAGCCCACTGGTTGTTGTCGGCCAAGTGTTGCATATACTTCTCCAGAAATTCTCTAGTGAACCTCTTGACTTGGCCCTTTGTCTGATAACCTGTCAAACGTTCCCCAGTCTGCAACCCCTAAGCCTGTGCGGCGGCCCGGAAAGAGGAATGATGCTCTAGGTACTGATACGGCCTAGTTCCCTCCAATGGCAGATCCAAAATCTGCTCGAACTCCTCTAGAGTGGGGGCCAGCTGGAAGTCAAAGAATGTGAAACATCGGAGAGGCGGATCATAATATTGCACCATGGCAGTGAGGGCTCCTTCTTGCACTTGGACTTTTAAAAGCCTCAGTATGTTGCCATACCTTTTGGTGAAGGCCATTTGCTGGATACTTGATAACTTGTTTGCAAACACCTCTAAACTGTCCAAGTCTGCTACTTTAACGCCTATGCGTCTCTTCTTCTTCAATTGTTTAGATTCCACATTAATTTTCATTTCACCCTTTTTTACGATAGTCACTGAGAATCTGGTCCCTCGAAAGAAAGAAAAAAGATAAAAACAAATATGTTAGACTCTAAATGAATGATATTGGTATATGCATAAAGACAATAAATATGGTTACTCTTACTATCGTCCCTCCCTCTTTCTTCTTTGGTTATTTTTCTTTTTTCTTCTCTCACCTTTCTTTTGTCTACTCTTCCTCTCTCTTTTTTCCTCATTTTGATTGAGTTTTTTTTCAAAATATTTTTCTCTTACCTTTCTTTTTGGTCTACTATTTCTTTCTTTTCCTTTTCTCTCTTCTTTCTCTCTCTGTTTTTTTTGTCCATTTTCTTTCTTTTCTTCTCTCCCCTCTCTCTTTTTCTGTCCACTTTTCTTTCTTTTAAATTTAGAATTCTACAATCGCAGGTAAATGAAGCCTTACAGAAATGATGTCGTGTAAATAGGGTGTGCCCTCCTTGTGTCCTAGAGAGGTGACCTGTCTTATGGATCTAGGGCTTTTAATGCATGAGCCTTTCCAAGGTAGGTTGTAATCCTAGGGTATAAAGGTCACTAGAGCCAAGTTCCAGTCCATAATGCTTGCCACAACAGTAGAAGTAGCCACTAGTTGCGGGACATTATGAATAGGACGCACTCTAGCTGGGATTTTCATGATAGCCATACAGGACGTAAGCCCCAGCATGACACCATTAGATCCCTCTAATCCTAGGCAGCACTCAGACCCGAATATAGGGCCCCACTCATAATAAAATGTATGCGATGCATGGAGGGAACTTTATTTTGGGATACCTGCAATTGGGGAACTTGTACAGATATATAGCAATTTATTGTTTATCTATCCTAGGATGTAGAAAGAGCAAACAATAAAGCAAGAATAAATCAACAAATAAATAACATGCAATGATTAAATCATACACATAAATAGAAAAAGGGATAAAATATAAAACACACTCAAATAAGCGGGTTTGACTCTCTAAGTTTCCCCAGTGGAGTCGCCATCTGTCACAACCGTAATTCCGACAAGACAACGAACTCGCTAAACTTTTGAAAATGAGTTGTTTTGATCAATGTGGAGTCGCCACCAAATTTTATTTAAGGGAAAAGTTTGGAAAAACCTTTACTAGAAAATGAGACTCGAAGTTCGAGAGTCGGTTACAAGTGAGGAAGGTGCTAGGCACCCCACTCGCCCGTTCCAAGGAATGGCACCCTTAACTGAGTGTGTGATTTTGAAAATTGTTTAGATCCCTTTTATGTGAAAAATAAATTGACGGAGGTTAGCCTGATAAGACTTGACCCTGCTCCTACGTATTCCCCGGTGCAATGGGAAATTCAAGGCTTACGTAGTTCTAGTTTGTGAAGGCTTGACCTTCGAAGAGTGTTTTAAAAGAATATTTAAAGATTCTGTTATTAAGAAAATGTTTTATTTTTGGGAGGGGTCTTTGGTCCACTCATGCACAAGACCCGAGGCGGCTAAGGCAGCACAGGGATCTATACGAACTACTAAATGTTGAACAGCAGGTAAACCGCCAGTTCCCCATTTAGAGCCCATTGTGTGAGACCTAGAATCCCAAAATATTTAGCAAAAGAAGTTTTTTAATTTTTGAAGAGGACCTCAAGTCCACTCATGCACAAGGCCCGAGGCGGCTAAGGCAGCACAGGGACCTATACGAACCACTAAATGTTGAACAGCAGGTGAACCGCCAGTTGCCCATTTAGAGCCCATTGCTTGAGACTCGAAAATCCTAAAATACTTAAAAGATTTTTTTCGAAAAAGAAATACTTCGCAATAGATGTAGGTCAAAGAAAACTAGATTTTGAGGCAATTGGGATTTAATGCAATTTTTAGCAATTATGGGATTTTTATGAATTTTTTGGGTTTTTTAATTTTTATGTAATTTCCTGGAAATTTTATTAATTCTTATGTAATTTTCTGTTTTTTATTAATTCTGGAAATTTTTATTAATTTTTGTAATTTTCTGTTTTTTATTAATTTTTTTATGATTTTCTGAAATTTGATTAATTTTCTTGAATTTTCTGAATTTTATTAAATTTTTTATGATTTTTTGAATTTTATTAATTTTTTGATTTTCTGAATTTTTATTAATTTTTTATGATTTTCTGAAATTTTTTTTAATTTTTTATGATTTTCTGAAATTTTCTTACTTTTTTATGATTTCCTGAATTTTTATTAATTTTTTATGATTTTCTGAAATTTTAGGGACAGGATAGGGATTCTAGGATTTCCTAGGGGTGTTTGGGTAATTTTTGTGGCTGGGACAGGGGAGGCATTATGTGATTTCCCTAAGGACATTTTGGAGGATCTAGAAAGCAGAGGCAGAATGGGTAGGCTGGGTATTCTGTGGGTTCTTCGAGGGCATTATGGTAAATTTGTTAATCAGGTGAATTGAGAGAAAAAGGTGGGCTGGTCCTAACAGGGTTCGAAGGCTGGGCGCGGGGGATATCCTTGAGTGCCCTGACCACTGAGCATGGCGTTCATTTATGTTTATGATGCTCAGATCCAAGTTTAAAAGCGATCTTCACGTAATTTGCATGGGATGCATGTGTCCTGACCTACAGAATGGTATATCTGGTTGACATTGACTGGCCCTCTGCATGTTACTTCAACTTCATCTTGTAAAGGAAATCCCAATTCGAGCCTACAAGGATAAGCTAAAGGCTGGGAAGGCTTGGATATCATGATAATCCAGGGGTGAATCAACATACTTTTCGTTACTTCCTCTCCCTCATCCCTTGCTGTTAGTTTCCTTATCATTCAGACAAAACTCAAGATGCATCAACCAGCATCTATCCCCCCCTAGAGAGTCCTTAGAGTGGGTGTTCGTTGTTCTCTTTGGAAGGACCCGACCATACGATCATTTGCACGTCTGGGCATTGATGAGCTATACCATATGTCATCTATACTCTAAGGGAGACTCTCTGGAAGACCGGGAACTTAAGACCATTGAATCCACCCCAATGGTACTGGGAGAAGAAAAAATCCTACCCAAACTAGGTGGTGCTGAATCAGGATGCCTAGGGAGGGTACTCACGCGACCAGCAGTGGCACCCTTCTTAAGACTTGAGCCATTAATATCAGTATATGCAGGAATCCTTCACTCTGTTTTTTTTAGATAAGGCTTATTTTAGACGTCCGACCAATTATCAGTGTCATGCCGACCCTGCATCTCTCCTACTTATGGTCAAGATAATCGTACGCAGAGGGCAAAGCTTATCACCCCTTTGGAGGTTTGATAATTACCGATTATGGGAATGTTATTAAAGCTAGCGGTCAACCATGATATCACCATGCCTAATTCAGATTTCTACTATTGATCTTTAAGGGAAATTCAGTATGTATGCAGGGGAATTCAACATTTATCTTTTGAACTCATCAAACCTTCATGCATATCCTAAACTATATTCTTGAACCAGAATCGCGGAATCAGAACAGGAGCCACATCCAAACACTATTCATGCATTTCTATTATGTTTATATGGTATCAACATATAAGGGGAATCAGAGGTTTTCATTCTATAATCAAGCGTGATTCAACGACATAACCATACATCAGATCGTATTCTTGGGCGTCTAAATTTCTCAAACATTACCCTGATTACATGTAAATTGACTTAGACAGGTTTAATTATTAAGAAACCGAGAGCATTTCCTACAGATTTCTTAATTCCTTTCATCGAGACATTGTGTTTCAACAATCAAATACATTTCAAGGATTATCAGTTCTTGTGTGCTAACCTGTTGGTGAAGTCGAATCGCACTTCTGCAGGGGTTCCGATCCTCCGATTAAGTGTAATGAAGATTCTTGCAACCACTTCTTCCTTCTTGTTCTTCTCTCTGTTTTCCCTTCCTTCTTTGCTCTCTGGTTTCTACCACCTTTTCAGCGATTCTCTTAGAAGCTGGTTAAAGCTTCAATTTCCTCTCTATTGCTTCTTCTGTACTCTCAGTGTTTTTGAATGCGCCTCCCAGAGAAGAAAATCTCTAACCTCTCCTTCTGAGCCCCTATGCCCCTATTTATATATTTATTTTGACCCCCTCTGACTTTCTTTATCTTTCTCTTTCGCCTTTTTCGTTTTCTTGCCTTTTCCCCTTTTTTTTCCTTTTTTTTCTTTTTTTTTGTTTTTGTATTGATTTTTGGGTTTTTATTTATTCTCAAAATTTAATATTTTTCCTAAAAAAGGTTCTAAAATTCCAAATTTTTATTTTTTTTATTTATTTTTAGTTTTATTTATGCTTTCTCTTATATATTTATTTTTTAGGATTAAAAAAAGATTTTTGCTATTTCCTTTAGAAAAAAAATTTGTTTTAATTCCAGATTTATGATTTTTTTTTATTTTTAGTTTTTTAAATTTTTATGATTTTGAAACTTTGTTTATTATCATTTGCTTTTTTATTATTATTATTATTATATCTCTTTTTTTATTTTACTTTTTGTTTTAGTTAGTTTTTTTTTATTTTTATTTTTTTTATTTAGGTCTAATTTAAAAAAAGACTTTATTTTCATTTTTCAGAATTTTTATATTCATTATTGTCTGTTTGTCTGTTTGTCTGTTTTCTGTTTTCTATTTGTCTGTTTTCTGTTTTTTGTTTGATTTAATTCATCTTTTAATTAATCGATTTTTATTATTATCTTTGATTTTTCTTTATCTGTTTTCAAATTTTGTTTTGTTTTCTCTATTTCTGTGACATTCCTGGGGTGTTAATTGGGATTTATTCACTAATTGACCTAAACTGGGCCTCAGACATAATTGAATGTTTACAACATGTAAGTTTATTTCTCCCTTAACCAGATATTGTGTTTGATGCCAAATAACAATTCTTGCAGGTTTTGGTGCTTTGGGTAAGATAATGTGAAGTTTAAGCCTTAAGGATATTGCTAGGATCACCAAGTCACAGTTGTTGTGCTCATGTGTATTAAGGTGTTTTATGTTCAGTTTGAGTTTTTGAATGTGTCCTCTACATGGGAGTTTGTGTTTAGTTTAGGAAGTAACTCAATGGAGGAGTGATGTAGTCTTAAATTTAGTTTAGTTTAGTTTAGGCCGTATTCTTAAATTTATTAGGTGGGCTGTTTGTAAAATTTAATATATAGGTGGCTTGGTATATAGGTTGTCTTTTCAACATGCATATCTAGCCAATGAGGTCAACACTTAATGTGCAAATGTTTTCAGTCTTTTAAGTAAATCACCCAAATCTAACCAATAGCCTATACTTTCCTTTTTAAAAGTTCATCTCCTTCAAATTGTTTAAAACCTGGACATTATTTTTGGGTTTTGTATGATAGAGACTAAGTGAGTGAGTGAGGAACAGAGATAGGAAGTATGGTAGCATTGGTGTTGCAAGGAAAAGGGCATACATGGCCCTAACAGTGCCCAAATTAGATACTTAGGATAGTTTCAATCCTTTTGTAGATGTTTATCGAATATTCTAATGATAATAAAAATGATGATAAAATCCTTGGACATAGAATCATAATATTTCAATAAAAAATACATATATGAATTTCATCAATCATAATCATCAAAACGCATTCATCTATTTTTCAGTCACCTAATAAAAAACAATGCAAGCACATAATGATTAAGCATACTCATATGATATTCTTACCTCGATAGTAAACAAGAAAAAGCGTGATTTGGAGATAATGAAGGTGAAGACCATAATAACTTTGAAAATTGGAACTGAGTGTTGCCCAAATATGAGAGAAAGTGGGTTAGAATTTAGAGAATATATGAATCTTATACTCACATAAAGGAGTCATTATTGAGAAGTTTTAGACAAGATTATCTAAATAGAGGTCTTACAAAGTATAACCAAGCTATGTCTTTCAGATAGTAGAAGCTATAATTTGGCTAGAACTGGAAGCTAATATTAGAACTTGCATAAATCCATAGAGTATAAGGGTCACCAATATAATTTGGGAGGTTTTCTTGAGGTGCAACCTAAGTTATGGCTGGGTTGGGGACTGCCCATGCTTCTTATTCTTTCATTGCTTTTGTATATTCAAGTACCCAACCACCCTTTTGTTCTATTCTCTATCTCTCTCCCTAATTTAATTGGATAATAATGTGAGAATGATTGAATCTTTTTTTTGATGAATTTGATAGAGTAAAATAAAGGGGCAGAGAGATAGCTATATGATGTTATATATGGGGTAGGGGACAGAGAGAAAAGAGAGTTCGGTGAATTTTGGGCCTAGATCCTAGTGCAAATCCACACACCACATATTGACTCAAATCTGATAAGTATGCTGTAAGTCAAGTACCAAATATGATGCATGGTTTCGTGTTTAGCTTTTGCTCTGTGTCAAATATTAATGAGCCAGATTTTTAAGCTATGTCATTCTCATTATAGCATCTAATACTTCTGTTGAGGCACTAATTTCTACCCTTGAAGGTTTATCCTCTAACCTAAAATATATTCAATAATTATCAGGAAAATTATACATATAAGAACTAACCTGGAAGATTAAGAACCCACCACAAACCAACTATATCAGTTTTTTCTTCTTCTAAACCGAGTAAACTTCTTGTAATTCTTGTATCAAAAATAGACAAGTCCAAACTTAAAATTTCAAATAATTAAACAAAAGTATACAAGAAGGTTGGTAAAGTACTCTTAAGAAGAAGTTGCAAACAGTTAAACCTTCTTGACTTATGTATATTAGTAAAAATTCTTAAGTTAATCTAGTTGCTTCAATATTAAGAAAAACTCGTTTTTTTTTTTTTTTTGAAATTCATGATAACTTAACCCCACACACCAATGGTTGTCTTTTCACTCAATCTTTTGCAAGCTTCTTCACAAATCAATCAAGAACTAACACAACTTCCAAACAACACTAGTTAAAACTACCAACTTGGGAGACTCTCAAATACAACATAATAGCCTTTTTGACAATTACAAATAACTCAAAATCATTTAGATTGTAAAAGTGTATAAGCAATACGAATCTGAACTAACTATCACTCATCTTAATAGAAAATAGAAAAATAATGATCTGGGGGTGAAAATAAGAGAATAGATAATGAAAAATATAAATGAACAACAACTATACATATTTTTCTCAGGTTTTGCATGAGTAGGTTCACTTGTTTTCCTGTTTTATAGCATATTTTTTTTTTATCAATGTTCAGGTTTATTTACTTTAAAACTCATTAGAGGGTTCTAGTTTCAACATTAAGAATATAATGAACATTATCAAAGGGTAGGAAGGGAGGGAACAAATTTTACCAAGACCTTTAACCATTGTTTTAGACCCACTGGCCAAAGTCACCATAGAGATATGGATAATTAAGTGTAGAGAAAAACCAAAGGTTACATGAGATATGATGAGATGCACCTAAATCCACATTTGGGTCAAGCATTGGGAAAAATATAGAATGCTTGGGCATCGGATAATGCAAATCAAGGTTACTTAAGTGGACTATTTATTTGGTTCTTTTTCTAATGTGCTGCCTAGCTATTTTATGCTCCCTTCTCTTGGCTACAAGTTGAAATACTAACTTTCCTATACATGACAGGTTCATCATATAATGGGAAACTAAAAAATAAGGGGAAAAAAAGAATAAATCCATATAAACCAGTAATTCTTCTCAACTATACCATCGCAATACAAAAAAAAATCTTCCTAGTACTCCTCTACCTTGCCTCACACTTAACTACCAAACCCATATATTTTTAGGAACCTATTTTAATACTTGGCGAGCTTTATGGTTCAATCACAAATAGGGGCTACACAGGACACAAGAAATCAAACCTATAACAATGAGCAAATTAATTTTATTGTGATGAGTTATTAGATAAGCTACTGGTTCAGCTTTTGATCCTTTCTTAGTGTCAAGGCTTAATTTATATTACTAATTTGTAGTATATGTAGGTTGAGAAGTTTCTACTTAAGTTACTGTTAATTTTTTTAGTGGCTACCAACAGACACAACACCTCAAAAGCTGCCTTGCACCCTTTCTTTCACCCAACACTTGACCCACTCACCACCCAACAATGATAAGCAGTGATAAAAACTAGTCCAAGAATGCCTTATCATAATCATTTCTATTTTATCCTACTTGTTAATAGTAGCTACTCAAAGAGCAATCCATCCTTCTTTATTCTTCAAGCTATCATTTTCCTTAGCAACCATGAGCATTTCCGTTGCTGTCATATGACTAAGTTTTGCAGCCAAGTGAAGCCAATAAAATGGTTGAATACCATGTCATACATAGGTTCAATTTTCTTAGGTTGTATAGCCCAAATGGAAGGGTTTACCATAACTTGTAGCAAACAACAATTGTAAGGATTTTGACCAAAAGCATATGAAAATTTCTAATTGCAAGCTAAAGTTAATACTGAGTCAAGATCTCAAGCATCATGATTCCAAATCCAGTGGTTCAATTAACCAAAAGCAAGACTTAGTAATATCTCCTAACTCACACATAATCATCCTTAAGACTAGTTAAGGCATTCTCTTAGAATTTCATGGTTTGTTACTACATGTCTATCATGGTTTAGGAAGTCAAGGAATTCTGATATAAGAGAACAGTAATCACAATTTGTTTATAATCATATAAACTTTATAAAGAGATAAGTCCAATGCCTAAAGAAGAATAAACCCACACCAATTATGCAGACAAAAGCTTTGAATTTGGAGCAGAAACTTATATACACTAACCAAGACAAAATTTGAAACTTACAATATTTTGCTTAATTTGCTTGTGAGAAAAATTGATGAACTTGAAAAGCTAGCTTCCTAACAGGGTCTGGAAATTCCAAATTAAAATAAACCCATCAATTTACTAAATGAATGACATTAATCAACATGACATAGCAAGCATTAAAGCAGATTGTTGAACATAGACATGATTAACTACAATGTAACCCAAGACTATGGTTCTGATCATAGGTCGCAATTGAATCGAATATCATAGGTTTGACTTTTGACCATGATTTTCAGTAAAATTTATATAATTAGGTTCATGAGGAATAATAAACAAACTGCATGATTTGTATAGGTTTCTGCCAATATGTAAAGGTTTCTCCCCAAAGTCAGAATGGATATTTTATGAGTTTTCTCTACTACCCAAGTTAAAACATAAGCTGATTTCAACCACTAAGACCTAGTCCCTATGGACCAGAGATGGAGCAAAATATGATAGTTAAGAAGGATTGATTTGTGTATACACAGAGCTTTCCCAAAATCAGGAGCAAAAAACTGCATGGAGACATCTTTTCTCATCTATCAAATTTTTCACTAATAGAATGGTTCTATTTTTGTTATCAGATGGACACTAACCAGGTTTCCAATCTATTCCAACACATGACCTTCGAGTTTAGGATGCAACAAATCATGATATCAAGACTATCCAGCAGAGGTTTAATTCACCTATGAACTTCATGATGTTGCTGATGCAAAGGCTGAGGTCAGTACCTTACTCTTTACCTTTCTTAAATCAGTTTCTGCTCATACCATGGACCTAGTGCTCAAACCAGCCAGAGGGTTTCAGTTGTAGACACTAGTGCATGGGATTAAGTTCTATAAAAGTATGCTTTAACTATATTGGTCAAATGTCCAACTAAGCTGAACCAAACATGAATTTGTTTTCTTAAATGAAGGTGGGGGATCCTATGGCGGATCTTAATTGGTAGCTAAACCTAAAGACATAACTGAGGAAAGACCATTGACTCAAGTTAACTCATCTTTTCCAAGAACAGAAGTTGCAGTAGAAACAACAGCAGCACTGGCCTCAACCTCTCTTGCCATGCTACTGTAATAGGAGGCACCAATTTCAAGGCCATGCTACTGCAACAACCCTTGCCATTCTTCACCCATTTTCTCTCCTATGAACAACAACCCCTCACTTCCAAATTCTCTCACAGCTCACCTATAGAAACATTCATTCTCTCCATTCCTAAACACAATACACAACCTCTAACTCAAACATTTCTTGGATACCAAAAGTTTTCCCTCCCATAAACTAACAACCCCTACACCCACACAGTGCCTCAATACTCCCACACTTATGAAAAAAATTGCACTCATACATCCTTCACAGTCACTCTCAAACATATTAATCATAAGTTCGGTATTTTTATGGTTATATCTTAACAAACTTTAGCATTTTATGGGACCTACACATTGTAGCAGGTTTAAGGAAGCTACAAAGGTTCAACTATCACAATAACCTCTTAATGCCTTCACCCTAAATTTTCAAAACTTAAACAATACAGGTTCTATGGCCTCATTACAAGATTTGGGGAGTCCCACTAGTATGAAGCTTACCTCCACAAATGAGAGACTAATTTTACAACTAGAACCCATAACCAATTAATCAATAGGTTCAAATTAGGAAATACATCCATAATTTTAGCAAAATTAAGCAAGTTCTCATACTTTAAGTCAACCCAATAAAATAAGAAAACTCAAACGTTCCCATTTGATATACTTATGCCTGGTGGGTGACTCCTATTACTCAAGTTCATGTAAATCTTATTTAGTTTATCAGTTCTTACCTTGAAACTATGCATAAACAAGTATTATATCATACTCTTATAAATACTTATGCTAGCAACCATATACTGTAATTTAGCTCCCAACAAATTTCATACATTGTAATACACACAGTACAATAGTCAAATTTTGATCATGTAAGGCCAATAAAAGAAATTTTTTTTTGCAGAGGGCCAGTTATCCAAGTAAATTTCCCATAGGGGGCAGAACCCAATTATCATAAGGAACATATCATAAACATCTCTGAATTTTTTTTATTTCTTTCTCTTGTTTAAAAAAAGTTATGAATATATAAAATCAATTTTTTTATTATATAGGGAAACCAAGAAAATCATAATTTCCAACAACATTTCTATGAACAATGCATAGCTAACTAAACTTATTCAAAGGAATATTTTGTAGAAATAATAGCAAAAGAAATTAGTACGTGAAAAGATTAAATGAAGAGAATTTATTTCTAACCATGTTCTTTCAAAGTCACCAGGGGATTGCAGCCTCGGACCTAGGGGATTGATATAGGGTGCTTGGCAAAGGTAACACAATTTCAGAGATACTAAACCTAAGAAAACAGGGGAATGACATTCACATGAAGTATTAATGGCCAAGAATGCTACCTACCTTAGCAATAAATTGTTTAAAGCAATGGACTAGAAGGATGGACGATAGAGTGCTTGGGAAAATTTCAGAGTGATTGGCAATGGTGTTCTAACAACGGAAGGAGTGTTTGAAGCGACAGATTCTAATGAAGATGATAGTAATAGCAAGATAGGGCTACCAATAAAGACGATGACAACGGCGACGAAGGGTGTTTTAAAGCAGTTTCTAGAATTATGCTTAGCGAGAACTATCGAACCAGGTTTAGGGAGGGGGAAGCAGATTTTACATCGGCTTTTCAACTAAACCAACGTTCAAAGAACTTACTACACCTTTTAATTACCTAACCGGTGTAAATTACTTTTTGAATTTGTCCTTTCATTTACAAAAATGCCATTGCCTGATTTTTTATAGTGGCTCGCTAATGAACAATGTAAAATATCGTTATAAAAACACAACTTTCTACATCGGTTCTATACACAATCAATGTAGAAAGTTTCAATTTTATTTACAAAGATGCCACTTCCCTTTTTCTACATCGGTTCCCAAATAACCGATGTAAAATCTTATTATAAAAGGTTATTTTTACACTAGTGTGTTGAAGTAATTTTATATTAATTTATTTTATAGAAATTTTATAAGATAATTTTTCAAGTTATCCTATAACTAGATAACATTAGAATATTTAATTTTTGTTCTTCTCAAATAATTTTTAAAAAATTAGAAAAATAGTAATTTAATTCTAAACTCTTAAAGAATAATTTCTATAAAATTTTGATTTAGGATTCAATGAGGTTATAAAACCTCGATAAATATCAATCAAAATATTGGATTGAACAATATATATATATATATATATATATATGTATATATATATATATGTATATATATATATGTATATATATATATGTATATATATATATATATATGTATATATATATATATATGTATATATATATACATATATATATATATAAGAGTTTGAAATCTTGTTTATCGCCCACATAGAATTGAAGAAAAAATTGAAGAAATTTAACAGAAGTATGTCTATAACAAAGATGAAAAGAATTGAGTAACAACATGAACGTACTAAATAATAAAGATGAAGATGAATGATAACATGGGTGTATAAAGTATAAAGAATATGGTCATATTAAAAGATCTACATAAACGTACAAAATAAGACTATGTAGTCATATAGAAAATCTACATGCCCATACAACTTATTGAGGAATAAATATTGTGTATTTATGTTAAATTGAATAGAAGTTCAAACATTAACTATGTGTATTATTATTAGATAAAATGAATTAACATATGAAAAGTTGGAAATTTCTTTCAGTGGAAAGAGATTCTATTTTTAAATTTTAAAAGTTACTGAGATAAGTACATAAATAAGTAGAAGAGGACAATGAGGTTCTAAATTTTGAGTAGAAGATGAGACCTTCATTTGAAATGGAAATAAAATGTATAAAAATATTGATTAATTAACATGCACCATATGCATAAAAAGATTATTTTAAAAATATTTAAAATGGAGATGGTTTGTGAACCCTTATGTGAAAAGGAGCTAAGAAATTTAGTGATCAACTCATTATGGAAATAGATCGGAGACTTTTCGAGCCTAGGGGTACGTGAGCTAGGTTTAAGTCCCCTAGTGATCTAGAATTTCTCCTTATAGCCGAGACTTATCAATCATCTCAATGAGATTTTGACGATTATCATTAAAAGTTGACCAATTTTAGATATTTGATAGATGTGAAATGATGATGCTAATAGTGTTGTTGAGGGCACACTTTGATTTGAGAAATTAGATCATGGTACTCCTATTATTTTGATAAAGTAATGGTGATATTTTGAGCTCACATTCATATACATGTTGTAAGAATGATCAAATCTAGATCCGTAAGGATTATTATGATATGAGACATAGTAGACCTCTGTATAATCTTGAGTCCAACATCATCAAGATTTGAGGAGAAAATGGTGGACTAGTTAATATGCATCAATTGCATTCATTTCAACCTTGGTTGAGGTTTATGTATCAAATAATAAGACCTATGCAGTTATGTATGAGATTTATCAATCTGTATGACTTGTATTGAGAAATGACAGAATAATTATGCATGTACATTGCATTCTGTGATTACTCCTATTCAAACTATTACTTGAAAAAAAATATCTCACTCCCTTTTTTACTATTTCTTTATGTATAAAACTATTTTTTAATAGATCTAGACATGGAAAACTTCATCATACTATAAACATGGTCGTTGACTCGACATGAATTTGAATCTTTTAATGAATTTACAATATATATCACTTTCACTGACCGTAAAGATGGATGTTGATATAAAAAATACTTACAATAGTATAAAACATAAGCGACAATATGAACAACGAAACGTTATGGAAAGTCATCAAACTCATAAACATGAGCCTTCTCCATATTGTCTATGATTTTGTAGGTAATTTCTATGTCTACAACTCATAAACACAAACCTGAATTACTTATGTATTAAATATATTGAAATATATATAGATAATTTAAAAGATTGTTAGATAGTTACGTAAATTTATTTATATTATTTTATTTTATTATTAAAAATATTTATAAGTAAGAATAAAATTAACAAATTTAACCAACAAGTAGCTTAATTAAATAATATATATTTTATTTTATAATTAATATCTTAGTTTTAAGTCTGTCCGATGAACTAGTTCTACCGTGTGAAATGTTTGAAAATTTGGATTTGGATATGCAATATTTTTTTAGAACCAAAGTAGATGTTGACTTGATATTTTCATTTATATTAAAATAATTTTTTCTTCTAATATGCATTTGAATTTTGAAAGCTTCATCAATTATATTATTATTTATTTGTTATATTAAATATATTTTATGAGCAATAATAATTACAAATTAAAATTTTAATATATATTCAAATGTAAAATAACTTATCATTCTTTATTTAAGATAAAAAGTAAATATAATAGTTTAGTGGACATTACTTCATATATAGATACTTACCAATTTTATGTTTATTATATTAATATACATTTGAATTTCTCATTTTAAAAATATCAAACTCATTTAAATATGATAATAAAAATAACAAGATTTTAGCATAGTTTTATTATATATTCTTATAACTTTTTGAAATAATTATAATAGTAAATCTTGTTATAAAAGCCATATGTTCAGAAAATATATATATTACTACAATTGACAATATTTTTAAATTTAGTTATATTTAATAAATGTAGCATTAAATATGCTTGTGTAAAGATTTTTACATATTTATAAATTTTCAACCGGACATATCTCTTTCAATATAAGATATGTTTCATAAAATTAGAAAATAAATTATTTAAAAATTCAAAATATAATTAGAAAATTAAGGATGAAAATTGAAAATTGAAAAGTAGATAAACTAGTAACAATTAAAAATATTTAGTGAAATTAGTTGTTAAATTAATCGATAAATGTAAAATAATAAATAAAAATATAATTAAATAATAAATTAAAATTTAATAAGTGTAATATATTTTTCTTAACAATAAATATATTAAAATATAATTAAAAATTTTTATTTATTTAAAATGAAAACATTATTTTTTAATTTTCACATAAATTTTAAATAATAATTTAAAATAAACTGCATATATTAAAATAATAATTGATAATATAATATTTATGATAATATAAAATAATAAATATATTAAATATAAAAATATTATTATGAAAAAATAAAAATTTTAAATTTACAATAATAAACTGATGAATAAGGCATCAAATTATAATAATGTATTAAAAATAAAAATAAAAAATATTTCAGTTAATACATAAAATGCTTAAAAATTACTCAAAATGATACATTAATAATACTAATAACGACCTAAAAATATATATTAGAAACTAGTTTGTCAAGCACAACTAAAATATCTTCATAAATTTTAAAGGTTATACTTTTAACTTTAACTAAAATAAAATGCACTATGAAAAATATTTATAATTTAATTAGAAATAATTATTTATTTATTTAAAAATGAAACATAATTTTAGAAATTAAATATATGAAATCAAAAGAAATAATTTTTACCATTTCTCATTTTTTATTATATATATAGGCTACTCTTCTATAATTAATTTTATTTTCCTTTTTATTAATTTTTAATATTTATATATATATATATATATATATAATATTAAAGATAGTAGCAATAAACAATAAAAAGTGACACTAGATCTAGATATCACAAAAGAAAAATACTTATATTGCGTCACTTATATTTTGACGGTTTGCACAATTGTTATAAATATATTAGTTTAATGTGAGTTTAATCAACCGAATGTAATGAAAATAATATTTTATGAAAATTTACATATTATTGATTTAAGTCCATTTTATTAGGTCTATAAATATTTTCACTTTTTATTTTTAATTTTTTTTTCTCATCAAACTTAAATTGTGTCTTCAAATTTTTATTGTTTTCAAATTCTCTACAATGCTAATCATGTTCATTTTATCATAAAAAGATCTATATCCCATTTTTTCAAGGTTTTTTTTTACATTCTAATACATTTAATTTATTTAGTATGCGGTTTAAATTTATTCTCTTCAATATTAGAATTTGAATTTTTTTCTTTTAAATTATTTTCATCAATTCAAACCTCTGATATCGTAATAGGATGAGGAGGTAGCATTAGGCAACGAGAAAGACAAGAAAGACTCATTTCAAGTTTCTTATCTGTGTATGTTCATTTCATTCTGCGCTTTCTTTAATAAACTAATCCCTAAATTGAAACGTTGTCATGCTAGTTCCAAAACATGAAAAACGAGTTGTTGTGGTCATGGATATATAATATTAAATTTAATTAAGAAAACGTTGATATTGATTTTCTATCGGCAGTTTCTCTCCATGTTTTTATGAATGAATCTTAGTTAAGTAAACTTTAACTAAGGAATTCAAAAACTATTGTTTACTGAAACCACTATTTGCAACTTACTATGTAAAATAAAAAATTATAGACTAGTGCTCTACAAGTATGGCTGTCAATTCCATATTAGTTGGGCAGTTTTGTGTAATACTGCACCAAATATAATTCCAAAAGATCATATGTTTATGGCTAACATTAACAGATTATATATTTGAATTTTCTAACAGTTTCCTATCCTTAGTTGATTGCATACAAGTTGTAGAGTAGTATGTCATATCATAAAGGGAAAGATGGCATGTCACTTAGGTCAATGATTTTATCCTTTTTTATTGAATGCACATGTAAACATTCAACGTGCTTAAATGTTTCATACTTTGTGAATGAAAATATCAATATCTAGTTATTTATTGTTTTTAGTTGTTAATTCTCCAAATGCTAAACTTTCTCATCTACTTCAACTTGCTTAGCTCTTCGAGTGAGCTAGTTAGCCCCATAATTAGTTTCTAGGCTCGACAAAGTACAGTTTATGGAATTTTTCAAGAATATAAATGCTTGTTGTAAATTTATTACCTTTCCAAACTTGATGCTAAGATCAACTTTGTCTTTGTGGCAGTAGGTTAGCCAAAACATGTTGCAACTCTTGTTCACTTATTTATCCCACTTGGTATAGCTTGTGCACCAAATAATGTTTTAAATCCATAATCTATAAGTTGAGCATATTAGCAATGGACTCAAAAAAAATATTTCATTTGGTACCCTCAACTCAAGTTTCTCAAATGAAATAAGTTTTCCATTTCTTTAGGAAGATATAAAAAAAGGTGCACTAGAATTAGTCCAACATCAACGCTTATGCTATGATTTTTTATGAAATTTTGAAGTATTTGTCTGATAATTAGCTGTACAGGGATATGCTTATTCCTTATCAAAGATAAAGCAAGTCAAGTTTTATAAGTTTGAGACATTCACAATGTGTGATTGTTTAATTGAATGAATCCTAATTGGGATATGTGAATGCAGGAATTTAAAGGGTAATCAAATTCAACCGTCGTATCCCTTAACCTTAACTCCATATTTAAACTTGTAGATTTTGTAAGATCTATTTCTCATTATATAAATTTCAGTATTTATAGTCTTACACTGAAAACTCTGATATATGTTGATGGAAATTGAATTCTTTTGTCTACTTGAGTTTTCATGCTACATTGCTTGAGTTATCCATGAATAAATTACTGAAAACTCTGATGTATGTTGATGGAAATTGAATTCTTTTGACTACTTGAGTTTTCATGCTATATTACTTGAGTTATCCATGAATAAATTGCAGTGGCTTTTTGTTTATGGGGTTTAACATGTTCCCTTCTTCCCTCCTTCTTATTTGGAATTATAAAAATTGGTTTGAATAAAAAACCTCTAAATCTTTAAAATATTAATTCTACTAGATAGGTAAGACAAGATCTAAAATTAGGAATACCAATAATAGGTGCACATTATCAATATATTGGTTTGTCAAATGGTGAAGATATGGTAACTTTGAAGAATTATTTTGATACTCAATATTTTGATGAGATTGGAATTGGCATACCTCCATATACCTTTACTGTTGTGTTTGATACTGGTAGTTCCAACCTTTGATTCCATCATCAAAGTGCTACTTCACAGTAAGTTCAATTTCATATTTATGTTTCCAAAACTATGCACACATAAGTATATTCTATTAACTAATGTTCTTTTTCAGTTTTCCTGTTATACCCATAATTGGTACAATGCAAAGAAATCCAAAACATATGTCAAAATTGGTAATACCAACTTCTCATTATTCGTGTTAATTATGATGGTACCGCAATAGATTCATGCATTAAACTACATGATGATGTATACCATACTACATGCCAAATGGTGTAAGTTTAGTTACACCTATCAACTTGTTGATCAGGAACATTATGTAAAATAAGTTATGCATCAGGACCAATATTTTCTTTAGCCAAGATAATTTTAAAGTTGGAAACATTTTTGTCAAGCATTAGGTGAGTAATTTATGTTGGAGAATTTTGAAAATTGTTGGAGAAGTTTGATGATGTCTCGTAGGTTGAGGCGTGTGATTACACTGCCATCAAGGATTTATCCGCCCATGCCGTAATCCTTAGGATACAACAACCTTTTTTGAAATATTCAGTAACAGAACTAGCAAGAAATTTCACATCCTGTTTAACCCATCAGAAATAGTGATATATATAGAAGATTTTTAGGGCAACCAATATGGCTAAAAATTAAATTTCGATCAGAAATTAAATTCAAAATGGCAAAAAATAATGTCATAATAATTTCTCAACGGTCAACTTTTAAAACATAATGACCATTAATGGATAATTAAAATGATTGATTCATAATTTAAATTTAAAATAATTAGTAATAATTCTAAATATCTTAAAATCATAATGATAATTATTTAAATTAATTTGAATATTTAAAATTAAATTAATAATATTAATTTAAATATTTAAAACTATTTTGAAATACACAATTTTTACAACAATCCCCCACTATTTCAAAAAGGTTTAAAAATAAAATAAATTAAAAGAAATATTTTATTGGGTTAAGGCAAGTGTAAATGCATCAGATCCGTGTCTTTTGAACTATGAACCAGACCATAGACAAATAAATTTAACTTACGGTGCTTTGGTGAAGCAAAGCTTCTACAAACCAAAAACACCTTGTTGTAACACAGAGGTTTACATGTCACATTACACCCCCACGATTCCTGTTGTTTCCGCCGGTTTTGCGCATCGCCGGTTTTGAGCAAATAGGCCATGTGCGTGCCTGGTCAATTCATGAATGCTCTAGAGATTGTGCTTCAATCTCATACAAGCGGCCCCACTTGACACTTATATAGGTGACTTCATCAAGTGTAGTCTGCATTTCATACACCACCCACAAGGGATATGATAGTCATTAAACATTTTAGAATTAACCTCTCGTTCAATGCAGCCTAACACTTCTCACACCATAGGAACAAAGAACAAACAGTGCTAAAAAGACCAACAATAATTTGTTATTACCAATATGAACCTTCTTCATGGGATCTCTAATCACAAAGGTTGGGTTCCTATTACTGTTGATTTTATTTTGGCTAAAACTTTATTCCTCTCAATGTCATTCACTAAGTTTTTGCTTTGTGAGAAATAAGGTCAAATTAATTTTAATTTCGCGTTAATTAGGATAACTAATTATTTAGTGATTATTCACAAGACTTTGTGAAATATATGATTATATCTCGATTTATCAATTAATTTTTATTATTGCTCTTTGGCAATCACAGGTATGCTTACAGTAAACATAATTTTTTTTAATATTTACCAAGAATTTTTCTTAGTACACATTCTCCCAAATCAAAATAATGATTTGGTCTCTATAATATATTTTATTATATATTTGGATAATCCAAATCATGATATCTTGTTTAAGATTAAAATAAATAAAATTTTGATTTATTCTCATACAAATTAATGTTATCATCACGATATTATTTTAATATAGTGGAAAACTTTTTCATACCATAATTAATGACATCTCTTGAATATTTTATATCTGTTGTAACCATTAGCATTTGTACTCATCACATTTGATTATATGATTTACTTTATTGCAACAACCAGCATTTGTACACATCACATTTCATCATTTGTTCATATATCAAATATCAAGTAGCAATCAATAGAATAAAAATTGACACATAAAACAAATAACAAAATCTCATACAACGATATCAAATCAAATTTTTTTTTGCATGTTCTCAAAATTCAAGATCAAAGAGTAAGCACTCATTTGCCCAAACACATCATTTACTATTGAAATTTAAATTAGATATCATGCACATCGATTATGATTTTGAACCAAAAATCCTGTTTCAACAACAAATACTGCAAATGTATAACATTCCAATTTCACCCGATCTAATCATTAAATCAAACACACAAATTATGACCAATAAGAGCTAAGAAATAGAAGGAATTCCATAAAAGATTGGGATAAACTACATTCCAAATTCTGAACCCCAATTAAATTTTAAGGAAAGTCATATATAATGGCACTTACCCCATATCAAAATCCAATCACCACAACCAGCAAAAAAATAATCCCTGAACAAAAATTAGTCATCATAACAATTTATGAATTTTCAGTAAGATGAAACTCAATCAGGATTCAAAAAGATAAATTGCAGAATCAAATTAAAGTAATAATAATAGTGATGATAAATATTTAGTAGAACAAAAGGTGGAGATTTTAAAAAGAAGGGGTTAATTTTTATTATTATTATTTTTAAAATTTTTCATTTTCTTCTGTTCCTTCTCTACATACTTGGACAACAGACCTATTCCATAATTCACAGGTAGAGCCAAACTTTTAAGCAAAATACCTGAACCTTGCAAAAAGGAAAATTAGTGTAACAGATAATAAAGTATACATTCTTTTATATAAAAGGAGAAGAAAAATCTAATTCATTATAAAGAAAATATTATAGGTCAAATCCTTGAGATTGTTGAAGAATCTTGAAGATTACTGAAGAAGTTTGATGATGTCTCGTATGCTGAGTCGTGTGATTACACTGCCCTCAAGGATTTGTCTGCCCACGGCGTGATCCCCCAGGATACAACAGCCCCTTCTGAAATATTCAGGAACAGAACTAACAAGAAATTTCACATCCTGTTTAACCCATCAGAAATAGTGGTATATAGAAGATTTTTAGGGCAACCAATATGGCTAGAAATTAAATTTCAGTCAGAAATTAAATTCAAAACAGTAAAAAATAATGTCGTAATAATTTTTCAACAGTTAACTTTTAAAATATAATGACCATTAATGAATAATTAAAATAATTGATTCATAATTTAAATTTAAAATAATTAATAATAATTCTAAATATCTTAAAATCATAATGATAATTATTTAAATTAATTTAAATATTTTAAATTAAATTAATAATATTAATTTAAATATTTAAAACTATTTTATAATACACAATTTTTACTAACAATTTATTTATGACCTTCCACTTCAACATATATTATAAATATCCACTTCAACATAGATTATAAATATTTGGTGAAAAGGGTGTTAGTTGAGAAAGGGAGCATTAATTTGAAGGTGAAGTGTGATGGGAAGAAGAAGGATGGATGGAATCTGTATCCAAAAGTGCTTTTATGTTTGAAATTTCCGATGCTGTGTTGTTCTTTGTCTTCTCCCACTCAGCCCCTAAATCCTTCACCGTTGCTTTTCCTATTTCACAGGCACCTGAGATCATTATTCTCTCTGTTTTTTTTCTCCCTGGATTTACTTATAAATTATAATTATATATATTATTTTGGTCTTTCTATGAAAATATTTCTATCATCTTACAACTTTAATAATTGGTGAAAAAGAGAATTCTTCTTTGTAAATGATTTTTTATATAAAGATCAAAATGTAAAAAAATTTAGTATAAACATTAAAACAAAAACAATATATCATTTAAGGACTAGATTTATTTTAACTATTATGTTAATATATAATTTTTACTTTTACTTTTTAGTTTTAAATTTTGTTATATAAAAATAAAAAAAAATAATTTTATCATCCATAGGTATAACTATATTAAAAATGAACAAGTTTTGGAAAGGGTGCCGTTGTTTTTAAAAAAATATTTTTCCACACCTAAAGCTTTTTTTTACTGGTTATGTTTTGCTTTGATGTAAAGTATGGTTTAGTTTCTTATATTCATTTTTACAAATATTAAGATGGAAAGGTATTTTTATAATTATTTATAAAAAATAAATATTTTTTTTATTAAACTAAATAATTTAAGCTTTTGATTTTTTCTTGTTTGAAATAGTTTATTATTTTTCTTTTGTTAAATTTTTTAAGAGCTTTTTTTACATTAATTTCTTGAAAAAAAAAGTTGAAATAAGTATGATGAAATCCTATTTCTATCTTGATGTTGGTGTAAAAAAAAGACATTTTTTTGTTTAACTACTACATTTGCTTATCATTTCTTTTTTAGAGTAGAACTTATTACAAATATTTTTTTTTCTTGAGTAACTATATATGCATTTGTTTGATCTTGCAAAAAATAAAAGTCTTTCTTTGGTAGATGTTCAAGACCTAATATTAATTTAAAATAAATAAATACATTTTGTTTATCTATTTTTTTTTCCTATTTCATTGTTTATTTTGTTGTTGTAGCAAGCTTATTAATGTTGCTGTTCCTGATATCATAAATGAGCGAGCTATTAACATAAAATAGGTTCGTAAACCATGGGAGAGAAATGAGAACCACAACCTTGACCTTAGTTGATCCAAGACTATTAGATACAGTGTAAAGTTAAAATATTCATACGAGCCTATGGTTTCTCCTTTCATGTTATTTGTGGCTTTAAATAGGTGCTTTCCATTGAGTATAAGGAACGGAAGAAAGATTCTACCATTGTTGCTAGCTCCTGCAAAATTCATTCTCAATTATGGTAAAAGGTAAAATCATTTTCTATTATTTTGTTTCCATTTTATTAAAATAAATCTCAAGAGAATTTTGACATTAATATACTTATTAAACTATATATTATATCACATTTTTTTTATATAAGCTTTTTATTTTTATTTTTATTTTTTATCATATTCTATATATTTCTAATGTTTAATAATTTTTATTTTTTTGGTATTTATTTACTTATAAATTATATTATTTATTTTATTACACTATTTAAATTTCTTTGTATAAAATTATCTATTTTATTATATATTTATGAATATATCCTTATTATTTTTTTTATTTTTATCATTAAAAAGGTTGGTCTGTTTTAAAAATTAAACTTCCGTGCTTGAAACACTAATTTTAGCAATTAATTTGATTTTAAATAGTTTTAGTTTGATTTAAGTTTTGTCTTATTTATTTGAATTGATAATTTATTCTATTGTATTATGTTTTAACTATTTTAATTAAGAATAAAAAATAAAATTATTAAAACATAATAAATTTTATAAAATTTTAAATATGATAATAATTTATGAATCAATTAAAATAAATTTTTATTATAGTTACAGACAGAATATTTGATTTATAAAATAAAATAACCTTGAATGCTTAAGTATTTATGTCAATTTTTTTGGTTTGATACATAAGCGATGAACATGCGTAGTGTTGTATTGGATTTAATATTATTTAACTAAAATTATTCTTGTTTTTTTTTTCAGTGCTGCTATAAAAAGCAACACAAATAGTGATCGGTTCTTTTTCTATTTTTTTATTTTTTAAAATTTTATTATTAATCACGTTTAGAAATCATTTGTGTTTGTTGAATTTTTACTTTCATTGATATTATACAATGTTAATGTTCTAAATCTTTAACGAGTGTATATGGTAATTATTGCATTAAAATAATAACATTGAATGTATTTTTTAATGAAAATATATTCTAATATTAATTTATGATTAAAATTAATTTTAACATATATTTTAATTATATTTAATGATTTAAAATAAATTTCATTTAATTTTAAATTAAATATGTTGAAATTTGAATTGGTAGAAAAAAATAAGGAACGAAAAAATATATTAGTACTTGAGTTGTTGAGTAACATAATTTTAGTTAGGTAAGTCAACAATATACTAGTAAGTTGAATTAAAAATTAGGAAAAAAGAATGTTCGTTTTTTCTAAATTTCTTGCGGTCTATAAGCGTTAGTAAATATAACCATTATTCGACAATTTACAAATAAAACCGCCAAAAAAATTATTTTTTCTTGTAGTGTATTCCCGAAATCAAATGTTGGTTCTAGTTATCATATATTGACTTAAAAGGAATGAAATCATTTTGGGGATGTATATATTAAAAGCAGATTCGATTCATTTAGTCTAAACACCATTAAAACTGTATAATTTTTATTATTATATATATGTTAACAAATTTTTATTTTAAATATTTTATTAATTTTTTATTATATCATATTTTCTTTTTCTTTTTCTTTTTCTTTTTTCTATTTTGCGCTTCCTTCAATCTCAATAGATCCCGTTTGGATATAAACTCATAATTTTCCAAACCACGCCTTTGTTAAGCCCTCAACGTTAGGACAAGGCACGCAACAAAAAGTGACGAAAGTGTACATAAAAAAGCAGAGAGCCTCGACAAAAATGCTTCATCTTGCAAGATTACAGTTCTCTAATTTGAACATAGATTGACAATGCCTCATCTTGAACATATAATAATATTAAAATAAGAAACCTATTGAAATTTTTAGTCAAATTTATAATTTTAACTTTATTATTTATTCATCTTAATTTAATTTTTTCAAATATGATAATTAATATATTTTTATAATGAATTATATCATTTAATCACCTTTATTTTAATTATTTTTAATAAATTTGATGATGAATTGCTTATAATTAATATTATTAATTATTATTCCATTTATGTTTGAATTATTCTATTGGAATTAATATTAATAATTATAATATTCAAATTAAAAGAAAAGAAAAAATATTAAAAAAGATTTTTTTTAAATTCCCGCTACCCGCTTATATCCTATTTCTCTAATTATTCTATTCGAATCTATTTTTTTCTATTTTAAAATAATCTAAATTTATTAGTTAATTTGTTATGTTAAGTAATTATATTCATTTTAATTTCTTTCTTAGATTTATCTTTAAAATTTTAAATTTTTTATACAATAATAAAAATACTAAGAATACAACCCATGATGTTATGTAAATTATTTTAATCTTTCGTTAATAAACTAATTCTAATAAATTTTTAAAAAATTATATATATATATATATATCAAATATTCCTTATAGATATTTCAATATACTTTTCAAAATTAAATTTTCAAATAATATTTTAATAAATTTTGTTATAAAAGTCAATACATTTAAACTATATCTTATTACAGTTATTAATATTATTTAAATTAAAAAGTATAAATTATATTTAATAATATAGCATCAAATATTGTAGTGCAGATAATTTTACAATTTATAATCTCAGCATGTTATATAGCTTTTCAAATATAAGAAGCAAAGCCTAGACAAAACTTCTTTATCTTGTAAGGCTCTTTGTTGTGTCACATACATAGATTGACAATGGTTTTCCCCAGACCATTTCATCCATGCTTCGCAACAATCATTTGTGTTATGTTTCTTCTTTTACATTTCACATTCATTGAAGCCAACGATGGAGGGTTCAACGTTAAACTGATTAGAAAAAAGTCTCCCCATATTCTCTCTCGACGTGTTCTCAAGGGATCACCTAATACACAAATTGTACAAACCAAAACAAATGCATATCTTGGTGAATACCTCATGGAGCTCTCTATTGGAACACCACCGGTAACTATCTTTGGTACTGTAGACACGGGGAGTGACCTCATATGGACACAATGTGTACCATGTGACAATTGCTACAAGCAACTTAATCCCTTGTTTGATCCTCGAAAGTCCAATACTTATACCAACATATCATGTCAATCAAACCACTGTAAAAAACTAATCTCAATGTGTTCTCCTCAGAACGGTTGCAATTACACCTATGACTATGCGGATTCTTCTAGAACACAGGGCGCTTTGGCACAGGAAACACTTACCCTCACCTCAAGCACAGGGAAACCTGTGGTTCTTAAAGATGTTGTTTTTGGTTGTGGACATAACGACACAGGAGTTTTTGATGACCATGAAATGGGTATAATAGGTCTAGGAGGAGGGCCACTGTCACTGATTTCTCAAATAGGTTCATCCTTTGGAGGCAAGAGGTTTTCCCAATGCTTGCTCCCATTCAACACCGATGAAAAAATTTCTAGCAGAATGAGTTTTGGCAAAGGGAGTGAAGTTTCAGGGCCTGGAGTGGTTTCTACACCTTTAGTTGATGCACCAATCCCCACCCCATATTTGGTTACATTACTAGGCATCAGTGTGGGACATACTTATTTTCCATTTAGTAGTTCTTCAAACACTGTTAGAAAGGGTAACATGAACATTGATTCTGGGACACCTCCAACTATTTTACCCCAAGATTTATATGATCGTGTTGCGGCTCAAGTGGAGAAACAGGTTAATTTGACACCCATTAGGGATGATCCGGACTTGGGTACCCAGCTTTGTTATCGTACGACTAAAAATCTTAATGGGCCTACACTGACGGCCCATTTTGAAGGTGCAGATGTTCTGTTAACGCCAATTCAAATATTCATTCCACCGAAAGATGGCGTTTTCTGCTTTGCATTTGCTAACGATACTGGTGAAGTTGGGATTTATGGTAACTTTGCACAATCGAATTACTTGATTGGGTATGATCTAGATAAAAAAGTGGTATCTTTCAAGCCCGCAGATTGCACCAAACATTAGTAGAGTCCTGCCTAAGCTCTTGTATCCGTATGAACGCATTTCTTTAGAGTCGATCATGACTCGGTAATGAATTATATTATACATGACTGTTTCTTAAAGAGAAGATTTTCAAAAGTTTCAATTTCCTCTTAAGACGTGAATTCCATGTGTGCCGCTATACTTGACAAATAAATACAGATTATTGGGAATTTATGTACTATTTCTTTATTCTTTTTATACCTCTCTTTAGTATATCTTGAACATTTCTTTTCTCATATGTTAGTAAAATATTTTCTTGTTGGATAGGGAGTGTGTGACATTCTTTTGGAGTATACCTCATTTACATATATGTAAATAAGTAGAATCGGATAACTATAACGTGACGTGTGATGAAAAGTAAAGAGAAACGGAGAGAAGTACGAGATGAATGTAAAAGAAGTATGAAAAATGATGTTGTTGTATGCAAAGAAAACGAGTTTATATTTGACTTTTTGGAAATATAAATTTAATTAATAAAAATTAAATTTACAGAAATCATATAAAGCCGAGATAAACTATACATTAAAGTTTTTAATAAAAAAACATAATGCTTGTATAGATAAAGATATTGATTATTTGTTAGAAGTTGAAAAATGTGGAATGGAGCACATCCTATAATTACTCTTTCACCAAATTATCCATGTATTTGTTTAAACAAACATTATTTTTAAGTGTCATATGTTTATGTGAAGAATTCTCTTTGAACTTTTTCAAATGCACCATCTTATATTTTAACTTTGTTACTTTCTAAAAGCGACAGATTCATTGGTCTTGTTTCAGTCTGGTTTCCATTTACATTCCAATCATTAAATGTTGAATCAATGATTAGCTCAAATTCTCTTCAAATTAAAACTAGATGTATGTTGGGGTCATGTTCCATTACACATTTTCTTTTTCTATAAGATTACTCAAACAAGTATTATTTTCAACAACTATATTTTTACTCCAAGAACATAAAGCAGCAATGCTTGATAATATAACATTCTTTAGTAGTTTGTTCAAAATATTTTTAAATATTTGCATAATTATATGTACAAAATAAAAATATCTGATAAATATTATGAAAATAATTAACCAGACAACCACTTACAAAGAGCATTACATCTGGTGTTTAGATGTAAAAGATCAAACAAAACCAAATTTTAATCATTTATATTCTTGGATAAGAAATAAAGTTAAAATGAGCTTTGTAATCAATTTAATAAATCTTAAATGAAATATTATGATTTAACTCAAAATTAAATTAAAATAATCATGCTAAATCTAAAATTTTAAAAAAAAATCAGCAGCATCTCCTTCTATTCTGAATTTTTCAAAATTTTTATCTTAATATTTTGATTAAACAAGAACATAAAATATTTTTTAAAATAAAATAACAACCAACAAAAATTTGCAACATCTTACATCTTAAAACAAAGTCACATCTTATCGAGCTTAATTCTTAATTAACAAAACAAATATAAGATAATATATTAAATATATATAAATTTTTTAATTAATCAACATACAACCAGCACTATAATGAACTTTGCTCCAAGGGCTATATATAAAATACATGCAAATTTTCTATATGTCACTTCATAGCTAAAAGGACTATATAGCACCATGATTTGAGTCTCCATAAACGGGTGTTCATCCAACAAGATATATCTCCTAAAGTACTTATTTGAGGTAAGAAAAAGGAATGATGGTAGAAATGAAAACTTTTTTGAAAAAACCATAACCTTTGTGAAACTTAATAATCGTAGTAGCTAGTGGCAAACTAATGACAGCAATACACAAAGTGAGAGCAACAACAACGAGAGACTTTTCAAATTTGTGAAAGGAAATTGATGCAGAGACATCTTCAGAGACATCTCGACCTACACCAGAACTTTTCCTTCTTTAGGTAAGATTTTGTTGAAAATACTTTTAGAATTATCCATTATTTTCTCCTTTCAGCTTTTTTTTTTCAAATTTGACTAAGTCCTGGTTAAACAAGTTGTTACAGTTGTTGCTATCTTATTGATATTTTGTTGCTAGTTTTTTTTGCAGTTTGTTACTAACTGATTTTTCTGTTATTCCTAGCACTATAAACGTAGCTATGAGTGAAGGAAATAAATGCATCTTCCACTCCCATTGTCTTCTTTCCTCTTGTTTATGTATCTTACTGCTTTGGAAACAACAATTGGTATTAGAGATTTATTCTTAAGGGATCTGTGAGAGAAAAATTTGAAGGTTTTTCAAGTGAGGTGAGTGACAACAAACACTACCCTTCAACACCAAAAATTCAGGCATGGAAGGAGACTCAAGTTTCTTAGCAATGGCACCCCCTATCTTCCATGGAGAAAATTATCAGATATAGGCAGGACAGATGGAAGCCTACCTAGATGCTTTAGATCTATGGGAAGCTGTTGAAGAGGACTATGAATTCCTTGCACTATCTGAAAATCCCACAATGGTTCAAATCAAGAATCATAAGAAAAAAAAACTAGAAAATCTAAGGCAAAGGCGTGCCTCTTTTGTAGTTTCATCAACAGTCTTCACACAAATCATGTCTCTAAAGTCAACTAAAGCTATATGGAATTATCTCAAAACAGAATATGATGGAGATGATCAAATCAAAGGCATGCAACTGTTGAATCTTATTAGAGACTTTGAATTGCAAAAGATGAAGGAGTCAGAAACCATCAAAGAGTACTTTGAAAGGCTTTTGAACATAGCAAACAGAGTAAGATTGCTTGGTTCTGAATTTAAAGATTCTCGTATTGTGGAAAAAATTCTAGTTATTGTACCTAAAAGATTTAAGGCTACCATAACCACGTTGAAAAATACCAAGGATCTATCCAAGATCACCTTGGCAGAGTCGTTGAATTCCTTGCAAGCACAAGAACAATAAAGAATTATGAGAGAAGAAAGCTTTATCGAGGAAGCCTTGCATGCTAAACATGAGGTTGGTGGGAGAAACAAAAAGAAGAAGCACAAGAACCAACAAGCAAATGGAGAAGGTGTTGTTAGCAACAAAAGAAAACCAGGAAGCTCAAAGGGAAAGTATCCTCCTTGCAAGCATTGAAAAAGATAGGTCATTTTTCATTCAAATGTTGGAGAAGGCCTGATGCTAAGTGCACCAAATGCAATCAACTTGGGCATGAAGCTATTATTTGCAAGAACCAAACCCAAAAGCAAAAAGTAGCTCAAGTTGCTAATGAAGAGGAGAAAGATCAACCTTTCGTTGCAACATGCTTTTCTAGCAATGTTTTAAGTGAATCTTGGCTAATTGATAGTGGATGCACTAATCACATGACTCATGACAATGAGCTCTTTAAAGAAATGAAGCCTTCTAAAATCTCAAAGGTCAGGATAGGTCATAGCGGTTATATTTTTACAAAAGGAATAGGAACCATTTCCATTGAGACACACTCAGGTACCAAAACAATTTCTGATGTGTTATATGTACCTAACTTAGACCAAAACTTGTTAAGTGTTGGTCAACTAGTAGAAAAAGGGTTCAAAGTATTTTTTGAGGATAATTACTTAGTTATTTTAGAAAAAGAAAATGTTGCTCATTTATAGCATAAGAGGCTTGGACATTATCACTATCAAGGGCTTCCAAAAAAACAAAAATATGAAATGGTAAGAGACTTTCCTGATTTTGAGATGATCTCTACATATTTTCATGTTTGCCAATATGGGAAGCAAAGCAAACTTCCATTCCTAAGAGTCATTTGGAGAGAAACAAAAAAGTTGCAGTTGATTCACACTGATGTAGGAGGTGCTCAAATGACTCCTTCACATAAAGGTAGTTGTTACTATGTTATCTTTATAGATGATATAACCCAAATGTGCTAGATTTATTTTTTGAAACCCAAATCAGAGGTTAGAAGCATTTTTTGGAAGTTCAAAACAAAGGTGGAAAATGAAAGTGGCTATAAAATTCAGACTTTAAGGTCTGATAATGGCACAAAGTATACCTCACATTAGTTCAATTCATTTTAAGAAAAAGCAGGAATTGAACGTCAATTAACAAGCTCCTTATACTCTAGAGCAAAATGGAGTCAGTGAGAGAAGAAATAGATTTAGTATTGAGATTACTAGATGCATGTTGTATGAAAAGGATCTACCAAAGAAATTTTGGGCAGAAGCTGCAAGTACAGCCGTCTTCCTTCAAAACAGGCTTCCCACAAAGGCAGTGAAAAATAAAACTCCTTTTGAAGCATGGTATGGATACAAACCTTCAATAAATTTTCTTAAAGTGTTTGGTTGCCTTTGTTTTACCTATGTTTCACAGTTTAAATAAGATAAACTAGATAAAAAGGTTGTTGCAGAAATTTTCATTGGATATAGTACAGTTTCAAAAGCTTATAAAGTTTTCCAACCAAAAATTGAAACTATAACCATAAATAGAGATATGCATTTTATTGAAAATGAAAAATGGAACTCAGAAGACTCAAAGACTTTCGTATCAAAGTCAAGCTCATGGCTAGATGAAAGGGAGGATGATCCACTAGTTAGAGGCACTCAATTGCTCTCTAAAATATATCTGAGATGCAATGTCCCAATATGCGAACTTGATACCCTTGAAGAAACTCTCAAAGACTCAAAATGGAAGAATGCAATGAAGGAGGAGTTGTTTACGATCGAGAAGAACAAAACTTGGAAGCTTGTTGACAAACCTCAAGGTAGAAAGGTAATTGGGGTAAAATGGGTATTTAGAACAAAGCAAAACGTTGACGATTCAATCAATAAGCATAAAGAAAGGATTATAGTTAAGGTGTATGCACAGATTTTTGGTGTTGATTACTCTAACACATTTTCCTCAATTTCCTAGCTTGATACGATTAGATTACTGCTGACTATTTCTGCATAATTTGGCTTGAAAGTGCATCAGATGGATGTCAACTCAGTGTTCTTTAATGGAATCCTTGAAGAAGAAACTTGTGTTGAGCAACCTGGAGGCTTCATTATGGAAGGCAAAGAAGACAAAGTCTATAGATTACATAAATCTCTTTATGGCCTAAAACAGGCTCCAAGAGCTTGGTATAGTTGAATAGATTATTATTTGCTTGGCCTTGGTTTTAAAAGAAGTCTTGTAGAATTCACACTTTATGTTAAAAACAATAACAATGAGATTCTTGTTGTTTCTCTTTATGTGGATGATCTTTTGATTACAGGAAGCAGTGTAAAGCTTATTGATGAGTTTAAACTAAATATGATGTAGGATTTTGATATGATTGGCCTTAGTTTTATGACTTATTTCCTTGGAATAGAGATTAGTCAAGGAAAAAACTTGGTTTTCATTTGCCAAAAGAAGTATGCAAAGGATATACTCAAAAAAATTTTAATGGAGGACTACAAAGAGATGAGTACTGCAATGAACCAAAAGGAGAAATTAAGTAAAGATGATGGAGCTAAAAAAGTAGAGGAAAGATACTTTAGAAGTCTCATTGGATGTTTGATGTATCTTACAGCAACAAGACCTGATATATTGTATGTTGTAAGCATTTTTTCAAGGTTCATGCATTGTCCAAATGAAATGCATATAACGGCAGAAAAAAGAGTTATCGGGTACATCAAAGGAACCATCAACTATGGAGTCAAGTTTCAAATGTCCCAAACAAGTCAAAATAAGAAATTTTTTGGGTACTTTGATAGTGATTGGGGTGGTTCCTTGGATGACATGAAGAACACTTTAGGATACCGCTTTAGTCTTTGCTTAGAAATTTTCTCATGGTGTTAAAAAAAAAAGGATGTTGTGGCTCAATTAACTGCAGAAGCAGAATTTGTGATGGCAACAGCAGTAGTAAACCAAGCTTTGTGGCTGAGGAAAATCTTTGTTGATTTACATATGGTGTAGACCAAAGGTACGGAAGTGTCAGTGGACAATCAAGCTGCAATTGCAATTTCTCAAATCCTGTGTTTCATGGAAAAACTAAGCACTTCAATATCAAATTCTTCTTCTTGAAAGAGGTGCAAAAGGATGGAGATATAACTCTTGTCTACTGTAAGACAGAAGACCAGCTGGCTAATAAATTTACAAAGCCTTTATCAATCAGCAAATTCAATTTGATAGGGAAAAACTTGGAGTTTGCAGTTCTTGAAGCAAGGAGAATTGTTGAAAATGCTTTTAGAACTACCCATTATTTTCTCCTTTCAATTTTTTTTTTCTATTTTTTCTTCAAATTTGACTAAGTCTTGGTAAAATAAGTTGTTATGGTTGTTATCTTATTTCTATTTTGTTGCTAGTTTGTTTGTAGTTTGTTACTAGCTTATTTTTCTGTTATTTCTAGCACTATAAATGTAGCTATGAGTGAAGGAAATAAATGCATCTTCCACTCCTATTTCCTTCTTCCCTCTTGTTTATGTATCTTACTGCTTTGAAAAGAAGAAATTCTCAGGCCCATTAGGCCTATTACCAAGGTTAGGCCCAAAAGATTGTAAATAGATATGGAGACCTTCTTGGACCTCCAGGAGACTCACTCACAGGCTCGATCCACCTCTTCATTGTCCCTATACATTTTAGAATAAGTTTTAGGACTCTTTTTGTCTTTTAAAAGTAGAAGGCTCAAGACATGTATAAAAGGGGTCTATTTTCCTGTATTTTCTAATGAGACTTGTTGGGTTGGTAGGTTGCCTTAGGATATAGAGAGGGACTCACTTTGGGCTCCATGTTAGGCCCAAAAGCCAAGTCCCATGCGACTTCCCTAGATGTCCCATGCTAGGCACCACCCTTGACCTATATAAAGGAACACTTGTGTAATTTCAAACACTTTTGTGTCATTTAGTAAAATTCATTCTGAATTTGAGTGAGAAACTCTCTCTTCTCTCCCTCTCAAAACCAGCTTGGGGTTAAGGAATCCTTTTTATTCATTGTGGCCATTGTAACATCCCAATTCTTTTATGATGAATGTTTGAAGCTAAAAATAATTTCAAGAATGAAACTAAGTAGGATTAGGAGCCAAAAATAAAGGAATTAGAAAATTAAGTGCAAACGATGAAAATGCCCCCCCACCTGGACGACTCAAATAATGAGTTAAAGAAATGAAAGCATAAGCAAAGGGCATCCCAAAAGGATTATAAAACATCATGGATGGTTGAGAAAAATTTAGAAACTCAAGAAGGGACAAAAGCACCTTTAAAAAACTATGAAAATGGCCAAAATGCCCTTAGGAGCTCTACCTTAGATTAATATGAGAACAAACCAAAAAGTGTTAGAAATGTCAAAGGAATAATTTGGGAAAATTTCTAGTAATGTTAAGAAAAATTACAAAAACACCCTTGAAAGGTTGGAAAGGCAAGAAATTATGATAAGCCAGCTAAGAATGGGTCCCACACTCATATGCACAAAATTCAGCATGTGAAAAATTTGTTGATGAGTCACCAAGCTTAAGTCAATCAAGTCTTCCACAAAAAGATAAAAATGAATAGTAAAAAGATTTCTTTAATCATGGTTAAGACTAATTAACCTTGGTTAATTAAGACTAAATCATGCTTAGGCTAAGCTAAACACAACTAGATGTAAACTCATCCTAATTAACACTAATCTAAACCTAAAGGGATAATTTCTTAAATTTTGATTTATTATGGAAAATAGGAAAATCAAGATAAAATTATGAAAATATCCCTAAGTGTAAAAATTATTTCCACTTGGCCCACAAGTGGCCGAACCTATTTGGCACCCCTTGGGATCCCATTTGCTTCAGATTTTTAGCTTAAATACTTAGTCAAATCCTCTCCATTCTCTCTAAGTTCATCTTAACCTAAAATACTGAAAATCCCACACTTTAAGTCTAAGTCTCCATCTTTGAGACTTAAGCCAAATTAAAGTCATGAACACCAAAGTCCCACCACCTTCACTTGTCAACATGGTTATAGTAAATTACAATTCATTTTTTTTCTTTCATATTCAATTCAAAAATGATGTGATTAAAAGAAGTAACATCAAATTAGTATTTAAAATTATCATCATCAATCATACCATTTTTGAAATATAAAATATCAATTATTTTAATTTTTAAAATTATAATAATAAAAAGTATTATCTTTAGTGTCAACATAAAATTTAAAGTTTCATGTTTTATCTTTTAAACTATTTGGTCCTTTCTTTACTATTAAGTCCACCACATAATACACTATCATCGTCTTGCAATTTGTTTGATGTAGAAAAATGGTGGAGTTGTATGAGAAATTATTAGGGATATCCTTGCAATTACATTAGAGTAAAGAGATTATGTAATATGTTATTATTAGAGTTATTATCTCTATTGCTGTTAATTTTTTCATTGAAATTTTTTAAATGGATGTCTTGTTTACATTAGCCTTTTAAATTATTAATCTTTTATTTTTTTTTAATTATGACAATTACTATATATATGAAATTGTAAGTATTTCATTTTTAAATATCTAGTCATCACTAAAGAATCTTATTAAATGATTTTGAGTTTTTCCTTATATAAATCTATCTTTTCCCTTAACAATTGTTGATTTATTGAAATATGACAACTTTAATATGAAAAATTTAAAACTAGTTTGGCATTTATTAGCAGTTACAGTGTGTATACACATACACACATGCACATTTATATATATATATATATATATATATAAAATTATTCATTTTAAAAATTTTAAAATAAAAAAATGAAATGCATAACTTTGTATGTCTAATTCAAATGTGACTTAAGTTATTATGAAAACTAAATCATTTAGTTTGACTCAAAATCATTTAACAATAATATAAGTTTATGGTTTATTGCATGAACTTTTACTTACACACTTAAACTTGTAGGTAAAAGTTCACAGCAAAACTTTTACCTACTGTTGTATAAAATTATAGGTAAAGGCTTACAACAAAAGTGCATATAAACTGTTAACTATAGTTGTATAAAATATCGGCAAAGACTTATAACAAAAATGTACACAGATTTTTTCCTACAGTTATACAAAACTATAGGTAAAAGCTTACAGTTTTTACCTACAGTTACAAGTCTTTGTAGGTAAAAGCATATAATATATATAGTGACATTCAAATTTCTATAGTTATTCAATGTTGATAATGGATGAAAAATATGTCTGACAGTCCATGTATATGAAATTATACCTACTATTTTTTACATTTAGCGATAAAAAAAGTTTTTCACTACATGTACAATTTGTTGTAGTATCATCCATCCTATCTAGGTACCAAAATTATAGGTCTCTAACCGATCCTTTTTCTCAAAACTCCTTCCTTTCTTTGAATTTTACCCTAAAAAAATCAAGGGCTTTCTTTTTTTCACTCTCCTTTTCTCTCCTTTTAAACTCTCAATCCTCTTGCTCTCTTTTTATTTTTATTTTTATTTTATTCTCATAAACTTCTTTAAGGGATAATGGTACAATTGTTACTATCAGAAATCCAAAGTTGAGATTCAGGTTTTTTCCTTATTGATTTTTCTTAAGCAAAAGCTCAAAATTCTTTTTAATCCAAGCTCTCCTTCTTGAAGGATTTCTACTTCTTTGCTGAAATCTCAATTTCAGATTTGCTGGAATCTCAATTTTAGAAATGGTCGAGTGTTGAAAATTCTTCAAAACAACTTCTATTGATTATTTTCCTTTAATCAATAATTTTGATAAATTCCTAATCCTTTTCTACTTTGAAATTATCATAATCTAATTAGCGTTCTTATATTCTTTAATTTGTGAAGTTATTGGATTTTGTTTAATTTTCATTCTTGTTCAATTACATGAATTCCATAAGCCTTTCTTTGAAATTATTGATTTATTATTTATCCTTTTTCTGATTTTGATTTTCGAATTTGTTCGTATTCATTTATTATTCCTTATTATTATATCAAATGTGACATGAATTAGTTTTTTGATAAAAATTCAAAAGAAAGGCGATCATAACTTGAGTTCGTGTATGGTATTCATATAGTTTAGTATTTGAGACAGACACATAGCAGATTTATCTCCTTTATAGGAACATGCAAACACAATTTCACAAGAATTAGGAAGTCATTAATCAGTATCACTTATGAATGTCTAAATAATTTTTCAAGTATCCAACATAACTTTAACATGGATTCCTATTTTGAGCATCACCATTCTTATTAATCATGCACTACATAGACAATTTTCCTAGCAAACATCACCACTGAAAACATTAAATCAGCAGAAATCGACATACATAAGTTAATCTTCATTAGTACAACCTCACACGCATAAGCTCATTTTCACTTATAATTAGCAACTACATCCCAAACACACACATATACTTCAACCACACAATTAATTAATCAAGGACATTCACCAATACCCCCATACACATATACAAAGAAAAAAATTGACTATGTACATTATAAAGATCATAGGATTAACCCCTTTATTTCATCCATCAAAACCATTTTTATACTCTTCCACCCACCTTATCTGTTAGGCCGAGGTTTCTATTACCAGAAATCCCCTTCCGAATTTTTGAAGCTTCATCTCCCAAAATCAAAATCAACCACTGTTGTTACTCACAAAAACAAAACCAAAGAAAACAAATAAAAAATTACAAACCAATATATAATAATTTAAAATTAAGAAAGGAAAGAGATTTAGTTTCATTAACCTTCTAAGTTCTGATAAAATTTTTGTCACAGACATACACACTTTACCACTCAACCTAGTTATTCCCCTTTGTTACCAGTTTCTTCCTTGATGATTTGTCATCATCTTTGAGGAACAATATCCTCCCACTTTTCATTTTGTCTTCAAAACCTATATGCACCAAATGTAGATTTTTTTTCCATCAATAGTAAAGGAAGGGTTTTAGACTATATAAAAGTTAATAATCATTCAATAAGTTTTTTAAATTAAATTTAATAAATAAATTTCACCACTTTAATTCAACTGTTGTCCATCACTGTCATCTTCTTTGGTGACAATCACTGAGGATGACATTCTTCCTCGCCAAAATTTTCTCCACATTATTAGCCTCCAAGTCCCCACCATGGTCATTATAACATGCATGGTTAAATCCGTTAGACTTTAAACATTATACAGAGTCAAAATTGTAGCTGAAAAGGATTGAAATAAATATCTCTCGCCATTATTAAAAAGAGTTGTGTAGAGAAAAAGATAAGAACTCAACTACAAAATACACAAGAGTTACGAGCAGTCTTCTAAGCACTGAAACCTCACTCTTAGATGGAATATATTTTGTGTGTTTTGTGCTTAGGGACCTTGCTCCAGATGATGGTTTATATAGAGACATTTTTTCCATTAAAAAATATCTCTCCAACAGTTACAGGTAGTTAATAGTGGAATCTCTAAAGTCATGGGTTAATTATGGGAAAAAGAAAAGTCATTAACAGTTATATGACTTTCCATTTCTATAACCACTATTAGAAATTACGAACCGCATAATTACTCTAAATCCCCCGTAAGATTACCACCGTTGGAACCTAGCAGCATGGCACCTGCTCTTCTCCCTGGCCACTGTGATTGGTATCAATCACTGTTGGCTCCCATCTTGTTTCATGGCCATTTTCTCCCTTCTCTCTAAGTTTTCTTCTTTTCCCTCTCACCTAGAATAGCCAAATTCGTTACGGTGTTGGCTCGAGGTGGACAAGTAAAAATCAAAGCTTTCCACCCTCACTGTCATCTCCTTTTATCACGGCCACCATCTTTTACCACTCCCGCTACCACTGCATCATTGGTGCATTCCTTTTCTTCTCAAGCTCCAAGCAAAGTCATCAAACCTTTTCCGAAAGCCACTCTCAAACTCCCATTGTGGGTAGATGCTCATTATAGCCATCGTTGTCACCACCGGCGGTCGTTGTAGCCCTCCTCACTTTGAATCAAACATTTCTTCTCTCCTCTATAATTGTGTCAATGACCTCTAGCACCCTCTTGTAGCTATCTATCCTTCGATAGTGCATGGTTGTTTCCCCTCTTCTCTCTAAACTCTCACCTTGGAGTCGTTCTTCTCCCCCCCTAGTTATTTTAAATCATAATTTTCTCTCACCTAGGAGTCTTAATTCCCTCCTTTCATCTATTATAAACTAGGAAAATAAAATCCTAACCTGGACATGCATCTATTTTTCCTTACTTATTTTCCCGCTTATTTTTTCTTTCATCTTAACCATTAAAGGTTATAGTAATTCAATGACTAACATATTTTCTTCCTTTTACTCTTTTCTTTGTTGCTTTTCTAATACGATTTCTACTATATTTGTATCGTGTGTGCAAAACAGTAACAAATGGAAAATGAGATGCAAAGCTTGCATGAACGAATGGGAAAAGTTCCTCTCACATTTGTTTTCTTCACCACTCTATTTTATCTTTGATTTTATTTCAAAATATCATTTTTTCCATCTTGTTTTTTTCTCATGGCTTCTTCCATAATTCCACAATTGAATGTCTTCTTCTACCAACAAGTAGAGAAAGAAAAAAAGGTACTAATCTCAAAAGGTATATCATACGATTTAATGACTTAATTGTATTTATACCAATATTTTCATCATCATTTATTAAAAGATGCTAATGATGGGTTAATCTTTCTCCTCCCATTTTTTTTTATAAGATGATTTTTTATCCTTTAGATTTTAATATTTTATTTGCTTGGTTTTGTAGAAATTATACCATTAGAACTTGTATAAAAATGTTATTTTCCACTATTTTACCTTATTATTTATGTTGGGTGTCCATAGCTGAATGTCTTCTTTTACCTACGGACAGAGACAGATAGAAAGGTAAAAATCACATTGTAAACACCCAATTATGTCCGAGACTCCACTTTTTAAAATTAATTAGTAAATAAATAATAATTTAAATAATAAGTAAATAAGAAAAAGAAAAGATTAACAAAAGAAAAAAATAATGGAAAATAATAGAGGAAAAATCAAACCAACAAAAAAATAATAACAAAACTAAAAAAAAGAAATAGAGAAAGAAAAGATTAAATAGATAAAAAAGAATAACACCAGCAAAATAAAAAATAAATAAAGAACTAAAAAATAATAAAATGATAAATAAAAAAATGAATTTCAATAGGAAAACACAAAAAAAAGGAAGGGAAAAGTGATTGGGTGTTGCTGCCAAATTCAAAATGGGAAAAAAGGAAAAATGACTGGGCGGTTAGAAGTTAGTTGAAATCAGTTACTTCAAATCTCTATAAATAAAAGAAAATGAAGACTTTTTGGGGAATTTTTTTTCTGGGAGCTAAGAATGCAGAAGTGGGATTTTCCTAAAGGGGTCTTTCAGAGAGAATTACAAAGATTTCAAAGAAAGAAGAGTTTTGGCTCCTCTATCCATTCTCTCCATTGATGCTCTTGGAAAGTGACACGCACAAGACTTCCATTGTTGAATCTGTTCTTTATCAGCAAAGGAGTTGTTATTTCTAAGAGAGACTTCATCCAGGTTTGATCCTTTATTCTACCTCATTAATTAAAAGTTGTTCAATGAAATTGTGATGTAATATTCCATGCAAAATGAACAAGGAAAGGTAAAGAACAAATCTAAAACATGTCAGCTGCTATTTTTCCCTTTCTTTGTAAGATCGCTTGCATATGCATCTGGAGATTTCAGTAGGTGATTATCTAGTCTTGGATAGGAAATTCACTTAGTTCTAGATTCTCTGTGTTCGAATTGATATAGCATATTCTAGCAAGAACATAAATTTTGTTCAGAGTATTTGTGAAAGGTGAGGAAAATTTGAGAGTCATTGCATAATAAACGATATTCGGTTTGTATATGCCTCCCTCTAGTTCATGATTAAATAGTAGGAGGTTGATACTCTGTTGCATGCACTACCTTATTCTTTATTCAGCCACATATTGATATCCATGAGTGTACTCTAGCCTTGCAACTTTAGCAAACCAAATCATTGTTGGCTCCTGTGCAAGGAAAATGAAAAAAGGGTC
The DNA here is from genome assembly GCA_037954105.1 of Canavalia gladiata. NCBI lineage: Eukaryota > Viridiplantae > Streptophyta > Magnoliopsida > Fabales > Fabaceae > Canavalia > Canavalia gladiata. Next base: position 19,690,753 of record CM075667.1, read on the forward strand.
TTGGACCGATTGCATCAGTATCACTTAAGGGCAGTAGCCTTATTTCTTATGAGTGAATTCTCGAGAGCTTTATGAAATATGGTGAAGGTTACACTAACTTTGCGAGCCTAAGATCAAAGCTTCTATTTATCTTGACTTCGAATTGCTCCCTTTTACCAGCAAGGCCTTCTGCAGTGGCGGTTTCAACAAGGCTGTGAGGCCAGGAGCTCGCTCAGTAGTGGATACCTGGAAGCTTTGCAACAGAAATCCTAGGTTCACTATCAAACACTTATGAAAGCAGCTTCCACCCAGCAAGCACCTAGTAAAAGTGAGCAAAAGATTATAATGTTGTGCATGTTGCTTCAAAGAAATCCGAGCCTCAAGATGTTCATAGAAAGAAGAGTGACGATCCTATTGGTGATGGGTTAAACAAAGTAACCACCTCTGCATAGATTTCTAGTCTTGTCAAGCAAAGAGAATACAGACAACATGATAGTAGAAAAAGAATTATTCCTTGTTAGATTCATTTGGCAGGAAAACGTTTCTGTTGTAGTTCAGTTCCAAGCTCTTGATTTCCCTCTCACATCCTCTTATAACCGAAAGGGTGCCAGTGAAGTTTTGTTTAATGAAGATAGCATGAGAGCGAATACCTTAGGTGGTTCACTTTGCAAAAGTTCAGATTCAAAAGAATGTTCTGGTATTACTACTAATGTTCAGAAAAATCAAATTCAGTTTGCTCTCGAGCGGGGTATGCTTGCCATGGTAGCAGTATTTGCTACACGTCATCTATTGTTCCCAAACCAGAACATGCCTTGGTAAATGAGAGCATTGCTTTAAATAGAAGGCATGCAACAGCTCTATGTGACTTAGTTTACTTACTCCTCTAATTCTAGAAATTCTAGTGAATATTGCAACTAATATGGGAGCCCAACTGAGTGGATCAATTTGCTACTTACGATCCCTGGTCCCTGGATTCGATTCCTACAAGTGACCATTTTTAAGAAAGGCTCTCATATACCAATTTGTGAGAATTGGGCTATGATATGCATATCATAATAGGCCCGCTACATATTCAACTTGGGGCCATGACTTGTTGATTATTCACTTGGACGAGGGACCACACACTATAATGCTGCAGTTGTGTCGATTGTCCAATTGGACAATAGGCCACACTCCTAGTTCACTTGCAATTGGGCTTTGCTAGTTTCTTAATTCGTTGAGCCAAGTAAGCCTTGGCTGTAATTGAGCTAGAATCTGGCCAGCTTACTAGCAATTGGACCATCCAACGGCTCTCACATATTCAATTGGGCTATTACTAGTAATTGGGCCATCCAGCGTCTCTCACAGATTCAATTGGCCACTAGTAATTGGGCCATGGGTCAGCTGCTGTCTAAATTGAATTGCATGCCTTTTAACCAAGCTATGCCAATGGGCCCAAGAGCAGTACTGAAAAAAAAAATAAAAGTAAAATCTTGAATAAAAAAACCATTTTTCTACTCAAGTTTATTTTTTATTGATTTTTGGGTTAAGCCCGATTCAATTTAAAATCAAGTTTTTATTTCATCAGGCCCAATTTCTTTTTTAGAAATCAAATTCTTTTTTTTATCAAATTCCTTTTAATTTGGGTCAAACCCAAATCCTTTTCCATTTTTATTTTATTCTGGATCAAGCTCAATTCTTCTTTTTAAAATTATTTTATCACGTCCAATTTTTTCAAACCCAATTCTTCTTAATTTAGGTCAAGTCCAATTTCACTTTACTTTATTTTAGTGTTCTTTTTCTTCCTTTTTCAAATCCAATTCTTTTTTCATCAAATTCATTTTCTTAATTTGAATCAAGCATATTTTCTTTTTCCTTCTTTAAATTGGAAATTAATTCCATTTTCTTAATTTGGGTCAAGCCCCAATTCTTTTTTACTTAAGCTCAATTCTCGTTTCCTTAAAAAATCAAATTCATTTTCTTCAAGCCCTATTTCTTTTTAATCTGGAGTCAATTCCCTTTTTCATTTTTAATCAAGTCGTTTTCAGTCAAGCCCAATTCCGTTCTTTATGAAATTAAGTCATACTTTTTACATCGGTTCCAGAACCGATGTAAAAAGTCTTATTTTCTATATTTCCCGCTTCAACACTGTCCAAATAACAGATGTAAAAAGTCAATAACAACTGATGTAAAAAGATCATTTTCCACTAATGATAATATATTAATAAACATAAGCAATACAATTTATTAAATAATAACTATAATGAACCACCATGATATGCACTCTAATAACGTAATTTAATATCTACCATCCTACCCTAAGTTTCTAAGATGATCAACTCAGGATTAGGCTGAGACTTAATACATCCCATTCCACATTAAGTCTCACTAATCTGGAATTAATTATCCATATAATATGCATGATGCATGTGGACCCAAATCACTATTATTTTATCAGAATAATGGGGATACCAGGATTCAATTTCAAATCATAGCGTATCTTTGGCAACACTAAAATCATCACCATCATTTTGAAACTTTATGAAATTGCTTGACTGGTAATGACATTCTTTAGGGTCTTGTTGAGGTGGCTAAGTCCGACCAGAGCAGTCCCGGCTATAAGGAACAACCTTAGGCTATTGGGAGACTTAAACCTAGCTCACGTACCCCCTAAACTTGAAAGTTCTCATTATCATGAATTCTAGTCTACCTTCATATGAGACGACCTTTACATTTCCCAGCTTCCTTTCATATAAAAGCTTGTAAATTATTCCCCATTACAATTTGTAAAACACTTTTATGCACATGATGCATGTAATTAAGTGTTCTAATTCTTATTTTTATCTCACTTGAAAGCCTCACATTCTTCTCAAGGTTGAAGACCTCATGGTCCTTAATCAATTATTTTATTATTCACTTCAATATTCTTTAACATTTAATTTGGTATCTTCTAGTAAATCAAATGAAATTTCTAATCTCTAATAAACATTCCGTTACTTCAACAATTATACAATATATTTCTTAAAATTTATACCAACAGTTTTATAGAACTTATTCTTAAAAGTTTAGAATTCAATCATTATTAATAATTCTATTTTTCTCTAATTTATTAGAAAATCGTTTAAAGAGAATAAAAATTAATTATTTTTGCACTATCTAATTATAGAACAATCTAGCAGGTTAACTTTTAATAATTTTATAAATTACTGATATAAATTACTCCAGTATTTTTATATTTTATCTTCTTATATTAAGGTGTAAATATAAAATTAGATATATATATATATATATATATATATATATATATAGATAGATATATTCATACATTAAAAAAATATTGGAGGTAAAGGAAATAACTATTTTAAGGTAGTAGAACAATTTTATAAAATGATAAATAATTTTATTTTTCACCAAAATTTTTAATTGAATATTTCTTTATATCTATTATGTGAAATTATATTTGTATAATTTCAAAGCTATTAAATGGAGTTCTCTTTTAAGACCTATTTCAAACAATTCCATATATAAATATTATAACTTTTATAATTCATATAAAATTATACAACTTTATAACACCTATATAAATTTATGGATGTAGTCCACAAATAAATAAATATATATATATATATATATATATATATATTATTGAACATGTAAAATTTTATATCTACAATCTCATTTATAAATGAGAATTACACAAATAAAATTAATAGTTTTAGTATATTATTTTTTTTTATATACTATCTCATATTAATTTAGGTAATTTATCAATTTAATCTTTAATCAATCCAATCACCATTCAACAACTATACAAATTTTAATTTAAAATTAAATTCAAATATAATAAAATATAAATTTTAAACTATCACACAATTTGTAAAATTTTATTTTAGAGAAATGGAGCTCTAGAATTATTCTTATAAATAATTATATTTTATCCAAAATTAAACTTAAATATAATTAAATACAAATTTTAAATTTATTAAATAATTAATAAATTTTATTTTATAGAAAAATACTCTAAAACTACTCCTTTTACTTCAAATTTAAAATCCAGTAATACTTAACTTTTCGAATGTTATCACACTTCCTCTCATCTTATATTTCTTACGCTTTTCCAATTTAATGTAACATTAATTTTTTTATTTTAAAATGAATTATTCTCCTTTCATTCTATTATTTCCTTTTATATAAAAATATGTATTGTAATGATTTTGTTCACAAAACGGTAGTGTACATACTGCAACCGAATACACTTAACCCCTTTTAAGATTAAAAAAATTGATATATTTTATATTTTCTTCTTAATATTTTTTTGTCATTTCCTTTCATAATTTTGTATAGTTATTTTTTTACTATAACGATAAGTGTTTCTATGTATTTTATCACATGAAATTAATAATAATATTTTTTAAGATACTTTATAATTTTATTATTTAGGAGTACATTAATAAATGCTTTTATATATTTTTATAAAAAAGAACTTACAAATATATCTCATGTTTTATTAAAATTTAATATCATTTGTTTTGATAATTTTATTATAATTATTTATTTATTATTGTTGCAATGATAAAAATTTTACCTTTACATATTTTTTTACATCCTACGATTACGCATCTCAAAAAAAAATTATAATTAATAATTTTTTAACTTGCAAGATATATAATACAAGATAAATAGTCATTGTGTGCACTGTATTGATTTTAGTTACTGAGTGCAATGTAAAAATCTAATAGTTTATATTTTTTTTTTCTTATTTTCCTCTTTAAATAAATACAAACAAAAATTTTATTATTTTTTACTATTTAAAGGTTTTCATTAACATTAAAAAAGAAATTTATGTAGTTTTTTAATTTGTTCTATTTATATCTTAGATTCAAAATACATTTTATCTATAATTTAATTCTAATATAGATATTTTATTTAGCATACTTATTATTCATTTTAATTAAATTATGTAATGATCATTGCTTTATATACTACATTAATGTGAAATAAATATATTAAACCCAATAATTTACCGCTAATATTCTTAAATCAACTTCTACATTTCTTATCTTTAAAAGTTTTTACTAATTCAATTGCATTCTAAAATATATTTTATTATAACTGTATTTTAATTTTTAATCAATATAAATATATTTTTAGATTATTTTTGTTAATTTTAGATCAGTTATTTAATACTTTTAGTAACTATATACCAAAAAAATATTAAATCCAATAATTTATAATTGATACACTATAAAAGAAATTATATAATTTACATATTTAAAACTTATTAATATTTTAGTTCTGTATGTATTTTGATTAAAAACATATTTATCTTTAATTTAACCATATTTAAATTAAAATATAATTTTTTAACTTAATTATATTTAATTTAATTATACTATATTTTTTTTTATTAAAACATCATTAGTTTAAAAACAATTTTATTCAAACTTTCATGATTATGAATAATATTTTCCTAGATTTAAAATAATGATATATAATTATAGAGATTTATTTATAATTATCAATTTTTAAAATAACATGTCTCTTCAATAAATTATAAAACAACTATGTGAATACTTGTTTTCCAAAGGTTTGGAATTTTTAGTCAAAAGAAAAAAAATTATATTCGTGTTAACATTTGACTTCATTATCATATTTAACATTGTTACTTTAGCGTTTCATGATTGTTATTCAATGAATAGTATCTTTAGTGCTTAAAATTATATTTGTTTAAAAGCATTAGCAATATATGGAAATATTCATACAATTAATTACAAATGTTAGCACAGACTTTTACCTCTAATACATAGAGTGAGTGAATTTCAGATAACCCTCACATAATCTTTTTCATGATTTTCGTGTTTTGATTCTAAGATTTCATTATATTTAACACTTTATATAATGATAATTATTACAGTTGAATGTTACTATTACTATTTTTTTTTCACAAGCTAATAAACTTAGGATTAACAGTTATTACCAAAGGTGTACTCTTGAGAAGAAGTGAGAATAGATAAATTTTTGAAATTAGCAAAAAAAAATAATTATTTTTTAATAAGTTCGATCAACATAATTAAAAGATTTTAAGTTATAATTTATTCTCATTAAAATAAATGAATAAATACAATATTATCATTTAATAATTATTTAAAATTTACTTTTAAACTTTTTATTGATATTTATTCTTTTAATAGTAAAATAATAGAAATAGTTTTTATAATTTTTAAAAATTTTACATGAAAAATAAATTTAATTATATTATATTATTTTTATTTTTATTTAATTTTAAAATTAATATATCATTTCATGCGAAGTATAAACAATTAAAACATATTACATTCATTTGTGTTGTGGCATGAATTATATGTTAATTTTTCTTATGCTTTATCTCGATGATTTGAAAAATAGAAAAAAAAAGAATTAAGATGTAAGAAAATGAAAGGATAAGAATTAAAGTAGAAATAAAATAAAATAAAATAAACTATTTAAATAAAATGAAAAAAGAGAATAGATAGAAATATTAATATTATAATTTTTAATTTACATATATTTTAAAAATATAAAATTTAACTTAAAAAATTACTATATTTCTTATTAATATAATTTTTATTTTTTAAAAAATATTTAATAATTTTACTAATTTAAAATAAATAAAAAACAAAAAAAATGGTCCTCTTTATTTTTTTTCCTATTGAGGAGAGAAAATATTTTTGTATATTCCATAAAAATTAATTTTTTTTCTATATAAGACAAAGCTAAACAAATAAAGAAAGAAAAATAAAATTCATTTAACTTCACAAAATAAAATTTTTCCTCCGTCCAAACAATATATAATAAAAGATCACATATTATAATATATAATAAAAGATCACATATTATAGTCAAGTGAAGAGATGAGAGGTGACCCATTTATTTTGGGCACAAATGTTTGTCCAAAGATGCATGAAATTAATATTCTTAATAATAAATTATAACTTTAAGGCGAGTATAAATGGTTAATTTATTATCCAAAAATTATGTGATTTGGAATTGAAATTCTTAAGATCATTTTTTTTATATTTAATTTAGGTCGAGTCCAATATTTTCTATTAAAATAATTTAGATCAAGTTCAATATATTTTGTTAAATTAAAATTGATCTTATAAGAATAAAATAATATTTTTTTCTTCTCAATTTTTATTATATATATATATATATATCTTTTTTTTGTTCTTTTACTTTTCTTAATTTTTTATACTAAAATATCGCTTTATTTTATCATTAAATTAAAATTTTTTTCTTCTATTTTATAATAGATATTTTGATATTTTAAATTTTCTAAATTTAAAGTAATAAATTTTAAATGTAGATGAGTAACATATCTTATCATCCTATATTTATATTCCTTTTTGTTTTGGATAAAACTCAATATATCTTTTTAAATCAAAATTAAATTTTTTAAAGATAAGTGTTATCAAATTTAATGAAATAAATTTAAAATAAGTTATTTTTAAAAAATAAAAATTTTAAAATAAAATGTTAAAAATAAAATAATACTCTGTTCTTTTCAACTTTTCTTATATATATCTTATTTTATTTTTTTTATGTTTCTTCGTTTTCCGTACTAAAATATCGCTTTGTTCTATCATGAAATTAAATTTTTTTATTTTATTTTATAATAAATATTTTTATATTTTAAAATTTTAAAATTTCATACAACGAATTTAAATGTAGTCAAGTAACATATTTTATCATCCTATGTTTGTATTTTAAAAATTGTATAAGTTTCGATAATTTTTTGTTGTCTTTTAACCTTGTATATAAATAAGTTTAGAAAAAATTGATTAAATATTATATTTAATTTAATTTTTAAAATAAGTCTCTTTTAAATTTATTTCAAGTATCAATAATACATAAGAGCAATATGAAGTCCTGTAACATTGTATGCAAACTATGCAAATTTATCTATTATTTTATTTAAAGAATCAAATAATTTTTTAGAAAAAATTTTGGTTGCCTTTTAACTGTAGTCAAGTAACATATCTTATCATCCTATGTTTGTATTTTAAAAATTGTATAAGTTTCGGTAATTTTTTGTTGCCTTTTAACCTTGTATATAAATAAGTTTAGAAAAAATTGATTAAATATTATATTTAATTTAATTTTTAAAATAAGTCTCTTTTAAATTTATTTCAAGTATCAATAATACATAAGAGCAAGATGAAGTCCTGTAACATTGTATGCAAACTATGCAAATTTATCTATTATTTTATTTAAAGAATCAAATAATTTTTTAAAATATTAAAATTATACACTCGATTTAAAGATATTATTATTCGAAATAGACAAATAAGGTGCTAATACCTTCCATATTCGTAACCAGCCTCTAAACCTATCACTTTTACTTTAATAGAATTTTTATAAATATTTTCTTTAAAACAAAATTTGATGATAACTTAACAATTCTAAAATGATCTTTCAAAATTTATTGAATTCATCATTTCGTCGTAATTTAGGATTGCGACGTTGAATATAGAATAACAACTTATCATTGTTTAAGTGGTGATTATTATATATTTATCTATTTTTATTTTAAAATATGTTTTATCTACTAATTTGAAAATAATAAATATTTTAGCATGGATTCAATATATATTTTAGAAATTTATTTTTAAAAAAAGAATTTGTAAATTTTATTATAAAATAAATAAATTTAAAATATATATTACTACATTTAGTAATATTGTTTAAATTAATTATATATTATATATAATAAAGCTAGCATTAATTATATTGTGTAGTAAACTAGTCTCATGGTATATATCTACTCAAATATAATTTAATAGGAAAAAATTAATTATTCTTTATATATATAATTAATTTTATACTTGTTTCAATTTTATTAACTTTTAATTAAATAAATATTTTAACAGGTGAAGATAAATACTCCTGAAATCAAATATTGATTCAGTTACCATGTTTTGACATAAAAAGAATAAAATTTATTTTGACATATATTGAAAGCAGATTTGATTAATTACTGTTTACTTTATATAACATTAAATATACATATATTTTAAAAAAATTTATATTTTAACATATTTTTTATTATATTATATTTTTTCAATTTTTTCCAAACCTATACCACGCCTTATAAGTCATCAATACTTTATTGAACAAGATACGCTCAACAAAACAGTTATAAGAGAAAATACTTCTCGTGCATTCTAAATAAAATTTATAAAAAAAACTAAAAAAAATTAAATATGATATATATATATATAAATAAAGATTTGTTTATAATAAACATTAAACTTTAATACTTACATAAATTTAATAATTTTATATAAAATATAAAATTTATTAATTTAATAAATTTAAAAGTTATTATCAAATAAATTATATATATAAAATTTTACATAAAATAAAAATTAATAAATATTTTATTTTATAATTTTTATATTATTTAAATATATATATATATATAAATATTAATAATTAAATAATATATCTATACATTTATAAATTTTTAAAATTTAATATACATAATTATAAAGATATTATAATATAATTTAATGATTAAATTAATAAATTTTTATTCTATATAATATTATTAAATTAATATAAATATTAAACTTTCACTATCAAATCTACGTTGATTCTCTATATATATATATATATATATAGAGGATGTAAATATTTTGGCAAGTAATTAATCATTTCTCTGTATAAAAGGTTGCCTCGACGAAAATTCATTATCCTCAACGCTCTGTTGTTCTGTGACAATGGTTTTCCCAAGATCATTTCATCCATGCTTTGCAAGAATCATTTGTGTTTTGTTTCTTTTTTTACATTTCTCATCCATTGAAGCGAACAGTGGAGGGTTCAGCATTAAACTATTTAGAAAAAGGTCTCCCCATATTCTCCCTCGACGTGTTCTCAAGGGATCACCTAATGCACAAACTATACAAACCAAAATAAGTGCATATCTTGGTCAACACCTCTTGGAGCTCTCTATTGGAAATCCACCAGTAAAAATCATTGGTATTGCAGACACAGGGAGTGACCTCATATGGACACAATGTGTACCGTGTGATAATTGCTACAAGCAACTTAACCGCTTATTTGATCCTCGAAAGTCCTACACTTATACCAACATATCATGTCAATCAGAGCAGTGTCATAAACTAGACACAGGTGTGTGTTCTCCTCAGAACGGTTGCAATTATTCCTATGGCTATGGGGACTCTTCTTTAACACAAGGTGTTCTGGCACAGGAAACAGTCACCTTCACCTCAACCACAGGGAAGGATGTGCCCCTTAAAGGTGTTGTTTTTGGTTGTGGGCATAATAACACAGGTAGTTTCAATGACCATGAAATGGGAATAATAGGTCTAGGAGGAGGGCCAGTGTCACTTATTTCTCAAATAGGTTCTTCCTTTGGTGGCAAGAAGTTTTCCCAATGCTTGCTCCCATTCCACACTGATGAAAGAATTTCTAGCAGAATTAGTTTTGGCAAAGGGAGTGAAGTGTCTGGCCTTGGTGTGGTTTCTACTCCTTTAGTTGCTAAACAAGACCCCACCCCATATTTTGTTACCTTATTAGGCATTAGTGTCACAAATACTTATTTGCCATTTAGTAGTTCTTCAAAGACTGTTGCAAAGGGTAACATGTTCCTTGATTCTGGGACACCTCCAACTATTATACCCCAAGATTTGTATGATCGGGTTGCGGATCAAGTGAAGAAACATGTTAATTTGACACCCATTACCAATGATCCGGAATTGGGTACCCAACTGTGTTATCGAACGATCAAAAATCTTGATGGGCCTACGCTGAAGGTCCATTTTGAAGGTGCAGATGTTTTGTTAACCCCAACTCAAACCTTCATCCCATCGAAAAATGGCGGTTTCTGCTTTGCATTTACCAACACCAGTAGTGATGGGGGAGTTTATGGTAACTTTGCACAATCGAATTACTTGATTGGGTTTGATGTTGAAAGACGAGTGGTATCTTTTAAGCCAACAGATTGCACCAAGCAGTAGTACTGTCCTGCATAACTTCTTGTATCCGCCTAAAAGCATTTGTTAGAGTCGATCATGACTACCTAATGAAATATATATGGCTTTTGTGAATATTTTCATAAGTTTCAGTTTCCTCTTAAGATGTGCATTCCATTTGGTCGCTACCTAACGTATTATTGTGAATTTATGTACGATTTTATTAAATATATGTTTTTTAATTGTTTTTAATTTTGTTTGATTTAATTTAATTAACAAGTGACTCATATATTTTAGTAGTAAGTAAGTATTTACTAGACTTTGTGAGCAAGTAAGTAGTTCTTAGCCAAAATTCTGTGAGCAAACAAGTAGTTTCTAAACTTTAGGAACAAGTTACTCTAGGAGCAAGTATATTTTGTTTTTTTTTACTATAAATATAACGTTTCTCATTGAATGAAACAAGCAAGCAATTCTCATATTTTCTTCCCCTCAAAACTTCAATATCCTATCCTTTAGCTTTTCTATTTTATTTTTCCGCTATAAACCAACAAATTGGTATCAAGAGTTATTTTTCTTACGGACATGTGATATGGATGCTGAATCAAATTTCTCACAAGTTGCTCCTCCTTTCTTTGATGGGGAAAACTATGATCTTTCGGCTGTCAAAATGGAGGCCTATCTAGAGACTTTAGATCTTTGGAAAGCTGTTGAAGAAGATTATGAAGTTCCTCTGTTGCCACATAATCTCACCATGGTCCAGATAAAACTTCATAAGAAGAGAAAAACTCGGAAGGCAAAGGCAAAATCATGTCTGTTCACTGGTGTTTCAATGACCATCTTCACTAGGATCATGACTTTAAAAACAACAAAAGCAATATGGGATTATTTGAAGGAAGAATATGCAGGAGATGACAGGATTCAAGGCATGCAAGTGCTGAATTTGATGAGGGAATTCAAGCTCCAAAGAATGAAGGAGTCTGAGACAATTAAAATATACTCACACAGGTTGCTTGGCATAGCTGACAAGGTAAGATTACTAGGCATCGATTTTTCTGATTCTAGAATTGTAGAAAAAATTCTAGTTACAGTGCCTGAGAGATATGAAGCATCAATAACCACATTGGAGAATACAAAGGATTTGTCCAAAATCACTTTCTCAGAAGTGTTACATGCCTTCCAGGCCCAAGAGCAACGGAGGCTTATGAGACATGATCATATGGTTGAAGGTGCTCTACCAGCCAATCATCATGAAGCTGGAAACAGCAAAAAGAAAAATTATAAGAACCAGCCGGCAAAAATGAAAATAATTCTCATCACCAAAGTAAGGATAAGGGTAAAAAGAAAAATTACCCACCTTGTCGACATTGCGGCAAAATGGGTCATCCACCATTCAAGTGTTGGAAAAGGCCAGACGCCAAATGCAGTAAGTGCAATCAGCTCGGACATGAAGCAGTGATCTGTAGAAACAAATTTCAACAACATGAAGCCAATGCCCAAGTTGTTGATCAAGATGAAGATCATATATTTGCTGCAACAATTTCTTTAGCAAGGAGTAGTTCAGAATGCTAGCTAATTGACAGTGGTTGTACAAACCACATAACATATGACAAGGCTCTATTCAAGGACTTGGAGCCCACCTAAGTCTCTAAGGTCAAAATAGGGAATAGTGGTTACATCTCTGCAAAGGGAAAAGGAACCATTGTAATTTCAATAGGTTCAGGTATAAAAACAATCTCATCCGTTCTTTATGTTCCTGACATTGACCAAAACTTGCTAAGTGTAGGTCAACTGATTGAAAAAGGATTTAAAGTATCCTTTCAAGATCAACACTGCCTTATCTATGACATTGCTGGTCGGAAGATTCTAAGGATTAAGATGAGAGGTAAAAGCTTCTCATTTGATCCAACGAAGGTGGAACAGACAGCTTATTATACTCAAGTTAGTCCCATAGAACTTTGGCATAAAATACTTGGTCATTGTCATCTTCAAAGAATGCTGAACATGGAGGAGAAAGATATGGCAAAAGGGCTACCAGTATTTTTTGATCATTTGCCAAATTGTAATGCTTGTCAATTTGGTAAGCAAAATCGAAAGTCATTCCCAAAATCATCTTGGAGAGCCTCTCAAAAGTTGCAACTAGTTCACACAGATGTGGCAGGACCTCAAAGAACACCATCGTTACAAGGTAGTCTTTACTTCATCCTTTTCATAGATGATCATACAAGAATGTGCTGGATTTTTTTCTTGAAGTTTAAGCATAAAGTGGCTAGAGTATTTATAAAGTTCAAGAAAATGGCCGAGATTCAAAGTGGCTGCAACATTCAATTCCTAAGATCTGACAACGGGAAGGAATATACCTCTACACAATTTAATCTATTTTGTGAAGATGCTAGCAGTGAACATCAACTCACAGCTCCTTACACTCCAAAGCAAAATTGGGTTAATGAAAGAAGAAACAGATCGGTGATGGAAAGGACTAGATGTATGTTGCATGAGAAGGAGTTGCCTAAAAAATTTTGGGCAGTGGCATCTAATACAACAGTCTTCTTACAAAATCGATTTCCAACCAAAGCCTTGAAAGATACAACTCCATTTGAGGCTTGGTATGGATTTAAGCCTTCATTAACCTTTCTTAAAGTGTTTGGTTGTGTTTTTTTTACACATGTGGCACAGGTTAAGCGTGAGAAACTTGACAAAAAAGCAATTCCGGGTATCTTTGTGGGCTACAGCTCAGTTTCAAAAGCCTATAAAGTGTATCATCCTCAAACCGAAAAGATGACTATCACTAGAGATGTTAATTTTAACAAGGATCAACAATGAGAGTGGAAGAACTCACAAATAATAGCTTCATCCCTTCACAATGTTGACAGAAATCAACTTGAGAAGCAAACAACAGAGCTGTTGCAAGATGAATTAGAAGATAATCCTCAATTCGAGGCTCAAGGCTACTGTCAGACATCTATCAAAGATGTAATGTAGTAATATGTGAACCTGCTAGCTGTGAGGATGCACTAAAGGATCCAAAATGGAAGAATTCAATGAAGGAGGAGATGATTATGATACAAAAAAACAAGACTTGGGAGCTGGTTGATAGGCCTAAAGATAGAAAAGTCATTAGAGTTAAATGGGGTTTCAGAGCATAGCTCAATGTAGATTCCTCCATCAACAAATACAAGGCCAGACTCGTAGTAAAAGGGTATGCACAAATTTTTTGTGTTGATTATTTTGATGCTTTTGCTCTCGTCTCCAGATTAGATATAATTAGATTGGTGCTAACAGTAACTGCGTAAAAGGGTTGGAAAATATTCCAACTAGATGTTAAATCAGCCTTTTTAAATGGATTTCTATAAGAAGAAATATATGTGGAGCAACCTGAGAGATTTGTGAAACAAGGTGAAGAAGATAGAGTTTATCTTCTAAAAAAGGCACTATATGGCCTTAAACAAGCACCAAGAGCATGGTACAGTCGAATAAATGATCACCTATTGAGCATAGGCTTTGCAAAAAGCTTATCTGAATCCACTCTTTATGTGAAACATAAGGGAAATAAATTTCTCATAGTTTTCCTCTATGTTGATGATCTTTTAGTGACCGGAGATGATACAAGTTTGATCGAGGAGTTCAAACAAGAAATGATGTAGGCTTTTGAGATGACAGATCTTAGTCTCATAACTTATTTCCTTCGGATGGAAATCAAACAAAGTAAAAATGAAGTGTTTATTTGTCAAAGGAAGTATGCAAAGGAAATATTAAAGAAATTCCAAATGGAGGAGTGCAAAGCAGTTAACACACCAATGAATCAAAAGGAGAAGTTAACTAAGGAAGATGGTGTTGATAAAGTTGATGAAGGATATTATAAAAGCTTGATTGGATGTCTAATCTATCTCACTACAACAAGGCCAAACATTCTATTTTCTGTAAGTCTTCTATCTCGATTTATGCATTGTGCTAGTGAGATACACTTAAGAGCAGTAAAAAGAATACTGAGGTACATCAAAGGCACTATTGATTATGGTGTCAAATTTGAGAAGTGTTAAGAACTTAAATTGTATGGATTTTCTGATAGTGGTTGGGTTGGATCCATTGATGACATGAAGAGTACTTCAGGTTTTTGTTTTAGCTTGCACTCAGGAGTGTTTTCATGGTGCACAAAGAAGCAAGAGATTGTGGCTCAATCTATTATAGAAGCTGAATTTATAGTAGCAACATCAGTTGCAAATCAAGCATTATGGTTGAAGAAAGTCTTATATGATTTACACATGCAGCAGAAGAATGAAATTGTTATTTTTGTTGACAAATAGGCAACAATTGCAATTGCAAATGATCTAGTGTGTCATGGGAAGATTAAACATTTCAATATCAAGCTCTATGTTTTAAGAGAAATGCAGCAAAATAGAGAAGTAAACTTAGTTTATTGCAAGTCTGAAGATCAGTTAGCTAACTTATTTACAAAATCACTTCTTGTTAGTAGATTTGAACTTTTAAGGCAAAAAATTGAGTTTGCAATTCCAAAAGTAAGAAGGAGTGTTAAACATATGCTTTTTTAATTGTCTTTAATTTTGTTTGATTCAATTTAATTAATAAGTAACTCATATACTTTAAGAGCAAGTAAGTACTCGCTAGACTTTGTAAGCAAGTAAGTAAGTTCTTACCCTAAACTTTGTGAGTAAGTAGTTCCTAAACTTTAGGAGTAAGTTATTTTAGGAGCAAGTAAATTTTGTTGTTTTTTTACTATAAATGTAATATTTTTTGTTGAATGAAACAAGTAAGCAATTTTTATATTTTCTTCTTCTCAAAATTTTAATATCTTATCCTTTACCTTTTTCCATTTTATTTTTCATTATAAATCATTAAATTTTTTATTCTTTTCATCTATCTCTTCTAGTATATCTTCAACATATTTTTTCTTATTTCTTAGTAAAGTATTACTTTCATGTAGGAGTGTTCAACCTTTTTTGGTCTACCTCACTTAAACAAATGTAAATAAGTAGAATTGGAGAACTATATATATTATGACATGTGATAAAAAATAAAGAGATAAAAAGATATCAAATAAAAGAAAAAAAAAGTGAAAAATACTCTTTCTTAGTTCTTGAATGGAAGGGGCAGAGTTCATATTACCATTTCGACCTTTTGACAATATAACTAATTAAATTTTTAAATTAATTAGATAAAAAAATTACATATTAATAAAGTTTAATATAAACAAAATATTCATTATATTTTTATTCTTTTGTTATTATAATAAATTGCATTAAGAATGAATAATATATATATATATAAGAGATAAAAATATATATTAAAAAATAAAAAATTATCATAAATGAATTATTAATTGTATTTTTTAATCTATTTATTATTATAGTTGTGCTATATAGTACAGATTGTTTTTCACACGATATATTACAAATTTCAAAACAACCAAATCACGATTTTCCGGTTTGTGTTTTATCTTAATGCTTTTAGATTTGAAGGATATTAAAAGTAACAAAACATTTTGCTTATTATAAATTATATTAAACACTTAAAAAGGAATGAAATATTTATTCGTTTATATTTTCCTAATATGTTTGGAGTCTTAGACTCCTTTCTATTTCTTATGTTTGGCTTGTTGCATTTTTTACTTAAAATTCTCGTTATTTAAAATCTATTTTAAATTATGACTAATTTAAGTTAGATAAATTTACTTAAGAAAATAAAGGTTCCCAAACCAATTTAAATTCAAGACTTTACTTAAAAAGCAAAGTTACAAATTTTTTACGTAAAACAAGGTTCCTTATTTGTTGCATCAATATAAATTAAATAAGTCTCATGTGAAAAAAAAAAAAAACTACTTATCCTTTGTTATTTACCTATAGATAAAAAGAATAAAATGTATACATTAAAAAAGGTAATCATTTTATTAAATTTATTTGGTAAAATTTTTAATGTATTCTTCATTTATTTAATTGTATATATATATGTATTAAATTTTTTATATTAATTTATATTTTTATAATAATAAAAAATATTGTTAAGAAACTAATAAGTAATCATTTTAATTTTTTAAATGAACAGATAACTATGAATATCTTTTCCTTTAGATAAATAGATAAGATAAATGATATTATTTTTTAATAATTTAAATACTTCTTTGTTCCTATATCAAATCAATTTTTATAATTTGGCTCCTACATATAAAAAAGGAAAAATTTAAAAACAAATTTATTGATTAAAAAAATTAATATGATATTTCTCGTCGCATGTTATAATTTTGTAAGAAAATATTCGTATATTTTAATTAAATGTAAATAAAATAATTAGTTAAAAAAATTTAATATTTTGATAATTTTTTATTTTTTATTAAATATTATTGTTTAGTATTATGTTATTTAATTTAGTTATTAAATATTTTATTTCAATTATATATAATAAAGTATTTGATTTTGCATAAAAAAATTTAAAAATAAAATAAACATTCTTTTATAAAAATATTATTTTTTATAATTTAATCATAAAAGTTACAAATCTATATTTTAAATTTCAAACTGAAATTATTTATTTAAAAATAGTAACAAAATTATATCATAAATAATAAAATAAATAAAATTATCAATTTCTTCTTTTATAATATATAATTGTTAAAATAATTATAATTTTATTTTATATAATTTTTAAAGAAAAATATATAAATGAACATAAATTAGAAAAATATTATCTTTATTTTTAATATAATAATTAAATTTAAATAACAAAATATTAAAATTTGTAATTAATAAAAAATATATAAAATTTAAATTTCAATCTAATGACAATGTTTTTATTTTTTTTATCATTATCAACTAACTTAACATTTAATTTTATTAAATATTTTTTATTTTAATCAGTTAATTTTTATCATCTCTAATTTTTAGTTATCTTTTAATTTTTTATTTATTTTATTTTTTAATTAACTTTTTAATTTTAAGTTAACACATGTGTTAGTTTTATTAAATACATCCTAAGTGTTTTGTCAAATGCTACTTTTACTCGCCTTAAAAATTTCAAATATTACTTGAAATTTATTTTTCTATTTTTATTTTTGATATATTTTGATAATATCTCACTTATATTGATATATTACTTTTAATATTATTTTTTAATGTTATATAATTTAATTTTGTTATTGAAGACTTTATTTAAATTAATTATAATGAAGTATTTAATTTTTGTTGATAAAAATATTAAAAAAACAATATTTTATATAAATATTGTTAAAATTTGTTTATAAAAATTACAATTAAATATTTTTAATTTTAAACAAAAAAATATTTATTTAAAAATATAATTTTTTATTAATAAAAATATCATAAAAAATAAATAAATAAATCATAAAATTTTACTTTTTATAATAAAATAGTTATATTAGCTATAAATTTGTTTATATAATTTTTTAATTGGATATATATAAATAAAAATAAATTAAAAACATTAATATTAATAAAATATTAAAAATTAAAAATAATAAAAATTATAATATTTAAACTCTAATCTAATGATATATTTTTATTTTTTATTTAATTTTACAATTAACTTTATAAAAAAGTTTATTTTATTAAGCAAATTCTTCAACTTTTCAATTCTAACTAATTTTTTAATTTTTCTCTATCTTTATAGTTTTCAACTAATTTATTTATTATTTTTATCAAACACAATCTATATTATTAAGAAAAAAAATTTTATATATCTATCAAACTTGTAACATAAATTTTGATATATAAGTTTATAATGTATTTAATAAAAATAATAATATTTAAATATAACATCTCACATAAATTAATCTATTTCTTTATTACTTAGATCTATTTTAATATTTTTTTATGTATAATTTTAATTTATATATATATATATTCTTGTACATATCAGATGACTTTGATGTATGATTTAATTTTCAATATTTTTTTATATATAGCAAATTTTTTCTTAATTCATAATTAAACAATAAAACAACAATAATAAATATGAAAAATATAAAACATAAAATAAATATAGATAAAAATAATGTATATAAAAATAAAATATTAACTAGTGGATTATTAAATAATAATTAATAATAATAAAATATTAATAATTTATAAATTATAAAAATAAAAATATACATTCTAAAATTTTATTTAATATTTTTTATTAAATAAAATAAAATTTTCATTTCTAAAATTAAATATAAATTTTAATTTCATATTTAATTATAATTTTAAAATAATCTAATTCCAAAATATTTGTAAAGTGAATTAAAAAAAATATAGAACTACTTTACGTTATTTTCTCTCTCCATATATATAATTTAGGATTTGATTACATCACATGTTAAACTTTATCATTTGCACCAATTTAGTAATTTTATATAAAATGTAAAATTCATTATTTCAACTATTGAAACATGTTATAATAATATCTAGTAGATTACGTATATAAAATTTTATAAAATTTAAAAATTTGTAAATATATTATTCAACTATTGATATTTAAATAATATATGAATCATTAAAATAAAATCATAAAATAAAGTATCTATCAATTTTTGTTTTATCTAAAATTTTATATGTATGATTTATTAGATATTATAATATGATTCAATGATTGAATTAATAAAATTTATATTTTATATAAAGTTATTAAATTAATATAAATATTAAAGTTTAACCACTAAAATTAACAAATTTTAAATATATATATATATATATATATATATATAATGAGTTGATTTCGAAGTTAGTTAAAAAATTTTTTTTAAAAAGGTTTAAGTTGAACTTTAATCCATCTAAAAATTATTATTAAAAATAGTGATTTAATTATTTATAATATGTTTGGGGGTATGAGCTCTTGTTGAATGTGGAAATGTACCATATATATTGGATATAATTAGAGCGACAAAAGGTAAGGGTGCATATCGTTACATTGAATATGGATCATGAGGAGGCACCACATTCAAGAGGTCACTGGTGGATTTTATGGACAAAATATAAGCCAACATGAGAAGGCGCAAAATCCACAACAGTCCTTAGAGCAGATCGATTATGCACCATAAATAAAATAATGTATATAATTTACAATATTAATATTAAATTAAATTAAATTTTAACATGATTAAATTTAATCATAAATATAATTTAAATATAATTTATAAACTATTAACATTATATAAAAATATAATAAAATTTAAAATATAATATTCTGTAAAACTTTAATTAAATATATTATAATAATATCTTAGATATTGTAAATTATAAACTATATAATAAAAGTATTATTATTATAATAATAATATTAATCTATTAAATTACAAACGAATTATCGTTTATAAGACATGTATTATAATTTTTATTTATTAAATTTTTTATTTTATTATATATTATGATATTTTATTTAATTTTATGATGTTTTAAATAATAACATTTAAATTTGTTTAAATTTTATTATATTTAAAATGATAATATATTTTTCAATTAATATTGTTCAAGATATTTTTTTACTAATTGAATCTCTTTTCGTTTTTAATAAAAATTACTTAAAAGAAAAAGTGGAAACATTCCAAAAATAACAAAATAATTTAAAGATATTTTTGTTTTGATTATAATACAAAAATTAAATGTAAAATTCCTAACAAATAAAACGTATTTGAAAATTTTAATAAAAATATAAAAATATTAAAAATACTTAATTCGATAATTCTTTAAAATAGATTTTTTTCACTTCTCTCTTCTTCTAATACAAAATCCACATTTGTACTCATCATTTTGATAACAAATTGGATATTTTATCTTTTGTTACCTCCCCTCCACTTTCATGCACAAAAAGAGAGATTTTATTCTCTCATAACTACAAGCACAAGGACACTCATCTTTCCAGAATTTTACGTTCCTAAGGGAACAACACACGTGCATGATATTTTCCATACAATAATTACCCACCCCTTTGCCACAAAGGGACAAAAACCAACGCAGCTAAATCCTCCAAAGATCTCTCATGCTAGCATGTCACCACATACATCACACACCCTAGATCCTTTTTGGATTCACTTTGGGAAGCACGACAGTGGATGGTTTGGCGGCTGTTTTATTTTTATTTTTTTAAAAATTAAACAAATTTTATGTATAGGTATGTTATATAATAATTTATATATCTAGATATGAAAGAATGATTGTTACATATATATTTAAAATGTAACACAAGGTATGTTTTCCTTTCAAAATACATCACACAAGGCGTGGGTTCTGTCCGATATGCAGCATAAGGTATGTCTTTTTTCTAAAATATATCACATGGTGCATTCAACTCTATTAATTGCTTTTTAAATTTCGTGTAGTGTGTTCTTATGCATCAAATCGATCATAAGGTGGCGTTCTGGTGCATATGTCTTGGTGTGCATTCAGCAGTCCCACCAATGCAACACGTATGCATTCAAGAGCAGTTCTAGCAGTTAATGATGCAGTGTCAGTGTGGTTCCCTTTGAACTTGTACCACAAAATGTTGTGCTTCCTTTTCGAAATGCACCACATCTCTGCACGAACCAATATAAATTAATCATTTCATAATTAAATTATAAGTGTAAAAGTGAGCACGGTGAGAGTTAAAAATTGAGAGGAAAGGACATAAAGAATCAGAAAATTTAAAAGTTGGTACATATTTAATTTTGTTAAAATATTTTATATGAAATAAATTATATTTATAATAAATTAAATATGTATTAATTTAGATTAATTAGTGTGTATAATGTAAATAAATAAATTTATAACAATATTTATTAATAGTACTTAAATTAATTATAATTTTTAGAAGATTAAATTAGTAAATAAGTTTTAGTATAATTTTTTATACTTCAATTTAAAAATAATAATAAATTTTTAAAAATATATGATATTATTACATTATAACGTTAAAATAAATGTTAACTTTTAATAATTTTTTAATAAAACATTAAATTTATAATGTTAAAATAAATGATAATGTTAAATAGATTTTATTATAATTTAATAAAATTAAATATATTTAAAATTAGATAATATATATTATTAATATTATTATTATTATTTGAATTAAATTTAATTGGTTAAATATTAAAATTTTGTTAAAAATATATAATAATACTTAATTAATATTTTAAATAATTGATTGTCACAACCATTCCAATGTTTCATTCATTTTTGTTTTTTCCGTTTTTGAGTCACTGCAGTTATTGTTTCACGTCACTCTATGAAAGTAAATGGTTGTTACTACTGTCTTTTTCTTTTCTTTATCTAGCCTGATAATCTCGCATCATATTTTTGAATTTGTTGATGGAAGTTAGATAATAAGAAAAATCATTCTCTCTCTTTCTTGCAGCTTAATATACTTGTGTGAACACTGAATTATGTTCGACGATTCAAAATCCAAAATAAATTATTTTTTTTAGTCAAAAGGTGATTTAGGCTAAAATAGTTCAAAAAATTAAAATAAAAGTAATGAAAAAATAAAACAAAAGAAATAAATAAATAACTAAGTAAAAAAAAGAAGAAAAAAGAAAAGAAGAAAAAAGAAAAGAAGAGGAAAAAGAAAAAAAAGGAAAAAATAAGAAAAGAAAAAAAGAAATCTCACACAAAATAAAATAAGAATTCCAAAAAAGGAAAGAGAAAAGGAAAATTCTCCTATATGGGAAAGAAGTCACATGTTGGACAAGAAAGACTTCTTCAATCCCTAATCCTTCTATATAAGGAGGGGCTTCCTCACTTTTAAAAGAAATTTTCAGAATTTCTAAGGAGGGAGAGAGAGGGGCACTTTGAGCACCTAAGATACTCTCTCTACTTCTGAATCCAATTCAGCCTTGGGCTTCCATTAGACCAGTTCTTCATCACCTTCCAAGGTGCTATCAAGTAGCATTCGGAGTACATCAATGGAGGTTGGATCTAACTTTTATCCCGCTTAATTTTCTTGCTACTTCTTAGATTTTTGACTTCATATTCTTCTCTGTTTTTCGTTTTCATTTTTGACCGGTCAAATTATCTCCGATTTTGGAATTTTTGTTGCGTTCTCTTTGTATTTCTCTCTAATTTATGGAATGATATTATTTGTCCAATTTGGATCTGAAATAAAATTTCTATTGCCCGATTGTCGCAACCGTAATTCCGACGAGACGACGAACTCGCTAAAATTTTAAAAACGATTGTTTTGATGTTGTGGAGTCGCCACCAAATTTTTGTTTAAGGGAAAAAGATTTGGAAAAACCCTGGATGAGATTTAGGTTCGGGAGTCGGTTACGAGTGGGGAAGGTGTTAGGCACCCCACTCGCCTGTTCCGAAGAACAGTACCCTTAAATTGAGTGTGTGATTATTTGAAAATAGTTTGATCCCTTTTATTAGAGT
Organism: Canavalia gladiata; assembly: GCA_037954105.1. NCBI lineage: Eukaryota > Viridiplantae > Streptophyta > Magnoliopsida > Fabales > Fabaceae > Canavalia > Canavalia gladiata. Next base: position 19,714,043 of record CM075667.1, read on the forward strand.
GAAAATAAATACTTGATGGAGGTTAGCCTGACAGGACTTGATCCTGCTCCTACGTATTCCCTGGTGCAATGGGAAACTCAAGGCTTACGTAGTTCTGGTTTATGAAGGCTTGACCTTCAAAAGTGCTAGAGAAAAGATTATTTGGTTTGTGAAGGCTTGACCTTCGAAAATGCTTGAGAAAATATTATTTTAAAGATTTTGTTTTGAGAAAGTTTTATCTTTGGGAGGGATTTTTGGCCCACTCATGCACAAGGCCCGAGGCGGCTAAGGCAGCACAGGGACCTATACGAACTACTAAATGTTGAACAGCAGGTAAACCGCCAGTTCCCCATGTAGAGCCCATTGCGTGAGACCTAGAATCCTAGAATATTTAGAAAGAAAGGTTTTAAAGTCTTGAAGAGGACCTCAAGTCCACTCATGCACAAGGCCCGAGGCGGCTAAGGCAGCACGGGGACCTTATACGAACTACTAAATGTGGAGCAGCAGGTAAACCGCCAGCTCCCCATTTAGAGTTCATTGCGTGAGACTTAAAAATCCCGAAATATTTAGAAAAAATTTTAAAGTTTTGAAAAGATACGATTTGCAAATGATATTGATTCTTGAATAAGAGAAAACTTGAATTTGAGATAAGAATTTTATTTTTGAGTTTTGGAGTTTCAAAAAAAGTTTTGGCGTAACTAATTATGGAAACTTAGGATAGTTTGGTAATTATTAGAAATTTTTTTTATGAATTTTCTAGATTTTGTATTTTTATGGATTTCTTGTGTCTTTATTAATTTTTATTAATTTTTGGAATTTTTATTAATTTTTGAATTTTTTATTAATTTTTGAATTTCTGGAAATTTTTGTTATTTTTTCAATTTCTGGAATTTTTTATTATTTCTGGAATTTTTATTAATTTTTGAATTTTTGGAAATTTTTATTAATTCTGGAATTTTTGAATTTTTTATTATTTACTGGAATTATTTATTAATTTTTGAATTTCTGGAATTTTTTATTAATTCTAGAATTTTTTGAATTTTTTATTATTTACTGGAATTATTTATTAATTTTTGAATTTTTGAAATTTTTTATTATTTTCTAGAATTTTTGAATTTTTTATCATTTTTTGGAATTTTTTTTATTAATTTTTGAATTTCTGAATTTTTAATTAAATTTTTTATGAATTAAGGGAATTCCTAAAGGGTAAAACAGTAATTACAGAGGCAGGGGCATGATGGAAATTATAGAAATTGGTTAGGGGTATTTTAGTATTTTGGTAGGAAAAATGGGAATTAAAAGGTGCACACCCTTATAATAAAAAAAGTTGGGGGGGGGGGGGCTCGAAGCCAAGGCGACAGGCTTGCACAACAATGCCCCAACCACTTGAACTGCTTAATTTTGATAACATTAGACGTTTTTCCTCGCATATATAGATGTAAGCAAGGCCTTTTTCACTCCATACAGGATTCCCGAGCGGGGCCCACTTCTTTTATCTTTTCTGCATGTAATCCCCCTTCATGCATGGCTTTGCTGGGTTTCTGCTGGTCCATGGCTTAGGCAATGACTCAGGCAGCTTGGAGGTTTGGAAATCCCTTAGAAAAAGAGAAATTGGTCCCCACGGGTCTCGATCCTATGCCTTTGGGGGTACGCAGGAAGCACTCGACCAATTGAGCTACTCATTCCATGCCTCATTCCTCGCGGGTTTAAAATAAAAGCCACCAGTCCGTCTATTGCATTTTTAATTAAGGCTGATCTGGGTCTCTTTTTCTCAAACATACTGTACTGGTGGGTCCTCCCATCGAGCATGGACATGGTCTCCTGTTGACGTCCCCTATGCATACCAGAATTAACCACATGAGGTTTAAATCAGAACCCATTGGAAGATGTTTGCTTCTAGTCAATGAATAATTGTTGCTCTTGGTGGGTTTCTTTCAAGAACACGAGTCTGCTAGCCACATTCTGGATCAATCAATCATAACATGCACTCTGCCTCTTCTTTCGTATAGAAGCTGGTCCTAGCGAAACGGTTTCCCAAAAGTGGCTTGGATTCAATGGTCTTGAGTGAACATAGCGATGTCAAGTTTTCAACAGGCGGGCATGGACGAGAGTGCAAACCACAAATTCCCTCTGATCCTTTACCCAATGGGAGGCCTCTCAAGAAATAGGAACTCGTCATTTACCATGGAATTTTGTCCATGCATCATAGATGATGACCAGAAGTCCCATAACCCTTAGAACATAATCTGTGATAAAATTAGATTTCTAGCCTTCAGTTGCCACAGTCTTCATATAGTCATCAATATCTGGATCAGGGGAAATATTTGCTTGTTTTTCTCCTCTGAACGCCTCTACTAGCAAGTCATAACGAGGTCCAACTCCTTGGACTCCTGCTGAAGATGCCAAAGTATCTCTGATGGTCATTTCTCCAACATGAAGATCATTTGGCTAACAGAAGCTGCAGTTCTTTGGGGTATAAACCCCTGGGTTGACTTACACTATTTGTTTAACGTGACTCTGAGGAAACTTTCCTTTGTGAGCCAAGTAACAGACTGTACTCCTATTCAACATGTACATCTTCAGAAGGATCGATGCGCATGTACGGCATACCTTGGGAAGAAAATGAACTACTGAGTGTTGTTGTTGTATTTCAGTTTGTCACTCACAAGGCCGTCACAGTTTGTGGACTGAGTAGCAAGAGAATCGATCTGTTGTTCATCGGCATGATGATTTTTCAACGGATATTCTTTGAACCTAGGGCGCACCATGGCTTATGCTCAGCATTCTTATTCCTAAGATTGCACCATGGCATTTTATAGCATGCTCTTTTGTGTATCTTGTATGCTCGAGCTTAGTTTAGATGTTCTGAAAAGAAGCCACAGAATGAAGGTTCTTGTGCAGATTTCTTGGCTTATGAGGGATTAATTACCATGGATTTGTATCATACTATAGCCTACGTGGTGGACCAGATTTCACACATAAGAAGGAGGAAGATAATCAGGAGGTGTAAGCTAGTTCTTGATCGATCCATATTTAATTTCATGAATTTGTTCTCTACCAACTTTTTGCAAATTTATCAGGGTTTGACTTATAACTCAGATTTTTCTTTGCACATTGGGTGTGATGGACCGAATCTTTACACAGTAATTTCAAGCATACATGTTGTCGCATATTACCATGGCTAAGATCTATAAGCATCCATGCAAGATTTGGTAAAATGTTGTGAAGGGAGTATCACCAACCTGCGTGTGATCAGTGACGCTCTAAGATCTTTGCGAGGCCTTGTTATGGTCGATCTTTTGATGACTTTCCTAGAGGAACCTTCTTTCTCTGGAATTTCCTACTCTGTTTTTCGAAGGATTCCCCCCTTGAGAGTTCTAATGATCATCCTATGGTTCTCTCACTTTTCTGTTAAATCGCTCCTTTTCCCCGTCCTTTTTCAAAAGCTTAGCAAAAAGCCCAAAAAAAAAATCCCCCAACCTTTCTCTGCTCCCCCTTTTATAATCTTTCCCAAATCACCTTTTTCCTTTTTGTTTTTCCTTTTTTATAAAAACGTTTTTCTGTTTTTCTTCTTTTTGTTTCTTTCCTGTTTTTCTCATTCTGTTTCTTTTCTGTTTTTCTGTTTTTAATATTCTGTTTTTTTTATATATTCTGTTTTAATATTCTGTTTTTTAATATTCTGTTTTAATTATTATTATCTTTTGTTTTTTTTAATTTTGGTTTTATTGTTATTTTTATTATTTCTGTTTTTACATTATTTTTCCAGATTTGGTATTTTTGTTTTTTAAATTTCAACTTCCCTCTTCTTTTCTTTTTTTAAAAAAATTATTTTATTTATTTTTAAATTATGATCTTATTTAATTTCAAATTTTATTTTTTCTTTATTATTATTTTTTGCTTTTATATTTTTTTTATTTTTGTTAATTTTATTTTTAATTTCAAGTTTTGTTTCTTTAATTTGATTTTAATTTTTCTTTAGAACTTCTATTTTTCCTTTTTTTGAATTTTAAATTTCTTTTCAGTTTTTTTATTTTTTTGTATTTAATTTAGTGTAGGTTTCTTGATTAACTTTTATAATTGGGGGCCTCGGACATAAATGGGTGTTTACGATAATAATAATTAAAACAGAATATTAAAATAGAATATATATAAAAAAACAGAATATTAAAAACAGAAAAACAGAAAAGAAACAGAATGAGAAAAATAGAAAAGAAACAAAAAGAAGAAAAACAGAAAAACGTTTTTATAAAAAGGAAAAACAAAAAGGAAAAAGGTGATTTGGGAAAGATTATAAAAGGGGGAGCAGAGAAAGGTTGGGGGATTTTTTTTTTTGGGCTTTTTGCTAAGCTTTTGAAAAAGGACGGGGAAAAGGAGCGATTTAACAGAAAAGTGAGAGAACCATAGGATGATCAGCAGAACTCTCAAGGGGGGAATCCTTCGAAAAACAGAGTAGGAAATTCCAGAGAAAGAAGGTTCCTCTAGGAAAGTCATCAAAAGATTGACCATAACAAGGCCTCGCAAAGATCTTAGAGTGTCACTGATCACACGCAGGTTGGTGATACTCCCTTCACAACTTTTTACCAAATCTTGCATGGATGCTTATAGATCTTAGCCATGGTAATATGCGACAACATGTATGCTTGAAATTACTGTGTAAAGATTCGGTCCATCACACCCAATGTGCAAAGAAAAATCTGAGTTATAAGTCAAACCCTGATAAATTTGCAAAAAGTTGGTAGAGAACAAATTCATGAAATTAAATATGGATCGATCAAGAACTAGCTTACACCTCCTGATTATCTTCCTCCTTCTTATGTGTGAAATCTGGTCCACCACGTAGGCTATAGTATGATACAAATCCATGGTAATTAATCCCTCATAAGCCAAGAAATCTGCACAAGAACCTTCATTCTGTGACTTCTTTTCAGAACATCTAAACTAAGCTCGGGCATACAAGATACACAAAAGAGCATGCTATAAAATGCCATGGTGCAATCTTAGGAATAAGAATGCTGAGCATAAGCCATGGTGCGCCCTAGGTTCAAAGAATATCCGTTGAAAAATCATCATGCCGATGAACAACAGATCGATTCTCTTGCTACTCAGTCCACAAACTGTGACGGCCTTGTGAGTGACAAACTGAAATACAACAACAACACTCAGTAGTTCATTTTCTTCCCAAGGTATGCCGTACATGCGCATCGATCCTTCTGAAGATGTACATGTTGAATAGGAGTACAGTCTGTTACTTGGCTCACAAAGGAAAGTTTCCTCAGAGTCACGTTAAACAAATAGTGTAAGTCAACCCAGGGGTTTATACCCCAAAGAACTGCAGCTTCTGTTAGCCAAATGATCTTCATGTTGGAGAAATGACCATCAGAGATACTTTGGCATCTTCAGCAGGAGTCCAAGGAGTTGGACCTCGTTATGACTTGCTAGTAGAGGCGTTCAGAGGAGAAAAACAAGCAAATATTTCCCCTGATCCAGATATTGATGTCTATATGAAGACTGTGGCAACTGAAGGCTAGAAAGCTAATTTTATCACAGATTATGTTCTAAGGGTTATGGGACTTCTGGTCATCATCTATGATGCATGGACAAAATGCCATGGTAAATGACGAGTTCCTATTTCTTGAGAGGCCTCCCATTGGGTAAAGGATCAGAGGGAATTTGTGGTTTGCACTCTCGTCCACGCCCGCCTGCTGAAAACTTGACATCGCTATGTTCACTCAAGACCATTGAATCCAAGCCACTTTTGGGAAACCGTTTCGCTAGGACCAGCTTCTATACGAAAGAAGAGGCAGAGTGCATGTTATGATTGATTGATCCAGAATGTGGCTAGCAGACTCGTGTTCTTGAAAGAAACCCACCAAGAGCAACAATTATTCATTGACTAGAAGCAAACATCTTCCAATGGGTTCTGATTTAAACCCCATGTGGTTAATTCTGGTATGCATAGGGGACGTCAACAGGAGACCATGTCCATGCTCGATGGGAGGACCCACCAGTACAGTATGTTTGAGAAAAAGAGACCCAGATCAGCCTTAATTAAAAATGCAATAGACGGACTGGTGGCTTTTATTTTAAACCCGCGAGGAATGAGGCATGGAATGAGTAGCTCAATTGGTCGAGTGCTTCCTGCGTACCCCCAAAGGCATAGGATCGAGACCCGTGGGGACCAATTTCTCTTTTTCTAAGGGATTTCCAAACCTCCAAGCTGCCTGAGTCATTGCCTAAGCCATGGACCAGCAGAAACCCAGCAAAGCCATGCATGAAGGGGGATTACATGCAGAAAAGATAAAAGAAGTGGGCCCCGCTCGGGAATCCTGTATGGAGTGAAAAAGGCCTTGCTTACATCTATATATGCGAGGAAAAACGTCTAATGTTATCAAAATTAAGCAGTTCAAGTGGTTGGGGCATTGTTGTGCAAGCCTGTCGCCTTGGCTTCGAGCCCCCCCCCCCCCCCCCCAAACTTTTTTTATTATAAGGGTGTGCACCTTTTAATTCCCATTTTTCCTACCAAAATACTAAAATACCCCTAACCAATTTCTATAATTTCCATCATGCCCCTGCCTCTGTAATTACTGTTTTACCCTTTAGGAATTCCCTTAATTCATAAAAAATTTAATTAAAAATTCAAAAATTCAAAAATTAATAAAAAAATTCCAAAAAATGATAAAAAATTCAAAAATTCTAGAAAATAATAAAAAATTTCAAAAATTCAAAAATTAATAAATAATTCCAGTAAATAATAAAAAAATTCCAGAATTAATAAAAAATTCCAGAAATTCAAAAATTAATAAATAATTCCAGTAAATAATAAAAAATTCAAAAATTCCAGAATTAATAAAAATTTCCAGAAATTCAAAAATTAATAAAAATTCCAGAAATAATAAAAAATTCCAGAAATTGAAAAAATAACAAAAATTTCCAGAAATTCAAAAATTAATAAAAAATTCAAAAATTAATAAAAATTCCAAAAATTAATAAAAATTAATAAAGACCCAAGAAATCCATAAAAATACAAAATCTAGAAAATTCATAAAAAAAATTTCTAATAATTACCAAACTATCCTAAGTTTCCATAATTAGTTACGCCAAAACTTTTTTTGAAACCCCAAAACTCAAAAATAAAATTCTTATCTCAAATTCAAGTTTTCTCTTATTCAAAAATCAATATCATTTGCAAATCGTATCTTTTCAAAACTTTAAAATTTTTTCTAAATATTTCGGGATTTTTAAGTCTCACGCAATGAACTCTAAATGGGGAGCTGGCGGTTTACCTGCTGCTCCACATTTAGTAGTTCGTATAAGGTCCCCGTGCTGCCTTAGCCGCCTCGGGCCTTGTGCATGAGTGGACTTGAGGTCCTCTTCAAGACTTTAAAACCTTTCTTTCTAAATATTCTAGGATTCTAGGTCTCACACAATGGGCTCTACATGGGGAACTGGCGGTTTACCTGCTGTTCAACATTTAGTAGTTCGTATAGGTCCCTGTGCTGCCTTAGCCGCCTCGGGCCTTGTGCATGAGTGGGCCAAAAATCCCTCCCAAAGATAAAACTTTCTCAAAACAAAATCTTTAAAATAATCTTTTCTCAAGCATTTTCGAAGGTCAAGCCTTCACAAACCAAATAATCTTTTCTCTAGCACTTTTGAAGGTCAAGCCTTCATAAACCAGAACTACGTAAGCCTTGAGTTTCCCATTGCACCAGGGAATACGTAGGAGCAGGATCAAGTCCTGTCAGGCTAACCTCCATCAAGTATTTATTTTCACTCTAATAAAAGGGATCAAACTATTTTCAAATAATCACACACTCAATTTAAGGGTACTGTTCTTTGGAACAGGCGAGTGGGGTGCCTAACACCTTCCCCACTCGTAACCGACTCCCGAACCTAAATCTCATCCAGGGTTTTTCCAAATCTTTTTCCCTTAAACAAAAATTTGGTGGCGACTCCACAACATCAAAACAATCGTTTTTAAAATTTTAGCGAGTTCGTCGTCTCGTCGGAATTACGGTTGCGACAGATGGCGACTCCACTGGGGACTTTAGAGAGTCAAGCCCATTCATTTGAGTGTGTCATAATTGATCCCTTCCTTGTTTATTTGCACGATTTCTTTCTTGTATTTTGGCACGATTTATTTTTCTGTTTATTTATTTTTTTACCTGTTTGTTTATTCCTTATACAACCTTAGGGTAGACAAACAATAAATTGCTATATATATCTGTATAATTTTCCCAATTGCAGGTATCCCAAAATTGTGTGCTCTCCACACTTTACATATGCATTTTTCATGAGTGGGGCCCTATACCCGGGTCTGAGTGCTACCTAGGACAGAGGGATCTAGTGGTGTCACTCTGGGGCCTACGTCCTGATTGGCTATCACGAAAATCCCGGCTAGAGTGCGTCCTATTTGTAATGTCCCACAACTAGTGGCTACTTCTACTGTTGTGGCAAGCATTATGGACTGGAACTTGGCTCTAGTGACCTATACACCTTAGGATTAATAACCACCTTTGAGAGGTTCATACAAAAGGCCATAGATCCTTAGGACAGGTAACCCGCATAAGAAGCAAAGAGGCCACACACACCCTTTTCAAGATACAAGGTTCACCGCTCATAGGCACTTATTTGAATCAAACAATATGAAGCAGCAAAAGGAAGCTAAAAGCTAAAATTGGGGAAGATATCAAATCAAAATCAAGAAAACCAAAATAGAAGGAGAAAATTCCTAAGAAAAATTAAAAAAAAAATATTTTGAAAATATCGAAAAGATCACAAAGAAAACTAAAAAGGACGTTTTAGAAATAGGAAATTAGGAAGATAATCTTTTGAAAATAAAAAATGAAAAGATTCAAAAGAGAGAAAATGAAATATTGAAAATCTAAAGAACGCTTTCTAGAAAGATTCTAGCCAAACTAAAAAGTTTTTCTAAACAAAACTAAAGGTTTTTAGCAAAATAAAAAACACCAAAACTCATAAAACACAAAAATTGCTAAAAACAAATAAAGAAACTATGGTTTATTTTCAAAATAGTCAAACTTCAAAAGTCTCTAAAAATTATTTGTACATGGCATGCATTCATTCATTAATAAATTTATCATAAAAAAAAACAATATTTCAAAAATCATTTTTCATCCACATACTCATTTTACCCCAACATCTTTATCATTCATGATTTTTGCATTCAAATTATTTTTCAAAAATTAATTTTTAACTCTAACAGAAAATTGGAGAAACACAGCTTCCTCTACATCCTTATAGGACTCGTACACAATCAAGAATCATGGATGAGCTGGAGAGACAAAATGAGGAACTGAGAAATGAGGTCAAGACTCTAAAGGAGCAGATGGCCAAGCTGATGGAGGCCATCCAATTGTCAAAACAGAAGGAATCTCTGGGAGAACCCACAGACCCGTCATATCCTCCTGGGTTCACTCCACAAAACCCTTCGCCATCAACTATGCCTCCGCCAACCAAAGGAGTTCATTATGGGTTTCCTCATGGGCATGCACCTTCATACAACCAAACACAAGCCCAAACACAAACCCAAACACATAACCTACCTCCAAATACCACTTCACAAGCTTACCAAACAGCCGTTGGAGGAACGCATTCTATGTTCACCCAAGGGCCGCACCCTATATACATACCGTCTTCTTATCCCCTCCACATGCCTGAGGAATACCCAAGCCATCCTTCAACTGAGGATACAGAAAAATGGAAGGGTCTAGAGGACAGGATCCGGGCAATTGAGGGAAACGCTTATGAAGCCAAAGATGCATCTGATCTATGCTTGGTACCAAACGTGGTCATCCCTCCCAAATTCAAGGTTCCTGAATTCGATAAATACCAAGGAACCAGCTGTCCAAAGAAACATCTAACTATGTACTGTAGAAAGATGTCTGCATGTACTTACGATGAGAAGCTGCTTATCCATTTCTTTCAAGACAGCTTAACAGGGGCAGCTGCAAACTGGTACACTCAGCTAGAGCGGACACACATCCGTTCATGGAGGGATCTGGCTGAGGCTTTCCTCAAACAATATCAGTACAATGCCGAGATGGCTCCCGATCGAACCCAACTCCAGAATATGGCCAAGAAGGGGAATGAGACCTTCAAACAGTATGCTCAAAGATGGAGGGAGCTAGCTGCTCAAGTGCAACCTCCACTATCTGAAAAAGAGCTGGTCAGCACGTTCGTAGACACACTCCAAGGTCCTTTCTATGACAAGATGACTGGCAGTGTGACTTCTAGCTTCTCTGATGTCATCATCATTGGAGAAAGGATCGAGGGTGGCATGCGTCGAGGAAGAATCACGCACAACGCCACAGCAACAGTTGACGCCTCTACAGAAAAGAAGAGGGCAGGTGACGCTTATAATGTAGCTTCCGGTCAAGGGCAGTATACACCTCAAGTGGCACCCTATGGTCCAGTTGGCTTTCGACCACCACCATATACACCATACACACCCTACATACCATATCCTTACATCGCCGCTGCATACCAAACACCATACCCTCCTACTTGCAATTACGCAACACAAGTCCGGCCACCAACACCATACACGGCCCAAACACAAGCCATAAGCCAGAATCCTAATCAAAGCCAGAAAAAGGAGAAGAAACCTGTCCAATTCGATCCTATCCCAATCTCCTACACTGAGCTCCTACCTCGGCTGATCCAAAACTCGTTGGTCGCGCCTTATCCTTTGAAGCCTCAAGAGCCACCATATCCTAATTGGTACAATCCAAATGCCAGATGTGATTACCATGCAGGATTTATTGGTCATTCTACTGAGGATTGCCTAGCGTTGAAGCGAAAGGTACAAAGCCTGATTGATGCGAAATGGCTGGATTTTGGGAGGCTTGCTCCTAATACAGAAAACAATCCGTTGCCAAATCACGAGAGCCCGTCAACCAGTTGAAAGAGACGGGAATAGCGCGACAGGGCATCTTGTACAAATGGAGGATATTCATCCAGAAATTGTCGTACTTTTCAAAGTTAATCTTTTGTAAATAAATTTCAATGATTAATACAAAATTTATTTTTTTGATGAGCACGTGCTTTACATCTTTGGCTTTACTTCTAAAAAATTTTACCCTTCCTTTTCATCTCTTCAAGCCCACTTCTTCTTCCTATATCCAAAAAAATAAATACCAATTGGTGAGGATGCAAGTGCTGTAATAAATAATCTTCAACGTCTAATTAATCAAGCTTGAAAGAGAAAAGCCCAATGAGGAAGCAGAATAACAACCAGGGATTCTAGATCCCTATTCAAAGTGTCTTGTCAAATAAAACATCCCGCTGGAATCAAGTCTAAATTCAGGCAAAATTTAGGGATGCAAAATAAGATCCGCTGAATTGGAAGCCAAGATGACCCTAGCAAGGTCGATGTCAAAATTCAAAATTCAAGGAAAAGAAGAGGACCTGCTGGATTAAAGTAAAAATAATAATCCAAGCAAAATTAAGGTCAAAACATGCAATTCAAGAAGAAGAGAAACCCGCTGGATTAAAATCTAAAAGAATCCAGGCAAAAGTAGGGTTAAAGTTCAAAATAATGATTGACAAAGTCATGATTAGAAAAAGGTCTTGCCGGTTTACAACAACAATTCAGGCAAAAGTCAGGATCATATAAAAAGCCCGCTAGGTTGCACACTCTCAAAGACGACCTAGGCAAAAGTTAGGGCACGACCAAACAAAAGCCCGCTAGGTCGATAACACTCAAAAGAGACCTAGGCAAAAGTTAGGGCACAATCAAACAAAAGCCCGCTAGGTCGATAACCCTCAAAGAGACCTAGGCAAAAGTTAGGGTACCAAAATCAAGAGCCCGCTAGGTTGAAAACCTGTAAGGGCAACCTAGGCAAAATTTAGGGCAATACAAAAGACCTGCTGGGTTGAAAACTCAAAAGAACAACCCAGGCAAAAATTAAGGTCAAACCAGGAATTCCAGGACAACATGATATCCTGCACCTCATATATTCCTAAAACTGGGGAAAAATTTCGCCATTTTCTCGAGTTCGATTAATTCGACAGTCAAGATTATGAAAAGTAGCACTGGCATTTTTCACCAAAAGGTGCCATTTGGGCAATCGAACTCATATCTTTTGTCATCTTTCCCTTTCAAGTACACTACCTCAAACATCCTTTGCAAACCTTCTCTATTTTTTTTTTTTCATTAACCATCCAGAATCACTTCGCACCCCTCAATAGCGCACGTGCCAAAAGAGAAGTGAAAAATGTAAAAATAAAAAGGACTAATTTTGAAAAGTCATGACAAGTCGGATGAATCTCCGACCATTGCAACACGACAGGATTGTTTCCCAAAGATTCGTCTTCCTACCAGCCATGATGCCACCAAAGAAGGAGTGTGTCTTATTCAATACTGCTGACCATCGTCGGGTCTCGAAGATCCTAGAAAAGAAGCCCCAAAGTTGATCAAGAAGCCAAGAGATTGACCAAAACACCGAACTTAAGTCAATCTAGCTCATCGTGATTTTTGATTCTTGTCACACCAACTAGGGGGTTGTCGAGGAAGGATGTGTTAAAAAAATCAAGAGAAACAAAATTTTGCACCATTCCATGGTTTTCATAGCATTTGTTCTATCAAGTAAATATTTCAAGCATCAAAATAAGAGCCACATTACGACATACATTCATCCCACAACATCCATTTCATCCAGTAAATATTTGAAGCATAAAAAAGGTGTTGCATCATTTCTATTCAAGCATCACAAACATCGCAATAAACATTTTGTCATTTCATAACTCACTTTTCAAAAACTAATTAAGACCTAGGTAAAATTTCCTGAATCGATCATAATTAAAAGATTTCCAAACTGGGGCAAACGCTTGCCCACACAAAAAGGGGGGGTCAATTTGAGGTCATCCTCAAATTCTGAATCAACTCAAATTGGGGCAAATGCTTTCCCACACAAAAATACAGTTTGAGATCAAAATCAAGTTCAAACTGGGGCAAACACTTGCCCACAAAAGCTCAATTTGAGTTCATCCTCAGATTCTGGATCAAGTCCAAACTGGGGCAAACATTTGCCCAAGAAAGATTTAAATTCAAGTTCAAACTAGGGCAAACATCTGCCCGAGAAAATCCAAGTTGAGGCAATCCTCAATTCCTCAACTCCAATTGAGTTCAATAGGGCAAGGTTGCCGAGAAAAATTCAAGTCAAGCTTATTGAAACCCTTCAAACTGGGGCAAAACGTCGACCCAAAATTCTTTCAAATCTAGACGCCTCTCAGTTATCGAGAAATTTCCAAACTAGGGCAAAATGGTTGCCCAAATAAGCGCAAGGTAAAGTGTTTCATTCATTCCTGCTCACTGGCCTATGTTGTCAGGCCATAGCATTGCATCTTCACATACTGCTTTAAGGCCTATGTTGTCAGGCCGCCATAGTTTAGATTTACTGCTTTCAGGCCTATGTTGTCAGGCCACCCTAGTTTAGATTTACTGCTTTAAGGCCTATGTTGTCAGGCCGCCTTAGTTTAGATTTACTGCTTTCAGGCCTATGTTGTCAGGCCACCCTAGTTTAGATTTACTGCTTTTCGGCCTATGTTGTCAGGCCGCCATGTAGTTTAGATTTACTGCTTTAAGGCCTATGTTGTCAGGCCACCCTAGTTTAGATTTACTGCTTTTAGGCCTATGTTGTCAGGCCGCCATGTAGTTTAGATTTACTTCTTTCAGGCCTATGTTGTCAGGCCACCCTAGTTTAGATTTGCTGCTTTAAGGCCTATGGTGTCAGGCCGCCATAGTTTAGATTTACTGCTTTCAGGCCTATGTTGTCAGGCCACCCTAGTTTAGATTTACTGCTTTTAGGCCTATGTTGTCAGGCCGCCATAGTTTAGATTTACTGCTTTCAGGTCTATATTGTCAGGCCGCCATCAACCTTTAATTTTCTGCATCATGGCCTATGTTGTCAGGCCTCATCAAATTTTTTCTGCACATATCCTGTCAAGCAGGATTTCATTTGCATTTATCCTGGCAACAACAGGATTTCATTTGCATCTTCCCGGCAACAGCGGGACCTCATCTGCATTCTCCTGTCAACAACAGGACTTCAAACACGTTTATTTTCTGTCCACCTGTCAAGCAGGTTTGCATTTATCCTGGCAACGACAGGATTTCATTTGCATCTTCCCGGCAACAGCGGGACCTCATCTGCATTCTCCTGTCAACAACAGGACTTCAAGCACGCTTATTTTCTGTCCACCTGTCAAGCAGGTTTGCATTTATCCTGGCAACAGCAGGATTTCATTTGCATCTTCCCGGCAACAGCGGGATCTCATTTGCATTCTCCTGTCAACAACAGGACTTCAAGCACATATCCTGTCAAGCAGGATTTCATTTGCATTTATCCTGGCAACAGCAGGATTTCATTTGCATCTTCCCGGCAACAGCGGGATCTCATTTGCATTCTCCTGTCAACAACAGGACTTCAAGCACGTTTATTTTTCTGTCCACCTGTCAAGCAGGTTTGCATTTATCCTGGCAACAGCAGGATTTCATTTGCCTCTTCCTGGCAACAGCGGGATCTCATTTGCATTCTCCTGTCAACAACAGGACTTCAAGCACGTTTATTTTTCTGTCCACCTGTCAAGCAGGTTTGCATTTATCCTGGCAACAGCAGGATTTCATCTGCATCTTCCCGGCAACAGCGGGATCTCATTTGCATTCTCCTGTCAACAACAGGACTTCAAGCACGTTTATTTTATGTCCACCTGTCAAGCAGGTTTGCATTTATCCTGGCAACAACAGGATTTCATTCGCATCTTCCCGGCAACAGCGGGATCTCATTTGCATTCTCCTGTCAACAACAGGACTTCAAGCACGTTTATTTTTCTGTCCACCTGTCAAGCAGGTTTGCATTTATCCTGGCAACAGCAGGATTTCATTTGCCTCTTCCCGGCAACAGCGGGATCTCATTTGCATTCTCCTGTCAACAACAGGACTTCAAGCACGTTTATTTTTCTGTCCACCTGTCGAGCAGGTTTGCATTTATCCTGGCAACAGCAGGATTTCATCTGCATCTTCCCGGCAACAGCGGGATCTCATTTGCATTCTCCTGTCAACAACAGGACTTCAAGCACGTTTATTTTTTCTGTCCACCTGTCAAGCAGGTTTGCATTTATCCTGGCAACAGCAGGATTTCATTTGCATCTTCCCGGCAACAGCAGGACCTCATTTGCATTCTCCTGTCAACAACAGGACTTCAAACATGTTTAATTTCCGTTCACCTGTCAAGCAGGTTTGCATTCATCCTGGCAACAACAGGATTTCATTTGCATTTCCCGTCAACAACGAGATTTCCATCAAGTTTAAACTTCTGCATTATGGCCTATGTTGTCAGGCCACCATCAAGTTTAAATTTCTGCATCATGGCCTATAGTATCAGGTCATCATTAAGTTTACATTTCTGCATCATGGCCTATGTTGTCAGGCCTCATGAAGTTTAGTTGTCTGCATCACGGCCTATAGTGTCAGGCCACCATCAAGTTTCCCTTTTTGCATATTAAAGTTTTCTTTTCTGCACTCCGGCCTATAGTGTCAGGCCACCTTGTACATATCTTACATTTTAGTTCTTGCATGCTCTCATGCCTCAAATAGGCCCTTCTCACCTCATTTTTCTTGTACTTCAACAGTATTCATAGCCTAATCAGGTTATGCAATCAGACCTTTCATATTTAAACTCTATCGGCACGTAAAGCCGGCAACACCATTTAACCGCCACCCTCCAGGCATCCATGAAGTTCACTTTAAGCTCAAGGCTTCTAGTGTTACTCTCGGACTTTCTTCAAAAAGCCTGCCTCGGACATAAAGTGTTTACGTCTTTACTCATTTCCTATTCCGATAATTTAGAGAATTAATTCTCATATTATCTGGTAGAAAAATGAGTAAAGAGGGGCAAACTGTAAACACCCATTTATGTCCGAGGCCCCCAATTATAAAAGTTAATCAAGAAACCTACACTAAATTAAATACAAAAAAATAAAAAAACTGAAAAGAAATTTAAAATTCAAAAAAAGGAAAAATAGAAGTTCTAAAGAAAAATTAAAATCAAATTAAAGAAACAAAACTTGAAATTAAAAATAAAATTAACAAAAATAAAAAAAATATAAAAGCAAAAAATAATAATAAAGAAAAAATAAAATCTGAAAATAAATAAGATCATAATTCAAAAATAAATAAAATAATTTTTTTAAAAAAAGAAAAGAAGAGGGAAGTTGAAATTTAAAAAACAAAAATACCAAATCTGGAAAAATAATGTAAAAACAGAAATAATAAAAATAACAATAAAACCAAAATTAAAAAAAACAAAAGATAATAATAATTAAAACAGAATATTAAAAAACAGAATATATAAAAAAAAACAAAATATTAAAAACAGAAAAACAGAAAAGAAACAGAATGAGAAAAACAGAAAAGAAACAAAAAGAAGAAAAACAGAAAAACGTTTTTATAAAAAAGGAAAAACAAAAAGGAAAAAGGTGATTTGGGAAAGATTATAAAAGGGGGAGCAGAGAAAGGTTGGGGGATTTTTTTTTTTGGGCTTTTTGCTAAGCTTTTGAAAAAGAACGGGGAAAAGGAGCGATTTAACAGAAAAGTGAGAGAACCATAGGATGATCAGCAGAACTCTCAAGGGGGGAATCCTTCGAAAAACAGAGTAGGAAATTCCAGAGAAAGAAGGTTCCTCTAGGAAAGTCATCAAAAGATCGACCATAACAAGGCCTCGCAAAGATCTTAGAGCGTCACTGATCACACGCAGGTTGGTGATACTCCCTTCACAACTTTTTACCAAATCTTGCATGGATGCTTATAGATCTTAGCCATGGTAATATGCGACAACATGTATGCTTGAAATTACTGTGTAAAGATTCGGTCCATCACACCCAATGTGCAAAGAAAAATCTGAGTTATAAGTCAAACCCTGATAAATTTGCAAAAAGTTGGTAGAGAACAAATTCATGAAATTAAATATGGATCGATCAAGAACTAGCTTACACCTCCTGATTATCTTCCTCCTTCTTATGTGTGAAATCTGGTCCACCACGTAGGCTATAGTATGATACAAATCCATGGTAATTAATCCCTCATAAGCCAAGAAATCTGCACAAGAACCTTCATTCTGTGACTTCTTTTCAGAACATCTAAACTAAGCTCGGGCATACAAGATACACAAAAGAGCATGCTATAAAATGCCATGGTGCAATCTTAGGAATAAGAATGCTGAGCATAAGCCATGGTGCGCCCTAGGTTCAAAGAATATCCGTTGAAAAATCATCATGCCGATGAACAACAGATCGATTCTCTTGCTACTCAGTCCACAAACTGTGACGGCCTTGTGAGTGACAAACTGAAATACAACAACAACACTCAGTAGTTCATTTTCTTCCCAAGGTATGCCGTACATGCGCATCGATCCTTCTGAAGATGTACATGTTGAATAGGAGTACAGTCTGTTACTTGGCTCACAAAGGAAAGTTTCCTCAGAGTCACGTTAAACAAATAGTGTAAGTCAACCCAGGGGTTTATACCCCAAAGAACTGCAGCTTCTGTTAGCCAAATGATCTTCATGTTGGAGAAATGACCATCAGAGATACTTTGGCATCTTCAGCAGGAGTCCAAGGAGTTGGACCTCGTTATGACTTGCTAGTAGAGGCGTTCAGAGGAGAAAAACAAGCAAATATTTCCCCTGATCCAGATATTGATGACTATATGAAGACTGTGGCAACTGAAGGCTAGAAATCTAATTTTATCACAGATTATGTTCTAAGGGTTATGGGACTTCTGGTCATCATCTATGATGCATGGACAAAATTCCATGGTAAATGACGAGTTCCTATTTCTTGAGAGGCCTCCCATTGGGTAAAGGATCAGAGGGAATTTGTGGTTTGCACTCTCGTCCATGCCCGCCTGTTGAAAACTTGACATCGCTATGTTCACTCAAGACCATTGAATCCAAGCCACTTTTGGGAAACCGTTTCGCTAGGACCAGCTTCTATACGAAAGAAGAGGCAGAGTGCATGTTATGATTGATTGATCCAGAATGTGGCTAGCAGACTCGTGTTCTTGAAAGAAACCCACCAAGAGCAACAATTATTCATTGACTAGAAGCAAACATCTTCCAATGGGTTCTGATTTAAACCCCATGTGGTTAATTCTGGTATGCATAGGGGACGTCAACAGGAGACCATGTCCATGCTCGATGGGAGGACCCACCAGTACAGTATGTTTGAGAAAAAGAGACCCAGATCAGCCTTAATTAAAAATGCAATAGACGGACTGGTGGCTTTTATTTTAAACCCGCGAGGAATGAGGCATGGAATGAGTAGCTCAATTGGTCGAGTGCTTCCTGCGTACCCCCAAAGGCATAGGATCGAGACCCGTGGGGACCAATTTCTCTTTTTCTAAGGGATTTCCAAACCTCCAAGCTGCCTGAGTCATTGCCTAAGCCATGGACCAGCAGAAACCCAGCAAAGCCATGCATGAAGGGGGATTACATGCAGAAAAGATAAAAGAAGTGGGCCCCGCTTGGGAATCCTGTATGGAGTGAAAAAGGCCTTGCTTACATCTATATATGCGAGGAAAAACGTCTAATGTTATCAAAATTAAGCAGTTCAAGTGGTTGGGGCATTGTTGTGCAAGCCTGTCGCCTTGGCTTCGAGCCCCCCCCCCCCCCCAAACTTTTTTTATTATAAGGGTGTGCACCTTTTAATTCCCATTTTTCCTACCAAAATACTAAAATACCCCTAACCAATTTCTATAATTTCCATCATGCCCCTGCCTCTGTAATTACTGTTTTACCCTTTAGGAATTCCCTTAATTCATAAAAAATTTAATTAAAAATTCAAAAATTCAAAAATTAATAAAAAAATTCCAAAAAATGATAAAAAATTCAAAAATTCTAGAAAATAATAAAAAATTTCAAAAATTCAAAAATTAATAAATAATTCCAGTAAATAATAAAAAAATTCCAGAATTAATAAAAAATTCCAGAAATTCAAAAATTAATAAATAATTCCAGTAAATAATAAAAAATTCAAAAATTCCAGAATTAATAAAAATTTCCAGAAATTCAAAAATTAATAAAAATTCCAGAAATAATAAAAAATTCCAGAAATTGAAAAAATAACAAAAATTTCCAGAAATTCAAAAATTAATAAAAAATTCAAAAATTAATAAAAATTCCAAAAATTAATAAAAATTAATAAAGACCCAAGAAATCCATAAAAATACAAAATCTAGAAAATTCATAAAAAAAATTTCTAATAATTACCAAACTATCCTAAGTTTCCATAATTAGTTACGCCAAAACTTTTTTTGAAACCCCAAAACTCAAAAATAAAATTCTTATCTCAAATTCAAGTTTTCTCTTATTCAAAAATCAATATCATTTGCAAATCGTATCTTTTCAAAACTTTAAAATTTTTTCTAAATATTTCGGGATTTTTAAGTCTCACGCAATGAACTCTAAATGGGGAGCTGGCGGTTTACCTGCTGCTCCACATTTAGTAGTTCGTATAAGGTCCCCGTGCTGCCTTAGCCGCCTCGGGCCTTGTGCATGAGTGGACTTGAGGTCCTCTTCAAGACTTTAAAACCTTTCTTTCTAAATATTCTAGGATTCTAGGTCTCACACAATGGGCTCTACATGGGGAACTGGCGGTTTACCTGCTGTTCAACATTTAGTAGTTCGTATAGGTCCCTGTGCTGCCTTAGCCGCCTCGGGCCTTGTGCATGAGTGGGCCAAAAATCCCTCCCAAAGATAAAACTTTCTCAAAACAAAATCTTTAAAATAATCTTTTCTCAAGCATTTTCGAAGGTCAAGCCTTCACAAACCAAATAATCTTTTCTCTAGCACTTTCGAAGGTCAAGCCTTCATAAACCAGAACTACGTAAGCCTTGAGTTTTCCATTGCACCAGGGAATACGTAGGAGCAGGATCAAGTCCTGTCAGGCTAACCTCCATCAAGTATTTATTTTCACTCTAATAAAAGGGATCAAACTATTTTCAAATAATCACACACTCAATTTAAGGGTACTGTTCTTCGGAACAGGCGAGTGGGGTGCCTAACACCTTCCCCACTCGTAACCGACTCCCGAACCTAAATCTCATCCAGGGTTTTTCCAAATCTTTTTCCCTTAAACAAAAATTTGGTGGCGACTCCACAACATCAAAACAATCGTTTTTAAAATTTTAGCGAGTTCGTCGTCTCGTCGGAATTACGGTTGCGACACCGATTACTGAAGCATGTTCGTCTTGGTACGCAAATGAACCTATCTTGTTTGATTTGTGTATAACTTGCTCATTTCTGGTTTGATTTTTGTCAAACTTGATTTGTTTGATTCTTATGATCCATATCTTTTAATTGGTCAATTTTAATTTTTCAGATCAACCAAAAGATATTTTCTAACAATTCTGAGATTTGAATTCAAATTTTGGCGCCAAAATCTCTTGTATTCTTAAGGTTCATCTTCATCTCGGTTTTTTATTTTCATTTTTGATCGGTCAAATGATCTCCAATTTTGGTGATTTTTATTGTGTTCTCTTATTATTTTTCTCTAGTTTTTTGAATGATATTATTTTTTTAATTTTCATCTGAAATGAAATTTCTATTGCCTAATTACTGAAGCATGTTCGTCTTGATGCGCAAATGAACCTAGCTTGTTTGATTTGTGTATAACTTGCTCATTTCTGCTTTGATTTTTGTAAAACATTTTTTGTTTGATTTCCATGATCAATATCTTTCAAATTTTTTAGTTTTAATTTTTCAGATCTACCAAAAAATATTTCTAAAAATTCTGAGATATGAATTCAAATTTTGGCGCATAAATCTCTTGTGTTCTTAAGGTTCATCTTCATCTCTGTTGTTCATTTCATTTTTTGTTGGTCAAATGATCTCCGATTTCGGTGATTTTTATTGGGTTCTCTTAGTATTCCTCTCTAGTTTCTGGAATGATATTATTTGTTTAATTTGCATATGAAATGAAGTTTCTATTGCCTGATTACTGAAGCATGTTTGTCTTGATGCGTAAATGAACCTAGCTTGTTTGATTTGTGCATAACTTGCTCATTTCTGCTTTGATTTTTGTAAAAAAAAATTTGATTAATTCCCATGATCCGTATCCTTCGATATATCAGTTTTAATTTTTCAGATCTATCAAAAAATATTTCTAAAAATTCTGAGATTTGAATTTAAATTTTGGCGTCAAAATCTCTTATGTTCTTAAGGCTAATCTCCATCTCTTCTTTTTGTTTTCATTTTTGATCGGTCAAATGATTTTCGATTTGGGTTATTTTTATTACGTTCTCTTAGTCTTTCTCTCAAGTTTCTGAAATGATATTATTTGTTTAATTTGGATCTAAAATGAAATTTCTATCGCCAAATTACTGAAGCATGTTCGTCTTGGCATGCAAATGAACCTAGCTTGTTTGATTTGTGCATAACTTGCTCATTTCCGCTTTGATTTTTGTAAAACTTGTTTTGTTTGATTCCCAATATCCATATATTTAAATTTTATGTTTTTAATTTTTACGATCTACCAAATAATATTTCTAAAAATTCTGAGATTTGAATTCAAATTTTGGCTCCAAAATCTCTTTTGTTCTTAAGTTTCATCTTCATCTCTGATTTTTGTTTTCATTTTTTATTGGCACAATGATTCTCGATTTTGGTTATTATTATTGCATTCTCTTAGTCTTTCTCTCAAGTTTCTGGAATGATATAATCTGTTTAATTTGGATCTGAAATCAAATTTTTATTGCCTGATTATTGAAGCATGTTCGTCTTGATGCGCAAATGAACCTAGCTTGTTTGATTTGTGCCTAACTTGTTGATTTCTGCTTTGATTTTTGTAAAACTTTTTTTTTTATTCCCAAGATCCATATATTAAATTTGTTGGTTTTAATTTTTCACATCTACCAAAAAATTTTCTAAAAATTATGAGATTGAAATTCAAATTTTGGTGCCAAAATTTCTTGTGTTCTTATGGTTCATCTTCATCTCCGTTTTTCGTTTTTATTTTTGATGGGTCAAATGATCTTAGATTTTGATGATTTTTGTTGCGTTCTCTTAGTCTTTCTCTCTAGTTTGTGGAATGATAATATTTGTTTAATTTGAATCTGAAATGAGATTTTTATCACCTGATTACTGACGCATGTCCGTCTTGATGCGCAAATGAACCTAACTTGTTTGATTTGTGCATAACTTGCTCATTTCTGCTTTGATTTTTGTAAAACTTTTTTTTTAATTCCCATGATCCATATTTTTCAATTTGTCAGTTTTAATTTTTCAGATCTACCGAAAACTATTTCTAAAAATTTTGAGATTTGAATTCAAATTTTGGCGCCAAAATCTCTTATGTTCTTAAGGTTCATCTCCATCTCTGTTTTTTGTTTGAATTTTTGATCGGTCAAATGATTTTCGATTTTGGTTATTTTTATTGGGTTCTCTTAGTATTTCTCTCAAGTTTCTGGAATGATATTATTTGTTTAATTTGGATCTGAAATGAAATTTCTATCGCCAAATTACTGAAGCATGTTCGTCTTGGCACGCAAATGAACTTAGCTTGTTTGATTTGTACATAACTTGCTCATTTCTGCTTTGATTTTTGTAAAAAAAAAATTGTTTGATTTCCATGATCCATATATTTCAATTTTTTGGTATTAATTTATAAAATCTACCCAAAAATATTTCTAAAAATTCTGAGATTGGAATTCAATTTTGGCGAAAAAATCGCTTGTGTTCTTAAGGGTCATCTTCATCTTTGTTTTTCGTTTTCATTTTTCATCAAGCAAATGATATTCGATTTTGGTGATTTTTTTTGCGTTCTATTATTCTTTCTCTCTAGTTTTTGGAATGATATAATTTGTTTAATTGTGATCTGAAATGAAATTTCTATTGCCTGATTACTTGAACATGTTCGTCTTGATGCGCAAATGAACCTAGCTTGTTTGATTTGTGCATAACTTGCTCATTTCTACATTGATTTTATTAAACAAATTTTTGTTTAATTCCCATGATCCATATCTTTCAATTTGTCAGTTTTAATTTTTTTAGATCTACCAGAAAATTTTCTAAAAATTCTGGGATTTGAATTCCAATTTTGGCGCCAAAATCCCTTTTGTTCTTAAGGTTCATATTCATCTCTTTTTTTTGTGTTCATTTTTTATCAGTCAAGATCTCTTATTTCGGTCAATTTTGTTGTGTTCTCTTATTATTTCTCTCTAGTTTCGGGAATGATATTATTTGTTTAATTTGGATCTGAAATGAAATTTCTATCACCTGATTACTGAAGCATGTTTGTCTTGGTAGTGCACAACTTGCTCATTTCTGCTTTGATTTTTGTAAAACTTTTTTTGTTTAATTCCATGATCCATATCTTTTAATTAGTCAATTTTCATTTTGCGGATCTACCCAAAAATATTTCTAAAAATATTGAGATTTGAATTCAAATTTTGGCGTCAAAATCTCTTGTGTTCTTAAGGTTCATCTTCATCTCTGTTTTCCGTTTTCATGTTTGATCGATCAAATGATATTCGATTTTGGTGACTTTTATTGCATTCTCTTATTCTTTCTCTCTAGTTTCTGCAATGATATTATTTGTTTAATTTGGATCTGAAATGAAATTTCTATTGCCTGATTATTGAAGCATGTTCGTCTTGATGCGCAAATGAACCTAGCTTGTTTAATTTCTGCATAACTTGCTCATTTCTGCTTTGATTTTTGTAAAACTTTTTTTTTAATTCCCATGATCCATATCTTTCAATTTTTCGGTTTTAATTTTCCAGATCTTCCAAAAAATATTTCTAAAAATTTTGAGATTTGAATTCAAATTTTGGCGTTGAAATCTCTTGTCTTCCTACGGTGCATCTTCATCTCTGTTTGTCGTTTATATTTTTGATTGGTCAAATGATCTTATATTTTGATAATTTTTGTTGCATTCTCTTAGTATTTCTCTCTAGTTTTTGAAATGATATTATTTGTTTAATTTTCATCTTAAATGAAATTTTTATCTCCTGATTATTGAAGGATGTCCGTCTTGGTGCGCAAATGAACTTAACTTGTTTGATTTGTGCATAAGTTGCTCATTTCTCCTTTAATTTTTGTAAAACTTTTTTTGTTTAATTCCCATGATCCATATTTTTCAGTTTGTTAGTTTTAATTTTTCAGATCTACCAAAAACTATTTCTAAAAATTCTGAGATTTAAATTCAAATTTTGGCCCCAAAATCTCTTTTGTTTTTATGGTTCATCTTCATCTCTATTTTTAATTTTCTTTTTTGATCGGTCAAATGATCATCGATTTGGTGATTTTTGTTGTGTTATCTTAGTCTTTCTGTCTAGTTTCTGGAATGATATTATTTGTTTAATTCGTATCTGGAATGAAATTTCTATCGCTTGATTTATGAAGCATGTCCGTCTTGGTACGCAAATGAACCTAGCTTGTTTGATTTGTGCATAACTTGCTCATTTATGCTTTATTTTTTTAAAACATTTTTTGTTTGATTTGCATGATCCATACATTTCAATATTTTGGTATTAATTTATCAGATCTTCCCAAAAATATTTCTAAAAATTCTGAGATTGGAATTCCAATTTTGGCTCCAAAATCTCTTGTGTTCTTAAGGTTTATCTTCATCTCTGTTTTTCATTTTAATTTTTAATTGGTCAAATGATCTTCGATTTTGGTGATTTTTTTTGTGTTATCTTAGTCTTTCTCTCTAGTTTCTAGAATGATATTATTTGTTTATTTTGGATCAGAAATGAAATTTCTATCGCCTGATTACTGAACATGTTCGTCTTGCTACTCAAATGAACCTAGCTTATTTTATTTGTCCATAACTTGCTCATTTCTGCTTTGATTTTGCTAAAACTTGTTTTGTTTGATTCCCATGATCCATAGATTTCAATTTTTTTGTTTTATTTTTTCATATCTACCAAAAAATATTTCTAAAAATTCTGAGATTGGAATTCAAATTTTGGCGCCAAAATCTCTTGTGTTCTTAAGGTTCATCTTGATCTCTATTTTTCGTTTTCATTTTTGATAAGTCAAATGATCTTCGATTTCGGTGATTTTTGTTGCTTTCTCTTATTATTTCTCTCTAGTTTTGGAAATGATATTATTTGTTTTATTTGGATTTGAAATGAAATTTCTATCACCTTATTACTGAAGCATGTTTGTCTTGGTGCGCAAATGAGCCTAGTTGGTTTGATTTGTGCATAACTTGCTCACTTCTGGTTTAATCGTGGTTAAACGTGTTTTTTTTTATTCCTATGATCCATATATTTCAACTGATTTGTTTAAATTTTTCAGATCTACCAAAAACTATTTTCAAAAACGTTTGGAAACTTGAATTCAAATTTTGGTGCCAAAACCTCTTGTGTTCTTGAAGTTCTTGTGTAGATCTTATTATTTTAACCTTGTTCAAGTATTGGTATTCATGTGTTGATCCTTCTATTTGTATTCCTTTCTATTTTGTTTGTGTTTATATGTCCTCCTTTCTAAATCAAATGTTCAAATATTTAGTTTCTCTAAAAACACTTTTCAAAGCTTAGAGTGATCCTAGATCTCACGCAATGAATTTCGAAGTTGAAAGTGCATATACCCTGTCTTTCGATGTTCGGAAAATCATATGAGTCACAATGCAACCCTTGCTTGCCTTTGACTCTGTGAATGTGGATGGAAGATCTCCCTTTTTCGTCTCTCTTCAAAATTACCTTTTTTCAAAATAATTTTCAAAGATTTAAAAGATCCAAGATCTCATGCAATGAACTCCGAAGTTGAAAGTGCAGCATACCTTGTCTTTCTATGTTCGGAGAATCATATGAGTTGCAGTGCAACCCTTGCTTGCCTTCGACTCTTTGCATATGTATCAAAGATTTCCCTTTTTAATCTATCTTCAAAATTACCGTTCTTCAAAATAATTTTCAAAGCTTTAAAAGATCCGAGATCTCACGTAATGAACTCCAAAGTTGAAAGTGCAACATACCTTGTCTTTTGATGTTCGGAGAATCATATGAGTCGCAGTGCAACCCTTGCTTACCTTCGACTCTGCACGTGGATCAAAGATCTCCCTTTCTCAATCTTCTTTCCAAATTACCTTTTTCAAAATAACTTTCAAAGCTTTAAACGATCAAAGATCTCATGCAATGAACTCTAAAGTTGAAAGTGCAGCATACCCTGTCTTTCGATGTTCGGAGAATCATATGAGTCGCAGTGTAACCCTCGCTTGCCTTCGAACCTGTGCACGTGGATCGAAGATCTCCCTTTTCAATCCTTCTTCCAAATCAAAATAATCCAAAAACCTGTCAAAGATCTCATGGAATGAACTCTAAAGTTGAAAGTGCAGCATACCCTGTCTTTCGATGTTCGGAGAATCATATGAGTCGCAGTGTAACCCTCGCTTGCCTTCGAATCTGTGCACATGGATCGAAGATCTCCCTTTTCAATCCTTCTTCCAAATCAAAACAATCCAAAAACCTAAAGCGCTTTTTACCATTCCATATAAACCTTTCTTAAGGATCGAGTCCTTCAAACCAGAACTACGTACCTTGAATTTCCCATTGCATCAGGGAATACGTAGGAGCAGGATCAAGTCCTGTCAGACTATTTTCATACAAACCTATTTATTTTTATTATTTTTAAGGGATCAAACAATTTTCAAAAAAATCACACACTCAGTTTAAGGGTACCGTTCTTCGGAATGGGCGAGTAGGGCGCGTAACACCTTTCCTGTTTGCAACCGACTCCCGAACCTAGAATTTCTTCCTCAAGTTATGATTTTTCCAAATGTTTTCCCTAAAATAAAAATTTGATAGCGGCTCCACAAATCAATTAAAGTCGTTTCTAAATTTTTAGCGAGTTCGTCATCTCGTTGTAATTACGGTTACGACAACTTGTTTTGTGTCAAGTGTCTGTGCGTGTTTTTCCCCCTCTGATTCAATACTAATAATCAATGTAAATTATATAATAAGAACATCTTTTTGTTTTTCTGGAATCTCACTCTTATTAAAGAACTTGCACATGTTGTATCTACTAAATAAACACATTACATATATTACTTTTTCGTATCAATATTTTTTATTATTGTTTAAAACATCGGTTGTCGATTACGATAGTGTTAGGGTTGAATTTTTATAAAACATAAAAAAAAATTTATCAAATTGAAATTACGAATAAAAGCTTAAAATTTGAATTTAGATTTATTCATTAACTGGGATAGCTGCAAACTGGTATACCCAGCTAGAATAAACATATATCCATTCATGGAGGGATCTGGGTAATGCTTTCCTAAAACAATACAAGTATAACTTGGAGATGGCTCCTGACAAAACTTAGCTCTAGAATATGGCCAAGAAGGGAGATGAGACCTTCAAGCAGTATGCTCAAAGATGGCGAGAGTTGGCTGCTCAAGTGCAACTACCTTTATCTGAAAAAGAATTGGTCAGCATGTTTGTAGATACACTCCAAGACCCCTTTTATGATAAGATGATTGGCAGTGCAATTGCCAGTTTCTCTTATGTTGTCGTCATAGGGGAAAGAATGGAGGGTGGCATGTGCAGGGGAAGGATTGTGCATAAGTTTGCCAATGCTTTTGTTGGAAAGAAGAAGAGAGGAGAGATGCACAATGTGGCTTTCAGTCAAGGTCAATATACTCCTCAAATGGCATCTTACAGGCCAACCCGTTTCCAACCACCGCCTTATATTCCCTATACACCATATCCTTACATCACCACCACCTACCAAACACCCTACCCTACAACTTAGAACTATCCAATGCAAATCCAACCATCAACACCCAAACACAAGTCATAAGTCAAAACCCTAAACAAAGCCAAAGAAAGGAGAAAAAACCTGTCCAATTTGACCCTATCCCAATGACCTATATGGAACTGCTGCCTCACTTGATCCAAAACTCTCTAGTCGCTCCTTACCCCTAAAACCTCAAGAACCACCATATCCTAAATGGTATGATCCAAATGCTAGGTGCGACTGCCATGCAGGGTTCATTGGCCATTCAACCGAGGATTGCCAAGCTCTAAAGCATAAGGTGCAAAGCTTGATTGATGTCAAATGGTTGGATTTTGGAAAGTTTGATCCTAACATGTAAAATAATCCATTGCCAAATCATGAGAGCCCACCAGCTAGTTGAAAGCAAAATGGGGACAAGATGATCATTCAAGATTTTCATACTTTTCAAAATCAATCTTTTGTAATAAAGTTCAATGAATGATACAGAAATTACATTTTTCATGTTGCTTGGGCATGTTCTTTACATTATTAACTATCTCTCTTAAATTAACCATCCTCTCCATTGTTTAAACCACTCATCCTATATCTAAACAATAAAAACTTAATGGTGTCGATGTCAATGCTGTAATAAATAGCTTTGAGCGTCTCATTGATCAAAGTCAAAGAGAAAATCAAATAAGGAAGCAAAATGGACCCTCCATTGTGATTCCAAATCAAGAGATCAAACAAAAATCCCGCTGGATCAAAAGTTTAAATCCAACCAAAATTTAGGGATACGAAATAGATCCGCTGAATTGAAAGTTACAACAATCCAAGTAAGACCTAATAGAAGATCTGACCAGTCAAAAAAAAAAAAGGAAACCTGTTGGATTAAAGTCAAAGAAATAATCCAGGAAAAATCAGGGTAAAAAATTAAAAGAAAAATAGAAAAACCCCACTAGATTAAAACCAAAAATAATCCAAGCAAAAGCAGGGTCAAACAAAAGATAATAATAATCGACAAAGTCATGATCGGAAAAGGTCTTGCTGGATTAAAATTTCAAAAACAATTCAGGCAAAAATAGGATCAAAACCAAAGCTCGCTAGGTCGGAAATCCTCAAGGACGGTCTAAGCAGAAATTAGGGCACACAAATAAAAACCCGTTAGGTCGAAAACCCTCGAAGGACGGCCTAGGAAAAAGTTAGGGCATAGAAACAAAACGCCCGCTAGGTCGAAAACCCTCAAAGGGTTGCCTAGGCAAAAGTTAGGGCACACAATCAAAAGCTCGCTAGGTTGAAAACCTGCACAGGCGGACTAGGCAAAAGTTAGGGCAAACAAAAGACTTGCTGGGTTGGAAACTGAAAAGAATAACCCAGGAGAGCTAAGGTCAACCAAGAATCCAAGTACAATCCAACATTTTTGTACCTCATATCTCCTAAAACTAGGGAAAAATTTTGCTATCTCTCAATTGATTAATTTGACAATCAAAGTTATGAAAAGCGGCATTGACATTCTTCATCAAAAGGTTCCATTTGGGAAATTAAACCTACCTTCTCCATCTTCCCTAAAACCGGGGCAAAATTTTATCGCTTTTTAAATTAACATTTTTCACCAAAAGGTGCCATTCAGGCAATCAAACCTACATCCTTCATCTTTCCCTTCAACTATACTACCTTAAACATTGTATGCAAAACTATCCATCTTCTCCCATTGACTATCCAAAATCACTTTGCACTCCTCAATGGTGCACATGCCACAAAGAAATATGAAAAATGTAAAAATAAAAAGATTAATTTTGAAAATGACAAATTGGATGAATCCTCAATCATCGCAACATGGCATGACTGTTTCTCAAAGAGTCATCCTCTTGCTAGCCATAATGCCACCAAAATGAAAAGGGGTGTGTCTTACCCAATGATGCTGACCATTGTTGGGTCTCAAAGATATTGAAAAAGGAAAACTTCGAAGCTAACCAAGAAGCCAAGAAACGGAGTCAGTGCAGCTCATCATGAATCATGGTTTCCCTTATACAAACTATAAGGATGTTGAGAAAGAAAAATGTCAAAAAATAAAAAATGAAATATTTTTGGGAACAAATCATCTCATTGCATATCATTCCTATGCATGACATGGGTTACTGCATCCCACAAAATTCATTCCATCTAGTGATTATTCTAGGCCACATCAATTTTATTTCATCATTCATCAAAGCATGATCACACCAGTACATAACTCATTCCAAAATGTTAAGATCGGGGCAAGTTGTCCATTTTCCAAACCAATCATAATGTAAAAATTGATAAATACCTCGAACTGGGGAAAACGTTTGCCAAGAAAAATCCAAATTGAGGCGATCCTCAATTTCAAAAAAGAAAATCAAAATTGGGGCAAACGTTTGCCTAGAAAAATTCAAATTGAGATGATCCTCAATTTCAAAAAGAAAATACAAACTGGGGAAAAACATCTGCTCAGAAAAATTCAAATTGAGACAATCCTCAATTTCAAAAAGAAAGTGCAAACTAAGGCAAATGTCTGCCCAGAAAATTCAAATTGAGATGATCCTCAATTTCAAAAAGAAATTCACACTGGGGCAGAACATTTACCTAGAAAAACTCAAGTTGAGGCAATCCTCAACTTCAAATTCAAACTGAGGAAAACATGTGCCCAGAACTTTCAAATTATGGCAATCCCCTATTTGTCAAAAAATTCCAAAATTAGGACGAACATCCGCTTAAGGAAAATTAAAAATCTTCAAAACCGGGGTGAAGATCTTTGCCTAAATTCTTTCAAATGGAGGCATGCCTCAATGGCAAAAAATCTTCTAAACTGGGGCAAAAATTTTGCCCAAATTTCCTCAAGAGAAAGTAATTACCAATTGCTTAAAAACCTTCAAGTTTAAGGAGAAATCAACAATTTATTTAAATTAAGATAAACAATTGTCAAAATTTATTGTCCAAAACATCTGACAAAGGAATCTATATTCCTTCCTCAATTTATTGCATCTTCAAGACGCATTGTCCCAACTTGTTGATACTCTCATATCATTTTCCACACATGTCCTAACAAGTCATTCTTTTCCATGTTGGCCTTAACCCGTTATGTTTCCATACCTATCTTAACAAGTTATGTTTTTTCTTTCCTGTCCTAACAGGTCGTCTTCTTTTATACTTTCTTCCTGTCTTAACAGGTCATTCTTTTCCACGCCTGTCCTAATAGGTTATTCTTTGCTTTCTGTCTGCCTTAACAGGCCACTTCTACATTACCTGTCTTAACAGGTTTCTTTTCATTCGTGCATTTCCTGTCTTAACAGGTATTCATCATCTTTTACCTGTCTTAACAGGTCATTTTTGCTTTGCTTGTCTTAACAGACCATATCTTCCAGTTAGTGTAGGTCACTTTCATTTCAATTTGCCTATCTTAACAGGTCGTTTTTCCTTCACTTGTCTTAATAGGTCTCTCTTCATTTCATCCCCTGTCTTAACAGGTCATTTTTATTTTACCATGCCTGTATTAACAGGCCACTTCTGTAATACCTGTCTTAAAAGGTCATTTTTCACTTCGCCTATCTTGACAGGCCATTTCTGTTTTTCCTGTCTTAAAAGGTATCTATCTTTTTTCCACCTGTCAACAGCAGGGCCTTATCCGTAGTTTACCTGTCTTAATAGGTCATTTTCATTCCCCTTCGCCTGCTTAACAAGCCGTTTCTTTACCTATCTTAACAGGTTTTCATCATTCTTCTTTTCCTGTCTTAACAAGTATCTTTCTTCTTCCACCTGTCAACAACATGACTTTTCTGCATCACCTGTCTTAACAGGTCATTTTCATTTCACTTTACTTGTCTTAACAGGTCATTCCCTTTTCCTGTCTTAATAGGCTCTCTTCATTTTACTCTGCCTGTCTTAACAGACTTGCTTCTTTCCTGTCAACAACAGGACCTTATTTGCATTCTACCTATCTTAACAGGTCATTTTCATTTCTATTTGCCTGTCTTAACAAGTTCTCTTCATTTTAATTTGTCTATCTTAACAGGCTTGCATTTTTCCTGTCAGTAACAAGACTCCATCTATATTTTACCTGTCTTAACAGGTCATTGTCATTTCCCTTTACATGTCTTAACTGGTTTTCTCAATTTTAATTTTCCTGTCTTAACAGGCTTGCATCTTTGCTTGTATTAACAAGCTTGCATTCTTCCTGTCAACAACAGAACCTCATCATTTGCATTGATCTTGACAACAACAGGATCTCATTCGCATTCATCCTAGAAATAACAGGATCTCATTTGAATTCAACCTAGCAACAGCAGGATTTCATTTGCATTCTTCTTGTCAACAATAGGATCTCATCATTTGCATTTTTCCCGGCAACAGCCGAACATCAAGCACCTTTAATTTCTCGTATTTTTCCCGACAACGGGACCTCACTTTGCATTTTTCTTTCCAACAATAGGCCCCAACACGTTTACTTTTTCTGCACCCTGGCCTATTCAGGCCCCAACACATTTATTTTTCTACATCCTGGCCTATTCAGGCCCCAGAACGTTTACTTTTCTGCACCTGGCCTATTTAGGCCCTAGCACGTTTATTTTTCTGTACCCTGACCTATTCAGACCCCAGCGCATTTACTTTTCTGTACCCTGACCTATTTAGGCCCTCAACATGTTTATTTTTCTGCACCTTGGTCCCCAACATGTTTATTTTTTCTGCACCCTGGCCTATTCAAGCCCCAACATGTTTATTTTTTCTGCACCCTAGCCTATTCAGGCCCCAACATGTTTATTTTTCTGCATGCTGGCCTATTCAGGCCCTATCACATTTATTTTTCTGTATCTTGGCCTATTCAGGCCCCAGCATGTTTATTTTTCTGCATCCTGCCCTATTCAAGCCCCAGCACATTTACTTTTGTGCACTCTGGCCTATTCAGGCACCAACATGTTTATTTTTCTGCATCCTGGCCTATTTAGGCCCTAGCGCGTTTATTTTTTTTGCATCCTGGCCTATTTAGACTCCAGCACGTTTATTTCTCTACATCTTGGCCTATTAAGGCCCCCCGCACGTTTATTTTTCTGCACCCTGGCCTATTCAGGCCCCAGCACATTTATTTTTTTGCACCCTGGCCTATTTCGGTCCAACAAGTGTATTTTTCTACACCCTGGCCTATTCAGGCCCCAACACGTTTATTTTTCTGCACCCTGGCCTATTCAGGCCCCAGCATATTTACTTTTCTGCATCCTGGCCTTTTCAGACCCCAGCACGTTTATTTCTCGACATCCTGACCTATTCAGGCCCCAGCACGTTTATTTTTCTGCACCCTGGCCTATTCAGGCCCTAGCACGTTTATTTTTTTTGTATCCTGGCCTATTCTGGTCCTAGCATGTTTATTTTTCTACACCCTGGCCTATTTAGGCCCCAGCACGGTTAAAGTTTTACATCCTCGCTTGTTTTAACGGGTAGTTTCCATCTTGCTTTGCTTGTCTTAATGGACCATTTTTCTCTATTCCTGTCTTAACAGGTCTTTTTCAGTTCACTTTGCCTATTTTAACAGACCATTCTTTTCCATATTGATAGCCTAATCTGGCTCTATATTCCAAATTTCTACATTTTGGCCTACCATATCAGGCCCTGCATATTTAAGCCCGTCGGCTTATTACTCAAGGTTTGCAAAGCTCATCCAAAATTTCCACATTCGAACTACCATCCTCCAATTTATTAGGGCAAGCGTTCCAAAGTTTTTGGTCAAGCCCAGAACTTTCCCGATACCCCGAAAGCATCATTCAACTCCCTCACATTTTCAAACTGTGCTACCAATAAAGATCGCACCTGTGCCAATTTTTATCTTTTACCTCGAACATAATTTGTTCACGTCTTTACTCATTTCTTACTGTGATAATCTAGAAACTTATTTCTCATATTATCTGGTAAGAAAATGAGTACAGAGGGGCAAACTGTGAACACTGAATTATGTTCAAGGATTCAAAATAAAAAAATAAATTATTTTATTTTTAGCCAAAAGGTGATTTAGGCTAAAATAGTTCAAAAATCAAAATAAAAGTAATGAAAAAATAAAACAAAAGAAATAAATAAATAATTAAGTAAAAAAAGAAGAAAAAATAAAAGAAGAAAAAATAAAAGAAGAGAAAAATAAAAAAGAGGAAAACAAAAGAGGACAAAATAAGAGAAAAAGAAATCTCACACCAAATAAAATAAGAATTCCAAAAAAGCAAAGAAAAAAGGAAAATTCTCCTATATGGAAAAAAAGTCCCACATTGGACAAGAAAGACTTCTTCAATCCCTCATCCTTCTATATAAGGAGGGGCTTCCTTACTTCTAAAAGAAATTTTCAGAAGTTCTAAGGAGGGAGAGAGAGGGGCACTTTGAGCACCTAAGATACTCTCTCTACTTTTGCATCCAATTCAGCCCTTGGCCTCCATTGGACCGGTTCTTTTTCACCTTCTAAGGTGCTATCAAGTAGCATTCGGAGTACATTAATGGAGGTTGGACCCAACTTTTATTCTGCTTAATTTTCTTGCTTCTTCTTAGATTTCCGAGTTCATATTCATCTCTGTTTTTCCTTTTCATTTTTGATTGGCCAAATGATCTCCGATTTTGGTGATTTTTTTCTGCGTTCTCTTTATCTTTCTCTCTAGTTTCTGGAATGATATTATTTTTCTAATTTGGATCTGAAATGAAATTTCTATCGTCTGATTACTGAAGTATGTTCGTCGTGGTACCCAAATAAACCTAGCTTGTTTGATTTGTGTATAACTTGCTCATTTTAGGTTTGACTTTTGTCAAACTTGTTTTGTTTAATTTCTATGATCCATATCTTTCAATTGGTCAATTTTAATTTTTCAGATCTACCAAAAAATATTTTCGAAAAATTCTGAGATTTCAATTCAAATTTTGGCGCCAAAATCTCTTGTGTTCTTAAGGTTCATCTTTATCTCTATTTTTCGTTTTCATTTTTGATCGGCCAATTGATCTCCGATTTTGGTGATTTTTGTTTCGTTCTCTATGCATTTATCTCTAGTTTCTGGAATGGTATTATTTATTTAATTTGGAACTGAAATGAAATTTTTATCGCCTAATTACTGAAGCATGTTCGTCTTGGTGTGCAAATGAAGCTAACTTGTTTGATTTGTGCATAACTTGCTCATTTCTGGTTTGATGTTTGTAAAACTTTTTTTTTTTATTTCCATGATCCATATCTTTCAATTTTTCAGTTTAAAATCTCAAGTCTACCAAAAAATATTTCTAAAAATTCTGAGATTTGAATTCAAATTTTGGTGCCAAAATCTCTTGTGTTCTTAAGGTTCATCTTCATCTCTATTTTTCGTTTTCATTTTGTAGGAGCACGATCAAGTCCTGTCAGGCTATTTTCACACAAACCTATTTATTTTTATTCTATTTAAGAAATCAAACAATTTTCAAAAAAATCACACACTCAATTTAAGGGTACCGTACTTCGGAACGGGCGAGTAGGGTGCCTAACACCTTCCCTATTCGTAACCGACTCCTGAACCTAGAATTTCTTCCTCAAGTTAGGGTTTTTCCAAATGTTTTTCCTAAAATAAAAATTTGGTGGCGGCTCCCCAAATCAATTAAATTCGTATCTAAATTTTTAGCGAGTTCATTGTCTCGTTGTAATTATGGTTATGACAACTTGTTTTGTGTCAAGTGTCTGTGCATGTTTTCCCCCTCTGATTTGATACTAATAATCATGTAAATGATATAATAAGAACATCTTTTTGTTTTTCTGGAATCTTACTCTTATTAAAGAACTTGCACAGGTTGTATCTACTAAATAAACACATTGCATATATTACTTTTTTGTATCAATATTTTTTATTATTGTTTAAAACATAGGTTGTCAATTAAGATAGTATTAGGTTGAATTTTTATAAAACTTAAAACTTTTTTTATCAAATTGATATTACGAATAAGAGTTTAAAATTTGAATTTAGATTTATTCATTATTTTTATCATTTTATGCTTAAACAATATTTTTAAATTAATATTTTATAGCTTATTATGTATTAAATTTAAATATATTTATTAATTTTAAGTGAATAGTTAAATTGTTATTATATTTAATTAAAATATATTTGATTATTATAATTATAATAATAATAATATAGTTAAAAAATTATAATGACAATATTTAATTAATTATTAGTTGTAAATGTATTAATGATTAACTTATAATTTTTGTATAATTTGTAGGAGGAAATTTAATGGCATCTTCATCATAATCTAGTTATGATATTAAACCGGGGCCAGATAATCCATCACTCCTAACGTTGCAAAGCATTCATATATCTAAGTAAATTTGGAATAGAGCGGCGAATTGAGAGTTAAAAATTCGAAGGGAAAAATTATTTCATAAAAGAGATAATATTCCACACATTCCGCCATAGATTATTAAGCATCTAAGGAGAGCTGGCTTTTTAGGGATTGCTCAAATTTAATTCTTCCAAATTGATCCTCCTTTGATTGAAGCTTTGATTGAAAGGTGGAGACTTGAAACACACACTTTTCATATACCACCAGGGGAATGTACAATTACTCTTCAACATGTTGCAGTATTAACCGGTCTACCTATAAATGGTGTTCCAGTTATTGGAAGTACTTCGGCTCGTGTGTGGGAGCCTATTGTGATGGAACTTGTGGGAATTTCTCCACCCGAAAATGAAATGCATGGAGCTTCTGTAAAAATGACTTGGTTCAATCAACATTTTTCAAATACCGAGGACCATTTGGATAATGAAGTTCAGTTGCACAAATATGTTCGTACTTATATTCTTTGTTTGATTGGTGGAGTAGTTATTTGTGATCATTCAAGCAGTAGAGTACCGCTTAGGTACCTTCCATTATTGGCTGATTTCGATCAATGTGGGCAATATAGCTGGGGGTCAGCTGCTCTGGCATATTTGTATCCTGAGTTATGCACTACGACTAACTACGATAAGAAAGAAATATGTGAATTTACATTGTTGCTACAATTATGGGTGTGGGATAGACTTCCTCATATTGCTTTGAATGATCCTACCATAACGGATTTTACATTTCCATACGGAGCTAGGTATGATAATTGTCAAGGTTTTTTTTTATCAATTCAATATTTAAAATTATTGTCATTTAATACATTTATTTTTATAAGTGGAGGGGACGTTCCTTTAAGGCAGTTAGACAGGATTTTCAATTCTATAGACACAATTTTGAAATCATGAAACAAAAAGATGTAAGTAATTTATTTGTATGATGTTTAACAATTATATGATAAAAGTTATAAATTTATATACTTACTTTTGCATTGTTTTAATGTGCAGATAAAATGGAAACCATATGCAAATGTTATTGACCTATTGCTTGAAACATGAAGAGACGGACATGATTTTTGGACAACTGTTGTGTCATTATTTTGCTTTCAAATTATAGAGTGGCACCAACCAGATCGTGTTATGCGACAGTTCGAAATGCGTCAACATATTCCCTAACCCCCAAGGCAACCAAAAAATATTCATGGGTTCGAATTTATGCTCAATTTCTAGATTTATGGAATAATAAGCAACAATTTGTTTGCTTAGGGATGCTTAATGATGGTGTGATGAGTGTTAATTCAGAATATATGAGATGGTACACACGTCATACAAGGAGATGGATCACAAGGAAATATGCAATCAAAGCTCGAGCAGTAAGTCTAAGAAGAAGATATTTGGAAACTCCACAATTATATATATATATATATATATATATATATATATATATATATATATATATGATTTAGTAATTTATTTTTCTCTTATTTGTAGGTCGATCAAGCAGGGAGTTAATATATTACATTGCAACAAACATGGCTCATTCAGGAAGAGAGTCCTTGCTAGTCCTTATGGATCTCATCCAGCAACATGCCGAAAATATGCTAATGATGTTTGAAGAAGAGGACCATGTTGTGACTGCTAGAATTGCTGCACCAGTTGCTACACAGGATCCACCTTAACAAGAGGTTCATGTGGACATGCCAGATGATAAAGTTGAGCGGCAAGGCCTTCAACATCGTCGTAGATGTTTGGAGCATCAAACTTATACCATTCTTCCCTTCCAACTCAACAAGAAGGACAGTATTTTGTACCATCACAAGATGTACCACCATCACCATTACCAACATATGCATTTCCATCACAACAATTTAATGATGATACAAGTCCATCATTTGTTGGACCTTCAGGAGATGGTCTATCTGTTGCACCTAGTTGTTATGGACAAGCATCATACGATGATATTGCTTTTGAAGAAGGACTACCATCATTTCAATTAGGAGGTCATTCGTTTCAGAGTGGAGGAGAATCTTCAGCATTTGCTCGTTTCACATCACCCGATATTCAATCTCCTAGGGTGTTGTATGGTGTTTCTTAGCCCTCACCTCTGAAAAATCTTTGTGTTGGTTGAAGTTTTTATACACCATCTTCGTTTAATCCCACGATGATCACACCACCTCCACCCATGCACACATATGTGCATAGTCCAGATATATTTCAAGATTTTAGAGGTCAAGGAATCGACTTAAATGCAAACTTATCAGCTGCATTCCATGATGGTTCTCGAATTGATGATCCTCAGTTTTATGTCACACATTATTGTCGTCGCAATCCAAGAAGATCTATGAGGGATAGAGACGTTGATGATAACTAGTTTTATCTTTAGTTATGTGTTTATGAACTCTTTTATCTTTATGTGTTTAATATTTTATGTCTTTGACTGCTTCATGTGTTTAGACTATTATGATGAACTTTTTATTTGGTTATTAATTGGTTTGTTTAGATTATTATGTTTGACTTTATCGATAAATATATTATTATTATTGAATGATTTAATGTTAGAAGAAATTGTTATGTCACAATATATAAGGAACACTAACAATAGATTAAAGTCATTAAAATGCTAATGTAATTTGATCTACCATATTTATAATGTGAAACATCGATCATTCCTTACATCATCATTAACTATCATTTTGTCCTTGTCCTCTACGTGGACATCAAGATTGATTACGACCAACTTCTTTACAGAGATGACATCGTTGTCTTGGTTGTGATTCAATCCAATCCATTTCATTTCTTATACATGTAGACTTCGTCCGACCTTTTCCCCGTAATCTGTCCTCATTTGGCACTAGTATCCATGGATGAACAAGGGAAGTGACATCTCATTTCCATTTGGCCACCATTCACTTGAATATGCATTAACAACGTTTTCAACCGTATAAATAGAATCCATAAACTGGTAAAAGTTCATACTAACAACAGAACATGCAGCAATAACATGAGAGCATGGATATTTGAACAATTGAAATTTACCACATTGACATCATCCTTGTAAAAAACTTAAGAGCCCATTTGTTACCACCACGTTGTGTGATAGAATTGAATGCTTCTTCAACCACAAAACGTGAAGATTGTATGTCATATCTTTGCACTTGATGAGAACATGCTTCTTGATTTTTTTGAATGCAATCCATTAGTTTACCACAATATTGTTGATCTGAGTTAAGTTCTACCTTAGCAGCTGCACCCCTTTGCACAAAATATTCAACCAAAAAACTATACGTACATTTAACAAGAGTTGTTGTAATTGAGAGATTACGAGCACCTTTCAAAATTTGATTGACCGACTCTGACAAATTTGTGGTCATGTGTCCGTATCGTCTACCATGTTGATCGTAAGCAAGACTCCATTTTTTCTTTGAGATACTATTAATCCATCTAACAATCTTTGGGCTACTTTGTCTAAACTTTTCTAACTTTTCGACCAAAAATATGTTTACATGGTGTGTAATCTATTAAGGTTTAACAACGTCATTAACAAAATATCCAATGAGTGTTATTAATATGCAAGACATTGTAAACATAAAACATACCTAATTTAAGCAACTCTTGCTTCAATTTTTGATTCTTGAAATGATGATTAAAATTACTTGCAATGTGTTGAATACAGTACACGTGATAAGCATGTGGAGGTTGCCATCCTAAGTGCTGATTGTTCACAGCAGATTTGATGCTTTGGTGCCGGTCTGAAATAAGACAAATCTCATCCCTTTGTGTCACGTGCTCATGTAACAAGGCTAGAAACCAACTCCATGCCTCCAAAGTCTAACCCTCTACAATAGCAAATGCAATCGGTAACATAGAATTATTACCATCTTGAGTTGTTGCTATTAATAATGTACCTCTGTATTTTCCATACAAGAAAGTCTCATCAATTTGAATCAATGGCTTGCAATAATTGAAAGCTTCACAACATTGCTTAAATGTCCAAAAAACTCGAAAAAATTTTCGATACCGATTGTCAATTTGTTGACCAATAACAACTTCAATCGTTTCAACTTTATATACCGATTTTGGGGAAAAATTAATCATGTAATGTAACCACCTCGGTAATATTGCATAGGACTCATCCCAATCACCAAAAACACGGACAATCGCTTTCTATTTGGTAATCCATGCTTTCCTATATGAAATTTTATACCTATACTGACTTTGTATTCTTTCTTGTATCAAAGATATGGATATAGCGAGTTCTTAATTTACCATGCCTAAAGAAAAACAATTAAAACTTCATTAGTTTAACATATTATATTTTATAATAAATATATATTTGATTATATTCCATACCTAAAATGCACGAACATATGAAATCTAAGTCAAGTTTGTTATGATATTGCGAAAGTGATGCATTGACGCATGTGTGTAGTCTGCCCCATTTTGTTACAAGCCATTTATCTATTCTTTTTTATTTAATTACTCGTATTCGCCATGGACAACCATGCACGTGATTGGGACATTTCACATATAAAAACCTCGGTTTTGATTCAATAATAATAAAGCTATGATGTACCTTCATTGAATAATGTTTAACTGTTATCTTTACCTCATCTTTTGTCTCAAATTGTAACCTAACATATAACTCATCTTCTATACAACAATTGGGAGGTGCATTAAATCCAAATAAATTGATATCTTCATCACTATGTTCCATACAAATATTTGTATAATGGGAAGAACTATTCCAAAATGGTTCACCTCCTACATAAATTATTTAAACATGTTAATATAAACAATTAATTTAACATGTTTACCATTACCTAATTGTGTTATTTGTTCAGATCCAAATAAAGATAAACCAATTGAAGAAGATATTGGACTAACTCTCATTAGACTAGGAGTAGAACTAGCGCTCATTATTAAATTTGGTTGTTCTTCTTCATCTGAATCAGTTAGATTATCCAAGTCAACACCTTCATCAATATCATCATTATCCTCACTACTTGACCATGTGGGTGGAAAATCATAATTTGGATCATCACAAGCATCATCTGATAGATTCACACCTTCATTAGAAGCTGCTTACAAAAATAACTTCTTAATTAGTAAAAGTTTTAAACTAATTTCACAAAAATATTGTCAATATTTATGTACACATACATCCATTAAATCATCAATTATTGGAGGACAATCTTCTACAACTTTAGTATTAAAACCACAATGTTGTATCAACATTGTTGAATTGCTAATCACATCAATCTCGGAATAAATCTCTAATGCTGACATTAACGACTGTTACTCATAAGCATTAATCATACATTTAACATCATCATCTTCACATATTTGGAAACCACTATACTCAATTTTGTGAGTTGAAATCAAGAACTTTCTTACAAAAGAAGAAATCACTTGATTTGATGAAAGCTTTAATTTTTTTTATAATTTTTTCTTTAAGTTCACTAAGGTTTATATCTCTTCTAACATGAATGACTTTTTTACTTCTTTCAAAATTAAGTCCATTTTCTCCTTAAAAAATTCTAGCATTTGAATATATCATAGTAATAATTTTACTCATATTAACATAAATTTTTTAAACTACATCCATAACACAGTTAATGTTTCTAAACTTTTTTTAAAAAGTAAAACAAATCAGTTAATATTCAAAATAAAAATAAGACAACAAATTATAGCAGAAAATAAATTCAAACTTGCACAAAAAAAATAATACTATACTTTTGTAAATATAATTTAAACTAAATCCAAATCACAATATCTAGAACACCACTAAACCAAGAATGGTTTAATAATTTTTTTTTGAAATACACTAAATCACTAAATGCAGAGAAACATAAACTCAACAATGTTTGAGAGAAATTTTTGTTCATCCAACGATAAGAATGAGTCATTTTATACAAGAAAAATTTTTAATGTGGCGTATCGTGAAGTAAGGTGACAAGGTTGTGGCTCCTCTCCAAATGCTTCCACATGTTGTGGCTCCTCTCCGAATGCTCCCACACAAGGCTGTGGCTCCTCTCCAAATGCTTCCACACTCTGTGGCTCCTCTCTAAATGCTCCCACACAGCTTGTGGCTCTTCTCCAAATGCTCCCACACAAAGTTATGCCTCTTTTTCAACTGCTCCCATACGTGGGGCCCACATATGGCGCCTTTCCAAATGCTTCCATACAAGACTGTGGTGTCTTTTGACAATGCTCCATTAAATGTATTAAAACAACCATATTTTAGTAATTAATTTAAAAAATAACCCCATTTTAGTCAAATTCCCATGGTTTGGCACCATTTTCTCTCACCTCTCATATTTGAAGCAAAAGGACAAAATTGACAAGGCCCATTTAGCCACTCGCAACAACACTCTAGCTCTTTCTTTTTCGATTTTAGACTCTCAGTACCTCACTTTTTCCACCAGGGATTCCCTAGCACCAAGGCAACTTTCTCTTCCTGAAATTACTGGAATCCATCACATTTTTTCCCTGGAAAGGGGTCGCTCACTTTCTCATTTTTTGCCATGTTGCTAAGCTAACAACCCCACTATCTACTTTCTTTATACACTCACATAAAATTCACCCATGCTTGAGTCATCCTCACACATACAGCATCCCTCACTCTCTCATGGCCATGTTGCCAAGCAAGGAAAGCCACTTTCGATTCTCTCATGCTCAATGAACAACGACTAGCTCTCCTTCACACACAAAGATTTCACTCCCCAACACTCACTATTCACTCTCACCAAACCAACAACACATTCATATTCAATATTCTTCCTTACTCACTCTTAGATCCTCTCCCACACACATGAAGATTTTCACCACAGCCCCTCCATCCTCTCCAGCATCCACTCTTCTCCCCAATCATATTTCACTCTGCACTCATACAACCACTAGTAAAAACTTGCACCCACCATTCATTCTCCCACATATTCAGACCCTCACTCTTTGCTAATTGATGGACTCTCACAACAAGACCCATCTCTCTCAGCAGGTCATTCTCCCTCAAGATTCATGGTTGCCCATAAAATCTGAGCCCTCGGAACAGCCCCCGCTTACACTAAGCTCTCAGCCCTTGAACCTCCATCACACGCTCTCTCTCGTCGTAGCCAGGAACCCTTCCATCTCTCTTAACCTCTCTCGTCTATACGGAAACTGACGACACAGCATCTTGACCATGGATCATCACAACACCTCCATATACTTGCATACATGATCATCTCTCACTGTCATGCTAGCCCCGGGTAACATAACAGACTCTCTCATTCTCGCTCCTTTTTTTTGCAACAAATAGCACCAAGGGAAAGTGACAATGTTGTGTAGCTTCTTAGTAAGTTGCATAGCACGGATAAAGAGAATATTGAGCAGAAAATAAAGGTGAAACACAAGTTGAAAAACCTTAGCTCACTACAACATTTATGATCTTTGACAATGAAAAAAATTGTGCTCTTTGTTAAAAAAACCGTAGTTTAAAGCTTGATCTTGCAATAACAAAATACATAAATTAAAATGAATAATATTGCTAATTATCAAAATACATAACATAATTCAATACCTATAACATGTTAGCTTCCTTATATAGTTAATATGGTTAAAAAGTAATCAAAATATATAACAATACTAAGGTGTTCTTTTTTACCCTTGTAAATATGGGGTAACAAACTTCTTTTAACAAAGAAACAATTAAAAGCTAACATGTGTTTTGTACAGTTATACACGTTTAATGTTGGTCAAATATAATATATTGAAGTGGAAAGTTTTC
Organism: Canavalia gladiata; assembly: GCA_037954105.1. Classification (NCBI taxonomy): domain Eukaryota; kingdom Viridiplantae; phylum Streptophyta; class Magnoliopsida; order Fabales; family Fabaceae; genus Canavalia; species Canavalia gladiata. Next base: position 19,757,845 of record CM075667.1, read on the forward strand.
ACATAAGAATCAAAGTTTTTTTAACTTTGCTAAAAGATTCTTATTTATCTTTTATTATATAAAGTTACATTGTCTCTCGACATCTACTTTCCCGTCCAAATGCACATTAGCATCTACTTTCCTGTCCAAATGTACATTCACTGTATCATAATTCTTTATTTCCAAATGTATTCTCTTTTAACAAGGATATTTTTGTAACTTGCAATGGTAATTGAAAAGCCTCCATCTGAATGACTCAATCACAGGTAATTGAAAAGCTTTCGTATGTCTCAGATCCATTATAACTCAAACACCTGGGACGAATAATAATGGGTGCCCCTCCTGCTCTTCCCAAAACAGAGATCAATTCTGAAACGTTCACTATTATCACTCAAACACCAGTATCACTTTCATTTCTTCCATCGTTTAAAGGTATATAAATTTCTTTTACATAAATCTACATTACTTATTCTATCCATTAGTTATCGTTCGTCGTCAACATGTTTAAGTTTCAACGTCCGCTCATTTCTACATGTTGCAGTCTTCGCATAATTCTCCCATCTGTATAAGTTTGATAACACTTATTTTATACGATTTAACATTGTTCAATTAATCTTTGGTATGTCTGCATCCTTTGTATTTGTTGCAATTTCAAACAAAAATGACGTATCACTTTGATAGTATATTGGACCTGGAGGTGTAAGTTTGACATTCCTTTTATATGATATTGTATTTTTTAAAATTGGGAAGTTTTTTAATATTTTGTTTTATTAACAAATTTGTTTTTGTAGGTAGAGATTCCTATATGTGATGATTTTTGGAAGAAAATTCAAAATTATCCATTGGGTGTCTTTTTACTATCGATGGTAGAAGGGAAAGTGTCTACACCGTTGGTGCTGAAGAGAGGGTTAACAAAGCTTATATCATATTGAGAATAGGAAGTCTAATCGATTTTACCATTTAAAAGCTTCTCCATAAAATTAAGTTTCATTGAAATTTTCTCATGTTTATTCTATCTAAACTTCAACTTCTGCTATCATATTTGTAGGTGTTCCTTTTCTTCATGTTCTCTTAACTCGACATCAAAGGTTTGCATTTTTCTTACTTTACAATGGTGGTTCTATATTATTACTTGTCTCTTTATGCTGGATGATGAATCTTTTTTGTTGTTCTATTTCTTTTTAGGAGGATATTGCATTATGATTTTTTTTTATTTTGGTAATGGTATTATATAGAACATGTACATTATTTCTCATTCTCTATGTTCTTAAATAAAAAATTTGTAATTCCCCAATTGTCGAACTTCAACATTTGCTACCATATCCATCAATCTTTTCTTATTTTTCTCCTTTCTGCTTCTAGCCTTAAAGGTTAGCATTTTTTAGTTATGCCTTCTAATGTTGATTTCTTTTTTCTGTTTTGCTTTCTATTTTTTTATTTTGTTTTCTTTGTTGGATGAAGAATGTTTTATTTTTTATTTTTATTACGATTTTTTATTTGTAAATGAAAAGATCTTTCGTATTCGTATCTAAACTTTAACTGTGTTATCATCTTCGTAGGTATTCCTCTTTCTTATTTGTTTCCTAACTCAACCGCAAAGGTTTGCATTTTTTTTAAGCCTTACAAAAATGGTTCCGTATTTTTATTTGTTTCCTGGATTATTTTCATTTATTTATATACTCAAGGGAAAATAAAAGTTAAGAAAAGTCAACAGGTGCAAGCTGTTGGGGAGTATCAAGATTAATGTTATGAAGAGATCAAAAAGAAATTTTGATAAGTTACTCTTTCTACCATTTCATTTACATGTTTACCGCTGCATAAAATGTAAAAGAAAAATACATTTCATTAGTCTGTAATTTTTTGTATTATGATTAGCAGTTACACATCAAAAACATTAAAAATCAACATTATTATTCTCATTCTATTATTTCCATTATTTTGTTATCTCTCTTAATTAATTTCCATTTTGAGGAAATCAAAACGTAAATTAATAATTAATAATTTTCATCTTTGTTGTTTAAAATAAAAAAATAAAAAATAATTGATTACTTTATAATTTCTATATTGAAAATAAAGATTAAAATTATTGTTGATGTTTTAATTGTTCATTCAATTATATAGATGTAATTTAGGAGTTATTAGTGGAAACAGATCCCACATCCACCTCTAACGATATGAACTTTTATTAACAATAAATTTTTGCTTATATTGAATGTCACAAATTATGTTGATATAATTTTATATTATTATAATTTTGAATATTTAAAGAATAAATATATATATAGAATTTTATTCTGAATAAATAACAATAAATCATGAAATTAATAATAACATAGAATTATTTCATTTAGAAATTTTAAGATATAATTATAACTTAACATACAAAACCTTCAAATATAAAAAAAAAATTAATTTTACAATATATATATATATATATATATATATTACTATAATATAAAGTAGTAGTAACTGATCATATATGATTTTTATTTATTATTATTATAATTTTGATTTATCTTAATCAAAATTTTAACTTAATAAAATATAAATTTTAAAAAATTGTATATTTGTGATCCATTCTTTATCATTTCATTCTTCCCAATATTTTATTCTTTCTCTTAATCAATTTTTACTTCTAAGATACCATCAAGAAAATTGCTAATGAAATTTCTAATAATTAATGATTTAAAGACATCAAGAAAAAATTTTGATAGGTTATAATTACTATCATACCATTTCTTTGCATGCATGCAAAATAAAGAAGGAAAAGGAAATGGGTTACTTTGTAATTTTCATAGTGAGAGTAGAGATTATAATTAGGGTTGAAGTTTTATTTTTTTTATTTAATAACATAAATGTAATTTAAGAATCATTGAAAAAGATCTCACATCTACATCTTATTTGTATACTTTTGTTAACAACAAATTTTTGGTTTATATTTGATATTATAAATTATGTTAATATAATTTATTCTATTATTATTATTATTATTATTATTTTAAATATATTTAGAATATAATATATATAGAATCTTATTCTACATAAATAATAACAATTATAAAATTTAAAAATAATATAAATTATTTCATTTAAATTTTTTTAGATAAAATTGTAATTTTATTAACATACAAAAAATTAATTATATTATATAAATATCATTTTCACTATAATTTAAAGTAGTAATAACTAACTAGATTATATGATTTTTATTTATATGACAAATTTTTAAATTCATAAAATATTATATATTTAATATATATATATATATATATATATATATATATATATGTATATGTCTGTGATGGGGAGAGAGAGATTCATGCTCTATTTTTATTATTACTTAATTATAATTTGTAAATATAAATATATATGTCATTATTTATTTGTAACCAGTATTTTGATAATATTTTTAAACAGTTATATAAGATTTTTATTTTTAAATATATTTAAAAATAAATGCATATACATTTTTATTTTAAATAAATAATAAAAAATCTAAAAATACTTTATTATATATAGAAGTAGTGTGTGAGTAACATATATATGTAATTTTAAGAGTAATTTTGAGTTATAAACTTTTAAAATAAAAAATATTTTCATTTTTTATGAAATATCTGTAAATATTAGAAAATTCTAAATTTTTTCATATAATAAAAGTTACAATTTTTTTTTAAATTGAAACAATAAGAGAAATATTTTTTTATCATATATTAAAAAATAAATTTTAACAATTAAAAATTCTAAATTTCATAGACCTTTTCATAACCTTATAGTCATACAAATTATATTTAAACAATAATGTTATATATATTTTTATTTTTAAATTATAATAACTAATCTAAAAACTTTTTATCATGTAAAGTAGTAATGTCTAAGATATAATATTTCCGTTCAATTGTTTTTATATATTGTTTTATTTATTGAGTAAAAAATATTTTTAATTTTAAGAGTAATTTTTGATTATTAACTTTAAAAAAATAAGGATATTTTTATTCTTCATGGTATATGTGAAAAATATTAAAATAATACAAATTAAGTAAAAATCATAAAAATTGAATAATGATGTATAGGTCTTTATTCTAAATTAATAATTTATTTATTAAAAAATTTTATATATAATTGAAATAAAAAAATTATTTTTATAATATATATCTTTCTTTATTATTTTTTTTAAGATAACGTATTGATAATTAATTAGATTGTATGATATTTATTTATTATTGTTCTCATTTTCACTTATATTAATCAAATTTTCAAATTAATGTTCGCGTTCTAATATTTTTATATATTGTTTTATTTATTGAGTAACAAATATTTACAATTTTAAGAGTAATTTTGGATCATTAACTTTAAAAAAAATTTAAAATATCTTCATTCTTCATGATATATATGCAAAATATTATAATAATATGATTTAAATGCACAAATCATAAAAATTGAATATTAAAATTATTATTCTCATTCTATTCTTTCCAATGTTTTACTCTCCCTCTTAATCAATTTTATCTCTGAAGACATCATAAAGAAAATTACTAACAATTAATAGTTTTAAAGATATCAAGAGAAATTTTTTTAAAAGGTTATAATTACTATCAATTCATTGCAGGTCTACCATTCAAAATTAAAAATGAGAAGATAATTCATTAATTTATAATTTTATATTGAAATTAGATATTACAATTAATGCTAATATTTTAATTGTTTATTCAATATCATAAATATAATTTAAGAGTCATTAATGGATAGAAATTCTATATCTACCTCTTACTTTGTAGACTTTTGTTAACAACAAATTTTTGTTTATATTTCAAATTAGAAATTATGTTAATATAATTTATTTTATTCTTATTCTTATTATTATTATTATTATTATTATTATTATTATTATTATTATTATTATTTTAAACATCTTTAGAAAATAATCATATTTATAATCTTATTCTAAATAAATAAAAATTATAAAATTTAATAATAACATAAAATTATTTTATTTAGAATTTTTTAGATAGAATTGTAATTTTATTAACATACAAAATATTCAAATATTAAAAAAATTCACAATATAAATATAATTTTCAATATAATTTAAAGTAGAAATAATTAATTATATTATATAATTTTTTATTATTGTTTTTATTTTTATTTATATCAATCAAAATTTTAAATTTATAAAATATTATGTATTTATAATATATATATATGTGATTTATGTTTTATTTTTATCATTACTTAATTATAATTTATAAATAAATACATATGTCATTATTTATTTGTATTCAATAATATAATAATATTTTTAAATAATTTTACAAGATTTTTATTTTTAAATATATTTAAAAATAATTGTATATTTATTTTTATTTTAAATAAATAATAACTAATCTAAAAATATTTTATTATATATAGTAGAAAGTGAGCAACAAATTTATACAATTTTAAGAGTAGTTTTAAGTCATTAATATTTTTTAAAATAAAAAATATTTTTATTTTTCATGGTATCTATAAAGGTATTAGACAATATAATTTAAATGTGCACATTATAAAACTTGAGTATCAAAATTATTATTCTTATTTATTCTTTTCAATATTGGGTTCTCTCTTAATTAATATCTACTATAAAGATATTGAGAAGGAGATTACTAATAATTAATTATTTTAAGGTATTTGAAAATAATTTTGATAGACTAAAATTACTACATTTTATTTACATTTTTTTTCTTCAAAATGAAAATAAAAAATTTAATTAATATATGACTTTTGTATTAAGTTTAACAATTAAAATTGAGTTTAGAAGTGATTAGTGGATAAAAGGAGAACAATGTCTTATGTTATGAATTTTTTTAATAATAATTGTTTTTATATTTGATGTCACAAATTATGTCAATATAACTTTATTATTATTATTATTATTATTATTATTATTATTATTATTATTATTATTATTTTAAGAAACTTTAGAAAATAATGATGTGTAGATTTTTATTCTAAATAAATAATAACTAATCTAAAAATTAAAAATATAAAATTTATTTATAAAAACTTTTTTAGATATAGTTGTAATTTTATTATCATTAAAAAAATTTAAAAATAAAAATTTATTTTTATAATATATATTTTTTTATAAAATAAAATAGCAATAATTAATCATATTGTATGATATTTATTTGTTTATTATTATTTTCATTTTTATTTATATTAATCAAATTTTCAACTTAATTAAATATTATGTATTTATGATTCATGCATTGTTTTTTATTATTCAATTGTAATTATTTTAAATATAAATAATTTATCATTATTTATTTGTAAATAGTTGTAAGGAATTTTATTTTTAAATGTTTTTAGAAAATAATTAAATAAAAATTTTTATTTAGAATAAATAATAATTAATCAGAAGATCTTTTATTATACAAAATAGTAATGTCTTGCTTACAAATTTTCTATGCAAATGTTTCTACATATTTTTTCATTTATTGAATAGTAAATATTTGTTATATTTTTAGGAATTTTGGATCATTAACTTTTAAAAATAAAGAATATCTTCTTTTTTATAATACATCTGTAAAATATTAAAAAATTTAACTTAAATATACACGTCGTAAATATTGAGAATCAAGATTCTTATTCCAATATTATTTTTTCAATGTTTTGTTCTTTCTCTATTTTAATTTCCACTTTAAACACATTAAAAAGAAAAATATCAATAATTAATGATTTGAAGATATCAAGAATAAAATTTTGATAAGTTACAATTATTACCATCTCATTTGCATGTCTATGAGTAAAAATGAAAAGAAAAAAAGGTATTTGATTAGTTTGTAATTTTTGTATTGAGATTAACAATAAAAATTAATGTTAGTATTTTAATATATTTTAATTTTTCGTTCAATGACATGAAATTTAGAAGTTATTAGTGAAAAGAGATTTGACATCCATATCAGGATTTTTGTTAAAAATAAATATTTACTTATATTTAATATTTAAAATTATGTTAATGTATTTTTTTTCATTAGATGAAGTATTACAAGCTTATGTAGATATTGAATTATGATATTTTTATCAGAAACAAACAAGGATGAAACATTCTTCATCATTTATTGGATTTTAATACATTCTTTTTCTTTTTCTTCCCTCACTTATTTTTTAAATTCTCATTTTGTTATATTTTAAGCTAAATTTTATTATATTTTTAAGTTGAATTTTAATAAATCTTTTAAATTATACTATTTAGCATATGTTTGTGTTGTATTTTAAAGGTATTTTTCTTTTTCAAAGAATCAGAAAGCAAATTTGAAGAACCTATATATTTTCAATTGAAAGTGAAACACATACATTTTATAAGAGCTTTTATTTATATATTATAAGTTTATAAAAAAAATGTATAATTTTATGAGAAATTAAGTTGAAGCAGAAGGATAGAAAATTGAAATTGAGATTGTTCAACAGTTATATGTTGCATAAATGTTCATACAATGATTTTGTTGTTAAAAATAACAAGTGATCTTTGTAAGAAGTTAATGTCAAATACTTCAATAAAATTATGACTAAATTAAATAAATAATTTTTTAAAACTATTATATGAAAATTAAAAAATTAAATAATAAAATTTAATATGAGTTATTCAATAATTTGATATTGTGTGTTAAATTTAAATTTTATAAATTTAATTTATTTAGATTGTTGTATCATAAATTATGTTACCTTTTAAATTATTATAATTTTTTTAAAGAAAATTGTTAACCAATGTCTATAGAATATTGATGAAAATCAAATTATTGATGATTTGATATTAAATCTTCCATCATTGAATGATTTAAGAAAAAATTATAATGTCTCCATGAAAATTTATAATTTAAGGCATAACGAAATTAGTTATTCATCTGAGAAAAGAAACCTCCCTACTAATAATATTAGGATCAACAATATGAAACGATGTATGTCGATCCCAATCTGCCTCTAAGATCATATGACTATGTATATGAAAAAACTCTAATTGCGTTCTAGGTCAACAACCAATTGGTAATAATATTAATCTTTATTTTAGATTTGTTACTAAAATTACTAATATTTTTTTATTTAAATTAATTTCTAACATAATTTATATTAACAAGCAATGCCTCGGACATATACCAAGATTGTGTTGTCTAATATACCTTCTGATTTTTGCTTGATATATGTTTAGATTTTCAAAATAAAAAAAATAATAAAATTACTTTTTTATCTTATGCAACAAAGCTTCATGTCTTACATATAGATGTTAAGAGTGATTGAATAGTGATTTTTATTTTAAGTTCTGTCTATTTTGTAGTTTTAATTTTTTTCATATATTAAATAATTATTCATTTACATGATATATTAACTTTATCTTCTATATAATACAATGTAATACAGTACAATGTTTAATAATTCATATGCATAATTTTAATAATAAAATCCTGTGCATTTAGGGTTATTAATTTTTATTAAAATTAATGTTTACATCCTCATTTTTCATATTTATTTGTTTAAAATATAATTTTAAATTATGAAAAATGAATATTCATATCTTTTTAAATACAAAAATACTGTAAAATTTACCTAAATATAAAAATATTATAGAATTTTATTAAATATATTATTAAAAAATAAATCTAATTTATTTTAAAAATTATAAAAATATGTAATTTTTTTAGATTTAATAGTTATAAATGATATAATATTAAAATTAAATAAATTTTGATACTAAATTAAAAATTAGATATAATTTATTTTTAAACCTTAACTTAATTCTTTTATTTTTAAAATATTTTAATTATGATTATGATATTACCTCATTAGATTAGAGTAAGTTATATTAATTATTTATTTTAATAAAAATATAAAAATATTTTACTTTTATTAAAAATTTAGAAATTGAAAATAAACTATAAATTTTAATTTTAGAATATTTTGAATAAAATAAATTTTTTATTTTTATAAAATATCTAACTCAATAATACAATATTCACCCCATTTTTTCCAATTTTTTTATAAATTGCATAATACATACATCTATTCTTTATTTTTACATCATTTTTTTTATTTCACCCATTTAGTAAAAATAAAATAAAATAAAATACAAATAAAATTATATTTTAAAAAAATTTGCAAATAAAAATGTAAACATTAATTTTAATAAAAAAGGATAAGAATCTTTTCACAAAACTGCAAACTTTTCATTTCAATATATTACATTTAATCAATATTAAATATGTAAAATTATATAATAAATTTATCAGTTTTTAATTATTCCTTTATTAAAAAGAATTTGTAATCCAAACTTAAAAAATATAAAAAAATCTATTATTAATATTAGAAGCAAAGTCAATAAAATAAAATTTTCTTTAAAACCTTGATAAAATGCATCCAACAATAATAATGAAATTTAATTCAAATATATTAGTTATTATAATTTTATCCTGCTAAAATTATAAAAGGATATTTTTCTAAGAAATATAAGTAGCTATTATCATCTAATTTTATCCTTAACAAATATCACTTTTTATAAAATTATATATATATATATATATATATATATATATATATATATATATATATATATATATATATATATATATATATATATATATATATATAAGCAATGCTCATTCACTTGTTTGTAACAAACTTACATCACCAGATTTTATTTTTACAGCTCTTGCGCTCACTATTCATCCACATGCACTAAAAAACAGAAAATAAATTTCCACTTCCCCTCTCCTGATTTGGCGGCATCTCATGCATAAAATTTCCACTTTCTCTCTCCTGATTTTGTTACTTTATCTTGTTAGAGTAACGTGGGTTTTGAATGCACTTGGTTTGTCTAAAATTAAAAACTTGCAGCGAGGTAGCTTAAAAACATATATAATTGAGCTTTTGCACAGTCATTAAATACATATCCTCCAAATTAAAGTTTAACAATTATCATACTAGGATGTATGTAATTTTCAACTTATGCTTCTTATTCTTTTTATGTAAATAAATGTGATGCATAATAAACAATTTTGTTATTATTGCCATACATTTTATTTTCTACCCATTTACAAAAATTTTGAATTACATTAAATTAAATATTCTTAATTTTCACGAAAATTGTAAATTATATCTTAAATAAATAATTTTAAATCACACCTTAAAACTATATATTTTAAATTAATTAATACTAGTTTTAATTCTAAATCATATGAGATGAACCTTAGGATATGAATATGTAATTTTTTTTATTATTTATATTTTTTTAAAATTATAAGAGTTTGTGGTGCATTGTTAAATTTGTCTTAAATAATGCATGAATTTAAAATATTAATTAAAAATATCAAAATTTAAAAATGTTTTTAATTAAATATTTTCTAAATTTTTTAAAATCAAATTTCAAGCAAAATTTTCTCATAATTTAGTTTTTACAAATTTTTTTTTCAAGGTATCAAAATTATTTGTTCATTTTCTTCCTAGAATTTAATTAATTGATTCCTTTTATTAAATTCTTCCTAACCAATCACAAACAAAATTAATTTTCAAATTTAATTCTGTATAAATTTTTTGGACAAATTATTAGATAAAACTACTAGATCTTGAGTTTTTCATCACATCCAAAAATAAGCTAAGATTAAAATTCTATCATACTATTCTTTGTACATATTATATTTTATTTTTTAAAATTTTATTTTATCTTTTTATAAATAATTTAAATATTTAATTTTATATTATTTGGAATCAAACAAGTTCTTCTTTAAAATTATTTTAGATTTATAAATTTAACTTTGGGTACCATCCTTCACAATGGATAAATATGGTGTCTTGCACATTTTCTATTCGTAACTTACTCCCGAACCTAAATCTCGTTAGGATATTTTTAAAAATTTTATCCTTAAAAATAAGACTTGGTGGTGACTTCACATTTTTATCAATTTAAACAAAATAGTATTTAGGGATTTGTCATCTCATCGTGATTTAGGTTGTGACAGTAGTTATTGATGAACATAGAGCTGTTACCTTATTTTCATATCCTAATTCAATTGTCATCATATCATCCAACTCTTTTTCATTTAAATTTGGGTTTTATTGTTTTATCATGTTTAATCTTTACATCTCGCTCTTTCCACAAGTCATTTCATTGAAGTGTTGTTTCTTGATAGCAACAATTTTTTCATTTTTTCTAAGAATGGAAAGTGTGATGGTTTTTTCATAATAAAAAACTCTACCCGACTTCTCCTTGCCAAACAATGAATGAAAAGTCTCGGATTTAGTTGAGTTTTCAATTGAATCTTATATTATGACCTCATTAAAACAAAAGTTAATGTCAAGATAGAATCAATTATAAAAAATAAAGTATAACATGTAAAAAAACATAAAATAATTGTTTGTGTTTCCTCGTCCAATTTTTTTCCTTTTCGACTTTTACGAGTCTCAATAAGCTTGAGTGGCTTCCTCTCCATTCTCGTTGTTGACACGTTACATTGGTTAGAAGTTAAGCATTAAAAAATAAATTTATTAAGAGAATTATTTATATAAGATATATAAAAATACATCAACAATAACATGTATAAGCACACTACTAACCAATTGTACACGAATTCTAGTAAAACTTTTTTATCGCTCACGATGCGTATATTTTTGCTTAGTTATATTCACAACATTATTTTTGTTAATGTTATGCATTTTTTAGAAATAACAAGTTAGATAATAAATTATGAATTCTAAAATCCAATTTAGAAATTATAATCTTACTTGGATAGTAGTATTTCTTTAATAAATCATCAATTGCTTGAAATAAACTTCAGATATGGTCATGAAATGGTGCTTTAACCTTTTCCTCATATTAGAGTACTTCAAAAAATATTCGTTCTTGATCTTGTACTTATGACGTCTCCAAGCATTATTTAGACGAGAAAATACTTCTTTTCTTTTTTCTTTAGGAATAATATATTTATCCTAAAACAAAAAGAATTATTGTAATCAAGATTTGATAAATACTTGAACATTCAATAAAATATAAAATATCATTTGTCATACATTAACATATCCCCATATTTGTGGTTCATTATCCTTCACCAAAGCTTTGAAGTTTGTGTAAATCAAAGGACAAAAGTATGCATTCTTTTCTATGGTGCCAATGAAGTTAGCTAACTCATATACAATTTGATCATTCAATCCAATCGGCTCTCCATCATCATCCAAGACAATTTCTTAACCATTATCCTTATCTCTTGCATGTATTTTAAACATCTTCAACTTCTACCATCTTCAACCATTACACTTGAATTGTCATTGATACCCAATACCCTCTTCACGGATTGTTGCTTCCTCTTTGGATCTTGGTTTAAAGTGGAGGCCTTAAGTTGGGTCATTCCCTTTGCAATATTACTTGCTTGGTTTTGAACAAGAACTTTAGGTTCAGTCATTTTTTTAACTTAACTACTTGCTTGGTTTGAAGTAGAAGATTTAGATTTAGTCATTCCTTTCACTTGAACATTTTTCTTATTTTGAGTAAGAATATTAGATTGAGTCATCTCTTTTGTTTGACTACTTGTTGTAAAATTGGTTAACTGAAATTGTTGTTGGCCATTTCTTTTTTTTTTTTTAATCACTTTTATGGATGGCTTGTTTTGTTTGACCACCTATCCTCCAAGTTTTCTTATTATTTTCTCTTACTTGATTTTAAAATGCTTACACAATTTAGCGCTAGATATTACTTCATGTAAATAGAAATTAAAAATACTTTTTTCATCCATATTTTAAGTTTTCATTATTTTCTTTAAGTTTATTTTATTTTTCATTGCATGATAAATAAAACAAATTGAACCAATAACATAAAATTATCCCGTTATTATGCCTCAATTTTTATAATCAAATGGTATATATTTTTTTATCTAATATTTAAAATTTAAAATTTATGAATGAAATTACATGAACAAAAATAGGTACTTAAATTCTCACCAATATTTATCCTCCTATCTTGCTATTAAATTAAAGTATATTAATATTCGATCTTCCAAATGATCAAATACAAGGGGTCAAATCGTGAAGTAAAAATATCCAAATAATCAAATCATTGTTTTATGTGCAAGATGATCAAGCATAAATTAAGAAACATTGATAATACACCACGTTAAAATAAAGTATATTATATTTTTTTAAAACTTATCATTTATGAAACATTTAAAATATTTTGTAAGCTAAGGTGAAAGAATGCAAAATACCTGAAGTACAAATTCTTGTTAATTGGTAGATGGAGAATTATAAGCATGAAATGATTTATTCATCTACACCGACTATGAAATGTAAACAAAAGTTTGCTTATGATTTTAATTTAAATAAATTTTTTTGAACGGAATAGAAATAATATAAAAGATATATATTATTAATTATTAAATAAAAAAGTATCAAGGATAAAATTGTTTACCTCAAAAAAAATAAAAAAAATAAAAACATAATAGTTAAAAAAATAAGAAAAAATGATTAGTTTAACTAATGTTGTACAAGATAAGGATATCAGAAAAACTTGAGTGGAAGCATAATAATACATGAATGATATTATGTTTTCTTTAATAATCATTGTAAACTTTGAGAAGATTCCTATCTTGATTTATATTTTTTTAGTATTTTTTATACTTCTTCAATATATTTTTATTTATTAAAAAAGTATGTAAAATTTATAATATTATAACAAGATACAAAAGATATTTTTAAAAAAATCATATTTTTTTATATAAACACTAAAAATTTATTTTATATAAATTTTTAAAATTATATGTAAGCTTTTTATAATAGATGAAAAAATTTAAAACAGAAAAAGAAAGATCTGCTTAAAACGAAAGAAAAATATGAGCAGTGATTGATCAGATAATCTCAATAACCAATAACATTGATAAATCCGTTTGATTGTGAATTTTTATTAAAAGAATTATTTTCTTCTATATTTTTAGTTGTTTAGTACTAAGTAATTTAAAACTTAAATTTTCTATTATATTACATGATTTTTTATTTGATTTTAAATTGAGATATCAATTAATTTAAACCAAATTAATCATCAAAATATTAAATTGGTTCACTATAATTTATGTGTTGAATTTTAAATTAAAATTAATATAATTTGATCTTTTTAGATAGGATGAGTTCTGTAAGTGATTTAAATTATGAGATAAACGCTTATCCAAAGTAATCAATCTAAATTTCCTCCACCCTCTCTCTTTCCTTTTTTTATATATACATTAAGATATTGTTATAGAAAAATGATTATTTAAAATAATCAATTTGAATTTATTATTTTAATTTTTATATATACAATACAATTTTTTTTACTAAAAAATTATTAAATAAATTAAAACATTTATTTTTTGTTGCAAATGACATTTGGACAATATTGGAGGCTCCAGTCTCTCAACAGAAATTTAATCTTGCACACTACATTCTATTTCAGCATAAATACAAACATTCCTTTTAATCAATTCATACTTTCTCTTTAATTTTTTTAAAATAAAACTATATATCAAAATCAACATATTACACTATATCCACATGTTAATCAAGTAAGTTTGCTTGATTTGAAATATATATATATAAAGCTAAATCAAACTAAATTATGATTTTTTCGAACAGTAAAATGAAACCAATCATATTCTTAGACACATTTAATATTTTTTTAATTGAAAATTAAGTAAAATAAATTTAATTTAAACTGCTAAATTTATTTAAGTTATATTGATTTAAATAATAAATTTTATTAATATATATTTTTAAAGAGTAAATTTATCCCTTAATTTTTTTATAATCTTATAAATTGGTTGTCAAAATCTTAAAAAAAATTTATTTATTGATTTATCTTGTAAATTCATCTTTATAAATAAAACTGTTAATTTGATTTAATCCAACCTTAATCGACATGGTTGGAGCTTAAATAGCTTACAGACCTACAAAGCTCACTTTTATAAAATTTACAAAATTAAAAATTTTATTAAATTCTATAGATTAGAATTAATTTATAAGCTTAAAATTTTAATTGATATAATATAAATATATGAAAAAAAAATATATATCAACTTCCTGTAAGACCCTGGAATTATTTTGTATTATATCCAAGTACCAGTGCTTAGGAGTTGGGTGCGTCAACAAGCTCTTTAATTCTTCAAAAGTTCTGTGTGAGAGAATTATTATTCAAAAGTTCTGCATGTGAAAGAAAAAAAGCCTGCGATCAATCTGTTAATGGAGTAATACATGTGTGGGCTCACGTTATCAACAGCGGATTAAAAGTTCTATATAAAAATAATAATGCTTCGAAATACCAAGATCATTGAAAATGAATGCATTAATGATTACAAGGATATCTGTTGTTATTTTTTCCTTGTGTTCATTATAACCAAAGCATATATAAAATAATGGTTCAAATACTAAGATCTATATGTATGTGTGTGTGATTTCTTATTGCGAAACTGAAACTTAAAAGCTAATTCATTACTCTTCCACATAAATACCACTTTCAAACTCAACAATTAGTAAAAAAAATAAAAATAAAATGAATCGGGAAATGACAACAACCTCATAAGAAACAATAAAATAACAAACTTGACAAACAGAGAGGACACCCTCTAACACATCGCGCAGTACATCTCAAAAATCATAACAAGATCAACAAACATTTTGCTGGATCACCCCCACGACCATACCTAGATAACTATTTTTCAAAAAAAGAAATGGAAAAAAAGAAAAAATTGAAGAGACCCGGATAACCAGACATCGAGTTAAGCTGAAAACAGAATCAGAAGTGAAGAAATGATGGAAAAAGAATGCACGAGACTTACCTGATAACGTGTTGAGAAAAATAAACCCTCAAAACTTTGCAAAGAATAATAAGAGGTATGTCTCAATAGTTAGGCTGAGAAGAGTTATAAATGATGATTTTTGTTACAAAAGAGTATCGAAACCCAGAATATACCCCTCTCACACATGTACCAAAGTTATAAGCCCAAAACAATGGCATAATAAAAATTATATTTAATAAAATAAAAATTATATACAATTAGTTTCCGAAATCTTCATGTTTGCTAGATTTCCTTTTTGCTATCTTAAAATAAAAAAATATTATCTTCAGTTTTTGAAATTCAACGAAAGAAAATAGTTAAAAAAATTGTAAAATAATTAAGTAAGATAAGGAATAATGATAAATAATTATTCTACAAAATATTATCACTAGGATTTTGACCAAATCCATGCAACTAATTTCTAGTGCAAATTAAAATTTGAACATTCTCAAGAAGAGTAGAACCTTTATATTTCAGGAAAACATGTCCTCCGATGCTAAAAGAGGACTCAGACGTTACTTGTAGTGTCGTAATGGTGGTTACAACGAGATGACGAACTCGCTAAAGATTTTAAAAAAAATTAATTTGATTGTGGAGCCGCCACCAAATATTTATTAAAGAGAAAAGATTTGGAAAAACCTAACTTGAGGAAGAATATAGGTTTGGGAGTCGGTTACGAGTAGGGAAGGTGTTAGGCACCCAACTCCTACTCGTCCGTTCCGAAGAACGGTACGCTAAAATTGAACGTGTGATTTTGGTGTTTTTTGAAAATTTTTTATCCTTCTAAATAGATAGAAATAAATAGGTTTGTACGAAAATAGTCTGACAGGACTTGATCTTGCTCGTACGTATTCTTTGGTGCAATGGGAAATTCAAGATTACGTGGTTCTGGTTAAGGCTGGACTTTTAAAGGTGATTTAAATAGTAGAGAATTTGAAAATTTTAAAGAAAATCATTAGTCCACGTATGCATAGATCCGAGGAAAACGAGGGCTGCACTATGCCTCCAGTTCGTATCCAGAACTCATCGCATGAGACTTATAATTATTTAAAAATATATTTAATTTTTACATGTGTTACTGGACCCACGTATGCACAAAGTCGAAGGCAAGTGAGGGTTGCAATGCGAGTCTTATGACTCTCCGAACATTGAAACACAGAATATGTTGCACTTTCAACTCCGAAGCTCATTGCGTGAGATCTAAGATCATTGGAGAAAACGGACTTAATTTTAAAATAATAAAAACAAAATGAAATTAGACTTGAACCAAATTAAGCAAAAATGAATTTGATTTCCAAAAAATAAAAAATAGGCTTGATCCAAAAAAGAGGAAAGAAATGGATTTGATAAAAAAAAGAAAATTGGACTTTACCTAAAAAAAAGGCTTGATTTCAAATTAAAAAAAATAGAAATTAGGTTTGACCCAAATTAAAAATAAATTTAATTATAAATTAAAAAAGAAATTGAGTTTGATCCACATAAAAAAAATAATTTAATTTTAAATTAAATTAAAAATTGAACTTGATCCAAAGAGGGCTTCATTTCCTAAACCTGCACATGCACAAAAATGGTAGTGAAAACACATAATTAATTTAGTAATGTTTTTATGAATTGCAAAATTTTTCAACATCTAATAATATTTACATCCCACTATATATTTTTATTTTTTATTACATCATATATCAAATTAAAATTTTTATAACTTTTCTTAAAGACATACAGAGCTAGGAGAAAGAATATGTATTTAATAATTTTTATGTAATCAAAAATATTTATTTAATCTATTTGGAACAGTTAAAGTGTATTTCAATTCAAATTAATTTATTCTATTTGCCTACAAAATATTTGCATTTCCATTAACACTAAAAACAAAACATTGATTGTGTTGCATTAAGTTTCTCGATTTTTATGAAATAACCAAAGGAAGCAATTTCCATGTACATCTCCTTAAAGTAAAAGCATTCAAAAATCATCCACTTACCACATCAAAGTAAAAGCTTCCCAAAATCATTCACTTTGTATAACTTTATCCAATGTTCTGAACCAGTATTATTGCCAACTTTCCTGATAGTAGCAATTTGTTAGGAACAATCTCTTAAAACTTGTTTCTTCATCTTATTAGTTCAATTGATACAATCAATATCATACTAGCCTTGGGTAATGTCATTGGATAATTGGATTCCTACTGTTTCAACTAAAATGGCCATGGTACCGGTCCAAGCAAGGTAACCTTAACAGCAAAGTTTCTTCAAATTGGCAACGTCTCAGAGCCCCCAACTCCAACTTTCCAGCCATTTAATTAATTAATTAATTAATATTATTATTATTATTATTATTATTATTATTATTATTATTATTATTATTATTATTATTATTATTATTATTATTATTATTATTATTATTATTATTATTATTATTAGTTTTTTACCAAAAGGTTGAATGAAAAGCTTAATACTGGTCAAAATTTAAGAACAAGGAAATAGAAATGTATTGAGAATTTTTCTTTATGTTTTGAAATTCCAGAATCATGGAAACCTTTTTCCAGATCATGATTTTAGACACATTGTGAACTCTGTTCTAAGTCCTAAGAGCAAGGTAGAGAATTTTCGAAGAGTGATTGTCACGAAAATTCTTCCTATATTCAAAGTTTCTACAAAGAATACCTCTCTAAATCATTAACGACGATGATTCATACGAATGCAAAGAAATCATGAGCCAATGATCTAATTGCTGGAGTTTCAAGTTTAAAGTGAAAAAGGTGAAAGGTAATAAAGAAATCAAGTCACCTTACAATAAGATACTTATCGGTTCCATCAATCCTATCTTAGTATGATAATTTTGCTTTGATTTAGTCTAAAATCCATAAAAACAGGAAACAATACTATAATGGACGAATTTAAAGGTAGTTAAATCGAGAATTATCGAATAATTCATAAACCAAATTGACTATTAAATCAACAATTTTTCCTTTGAAATTAATGTTTAAACAAAGGTGAATAGTGACTCAAAGTTCCATACCTTAGAGTTGTGTTTTTGGAAATTTCTTCTTCTTTCTTTGTAGTTCGTTTCTGATTCTTTAGATTGAGAGCCGAAAATACTTTAAGACAAGAAAACAGTAGCTCCTTACTGGAGATTTTGCAGAGGAATGCTTGCTCTTGTGAGCTACGATGGTGCGTTCCCTGGACTACTAGTACGAGAGAAAAGGTAAGATAGCTTCTCAATGGTTTTAGAAGAGTGAACCCTGGTCCCATGTAAACATTCAATTATATCCGAGTTCCATTTTAAGACAATTAGTGGAGAAACCTTAGTTAAAAACTCCAATCAATTCAAACTGAACTATAATTAAACAATAAACAGAAAAGTTAAAAATAGAAAAAGAAAAGGAAAGTTGGAAAATTAAAAGATTTCAAAAATCTAAGACAAAAATTAGAGGAAAATAAAAATTGAAGGATAAATAAATAAGAATTAAAAATCAAAATTGTTTAAAAATTTGGGGGCATTAATATTGTGTTCTAAAAAATTAAAATAAAGTTCTTGGAAGGAAAATCTGAAAAATAATCAAACCTTTCATATATAACTTTGTAATAATAATGAAAAATATAAAAAGAAAAATAATAATAATAAAATATATAATAAAAATAATAAAAATCAGAAATTACAGAAAAAGAAAAAATAAATAAAGAAAAAAAGAAAATAAATAAATAAATAATAATAATAATAATACAAAGTAAATATATATAATAATTCTGAAAACAAAAATTAAAATTCTAGAAAACTAAAATAATTTTGAAAAAAAATTTGGAAAATTAAAAGAAAAAAAATCAAAAATGGAAATTAATTAGAAAAATCTGAAAATATTCTAAATCTGGAAAATTAATAAAGAAATCTGAAATCTGAAAAATTAGTAAAAATGAAAAATTAATACAAATGAAAATTGGAAAATAAATAAAAAATAATAAAAAGTTAAAGTCTGAAAATAATAAAGAATTAAAAATCCAAAAAATCAAAAATAAAACAAAACAGGAATTAAAAATTAAAATAAATAAAATTCTGAAAACTGAAAATTTAATATATATCAAATAAATCAAACAAAATTTTTACAGAAAAGGACAAAATAAAAAAGGGGGCAAAAGAAAAATTCGAGAGTTTTAAAAAGAAAAAAATAGCAAAATAAAGAGGGGAGGCCTTATAAAAGGGATACTTGGGCTCAGAAGAGGGGTTACTGGTTTTCGTTCTTGAGAATCGACGCCTGCTACTCCGAGGAAGTTCTGGTGAAGGAGAAGAAACCAAAAACTCAACAATCACGGGGGATTCTGGGAAGAGGCAAGGCAAAGAGCATCGCGAGCTCTCTAAACTCCGAAGAGATTAGTCCAAATTCACCTTATCCTTGAAATGGAAATTCTGCATTAGTTAGTTGCACAAGATCGAACCCTTGAAACCATGCGCCGATATAATCGTATGTGTACAAATTTACAAAAAAGATCGAGTGAATTCAGTTGATGTATTAACCAAGAATCGTTTTTCTTTGGGCCAAATTCACGATACAAGTGTCTTTTAATCGAAAGGTAGGTGATGAACCCTGTAAATCTTGGTTGTTATGCTCTCATGAACGACGAAGCCTTGATGGCATGGCAGAATTGGATCCTATACCTATCAGGATGATCACAGAAAACAGCTCCTGAAACTCCGAGGGAAGGGAGGGGGTTACATGCTCTTGCCTTGGAGTATACCCGAAAATGAAAACTAAAAGAAAAATAATGAAAAGGCGGGTTAGTGTATGAATGCTTTGCCTGAATTGCAAGTGAGTAGAGAGGCCCAAGAATAGAGCTTAGGGAGAACGAACCAAATCAAGATCCCAAAGACAGGTCAAACGCATATAATCGTTAGTGTATGATTATTCCCCATTGCTCCAAGCTCGAGTTACATTGCAAACCCAAAGTTTGGTCCACCATGAGTTTAAAATACACTCGTAATGTCAGCCAAACAAGGAGCCATAGGACGAGGTATTTGCTGAATGGATTTCATCCTAAACCACAAATCGTCATACCACCCGTATAGCCTTTAGGAGCAAAACAGAGTGCTTAATTTAACTCCCAAATCGAAGAGTTTGTGGTGAGGGGGGATTCAGATAGAATGTTCAACTTAGAGAGCAACCAAAACTTAGTAGAAGTTGTCTTAAAAAGCCATCAATGGCAGACGTTCTCACCCTGCCCACGGCCAAGTGCAAAGGCGGCACTAGATAATCCTCCTCGCATGAATTAGGAGCTATTCATCTCTGGAGCCTACCATTTTTGTATGACGTTAAGGACAAAACCAATTAGGGTGTGCTGAAGTTCATATACTAATTCGGGCAAAATGTAATAAACGGAATGCCCACCAACGTTAGGTCGAAGAAGAGAATCGACTACCAGCTAACCTTCACATAAACTTTCATATATAAATAATTGGATAAGACAAAGTCCAATACAGCAGTTATACTCGACCTCTTGCTACATTTTGATCACAAGGGTAGACGCAGATGTCGAATGTTGAAACCTTTAGGTGAAATAAAAATGCATGGGAGGAGCTTAGATAAGAATTGGGTGTAGAAGAAATTTCCACTTTTAATAATGTACGCGCATGATATATGCTTGACAATGTTGCCTTCCATGTGCTCAATCCAATCAAAGGGTACCAAGCTTCAAATGTAGAGCTCGTTGGGTTACTGGATTGACTGCTTGTAAACCTGTAAGTTGACCCCTGTGCATGGTTTCTTCAAAAACCTTTCCGTAGTGCTTGACGAAAGGGGCTGCATGAGTTAGGAAGCCATGCCTTGGCCTTACCACGTCTGACTCTAAATCGACATCCACAGCCATGAAACCATATACTCAAATGGGTGATGTGAACGTCATATGATCAGGCAACCCCTGCGTTTGAAGTAGCATGCCTTAATTGAAATAAAAGATGCCAATGACTCCATCGAACTTCCCTGATGAATGTCCCTCTTAAATAAACACCAAGCCAAAAAGCCATATTCAAGCCATGCAAGCCAATTCTAGTGAGCCAAGTCGCGAGCCACGCGAGCCACGCGAGCCACAGAGGTTTTGATCTAATATTCGCCACCTGACTTCAAATAGGCGCTCAGCCTAGTGGCAAACACATCCTCCCCCGCATCCAAAGACATGTATTCGAACCATGCAGGAGGCCCTTTAATTATTTGTTCCATTTGCATGAAAACCAGATAGGCTTGTTTTAAATTTAAACTTGGGCACCCTATTCCCAAATGGACGTCAAGCCCAGTGGTTGGGGCGCTTAAGTACATCTCCCACGTCCAAGCTTCGAGCCCCAGGGGTGACAATTCTGCTTCTTTTCCTTCATTTTAAACCCAGATTACCTCAAATACCCAAAATGCCCCTAGTCTTTCAACAAATACCCACTTTGTCTCTCAAATGCCAAATTCCAAAATGCCCCTAGTCATTCCCACAAATACCCATTCTGTCCCAAGGGCCAAAATGACCATACTACCCTAGGAGGTTTCCTTTAATGCCCGTTCTGTCCCATGCCCCATAATTTACTAGGATGCCCCCAAACATTTTCATTAATGCCAAATCAGTCCCTTTTTCCAGAAATTCATAAAAATTCATAAAAATTTCAGAAATTAATAAGAATTCATAAAAATTTCAGAAATCAATAAAAATTCCTAAAAATTTCATGAACATCCAAGATCCTTAAAATAAGTCCATAAAACATAAAACTCCGTAATTGTTAATTTACCCCAAAATTTCTAATAAATACCAAATTCATACCTCTAAAATTCTCCTAACCACCTTTTAAAAAATTCTTCTGATTAGAAATTTCATTTCCATTAATACTAACCGCACCCATCCCTTTTCTGTTTGATTATATCTTACTTGTTATTATTCATCATTTTCAAAAAAATAAAAATCTTGTTTTGTGACCTTTAATCTCACGCGATGAGCTCTACACACGAACTAGTAGCTTTTTCTGCTGTTCGTTGTTTAGAGATTTGTATAGGTCCAAGTGCAGCCGTAGTTGTCTTGGGCCTTGTGCATATGTGGATTAGGGTTGCCCTTCCCTTTTATAAAATAAAAAACCTAGCTCGTTTTATTCTTTCATCGCTTTTTTAAAATAAAAATCTTGTTTTGCGATTCTTAATCTCACGCGACGAGCTCTAAGCACGAACTGGTAGTTTTTTCTGCTGTTCATTGTTTAGAGATTCGTATGGGTCCAAGTGCAGCCGTAGTTGTCTTGGGCCTTGTGCATATGTTGATGGAGATTGCCCTTCTCTTTCAAAATAATCAAGCCGTTTTCAAATATTACTCTCCAAGTAACTCCGAAGGTCAAGCCTTCGAGCACCTTTCGAATACTCGTTTAAACACTTTTGAAGGTCAAGCCTTCAAAACATAATCAGAACTACGTAAGCCTTGAGTTTACCATTGCACCAGGGAATACGTAGGAGCAGGATCAAGTCTTGTCAGGCTAACCCCCATCAAGTATTTATTTTCACACTAATTAAAGGGATCAAACAATTTTCAAATAATCACACACTCAGTTTAAGGGTACTGTTCTCGGAACAGGCGAGTGGGGTGCCTGACACCTTCCCTACTCGTAACCGACTCCCGAACCTAAATCTCTTCCTCAAGTTAGGGTTTTTCCAATTTTTTTCCCTTAAGTAAAATTTGGTGGCGACTCCACTTTATCAAATAAATTCATTTTTTCAAAATTTTAGCGAGTTCATCGTCTCGTCGGAATTACGGTTGGGACAGATGGCGACTCCACTGGGGATAATTACAGAGTCAAGCCCAACAATTTGAATGTATTTATAATCGATCTCTTTCCCCTTATTTACATGTTTTATTTATCTGTTTTTTTATCTGTGATTTATTGATTTGTTTATTCTTTGTACAAACCTTAGGATAGACGAATATTAAATTGCTCTATATATCTGTACAATTTCCCCAGTTGCAAGTATCCCAAAAATTAATGTGCCCTCTATGCATAGCACATACATTTTATCATGAGTGGGGCCCTATACCCGGGTCTGAGTGCTGCCTAGGACTAGAGGGATCTAGTGGTGTCACTTTGGGGCTTACGTCCTGTTTGACTATGACGAAATTCCCAAATAGAGTGCGTCCTATTCGTAATGCCCTACAACTGGTAGCTTTTTCTGCTGTTGTAGAAAGCATTACGAATTGGAACTTGGCTCTAGTGACCTTTTATACCTTAGGACTACTGACCACCTTTTGAGAGGTTCATGCATTAATGGCCATAGACCCTTAGGACAGGTTACCCAAGTAGGACAAAAGGAGGGCACGTTCTGCAAATTCAGGTCCAATCTTTTTCACTTATGATGGGATGACTAAAGAATAGGGGAGAAGAAAAATTAAAGAGAGAAAAAAAAGAAAAAGGAGAAAAAGAGGAAAAAGTTCAAATAAGAGATGAACAAAAATGAAAAGAGAGAAAGAAAAAAGGGAAGAAAAATTAAAGAGAAAGAAAAAGAAAATAAAGAGAAAGAGAGAGAGAAAGAGAGAAAAAAGAAAAGAAAATCAAGTGAAGAAGAACTAAAAAAAAGTCAAAAAGGAAAGACAAAGAGTGAAAAAAGAGAAAGGGGGGGACATTGATAGATTTTGCACAAATAAAGTTATGTTTGGCATTTGGTTATGGTCTACCATGCATCAGTTCCACCTCGTCAAAATCTAACATGTTTATTTTTGTTGCTTTTCATTTTCTTTTATTGAGGGATCAGGTTCTCAGTGACATCTAAATAAGAGGTGAAATGGAAATTAATGCGGAATTCGGGCAGTTAAGAAAGAGAAAGAGGGTTGGGGTCAAGCTAATAGATTTTCCTAGCCTGGAGGATTTCGGAAACAAATTGACAAGTATTCAGCTAATGGCGTTCACCAAAAAGTATGGAAACATACTGAAGTTGTTGAAAGTCAAAGTGCAAGAGGGGGCTCTCACAGCGATGGTGCAATACTACGATCCCCCTCTCAGATGTTTCACTTTTCCTGATTTCCAACTAGCGCTCACTTTGGAAGAATTCGAGCAGATTTTGGATCTGCCATTGGAGGGGACCCGGCCTTATAACCATTTGGAACACCATACTTCATTCCGAACTGTCGCTTAGGCTCTGGGTTTACAGATAGGCGATCGGTTGACAGATTACCAAGGGAAGAATCAAGCTAAGGGGTTCACCCGAGGATTTTTGGAAACTTATATGCAACATCTGGCCGACAACAATCAGTGGGACATTTACATGGATGTACTAGCTCTCTCTATCTATGGGCTGGTCCTCTTTCCAAGCATAGAGGATTTTTTTGATCTGAACGTCGTGGATATATTCTTGGCCCGAAAGAATAAAACTGAAAACCCTGTTACCGCCTTGTTGGCCGACGTCTACTACATGCTGAATCTCTGTCACGAGGGGAGAGGGAAGAAGCTGCTTTGTTGTCTGTCGATGCTGTACATATGGATAACTGCTCACGCCTTCAAAAGGAGCATGAAAGTACAATGCCTTATATCCGACCTATTGTGCTATCAAATAAAGCCGATGAATAATGAAGAATGGGCAACTCATTTCACCGGCTTAAAAGAAGAACAGGTCCGATGGCAACCCACTTGGCAGCAGAGAACGGAGGTCATCTACCACTGTAAGGGGTTCCCAAATGTACCCCTCATGGGAACCAGGGGTTGGATCAACTACAACCCGATATTGGGGCAGAGGCAGCTGGCTTATCCCATTAGGGCACCTCCATCAGATGAATTGGTGACACCTTTCCTCTTGAAATACGAGGGAGATTTCACCGAACCCCTCCGCAAAGTACGAGAAGCATGGGAAAGTGTTACTTGAAAAGGGAAAGAACTGGGGATCCGAAGTTGTGGAGCCAAAGAAGATTACAGACAGTGGGTCAAAAACAGGGTGCAACAGATCAAGCTGCCGTTCAAACCTCCGACTGCCCCATCTGAAAATCAACCATCGCCAATGGTGTTTGAAGATGAGGTCGTTAAAAATTTGAAGGAAAAGCTAGAAGCCACGACAAACAAAAAAATGCCCGACTGGAAGAGGAATTATTGAAAGCACGGCAAGAGAGCGCTGCATGGAGGAGAGAAGATGAAGTAAACAAAGCTCTCATAGCATCCATCAGGGATCAGCAAAAAGGTGAATGAGAGCGTGCTTCCCGGGTACACATGAACTTGCAAGCGGCCAATAAAGAGCTTGGATTGAGAGCGCAAGAAAGAGATGCCGCACTCCAAGAGAACCGCCAACTGAGGGGTGCCTTAGAGCAAATGAAGGCCAAGATCCACACCATCCGAGAAGAGAAGAACCAGATCTTAGCCGCGAATAAAAAGGTTCTAATGAAGGCAGATTATGTAATAGTACAGAGGAACGATCTGCTGCAACGAATGGAAGACATGAAAAGGCAGATCGAGGGCTTATTAGTGGCCTGGCAGAATGAGGTAAATGAGGAAAAATGAAATGTCATAAAAGTAATTCGAATGCAACAAAGGGGTATTAAGGACATCCAAAATGAGAGTAAGTGGTACAAGGACACAACTGACCACTGGGCCAGATGTTTTGGGAGACTGGCCAGTCTAGCAAATACGGCAATTGAAGAAGTACCACCGCTCCTCAAGAAGGCCGAAACCTCATTACATCCGCTACACACTCCTCCCAAAGTTGAAGATTTTATTCTATTTTGTAAAAATCTGATACTAAGGATGAACAAATACATTGTGTTAGCCAGGCAGGAAGGGAAAAATGTAACATAAATTCAGTCTGCTTGAATAAAAGTCGATTTCTCTCCGCTTATGATTTCGCATTAATTTCCATTTCATACTCGAGACAATCAAAGCACACACGACCAATAGATGGTCAACGAGAAACTGGTCCCTCAATGTTTATTTCACGTCAAAAATATTTTCAATTAACAATTAATTAATATGATGTTTTTATAACAGATAACAAAATTGCGGACTCACGACTCTCTCGGCATTCGTACAGCACTATATCAAAAGCCAAAATCATGAGTGAGCTAGAGACACAGAACGAGGAGCTCAGAAACGAGGTGGCTGAGCTAAAAGATCAAGTAGCTAAGCTCATGAAGCTTCTTGAGAAAGGCACAGAGGCACCGATGACAACTGAGACAACCGGGGCTGCTGCCGCTTCAATGCCCCTCCAAGCTGTCACCGAGCAAGAATGGCCATACTGGCTACCGCCTGGCTACGAGCTCCCGTATGGGCCAGGTTCTCAAGGGATCACAGCTGGTGAAAATCCCAAGGCACTGCCACTCCACATAAACCTCGCCGCTCACCATTATCATCCAAACCTTCCGGCTGGGCTTCCACACACAAATCCTACTGCTCATCCTCACCATGTAAACCCACCGACCTACCCTCCTCCTACCAACACCACCGGGCATCCAGCTCACTCATATCCAACACACACAAACCCTCCGCCTTACCCTTACAACACAAATACGTCCTCTGCCTTCCTACCGCATATAAACCCATCTTTCCCTCCTCACATCAATCCAACTACACACCCATATAATACCAATCCTGACTACACTCACATGAATACGACCGTCACTGAGGACCCCACATATTCTGTCCCGGTCACCATACATCCAGCCAACCCTCATCAACCGCACCCTTACGGTCATGTTACAAGACCCGAGGGCCAACACACCTTACCTCACCATATTGGCCAACCTTTGAACGAACCTTGGCCAAAGCCAGCTGACCAAGAAGCCCAGTTCGGCGGAAGATGGAAACACCTAGAGGAGAGGGTTAGAGCCATCGAAGGAAACGAATATGGAATAGTGGAGGCTTCCGAGCTATGCCTCGTACCAGATGTCATAATACCTCCTAAATTCAAAATGCCAGAATTCGAGAAATATAGGGGAGTCGGATGCCTGAAAAGTCACCTGACAATGTATTGCAGAAAGATGGCCTCCCACTCACAACGATAAGCTGCTTATTCACTGTTTTCAGGACAGTTTAACTGGGGCAGCTGCTAGCCGGTATACTCAGCTTGAGAGGTCATACATTCGTACATGGAAGGACTTGGCAAATGCCTTCCTAAAGCAATACAAATATAACATTGAAATGGCTCCTAACAGGACTCAATTGCAGAATATGATCAAGAAGGAGAATGAGTCCTTCAAGGAGTACGCGCAGCGATGGAGGGAGCTGGCTGCTCAAGTTCAACCCCCTTTGCTAGATAGGGAGATGATCAGCACTTTTATGGAAACTCTCCCTGCTCCCTTCTACGACAAAATGGTGGGCAGTGTGTCCGCCAACTTCTCCGACATGGTACTAATCGGAGAACGCATAGAGAGCGGCTTACGCCGAGGAAGGATTGTACACAACGCCGTCGGCAATGTAAGTATAAAGAAGCCGACGAGCAATTCGTGGAAGAAAAAGGAAGCCGAGATGCATTATGTCTCAGCCGACCCTAACCGCCCAACCACCACACAACCCGTGTACCAACCACCCACCATGCCACCTAACTACCAAATACCATATCAACCGCAATTTCCTACACATCCATACATGGTAGCCTCTGCCCAACCTGCATACCAAACAACCTACAACCCACCACCTACTCCATTTCAGCCAAACACTACCTTCATAACTCCATCTTCCCAAACATTCCCTCAACAACAACCACCAAATCCATGGAACCAAAACACCAACCCCAACCCGCCTCAGCAAAAGACCAATAATAACAAAAGAAAAATAGTGCAATTTGACCCGATCCCGATGAGTTACTCGGAGCTTTTGCCCCGTTTAATTCAAAACTCCTTAATTGCACTGGTCCCCATGAAGCCTTTGGAACCCCCATATCCGAAGTGGTACAATCCTGAGGCGAAGTGCGACTACCATGCTGGGATAGTGGGGCATTCCACGGAAAACTGTCTGGCCTTGAAACATAGGGTCCAGAAACTAATTAATGCCAAATGGTTAAATTTCGAAAAGGATGCACCCAGCGTGGGGAATAACCCACTGCCAAACCATGGAGGAGCAGGGCCCTCCGTAAACTGCATTGAGGTAGAAGAGGAGGCATGCATGGTCGGCGAATCCTTTCCCGGACCTCCTAAACCACTGGTCATCCCCTATACCGAACCATTAGCCCTGCCTACACCTGATGGGGTAAGACCAGTTACTATAAAGGTGCTGTGACCTTTCCAGTACAACAGCAATAAGGAGGTGTCATGGAAATACAATGTTGAGGTATTGGGAGGGAAAATTGAAAAGGATAGGACAGAAAGTTCCTCATTCAATGTGACTATATAGCCGGTATAGGGGGAATGATCAGAAGTGGTCGCATCTACACCCCTGCCAAAGACATAAGGAGACAACCGGCCATCCTAGACAAGGAAGATCGGGCTAGGCCTGAGCCCGAAAGTGGCAGTAAAGAAGTGGAGAAAGAGATAAAGAAGGCCGTTTCAGACGACGAAGCTTGCGAATTCTTGAAACTAATAAAACAAAGCGAGTATACGGTCATTGAGCAGTTAAACCGTATACCCGCCAAAATATCATTGCTGGCTCTAATGATGAACTCGAGCCTCATCGGAAGGTGTTACTAAAGATCCTAAATGAAGCCCATGTAGTCCACAATACTCGGTGGATAAATTCAAGGGAATCGCCAGTAACAACTGCCAACAACTTCATAACCTTTGCCGATCGTGAAATCCCCGGAGGAAGGGGCGGGACATAACAGGGCCTTGCATATATCTGTCAAATGTATGGATCACATCCTAGCCAGAGTCTTGATAGACAATGGCTCCTCTTTGAATGTGATGCCTCAATTGACTCTATCCAAACTGCCACATGAGGGGATCCACATGAAGCCTAGCTTTACGGTAGTAAGAGCGTTCGATGGGTCAAGGCGGGAAGTTATCGGCGAAATAGATCTGCTAGTCCAAATCGGCCTGGTCGTCTTCGACATAACTTTCCAAATAATAGATATTCAGCCAGCCTACAACTGTCTGCTGGGCAAGTCTTGGATTCATTCCGCCAAAGCGGTCCCTTCAACTTTACATCAGAAGTTGAAGTTCATCATGGACGACAGAATAATTATCGTCTCGGCGAAAGAAGATTATTTGGTCAACAAATCCACCAATCCTCCTTATATTGAGGCTGCCGAAGAGGCCTTGGAAACTCATTTCCAAGCTTTAGAGGTTGCAAATGTCACTACAATTAAGGAAGGAGAAGTGGTTGACCGAGGGCTGCCCCCTAAAGCTCTGATGATGATGGCTCGAGTAATGTTGAAGAATAGGTTCGAGCCAGGCGGTAAATTGGGGCAAAATAATGGCGGTTTGTCTCGACCGTTGTCGGTGAATAAAAATAGGTGACGATATAGGTTGGGATATCAACCCACTGAAGAGGATGAGGTGATAAGACCCCACTATAACAAGGTCCCTCTGTGCCATATATCACAAAGTTTCTGAAGTGCTGGCTTCGAAGACCTAGGCATGATCGCGGCCACAGATGGAGAGGGGACAACGAGTATTGAAGATCTGGTGACGCTTGTCCCCCCGAACGAGAACTAACCAATTGGGAAATTTTTGATCTACCTCTGACTTTTGGTTCAATTCAAATGTAATTTTGCAATTGTCATGACAAAATTTTACACATAAACATTTTGTACATATTTTTGACAAATAATAAATACAGTTGCATTGCCCAAAATACTTCCTTCTTTTTCCCAATTTACTTCCCTTTGTTGAATATACCTGTCTTATTTCTTCGTCTTATCCCAATACGCAGATCTGACCCGAAACCGCCTTGTGACGACAGTGCTAGTATTGTATTAGGCAATTTCGACTGCATTGACGACCCGGCTGACGAAGAATCAGAATTTGAATGCGAACCCACCGAAAAAATGTTGAGATTGGTGGAACGCGAATCTAAAATAATTTAACCTCATCAAGAACCCGTGGATTTGATAAATTTGGGGACCGAGGAAAATAAAAGAGAAGTCAAGATAGGCACGCTTATCACTGGAGACAATCGCGAGCGGTTGATCTCACTCCTACAGAACTATAGTGATATCTTCGCTTGGTCTTATCAAGACATGCCAGGCCTAGATACTTCTATAGTGGAGCACAAGCTGCCTATGAAAGCCGGATGTGCACCAATCAAATAGAAGCTGAGGCGGATGAAACCAGAAATGTCTCTGAAAATCTGGGAAAAAGTAAGAAAACAGTTTGACGCCGGCTTCTTGGCTGTTGCAAATTACCCCGAGTGGGTCGCTAACATAGTGCCGGTCCCCAAGAAAGATGGAAAAGGTCCGGATGTGCGTAGACTATAGAGATCTTAATCGAGCCAGCCCAAAGGATGATTTCCCACTTCCCCACATCGATGTGCTGGTCGATAACACTGTGCAATTCTCCTAATTTTCATTCATGGACAGTTTCTCAGGCTACAATCAGATCAAGATGGCCGAGGAAGATAGAGAAAAGACCACCTTCATCACGGCCTGGGGAACCTTCAGTTACAAAGTCATGCCCTTCGGATTAAAAAATGTTGGGGCAACCTATCAGAGGGCTATGGTGACACTGTTCCATGATATGATTCATAAGGAGATAGAAGTCTACGTGGATGATATGATCGTCAAATCCCAGACAGAAGATGACCATCTCATGGATCTGCAGAAGTTGTTTGAGAGGATTCGAAAGTTTAAGCTACGGTTGAACCCGACTAAATGCACTTTCGAGGTTAAATCAGGAAAGCAGTTGGGTTTTATTGTCAGCGAGAGGGGAATCGAGGTCGACCCTGACAAAGCCCGAGCAATTATAGATATGCCAACTCCGAGAACTGAAAAAGAGATCCAAGGCTTCTTAGGAAGACTCAATTATATCTCCCGATTTATCTTTCAGTTGATAGCTACATGCGAGCCAATCTTTAAGCTATTGCGCAAGAATCAACCCATGAGTTGGGATGAGGATTGCCAAGAGGCTTTTGAGAAGATTAAATCATATTTACAGAACCCGCCGGTCCTGGTACCGCCAGTCGCTGGAAGGCCGCTAATCTTGTATCTGACGGTGACGGATCAGTCAATGGGTTGCGTGCTCGGTCAACACGATGAATCTGGGAGAAGGGAGTAGGCTATATATTGCCTGAGCAAGAAGTTCACAAGTGGCGAAGCTAGATATTCACTCTTAGAGCGAACTTGTTGTGCTTTGGCATGAGTGGCACACCGCCTAAGGAAATATATGCTGAGTCACACCACGTGGCTAATATCCAGGATGGATCCGATCAAGTACATATTCGAAAAGCCTGCGTTGTCAGGACGAATTGCTAAGTGGCAAATGATGCTTTCGGAATATGATATCCTGTATGTGACGCAGAAATCTGTCAAAGGCAGTGCGCTCGCAGAATATTTGGCTCAACAGCCCATAGACGACTACCAGGCTATGCAGCCGAAATTTCCTGATGAGGACTTGATGGCAATCTTTGATGAAGAAGAAAGGGCCAAGGGAGAAAAATGGACGATGTTGTTCGATGGTGCGTCCAATATGATGGACCATGGTATAGGCGTTATACTGATTTCCCCAGAAAAACAGTATATACCTATCATCGCCTGACTAGCCTTCAACTGCACGAATAATATAGCGGAATATGAAGCTTGTATCTTGAGGATTCAAGCTGCAATCAAAGACAAGGTGAAGCGCCTAGAGGTCTTTGGTGATTCGGCCTTGGTCATCCACCAGGTCAGAGGAGAGTGGGAGACCAAAGACACAAAGCTAGTGCCCTATCAAGCGCGCCTCCAAGAATTACTGGAACACTTCGAGGAGGTCACCTTCTTACACATACCTCGAGAAGACAATCAGTTGGCCGATGCCCTAGCCACATTGTCGTCAATGTTCGAAATAGGGCGAGAAAAAGATATGCCTCTTATCCGCATCCAGCATCGCTCCAGGCCGGCATTTTGTCATGCGGTGGAGGTGGAACCGGATGGAAAACCTTGGTATCATGACATCCGGCAATTCTTGAAGAATAAAGAATACCCCACCGACGCATCTGAAAACGACAAGAGGACCCTATGGAGATTGGCTGCAGGTTTCCTCCTTAATGGAGGAATCATGTACAAAAAGAATCACGACATGGTTGTGTTTAGGTGTGTAGATGCAGCAGAAGCCGACAAGATCCTAAAAGAAGTTCATGAAGGGTCCTTTGGTGCCCATGCCAATGGACATGCCATGGCGAGAAAAATTCTGAGAGCAGGGTATTATTGGTTGACCATGGAAGCCGATTGCTACAAACATGTCAAGACTTGTCACAAGTGCCAGGTACATGCAGACAATATCCACGTGCTGTCAACATCATTGAACATGCTGTCCTCACCATGGCCTTTTGCTATGCGGGGGATGGATGTCATCGGCCCGATAGAGCCTAAAGCGTCCAATGGACACTGCTTCATATTAGTCGCCATCGACTATTTCACCAAATGGGTCGAGGCTGCCTCATATGCTAGTGAGACTCGCAATGTCGTAGCCAGATTCATGAAGAGGGAGTTGATTTGCCGATACGGACTGCCCAGCAGACTCATCACAGACAATGGCTCCAATTTGAACAATAAGATGATGTCTGAGTTATGCGGTCAGTTCAAGATCCAACATCACAATTCGTCCCCCTATCGACCGAAGATGAATGGAGCGGTCGAAGCGGCCAACAAGAATATTAAGAAGATAATTTAGAAGATGGTTCTCTCATATAGAGAATGGCATGAAATGCTCCCTTATGCATTGCATGCATATCGTACTTCTGTCCGCACATCTACCGGGGCAACGCCATTCTCACTAGTGTATAGGATGGAAGTCGTACTCCCAATTGAAGTGGAGATCCCGTCGTTGAGGGTCTTAATGGATGCCCAACTGGAAGAAGCTGAGTAGGTCCAAGCCCGGATGGACCAGCTGAACTTAATCGAAGAGAAAAGGTTGGCAGGGATATGTCACGACCAACTATACCAGAGAAGAATGAAGAAAGCTTTTGATAAAAAGGTCCATCCTCGGGAGTTTCAAGAAGGAGATCTGGTGATCAAGAGGCTGTTGCCCATGCAGAAAACATTACAAGGGAAATGGTCTCCAAATTACCACAGACCCTACGTAGTTAAAAAGGCTTTCTCCGGAGGTGCCTTGATTCTAGCTGACATGGACGACAAAGACTTGCCTAACCCCATCAACTCAGATGCCGTAAAAAATTATTATGCCTAAAAGAAAAGCCCGCTAGGTCAACCATCCTCAAAATGACCTAGGCAAAAGTTAGGGCATACAGACAAAAGCCCACTAGGTCGAAAACCTGCATGGATGGCCTAGGCAAAAGTTAGGGCAATGCAAGCAAAAAGCCCGCTAGGTCAACCATCCTCAAAATGACCTAGGCAAAAGTTAGGACATACAGACAAAAGCCTGCTAAGTCGAAAACCCGCGACGGAGGCCTAGGAAAAAGTTAGGGCAATTCAAGGAAGAAAGCTCGCTAGGTCAAAAATCCGCAAGGGTGGCCTAGGCAAAAATAGGGCAATTCAAGCAAGAAGCATCCCAAACCAAAAACCCACAAGGGCGGTTTAGACAAAACCAAAGCAAAAAACGGCATCGACAAAACGAGTGAACAAGGAATTGTTCCCTCCGATTAAGAAGATTGAAAAAAGGGTGACAAGCAGTCTCCACCCATACTGGGGTAAAAATTGGCAAATATCCACGGTTCTAACGAAAGGTTCAAGACCAGTCTGGGGCAAGACGAATAAACTGGGGCAAAATTTTGCTTTTCAAAAGCTGGGTTGGCAATACGTGAAGAGGTCGACAAAATACAATACTAGCACTAATCGTCAAAGGTATCCCAACAACAAAAAATCGTGTCACCAGACATCCAGTCATAAAACACCCTACGACCTTTTGACTATCTTGTTAATTCCCCATCATATGCAACTGTATTTTCTTCTGTCAAAATATATATGCAGAATGTAATTACTCAAATTTTGAATGACAATTGCTGATTACTAACACTGTTCTAGAATTAGAGTTATGTCGAAGCTTTCCTAATTGCAAGTTCTTTTTGAACAAAAATCTTATCAAAAATGGCGCGCATGAAAAATATGCCTGTAAAAGCAAGAAAGGCACTAAACAGCTCATAGAGTCTAGCTCACTCTAAGGTATACGGTCAGTGCTAGAAGAAAGTCGGGAAGTAAAAATCCACAAGCAAAATCACAAGGTTTTTCCTTTTTTCTGGCCTATGTTGTCAGAGCATTGCATCTTTACATTCCTGCTCACTGGCTTATGTTGACAGGCCATAACATTGCATCTAGTTTACTGCTTTTAGGCCTATGTTGTCAGGCCGCCATCTAGTTTAGTTTACTGCTTTCAGGCCTATGTTGTCATGCCGCCATCCAGTCTAGTTTACTGCTTTCAGGCCTATGTTGTCAGGCCGCCATCTAGTCTAGTTTACTGCTTTCAGGCCTATGTTGTCAGGCCGCCATCCAGTCTAGTTTACTGCTTTTAGGTCTATGTTGTCAAGCCGCCATCCAGTCTAGTTTACTCCTTTCAGGCTGATGTTGTTAGGCCGCAATCCAGTCTA